>JAGMUV010000022.1:0-1243217 GCA_020744425.1 Dactylonectria macrodidyma
AGCGAGAATGGACAAGACTCGCAAAACAAAACAGACAAAAGGAGGGCCGGAGCTGCAATCAAGCAGCTGGCTAGAAAATAAATCAGATATTCCAGTTGATCAAATAAATCTCATCATAATAACATCAAAAACAATTCAAAAATTCAAAAATAAAGGTGGGCAAGAACATAATTGATTGCTATTTGTGTCTGAGTAACTTAGTCTCTGCCTTTTATCTCAGACCGACTCCTGTTATCCTTATCGATAGCTTTATCAAGACCGGTGGGTGACCGCCCGGTCTCCACCCTAGGTCATCGTAACACCTTAAATCCACCATCTTACTGATACTACCTACAAGCAGCCCTTCTTTGCCAGCTTCATCACGCCAGCACAGTTCCTCCAGGCTTCCTTTGGCGGGCCGCTTGCCGGACCGGTCCCTCCTGTATCATACTAGGTAACGTATGTGATAAGCGAGCGTCGCAGACAAGCGAGCGTCGCACTCTGATTTTCACCTTAAATTGTGAAATTTAAAAAATTCTTAAAAATTTAAACTAAGCTTAAAATTGTTAAGATTTGTTACTTAGCTTATTTATAAAATATTTTATTTTTAAGAATTTTTCTAGTCTATATATACTTATAGCGCTAGTAGTATAAAATTCGCACTGTATTTTGGACTATTTTTATTTATAACTAGCTTAATAATTTTTTAAAAGATCTAAAGAAAATACTAGCTTATTAACTTTTTAATTAGATATTTAAAATTAATATCCTAAAAATCCTCAAGCTATATTGGCTATTTTATAAAATTTAAAGTTTGGAGTTTTAAGTATACAGTATAGGTGCGACGCTCGCTTATTTGCGACGCTCGCTTATTTGCGACGCTCGCTTATTTGCGACGCTCGCTTATTTGCGACGCTCGCTTATTTGCGACGCTCGCTTATCATATACGTTACTTTAATTATGACGAAGTAAAATATTCTTTGTTAGGAAAAGCGTTGCCATATACTTAGGGGGTCTCTGTCCACATACCCCCCAAGTGGAGCAGTATGCGAACAAGGTCGATAGTTCGTATAGCAGAGTCCACGCACGCTTGCAGCACGACGCAGGTTCTTACCCCAAAGGTGTCTCACATGCCAACAGTATTATTACAGAGTAGTCAAAAGGTTTCAAGCCACCTGCAGTTGGTCCCTAGTCGTACTGGGATAAAGACCTATCGTTTGCCAATCGCCAAGCGGGGCTTGAATTGTAATGTCTTTCTTATACGCAGTTCGTGAGAAAATGTGCAATGCGGGGTGCAGGATCCCACTCTTAGCTGCAACTTGCAGGCAGGCTGCTGGCGTATAAGTTTGGAGCAGACCTAAGGAGCGACCCATATCACGATTCTCTCAGACATCCAGACCCCGTTCCCTCGTTGACTCCCTCATCACTGGGCTATCCATGTCAAATCAAAGGATATGTCCTGTCCTTTAACGCCTATCAGCTATGATTCCATAGAATCCGATTATACCGAGGCAATCCACTTGTCTCAGCCGTTAGAAGAGCAATATTTGTTATCTCCATTCCCGAAAGACAATTACTGTATGGCACTGGTCGATAGCCTAGAAACCCCACCGGGCCCAAAGATAGACGACTCGTATGCCGCCTCGCCCGCCGGCTATGATAACCCAGAGGATACATCAAGACCGGAGACTCCAGACTTACCAGAGCTCATTCAGCGCGCTGGAGACGACAGTGAAGTGAACGTCCGCCCGTGGGAGAATGTCGATTACCTTTCTCACGACTGGCAGGAGGAGGACATCTGGTCATCATGGAAATATGTCACCTCCCGCCGAGGAGAGTACCCGAATGGTGCCCGTCTAGGAAATGCGGCCTGGAGAACATGAGCGAAACGCAAGAACTGCCTGAAGACTCTGCCTCCCGAGACGCTTAACTAGTAAGGATAATGGAATTCGATGTAAATATCAAGTTAACACTGTGTAGGCTGAAGGATGATGATGTGGATTGGCTCTATGGCCCTCTTCAACCAGGCGGGAGCAAGATCTACTGTGCACAGACTGAGTCCTCTAGTGTCTCATTATCTAAGCCCAACTCAGTGGTCAACATTAACAAAAAGCCCATTCTGAAGAAAAGGAGCGTGTCTGACACCATGCTGCAGGGGCCGGCATCATTATCATCATTAATCCTTCAGCGGGGAGCAGCAGCGGTACAAGAGCTGGAGGGAGATGGTTGGAGATTGACAAAGTCTACCTTTGATCGAGCAGCGATGGCGGATTATATCTTGTTCCCCTTCTCTTCAAGACGAATAAACCGCGATACCTCTAGTATATTGCTAACGCCAACATCCTCTGGGATCTCATCGCCAGGTATTGAGTGAAAACACATCCACTTCAATAACGAAGTCGAGCAATGTATCGCCGCCGAGGCTATGGACGGCGACGATGATATTGATACAGATCAACTTGGCGACAGTGATTCCGATGACGCCGTCATGATGAAGCTGGCGCGGCCACGAAAGCGGGCTCCCCTGATCAGAAAGAAGCTGAAGACGGGAAAGAACTCATTGCCTTCTAACAGAAAAACGATTATGATACTTCCATCAACAATGCTCAAGCACCAAGAATATATGCTGGGGGCCCCAGAGACGGCGATAAAACACAGCACTGATGCCTTCCGCAGTCCTATTGTCCCGCTAACCTCATCACAAGAGGCGCTTCATCCATCCAAGATATTCACCAGGTTCTTCGGCGAAGATGAGGCCGAGGATATGATGGATGCTGATGTAAACTCAGGCTGTTATGACTCTGAGAGTTTCGAAGATGTTAATTTGCATCGTCGGACTTCTGAATACAGCTTGATCGCCGAGCCAGTTGGCATGCGTCGCACCCCTTCGGGCATGTTTATGCCATATGAGGAGGAGCAGCCATCGTCGAACGATGGAATATTTGGTCGCATTATTGACACTGTGAACACGGTCAGGGACATTGCCTACATTGCCTATATTCTTTAGAATGTGGGCTAGAAGAGGTGAGGTCCTTTGATAAGACATGAAATGTCTTGCCCTTTGGAGACTGCTCCTTCGAGAGGCTATTTCTTCTTCGGTCATTGTTGAGAAGAGCTCCCCAAGACTTGATTAGTGTCTGATCGGACCAGCCACACTCCCGCACGTGGCCGAGCCAAGAAATTTCACTCCACCAACCCTCCTCTGCAAGCCACACTTGTTAATTGGACATGTCCCTGCTACTCCACGGCTCAGTGGCCATGATGAACTTAGTCTGAGAGACTCATCCACCTTTATACTCCTGGTCCATAACCGTGACCTCTTCGTTTGCACACAGCCCCATCTTGTTGGACAATGGATGCTACAGCCTGCCCGGTGCTTTTATTCTCATAATAAAAAAAATGAGCTCGCATGAGTCAGACGCACATCATCACCCGCCTACCAGTACTTTTTGTATTGGTGTAGCCATTTGGTCGTACTGGTCCCAGCGCTTCAATTCAAGTAAGTCAATTTTGGGGGTGTAACTTGATTACTTGAAGTAAAATCCTGCGTGAACTTACTTAACTTGATTTGAATTGATATACTTGAATTGAAGCGCTGACCTGAGGCCAGGATGAAGCTATTGGTATTCTCACTCCTCCCCTCCATCCCAACCCATCAGGTCTACACTAAAGCTAACGACCTCGCCCACAGTGATCACTTAGTAGCCTAGTCAATTCTGTAGGCACTGTATTTCCTCTATTATCTCGGGGCTTAACCTATGCCTTTGCGAGCTTACTGTCAAGTTTGTGACACTAAACGTCCGCTCAGGATCAATAGACATAGCAGGAATTACCAAGATGTCGAGAGCAAACTTGCTCAGATGTGGATATTCTTAGTGATCCTTCCACTATAGAATTAGGTCCAAGTTCTCTCGCCGGACTGGCCCTTGCCTCATATAAACTCCAAGCCTATCTTCCTCCATCATGTACCGATAGTAGTTCTGCATCCACTAGTCGAATTGACTGGGCTCGTCTTACCACACCGCTTTTCCTACCACGGTTTTCGCTATCTCGGACTGCTCCTTACGTGGATACTGTTATTCAAAGAATTCCCGGACACTGTCCTTAGCGTCCCATAGCCACACCCACGTTTCTAAGACCGAGTTCTTCCTAGCCTTTTACGGCGCCTACTAAGCCGCTATAATAGAGAGAAATATTAAGGGGTGTTTTAGAGGAGCTGGGCTTGTTCCATTGGACCCCGAAAGTGTCATATCAAAGCTTGATATGCAGCTACGGACCCCAACGCCTGCTGAGGAGGAGGCTAGCCTGCCTAACCCTTGGGTTTCTAAGACGCTAAAGACAGTCCTTGAGGCTAGCTCTCAGTCTGAATACCTCGAAAGACGAATCAGAAGGCACTAAAGTAGCTCTCCTGCATCTATTCTTGAGGCTCTTAAGTCACTGACTAAGTCAGTGCACCCGTTAGATGACCAGGGGCTTAGCTGGACGCCCCACTTACAGCCGCGTCAACCACAACGCATCTCTAGCCACACGCGTTTCTTCCTTCAATAACACTCAATTCGTCAATTCAACCTTATAACCTTATTTTTTATGCCTAAATACACCCAAGAAGACCTTGAACTAGCCATTCAGGATGTGAGAAATGGCGTATCAATACGAAAAGCAGCCAGTCAGCGCGGAGTCCCCAAATCAACCCTACACAGCAAGATAAATGGCGTACCTAGCCGCAATGAAGCCCACGAATGGCGTCAGGTGCTTTCCAAATATCAGGAAGACCAGCTCACTGATTGGCTCATCTTTCAAGATAAGCTCGGCATGGCGTTGACGCATAGCCAGATCCGGAAGTTGGCGATTTCCTTGTTAGGCCAAAGCGGCACCAACCAACGACTCGGAAAACACTGGATGAAGGGCTTCTTGCGCCGCAACCCGCGAATAAAAACGCTCAAAGGAAAGGGAATCGACCGGAAAAGGATAAATGGAGCAAATCCGGCTGCTATTGGCGGGTTCTTTGATCTATTGGGCCAACCAGAGGTCGCATCGATCCCTCAACGCAACCGTTGGAATCTTGACGAAATTGGAGTCTTCCAAGGGCCCGGATCTAACGGGCTTGTGGTTGGCCAATCAGAGCTTCAATCAACGATTAAGAAACAGCCGCAAAACCTTAACTGGATATCTATTCTTGAGGTTATTTCTGTAACGGGAAGGTGCCTTGACCCATTGGTCGTCTTTAAAGGCAAAGACGTCCAGCACCAATGGTTTCCTGAGGAATTGGACTTTCTGACCAATTGGAGATTTACATCATCTAAAAAGGGATGGACCAATAACGAAATTGGGCTTGCGTGGCTGCAGGAAGTCTTTCTTCCGGGCTCAAAGCCTGCCCGGGCCAATGAAAAGCGGCTTCTTATCCTAGATGGGCATGGATCACACATAACGCCTGATTTTATGCGTATTTGTGTGACCAATAGGGTCCATTTATTCTATTTACCACCTCACACAAGCCACGTTCTTCAGCCTCTTGATATATCAGTCTTTGGGCCACTTAAAGCTGCATATCGGGCTGCTTTACTGCTAGCCAATCCTATTACTGATGCCAGCCTAACTAGGAAGGAAGACTTTCTAAAATGCTATTTTCAGGCTAGGAAGAAGGCTATTACTACTCGAAATATCCGTTCGGGTTGGAAAGGAGCCGGGTTGTGGCCAATTAACATCTCAAAGCCAATGGGTAGCAAATTCGTTATTGAGGATCCTAAGGACTCAATTACGGTCCAATTAGGAGCCCCCATTTCTCCAAAGACGAATCAGAGGTCTGAAATCAGCCCTTTTACAACCCCTAAGACTTCGAGAGACGTTGCTTTATTAGTCCATTCTAAAAAGAAGGAACTTCTCAACAGCCCAACCACAAGGCAGCTATTTCGGGCTATTGACCGGGGTTATGATAACCTTCACTTACACAACGCCCAATTAGAAGATAGAATTCTAGTCTAAGACCGAAATTCAAGCCAATCAAAGGCTAAGAAGAGAGGAAGGGTTTATAAAGACCCAAATAAGGAATTTTCTAACATCCAGAATGTCAAGAGGGCAAGAAGGCGAATAAAAACGCCTGAGGTTGAAGATTCAGAATAGCTCGCTTTTCTTTTGTTTTTATTGGCTAGTTTTTTGATATTTAGAAAATTCATTAGTTATTTTATAAAAAATCAGTTAAAATGGACCAATTAGACCTCTTGGTTGTTATTTTATATATAAGTGAAGTTGAATGAGGATTTTGGTCATTGTATAAGTGGGGCGTCCAGCTAAGCCCCTGGTCATCTAACGGGTGCGCTGACTTAAGGGAATAAAGCCAATAATGCATAAGATGACCTTATTAGAATCTAAGGTCCAGAAACTTCAACAGTCAAATGAGGCCCTTAGCAAGGGGCGCAGAGCAAAGATACCAACCCTATAAGATAGAGGGAAGATGACTGTAGATAAGGCAAGAGAAGCAATTGACCAAATGGATGTTAATGCACAGGTAGTGGCCGAATCGTCAAGAAGTGGTGGTCAAGGAGGGACGGCGCGAGCGAAGGAAAGGTGCTGTAGAACTTGCGGAAAGACTGGTCATAATAGAAGAACATATCAAATGGTTGTTCATATATCTAGGGAAGAGTATAGCAATTAAATTTCATTGATCAAATGCTTTGTTGTGTTTTTATCTTCAATCCTGTTTTGAAGGTTGAGAATTTTGGGACACATGCTTGTCTGGGACATAAGCTTATCATGCACGTTATACAGAGTATGGAGTCCTCTGCCCCTTTTCCCCATTCAAAGTAACTGGCCGACCCTTTTCTCCACTGCCGTGCGTTGCGCGTTGCTTACTGGCTGCTTAGTGGCTTACAATAATGTTTGGCGGACGCGTCTGACGACAAAATCGTCGCGTTTGAACTGCGCTTCGCAGCCTACCCGGGACTCCTTCAATATATGAGGCGATCGACGATCAAATCGATCGATTGAGGGCTAGATCGATACGATATCGATCGAGCGGTGCGTCTAATCGATCGATATCGATCGATTGACAGGTCCGATCGATATGATCGAAATCGAAATCGAATCGATTAATCGAATCGATCAAATCGATCATACGATCGATTTCGAAGCCTGAGTCAACTAACATCTATCGGAGCTGGAACCCGGATGTGGACTCACAGTAATAGGGACGCAGGGATGACACCATCAGAGGTTAGGCCTGATCAACCAACCGGAACTGTTGGGCCTTCTAGTATTAGGGTCGAGGAAGGTAATCAAGGAAAGCCGGGGGCAGAGGGAGCTGTCCAAGACAGCCGATTCGGAGCCCCTAGCGCCTATGTAGGTCATCCAGGAAAGCTGGAGGCAGGGGGAGCTGTCCAAGACAGCCGATCCGGAGCCTCTAGCGCCTGTGACCGCGCCTACTTGACTCCTGTGTCCTTACTGCCGGCTGCCCTACAAGTGATGAGAATCCAGGATGACTCAGATCCACCAGGTAAGCTAGATCATTTGATCGATCGGTCTGACGTCTGGAAGGCTGCGTTCAACGCCGGAAGACTAGCTAGCCCGATAGCAACCCTCAACGGGGAAGTCATCGATAAAGCTAAGCTGCAACGGCTACTGAAGAAACCTAGGTCTGTTCATCGCAGTCAGCTGCCACAGCTGCCGCGGCACCACCGGGATCTACGGGATCATCCGATGGGGGCCCAATTTGAACAGGCTGAACAGGATCACTTGCACAGTCATAGAGAAATGGAGTCATGGATCGAGATGACCCGAGAACCCTAGGGAAACAGACCCTTGACTGCATGTGGGTTTATGTCTATAAGCTCGATAAGCACGGCAGATTCGTCAAATGCAAGGCCCGGCTAGTTGTTCGAAGAGACCAGCAGCCAAAAGGGCTGGACGAAGAGACCTATGCTGCGACTTTGGCCGGAAGATCCTTCCGAACCCTGATAGCAATAGCCGCCCGGTTTGACTTGGATCTTATACAATACGATGCAGTCAACGCCTTCATCAACGCTAAGCTAGAGCATCAGATCCTAATGAAAATGCCCCCTGGATACAGAATGACAGGAAAGATCCTGCTTATCCAGACAGCCTTGTACGGGCTGCGGGAATCACCCCTCCTATGGCAGACAGAGCTCACAGCAACACTCCAAGACCTAGGCTTCAAGCCGGTCCGGCACGAGCCCTGCTGTACGACAAAGGACGGGATCATCGTCTTCTTCTATGTAGACGATATCGTCTTCGCCTGCCGAAGGAACAGACGGTCAGACATTCAGAAGACCGTTGCTGACCTCAAAGGTCGATATGACCTAACAGGCGGACAGGATCTTCAGTGGTTCCCAGGGATCGAGGTCATCCGAGACCGCAAAAGAAGACTTATCTGGTTATCCCAATCTGCATATCTAGACAAGATAGCTAACCTTGCGGATAACCTAGATCAGCGGCACGAGACCCCGATGAAAAGGGAAGACCTTCGACCACACAGCAAACGGTCCTCGATCCCTACAATAAGACGATACCAACGGAAGGTCGGATCGATCCTATATGCAGCCGTGATAACCCGGCCGGATGTGGCTTTTGCTATATCCTGGCTAGCCAGGTTCAACATGAACCCAGGGCCCGACATCATCAAGCTGCTGATAGGGTCCTTCTATATCTCAAGAAGACCAGCGGCCTAGCCCTTCAATTCGGTCAGGACGATAGTTTCCTTGTGGCTAGCGACGCCTCTTTCGCAGACTTTTAGTGATGCATAGCAAAAAGTCATTTTAACCCTAAATATTAGCGTCTTTTATAACTATAATATGAACGGCGTTGATCGCGGTGATCAGCTTCGGGCTGATATAGGCTATGACTACCGCATTCGGAGGGGTCCTTGGCAGGCCTTAGCCTGGACCTTTCTGCTTGATACGATCCTCATCAACACATACATTTTACAGCGTAAGAAGGAGTGTAGCTGGAAGCAGTCAGATGAGCAGGTCAAGTGGCGCGAGGCTATTTGCAACGGCCTCGTCAAGACGTATAGCGTACAGGAGCCCAGAAGGAAACAGTTCAGAGCCGGCGACGAATTTTCGCCCTATTTATAGCACAAACATGTTAAAAGCACGAAAAATCGGCGTTATTACGGCTGTCAAGGGAGACGGGTCGGCGAGGCACGCAGCCGTAGTTCATAAAGGAAGGCGTTAGCTATGGTTGACGGCAACGCCGACCGAGCCCCCAAAAGGCCGGCCAAGCAGACGTACTACGGCTGTGATAAGTGCGATGTACCAATATGTACCCAAGGAGATTGCTGGTACCAATACCACCAGCTAATTTGAGTGCGATCCTAAGTACCTTGGATCCGTTGCAATCCGATTGGCTTTTTTTCCCTGTCGCGGCAAACCCACCAGCATAAGAGCACTCGAAGAGATGCGATGAGAACAAGCCCTTTTGCCGAAAATGCGTCAGCACTGGCTCTCTTGGCCTCTAGAAGTGGTGGTGCGTGATGATTAAATTAAGCCAAGGTGTGGTGTGCTTGGAGGTGGGGCTGCTAAGGGTCCCCAGCGCGAAGCTGGCCACTGGGGTGATGGAAGTGGGGCAGCCGTTGGGAGGATGGCCTCCAAAAGCAGCACCATGAAAACCCCTGCCGGTTGGCCACTAAACTTTCGGCCTGTCGTCAATTCGCGCCAAGTGAGGCGAGATGATCAGCGGACAAGGAAGAGTGTGGGGCTTCTGGGAGATGCGAACAATAAACTTAGAACTGTAAATAGCTAGCGCACCTGGCCCTATGAGGTTAGTCCTCCCAGGCGGAATAAATTTCATCCATTCCTAGGCGCTCCCGTGCCCCTAGCCCGCTGACAGGGGGAGGCTGTGCCCCGAGCACACAGGCCCTGTGCGCCTAGGCGGCGCCGCGGTGTTCTAGACCCAGAGTTTCGCTGCCGACATCAGTCTCCTATCTTGTGTCCTTTCAACCTTAGACTTTTACCCAGATTTTGGTACCAGACGAGTTTCACGAAAGCCTTCGCTCGGAAGATAGGCTGTCTGCATCATTAACGAACGATCAATTACGACGCATCTACAATCAATTACCATCGCGCAGTCAGCATTCCTGCCTCCATCTACCAATTCCTGCCACACGACCTTTAACATCAACTCGGTCGCCTTCCCTGAGCCTAGAAAGTCTCGATCGACCGCGACGGGCTGCCACTGCTAGATTCTACGTCGCCTGATTGGAACACTGCGGTCGGTCGATTGAGGGCCCAAGACCACCAAGACGGGGAAACCAGCAAATCGTCGCAATGGCACCATACGGGCTGTCGCCGCACACGCGGGACTCCCTCGAGCCTGCGCCCCTGGCCAGCTCGAGCCAGCTCAACGAAGACGGCACGACTGAGGTGTCCTCGCGGCCGAGCATCTCCTCGTCACGGCGGCTGTCCCTGGAGCTGGACGATACCCTGCACAGCACGGACCCAGCGGGACGTCTGGGCCGGTCGTACTCGGTGTCGTCGGCATTCGACTTTTCTGCGAACTTGTTCTCGTTAAGCTCAACGGTGGGCGGAGGCGGATATGCGCCCATTGGAGCCCCCATTTCTACAGCGCGTCCGAATGGCGGACTGGGAGGTGGATCGCTTGAGAAGCACAAGACGCTGACATACTTAAATGGATTGTCACTAATAGTCGGGTTGATCATCGGCTCCGGCATCTTCTCCTCGCCAGGCCAGGTGAGCTCTAAGATCGGGTCGCCTGGTGCATCCCTGATCGTTTGGGTTATTGCGGGCATCCTCGCATGGACAGGCGCGGCATCCTACGCTGAGCTCGGTGGCGCTATCCCCCTAAACGGCGGTGCCCAGGTCTACCTGGCTAAGACGTTTGGTGAACTGTCAGGATTCCTCTTCACGTGGGTGGCCATGCTTGTCCTCAAGCCTGGTAGCGCCGCCATCGTCGCCATCATTATGGGTGAGTACCTGGTGTGGGCCTTCATCGGCTCCGACGCTGAGACGATCAGCCCCTGGATTACTAAGGTGGTGGCTCTCATAGGCGTCGCAGTAGTGACGTTTCTGAATTGTGTTTCCACACGAGTTGGGACCTGTGTAAATAATATACTTATGTTTATGAAGTTTATTGCATTGATAGGTATTACAGCCACGGGCGTTGTGGTGGCTATTACGGGCAAGACGTGGAAGGGCAAGGCCAGCGATGAGTGGAAGACGTATGACTGGTTCGCGAATACGTCCACAGACATGTCCACGTGGACTCTGGCACTTTATGCCGGCCTGTGGGCGTATGACGGATGGGATAACGTGAGTGATGGCCATGGCTTCCTTCTGTGGCATGATGCTAATTCTAGTGTTCATAGACAAATTACGTGGTGGGCGAGTTTCGAAACCCATCTCGAGACCTGCCACGGGTGATCCACACGGCGATGCTGCTGGTCATTCTAAGCTATGTGCTGGCCAATGTGGCCTACTTCCTTGTCCTACCCTTAGACTCGATGGACGGCTCCAACACGGTGGCCGTCATGTTTGGCTCGCAAGTCTTTGGATCGGCCGGTTCCCTGATTCTTGCTCCGGTCGTTAGCGCAAGCTGCCTCGGCGCCCTTAACTCGTCTACTTTTACATCAAGTCGCCTCGCCTACACGGCTAGCAAGGAAGGGTACATTCCCTCTATTTTCAGCACCCTTGGCGTCGGCTGCGATGAAGACCACGTTCTACCCACCCAGCGCCAACGCGGCTGGTTCAGCAAAAAGCTCCGCTGCATGTTTGGCGACGGGGATACTGGTTTGTTCTACACACCCGTGTACGCTTTGATCCTCAACAGCGTGCTTACTGCAGGATACTGCGTGGTGGGCGAGTTCAGCACGCTCGTCACCTTTTACGGTGTCGCGGGGTATACATTTTACTTCATCACTGTGCTTGGCCTCATCATCCTGCGCGTGCGCGAGCCGGAGCTCGAACGCCCCTACAAGACGTGGATCACAACTCCCATCATCTTTTGCTGTGTGAGCCTGTTCCTCCTGAGCCGTACCATCTTCGCGCAGCCATTGCAAACCATTACAGTTATCACATTTGTTATTGCTGGCATCCCAGTGTACTTCTGGCGCATTTATGGCCGGGATGATATGATCACTAGACAGCAATCTAGCAGTGGGAAAAAGTGGTGGCAATTCTGGAAGTAGCCTTTATCTTTAATAAGTGCTTATAATAAGGCAGATGGAGAAGTACTTACAACAACCATGTTGGATAGAGTCATGATTGGGACCAGCGATGATAAGTGAGATGCCAATTGGCTAAGAGTATTCAGTATTAGTGGCACTCCAGTGTATACGCATAATTAAATAGAAAACACAGCGCTGCAGGACATCAGACTGCATGCATTCATCAATCCTAACTAAGGTTAAGATGATTAATAGCAATAAGTGAACAAGATAGAAGCGGGGATATCATGACGTTGAACAGTCACAGGTTCAGGTATTAGGAGCGGTTGTGTGACCAATTTAACGGTTTTTTTATTCTCTCGTTTCATCTGCGACGCTATTCTTTCCTGCGTCGTGTCGCAGTGGGAAGTACAGGCCATCTATCTGTTCTAGCGGTATTGTCATGCATCCATTCTCCACCACGCAAGTCTCAAGGTCAGGCCAATATTGGATCCTTGCATTCTCTACCCATCACATGCAGGCCATCCCCCTCCAGCTTCCCGAATCATCCGGTACTAGCTCGGTGGTGGTGGTGGTGGTAGCAGCAGCTGCACATGTACTCCTGGTGTGTAGTAGGCATTGGAGAGTCGGGTTTGACTTGCACTGCCTGTAGGCCTTGGTGACATACCATCCAGTACCCACCTACTGCTAATACCCACCTGCTGCTAAGCCAAAAAATAATTCCCCCATACAAAATGCGCAATTTCACTTACACTGTGTTTAACCTATTTTGATGTTATTTACAGGAAACGGGCTGTATATTATTGAGAGTTTCATGTCGTTTCATATTATCACATTGCCGTTCCCATTACGAAGGTGGTATGGTCGCTTATCGCCCTTGTAAAATTTCTGCAAATGCCTCCTTCATGAATTGGTCTCTGTGAAACTTGATGAAAGATTTTACCTATACCAACCTTCAGGAATCGCCTCAAAATTCCTCGAACATCTTATACAGAGGATGAAGTCATTGAAGCCATATTAGATGTCACAGACAGTGGCCTCTCGCAGAACCAAGCTGCCCAGAAGCATGGCATCCCTCAGACAACTCTTTCTGCACGACTACGAGGCCACCCGTCTAAATCCGAAGTCACCCAGCCTGCCCAGTTGTTATCCAGGTCTGAGGAGGCCAGATTAGTCGCCTGGATACTTCGACAAGAAGCCTTAGGCTATGCTCCTTCTCACAGTCAAGTTTGTGCCACGGCGACTGCTCTCTTGCGACAGAAGGCCAGGAAAGGTCTATCGGTGTGCATTGGATGGCCAAATTCATGAAACGTAATCCAAAGATCAAGACAAAAATAGGAAAACGCCAGGAGGCCTCAAGATTCAATTCTTTTACTCCAATGGCCGTCAATTGGTACTTTGATATCCGCGAGAGGGAATACGGTTGGATCAAGCCTGAGAATACAGTGACTGTTGATGAGGGCGGTATTATAGCTGGATTTGGTGAGTATTTACCGTTTTTGATCATAAAACTTACTAATCTATTCTAAATCTAGGCTTGGACTCCTTAGTTATTGGCATTAGCGACCCCAAGAAGAAGGCCTTCCTCAAAGGCTCCCAGTCCCGCGCCTGGGCTAGCTTTATCGAAGCCGTAACAGCAGACGGCCGCCTTCTGAAACCAGGAATTATCTTTAAAGGCAAAGAGCTTCAGCAGCAATGGTTTATCGAGAAATTTAAGAAGGTAGCCGACTGGTATTACATCACTGCTGAAAACGGCTGGACGGATAACCACATTGCAATTGAGTGGCTTAATGACGTCTATCTGCCTCAAACCCTGCCGGCGGATGAGTCTGATGCCAGACTTATTATCTTAGATGGCCATGGGAGTCACGTATCTGTAAGTATGTCACTAGTCTGAATCATAAATCTCGCTGACTAAGAATCAGGATGAATGGATGGCCACCTGCTTTTTGAACAATGTGTATTAAAATACTACGTCACCCCATGCACATTGGAGCGGCGATGGGGTGCATGTGGTAGCCTCAGCCGAAGGCTGTATATCCGCGGGCCAGGAAGCTATTACTACTACTGCATCATCTACGTACTGATCCATTGCCATGGCCATTCTTAGTATTATATATCATGTAAGGACTCCGTGTGAGAACTTGTCGTTTCCTAAGCTCCTGATCCCTCATCTTCATCTTCATGCCATCCGGGGGAGACCGGTAGACCAGGTGATTACGATCAAATGGCGCATCCAACATCAAGCCCTCAAGCGTTTTCACACGAGAGACAGCCACGTAGCTTAAGCCGGTCTGAAAGTCCCGACAGGAGAGGTCCGTAACGATCATATCTTCTGTGATGCTTTGTGACTTGTGCATAGTAATGGCGTAGCATACGATTAGGGGAAACTGGGTGCGAGCGCAGAGAGTGGCTCCGATGAGAAAGTCCCTCTTAACTGGGAGAATCGGGACAATCTTTTTGCCATCAGGGGTGGTCAGGAACACCGGTCCGTTATACTTGTCAAACTCCATCATGATAACACAAGGAGGACCTTGGATGGGGTCAGCCCTGGGTGCCCAGCCGATGTCGTAAACCGTACTGCGGGCGCCGTTGCAGAGGCCAACTGGCTGCCAAAGGTTGGACGTCAGCATTAGACGGGCGCCAATGCATATAGGAATCTGCTTTACAAGGTTGCCCGCCTTGTCATCGGGGGCAGCAGCTGCACCAGGGCCGACGTTCTTAGCTTTGACCCGGACGACTGGCCGGCCGAGGCGGTCGAGGTGATAGTGGTTATATTCGTTCACCCTATCTTTAGTAGCGTATACTCGCAAGGCGCTGGAAAACCTCGCGACCTTTTGATCGTCTAGCTTTGCCTGCACGCAGCTGGAAAGGAGCTTCCAGGACTCTACAGATAGTCGAAGTAGCCGCAATTCCCCAAAGGCTAGGCAGAATGCTCCCTAATCGTCGCCATGCTGCCGCTAGACAACCTTCAAGAAGACCGATTTATCGAATCGCCTATACGCATTCCTGCCCTTGATCTCTACTCCCTGCACCTCTTTGTCGTAATAAAGCGGCTTCTGCAGTACAGGGGGAAGCTAGAAGAAGTCACTAACCAATAGGATGTTCAGGCCGCCAAAGAACTCCTCATTCCTGTTTAGGAACGCCTTGTGGAGACGGTCATTGATTTACGATAGCTGACGCAGCCCTAGCATGCTCTTCTCATCGATGATCAGGTACTTGATATCCTTCAGCTTCTTCTGGAGCTAGGTCTTATCAACGGGAGATAGGGGCTTGAAGTCCTTATTGATTGGGAGGTGTAACAGGGAGTGCAAGGTAATGCCTGATATCTGGTTTCCTGCGACGCCTGTTAGCGCAGCACGCCAAACAGGTATCCCCCTCCCCCCTATTACGGATTAGAGGTGCGCGGAGAGCAGGTTGATGAGGTATGACTTGCCAGTGCCGCCTCCGCCATCCACGTGGAGTAGCAACTGAGAGGGGTCCTGGGTCAGGAAGTGGCCCATCACCGCATCGTATATTATACGCTGCTCTGGATTTAGGGAATCGCGAGCCTCTAAGGGCTGATTATCTACATTAAGGTTAAGGGTGTTTTCCGCTTTGCGTTGCTTCTAGTAATCGCTATTAAGAATGCTATCATCGGTATACCGCCTAATATGAGGGGTCTAATCATAATTAATGTCAATATCTCGGCGGCTGAGGATGTCGATATCCTCTTCCTCCAGTAGGCGGTCAGGTAGTATGCGGGCGAGTTCATGCCAGTCCTCCTCTGCGATGGGCTCCTCATGGATCTCAAGCTCAAATTCATCCTCCTCTGCCGTCAATTCGTCCGTATCTAGCTCCCCATAATGATCGTCCGCATGGGTATCGTAGTGCTGTCTGCAGTGCATGTACGCAGCCATGAAGGAATCGAACCGCTGCCCGCCTATAATAAGCAACTCTTCTAAAGAGCGATGTAGATAAACCATCATCAATTTAATATGGCAGAAGTTGTTAAACTGGGAAGAGGCCTCTATAGACTTATATCGAGGGAAGTAAGACAGGACTCTCTTCTTCGCTTGAGCAGCGAGTCTCCTCCACGTGTTAAGATTATACGATTACAGGTATTCGAGATAGGTTATATCCTCATGCTGGTCCTTTCTCTCTAGATATTTCCTATAGCTGCCGGTGGCCTCATTAACGTCTCCGTCCATATAATACGAACGTGCCTATCGCTCTAACGGACGGCAGTCCACGGTGACAACCATACGGGTGCCTTCTTGCAGCAGAATGTTAAGCAGCAGATGGGAAATCTCCTGCGCCGAGTAATCTCTCTTGGCGATTAGCTTATTCATAAGGCGAGAGGAGAAGGATAATAGGGGCTGAACGTGCGATGTATGAGGTAAGACCTAGTCCGCAAGCCGGGAGAAAGACTTAGTCTTCTTCTTAGCTTTACTATAATACTTCGCAGCATATGTAATAACCGCCTGTAAGCTAGTGCAAGGAGATATGTCAATATTAGCTAGCCAGCCTAGGATAATCGCAGGATTGAAGTTATTCATGAGGCTGTTATTTCAGGCTGCCTTAAAGACATAGTATGACCTGCCTTCCTTCTTAATCACTGCGGCCAGCTCCCGCAAGGCACGAGGGAAGTCAAAATGACACTCCCTCTCTGGATTGGCAACGTTAGCCGCCTCGATATCCGCAGCAGCACCTTCCATGTCCCTTGCTAGATCACCGGTTCTCTTCCTTACGCGTAAGCAGTATGTGGTATTATACTTATGGCGCTAGTAACGGTTAACGATTTATGAGAGCTGCAGGAATGTTATCTCTATGCTCAGGGGATCTACGCTCAGGGGATTACCCTCACCCTAAGGCATAGTCCTACTCGGCTCAGGGTTAATAGCAGTGACGTAGAACCCCCATATGCATGCAAATACATCACGAGCCGCTTCGTCCTCCATGTCGGCTCCTAGATAATTATCTATCTAGTATAGGCCGTGGTTGTGTAGGCTACCACGGCCTTGCTATTCGTACCGATCCCAGTAATCTGTGATGCTGAACTTCTTATTTAGCATAATGTCCCGAAAGAGGGTGTATCGGCGGTAGAAGTGGAAAGCAGCAATGTGAGGGTTCTGCTGCAATAGGCAGCGCGACAGAGCCATCCTCTCCGGCTCGGTCATAGCTAACCAGTCTTCATATTAAGGCATGTGCTAGTAGAGACTCCGCTAGTGTAAATCTGCCGGGCTAAATATAATGAATGCTCCGGGACAGTCAAGGTTATAAGCATATGCCTCAAGTTCCTGCCTCTTCTTATTCCAGAAGGGACGCGTACTGCGAATGGACACCGCATGTCTGGTGATCGAGTTGATTAACGCTTGCGCCTTGAGGTCCTCGCTCTGTTCAAGCGCCTGAATAAGCTGCTCTCATGTAAGCAGCTCATGCATGCCATCATGTTGCTTCACGAAGAATTTGGACCGTGCGCGTGCCTGTGACCGCATCAGGGTGTTGAAGGCAACGAAGCGGAAGGTTGGGTGGCGTGCAAAACGCCCGTCATGCCAGCGCATCGCATGCTCGATGTAATCCCTATAATTAATAGAGCGTAACCGAGGTTTAACAAAGTCCGCTCTACCGTCTGGAAAGAGGCAGGGAAAGGCTAAGGAGAGCAGGGCGTGCGACCGGTTGAACTCATTGATCGGCGTATGGCGTATGTTCGGGAGCTCTAGCTCGTGTTACACTTGAATCTGGGATCTTAGAGGAAGCCCCGGGCCATCTTCCGGTCCTTCAGCGAGAATGGTCCGGAGGGTATCGAGCTCTATATCTTTGGCCAAAAGATCTGGCACTGTAACCTCGTCCTCTAGGTCTGGTTCTGCCTCCTGATCATCCTTAGGTCCAACGTCTGTGGCCTCCACCTGACTTCGAGGGATAGCATCCAGAACATTGCCGTCCTGAGGCAATTGACTCAGCCGCTCTTCGTCGATGACAATACATCGATAGCCAGGATGATGGCGCCGGAGGTAGTTAAGCCATATGGCAACCGGCTGGCGGCGCACACGGAACTGGCGGGTAAACTGTCAGCTAAGCATTGCGTGGGACGACGTATTCGCAGGTCGGAGTAGCACAGTGTTTAACTCATGAGGCAAAAGCGGGAGCTGGTGGTACACTAAACCAACCTTACGGAGAAAGTGAACTACGTGCCCCCGATATTTGTACTGCTGCCCTCGCACAAGCATAATGTTCACGTGGACGTGAACACGGGCAATCAAGGACTCTTCAATAGGTATGAGCTAGGGCAATTCAGTTAGTATAGGGCTAAAATCAAGCTGGTTATCCGCAGAGAAAAAGTACGGCTCGTCGGGGCGACGCTCCTCATCCTTTCGATAGTAATGCGCACAAATGCCCTCCGAGTCTATCCTCATCTAGAACCAGCGCTCTCGGCATCTACTGCAGTATTGCATCTAGTCATTATCAAGCGTGGTCCAGAACTCGCGAAGGATGGCCTTATCGCGGTCAGTCAAGGCGCAAGCGTCGGGGTCCCCATTCCACACTGGATCTTGTGCGTGGAACACCGCCGATTGTTCAGGTGAAATCATCACTGGACTCCGATACCGTCGCGGCGGCCGTGGAGGTTGAGCTTGCGTCTGAGATTTTCTCGGCCGCCCTTCCGTACTAGGGGCAGGGCCATGACGACCACGATGACCACGACGACCATGAGACGGCTGTGCGGAAGGCTGCCTCGAGCGACGGGGAAGAGGGCTCTTATCCACTGACTCATCCTCATTCTCGTCGTTCATTCTCGTCGTTCTCGTCTTTGTCCCCTGGTTCAGAATCGCACTCTACCCCCAATTGCTCGAGATACCTCCGTAGCCGAGCAGGCGAGAGAAGCAAATTGAAGTAGTCTTCGGCATCAATATCGGATTCAGAGAATTCTCCCTTGTCACCCATATTTATCCCGTCCCGTTCTGGATATACGCCATGACTGTCGGCTAATCCAGTAGTTAGCCTGCACAATGACGATAATCACGGCCAGGGATACCTTCTCTAGGCTCACGAGGAACTGCAAAGGCGCCCAGTTAAGATATCGAGGGAGTCAGGGAGACAGTCTCCCCTGCACGGCGCCGTGAACGATGGTCGCGCTGTATAGCCACCTGCCTTGCCTTTGCCTTAGCCTTAGAGGCATCATCTTGTGAGTCTTTCCCGCCCTTATGAAACCTAGAAGCCAAGTAAGAGTGCTTAGCATCAGTTGTGCTGCTTGGGACAGTAGATGGATCAGAATTTGACGTGATTTGATGGGTCGTTGGCTATACGGTCGGTGAGGGAGCAAGAGTCCGGAAGTTGCGCAAGCTTTGTTGGGTTGGTGGGATTGGCGTCCCCAGCACCACCTGCGGCTGGCTAATTGGCTCTTCAAATAACCTCCTTGCTGTGTGAAGTTGCCGTAGCCTCTCTGGCGATGTAGGCTGGGTTCCGGATCTCTCATTAGGAGGCGATAGGCTAGCATCTCCGTCGGTTCTTTTGAGGGCAGATCTCTTAGCTAAGGAAGGACGGATAGCCAGGTTCCTTAACGTCAGGACCGCACCTTTGGACCTGGCACGCTTGATCAGGTTAGGGAGGCATATAGACGATACTAATGATGTCAATTACCTCGGAATTGCGCTGGTCCCGGCATTCCAGGCAGGTTGTAGTTTGATTAGCAGATTTCCTCCTGCTAATGAAGTCACTTGCTGGTTTTATTTGGTTGCAAGACGGGCAATGGACTCCAAAATCAGATCCAGGGCTCATATTACCCCTAGAATCGGAATCCATCCTCAGTCGTACGGTGCATCGGGATCGATAATGGAAGAAAGGTTGCTTGGCCAAGCAAACGAACAGATCGCCAGGCAAATTTGGCGATGGTAAACAAAGAAGTAAACAAAGAAGCAGTGACAGATGGTGGCTGGCGGATACCCACTTTTTCTAGAGCCGCCAACCAATCCAGCCTTCTTTAGCGACCGGCAACACAAATTCTGGACCAATCAGAAACTTTTGGCCAATCTTGCACCAAACCCTCATATTCGGAAAACTTAAGAACTGATGTAGAGTCATCCTTCGGCTGAATTATTACCTGCCAGCTCATTGCTCTCATGGCCTCCAACCACTAGATAATAGCATTTTCAATGCCACCAAAACTGCTTATCGCAGAGAACTCCAGAAGCTGGCAACCCTGACGGATTCTGCACCGGTTAATAAGGTTAACTTCATCAGGGCTTATGCTAGAGCCAGGGAAGTGGGTATGACGAAGAATATACTCTCAGGATGGAGAGTGACTAGAAATTGGCCAATTTCACGACGGAAAGCCCTTATGCATCCAGAAATCCAACCAGACAAGAAGGAAACTACCCCTAAGCCAGACGGTCTGAGAGACGTGCAACTTAACTCTGATGATACGCCAAAAACTAGCCGACACATCAGAGACTTAGGAATAAACAAGACCCCATCAACCAGAAGACAGTATTCTGTGATGTCAAAAGGGTTCGAAGTCCAGGAGTCAAAGATAGTCTCACTGACGGCAAGAATAGCCAGTCTGGAGGAGGGAGTTGGCCGGTTGAGCAGAGGCAAGAGAAGAGCTATGCCCAATCCTAACAAGAAGTTCATGACACTAGCCGAAGCTCTAGCGACCGGTGAAACTATTTCCGAGCCAATTCAGGCCACTGAAGTGTCGGAGACCATTGAGGATGTGATCGAGGTGTCAGGGCTTGAAGAAGATGAAAGTTCAAATTCCGAGGCAGAGGGATTACTTGTTGTACGCACCCGTGCAGGTCGTGAGGTTAAAAGACCGAGAAAATATTAAAATTCATTCAATCTCAAACCGAATTCCAACCATAATTTTATTTTTATTATTTTTGGTGAATTTTTCTCACGAGGTTGAAAAATTGCATTTTGTATGGTGAAGTTGAATTTTTGCTTAGCAGTAGGTGGGTACTGGTGGTAGTTGCCGCCATAGATGATGAGGTCCTCAAGGGGGTAGTCGAACTTGCTGATGAAGTAGCTGGTGAGGATAGCCTTAGTGCCGTCAGATTAGTGCTTCTAGGCGTCAAGAGAGTTGCCAGACGTGTGAGGGACCATGGCATTGCCTCCGTCGAAGGGGATTTTGGCGGTGCGCAGGACTGGTCTCCGGGCGCGGGCTGGGGGGACCAGACGTCACCGCCGTAGCTGACGAGGTGGTTAGACTTGAGGGCCTCGGCAACATCCTCCTTGATGATGGCACCACGGGCAGCGTTAACAAGGTAAGAGCCTGGATGGGGTTTTATTAATAGGAAACATTAAGGAGATAGATATATTGTGGCAGTGAATCTGGGGGACTTACTCTTGTCAGACGAATAGGTCTGATGGGGAAATCCGTACTGTGAATATGATCAACCTTGATAGTCCGTAGGGCCCCCGGGTCCTTAGGGATAAATAGCTGGCTTTCCTTCCTACTAGATAGAAAGGCGGGACAAGATCTTCCATCATCATCAAACTGTTCCATCCAATCCATCCTGTCTGATAACTCTTCTTCATCTTGGAGATGGGGTCCTTGTTGAAGATACCCTTGGTCTTCTCGTGGAGAGGGCAGTTGATGATGACAATATCACACTGGGCGAGGAGCTCAAGGGTGTCGACGCGGCGGCATCCAATCTCGACCTCCTTCTCGGCGCTCAGGGGCTGGTAATCATAGTAGAGAAGCTCCTCGCAGTCAAAGGGCTTGAGGCGGCGGAGGACACGCTCGCCCATGCGGCCAACGGCGACGGTGCTGACGACCTTACCCTCGAGGCCGTACTCCTGCTTGACGGCCGCGGCAACATCCCAGTCACCGCGTTCAATCTGCTTGTGGGCGGGGACGAAGTTGCAGATGGCCTTACGAAGCCACCGGACACATCTAGCCATGAGCGTTTCCTTGAGGCAATTCGAGTCAGTCCATGTCCGATAGAAGAAGGAGGTTGTCTCCTTTGGAGCACTAAAGTTTACGATGACTCCTCGCCCTGAAGTAGGGGTAGATAGGGGCATGTTGGAAGAATCAGGTGTTCTCCCTTAACTTCAGGAATTGAGTTACCATCCAGGACCACCTAATGCATCACCAAAATTTTGATCTTCCCATACAAAATCTAAATTTTCAACAACATCGCATTCGCTCTAGAATGAGGTTACTCACAAACTAAGACATCTGCTATAACGTACTTGATAAGCATGCCGGTCAAACAAGTATACCGGTCACTTACATTTTATACCTTGAATTGCAATTTTTAAAAATGTCTTAAAAGTCCGAACTACGCCTAAAATAGCTAAAACTTAAGATATAAGTTAATTATATAATAACTTACATCAAAACTTTTTATAAAATTTTTATTTTTTTTATAAAGTTGTTAAGAAAAAGCCTATTCGCACTGTGTATCTTCTTAATTTTATATATAATAAGCTAACTAAAATTTTAAGAAAAAATACTATACTATTTCCTTTTTCTTTAAATATCTAAAAATGATTTTTTTATATTTTTAATAGTTTATATAGCCTGTTTTTTTAAAAATCTGATATTATTACTTTTAGCTGTACAGTATGAGTGTCCGACAAGCTTGTTTGACCGGCATGCTTATCAAGTACGTTATTGCTTTTTCCATACAAATTTAATATAGGGTTGTCTTTTCCCGTTCTGTCGTGTGGCTTAGTTCTCTAGCCCTTTGAATTTTTTTCATTTTCACCTCGGCTGCCCTATGCAACTACATACACTCAGGTAGGCATATCACCTAGTTTACGTAGTGAAACTCCCGCCACAATGGTTCGACGTATTTATACTAAAGACGACGTAGCTAAGGCTATATACGATGTTACCTATAGAGGCCTATCGCAGACCGAGGCGGCCCAGAAACGTGGAGTACCTCAGTGGACGATTTCGAGACGACTTTCCGGTCAAGCAAGCAGGAATGAGCATATCCAGGCTCACCAGCGTGTTTCTAAGGGCCAAGAGGAGACTCTCATTCGTTGGGTGCTGCGACAAGAGTCTCTGGGCTATGCTCCTTCACACAGCCAGCTCCGCGCCTGTATCAAGGCCATCTTTTAACAACAAGGCGATAACAAACCTTTAGGTAAGCACTAGACCACAAGGTTCGTCAAACGTCACCCAAAAATATCTACCAGCTTAAAAAACGTCAGGAAGCCGCCAGATTTAATGGGTTTACTCTGAAGGCGGTCAATTAGTACTTCGATACCCGGGAGAATGAGTACGGCTAGATCAAGCCTGAGAATACAGTTAATGTGAACGAGGGTGACATAATGGCGGGTTTTGGTAAGTCCTCTATAAGTACTCTACGGGTTTTTATATAGCATAGCTAATTAGTTGCCCATAAGGCTTGGATAGCCTTGTCATTAGGAGCTCTGACCTGAAGAAGAAGGCGTTATTAAAGGGTGCTCAGTCGCGCACTTGGACCTCGTTTATTAAGGCGGTTATTGTAATAGGCCGCGCTTTAAAACCGGGAATTATCTTTAAAGGAAAAGAGCTGTAGAAACAGTGGTTTCTAGACGAGTTCAAATTAATAGCGGACTAGTACTACATCACATTACCGAACGGCTGGACTGACAACTATATAGCTCTCGAGTGGTTGAAAGATGTATATATACCTTAAACGGAGCCTCGTGATGCATTAGATGGAAGACTTATTATCCTTAATGGCCACGGGAGCCATGCACAGGTGAGTCTTTAGTGTTTTCACCGCATAGTCTCCTGCTATAGGGTTGCTAACGAGCTGTTAGGATGAGTGGATGGCCATGTGCTTTCTGAATAACGTCTACTGCTATTACCTTCTAGCACATTGTTCTTATAGTTTATAACTATTAGATAATAGAATATTTAATATTATTAAAGGTGAATATTAGAAAGAACTCTAAAAGCTGGCTAGTTTGACCGATTCTGCGCCAGTTAATAAAGTCAACTTTATTCAAGTATATGCGAAAGCTAGGGAGGCAGGCATAAGGAAGGAGATTATCTTATCTAGCTGGAGATTTACTAGAAATTGGCCTATTAATCATTACAAAGCTCTAACACACCCAGAAATCCAACCGGATAAAGAAAAAGTCCTAGAACGGTTCAAGACGCCCAGCCCTCTCCGACTGCACTCGATAATACGCCGAAAACGAGCCGGCAGGTGAGAGATATGGCCAGTCACTGAAGCCGTCCGACCAGGCAGAAGCACAGTAAGACCGCAAAGGGGTTGGAAGCTTTAGAGATGAAGGTGGCCGTTTAGAATGCGCGGATTACTGGCCTCGAGGAGCAGATGGCCCGGGTGCGGCGAAGGAAGAAAAGAAAGGCGGTACCGAACCCGAACCGACGGTTCATGGCTCTAGCAGAGGCTCTAGCGGCTGGAGAAGCCTTCCGTGACTCAAAGAAGGCAGAAATAGACGTGGACGTGGATGAGGAGGCTAAGTCGGTAATTGAGGTGGGTGTCGGGTCAGAGGACGAAAGCGAGGACGTTATGGTTGTAATAAAGCACTGCTAGCGCACACGGAGCAGTCGAGAGGTCAAAAAACGACGAAGAGAGTGAAACTTGAGCAAATTTTTAGAAACTTTATTCAGAGCCTCATTTATTAATTGAGAATACAGCCTGTTTTTGCGGACATGAAAATTTAGATTTTGTATGGGAAGATCAAAATTTTGGTGATGCATTAGGTGGTCCTGGATGGCACCTGTTACTTACACTCCTGAAGTTATCTTCTCCGATAAATGCTCTGCTGCAAATGGCAGCGCCAATCCAGGTACCTGGGTCTGGAGGTTTACTCACGAGATCTATAACCCAAAATTCGTTAATAAAATGGCCCATGGCCAGGGCGATGTGACGATAATGGTATGGGGTGCAATTTGCCAGAAGAGCCGAAGCAAGCTGGTTATTATGACTCGAGATACAGCCTCCAAGCGTGGCGGCTACTCATCAAATAGCCATATCGAAGCTCTGACTTCTAGGCTTCTTCCTGATTATAACGGCACCCAGCATTTTCAGCCGGATAATGCCGGAATTCACACATCAAAGGTCTCAATGAGCTTTCTGCTCGAGCACGGGATCTCTCTTATTGACTGGCCGCCTCACAGCGCCGATCTGAGCCCCATCGAGCATGTTTGGGCCAGACTAAAGACAGATCTCTATGGAATGTTCTCTTAGGTCTCCAAATTGAAGAAAAACGCAGCCGATATCGCTAAATTCAAAGTGTGCTTAGAAGCAGCGTGGGAAGGTATCCCTTAAGACTTCATTCAGGGCCTGCTGGAGTCAATGCCACGTAGGGTGGAAACTTGCCGTAAAGCTAGAGGTTGGTATACAAAATATTAAAGTCACGCCCCTGAGGAATCCAAAAATGTAGTTACTTTTATTACAGCTAGTCTGTGGCCTGTTTAATTGGTATCTTTATTGCATGTGTTCCGGTGAGGGTGGTGGTGTACAGTGGGTGTGCAAAAGTTCCGACAACTTCCGGATCCACCCATCTTGCCTCGATAACCACACAACCTTTGACTTCACATTGTGCATTCAAATAATATCATAATAAATTAAAAGGCAGATGAATTTGAAGCCCAGAAGCTGACGTTCATGATGATTTACATCAATATTTAGTATACCACCCATCTGCATCAATCACCACCTGCATTCGCTTGGGCATCGAATTTATCAGGTTTTCGAACACTTTAACTTCAAGCTCACGCCAAAGCTCTTCCGCACACTCAATCAGACGATCTTTTGCAGCCATATTCTTCGGAAGCTCTGCGAGTTCTGGGTATCGCTTACAGATCCGTTCTTTTAGTATTGCCCATAGATTTTCAATCGGATTAAGATCTGGTGAATATGGGGGCAATTCTATAAGTATGACCCCCTCACGGCTCGCGTATTTGCGTAGCCACCTTTGGACTAGATGACTCTTAAATGTAGGTCCGTTATCATGTTGGAATACCATCCCTTCCTCTATGATTTCCGGGAGGTGCTGTTGAAGGCATTCTAAGATAATTCGAGCCGTAACGCCGCCACGGTCTGCCTGGGGGTCCCCGAATAAGCAGACTAAATCTGTGGCCCTGTCAATAGTGAAGGCACTAAAGAACATCTGTGAATGCCTCGTCAGCTTCTTCTTAGCCTGTACGTTCTTTTTTGCAAGTCTCTCGCCCTAGGCGCGGTCAGAATAGTGATCCAAAGACGGAGTGTGTGACTTACATATTTCGAGAACGCCCACTTCCGTCTATCGCCGTCACCACGAGCAATTGAGCACTCATCTGGAAAATCCAAGTATACCAAAAGCTAGCATCTTCATTGACGTATTTCTGTGCGAAATTTCGGCGACTTTCGGCTGCGGCTTCACTGAGAAAAGGGCGCCGGCTTGCAAGGTGGTGTTGGATGCCTTTTTTCTTCAACCACCGCGATAGAGTGCTCCTATGACACCGCAGATTGGCCTCATCACTCAGTCTTTTGACTGTAATAAAAGGGTCTTTATCAATAATCCGGAATATATGATTTTTATCCCTCTCAGTGATGATTGTTGGCCGCCCGGCACGCGGATTACTTTTTGCACTCTTTTGGTGGTCGTACCGGCGGACGACGCCAAAGATTGCGTGTTTCGTAACTCCCTCCTCAGCCGCAATGTGGTCAAGGGATATGCCAGATTTGTACATGTACACAATCTTCGTCCTTTTGTGAGGACTATGATGTGTCTTTCCGTACACCCGCGGCATGTTGTGGTTGAATTATGGCGTGATGAAGTTACTGTGTTGCCGTGGTCGCGTCGCGGCTTGAGATGCAAGAGCGGGGAAATCGGGAAATTGTCGGAACTTTTGCACACCACTGTAAGTGGGGCCGTTGCAAGACTTTTGGAACCCCGCTGTACTAGCGAACACGCCTTCCGATGGGACCAGTCAGTCGGCAGCAATTTCCCGCGATAGAAAGCCTTCCTGTGAAGATGGCTCGGCCTCATGATTAATGAGGATCGGGACAACCCATCCTGGTCGTCATTCTTGATTGACCTTGACCTCGGCATTAGAGAAGACCGTGATCGCGCTTCGGGGGCAAAGGGCAAGACCGGCACGAGGGCATTCATGGCGATCGGAGCGCTTCTAGGCGAGCAGCACACCTTTATGCATGATCTCGAGTCATTCTTCTGGGTGTTCTGGATATGCATCCACTACAACGCAAACGGCAAAGACATTGGGCCAACCGGATTTGACAATTGGAACTTTGAGAGTGATGATGAATTAGCTGAGAAAAACAGGGCGTAATTGCCGATGAGGAGGATTTTCTTAAGAAGGCGGACAAACACTTTACGTCACACTACCGGCCAATGACCCCATGGGTCAACCGGCTACGAAGGGAAGTGTTCCCGAGCAACCGAAGGTGGAAGCGCCCTGAGCCTAAGCTCTACTCTCCGATGAAGAGCATTCTTCACAATGCACAGAAGGATCCAGATGTACTAGCAGACGGGTAGCACCGCATATCTAAAACTATGAGCTACCATTTGAGTCCTCCGTCTTAGGCTTTATTTTCGTCGACTAAGCTTCTCTTGTCTGGGCACCTATCTAAGGGCCTGAGGACGATGGTGACCCTTACACGGCCGCGGCGTCGTCTTAATCCGCTTATAGGACGAGGCACTTATGCGACTTCTTCTTCAGGGAGGGGGAGCCTAGGGCCGCCATGATTGCCTGCATTATCCAGCGTCAGTTTCTGCCCAATGTAAACCGTGAATAGGTTTCATCTTTCATCAAATACCTCGTCAAACACATCCTTTAACTTGTACTGCGTCAGGGCACTGCACTCGACGTACTTGACCGCACCCACATCCCTGGCCATCCGCACTCCATCCTCCCTTCTTACGGGGGCCATCTTCTGCTTCGCCAGCTTCTCCCGGACGCTGGGGTCATCCCTCAAATCCACCTGCGTGCCGACAATGAGGCAGGGAACGCCGGTGCAGTGGTGAAGGACCTCGGGGAACCACTTCTCGCGGACGTTTTCGAATGAGGCGGGCGAGGTGACGCTGAAGCAGACGAGGAAGACATCGGTCTGAGGATATGAGAGGGGTCGCAGTCGGTCGTAATCTTCTTGGCCGGCGGTATCAAACAGGCCAAGCGTGTAAGGCTCATCGCCAATCCTGCCATCAACCAGTCAGCGGGTTTCCGAGAACCATAGGCCCGTGCGAAGCGATAGCATTCGCGGTGTTGTGCTGGCCTGCAAGTGGCGACGTCTATAGGCGTCGATCCTGCGTGGTGACGACAAAATGGCACCGGTCGTAGGTTGGGCCGCGATGGCTGTCGTATATGTGATGGAAGTGCAGGTAAACTCACATTACCGTGACGGCGACGCTATCGAAAATGGTCGGGATATATTTCGGGGGGATCTTATTGGTTGTGTAGCTAATGAGAAGGCAAGTCTTTCCGACGGCACCGTCGCCGACGACGACGCACCTATAGACAGATTATAGTGGTCAGTATAAATCGGCCCCACAGGGAGGGGGAGGGGGGGACAAGAGATATGCAAATGGGATGCGCAGGCAGTCAATGGGATGGCAGCGACGTGATGGGGATTACCAAATGGGTGAGACATGACGAGGAGGTGAGGCTCAGAGAGCCAAGGCAGAAGAACGTACTTGATAGTTCCGACCACCGCCATTGTTCTGCTCGATAGGTCCTCGGTAGGAGTTTGACTACCTAGAGCGGGATGCAGACCCTCAAGGAGAGTGATAATGCTTAGCCGCGCGGGCGTGAAGGGAGGGATGGGTTAAAGGGGGAGAAAGGGGCGAGGCTCGGAGTCAGAGTAGAACTCGATATATCGAGGGGGCAGCGCGATGAGGGTTGGTATTTGGTTGTTTGGCGGCTGTCGTAGTGGTGGTGGTTTGTTCGGCGTTTGTAGAGTTGGCAGGCAGGATAAAGGTAAGGTCAAGGTAGGTGGAGGCGGAGAGAAGGAAGCGGTGGTGGTAGGATTGGCAGTAGTGATGGTGGTGGTGGTGGTGATGGACCTTGACGAGCAAGCCAGGCAGGTAGCCAAGGAACATGCAGGCAGGAACAGCAGCGGCACAGCAGCAGCCAAGGATAGTGGGTGGAAATGGATAAGAGTGGGTTGAGATCGGGTTTTGCTTTCTTTAGGGGGGGGGGAGAAAGAGTGGGGGAAGGTAGGAGGCAGGAGCACTAGCAGTAACAGCGCCTGGGAGGCAAAGGCACCTTATTATTTGAGAATAGGACGAGGACGAGAGTGAGGGCGAATGATTGAGTCGGGAGACTCTCCAGAAGAAAGTCTGTATTAGCTTTAAATCAATCGTTAAAGGGCAAGAATATGCCTTGAGGAACGAATGTGCCTTGGGGAATGAAAGGCTCTCAGAGGACGGGCGAAGAAGCGGGGCTCCACCAAAACCCCAGAGTGCCTTGAGGACGAAAGGGTGTCAGACAATTGGCTCCACAGGGATCATTTGATGGCACCAGTCAATTGATGAGAATTATCTGAGGAGCAAGAACCCAATTACAAGATGCAGTGAGTCGTGTAGCTCTTTATACACAAAAGAAAGCATTGCCTGTTTAGGCAGTAGCAGCTGCCTGCAGGGGGGTACGGCTGATATGAGACAATCTGTGGGATGGAGTACCCCGCACTTTAGACATCAATCAACAACACACTGCTGCTGCTCATTATCGATTACCTGATCCTTGATCCTTTTAGCACGCTCAGTGCGACACCTTTCGTACCGAAAGACACAGCCCGAATAGCACTACTCAATAAATACAATAAAGATAATTCTAATCTAAAAGACGCTACCGAGCGCTCAGGCGCCGAATATCGTCCACTAGCTATTGTCCTTCGTCCGTTGGGCGCCTAGAGCATGATGACACCGGCGATACCAGCGACGGCGAGGGCGATGCCGGCCTTGATGGAGGTGACGCCGGCACCGTTGTCGTCGACCTTGTTGGAGTCGTCCTCGTCCTCGTCATCGGACGAGGAGTCAGCGTTGGAGTCGTCGGACGAGGAGCCGTCAGAAGAGGAAGAGCTACCGGTCGGAGAAGGCCACTGCGCGTCACAGCTGGCGATGTACTTGGCCGCGGAATAGAGCTGCTGGCTGGCCTCGGGGACGTCGCTGCAGGCCGCGAGAAGGATGGAGATTCCCTCCTTCTGGTCGCTATACCAGGAGACCATGGCGGAGGCCCACGAGGTGTACTCTTCGGCGAACGAGCCGGTGATGGTAGGGATCTCGCAGGGGACGGCGGTGAAGTCGGTGGCCTGGGTCTGGGTGTTGAGGAACTCGACGAGAGAGGAGCCAGGAGTAGGGGTGTTGATCATGCTGGGGAGCAGCTCCAGGTAGATCGAGGAGCACTCCTCAGCATCGCGCTTCTCCAGGCGGTCGACGGCAGGGTGAGTGGCAGCGACAATAGTCGCGCCGGCAGCGAGGAGAATAGCAGATCGCATTTTGCGGATAAAGTGAATTGATACGGTAGAGAACGGACAGGAGTTCTGGCAAAGTGGAAAAGAGAAGGATCAATAGAAGGATTCCAACAACCGTCGAGCGGCGAACGGCAGCATTTAAGCTTCTAACTCCAACCCATCCCATCCCCTATCCATGCTTCAATAGCAATTTATTCAAGCCTCGAAGGGCTGAATAGCTGAGCATCATCGTGCAAGGGTCACACAGAGGCTATTCCCCTCCTGAGCTAATGCCTGTGTCTTGCCCTCTGCTGCAAGGGATTGGATTCTCGCCGTCAAGGCGGCAGACTGCGCCTGGAAGCTGAATGTCCTCATCCAACGGCCCCTTTTCCAGGATTCAATTTGGGCCAGGCAGACACGGCGTCTGGGCCAAGGTGATCCATGCCTCAATCGGTGTGATTACTCCCATCGTGTCTGATGGTCTCCTCCTGTGGGGATGAAGTCGCCTTGTAGGTCCAGATAAGGCGAAACACGCCCAAGTCCCTCTCCACAAAATAAGCCTCTCCGCTACAACATGGTGCTAGCTAGGGGTAGCGAGGCTCTCTTTTTCAGCTTGCTAAACCAGTGTGCCCTAAGCCCGTTTCACTGAATCCGCTAGCTGCTTACTTTAGAGTCAGCTTCTGGAAAGTTCGGCAAATGGCTTATCGAGGTCTTTATGTAAAGTCCCGCATCTTGACTAGAGATAGTCACCGGCACCACATCCAGGGTGAACGAGGTAATTTGACAGATACTTGCAGGTCCCAATGCGAATCAGTGCCATCTAAGTAACCAACCTGTTAAGCTATGCCTTCTATTGACGGTCAATTGACCTAATATTGCTCCTACTAGATAGAAAAATTAGATAAATTTGTGCTTAGCTGTCTATGGCTACTATCGTTCCCAGGTTGTTTATATCTCATGCCAAGAATGTCGTAGAGTATACCGCAGCCAGAGACAGTCTTGACTGTCCAAGGAGGTTGGGGCATCCTCCGCCATGCTTCACCAAGTTGAAACAACGTAAAGCTGAGCCAACCCCATCCTGCCACAATAGCTGGCCAGGCATCGCTTGGTCCAACGTCTCAGCTTGTCGGACCGACAATCCCACGGACTGATTGATCAGTGCAGCCCTTGTTACCACCTAGTATCTCGACTCATCCAAACTTTCAAGCCTTATGGTACGTGCTTCGGGCCTTGTGCAACACTACCAAGCCAATTGGAGGGCTTATAAGCAATGATCAAGATGTTTTGCCTCTGCTACCCTATGTAATATGCCTTCACATGTGGAAATGACAAGAGTTTATAGTAAATTACAATAGCAGACTAAGTGGAGAAAGTAAGGCTGACTAGAGAAAGCGCGAAACTCCGGAATACAGGGAGCTAAAAACTGTAAAAAGCGTTGATGTCTCGGCAAAAAGTTGAATGGTGATTTGTCTAACTAGCCGAGTTCTTGTATGGAGGACCATTTCAAAAGTCATGTCGTGGGCTCTCGTATGTTTCCTGCGGATGCGGTAAGCGGTCCCTGGTCTGGGACCGTGCTGCTTAAGACCCGGTGTCACAACGATAGGAGGACATTGAATTGGCGGTGTGGTCGGTGTCTTGGGAAGGAGTCGGGCTAGCGGCCGTCTTAGTGGGTAGATCCTCTGCTTTCTGCCCATGACGTTCGGCGTGATCTATGACAATCCAGCAGCGCCTTTGGTTACCTGGAGTCCTCTAGTGTTGCCAGAATATCTCTTGTTCAGCCGAAGGCTGACTTTACATCAGTTCTTAAGTTTTCCCGAATAATGAGGGTGTGCCTTCCGTTAGGAAGGTCTTTCTTATTCGCGCCCGACCCTTCACACCCTGAGTCCCCGCCCGTCCCTGGCCTCTGATTGGTTGCAAAGTTATCTACCTTCTGATTGGCTAATAAAATGTGGCTTCCTAACGGGAGGCCTTCCTAGCAAGCCGGTGTGGCGGCTGCTCCCCAGTTTGGTGCAGACAGGGGTAAATAAGTTTCTCAGAATCTGATTGGTCCAGACTTTTTATGGCCAGTCGCAAAACAACGCGCAACTGGCTAATAGCACCAAAAGAGTGGGGCCAATGGGTGCTAGCCCCTGAAAGGCTTACGCGGAGTGCTGGCAGCTTGTGTTTATTTGGAATTGTTTGTTTACTTAGTACTGTACCAGTGCCACGCGTTCAATTCATCTCCCCAATTCGACAGGTCTCGATATAGCCTCGTTAATTGAGTAATGGATTTCGGTCTCAACCCCGAAGAGCTCTCTACTGATTTACTCTTCGTTGTTTGTGCTCGTTGTGGGGAGGAGAGACCGGAGAGTGCCTTTACAGCAAAGAGGCAGTCTGCTGGGCAAACTAAGCAATGCATAGACTGCCGTAACCAGCGCGTTTCTCATGTAAGTTCTGCCTTCCTCGTCTATGAGTCTCTTAACCCTCATCAAAAGAAGCATTCAAGAACCAAAGTCGTGCTCCAGACGCTGCGGAACATTGCACTTCGTCCATCCTCACCTGGCAGACCTGCCACGAAGAGAACCGAAGGAGATGCTGGCCTATCGCCTCCTAACGAGAGATCCGGAACCCAGCCTATATCGCTAGAGAAGCTACGGCAACTTCATACAGCTAGGAGTTTATTCGGAGAGTCAATTAGCCAGCCGCACGTAGTGCTAGGGACGCCAATTCCACTAACCCAACAAAGCTCGCGGCTCTTCCGGGCTCTAGCTCCGTCACTGCCTGTGCAGCCAACGACCCATCCACTCGTCTCACATTCTGATCCATCTACTCTTCGAAGCAGCACACCTGGTGTGGATTACTCTTACTTGGCCACCAGGTTCTACAAGGGGGGGAAGGACTCGCAAGATGATTCCTCGAAGGCTGGGGCGAGGGCCAAGCTGGCTGTTATCCAGCGCGACCATCGTTCACGACGCCGTGCAGGGGAGACTGTGTCACTAACTCCCACAATATCTCAACTTGGCGTCTTAGAAGATTTTGAGGGTCCTGGAGAAGGTATCCTTATTCTGTGGCCCCAGTAGTTTGTTCAGGCTAACCACGGAACGTAGATAGGAGTCAAGATCAACTACGACTGAGTGGGTTTCTAGATGGGGATGGGATAATCAAGGAAGGGGATGACAGGGGACAGTTCTCTGAATCTGATATTGACGCCGATGACTATTTCAACTTGCTGCTTTTACCTGCTCGACCACGGAGGTACCTCAAACAATTAGGGGTAGAGTCTGATTCCGATCTAGGGGACGAAGACGAGAACGACGATAATGATTGCGTGGATGGGAGCCCTCTTCGCCATCGCTTGCGGCAGCCTTCCGCACAGCTAAGGCGTCGTCGCCGTGGTCCTGCCCCTAGTACAGGAGGGCGGCCAAGAAAATCTCAAAGGCAAACTCGATCTTCGATGCTGCCACGGCGTATTCGGAGCCCAGTGATAATTCCACCTGAAGAATCGGCGGTCTTTTATGCGCAAGATCCGGTGTGGAATGGCGACCTTGAGGCTTGCGCCTTGACTAGTCGCGATAAAGCAATCCTCTGCGAGTTCTGGACAAAGCTGGACAATGACCAAATGCAGTTTTGCGGTCGATGCTAGGAGTGTTGGTTCTAGATGAAAATCGATTGCGATGGCATTTGTGCGCGTTGTTATTGAAAAGATGAGAAATGCCGCCCTGACGAGCCGTATTTCTTCTCTGCGGATAATCAGCTCGACTTTAGCCCTGTACTGGCCCGGTTGCCCCAGCTTATGCCTACTGAAGAGTCTTTGATTGCTCGTGTTCACGTCCACGTGAACATTATGCTTATGCGAGGGCAGTAGTATAAGTATTGGAAGCATGTAGTTCACTTTCTCTATGAGGTTGGCCTAGTGTATAACCAGCTCCCGCTTCTACCGCAGGAGTTGAACATTGTATTACTACGTCCTGCTAATACGTCGTCCTATGCAATTCTTAGCCGGCAATTCACCCGCCAGTTCCGTGTCCGCCGCCAGCCGGTTGTCATATGGCTAGACTACCTCTGCCGCTATTATCCTGGCTATTGATGCATCGTCATCGATGAAGAGAGGCTAAATCAATTGCCCTAAGATGGCAATGTCCTGGATGCCATCCCCCAGAGTTAGGTGAAGGCTGCGGATGTTGGACCTGAGGAAGATCAGGAGGCAGAGCCTGACCTGGAGGATGAGGCTGCGGTGCCAGACCTGTTGGCCAAGGATACGGAGCTCAATGCTCTGCGGTCTATTCTCGCCGGAGAATCAGAAGCTGATTCAGGGCTTTCTACAAGCTTCCAGGCGCAGGCGCAACACGAGCTGCGGCTCCCGAATATACGATACACACCCATTAATGAGTTCAATCGCTCTCATGCTCTACTCTCCTTAGCGTTTCTCTGCCTCTTTCCTAACGGTAGAGCTGACTTTATTAAACCTCGATTACGCTCTATTGATTATAAGGATTACGTCGAGCACGCGATGCGCTAGCACGACGGGCGTTTTGCATGCTACTCGACCTTCCGCTTCGTCGCCTTTAACACACTAATGCGGTCACAGGCATGTTCACGGTCCAGATTCTTCGTGAAGCAACATGATGGGAGGCATCAGCCGCTTATGTGAGAGCAACTCATTCAGGCGCTTGAATATAGTGAGGACCCTGAGGCGCAGGCGCTGATCAACTCGATCATAAGGCATGCGGTTTCTATTCGCAGTATGCGTCCATTCTAGAATAAAAAGAAGCAAGACCTCAAGGCCTATGCCTATAACCTTGGTTGTCTTAGTGCATTTATTACATTTAGCCCAGCAGATTTATACTAGCGGAGTCTCTATTAGCATATGCCTTAGTATAATGACTGGCTAGCTGCTACTAAGCCAGAGAGGATGGCTCTATTGCGCCGCCTATTATAATAGAACCCTTATATTACTGCTTTCTACTTCTACTACTAATACACCCTCTTTCGGGATATTATACTAAGTAAGAAGTTTAGTATTACAGATTACTGGGACTAGTATGAATAGCAAGGCTGTGGTAGCTTATATAACCACGGCCTATACTGGATAGATAATTATCTAAGAGCCGACATGGAGGATGAAGCGGCTCGTAATGTATTTACACGCATATGGGGATTCTACGTCACTACTATTAACCCTGAGCTAAGTAGGACTATGCCTTAGGGTGAGGGTAATCCCCTGAGCGTAGATCCCCTGAGTATAGAGATAACATTCCTGCAGCTCTTATAAATCGTTAACCGTTGCTAGCGCCATAAGTGCAATACCACGTACTGCTTGCGCATGAGGAAGAGAACCGGTGATCTAGCGAGGGACATAGAAAGTGCCGCTGCGGATATCGAGGCAGCCAACGTTGCCAATCCAGAGAGGGAGTGTCATTTTGACTTCCCTCGTGCCTTGCGGGAGCTGGCCGCAGTGATCAGGAAAGAAGGCCGGTCGTACTACATCTTTAAAGCAGCCCGGAATGACAGCCTCATAAATAACTTCAACCCTGCGATTATCCTAGGCTAACTAGCCAATATTGACATATCTCCTTACACTAGCTTATAGGCAGTCCTTACATACACTACAAAGTATTGCAGTAAAGCTGAGAAGAAGACCGAGTCTTTCTCCCGGCTTGCGGACCAGGTCTTACCTCATACATCGCACGTTCAGCCCCTATTATCCTTCTCCTCTCGCCTTATAAATAAGCTGATCGCCGAGAGAGATTACTTAGCACAGGAGATTTCCCATCTGCTGCTTAACATTCCGCTGCAAGAAGGCACCCGCATGGTTATCACTATGGACTGCCGTCCGTTAGAGCGACAGGCGCGTTCGTATCGTGTGGATGGAGATGTTAACAAGGCCATCGGCAGCTATAGGAAATATCTAGCGAGAAAGGACCAGCATGATGATATAACGTATCTCGAATACCTATAGTCGTACAATCTTAATACATAGAGGAGACTCGCTGCTTACACGAAGAAGAGGGTCCTGTCTTACTTCCCTCGCTATAAATCCATAGAAGCCTCTTCCCAGTTTAACGACTTCTGTCATATTAAATTGATAATAGTTCATCTACATCGCTTTCCAGAAGAGTTGCTCGTTATAGGTGGCCAGCAGTTCGATTCTTTCACAGCCAGGTATATGTGCTGCAGACAGCTCTACGATACCTATGCGGACGATCATTATAGAGAGCTGGATACGGATGAATTAATAGCAGAGGACGATGAGTTTAAGCTTAAGGCCTATGAGGAGCCCATCGCAGAGGAGGATTAGCATAAACTCGCCTGCATACTACCTGACCGCCCGCTAGAAGAAGAGGATATCGACATCCTTAGCCGCCGAGATATTAATATTAATTACGATTAGACCCCTTATGTTAGGCAGTATACTAATAATAGCATTCTCAACGGCGACTACTAGAAGCAACGTAAAGCGGAAAACACCCTTGACCTTAATGTAGATAATCAGCCATTAGAGGCTCGCGATTCCCTAAATCCAGAGCAGCGCCTGGTGTATGATATAGTGATGGGCTACTTCTTGACCCGGGATCCCTCCCAGTTATTACTCCATATGGATAGCGGAGGCAGCACTGGCAAGTCATATCTCATTAACCTGCTCTCGGCGCACCTCTAAGCTGTAATATGGGGGAGGGGGACACCTATTTAGCGTGCCGCGCCTACGGGCATTGCGGGAAATCAGATTTCAGGCACTACCTTGCATTCCCTGTTACACCTACTAATCAATAAGGACTTTAAGCTTCTCTCAGCCATTGATAAGGCCTAGCTCTAGAAGAAGCTTAAAGATATCAAGTATCTAATCATTAATGAGAAGAGCATGCTAGGACTGCGTCAGTTATTTTAGATCGATGACTGTCTCCGAGAGGCATTTCTGAATAAGAATGAAGAGTTCTTTAGCAGCCTGAACATACTGTTAGTTGGTGACTTCTTTTAGCTTCCCCCTGTACTGCAGAAGCCGCTTTATTATAATAAAGAGGTTCAGGGAGTAGAGATCAAGGGCAGAAACGCATATAGGCGATTCGATAAATCGGTCTTCTTAAAGGTTGTCTAGCAGCAGCGTGGCGACGATCAGGAGGCATTCTGCCTAGCTCTCGGGGAATTGCGGCTGCTTTAACTATCTGTGGAGTCCTAGAAGCTCCTGTCCAGCCGCATACAAGCAAAACTAGACGATCAAGAGGTTGCAAGGTTTATCAATACCTTATGAGTATACGCTACTAAAGATAGGGTGAACGAATATAACTACTATCACCTTAACCACCTTAGCTAGCCAGTCATCCGGGTCATAGCTAAGAACGTCGGCCCTGGCGCGGCTGCTGCGCCTGATGATAAGGCGGGCAACCTTGCGAAGCAGATCCCCATATGCATTGGCTCCCGTCTGATGCTGACGTCTAACCTTTGGCAGCCAGTTGGCCTTTGTAACGGCGCTCGCAGCACAGTTTACAATATCGGCTGGGCACCTAGGGCCGACCCTATCTAAGACCCTCCTTATGTTATTATAATAGAATTTAATAAATATAGCGGACTAGTATTCCTAATTACTGCTAATAGTAGGAAGATTATACTAATTCTCTTAGTAGAGAGGGACTTCCTTATCGGAGCCACTCTCTGCGCTTACACTCAGTTTTCCCTAATCGTATGCTATATAATTACTATATATAACTTAAGTCAAAAAGCATTACTAAAGATATAATAGTTATAGATCTATCCTGCCAGGACTTTCAGACTGGTTTAAATTATATAGCTATCTCTTGTGTAAAAACGCTTAAGGGTCTGATATTAGATGCACTATTTGATTATAATCACCTGGTCTACGGGTCTCCTCCGGATAGCATGAAGATAAAGATAAGGAATCAGGAGCTTAGGAAACGACAAGTGCTTACACGGAATCCGTATATATCATATAATACTAAGAATGGCCATGGCAATGGATCAGTACGTAGATAATGCAGTAGTGGTAATAGCTTCCCGGCCTGCGGACATACAGCCTTCGGCTGAGGCTACCCCATGCACCCCATCGCCGCTCCAATGTGCATGGGGTGACGTAGTATTTTATTGTCCTACGACGCTGGCATGCGGTGTTATAAAAACAGATCACTGGAGATAAAATTCCAGCCGAATTGGGAGGGAGGTAAGGATGTTGGTGTTGGTGCGGACGGCGGACGGCGGACGGCGGGGAAGTGATCGATTCGCTGTTAGCCGGCACGCAACAAGGCACAGTGCTTGTTGAAATACACTGTGTATAGCACTGTTCATGTCTGCAAAAAAAACCGTAAGCGCGTTTTCCGTTGCTTATTAGCCCTTGTTGAATTTGGTGATCTGAAGCTGGATGGTTAGCGTCTGTGTGTCTCTAGTGACCAACCTTGCTGCTTCATGGACCGGGGGCGTTCATTCAAACATTAGCGGCGAAGTCAAACTCTAGGATATGGTCTGATGAAGGACACAACGTGATGAGAGGGAAACCACTGAGTGGCTCGATCAATAGATTGAAGGCGGTCGTTGTTGACTAGAATAGCCCCCCTGTTGACCCTTGCAAGCTGAAGACCACGCCGATGCCCTGACTCAGGGCGCTTCTGGAAACTCGGCACAATCCGACTGATGACGTTACCCCAGGATGAACGATAAGAGCAGGAATGGCTGGGGCCACCATCCATCCCGTCGCTATCAGTGCCCCACCAGAGAGATCTTGCCTTGGCATCGACGAATTTCTGTCTATGGAATCAGGATTCATAGGGCTGAACTGTGACCTTCGTTGATCCTTCAGAGAGCCGCAATAACATCAAAAGACCCATGATATCTCCGATGAAGCCGTGAGCGATGTCGGCTTTACTCAGCTGCTGCCAAAGTAGTCGCCATCACGGTCCCTTAATAGACCAGTCCTTCTTGTTCCTATCATATGCTAAGTCGAGACGGCATTGTCGGGTCGCACCTCCGACTTGGACCCTGGGCATAGCGTCGGCGCGGTTGCCAATTGGAGATGGATTGCCCGCCTTGGTTTGAGGGAAAGTGAGGAAAGCTAGACTGCCGCTATCGATCTAACAGAGAGATACTCCTCTGGGATGAGGTCCGGAGGAGTCCTCCATGATCATGATGAGGGAGGGGGAGCGACTAGGCCGGCAGGGGCGTGCGACTGAAGACGACATGATCGGGCCAGGTCTATCCCTTAGAGTGCGCTAAGGCAACCCTTCAATGCCGCGCCCCACACCTTCTCTACCAAGGCCAAGGTACATGGAGTGACCCGAACCATACGGAAATCGCAGTATCTATATAGGCAGTGTGATGTAGCTCTTTGTAGATAGGGAAATTTCTAGGACTTCTATCACCATAGAAAATAGGTGGGGTTAGAGGTACCTTTCAGTTGCTTTACTCTTATTGGCTAGACCCCCTTGCAAGCCAGCTACATGTTGCCTCACCGCACTCTAAGGGATAGTATGGGATGCGATAAATAGATAGATGAATGGATGTGATGACGATTGATTGGAGAGTCTGAATAGAGAAAGAGGTCAATGAATGATGTAATGTGGCTTAGGAAAGAAATTGTGTATTCGGCACTCTATACAGTGTAGACACAAAAGCGAAAAACATGGATCTTGTGATGCTATTATGGATGCAGCTAGTGCTAATTTAGCGGCGCTTGGATGGCCTAGGCCCTCTAAACTTCCGTCCACTGTTCCCCGGGACGCCCAACCACTGGAGATTCTCTGTCATGTAGGGGTCCGTAGCGGACCCATCCACTATAATAGCGGTGCCTGGGGCGGCGTCATAGGGCGGTGCGAGGTTTCTAATGGACCCTGGAGCTCCACCTAGAAGCTGTTCCGTCGGGTTTAGGTTTCAATGGCTAATAACATCGGACTTTCTACATTACCCCAGGGTCGCAACAATATTCCCCAAGTTTCCACCTTCATGTAGTACAAAAGGAAGCATGTTTCTCTAACACCCCGGTTCCACCTAGGACCCCATTTTCCCTAGAATCTGGAGCTTGATTGGCATTGCATCTAGACATCTCTATCTGGACGTCAATTATACTGACGACCCGACATCATATTAGAGCAGATGGGAAGAGCTGGAGAAAACGGAAACAGGATGGATTCCAATCCATGGCCTTCAGGCCTCAAGGGAGGCCCCAATCGATCTCTCCCGTGTGCGCCACATCGCATTCTCTCCCTCCCCTGCCTAAAGACGGATTACGGCTGAATGTCGACTTAGCAAGGGCTGCAACCCTGCAAGCTCATCATCTTCACTTCCCAATGAAACTTTCCATATACCCAAGACCATACAATCGTCACTATAATCGGGCGTTAAGAGCAGAAGCCTCGCCGCCACTATGTTCTTCTCCCTCTTGTTAGCTTGGCTTCCAGAGACTAGCGCAGAAGTGACAGGGAGAAAATAGTGCAGCTTGCAGGAAGACTTACCTCTTTGGGGCGACCTCGGCTGGTGACAAATCTCTGACATCTGTCCCATTCTCCAACCACAATCCAGACTCTCCCCGGCTAGTCCACGGCAACTTCCACTAGCACGCTTCTCGAACCGGCAAGATTCGACTAACTTACGCCAAGGCAGTCCATCCGTCTCTTAGATCATATCCCCTCTCCTCGGCTACCGACCCATCACACATGACACCTCTCCCATCCCTACTCCAGACCTCCATTTCAAAAGTTTTGCCCTAGGCTAAAGACGCCACAGCCCTTCATCCCTATAAGTTACTTTAGATACAAAGAGGGTAAGCTATCGCTTTTAATGCGTCTACTCTACTCTCCATAGTTCTAAAGGGTGATATGTACCTGATTTTAGAGATAGTGATTAGCAGCATTCTACAATCCTTGACCTTTTAGAGCAAGCAAAAGTATGTTAGCTTTAATTTGATTGGCTGTTTTAATTTTGCTATGGACCGAGCTTTTGAAATGCTCATCCGTTGAAGAAAAGAAGTTACTCTGAGTAGGTTGGTGATGGCGACGACGCACGACGCCATCTCGGCACCCCTTGAACCCCTGGTGAGAGGCTCGTGCTTTGACGCCCAGGTGGGCCCTGACAGCTCCTGGCTTTAGACCTGTTCTCTCATCGAGATGGCTGCGAGAACCCTGGCCAGGACGCCAGGTCCAGACTGATAAGGCTCCATCTAACATGGCGCCAACTCAACCGCTAGTCAAGTGGATATCTCATCATTTCGCATGTTGCTCACTCGCACTCGGCTGGGAGAGCAGAGAGCAAGAAATAACCCTGTGTGTGTCATTCTTCAGAGGCCTAGCTCGTCTATCGAGGTTCTGGTCTTTTCCTTTGGAACTACCGTGGTGATTCCGCCTCCAGAGCAATCCAGTAATCTCACCCAGTCCCTTCATCTCCTACGTACCCCTCGACTCACAAAGGGACCCGAAGCCCCTACACTCACTCACAAGTTTCTATGCTCAGGGCAGCATCTTCCCGTCCACCCCTTTGACAAACCACTTCAGCACAGCATGGCCTTCTACTCAGAGGCCCCCGAGGCGCGGCCCTTCAGCAAGGACAAGCCGACGTTGCTGATGTCATGGTGGATCACCCTCTTCTGCATAGTCATCATCCTCCTCCGTCTCTCTGGTCGTTACATCCGCGTCGAGAAGTTGCTCCGCGAGGACAAGATCATCGCTGCAGCCCTGCTGCCGCTGGTCATGCGCGCCGTCTGTGTGCATTTTGTGTTGCGGTGTGGCACAAACAATGTCCGCCTTGACGGGCTTAATCTCACACAGGATGAGATCGATAAGAGAGTTATTGGTAGCCATCTCGTATTGGCTAGCCGTGTATTTTACGCGGCCATGCAAGTCTCTCTATCTCTCTCCTTTCCCTTCCTACTACTGATCTTGCTGACCAATACCCCCTATAGCCTTTGGATTATTAAATCCACCACCCTCGAGTTCTTCAGCCGCCTCGCCATGGCGACAAGGAAGAAGTCCCACGCGCTCATGACCCTCATTATGCGCTGGACCCTCATCGCTACCTTCATAGCCGTCATTATCAGTAACCTGGCCGAATGCCAGCCCTTTACCCACTACTGGCAGGTCAAACCAGACCCTGGTGGAAAATGCCGCCAGGGCTTCGCCCAGCTCATTATCATGGGTGCCTGTAATGTTATAACTGACATTATCCTCGTTACCTTCCCCATCCCTATCATCCTATTAAGCCAGATCGCCACCAAGCGCAAGGTCCTCCTCATCATGCTCTTCAGTATGGGCCTGATCATTGTCGGCATCACTCTTTACCGCGTGCCATACATCATCCAGCAGAACGGCAGACAGGTCGACCGCACTATGTGGGCATCCGTTGAGATCCTCACCTCCACCGCTGTTGGCAACACCGTCGCGCTGGGATCCTTCCTCCGCGACAGCGGCATCAAGCGCAAGAAGTTCGACGGCGCTGACAGTTACTCGGGCTACTCTGGCTCACGATCGCAGTCTCAACCTACTAAGCTCACCCACACGGCGGCACGCAACTGGGAGGAGGAGAGCGAGGATGGGCAGCCTGGGAAGACGACCGAAGGCCTCTGGTCGAGCAGCCGCGGCGCGTCACACGCGCACGCTGACTCTATCTCCAAGTTGGATGGCTCGCGTAAGTCGGGCGAGAGGCCTGTGAGTCCGACGCAGAGCCACGATTCGCTCATTACGCGGGATCAGCTGCAAGCCTCGGTGGAGATTCCTTGTGCAGAGTTCCCTTACCGGCCGCCTTCGGCGATAATAGTGGGCGGGTCAAAAGATCTTTAACAGGGGAATACACTCCGCAGGAGTCACATGTAAAGAGGGTATTGACATGAGATTGGTATGATATGGGTATGATATGGGTATGATATGGGTAAATTTTAGAGTCTGGATGACTTGTACAACCTCAAATGTTTAATATTGGGCCAGATTACATCAAAGGGCCGGATGATTTTGCTTTGTCCCCGTTGAGGTGGAAGACAGTGTCTTAGACCCAATTGGGGCTCGGGCCTCCTTGTTACCTGACAACCGCATGGACTTGCGGAGGGGCTGTCCGTGCCATTACTTGTATGTACCGGAATCGGGGCCGGATCTATGCCTGAGAGATTGATGGAGTTGCTATGAAGCACTGAAAGGATGGCGTGTGAGTGGGCCAGTTGGAGTAGTTGAACTGGCCCGCGGACTATCAATGAGGGAGAGGGTGGGTTTAATATCTGATCTGATGCATGGGGTGACGTCTCTCCCCCGGACACGACACAGATCACGACTGTAAAGAGTCTCTTGAGATTGTCATCGTGAACAAAAGTAATCGTGTTGTTGATGGTGAACGAAAGCAAAAGCCGTGGGAAAGAAAGGACCTCGCTTAACTTGGGTTAAGATCCTAACTTCGTGATACTCAACTAGCGACAGAGGCCGGCTAGGCTTGTGTCGTGCCGTGTGGCAGGGATTAGTATCAGGGATGAAACCATCTGTTTAATTGACTAAAATGGTGGCGGCGCCACGGGTGTTTAGCTTCCGACGCACCCTACAGACTAGAGCGCTTCGAGATCACCAGGGGTATGAATGCCCTAGTGACTTCCAGGGTGGTGGCTTGCTGTCGCAGCAGGCAGGTATTTGATATAATGACACAACTGGACCAACGGGGAACGTGAGAGATAATGATCATGTGTTGTGTACGGAGTAGATCCCTGCCCGGTTATCACCTTCTCCCCAGCCCATCTCCATCCCCATAGTTTCTTGGAGAGTGAAACTGAGTATTCCCCTCCATTCGGGAAGCTTCTTTATTACTTCTCTTTCTCCTCCCTCCCCTCCCCCCCCTCTCTCTCTTTCATTCCTCGTTACACATCCCGTTACCGACGGGACGGATCCTAACGAAATCCTTCTCTCCTCTCCCCCCTCCCCCTCGCTTCAAATCTATTCCATCCATCTTTTGAATCCTTCCGTCCCCTTACTCCATCTTCCCAACTAACATTTCTTATTATCCGCCCTTCCCCCGATCGAACCCTGACATAAAAAATCAAGATGAAGGGCGATATCGTCCTCACTCGCGACATCGAGATCGTCGAGATGAACGACCTCGGCGCCGGTGGCTCAGACGACAGGGGCGCCACTTGGAACATCTCGGTCGAGCAGCCAGCCGTGACCAAGATCACCGCCACTAACTGGATAGATGGCTTCCGCCGTGCCGAGCGACGGCCCATCAAGGGCCGAGAAGGTGGATATCAGGCGACTGCAAGGCCGGCAATGCCCGGGCCCGGAGACAGGCACTACGATTTGAAAGCGGCGAATGCAAAGACAGCGACGACGGCGTTGGCGAGAGAGTTGAAGGGGAGGCATTTACAGATGATTGCGTTTGGTGGAACTATCGGTGAGTTCCTGGAATCAAATACGGGATATGAGGGATGAAGAGATCGGGAGGGGAAAGAAACCTGTTACTGACCAACGTCGCAGGGACTGGTCTCTTCGTCGCGTCCGGGTTCTCCCTCTACACAAGCGGCCCAGGTAACATCCTGCTGTCCTATATCCTCACTGGCGCTATGCAATACTGCACCATGCAGGCCCTCTGCGAGCTCTGCGTTCTATTCCCCATCACCGGCTCCTTCTCCACCTTCTCGACTCGATTTCTCGACCCTTCATGGGGTTTTGCGCTGGGTTGGAAGTAAGTTTCCTCTAGCTCCTTGCGTACACAGAGAGCTTTGATTTCTGTGTTTCTAAGACTAACTGTGCTCTTTTAACCAGTTACTGTCTGCAATGGCTCTTCCTTCTCCCCTTAGAAATCATCGCCGGCGCCTACACTATCTCCTACTGGAACGAGCATTTAAGCAGATCTATCTTCGTTACTATCTTCCTCCTCACCATCATTGTCATTAACCTCTTCGGCGTTAAAGCATACGGCGAAGCTGAATTCATCTTTGCTATCATTAAAGTCACGGCCATCATCGGCTTTATGTAAGTCCCCCCTCCAACCACCTCCCCAAACTCCGGAACCAGTCGTCTTACAAGGATGATGCAGCCTCCTTGGGATCGTCATCAACATCGGGGGTGAGCCCGAGAGCGGCTACATCGGCGGCCAATACTGGCGCGACCCCGGCCCCTTTAAAAACGGCTTCAAGGGCTTCTGCAGCGTCTTAGTGTCATCCTGCTTTTCTTTCGGCGGCACCGAGCTCATCGGCCTCGCCGCCGCTGAGACGGCCAATCCCCGCAAGTCGCTCCCGACGGCCACCAAACAGGTCTTCTGGCGCATCACCATTTTCTATATCACCACTCTGATGCTCATCGGCCTCCTCGTCTCTTCCAACGACCCCCGTCTCATAAGCGGCAAGAGCAGCGCCGATGCGTCCGCCAGCCCCTTCGTCATCGCTATCGAGAGCGCCGGTGCTACCGTCCTCCCAAGCGTCATGAACGCTATCATTCTGGTTGCTATCATCAGTGTCGGAAACTCATCCGTCTTTGGCTCGTCTCGAACCCTCGTCGCGCTGGCTGAGCAGTCACATGCACCTCAAATCTTCTCCTACGTCGATAAACAAGGTCGTCCCCTAATGGCTATCATCTTAGCGTCCTGCATTGGGTCGATGGCTTACTTGGCCGATGTGGAAGCCCACGATGCTATTTTCAACTGGCTTTTTTCCAGCTGCGCTCTAAGCACGGTCTTCACCTGGGCCAGTATCTGCCTTTGCCACATCCGGTTCCGTAAGGCCTGGGCGTACGTATCTAATCCTTTAAAGCAGCTCCCATTCCGCTCGCAAGTCGGTGTCACCGGCTCCTGGTTCGGACTTATTGGCTATGCCCTAGTGATTATATCCCAGATCTGGATTGCTGTATCGCCGATCGAGACGCCTGGCATAGACAGGAGCACGTCTGCTATAGTGAAGAACTTATTTCTGTGTGTTATGGAGATCCCCATCGTACTCATCTTTTACATTTGCCATAAAATCTGGCTCCAGACACATTGGCTTGGGGTGGATGAAATAGATGTTGAAATAGGACGACAATACTTCCGAATCCACATCATGACTGAGCAAGAACGAGAGGAGAGGCTTAGGTGGCCATTGTGGAAGAAGGTCTATCGACTTATTTGTTAAAAAATAATCTTTCTTCTTTTCATTAAATAATATAAGTTATTAAATTTACTTCTTATTTAACGTCAATTCAGTGTTGCTAATAATATAAACAATACGATATTAGCAATATAGACCCCCTCGCAATATTATTATATTATTAAGGGGTGTATATTATATTACCTAATGTGAATATGACTCATATTATATTTATTACTAAGAACCTAATATATTAGCAGTATGACAATATATCCAATACATTCCATATAACTATATTACTAAACCGCTTCTGCATAAATCTCATCACTTTAGAAATCTCATATCCTAAACCATGACTTCAGGCACTCTAATGCTTTAATTATATCATTCCTAAGCCGATTTTGACGGTCTATAATCATTATATTTGCCCTAGAGAAGAGTCATTCGGGCTATACAGACAGTACAGGAATCGACAGTATATCCACAGCCATCTTGCTTAGGCTCGGGTAGGTTTTCTACTGTGTCTCCTCTTACCACCACACAAGGGCGCCTATAAAGCCATAAACCCGTTCAGAATTGCATCGTTCGTATTCATCTATGATGAGTGATGGCTGTAAGTGCTTATTCCTCTAATTCAAGAACTCGTTCGTAGTCATCGATGGGACCTCGCAGAGAGGAAGCGGTAATTTCACAGGTTTATATTCATTCCATAGCGTCTTAATTAACTTCTTTAAAGACCTAACCCACACCTTTTTCCAGTTCTCCTAGATATAGTACCATTTATGCGAAAAGTAGAACACAATAGCTATAATATACGTAAGCGATTCATTAGTAAGGTAATAGCACTTATCTAACTTAGCCTAGCCCGAGTTATATATCAGTACTATCACCAGATCGTCAATAGTTGCTGCCTTGCCGGCTTCGAATTATACTAATATGAAGTCTATTGCTAAGAGGATATTATTAAGTGTTGTAAATAATGACTTAAGAGCCTGGGTCGTTATCTTTAGCTTCTCTAAGAAGCACTTGATCTTCTCTAAGAAGCACTTGATCTTCTCTAAGAAGCACTTGATCTTCTCTAAGAAGCACTTGATCTTCTCTAAGATGGTTCAGTCCTCTGGAAAGAACCTGTCTCCAGCACAATCTGCGTCCATCCATTTATTAAAATAGCCGTTAATTGCATTGATGCGAATGTGGCTGGACAGGGGTTAGATAGGGTTGTGGGGACTAGAGATTCAACTCTCTAGGTCTCAGGAATTTTCTGGGGATTTTTCAGGCACATCATCAGGATCATCAACATTAGCTTCAACAGCTGGGGAGGCAGAGAAGCCTCTCAGTTGCGGAATTCAACGGGACTGCTATTTTCTAGACTGTATGACTATCAATTTCATTGCGGATTTCCTGCTTTCTATCAGACCTCTTTTAATCCAGCCGATTACGCCCTTTTCCTGCGAACCGACCGACCGTGTCCGCGGTCTTCCACCCAAGCCCGGATCCGCCGCTGCAACCTTCATCTTTTCGAGCCTTGCCACAGTCCGCAGCGGCGATCCAACCCGATAGAGTGTCTAATTAGACACTTTCCTAGCTATCTTGAAGAGACCGGCCCGTCATCTTCACCTGCGGTGGTGCTGGAAGCAGCCGCTGCCGACCTCTGCTTGAGGCGGCGAGACGGCGTCAGTCGCGATTGGCCCCAGCGGTCCCGGAAAGATAGCTAGTCATTTGGGTGTGGTTTCTTCCTCGTCCGCCAAGGTCGTTTCAATAGCCTCCCTAAGCGTAAGAATTACTAGTCTGGAGGAGGAAGTCGGCCGGTTGAGTAGAGGTAAGAAGAGGAAGGCGATACCCAATCCTAATAAGAAGTTCATAACATTGGCCGAGGCTCTAGTAACTGGTGAAATTATTTCCGAGCCGATCTAAGTAACTAAAGGGATAGGGACTGTAGAGGATGTGATCGAGGTGGGAGGGATGTAGGAGGATGAAAGTTTAAATTCAGAAGTGGAAGAGTTACCCGTCATACGCACTTGCGCAGGCCGTGAGGTAAAAAGACCGAGAAAATATTAAAATTTATTCAATTATAACCCGAATTCTAGAAATAACTGTATTCTTATTATTTTCGGTGACTTTTCCCATCAGGTTGAAAAGTTGCACTTTGTATAGCAAAACTTTTTTTTGCTTGCCGGTAGGTGGGTACTGCCGGTAGGTGGGTACTGCATGGTATATAGCCATGTCAGCATTAAGACCTCTAAGGCTAGTCATGCACCTCGTGTTACTGCTACGCAAAATGCCGATATGGCTGGCGTTCCTGAAGCACAAGTAGGTAGCCTCCCTTTGACTCTGGTAGCCACTATTAACTTATTATTAGATTAGACGAGCTGGCAGATGGAATATGGGAGACTTAATGATAGGCTGTTATCTCACATAGGTACCCTACGCGTTCATGAGAGCCTCTGCCGACTTCTCGCCAGAATGGGCTGGCAGTTACTTCATTCCACGCTCCACGGTCTTGCCCTCGGCTTGGCTACGTTCTCAAATTTGGCCTCAGGCTGACTTTTGGTTCCAAGCCTTCAAAGACTCTAGTCACGAGATGGCTGAAGTCTTTGAGAATAAAGCTACAGGTGCTTTTATTAAGCTATTAGGATGATTACGAGTAGTCTTGCTGCAAGATGCTCCTTTCCTCGCACGCGATTTCCCTAACCATCCTATATTCAAAGATCCCATCTTCAAGACCGATAAGTACAAAGACTTTGCTGCAAGCGTCGTACGTGCCTCTGAGGAGTCTCGTGAGGATAGCCAGGCCGAGTTAATCCAGAAGGCAATACCTGCAATTGCAGAGAAAGTCCGTGGAGTTGAGGCTGGAATCTATAGTCTAAGGAAGACTGTAGAGACGGAGGTTTTATCTCTTAAAGCAGAAGTCACGAGGCTGAAAGACGAGATCCAAGAACACAACAAGGCTGAGATCACCATAGTCACAACTATCAGCCCTTTCGGCAGAACACATCATCAGACTGTTCGATACGAACAACAAGAAGGTATTCCAACGTCCTCACAACGAAGGCAATCTTCATCCCCAGAGACCAGAGCCCCGGCAGCTACCAGAGCCCCAACGGCCATCACGACAACAACAGAGTTACCTCCACAGATCGGATTTCCACGTACTATTCGTACAGCCAGAGATCTCGTGAGGCTCTGGAGACATGGTCTGGCAGGCTATATGGACTCGGTTGACGCGTTAGAGAAGCGATGGGACTCACAGTGGCGGCTACGTAATGAGAGGCAACTCTTTTCTACCCGCAAACGGATCGTCGATGAGGTGGTCTCTCGGTCACAGGCAAACGGCTGGTCAGAAAATGAGTCGGCGAGACAGCTGGACGAGGAGAGACGGCAACGCTCATTAGATTGGCTTTTTAAGCAACTTAAAGAGCGTACAGGCCAAAATAAATAGCTCCTGGATCAGATCACCCGAGTCTCTATGGCCTAGGTTACCCCTGAGCAATCTGAGTCAGATTTAGCCATCTAATCGTGACCAAACTGATGCAATCTTGTTCGCCTCGTTCTGGCGAGTAAAATGATGGTATTGTTGTGTCCGTAATGTAAAAGTTTAAGCCCACAATCGATGAGTCTGTGTATTGATAGCGTTCCCAGAGACGCTTATGGTAACTAGAGGAATTGGAAATACCCGGGGGTCTGAGTAAGCTAGCCAACGCTGACCCTCTCCTGCCGGAGAGGGGGTAACATTACCCGTATCCGCGTCGCATGCGTATCCAGCTTTTCCAACCTCACAATAAGCCAACATCACCAAATTCAGCCCAATTGACTTCAAATTTGAATCACATCATATTCAGGCTTCATTTTCACTATGGGCCAATTTTCAGTTCAATCCCGTGGCGCCGCGGCTCGTTCTGCCCGTGCCTATCTGGCCGGCGATTACGTCACACGGACGACTCGGCAGAACCCTTCACCTTCCCGCAAGATGACCATCACGGAAATCGCTGCTCTGCACCACGCAGAGACCCCTCTTACAAAGAAATATATATCATTGATAAGAGCAGGAAAACTTCTTCCTTCTGACTCCAAAGGCGGCCAACCTAGGGCTCTGACTGCGTCAGAGGAACGGGCTTTAATCCATTTCATTCGGAGTGTGGAAAAGAGCGCATTTGCTGTGACAGAGCCGGCTATCCGCAACTACGCCAGCTTCATATGAAAACACTGTATTCAGGGACCTAAGACTGCAGTCTCGAAGCCGTGGGTACGACGATTTAAGCAGCGGCACCCGGAATTACAGCACAATACACCAAAGATCAAGGAAATCATCCGTGCCCAGGCTGGCGATCCATTCCACGTCCACCGTCCACGTATCCACGGCGTGGAAATGGATGGTCCGTGCATCCATTTCCATCAATTCTATGAAGCTGGCTGTTATATAATCTATCCATCCACGCCAGGGTTCTGTGGAATGGATGCGTGGAAATGGAAGCAGGGGTATGGACTGGTAGGGGGGTTCCTAGCCTAGTCCCCAAAATACCCTGTAATTCAGGGTGGACTAACTTGGTCATGGTTAGTAGAGATCTCAAGTACCTACAGAGGCAGGGCTAAAAAGTCGTTACCTAACTTGATTAATGCCATATCCTCCAATCCCTGTTAGTTACTTGCGGGTATATATGCTTCAATCTGCTTTAGAAGGTCTCTTCCCTATTATCCTTATAAATTTAGGGAGCTATCTCAAATTTAGCGTTATAGTTACTTATTAGAGTGTACTAGAGGATACTGGCCTCTAGTGGTATCAAATTGGTTCGATGTACTCCTTGTACTTACTCTGGCTGTGGGGTTATTATTGCTTTTTCTTAGGCAATGACTTTTTGGCCCTGCCTCTATATACTAGGCATTTACACATACAAATTAAGGTATCTTTAAACAGAACATAACAGCCATGGGGTCGTGGACATTTCGCGTCAAGGTGCTGCGTTCGAACGTCTCCATGCAAGTGCATTCTTATAACTGCATTCTATACCGCGTAGAATGGCTAAGAGCCTAATTACCAGCTCTATAGTGCTCGAGCCGCCGGACTAAGGGGATAAGAAGAACTCGTAGGGCCTCTTCCCTTAGAAAGACTTCCCTGGCTACACACAATCCTAACAGTGTGCGTTTACATCGTCATAGATATAGCGATTCGGCTACGATATCGAGAAGAGCGATGATAATATAAAGCGGCGATGTGTTTGCAAGGTCTGTGTTAACAGTCGCAAGCCAAACCCTCATTCAACGGCCTCGAGCGGTACGCAGAATGCGGAGATCCATCTCTAGAATGACCATAAGGTCTGGGACCCTTCCGGAAGACGGAAGCCACTTAGCAAAGCAAAGGAGAAGACACTATCGAGGAATATTGCTGAGATGATGAAGTTGAATACCTATGACGCGCGAGAGCAGCAGATTGTAAACCAGATCATTGGCCGTTTTGATTAGCTAGTCTTCTAGCGTTTGGTAGTCTCGTGTATTATTAATAGTAACTCTTCTTTCTAACAAAGTGAAGGTCTACACCTCCGCGCTGCTTTTAAATATCTCAATCTACTTATGAAGATAACCGAAGCGTATATTACTCACAATACTGTCCGCAGGCGTATTCTTTAGGTGTATGAGGAAAATAAGGCTAAGATTAAGCGAGTATTAGCGATAGCTCTGGGGTTACTTTATATTGCGTTCGATGGTTAGAGGTCCAATAATCGCCACGCTTTATACAGAATCTATTACTACTTTCTTAATACCCTTAGCCAGCTAGGAAAACTTGTGCTTAGCGTTCCTGAGCTTATCGACCGCCATTCTGGGGATAATATCGCTGCTTACGTAATCGAGGTCCTCTGAAGCTATGGCATAACCCATAAGGTAGGATATTTCACACTTAATAACGCTAGCAATAATGACACGACGATGGAAGATATTGGGAAGGCGCTCGGTTTCGAGAGTAAAACTCGGCGATTGCGCTGCTTTAGCCATATCTTCAATCTCGCCATTAGGGCACTTCTTTTTAGCTATAATTCTAAGGCTTTTGAGGACGATATCTAAGGGAATGAAACCCTTAACGCGAAGGCCCATGAGCTATAGAGATAGAAAGGACTAGTTAGGAAACTTTATAACCTCATCTTCTGGATCTACTGCTCAGACTCGCTTACCAATCTCCTCCGGTCTCTTCAGCTTACTGCGTACAGCAAGTCTGACGATCTGGTGGTTCGAGCGAAGAAACCTCTAGATATTATTATGGATGTGGTTACCCGTTGGCTTTCTACTCTTTATATGATTCGGCATGCCCTTCTCCTTAAGGACTTCCTCGAAGACCTTTGGTATGAGCAGAAGAGCGAGTGGGAGGGGTTGGTATTGAGGGGAAAGAAGTCAAGTAGCGAGGTGCCGCTCTGCCTCAGGAACGAGAACAAACTCAAGGAGAAGGACTGGGCTATTATTTCCTTATTTAACGAGGTCCTTTAATACTTCGAACATGTCCTGATTACTCTTGAAGGCGACGGTCAGCAGCGCAAGCGGAAGGAAGGATATATTGAGGCATATGGGTGTCCATGGGATATCCTGCTTGGCTATGAATACCTCCTTGGCAAAATGGAGGTATATAAGGCTGCTACCCATCGATATCCCGATCCCGAGCACTTCAAGGTTAATATTAACCTCTGTTAGGAAAAGCTTAATAAGTACTATTCGCGGCTTGATAAGACGCCGGTTTATTATGCCGCTATTGCACTTTACCCAGCGTATCGTTGGGGATATTTTGAGGAAGTGTGGGCGGACTGCCCAGACTGGATCCAAACTGCAAAGTCACTTATAGAAGAACTATACCTGTCTCACTACGAGCCGCGAATTATCTCTCGAGATCGAGAACGCGGCGAGCCGGTCACGAAGAAGCGGCACATATATCGGAATCCCTTTAACGAGTATCGTAAAGAATCTCGTCAGGCCCCGACTCTATTACAGCCACCTTCATCGATGACTACCTTATTACAAGCCGAGGACGCGGCTAACAGTTTTACACATGCTATTAGCGATGAATGCAGCGATTGGTTCCGTAACGTCCACAAGTCCGACCAGAATATCCTAGATCCTATTAGCTATTGGTATGAGAGACGGGAAGAGCATCCACGTCTGCCACAAATAGCTCTCGATGTGCTCTCTGTCCTTCCTATGTCTGCTGATGTTAAGAGGCTCTTCTTAACATGTGGTCGAATGGTTTGAGACGATCGGGCCAAGCTGGACGCTAGTACGATCGGGATGACACAGACGGTGAGATCATGGTTTTGCGGAGGCTATATTAAGAGCACGGAGAAGCTCCTTGAAGATGTCAAGGTGCCAGGGACTGATATGTTAGCTGAAATGAGCTTTGCGGAAGCCCGAGAGGCAATGGGTGGGAGGATCACGTGTACTGTCTCTTTATAGCGTCCACGCATTTCCATTTCCACGTCCATCCATTCCACGGGCCCACTCTTAGCGTCCATTTCCACCCATTCCATTCAAGGTGGGCCTAAATGGATGTCCATCTATTCTACAAGAGGCTGCGTGGATGGAAATGGAATGGACCGCCAGCCTGTCTGTGCCGGTGCAGAACTTGATGTCCTAAAGCTCACAGACTGGTTCAAGGAATTCGAAGCTGCCATGATAGAAAAGGGGATAAAAATGGCCAATTTCTGGAACTTCGACGACACCCCTCTTCAAATTGGCTGGGTTAATAACGTCTTGAAGATATTCTCAACCCGGTTGAAGAAAAATACCCGGGTTGTAACCTTCCAGCCCGGGAACAAAGACTCCCTGACTTCTGTGGATGCCATCAGCGTAGCCGGACAAGCAATTTCGTCTTTTCTGATCCTGTCAGCAAAGGTGGTACTAGAAGAATACGTTATGGCTGATAACGATGAGAATGTGGTGTTGACACACACTTCTTCCGGCTTCAACAACGCACAACGGGCCCAGCAGTGGTTGAAACACTTCAACTACCACTCTTTTGCTAAGAGTGACGATTTTCGTGACTTTTCTATTGAGTCATGGTTCGGCTACGGTCATGACCTCACAAGGGAGGCTTGGAATCACACCATCGCATATTCTGCTTCCCAGAAGACTAGGAAAACACAACCTATTTATCGGCTGCTTCTCATGGACGGTTTTTCTGCTCATGAAGACCCCGATTTTATATGGTATTGTCACGTGTTCGATATCATCCCTTTCCGGCTGCCGGCTCACACAAGTCACCTTCTTCAACCTCTTGACGTTGGGGTCTATCAGCATCTCAAAATGGAACAACGTCATGCCCTCACAGACTTCCTCGTAGGCGGAGGCACGCAAATAACCCGCTATGACTTCCTCAACCAGTGGAACCGGCTTTTCAACGCAGCCTTTAAGGCATGTTACATATATGTCGGCTTCGAAAAGGCTGGCCTCATGCCTCTCAAGCCGGAAGTTGTCCTAGGACCTCTTCGTCAGCTAACACAGGAAAAGGAAGAGCCTCTTTTTCCCCGGCTGCTACAACATAACGCTGTCACGCCCCGGAAGGCCAAGAGAGACCTCGATAAAGTACGCCATAAGTTGGATATCCTAAGTAGCCCAACCCGGGCTATTATTTCACATGCCGAGGCTGCGTTGGATTACTCTATTCTCACGCAATCTACCCATAAAAAGATCCTTCAGCTTCAGAAAGAACGGATAAGACTAGAAGGCAGGCGCACACACACACTCCGCCGTGTTCCAGTTGGTGATGGCGCCTTTACTGTGAGGGAATTGCGTCAGAAGGTCAGCTCTCGAGCTCACGATGATAACGAGGCTGCAGCTAGGAAAGAAGGCCGCTTGCAAAATGAGCTCTTCCATACACTCCGTGAAAATGAGGCTCTGCGGAATGGTGATGTTCCTGGGCCGCGGCCAAGAAACCAACTGCCGGAAGAAAGAGAGGCTATTGCAAGTTTATCCCAACTCTGGGACGAAGCTGATGATAACAGAAGGTCGTTCCTGCTAGCAACATACCCACGTCCTTACCTTGAAGCTATTCCCGCTGTAATAGCTTGGGAAGAGGCCCAGAAAGCTAGGTCAGCTGATCAGGCTGACGAGGCTAATGAAGACTCTAACTACGATTTCATCTCCGTCTGCTCGTCTCTTTCTCTTCCGCCATTACCCTTCGAGACCGACTCAGACAGTGATGCTATTGAGATCATCACAACCGCATGCATTGAGGCTACAACCAGGCGTATTTACAACATTCAGAATGCACCAATTGACGAAGAAATGACTGATAGAAATGAGGCTCAAAGACCGGCTCGAAAACGCAGAGGATTTGCAAGAACCCGCCCTATTCGTGGTAGTGATGATAGCGATGATGTGCCGGAAATTGCAATCGGCGGCAGCCAAATTGCTGTGCCGCCGTCGCGGCGACGTCAATGAGGGCCAACTTTAGGACCTAATGACAACACCAAAGTAGGCGCAAAGTTATTTAAATTGAGATATGTATTAAATAAGAACTATAGCTACGTAATGATGTGCTTTTTAATTAAATTGGCCAACGTTGTGATGTTCAAATGTGTTAGTGAGGTTAGAAAAGCTGGATACGCATGCGGCGCGGATATGGGTAATGTTACCCCCTCTCCGGCAGGAGAGGGGCAGCCAAAGCTACGCGAAGTCTGCTTAGTCAATCCCCCGGGTAGTCGACTGTTTTAGTGGAGTTTTAGGGGAGATGTGGCGGCAGTGCGCTGAACGATACGCTGGAGACCGCCCAAAAATCCGACCCAATTCACATTTCCGGACACAACTTCACAGCCACGCAGGCTAACCGATACGCAAGTAGATCAAATGAATCACCAGAAGCAGGGCTTCACGTAGGTATAACTTTATCGTGCCGCAACGCGCAGCCGTCGGGCGCTGGCCTCGTGTTGCTGGTATCACCAGAAATTCCGGGATATTACGGGCTGGGCCGTCATCTGCGGGATCATCCGCCGATCACGCACCCAAAAGCCCCTGCGATATCCACTAGATATCAATCTTAGGCGCCCGCTGATATCCAGATGTCATGCAAGTGTTACATCTGCTGCTCTTAGCGCTTGAGAGACGAAATCCTTCTGGGTAGGTCCATGAATCGTAACATCGTGGGCCACGGTCGCTTCAAAGGGATGAAGCATTCAGAGGACAAAAGTTGAAAGGGGCGTGTGTTGATTTCGAGTCAGGTGGCACTGTTCCATTCGCATTTCCTGGAGAGCCCAGTGCGGGGAAGTAGGTACTGGGGCTGCTACAATGTCATCACGCTCAATCCTCTGGCGGGGTATGCTGACGAGAAAATGCTAGTTGAAGAGTGCTTACAGAAGCGTTGCTGTCACCAGGCCTATGTTTTAAATGAAATCTCACACCCCACATACGCTAGATCGCCCGCCACAAAGCTGATAAAAGTACGGTGTACTCAGTGGTCGAGCTAGGAGCTGCGTTCCTCTCTGCTGGCTCTAGATCGGTTGATAATGGTCAGGGTTTTTGCCGCAATTAGCGCGAGATAGCACGTCTTTAGCTCGGCTCGGCCTAATCAACTACTTGCTAGCCTGTTTGTCTTGCCCCCGGCTAGTACGAGGCAAATCACAATGATGAGACGAAGAGAAGCTTTTATTTCAACTAATCCTAGCCCGGACTATCATAGTAACAGTAGCATGATGGCTCTTGAGTTCGGCGATCCTTCTACAGTTAAAACAAAGCAAAACTGAGCCAACCCAATCCTACCACAATAACCGGCCGCAGCAGCAGGGCATCGCTTGGTCCAGTATTTCAGCTTATCTGACCGACAATCCTGAATGATCAGTGCAGCCCTTGTTACCCTCTTGATCTCGACTAATCCAGACTTTCAAGCCTTATGGTACGTGCTTCGGGCCCTGTGGAACACTACCAAGCCAATTGGAGGGCTTATAAGCAATGATCAAGGTGTTTGCCCATGCTACCCCACGTAGAATACCCTTGACATGTGGAAATGACATGGGTGGGGACCTGACGGAAGGTTCTGCAAGGTGGGGCGGGCGAGTCAGCCCTAAGCAGCCCTCCCCGCTCTGCCGCCTTGGGTTGTCCAGCACAGAGCAGTCAAGTATCAGAGCGCATGGTAATTTTGCCTTATCAGACTTCGCTTGAACTGCCGATGCCGCTAATTACGCCTCGCCTGTCCCCGCACAACTTTGATCCAGAGCTTACTGTAAAGGGTTCTAGCGGCAGAGGTCACGGCAAGGGCTTGCCGAGCCTTCGTCTCCTATGATAGGTGTGCGGCACGATTGAGGTCCGAAAATTACTTGGAATCGCTTGATCTTTTGCCTCAACAGGTAACGGGTCTTTGTGCGGGTCAGGGATGCCGCCCCAACTCTTACACTTACCTCAATTACCGGATTGAGGATAAAATACTTCGAACACCCATTAAGTTGCCAAGGCAAGGGACTTAACGGCTGAATATCCAGCCCGAAGGGTAATACCGTATACCTGCTATTAAGTTCTCCTGGGGGAACCTCCTAAAACCCCCCTTTTAACTGCGGCGGTAACCAGCTGTTAAACCACTTCAAACCTGTAGTCAGGGAGTTGACTGATAGACATAGGGGTCCCTCTACCACTTCCTGACAGGCCCAATCAACTATATACCGTATATCGAATTTCCCCTTTCCCTGTAACTTATAGGAAAACGTCATTTAGTCAATATAGCGTGGTAGATACGGCGGATCGGTCAGCTGTTGAGCCTGACGGCGTTATTAGTCAGCAAGGCGCATCTTCATCCCTGCCTTATAGTTAGCCACAAACCCAGTACGTAGGAAACGCAGGCGTATAAACCTTCCGTAGGCGTGTGGCTATAGAGGCTCTGGCGGTCGAACGGCGCCTCAAGGAGTAGGCCTTCTAGCGAGGTAACTCGTAAGATGGCAACATAACTAATACCGGCCTGGAAGTCGCGTGTAGCGAGGTCAGTAACTATCTGATCCTTCGTTAGGCTCTGGCATTTGTGAATAGTGATAGCAAATGCCACGATCAAGGGAAACTGCGTGCGAGCGCAGGTCTCGTTGCCCACTAGGAAATCACGCGTGAGTGGAAGGATGGGTATGATTTTCCTGCCCTCGTTCGTTGTTAGATACGGCGGCCCGTCGTAGCTATCGAAATCCACCATAATAACTGCCGGGGGTTCTTCCTATGGGTTAGTGCCTTCGTTCCAGGCGATATCATATACAGTACCCTGGGCGCTATTAACTAGGCCAGCTAGCTGCCATAGGTTAGTCGTAAGCATCACCCTGGCGCCTTTAGCAACAGGGAACCTGTTAGATAGGTTGCCAGCGTTATCGCTTAGCGCCTGCCCCGCGCCATTGCTCCGATTCTTTGCCTCCACCTGTACTGCCGGGTCGTTGAGGTACACTATATGCTTATAATTGTACTCGTTAACCCAGGCCTTTGTAGAATACACCCGCAAAGCGGCCCTAAAGCTGTCAATCTCGCTCTATATTAGCTTGGCCTATACCCGATTACTAAGGAGGTTCTATAACAGTATAGATAACTTAACTTCACGCAATTCCTGCAATGCCTGACGGAACTGGGCCTGATCATCGCCAGTTTGGCGCTATACCGTGGTTAAGAAGATGGTGCGGTTAAATAACCAGTAGGCCATCTGCCCTCTCCTTTCCAGCGGAGACAGGCTGGTGCTAGTCGAATATAGCGGCTTTTGCCGGACGGGTGGTAACCGGAAGAAATCGCCTACTAGCAAGACGCTCACGCTACTAAAGAACTCGAGGCTACGCTGTGGGAAGGCTTGCTGTAGACGGGAATCTATCCGCGCTAGCTGCTTAAGCCCTAGCATGCTCTTTTTATTGATAATGAGGTACTTGACGTGCCGTAGGCGGGACTGAAGGGCGGCTGCATTGGCTGGGGGAAGGTCGGTAAAAGCACTACGTACTGGGAGATGTAGCAATGAATGTATGGTGCTGCCCTGTATCTGGTTACTCGTAACGCCTGTTAGCGCTATGTGGCAAATAGGGCTAGGATTCGGTAGGGCAGCTGCCTGAAGATGGGAGGAAAGCACCTTAATAAGGAAGGACTTGCCTATACCACTACTACTGTTAATATAGAGAAGGATTTAAGTAGGATTTTACGCCTGGAAGTGGCCTATGAAGGTATTGTACATAAGCCGTTGTTATGGGTTAAGCTGGTTACGCTAGTGAGGGCCAAGGACCTCCACATCGTTGGCTATAGGGTGGCTAGCGATAAGGTCTTTCTAGTAGCCATCTCGAAGTTCCGGATAAGTACCTACATGCCGTGTCCAGTCGTAATTAATGTCGATATCGTGGCGGCCAAGTAGGTCAAGACCTTCCTGGGTAAGGGGGTTGTCAGGTAAAAGGGCGGCGAGGCGAATCCAGTCTTCGTTATCAAATTCCTCCTGTATAGGCAGAGCCTCGTATTAATCCTCTTAAGGCTGTAGTTGAGCCTCTTTTGGCCAGCCGTAATGGTCATCACTATGACTGTAGTGTCGCCAATAATGCAAGAAAGCCTCAACGTAGGAACTGAAAAGTTGGCCATTAAATGTTAGAAGCTCATTAACTCGGCGATGTGAGTGGTTCAATATTAGCTTTACACAGCAGTAATCTGGCCACTATTGACCTTCTGGATTAGTATGATAGTAAGGGAAGTAAACTAATATATGAGGCCTGCTGTTAACATTGCCTGGCTGCTATTGCTTCTACTTAGAAGGGTCCTTAGAGCGGAAATTCCAGTATTTGAGGAAGGAAACGTAGGTTAGGTCCTCTAGGGTTTCTGGGCGTTGACTGTACTTTTTATAGATATTGAAGGTCTTATTAACCTCATCGCTGTCTATATGTAGGGAGTGGGAATGCCTGTTAGGATGATGGCAGTTAATATATAGGCAGGTTCGTGAGCCCTCCTGTAATGGCAGGCCGAGGAGTAAGTGGCAAACCTCCTGCTTTGAGTAATCCCGCTCAGCAACCAGCTGATTTAGGAGCTTTGATATAAAGGAAATAAGGGGGTTATAGTCCTTGACCTGGGGCATTAGAGCTTTCCTAATCTGAGCAAAAGACTTACTTTTCTTTTCCGACTTAGAGCAGTATTTGGCTGCGTAATCGATTACTTGCTATAGGCTCGTGCAGGGCGAGACATCTGTATTGGCTAGCCACGTAACGGTAAGCAAGCGGTTGTAGTGGTTAATCTGGCTATCGTTCCGCTCGCCTCTGAAGCTCTAGTGCTTAGAATGAGGAATATTGTTAAGGGAGGCTAGGAGGCGCTGCCTATGAGGAAATCTAAAGTGGCACTCTACCTGCTTGGTATGCTTATTGAGCTGTATATAGTAGTTATTATAGCGGTGGCGTTGCACGCGGTTGACTACTATTGATAGGAACTGAACAGTAAGGGGATACTCTAATAGATTACTGATTAGGGGATTCCCTTCCCCAGGCGCCTGTATTTGCTGAGGCTCTGGGTTAATAGCAGATATGTGATATCCCTAGATACGGGCGAATCGCTCCCGGGACTGATCATTGTTAGGATCTAAGTCTGGAGGGCTATTTAACTAATAGAGGCTGTGGTAGTGACTGGACCCCCTGCCCTACTACTCGTAGTGACCTTAAAAGTCAGTTAGGTTAAACTTCTGCTTTAGGATAATAGTTTTAAATAGCTTATAATGCTTATGGAAGTGGTAAGTAGCGATGTGGGCATTGTCTCGCAGTAGGTGCTGGGATAGGGCCATCTGGCTCGCCTTAGGAGCTGCTTGCCACTCGTAGAATCGAGGCATATGACGATATAGGGATTCCTAGTGGTAATCAGCTGCACTTACAGTAGCGAAAAGGCCAGGCCTGCTTAGATTATAGGCATATGCTTCTAATTCCTTCCTTTGCTTATACCAATACGGCCGGGTGCCCCTGATTATAGCGGCTTAGCGCGTGATTGACTGGATCAGGGCCTGAGCCTCTGGCTCGTCAGGCTTAGCCATCGCTTCCTCTATGTCAGTGCGTGTAAGGGGGTGACGGCGGCCTTCGTATTTCTTGACGAAGTAGTTACTTCGCTTTCAGACCTGCGCACGTAATAGCGTGTTGAGGGCGACGAATGGCCACGTCTTATGGCGGGCAAAACGTCTGTCTTACTATCTCATCGTATGTGCAAGGTAGTCCTGGTATGTAATACTCCGTAGGCAGGGCTCCACGAAGTCCGCCTTACCATCAGGGTAGAGGGTAGGGAATGCGAGTGTTAACAGCGGCTAGGAGCGGTTGAATTCATTAATAGGGGTCCTGCGAATAGAAGGTAACGGCATCTAGTGTTAAGCCTGCGCGTCAAGCGGCATATGCTTAAGATCAGCCATACGCTCAGGGTCAGGGGTACTATAAAGGAATCGGGGCTGCAGGGCGTTTAATTCGGTATCGGTAACCTGCAAATTCGGGATCGCTGATGCGTCAGCATCACAAGGATCCTCTTCTACAACCTCCTCAACAGGGCCTTGGGGGACCTCGCCGTTAAGTATGTCAGCCACTTGGCTAGCAACGGAATCAACTATGCTGCTGTCAAGAGGAAGCCGTTGCAGTCGATCCTGCCTCATGACGATATCGCGATAGCCCGGGTGGTGGTGTTATAGGTAATGCAGCCAAATCAACAGGCATGAGCGGCGTACCCGGAAATCGCGAGCAAACTGCTGCTAGAAGCGAGGGTCGCCCTCTATATTAGGAGGCCGCAGGAGTACGATATCTAGCTCTTCAGATAAGACTGGGAGCTCTTTAAATAGCCTACTAACGTTGCGAAGAAAGTGGACAACGTGGCCGCGGTATTTATATTGAGCACTACATACCTGTAGGACCTTTATGTGTATGTGAATCCTAGCAATAAGCATCTCCTTAACCATCATTAGATTAGGTAGATTGCCGGGGACTTCCCCAAAGTCAAGGTTATTCGTAGTGCTAAAGAAATAGGGCTCGTTAGGGGCTCTCTCCCTATCTTAACTAATACAGCAGCTGCAGATTTATAAGCTATTTCTCTTTATATCGAACTAATGCTCCTGGCAACGAATGCAACTATACATCTTGTCATCATTCAGGGCAGTATAGAACTCCCGCACAAGCGCCTGATCCTCCTCACTAAGGGCAGGCAAGTTAAGGTCCGCTATAAAAGGCAGATCAACCATCTGATTAAACTATCGCTCTTGAGCATATGCGCCTTGACGCGTATAGCGGCCGTGACGATGACTCTGTGGCAGTAATGAAGGAGTGTTAGGGAACGATTCCCGTGGTATAGGCGTGCCTAGCACAACAGGAGCCGTTGGAAGAGTGCCTTGAGAAATTGGCGTTTGAGGAATCGGCGTGCTCAGAACTACTGTTGGCAGGCTAAGGGTAGGAGGGATAAGGGGAGGTCCCTCTACCGCGCTTGGGGTAGATGGACCTAGCAGAGGTCTAGGCAGTTCCTGGAGTATGGGCGCCAGGCCATGGAATAAAGCAGGTATGGCAGGAGGTTGTGAGCCGTTTATAGACGCGGGCGTTGGCGCAGCCCGCCTTGGAGGCGTCAATTTAGCCAGCGAATCGGTCCTCTTTATGGCTCTGCGTGGCGATAGCCTTGAGGCGATATTCCGCATGGCGGCAACAGCGGCTCGGGATTCGGTTACCCGTTCCTTTTGGCGTGCCCTACAGCTACTACACTGTCCTGTAAACTTCGTAGGGTCCTTGACGCTTCGAAATTCGACTTCGGGCAGGTCTTGCTTGCAGGTACGGCAGTTCCGAACTGCCCGGGGTATATCGTTCTCCATCTGGCCGTATATCTATCTACCTCTTATCCACCTAGACTGCTGAATATCGCTTGGGCAGGGAGACTTTGCCCTGTGCAAGTGAGTTATCTGACAGCCCATAAGTCCAATGCTGTGATAGATCTCGATAGGGAGGTTGTCTTTAAGGATACTGCGCTGTTTGCCCGGAGGCAGGATGACCGGGGAATGTCGAGGGGTGGGTTGGCTATGGAGGTGATATGTGAGCCTAGAGACTGTTAGTAACTGATGGATTTGGTAGATTTGACGGGAAAGGGAAGCAGCCGCCGGCGGTGTAAGGGGCACAGGGCTTGTTCAGCCAGAATCTTGCTTAGAAACCCAACGTTGATTGCATTGAAGAAAAGAAGAACCTGAAAGCTCTTCGAGAGCTTGCCAAGCTAGCTAGTTACCTAGTCAACGCTCAGGGGTTTGTAACATGGCCTTCACTTAGTGGCGTCATTTCAGCAGCCGACCAATTCCAGCACGAGTTGAGTACAGGCCAGGCCAATTAGCCAATCAGAGGAGGTTTTATGCTCTTCTTTCTGACTGAGTAAAACGCCCTTCGGGCTGAATAATAAGACAAACCTTTCGATTTCATAGAAGCAAGGTCAGCCAACTTTTGAATAAGAAACTCTATTGTAATTTCATAAACCAGTTTCTAAGAAGTCTTAACTTAAGAAAAGGGTTAAGGGTGGTGGAGAAATCTCCTGGCGCCATGTGGCTCTATAGCCACCTATTAAGCGGTTCTACCTAAACAGTCAGCTCAAGGACTGTGTTGAGTTGGCAGAGTTTGGTGCTAATGTTTGGAGCCTTTAGTAGGCCCCTGAGAGGCCAACTATTTATGCCAACTCCTGCGATCCCGGGAACACGGCACCACGAAAGCCTAGTCAGCTGCAGACGCAGGGCATGACACACACTCACAAATACACACAATATACATGATCAAGTCAACTGAGTGCCACGCTAGCTTTCTGACAGATCCCCCTGCTGAAAAATAGAATTTACGCTAGCGTAGGGCAGATGCTGCTGCTTAGCTCTTGGCGGCTTTCTAAGTCCGGCAGATACTCGTTCGCCTTCAGGAACCTGCCAGTGGAGTGGATTACGTTAAAGTGGAATGGATGTAGTGGGTGTTTCGGATCTGCGGGAACATGGTCCACCTCCCAGGGCCTGGGTGCTCGTCCAAGGTATTGGGTCCACCGAGCCAAGGGGAATGCGTCCCCAGGTTTTTACATATGTGGGACGCTCCACTCCAGCTCAGGCCCACCAGGATTCGAATCTTTTCAATTTATCATCAATCCTTTGTCGTATTTCTTTACTTCCATATTGCCTGCATATAATCCCCTGCTGATTCATCCTGGTGGCATTATGGCCGTCGATAACTGGTCTCATCAGCTTCAGGCTGTCTGTTATACTTTTCTCGTGACGGCGGTGATATCTACCCTGCTGCGATGTTATGTGCGGGTTCGCGTAATTAAGGACTTTGGGGTTGACGATTGGTGCATGGTAGCAGCTCTTGTAAGTACAATTAATGGAAATATTGAATCATGCTGAAGAGTGACCACCAGATCTCGTTCATCCTATTCATTACATGCGCCCTGATTGGAGAACAACATGGCATCGGTCGACACCTTGTGGACCTGGAGCCTGAAGATATTGAACAAGCCGTAAAGGTAAGCAGGCATGCATCGTCACAGCCACTTGACTAATAAGACAGTACTGGTGGTTGTGCTCTCTATGGTTCTCCACCACTATGATTGCGGCTAAAACAAGCATCGGCTGCTTCCTCCTCCGAATCACCGTCCGAAAACTTGACGTCTGGATTCTCTACGGCGTCATTATAACGACTGTCTGCACTGGCACCGTCTTCTTCTTCGCCAAACTCTTTCAGTGCAAACCCATCTCCTTCTTCTGGAATAAGAACCAGTCCGGCACATGCCTTAGCGGCGATTTTGTTATCATCTTTACATATATCTACGGCGGGTTTAGTCTTATAACCGACCTTATGTGCACCATCCTGCCAATGGTTGTGGTTTGGAAGCTTAACATGGAAAGGAAGGCCAAGATTGCTCTCATTCCTATTTTGGCCATGGGCTGCGTGTAGGTCCCCTCAAGACAGTGTCGATATCGTAAACTAACAAGAACAGTGCGAGTGCAGCCCTAATCGTCCGTTTCTCATTTATCAAAGAGTATAAAAACCCAGACTTTCTCTGTAAGTCAACGCACCCAACACCCGCCTACCCAACGCTGTCTCACGCACCCAGGGGCAACTTATGGCATCGGTATCTGGTGTACAACAGAACAAGGCCTCGCTGTTACCGCGGGCAGCCTTGCAACGCTACGGCCGTTGCTTCTATTACTCGGCCAGAAGCTTGGCATATCGACGTCGGGGCCGTCTGTGTTGCAGGATACAGATCAGCCAATCGCCTCAGGGGGGAGAATGGGAAGCTTAAAGGGTGCCAACGGTAGTGGGAATAAGCATCGCAGCCTTTTTAGCCTCACTACATTCACACGGCAGGACGACCCAGATAGCCACGGAGGAGACAGCGAGGCAGCGTACGCTCGGCAGAACCATTCCGACGGGCCGTCGTCGATGGACGAGGGCGTGTCTGTGTGGACATCGCGGGGGAGCGCCCATAACGAGAGTGAGGAAGAGCTGACAGGGGGGGACAAACGTTTGAGTGTTCCAAAGCGTATCGCCAAAGTGACTACTTTTACGGTTAATGAGGATCGAATCTGAGATACAAAGGGATGGGATCTGGACACATGACGGGTTGGGATCTAATATATGAACGATTGCTACAGAATGCCACAGCTTTATAGCGAGAGGCTTCAGGCCGTTAACTTACCCTTGATATGATCCTACATGCTGCCTGTGGCGTCAAATGTAGGGGGCTCAGGCTTTGACTTGGGATACGGAAGCTCTATGGCTTTTATTGATTGGTCAGTCGCGGGAGCAATCCGAGTCCCCTTCTGCCTCCGCCCACATTGCAATTGAAAAATGAATGAATTGTGCTCTACTTCTTCCTCCACACATTGGCCCTCGTTTTGACTGCTTTTTCGCCCAACTTCTCTGTTGCTTTATAGCTCCCCGTGGTGCCCAAGTACCATGCACAACTTGTCAATAAATAGGCCCACTGCTCGAGGTCCTTTTCTGGCGCCCACGGAGAAGCTCGAACCGAGTTCGCCTGCATCAAATCAGTTCCGCAGTCGAACATGATTCCACGATTCATTTCGGTTCCTGTCCCCGCTGATGAAGCGCAAATAATTTCAGTGGTGCCGTGCCGCATGCACCCTTGTCCGGCGCAATGATGAAAGTCACTGCGGAAGCCAATCGGCGCTCTCCCGCTGCTGAACCTATATCACTTGTCCACCCTCCTGTATTGCTAGTCTAATGGGTGCCCGACGTTAACCCCATCCGGTATGGCCCAAGTCGGCAGTCACCTGACAACCCCGCCCGCCAAGCAGCTATAAAGCGCCTAGAGTTAAACTGAGCAATGTACTCTAAAGGTCTATTGCAATCATTCGGCCCTGTGTCGACAAATATGGGTGCTCCCAACGCCATTGAATCCCTCAATCTAAACGATAGGGTTGATCGGTCTGCCCTTTCATACGCAGCCGAAAAGGGAGACCTATCAACTATTTCCTGTCTCCTGGAGACTAACAGTCATATCATCGGCATCGATAGCAAAGACAATACTGGATCAACTGCACTATCGTATGCTGCAAGGATGGGTCATACCGAGATTGTTGAGCTCCTGCTCTCATGCCCCGGGGTGAACGCAGACTCCCCGGACGAGAATGGTTGGACACCGTTATCATGGAGTGCACGATATGGTGATGAGAAAGTGGTTCAGATGCTGTTAAACCACAAAGACGTTACCACTAACCGCGCGGATAACGATGGTATGACACCGCTCATATGGGCAGCGCTGAAGGGTCAAACAAACATTGTACGTGCGCTCCTTAACACTGGTCGAGTCGACATCAACCTTTACGATCATAGAGGCCGTACGGCCTTGTCGTATGCCGCGGAGAGAGACTGGGCGTCCGATACAGTTGAGCTGCTCCTTGAAAGCAAGGGGGTTGATGTCGATAGGGAGGACAATGCTGGCCGTTCGCCCTTGTCTTGGGCAGCGGAGGAACAGGCTGTGACTAATGTACGCATGCTATTACAGCAGGATGATGTGGATCCAAACTCAAGGGATAACGAACAGCGAACTCCATTGTATTGGGCAGTTTATATGGCGGCAGAGGGTGTGGTAACATTATTACTGGAGAATGACGAAGTTAATCCTCTAGCGGAGAGTCTAGATCAGGAGACACCTGTGTTGTTGGCTGAGATTTTCAAGCAAGAACGAGTTCTAAAACAGCTTAAAGAAAAAATCGATAGAATTACTTAGCAGTTACGTAGGGAATGAGCTCCTAAAAGACTGGTTGCTATTGCGGATACACTACCATCCCTGAACATCCCACTAAGTAGGTAAAGGGCTTGACACGGAGCGCCTATGAGCCGATGCCATGCTGGATAGGGATCCGCCTGCGCCCTACGGAGAACAGTTGCCCGCAGGTAGCATGTAGATAGTAGATTCTATCTCAGCGACATGGGGGTCGATTTGCCACCCATCCGGTCTTTTGTTTTTTAGTCTTCAACATCCTCCTCCGATCCACGAACCGACGTATCAGTATGGTCCGTATGGCGAGGGGCTCCTTCGGCAGACTGGAACGGTTCTATGGACACCTGACGGCGGACCGCCTAAGAGTAGCCCAGGAAGAGATGCGAGAGACAAGGACCACGACGGATCCGGACATATCATTCTTGCTTCGCGAATTATCTATCTTTGGCCACGCACAGCCGCTCTCCAACGAAGCTCGACTCTTGATGCGGAGGAAGATACAAGCAGTTAACATTTGGACCGGTATGCCGGCCATTTGGATCACCTTTAACGAGATATCAGTCGCGCTCCGCGCTCTGGACCATGAGATCAGTCAAGTGTCATTCTTGATATTCATTATCATATTTGAAGTTAAGTCCCAGTTCCAATTTTAGTCCTAGCGACGGCGTGCCTTCCGATGGCGACGTTTCGTAATTGCTGGTGCAGGCGCGTCGTCGTCAATAACTTTCAATATCTAGTGGCTACCTCCCGAGTGCCGAGCATTGGAGTCAGCTGTAGTGTGATCGACGGTCGTGATTCATAGCTGTCAGGACTGTTGTGGTGAAGCGAGCTTAAACTATCCATAGCTTAGCGTCATGGCCATATGGGGCTAGTCCTCCCAGACGGAATAAATTTCATTCATAGGGTCGAGCGCTCCCCCACTGAGTCAATTCTTGATGTCAAGCTATCTAGTATGATCCCTAAACCCAATATCCAGCCAGCATGAGCGAATATCCAGATGCGCAGGGTCCAAAGCTTGAAGTATAATCTCTTGGAGGAGGTTCAGGGTTTTTTAGAGAGTTTCCTGACTGAAGGTATTTTTGAGATTATGAGATTGGAAAAGCATTTGAGGATCTTTGAAGTATGGAACTGGTTCCCCTGACCGATTTAAGATCCGGGATGAATTGGCATTCTTGAAGACTGATTGCTAGAAAGGCATTAAGTATTGGGCCGGAATCGCATATCGGAGGTGTAAAGATCGACTCTTATCCTCTGCTCTCTATCGCTTATTGCCTGGTTTCTCCTGGAATGAACGAGACCTGGTATATGCGATTTCGTATGTTCGGGGTATCTCCTGCAGGGTCGGTCCCGAAATTGTTTTGTAGGCTGCTAGAATAATGATTTGGTTATAAAGGCCTTTCTGCCGTTCAAGGGTCAGGGCATTCTTAATTGTTAAGGTGCTCTGATTTGAGTTGCAAGCAGTATGGGGAAAAAAGAGGAAGATGGAGAAGTAAATACATCCTGTGTTGAATGCGCTAAGAAGAATGTGCTTTGTCTTCGCTAAGTGAAGTCCGTGAGGCTGGATTACCTGATCGGTGGAAAGATTGAGAGCAGGAGATAGAAGAAAAGAAAGTCGAAAATCGTTAGGCGGTCGAATCGCCTGAAGGCCCGTTCCCCTAACCAAATGCTATTAATGTCCCACTGTCGTGCTATTGAAACCCGTGAATGTAAAAGCGGCGCTTGTGACTTTCGGAAGGATAGAGACTGGGTTGGCTGATCTAATAGAAAGCTTCGCTATTGGTGAAAATAGTCGCTGGTATTATAGGAGCGACTGTCGCCGAAGACCGTTGAGAGGGGCGGAAGGAAGTTCTGTAGATGCTGAGTGACCTCTCGAAGGGTTTGAGTGTGTTCTGATTCGTTTGCTTCGACCAAGTTCAGACCTATAGCGAGCCCTCTTAGTATCGTATGTTCAACGAAACTTCAATTGTTGTTTCCGAACTTATAATCATATGTTGGGCCGAAGGAATAGCGGAACACCTGGTTATATACTGCGCTACTACGCTCAATAAATTCGGGGTTATCATGGATTCCTTGTGTGCATAGAGCTTGAATGAAATATGCGAAGGCAGAGATACCTGACCTATGTTGAGAGATCCGTGGGGGAAGAGCCCTAGGTTGGTGCCTTGGGGGGGCAGCCAGCAACGAGTCAGAGTAACTGGGCTTTAGTAAGAGGAATGGACGAGTGTTCTGGTGAGTGAGGTCAAGGTTGTTAGAATAGACGTTGGAAGAGGATAATGGCGCTAGAGGTACTGCTATAAAGCTTGTCTTAGGTGCTGTTATTTGACTGTACTATTGTGGAAGCGGAGGCTGCGAGGGGAGCCCCGTTGATAGCGCCGCAGTCTCAATGGCGTGCGCTGCTGCAAGAGCCATTATAACCGGAACTAATGATGTTACTTGAGTTTCTAGCGGAGCGGTACTACTTGTGAGCTCTTGGTCTCGGTATGCTAATAAGTTGCTGCCTGGGTACAGGGGAGTCTCGCGATAATTAAAGAGGCTCGTTTAGACTAGAGTTGAGTTAGAGGGTACTGTTAGACATTTGAGTTAGGGAAAAAAAAAAATTTAATAGAGAAAGCCTAACCAGTGTGTTGGGCAGGGGGACAAGAGGGACACCACCACCCGAAGTGACGGATGCCGTAGGGTAGGCGGGATGAGTAGCAGAGCGAGGATGGACAAGACTCGCAAAACAAAACAGACAAAAAGAGGACCAGAGCTGCAATCAAGCGGCTGGCTAGAAAATAAATCAGATATTCCAGTTAATCAAATAAATCTCATCATAATGACATCAAAAACAATTCAATAACTCAAAAATAAAGGTGGGCAAGAACATTGTTGATTGCTATCTGTGTCCGAGTTGTCTCTGCCTTTTATCTCAGACCAACTCCAGTTATCCTTATCGATAGCCTTATCAAGACCGGCACTCAGATTGGCCGGCCAATTAAAAGTCCGGGTTATTCTAGCTAGTGGGCCCTCAGCCCCGACACACCAGGACTAGGCATAATCATATTTCCAACATTTGGGGGTATATCGTTAGTATTATTAATTAGGCAGACTATAGAGCAGTGCGAATAATCTTATATATACTCAGTCTGTCGTTTTTGACGCTATTAAAGCCAGCGGTTCCTTATATGGCCCTGAGCGCGTGCTCTCTTTTCCTTAAGTGAAAGCGCCTGACGACCCATAATTTGAAAATGCAATAAAATATTTCTTTATACACGCTTTATTAAAGTATATGCCTTAATAGTCTTCTAAGGCGCAAACCTTTTTACTTTATTACTCTTTAATGACTGAGCTCTTCTATCCTACAGCCCCTTATATTTTAATTTCCCCCTAGTCCGTTAAATATACCCAATCGCTAACTGATATGCTTACTTTTATTTTTAATGCTTGCAGAAGCTAAATATTACGATCTACGAACATAAGACATTATGAGTGTCAATCTGTGATATTCATTAGACAAGAAATATTCAAAACATAAAGGAAATAAAGAGGCGTTTTCTAAGCTGAGGGTTAGACGTGCCCGGATTAATATTTATTGCAGTATCCGGATTCTGGCTTATCTTATCTTATCTTATCTTATCAGGCGAATAGGGGTGCCGTGCTGTTTAACAGGGATAGTGTCCTATTTAAAACCGATGCGTACTAGTTCCTGGAAATCGATAAAAGTACTGTTCGTCCCAGACGTGATCTCATTGGCTGTGTCTGCCCGAACACAAGCGAAATCCGACACCCTAAACCCATCATTGATATCGACTACCGGTATCCCAAAAAGTTGTCAGCGGTTTGTACCGTCGCTAAATTGGCCTGCTCGTGGAACTGAAATATGAACCCGTGCATCTCTCTCGAGTTCAATGGCCCTCCCAGGTCTTCTGCACAGCCTCCCAATATCTGGCCTCATCCTTTCTTGAATGGGACACATGGGCCGATCCATCAAACTTCTCTCTTTTGACCTGTAAGCCTTTCTTTGCAGCCTCATCTGCATGCGCCTCGATAGCGTTGTAGTCAACCAAATCATCAGACTCGCTGTAGATGTACGTCCGGCGAACTTCCCCCCCAGCTTCATTGTGCGTCTTGCCCCAAAATGCCAGCCAATCCCTGTTGAATCCGATCGCAATCGAGGCTGCCCAATAGAAGCTGTACAGGTATATGAATGGCATCGCTAGGAGACGCTGCACGCTGTTGAAGCCGACTCGGAAGAAAGAAACTGTTGCGCTAAAGGTGATATTGCTGGGGCTCGAATCGAAGATGGTGACGTGCTCCGGGAGATGATGGTTCTCGCTGTCTCGCATTGACGAAGCGTATGCATTGCGCAAGGCTGAAATGCTGGATGAGCCACCGTTTGAGAAAATGTGAATCAGGATGCCTGGTTTGGAAGACGCCGATGACGCATCTGTAGGAAAGCAGGCTCTGATGACGGGAACCATGGGCTGGACGGCCTTGTCAATCAGCGGAGGATTGAAGAAAATACTGCTTGTGCTTTTCACCAGGAGGATCTGGGAGTATGGGCACAGCGACTTGTATCTGTTGACGTATTTGGCGATGTGAGCGTCCTGTGCATTAACCCAAGTTGCGATAATAATCAGCTTCGGCGCAGCGGTGCCCTCTGCATCGGAAGACGGGGGGCGGTAGAGGAGAACCTCGGAGGATAGGCTCTCCATGAACGAGAGAGGCTTCTCCTTCGCTGGTTTCGATTTGGAGGCCATGTTAGTTGAGCGGATAATTATGGTGGATGAATGCCGTGTGCAAATGGGCCGAGAATGGTGAATTTTGTGGCTGACAGCGGGACTTTGTCTAGGAGAGGTGAAAAAAGTACAAATCAAGAAGTGTGTCAAATAGCATACCCTGTCTCCCTTTATATCCCCCTTACCGGTCAGGCAGCTCTGAAGAGGCGTGGTTATTGCTGACGTAGACTGCAGCCTGTGGCAGTTAGAGGATCCGATCCTGCAGTGTCTCTACGGCTAAACACCATACGAATCGACCGCCGGAATCGAGTGCTGAGAAAGGCTCCGTTTTGAAAATTGGGGGCCCTAAAGCAGGACTTCTGTTGTTCTCCGGAGGATCCGACGCTTCCAACTGGAGACCAGGGGATCCACGTGCCGACCGGGACAGCTTTTGAGAGACGTGTTTGCTAAGAACAAGCCGGAGGGTAATACTTGATGAAAGACGGTGGGAAACTGAGGCCGAAATCCGCAACACCTTCAGAGTCTCTCCAACGGCCCGTCGGCGCGAAACGGTCCCCCGCTGCTGACATCCCTAGCAAACCACGTGGCAAAGGTGTTGGGCGGCGCCTTGCAACATTCAACCCAGATGAGGATAAAAATTCAGGATTACTGTTACGCGTAATAGTTATGCCTGGACGTGTAGCAAAATGATTCCAAAGATAACCCCCAACCTTCGGGTTCATATTCGGGTAAGCTGACGATGCATGCATCAGGCATTCATGCCAACCCATCACCTAAGGAGGCATCATGTTTCTCTTCAGACCGCTCGAACAGGATATAAGCCTAGTTAACCGACAATAAAATTTCGTGTTGCAAATTCATATCTTCCACAAGTCCACAGCAGCATGATGCAAGACACCAAGGCATTCCTCGGAAGGGACATTGAGCGTGAAGCAGCTCCCGAAGCTATTCCCGTCAAAAAAGTACAGAGTCAACATGGTTCTGTGATGCCCGGAGCCATCCAAGCTCTGGACTGGGATGGTCCAAATGACCCTGAGAACCCCATGAACTGGCCGGCTGGCAAGAAGATTTTGCACACGGCGATATCAGCTCCATACACCTTTGCCCTGTAGGCATCTCTGTCTCTCCGGTGTTGGCCCCCACTTACACACTGTTCAGTACGACAGGAATTTCTACCCCCGTCGCCGGTATCCCGTCCATCATGCTCCAATTCGACAAAAGCCGAAACCTCGCCCTCTTCCCAGTGTCCCTCTACACCGCAGGCTTCGTCTTCGGGCCAACCATCGCCGCTCCCATCTCAGAACTCCATGGCCGTCGAATCATCTACCAAGTCACCTTTGTCCTCCTCGTCGTCTTCAATATCATAGCCGTGACGTCGGACAACTTCGTCACGCTAGTAATCTTCCGTTTCCTAGCCGGACTCGGAGGTTCCGGCGTCATGGCTGTCGGCGCCGGCATGCTATCGGACTTGTGGGACCCGAGGGAGGTCGGCCGGGTGGGGGTCGCGTACGTCGTGGCTCCCTTTCTTGGGCCGAGCATGGGGCCTCTTATCGGGGCTTACGCGGTTGCCCAGTATGACGACTGGAAGTGGACCGTCTGGGCTGTCCTTTGCATCTTGGCGCCTGTCGGCATTGGAATCTTGTTTACATCGGAGACCTCTAAGCAGAGGATCCTTTACCTGCGGGCAAAGAAACCTGGTGACAAAGTTGTAGGCGAAGGTTTAGCCGCGGAGCTGAAGAAGGTGGCCAAGGCAATGATGAAGCCATGGCACATGTGCGTCTTTGAAGTGAGTTCCACTCTGCCTTATACTTCGACATTGATCATTAACTTCTCTAGCCGGTGTCTCTCTTCCTCGGCCTGTATACTGGCTACAGTTTTGCCATGATGTTCTCCTTCTTTGGTTCGTACGCATACGTATACTCAATGGTCTACGGTTTTGATACCCGGCAAATCGGACTGTGTTATATCGCAGTCATTGTTGGTGCGTGATGCAATCTATGCCACTGTCTCTCGGACTGATATTAAAATATTACATAGGCATCATCTTCGGGCTTGTAACATTTGTCATCTTTGACTTGACTAAGTACCAGAAAGAGGTCATCAGGACTGGTGACAAGGTTGTACTAGAGCACCGTCTCTACGCTGCCTTGCTTGGGAGTTGGCTGGTCCCCGTTGGGCTGTTTGTTAGTATCCTACTTCGATGTTTTTTTACACATATCTGACATGGCTCGAAGTGGTATGCATGGATGCCTTGTGAATCAGTTTACTGGATCATCCCTGTGCTAGCTGGTATTCCCTTTGGATGGGGCACTATTGCGAGTTTCCTCGCTTGTCTAGCTTACATAGCCGTGACATATGGTCCAGCTGACATAGCATCTGCTGTCGCAGCTAATGGCATCGTGCGGATGACATTGGGAGCGGTTTTTCCTATGTTCATCATCCAGGTTTACGAGGGCTTGGGGGTTCACTGGGCTGGCACCTTGTTTGCTTTCATCAGCCTGGTCTTTATCCCTGTGCCTTGGCTGCTCTTCTGGAAGGGAAAGGAGTTGCGAAAGAGGAGTTACTATGAGACCAGCCCTTACTAGTTACCTCCCTTCGCCTCTCATATTCGATCCGAAGTCTATTTGAGTTCCTTGATCCAATCCTGCAGTCTTTTTGCATCCTCCTTTATTAACTGATCCTCCTGCTCGGGTTCGCCAATGGAAGTCTCCTCTTGTCGCCTTCCTTGCAGCCGTGACGTCTCCGAAGCTCTCTCATCTTCCCCTTCCAGCTCCTGTAGCTCCCCTACACTCTTCCCCCCCTTCCATTTCCGTCTGACTAACAATCTCATCCGCCCACAAAAATGCACTACACCGATCGCACCCCTTTACTATACCCTGAGCCTGCTGCTAACAGCCCAGCTGTTAGGTCACCCTACACTTATATATCTACAAGGATGCTTGCTCCTTGCCTTTTACTAGCAGTACCACGAAACCAAGAGCTCGTCTAGTAAGGTTCTTACTTTTCTATGCATTCGCGCCGCCTATGATATGGGCCTTAACGAGGTAGATGAGGATATTCTCTGTAGCGAAACCCCGTTACCCTAGTGGTACTCCTCCGAGTGGACGGAACGAGAAGAGCTCCGGCGCGCTTGGTGGACTACCTGGGAGTTGGATACATTTGATTCTGTCCTTTCCTGTACTACGCCCACTATTACTGAAACACGGCGTCTATGTTCTTCTTCTAGTGTCGGATGAGGATTGGTTCTTATGTCATCTTGTGGTTTCGGCAGCTCCGTCCTCTAATGCTCTTGAGGCGTGGAGGTGCTTACAGGGCAGTCCGAACCAAAGCGCGACAGCCTGGCTTTTGGTATCTAATTATCCCATGCTACTGGCGGATGAGGTGACCAACAAACAGAAAGCGAGCCCCGAAAGCGTCTCGCGGATGGAGACGTCTCTTTTCTGTTTTTCTCTCTTGCTGACAGCCGATTTCAGGCCGGGGCTGGCGTGGTGACAGTCGATCAGGGAGGTGACGATCGGGACATTTGGATCATTGCACTCCATCTCATGCTGCAAGCGTAAGTGTTTTAGAACGCCCCGCATCCATTTGTGAATTTTGCTCATATCGTAACACTTCAACAGGATGCAGGTTCTCGTGGGTCTTCTGGGCTGGGGCCTGATCCAACCTCCGAACTGCGGCTCCTTGAGTGGCAAGATTTCCCTCTCCAATCCTTTATTATGCCTTCCATTGGATTACACAAATCACTTTACGCCGAAGGGCCACCTCTTCCACGTCTTACGGGCTTTGACACCAGACCGGATTCAATGTGTTCACCCGTTTCTTAGCTGCGCCATTATTGGGCCAGCGGCAGTGAATGTGAAGATAGCTCGTCAAGTAGGCCAATCTGGAAGCTCATCTCACGGATCGGCTATTATATGAAGAGCTGTTGAGGCTGATTCTTAAAGAGATGGGGAGGCATTGGAATTTAGGGGCAGCAGTTTTCGGTAGGAAGTCTTCACCACCCGCATTCACCTTCAGCTTAAGGAGCCATTGATGTTACTGAGTGTGTGCGAAACACAGATTTTATACAATGCCTCGATTCTAGTAATGAATTGTATTTGCCTTTAAGTAAAGAAATGGCGACGGCAGCCCGTATGTGTTTCCTGAGGCTTCTGCCTGGGTTGCGGCGGAGGGCATCCACAAGATTGACGATGGTTGGCCATTGGGCAAGAACCTTGTGCGAATACCGCTTGCACAGTACTGTAATAGGATGACCTTGAAGGATTTGGTGTTGGCGTTGGCTGTTAGGCTCTCTACAAAAGCCAAAATCAGTTGAGACTTGAATCTGCGAGTTCCTGCGTTGTCCCCCTGGTGTGAGTCCGTGTCATAACGAAATTGATTCAGCTTGGCCCTCGAATCTTTTTTAGGTCTTATTTGGGCAAACGTAAGATCCTGCGAGGACGTTACAACCGTCCTAGTCCGAAATGCGGGTGTAAGCCGCCTGCTCTTCCTTCAAGCGGGGGCACTGTCGTTTGTGTGTCCGGCGATTTCTCAATGCCGAAACGCCGTTGCGCAATCACGCGCCTGATCAAAGTCAGCCACCGACGGAGTAAATGCCGACGAAAACAGATCATCAAAAATAGCCAAACTATTACAGGCCGATGGCAATGCAGGTATGGGCTGAATAAGGATTGTATAGTATATAATCTACCTGGACTTTGAGCTCGCGGACTGGTCTTCTTTCCTTTCACATTAGACGCACAGCCTATGCAAAAGGAACTCTCAAACCCGGATCTTGGAAAAGGCCGAGCCCGCTTATTAATACCTCTCCCCCGCCCCCGGACTCGGCATGGCCGGGACGGAAGCCCGGACTGAGTGGACTTCCGACACTATAGCCCAATTAAGACATGCCGGAGCCGGAGGAGCGGAAGTCAAAGGACATATCCTTATGACTTGGCCCACTTACTCTATTGACACCCCTGTAGTACCTCGACTCACGGTTTTTACCTCTGTATCTCTGCAATGTCCTACGCACTCAGTGCCTCTCACACATCCTCAAAACCCAGAGAAACACGGAGATAATCGCCAATAGAGATACAGTTCCGGGAGGAAAGAGATCTCCATGTCGACCGGAATCAAACAGAATTCGCCACGCAAAAGAGCGCCAAAGGCTTGCATACAGTGCAGAAGAAGAAAAGTAAGGTGCGATGCTGCATTTCGAGCATTGGGCTGCACGAACTGTCTTCTTGACTCTTGGCCCTGTGTAGTGGATGAACGACACTCTATGTTGGTCTAGCCGAGCCACTTCGTGCTCTTTGGCCCTACGCTGCTAGTTGGGACGGCAGCATCAGACTAACCAAGATCTGATAGCAGATTCAAGCAATTCAAGGCGTATCCACATCAACGGAAGCCAGAAAAGAGTCCTTCAAGCCACCAAAGCAACGCCCCCGCCGATAATACTTCAGTAGCGAGCAACGAATACGCAGGAAGCCCGAAGAAGGACAAGAGTCCAGTTGACAACGAAAAAACTCCAGGTGGACAGACACCCAGCGCCTCAGACCTCCTTCCAAACACTTCGAATCATGTGCAGCATCAAGAATCAGCGCCAAATCCCTCCGTCGAGCCATACCCGTCCCAGTCTACCGAGTACAGCGGCCTAGCAGAAAATGGACCGCACAGTGACAGGAGGTTGCCTGCGTATATAAAACCTATCCCCGACTCTTTGGCCCTGGAGGACATCTCCTTACTGGGCCGGAAAGGCACTGACAATCCCCGATACTCCAGTTCGGGACAGTCTCCTCCGGGGCTTCGTGGAGTTTGTGTACGGGGTGATGCCGATAATAGATATTCATGAATTCTTGGAGATCGTGCAACAAGGGGATGGAAAGAGCGGGCAGATTGGCCTCCTATTATTCCAGGCGATCATGTTTGCAGGATCTGCCTTTGCCGAAATGAAATATCTCAACGCCGCTGGATATCAGACAAAACGAGCGGCGCGCCAAGCGCTCTTTCAGAAAGTCCGGGTGCGCACAACAGCTTGCATTGCGATGATGATCAGAAACGCTAAGAAACTCTAGCTTCTCTACGATTTTGATGTCGAATCTTCACCTACGGCACGGATCCAGACTACCCTCTGGATGACCTACTGGTACAACGGCCCTGAAGACCAGAAGGATCTTTGGTACTGGGTGGGGGTTACGGTGGTGCTGTCTTCGATAAGTGGGTTGCACCATCGCCCAGAAAGAAGAGGCGCAACAAAGGCAGAAAATCGCCTGAACCGACGGCTGTGGTGGTGCATTTTTATGCGGGATCAGCAGATTGCACTTGGGATACGTCATCCAGCACAGATGAGGATTGAAGACCACAATGTCCCCGTGCTCACGCTTGGGGATTTCGACTTCAAAGCCATTACGCATGACATGGGCGTCTTCCCCCCAGAATGTACCTTCTCACGCGACCTGAATCAACAACTGCAACTGGCCACAATGTGCATCGAACAGTGCCGTCTATCCGTCTGCCTAAACAAGATCCTTGACTGGGTATACAGAGTCTCAAGGGTTGTCGACACTCCCAATTCATATTCGATCCTGGTGCCAAAAAACGACAACGAGGTTTGTGTCCAGACTAACCGTTACAAGCTGGAACTTGAGCAGTGGATATGCAATTTGCCTCACGTGTGCAACTACGACTCATTCTCCGCCTTGGAGCAGCATGATTCTCCAGTTATCGTGGTCCACAAGGCGAGCCTGAAAATGATGTACTTGACGACTGTTGCGGTGCTGCATCGTCCACATATTCTGCCTTTCTCGCCATGGTCCATTGTCACATCCCCATTTTTCAATTTGTGGGAGGATATTCAAACAGCCTCTAGGACCTGGATATGCTGGACAGCTTCTGAAATAAGCGGCATCGGTCGGGATTTGTTGGAGCTGGGACTTATGCAATCCCTGTCAGCAACGAGTGTTACCGTTCTGATTCCGGCCATGATAATACATCTGACCAGCATCAAGTCCGCATCCAAAGGATTCGTTAGACGAAGCACCCGCGAGTTCTCAGATTGCGCTTTGCTCTTACGAGCCTTGGTTGATGTTTACAAGAGTGCCGAGCTGGCTTTGAATTTTATCAAGGACACTGCTCAAGCTGCTGGAATTCGGCTAAACCCTTTGGGCCGGTCACTACTGTCTATGGAGAACATTTCAGCCTATATCGAACCCGCTGGAGACTTGTCTGGGTATCAAGATCACGGTGATCGCTGAATAGACAGGCCAGATCCATCAGAAGGACTGGACCCAGACACCAAAATGGATCTCGTGTCTGTACCAGCAGCCTTGGACGGTCAATCCACCAGAACCAAGGTTCTACCAAGAACGAGTGACGAAGAGTTGTCTCTTGAAGGTATTTCAAACAGCCCTTTCCTCGCGCTTGCCTTTCTGTGGCGCCAAAATGACCGGCTCAGACACGACTCTTCCTGCTGCAACAAACGATGCGCCAAAGCAGGCAGGAAGCGCTCCACATTCTGAGCTCTCTCCAGTCCCTCCAGATCATCTAGACCCACCATCGGGAAGGCAGGTACTCGAACAGATGGAGGAGAGTAGGACTGAGAGTGGCACGGCATTCTGGGCCAACGAATGCAATAGCTGGGATTTTGACATGAATCCTGATAACCTAAGTACCTATTTCTCAGTTGAGCTTTTGGGATAAATTTTATAACCTGAATATAATTACACTACAGCACATTGTGTAGGAAGGGTGCTGATGCCCTGACGAAAACGGTGACGAGTTCGGTAATCTTGCATGAAAAGGAGCAACTTGATACGTGCGCATCTCCGAATTTGGTATGTGCCCGTCGCCTGTCCTTGCAAACGTACTGCCCACTCCCGCCGCTGTCCGGCTAGTCTCGCGGAACCAGGAACCCGAAACCCTGGTGATGCATCATCCTATGAGGGCTAGAGATATTGGATGCTGTTGTGGGGGCTGGGGGAGGGGGACTCGATGATAGATGTAGTGAACCGGTGGTTCGTTGGGGGCCGGGGAGGTTGCCCTGTGTATTTCTTTTACTGTTAACGATAACTTTTAAGCACTTCCAGATTCACGTCTATATTACATACTTGTGTGGAGGCGGTCCGGCTATAGCAGACAGACCAAACGAATACAGGGCAAATCGAGAGAAAATATAGAAGAGAAACCAAGGAAATAGAAAGGAGTGCCCAAGTTAGACCCAAAGCTCTTCCCTTTAGTGATCTAGGTGCTAGTTTTTCTGCGACTGTGCGTTGCGGGGTTGGTATGGTCAATCCCGTGTCTTTGTTCCTGTTGCAATATGTCGGAAGTCAGGCATGATCTCAAAGAGCCTCAGGAAACAACGGCACTTAATAATCAAACTGTGTGCTTCAAGTAAAATCTGTGGGATGGAGTACCCCGCACTTTAGACATCAATCAACACACTGCTACTGCTCATTATCGGTTCCCCAATCTTTGATCTTTTTAGCACGCTCAGTGCAACAGTTTGATTTGTCATACCAGTCACGTAACGTTTTAACATCAGGATATGGAGCCCAATAAAGCATTTGTCGACGGAAATTGAGCATTATTCATTCCGCTTAGCAACTTGCTAGCGCCTTGAGGCAGCGGTCTGGACGCGCAGGCTCTCTCAATCACATGTAATGTGGATGTGGGCTTCTAGAGTACAACTTGATACGAAGCCAGGCGTAGGACGCGCGCCATGTAACTAACTACCTTGGCGGGTTGCCAGACGCTCATCTAGGGGGGTTTCCAATTAGATCCGCAGCCGCTGCTTACCCCACACCGCAGAACCAGGTTCCCCGGACTCCCCAGGTTCCCCGGATTACCCAACGTTCCCCAGTTCCGCCCCGAGATCTCAGATCTGTGGGCCAATGGGGAGGCTAGGATCAGTGGGGTTGGCTGCTATTACACAGTTCGCCTGATAGTGTTCTGAACAGCGCATTTATTAACGACGTTGTGCCGCTCGTTGCTGGCTAATCCTGTCCTCATAGCTCATCGCAGACGTCGTGCAACTTGAACAACACGAGTATGGATTCTTTAAAGCTCGAGCCTTGGAGTGCTGAACAGCACAAGGAGGGTGAAACTCGTCAGGTCGAAGTCGCGCCCTTGGACCTCAACGATCCCCATGGAGCTGCTCTCACTAACGCATCTGGTCCAGCTGAGATCCCGTCACTCTCCACCTTGTTAGCCATTGCGGTACGGCTGATCACCTGAGCCTTGTCAATGCGTTGCTAAAAATCCCACAGTCTCTTGCCCTCTCATTCATTGCTCCCATTTCGTGCGGCTACGTTCTGGTTACTGGCATCCTTGTGCCTATCCAGACAGAGCTCGGTGGCCGTAGCGATAGTATCACCTGGCTGGTCGGTGGTTGGTCGGTGGCTTCTTCTGTGTCATTCTCGGTGGCCGGCGCCCTAAGGGACGTTTTCGGTCGACGATGGGTGATTATGAGTGGTCAGGTTGTAACCAATATCGGATCGGTGAGCCCAAGCCCTGGCATGGTGCCATATTTTCATCAAAGGTTGACACTCGCATAGATCGTCGGCGCAACCGTTCAAACCGTTGATACCGTAATTGCCGGTTCAATCTTGTTGGGATTTGGATGTGGTGTCATCTTTGTCAGCTATGCTGGTATCTCTGAGCTGCTCCCAAATAAATGGCGGTAAGCACATTTTCCTCTTCTTTACTGCTATGCAGGGTTGAAAGCCACTCCACTCAATCCACGCAGTGGATCCACTCGTGGATTCCACTGTCCACTCCACTGGCAAAATTCCAGTGGATTGGCTAATCCACCGAATCCACCAGACGATCTCGTGGAGTGGAGTGGGTGGATTGGGTGGATTAGAAGTGGGGCAGTTAGGGACGCCCATATAATTTGGCAGAGAGACCCTAACAGTGCCTGATCGCCCCACCGTCGCAGTCCTTCTACCCTATATCGAAAACATCATTAAGCTTCCAGAGAGTGCGATTTTACAATCCGCAATTTAAATGAGGTACTATTCGAATATTCTGGGTTTTCTTATTCGAATGGTTTAAATCTCGACTTGTGCGCTTAAGATTTCCTTATAGAATCCCACATCGTCATGACGGCAGTTAATCATTCGTACATGGTCTAGTTGCACAACTCTATTTCGAGCACCTCGACTATCCACGTTTTGGACTCATAGTACGAAAGTTATACTATTTAATAGACTTCTACAAGGTGATTCGAAAAACGCGTCCAGAGTCTTCATTATTTCAATACAGCGCGAACAATTACTAGTTTCACTTACTGCGTCAGTTCGTACTTGGAGGCTATTAGGGACTTAACGAATTCACCCCCTCACGACTTGTTTCCCCACACAATTTAGCCTGAGCAGGAAGTACCCGAAACATCTGCAAGATGCAGACATAATGTGCCACCTCGCCGCGTTGGACGCGTTTTTCGGGCTCCGTAGACAACCTACTGACCTTTAACTGCTGCCATGCATTGCGATATCGACATGATCAAGACATCTTTTTACCATGACCTCGCCTGATTCTTACGTCGATGTTTCTGACAGCGGTTTCGGGTCGGCCCCCGAATCAACACCCTGTTCGACGCCCTATCCTCCACGTTCAACTTCGACCCCTTTCTCGACATCCTCGACCCCTTCCGCAAGCGATGACCACTACGAACGTACGCCCTGGAGGCATTTCCCGGGCTGGGCATTCTCTGAGCGAGCTAGAGAAACGCGGTGTTGGGCCTGGCAATTTGGTTATGATATCCAAAAGGAAGGCGACTGCAGATGGGTTTGCCAAGCGTGCATTCGTAAGAATGTCCTACACTCACGTCATTTCGAAGCTGATGGCATTCATAATGCGTATAATCATCTGTTCAATGACCATGGGATTCGCGCGCCGCCTGGCAGGACCAAAGGAACTGCTGAGAGGAAGGCTAATTCTAAGAGCAGGATGCCTACGGGGCAACAGACTCTCGCGGAATCCCTGAAGCTTGATCTACACGACCCCCGAGAACAAGCAATTGCGAATGGCTTCATCAAGCGCTTTGACAAGGAACACTTCCGGAGGCTTCTGGTTAACTGGATCGTGGCCAAGAATCACCCCTTTTCTATTGCTGAAGAGGTAGAACTCCGAGCTATCTTCGATTACTTGAACCCGTCAGTTTCAGCACGTAAAGCCAATATTACCCACACAACGGTTCGAGAAAAGATCGTCGCCGCGTTTGAACAACACAAGCATAAGGTGATTGAGGCCTTGTGCAGGGCGCCCGGCCTTGTCCACATTTCTTTCGACGGCTGGCGGTCGGGAAACCGACACGCCTTATATGGTATCTGTTGCTTCTTTAGGGACGAAAACAACAAGCCTTGCAAGATTACGCTTGGGCTCCCCGAACTCAGCGCCAGGCACACAGGGCCTAATATCGCCGCCGAAATCCTCGACGTAATTGAATCGTATCAGATCCAAGACAAAATTGGCTATTTCACGCTTGACAACGCGAAAAACAACGATACCGCCATGGAGATTATTGGTGGAGAGCTCGGCTTCGTAGGGGCTCGCAGGCGAGGGCGCTGTTTTGAACATACCTTGAATCTCTCCGCCAAGGCCATTCTGTTTGGCCACGATGCTGATGCTTTTGAGCGGCGCCTATCAGGGGCCGAGCCTCTCACTGAAGCAGAACACTTGATTTGGCGCAAGAAGGGGCCAGCTGGCAAATTGCACAATCTTGTGGTAGCTATCCACGGGTCTGACTTGTTGACTGGTATGCTTCGCAGCATTCAACAAGAAGCCTTCACTAAGTCGTCTGACCCCAAACTCAACGCCAGAAAGCCGTTGGATGTTATTTTGGACAACGATACCAGATGGCTCTCACAATTGTATATGATACGACGAGCTCTACTGCTTCGCGACTATATCGAGCGACTAATTGCCCACTATCGAATCGAGTTCGAACAACAAAACAAGACCAAAAGGGGCGGTCTTAAGAAGTCACTCACGTTGCCCTTTATTTGCCAGCCGGAGAATCAGCTATCCGACAAGGACTGGGAGGTGGTCGAGATATTTGCGGATATCCTTAGTTACTACGAAGCCACGATCAAGATGCTCGAAGGCGACGGCCAGATCCGCAAGCGGAAGCGTGGGTGGACTGGGTCATATGACAATATTTGGGACGTGATTCAAGGCTTCGAATTCCTTCTCGAGCAGCTTGAACGCTTCAAGGATATCGCCAAGGACTTCCCTGACCCTGAACACTTCAGGATCAACATCAATTTGGGCTGGCAAAAATTAAACGAGTACTACGAGACATTGAGTGAGACGCCCATGTACTACACTGGCCTGGCGCTCCATCCCGCATACCGATGGAAATGGTTTGAACGCAACTGGACTGACCGCCCCGAGTGGATTGACGAGGCGAAAAAAATCGTTCACGATGTCTGGCGTTTTGAATATCGGGAGGCTACTTTACCTACAGAGAGGCCATCCGCCGTTGAGCCAGTTCCAAAGCAGCGGAAGACTTCAGACAATCCGTTCCGGGAATACCTTAAACGAAACCGTTACACAGCGACAGAAGCAGGTCACGATGGCCTCACGCCAGGCGAAGACGAATACCTCCATTGGATTACGCACTGCGAATGTGGCGATGGCTCCGTCGACGATCCTCTCGCTTACTGGCACGAGAAGCGATTCAAGTATCCCAACTTATCGCGAATGGCGCTTGACTTTCTCACGATACAACCAATGTCTGCTGAGTGTGAGCGTCTTTTCTCAGCAGCAGGTCGGATGGTGAACCCTCTGCGCCACCAACTTGAAGCCCAGATTATCGGGATGTGCCAGGTATTGCGTTCATGGTTGAGGGCAGGGATTATTCATGATTTAGATCCCTTCTTTATCTCAATAGACGATGAAAAAGTCGATCTCGAATTGGCTCAGATGTCAGATCAACAGCTTGAAGGGTGGGCAACAAAGTGGCTTACTGAGGTGGCGAGTGTTCAAGACGAGATGGAAGCCAGTTGGAGATAGGTCTCACTTGGAAGTCGGAACAAGGGACGTAGGTGGGCAAGGGGTCCGGGAATAGATTCACCATTACAAATAGAGGCGCTTGCCAATCCACCCAATCCACCATAATCCACGGAAGCCTCCAGTGGATCCACTATACTGAGATATTCAGTGGATTATAATCTACCCACTCCACTCGAGCAGCCAGTGGATTGAGTGGAGTGGCTTTCAACCCTGCTGCTATGATTTCCCCACTAACAAGACTCTGGAGTGGTATCGGTCTGGCGACCACAGAACTTGCCATTAGTATCCCGTGGGGCATTGGCAATGTGCTTCTGGCTAGTCTACTTGTGCTCCATACTTCTCTTGGATGGAGGTGGTGCTACTATATCGGCCTCATCTTCGGATCCCTGAGCCTAATTGGCACCTTCGTCTTTTACTTACCACCGACAAGACCCCAGTTTGACTTTAACAGGACGCGATGGGACTAGTTGAAGTCGATCGACTTCGTCAGCCTCATTCTTTACGCCGGTGGCTTGACGTCCTTTCTTGTCGGCCTTACCTGGGCGGGCCAGCCAGCCCACCCTTGGCGGAGCGCCTCGGTCATTGTCCCCATCGTGATTGGCTTCGCGGTTCTCGTGGCATGCTTCATCTACGACTTCACAGTCCCTGGCACCTCTCCCTTCCCGAAGGAAGTTTTCAGGGAGATACGAAGCTTCACAATCCTACTCGCAATCGCTTTCGTGGCAGGTAAGCCAGCACCCCAAGAAGCATGGTGACCGCCGAGACTGATGATTTTAGGAATGATATACTACTCCATGATGGCCCTGCTACCGCAAGGATCTCTTTATCTGTTTACGAATGACCAAATCGAAATTGGATTGATGGCATTGCCCAATGGCTGCGTTCAGGTGAGTGATAACCGTTGCTGTGGCCTGATATAGTGCTCACGCTCTCTGCAGGCTGTTTTTGGCGTGATCGGACCCGCTCTGATCGGAAAGATCAAGCGCCTGAGGTTGCAAATCATTTTCACGCTGGTCCTGCAAAAAGCCTTCACGGCTGCCCTAGCTGGTGCTGTTGATAACAAAACTGCCTGGATGGCTATTCAGGCATTCTGCGTTGGCCCTTTTGTCCTGGTCGTACTCGCCTGCTACGTCGTTGCCGGACTCAACATGCCGCTTCGGTACCTAGGTCTTGCCTCAGGACTTATTGGAACCTTCAGGAGCATGGGCGGCAGTGTAGGAAACGCCGTGTTCAGCACGATTCTACAGGGTGTCATCCGGAGAGACCTTGGCCCGGAGATTGCAAGCGCAGCGTTGAAAACTGGCTTCGACCCAGCTGACCTCGACAGCTTGATTCCTGCGACGTTCAACGCCATCCTCGGAATCCCCGGAGCCTTTGCAGCGGTCCCGGGGACTAATCCGACTGTGGAAGCCGCTGCCATTGAGGCCTTCCGAAAGGTTTACGGGCGCGCTTTCTCGATGGTTTTCTACGCTACTATTCCATTTGGCGTCATTGTAATCATTCTGGCCTTCTTTATTAATGACCTATCGGTGTACTTGACAAACCATACGGCAGTACACATGCAGAAGGAAGTGGTATTCAAGAAACAAGATAGTGACAAGAACGGCAATGTTTTGGCGGATGAGAAGGTTTAGTTCATCTGTATTCTAAGTCGAGAGTTACGAAATGGCCAAACTTCTGTTTCTTTACATCCGATCAGTTGGGTTTGTAGGGTTGGGGTTGGAGGCGTCATTCGAGTTTCGGCCAAATCTCGGCGGCGGTGATCAAAAGACTAATTAATAGTAAATCGACCATAAGGATGCATAGTATAATACCTACATTAGTTGATAGGCAAAAAATCGAAATAAGTAACATTCATAAGAAAGATATCTTATTACTATGCAGAAATGCATCTTATGGTTGATTAAAGATGTTAAATCGAAGATGATATCAAGGATGATATCGAAGATGAATGGCAAAGGGTCGGGGCAAGTGCGTTGAGGGCGAGATGCCGCCTTCTCGACGCGAGATTATTCCTAAATCGCGTAAACTATCTGATCTAGAGAAAAGACCATCGTTGAGTATGTCCTTGACCTAGATTCGCGAGGATTTCCCCCACGACTTAGTGGAGTGGAAGAAATGGCCAACCGACAGCTTGCTGACCTCGACGCGTCACCTGTCGGCAAGCGCTGGGCTTCCAACTTCATCAGGCGACACCTAGGGTTCACGACGCGTTTTCATCGTAAATACGATTACTAGAGAGCTAAATACGAAGATCCGACCCTTATTCATAGCTGGTTCTCGCTTGTAGAGAATACAATCGCGAAATACGGTATCACCCTAGCTGATATTCATAACTTTGACAAGACCGGCTTTATGATGGGTATGATCGCAACCGGCATCGTTGTTACAGGCGCAGAAAGGCGTAGAAACGCGAAATCAGTCCAGCCTGGTAACCGGGAATGGGTTACAGTCATTCAGGCTATTAATGCCGAAGGATGGCTGATCCAGCCGTTCATCGTGGTTGCGGGCCAATATCACCTCGCCAGCTGGTACTAAGAAAGCAACCTCCCGGGCGATTGGGCTATTGCGACGACTCAAAATGGCTAGACCAACAATAAGACAGGTCTTAAGTAGCTCAAGCACTTTAATCAGCATACAAAGGATCGATCAATCGGTTACTATCATCTTCTGATCCTCGATGGGCACGAAAGCCACCACTCTGTTAACTTTGAGAAATATTGTGAAGAGAACCGCATTATTACGCTTTATATGCCGCCTCATTCATCTCACCTACTTCAGCCTCTTGATATCGGGTGCTTTAGGCCGCTTAAAACAGCCTATGGTCGAGCAATTGAGCAATTAATCAGATGCTCCATAACCCACGTTTTGAAGACTGAGTTCTTCCTAGCCTTCTATGCTGCCCACGCAGCCGCCATGATAAGGAGTAATATTAAAGGAGGTTTTCGAGGGGCTGGACTTGTTCCCTTGAACCCAGAAAATGTCATATCGAAGCTTAATATGCAGCTACGGACTCCAACACCGGCTGCAGAGGAGGTCGGCCTCCCTGACCCTTGGGTCTCGAAGACCCCAAAGATAGTGCTTGAGGCCAGTTCGCAGTCTGAATACCTTAAAAGACGAGTGAGAAGGCATCAGAGCAGCTCTCCAGCATCAATTCTTAAGGCGCTTGAGTCGTTTACTAAGGGAATAAAGGCAATAATGCATCAAATGGCATTATTGAAGTCTGAGAACCAGATCCTTCGACAGGCAAATGAGACCCTTAGTAAGCGGCGCAGAGCAAAAAGAACCCGCCTACGTCAAGGAGGGAAGATGACTGTAGATGAGGGGAGGGATGAGATGGATCAGAGAGATGTTAATGCGCAGGTAGTGGCTGAATCGTCGAGAAGTGGTGGTCGAAGGAGGCCGGCGATGCCGAGGGAAAGGCGATGTGGAAATTGTGGAAAGGCTGGTCATAATGTAAGGATATGTCAGGTTGTAATTGAGACTTCTGGAGAATAGTATAGCGATTAGTTTTAATTGATTTAAGGCGTTGTTGTGCTTTTATTAAAGTTTTAATCTTGAAGGGTAGAGAAAAGTGCGTTGCATACTTGGATGCGTTGCATGCTTATCAAGTACGTTAGCTAGTTTTAAAAATTGATGGATTCACTAGCTACGCTAAAAGTTCAGGGTGCCCGCTTATTGCTATAGCTAGGATTAATCCGATACATAATCCAACAAAAATTTAAAGTTTAGCTCTTTTTAGTGCACAGTATTCGTGGCCCACTCGCTTGTTTGGCCCACTCACTTATCAAGTACGTTAGGCAAAACATTATGACTTCTAATGCCTTACTAGACTATGCTATATAATGAGATTAAGATAATTCTACTTAAAAGGAGTAATTTCTAGTATAAATAATGCTAATTAATGTATTTTTCACTTAGATCTAAGCACCTATAATAGCAGCCTGCTTAAATTATTAACTTGTAAGGGTTGGTCTGTCAAGGTGTTACACAAGAGATCTGAAAGCAGGTATAGGGTGGTGTGTAAGCGTTCACTTGGCGAGTGCTCAGCTAGCCCTCGCCGAAGAGTTAGTCTAGCCTATGTCACGTGGCCTCTTATCTAATAAGACCACAGCTCCATCGGCCCTAACTCTTACAGGCAGTAAGTGCAAAAGTGAAAGATATATACAATTAGTCTTAAATAACAGCTTTTCCTTATGTTTTTAACGATTAATAGACGCATCTCATCATATTTCTTATAATATTATAAGCCCAATAAGAGTTTACACTATATAAGCTTCTCTGCTTCTATTAAGATGTCTTCCTTCTTCTTACCTCAATTAACAGCAGCCCGAGATCACCTCTAATTCTACTTTAAATCCCTTAAGATCTCCCAGATTAACGCCACCAAGATGTCCTAAGACAGCTTATCTTCCTCTAGACTATCTGACTGGCCGTCCTCTGACCCCCCGAACCCTCCCTCGAGTAAGACCGGTATCACCTTATCCTCTGACCCCCCCGAGAGCCATCAGACCTGGGATGATGTCCCTCAACGGTATAAGGTTGGAGATAATGCTGTGTGCCTCGCGATGAGGCAGGGAATAACAAGAGGGTGGTTCTGGGACATGGCTTCCAAGTCCGGAAGGTGAAAGACGACCCGAAGGTAATCCGTTGGCTCTACAAGGTCTGTTCCTTTGCAAAGAGACCACCAGGAGATCCATATACGCTCCTTACCACAAATCCGGAGAACGTGTACAAGCATCTGGCAAGCAAGCACAAGATCTTCTTAGAAGACCCTAAGCAAGCCGCCAAGTACAAGCCGAGGAAGTTAACGCCACAAGGGCAGCCAACAATTGATGCCTTCACGAGGAAACGAAAGGCAGAGGAAGCCTCTAAACAAAGTCAGATTGCGCAGTTTGATAAGGCGAAGTTCAGGCGGTTGATCGTCAATTGGCTTGCAGAGACCAACCTGCCCTTTACTGCTGCCAGCAGCCTAGCCCTCCATGAGGCCTTCTACTACGTCAGCCCTCAAGTTACGATCCAACAAGCGATGCCGGGCTCTCGGGCAGTCAGGAAACAGATCTTATGTGACTATCACAAGTGCAAGAGCCGGGTGATAGAGGCGTTAGCACGGAGTCCTGGGCAAGTCCATATTGCCTTTAATGGATGGACCTCCTGCAACCGGCATGGTTTCTTCGCTATCAACGCTCGTTCCTTGGCTCTATGACGTTTGAGCCGAAGGAGGTCCTCCTCAATCTACTTCATATGGAAGGGAATAACACTGGGGTCAGTATCGCTGCTCAGGTCACAGAGATCTTGAGGGAGTTTTGGTCTGGTGACCAACCCAAGGCAACTGGGCTACTTCACGGTCAATAACGCCTCAAACAACGATATAGCACTGGCAGAGCTTGACAGTCTCAACCCTCTCCAGGTTCGGGTTCGTTGCTTTAGGCACATAATTAACCTGGTTACTCGCGCCTTATTGTTTCTAAAGGAATACCATCTCCCTGAGGGTATTAGTATTAATGACTTTAATGGCTAGAGGAAGTTTAGACCTGTTAGCCGCCTACACAATCTTATAGTCTGGATACACCGATCTCAGCTAGTAATAGACTACTTACGCAATATCTAGAGGGAGGCAGGCTGCCTTATCATCCTTAATATAGTCATTAAAAACACTACTTAGTGGCTCTCTCAGTTCTATATAATGCAAAGGGCTCTTGATCTATAGCTATATATTAAAGAACTTATTAATGAGGCGGCTTCATAGTTTACAACAGGTAATCTTATTCTTAGTACTAGAAGGGTCTTCTTATAGGTCTTTATCTATTAGGCAAGAAGCCACTATGCCTTAATAATAAGAACCTTCTTAATAAGGATGACTAGAATGCAATCCAGTGGTTTTATAATATCTTAAAGCACTTTAAGAAGCTCGTCAAGAAGCTGGAAGGCAATAACCAGCTCTGAGTTCACTATAGAGGTAAGAAGAGTTAGCTCAGTAGTATCTGGGGAGTCTTCTCATCATTTGAGGATCTTCTTCATAAGCTTAAAGATACTAAGATTAAGGCATAAGGTCGCCTAGAGCCAAGTTACTATCAAAGCTATATTAACGCTACTTAGGACAAGCTTGATATATATTAAGCTAAGATCACTAAGCCACTAATATACTATACTGCCATAATCCTTCACTCCGGCCTTGGTCTTGGATACCTTCTTAGTGCCCTTAAAGATCAGACTACTTAAGGCCTTTTACTCTCTAAAGCTCGAGCAGCTAAGAAAAGAGGCAATAAGTGGGCAACTGAGGCAGAGAAGATGGTCCATGATTTCTAAGTATAGTAATATCGAGATCGCGACCCTGATCCTCGTTAGAGTGTGTTATCTCCTGCTTCTATAGATATAGAAGATTCAGATCTTAATAAGGAAGAGCGAGTCATCTGCCTAAAACGCAAACTTAGCAGCAGATCATAATCATTTACACCACTAGCTAATGAATTGGATCGTTAGCTGCTCTCTATACAGGAGTCAGAGCTCTCCCTGAAAGCTGATCCAGTAAGATACTGGATAGAACGCCGGTTTAAGTATCCCCAGCTAGCCAAGATGGCCTTTAACGTACTCAACATGCCTCCAATGGCCGCTGAGTGTAAGAGGACCTTCTCAGCTACTAGCTCTATAGTCACAATCCGGCGGACACGACTTAGAATAGATGTAATCTCTGCCGCTCAGACGATCAGATCATGGATTAAGGCCGGCTTGATGGAAGACTACGATGGGATCGCGCTTAGGAGTACAGAGATCGAGGCGCTTGAGGATGAACTGGGCCGGCAGGTTGATGAAGGAAATGGGGGTGGATGGTCTGATGATGGCGTTGAGGGATTGTGAGGCTGGTGCTAGCGGGGTATCCTTGATCCGCTGTGGCGTTTGAGGCGTTCTACATCACCGTAGATTGTATCTACATTGATAAATAGGGTCTATTTCTATCAATTCAACTTCAGGTCGGCTTAGTAAGTCATCTATTCTATCACTGCTGAGGTGGTTGTGGATAGAAGTGGGTAGATGCAGACCCCTGCCAAGGCTTGGTATGCTTGTTAAGCTGCATACAGTAGTTGTTGCAGCGGTGGCGTTACACGCGGTTGACTACCATTGATAGGAACTGAACGGTAAGGGGATACTCCAATAGATTACTGATCAGGGGATTCCCTTCCCCAGGCACCTATATCCGCTGAGGCTCTGGGTTCACAGCAGATACGTGATACTCTCGAGACTGACCATTATCAGGATCTAAGTCTGGGTGGCCATTTAACCAATATAGGCCATGGTGGTGACTGGAACCCCTGCCCTGCCACTCGTAGCGACCCTAAAAGTCCGTTAGATTAAACTTCTGCTGCAGGATAATAGTCCTAAAGAGCGTATAACGCTTATGGAAGTGTGTCACATATCGGGATATCGGATTTTGCAGCTATAACAACAGTCAAGCTTTCTGCCCTTCATCATAAGGTTCCACAGCCACTTTCCTCGTCACTGGCCTCGTCATCAGCTTCGTCACAAGCTATGATCAGGAGGATAGCTAGATAAAGTCAAATAGTCCGTAGCATCCGTACCGCCTTGGCTGTCCGAGGTCATCATCAGTCTCTTCATCTATAAGACTGACCCAAAGACCCTCATTAGATAGGAAGAATAGCAAGAGCTTCTCACACACATGATCACTTCCATCTCCTAGATGCAACAAAGTGATAAGCGGCAATATGGGCGTTGTCTCTCAGTAATTGCCAGGACAGGGCCATCCGCGCCGCCTCAGGAGCTGCTTTCCACTCTTAGAATCAAGGCAAATGATGACATAGGGACTCCCAGTAGTAATCAGCCGCACTTGCAGGAACGAAAAGGCCAGGCCTGCCTAGATTATAGGCATATGCCTCCAATTCCTTCCTTTGCTTATACTAATATAGCCGGGTGCCCCTGATTACGGCGGCTTGGCGCGTGATCGACTGGATCAGGGCCTGAGCCTCTAGCTCGTCAGGCTTAGCCATCGCTTCCTCGAGGTCAGCGCGCGTAAGGGAGTGACGGCGGCCTTCGTGTTAATTAACTAAATAGTTACTTCACTTTCTGACCTGCGCACGTAATAGCGTATTAAGAGCGACGAAAGGCCACGTCTTATAGCGGGCAAAACGTCCGTCTGGCTATCTCATTGTATAGGCAATATAGTCCTAGTACGTAATGCTCCGTAAGCAAGGCTCTATAAAGTCTGCCTTGCTGTCAGGGTAGAGAGTAGGGAACGCAAGCATTAATAGCAGCTAGGAACGGTTGAATTCGTTAATAGGAGTCCTGCGAATAGAAGGTAGTAGTATCTAGTATTAAGCCTGCGCGTTAGGCGGCATATGCTCAAGATCGGCCATACGCTCAGGGTCAGGAGTACTATAAAGGAATCGGGACTATAGGGTGTTTAATTTAGTATTAGTAACCTGTAAATTCGGGATTGCTGATGCGTCTATATCGCTAGGAACCTCTTCTACAGCGTCCTCAACCGGGCTGTAGGGGACCTTGCGGTTAGGTATGTCAGCCACTTGGCTAGCAATGGAAGCAACTATGCTGCCGTTAAGAGGAAGCCGTTGCAAGCGATCCTGCCTTACGGCAATATTACGATAGCCTGGGTAGTGGCGCTATAAGTAATGCAGCCAGGTTAATAGGCATGAGCGGCATACTTAGAAATCGTAAGCAAACTATTACTAGAAGTAAGGGTCGCCCTCTATATTAAGAGGGCGTAGGAGTATGATATCTAGATCTTCAAGTAGGACTAGGAGCTCTATATATAGCCTACTAATATTACGAAGGAAGTGAATAATATAGCCGCGGTATTTATACTAAGCGCCACGTACTTATAGGACCTTCACATATACGTAAACCCTAGCAATCAGCATCTCCTTAACCATCGTTAGATCAGGTAGATTGCTAGGGACTTCCCCGAAGTCAAGGTTATTCGCAGCACTAAAGAAGTAAGGCTCGTTAGGGGCTCTTTCCTTATCTCGACTCATGCAGCAGCTGCAGATTTTCAAGCTATTTCTCTTCATATCGAACCAACCCTCCTAGCAGCGAATGCAACTATGCATCTTATCATCATTCAGGGCAGTATAGAACTCCCGCGCAAAGGCCTGATCCTCCTCACTAAGGGCAGGCAAGCTAAGGTCCGCTATAAAAGGTGGATCAACTATCTGATTAAACTGTCGCTCTTAAGGCTGTGGCCGTGACCGTGGGTTAAAGGTGCCTTAATATGTATAGCGGCCGCGGCGATAGCCCTGTGGTAGTAATGAAGGAGTGGTGGGGAACGATTCCTGTGGTATAGGCATGCTTAGCATAATAGGAGCTATTGGAAGAGTGCCTTAAGGAATTAGCGTTTAAGAAATCGGCATGCCCAGAACTACTATTAGCAGGCTAAGGGTAGGAGTGATAGGGGAATGTCCCTCTACCGCGCTTGGGGTAGATGGCTCCAGCAGAGGTCTAGGCAGTCCCTAGAGTGCGGGTACTAGGCGACGGAATAAAGCAGGCGTAGCAGGAGGTTGTAAGCCGTGCACAAACGCAGGCGTTAGCGCAGTCCGCCTTAGAGGCGTCAGGTTAGCTAGAGAATTGGTCCTTTTTGTGGCTCTGCGTAGTAATAGTCTCAAGGCGATATTCCGCATAGCGGCAACGGCGGCTCGAGATTCAGCTACACGTTCCCTTCGGCGTGCTCTATAGCTAGCACAGTCTCCTATACACTTCCTAGGGTCCTTAACGCTTCGAAATTCGACTTCAGGCAGGTCTTGCTTGCAGGTGTGGCAGATTCGAACTGCCTGAGGTATATCGTCCTCTATTTGGCCATATATGTATCCACCTCTTACCCACTTAGACTGCTGGATATCGCTCGGGCAAGGAGGCTTTATAACGGCTTACGTCTAATACCGTGATAGATCTCAATAGGGAGGCTGTCTTTAAGGTAGTTAGATCACGTCTGAATGGCCAGGGAGTAAACTGCACTGCTTTCCGGAGACAGAGTAACCGGGGAATCTTCAGAGGTAGGCTGGCTGCGGAGGTAATATGTGAACCTAGATACTGTTAGCAATCTGATGAGTTTGATAGATTTGATGGAAAAGGGAAGCAGCTGCTACGTAGGTTAGTGTAAGGAGTAAGGGGCACGGGGGTTATTCAGTAAGGATCGTGCTTAGCAACCCAACAAATTGATTGCATTAAAGTAAAGAAGAACTGAAAGCTCTTAGAGAGATTGCCAAGCTAGCGAGTTACCTAGTCAACGCTTAGGGGGTGGTTTGTGGCGATGCCTTCATTTGGTGGCGTTAACGGTCGACCAATTCGCGCACGAGTTGAGCACATGCCAGGCCAATTAGCCAACCACAGGAGGTTTTATGCTCGATTCTTTCTGACTGAGTAAAACGCCCTTCGGGCTGAATAAAATACTCATCCTGAGCTAGTTACGCAATGTAATCGGTGTAGCTGTTGATTACGTTGAGTTATTTGGGTCTCTGGTCCCAAGCTACAGTGGGGTGCAAAAAGTTTGAATCCAAATCTAAGTACCGCTAGGAATGAGCTAGCTTTATTAGGCTGCATACTACCGCGCCGCCCTAAGAATCCCTAAGCAAGCTGAAGGGGTAGCGGGAAACTCTAGATTAGGGTTAGGGTTATAAAAGCAGCGAGACTCCATTATCCTAATTTGGTTAAGCTCTTTTTGCGCCGCTTGGATTTGGATTCAAACTTTTTGCACCCCACTGTAGATAGATTTAAGCTAGTAACCCAAGTCGGGCGGAAAAGTCCGCGGTCCCTCAAGGGACCAGCCGTTACCGTGCGTCATTCCAAGTGTTTGAACCAATCACTCCCGCCTGTGTTAGCTTGGTTTGGAAGAGAGCTGGTTGAAACCTCACGGGTAAGTCCGAGACGGGGTTTGTGGCGACAGGGATGATCACCACACAACCCGGGCGAACCGGTCGGCCAGGTGTTTTGCAGGCGGCATGGGCTCGACTGACTGGATTATATTAGGTGGAGTGCCAAGCGAGGCTGCGAAACAAGGTCGTCAGATGAAAACAAGCTGGCCAGTCTGACTTCGACCTGGCATACCTTCTCCATGCCAGCATCCACAGACCAAGTTTCTTAGGTATATAAACATCCTCTTCTCCACATCATGACTTATAAAATCATCTCAAACTCGACCCCACCCAGACCACTCTCAGCCAACACCTGACGCAACATCGACTTCGCCTTGAATAACCAAGTAAGACCAGCCTCCCCATCTACCCTCGTGCCACACGCATGCCCTGCTCACAGGCAACCGTCCCTCTAGACTCATCACAATGGTCAACCCATTCTACTTTGTCTATGCTTTGGCCACCGTAGCCGGCGTTCAGGCCTGTGAAAGGACCTGCTTTGCGATGGGGACCACCAGTGACAGGCACGGCGAAACTTGCACCTACGATTGCCCGAACATGTGTCCCGGGATGCGCGACTACCAGGCCCGCGACGAGTTTCTGTCTGCCCTTCACTCGGCTGGGCATTCCTGCTCCGCCAAGAAGGGAACCCCAATGGTCATTTGCAGGAAGACATCCAAATTTGGTAGCTGCTATGACCACTACTGGTCCTGCGGATCGGGATGTAAATCCCACCACAAGTGTCGCACTGAGTGTGCTTTTTAGCAAAGTGAAATGATGAGTGTCACGGGCACTACTAGGGGGGTCTCGTCATTTTTCAGCTCAACCCCCCGTTCGTCCCTCACGGGGGGTACGTTGACTAGCCAAAAGTTCGGCGACTAGCCAAATTTAGGTACTTCAATACACACCAAAATCTTGGTGCAGACGAGGTACCTCCATTATAGCGATTACATGGGGTCAGTTACATCAGTATGTTCTAAACGAAAAGTCAGGCTGGTGTAAGTGACTGACCAAAGTGCCATTTTCTTCATTTCTAGCATCATTTCTAGTCATCTTCTTCGTCTTTTAGGATCAGGAACTCGCCCTGACTATTCTCAATTACATCTTCTGTGATAACCTCAATTCCATCAGCTTCCAAAGTCAACTGTTTCCTTCCAAGAGCCCGTTCCTGTGCGTTGAGAATAGCAAAGTTAACTGCTTCTTGGACCACTTCGGGGTCGTAGTCTCTCGGCCAAGATCCTGTTCCTTGCCATATATCGTCACCTATTCCTAGCTGCTGAAGTTGGCGATGAAGAGCATATTTCTGAGCAAGCCACTGACTCGAAGCAAGGTGAGAACGCCGGTCAGTTTTGGACCACCAGTTGCTGCGTTTTAGCCGTAGCTGATACAGCGGCTTCCAGGCTCTTCTAGGGTTACTATATATGACTTCGACCCTCACAGCTGTGATACTAGGCCTCACATATGACCTGACATCACGTATCCAACGGCGTAAAAAGAGACCTTCATCTTGGCTGTCTCTTCGTAAAATCCGCTTCTTCTCATCAGCCTGTGCAGCTTGTTGATTGTGTTCATCATTTAAGACTCGAAGCCTCACATCACCGACGCTAATTGGGCCGTATTTTGCTATGACTGACGTCTGTGTTTGGAGGGCTGATCGTCTCGTAGCCTTCTGTTTGAGACGGTGTAGCTCCTGAGTTGCGGTAATACCATTCAGGGCCAGTGTGTTGCTAGCAGTGACTGCATATTCAAATACACGCATGACTGACGGGGTTAACGGCACCCCTGATGTAATTGATGTGTGTATACGAAGCATCACGTAGTCCTGATATTTCTCAATAGCCTTCATTCATAGCGGTGGTGTAGCTGCCCTTCTCCAGTCATACGCTTCTAACGGCACCCTCTGAGGAGTCACAGGGGTTGTGAAGCTATCACGGCTCTGTTGTTATGGTGTTGTGATTACTGAGGAAGAGCTAACTTCGACGTGACCTAGGAGACTCTCAACAGAGATATCTGCGGTTAGTGATGACAGCGGATCCTTGAGGTTATCTAGGACCTTAGCTGGGTTATGAGGAAACAGGCCGCATTTCTCCCAAGCAGAGAGAATTGTGCTCTTCCGGAAGGTCCGTTCTCATATCTCTTGGAGGTAGTATAAGAAGTCGGTCTTATTGAAGTCATTAGCACCGTCAGCGATTTCCCTATATAGGATATACTGATACCACTTCTTATATACATTAAAAACACCAACATCAAGAGGCTAAAGATGATGTGTAAGATGCGGAAGCATAGGAAACAGCCGATATTATACTGACTGCAAAAATAGAAGATTTCATACGTAAAGTGGCTCTCGCACCCATCCATAAGAAGCAGCCGCTTCTCTTCCGGGTTAGAAGGCCGTGTAAGTCGCTCAAAGTGCTTAGCCCACTCGAGAGCTAGCACGTCATTAATATACCCCTTACTACTAGTGATAATCGTAGTATCGTCACTAAGGCGATTTTGGACCCATTTGACAGGAATGTTAATACCGGGCATGATGATAAAGGGAGGAATAGAAGCACCAGCAGCCGAAATCGACTCAACCGCGGTCACAGAGATAGTGATGTGTGCATCAGTTAGAATAGGCTGTTCAACCTCTCGAAAAGTCCATACGAAAGTGCCTTTCTAGAGATATCCGATCATAAAGCCCGTCTCATCGAAGTTCCAGATATTCTCAATTTTAATGCCATTTTCACGCACAAAGTCTTCAAAAGCGCAGAAGAAAGCCTCGATGTAGGCGCGGTCTTGCATCGCTTTCCGCTTCACATCACGGGTCATAGACTGCTTCATGTTAAAGGTGCTTTTCCAGCGCTTCATGAAGCGCTTAGCCCAGCTATGTAAAGCTTTTCGTGAGTGGCCAGAAGCTCTCAGTATAGCATTTGCGTTGTGTTGAAGAGACCGAAGTTGAATATGGTGGCCCCGTGTGACCCGGCGATGTGCCCAACACAGTACTGCCTGCTCCTGCGTGTCGGTCAAGAGAGTGTTATTACCGCCATTTTGGGTAGTAGGCTTCGCTCCTTTAGTACGGCTCAGGAGTCTATCATATGGGACCCTCAAGTCTCGCGATGCCGTGGCAACAGAGCGATAATAACCCTCGTGGAAGAGCTCTGCTGCAGCAACAGTGCGCTACTCGAGGTTGCCGTCATTATGCCGCGAGAAATTGGGCTTCCCGGTACTAGGATTGATCCACTTTTGCACTACAGATAGTTAAGGTTCTGGGCTACAAGATGATACATCCTGATCACGAATTGACGAAGAACTCATAATGTTGTGGTGGTTTGAACTTATAGCGTTTTAGTGAATGCTACCAATTTGAGGATATGGTAATGCGGGGTTGGTGTTGCAGATGTATCACAGCGCGGGGTTGTGCATACGCCTTGTATGTAAAGGAGTTATTCGATTAAACATTGGTACTTAATTTTACTAAGGCGCACAGCTATTTTCTAGGTATCTTTCTTAGCTCGGTGAGTCGCCGAACTTTTGGCTAGTCAACGTACCCCCCGTTCGTCCCTCACGGGGGGTTGAGCTGAAAAGAAATGACGAGACCCCCTAGTAGGCTCTTGCGCGCCAGGGACGAGAAATTATTCCACAGCTCAGGGGCACTAAGGCGTAACGGTCGTGCGCCTAGGCTAGCCTGTACGTGGTATAGGATATCTGTTAGTGCGGGTTCCTAAGGGACAGAGCGGTTAGGTCACTTACTGAGCGGTAGTCGAAGTGTTACATTACCGGTAGGTAATAGTCAATGTACGATAATGCGTAGCAGTCAGAGTAGATTAAGGTAACAAAGTTATATTAATAGCTGGTCGGCTAAGGGTCTATGGGAGTGGTAACTAATTAATCGCCCTGATTAATTACATCACTGTCCTGTAGTACCCACATGTTACTCCTTCAATCAACACAACGACTTAAAACTGATGCCTCTCTCTCTCACTCAAACTCACTCTTGTCACCTTCCCCTCAATTAAATTTTTCTTAGCACTGGCTGTTAGTCGGCTGTTAAGACCAGGGGTCTGACCGCCTGGTGTTCCTACCGACATTGCACATACCATGCACCACCTACCAATGACTAACACCCACCAATGACTAACTTACAATTATGTGACAAAAGTCTGACCCCACCCGACGCGGCCGCGACACCCCCTCCTTCTTCAACACACCACAACTCGGCATTGAGATGTCCAATCCGCGTCATTTTGGGGACATCATATGTCCCGATCGTCAAAGAGGCCATGAATTTAGTCCAGAAGCGAAAGCTGTGATGATTCACATGCTACATGAGGGCAAGTCCGCTAGGTACGTCGCAGATCAGTTTTACACTGACCATAAGACCGTCCTCAAGATCGATAAAAAGTTTAACACTTCAGCCACGCTGGAAAATCGACCAAGAAGTGGACGGCCCCATAAGCTTAATAGAGTGGAAAGGCGGTATATCTTACGTTTGATCCGCCAGGACCGTCTAATCTCGTGGGACGCCCTTGTCGGCAGCATGGGTGGCCAGGTGTCACGACGGACAGTCCAGCGCGCTGTTTCCTTCCATTACCGGCGTAAATGGAAAGCTATGGAGAGGCTGAAGCTTAATAAAGATAAAGCAAAAGCAAGGCTACGCTGGTGTCAAGCTTAGCTTGAGGATATTGAAGAATTAAAAGAGGTATGGTGTTTTAAAGTTAGAGCACCTGTCCACCCGCTCACCAGTCTAGATCATCAACTCCGACGAGGGTTCTATCCAGAATAAAAGCAACAACCCCAACGTCTATGCCTTCCGGCTTCCTCATGAAAAGTATAATAAGGAAGTGGTCAATCAGGGGAACCATGGAAAACCTACGATTTCTATGATGTTTTGGGCAGCAATGTGGAAGACAGACCGTACATCGATTATCCTCATGACGCGCGATGAGATCGCCCGGAGAAACGGGTTTTCTTCAGCAAATTATATTAAAGCACTTGAAGAAGGTCTCCTACCTCAGTATGACGGCACCCGTGTTTTTCAGCAAGATAATGCACCAATTCATCGCTCAGAGGAGACTATGACTTGGCTGCTGGAGCATGGAATTGAGCCGCTCGATTGGCCTCCCCATTCCCCAGATTTAAGCCCCATTGAGAACATTTGGAGCATTCTGAAGAGACAAATTCGTAAACAATTCCCTCATCTTCAAGATTTAAAAGACAATGAGGCAGACAGCAGAATTCTAACTCTGCGTTGAAGACGTGTGGAGGGCGATTCCCCCAGGAGCAGATTTTGGCATGCCTTAATTCCCTTGAGAAAAGACTGTAGGCCTGCATCCGCACCCGGGGGTGGTATACAAAATATTGAAGAGGGAAGTCAGGGCTTTTATTTTATCAAGTTATTATTAGAATTGGATGTAATTTGGTTGAGAAATGTATAAGTGAAGTTACGTGGTCATAATGCAGGATGTTGCATTTGGTGTGAGTGGGGGCAGACTTTTGGCATGTTACTGTAGCGTAAAACCACCTACTGCCCACGCAAACTCTACAACTTCACTTACACCGCATTCGGCCACATATAAAGATAGTCATAAGGTGAAACTTGTGATGCATAATTTTATGCATCATGTTTTGTGCTAGCTATTTTCTTTTCCGAACGCTACCAATTTTACGGACCTCCTGAAGTATGAAAATTGGCATTTTCTCTCTATTCCTCCCTATTGACTTGAGATTATTTGTATGTGTTTTACCTGCCTGAAATCTTTTTAAAATGCCTTATCGTGTTTATACTGAAGAAACCCTAGCTACCGCTCTTTTCAATATTATAGATAATAGCATATCGTAATACGAGGCTGTATAAAAACATGGGGTCCTTCAATCTACTCTTTCTAAGAGACTTCAAGGTCAACAGAGTGGAAAAGAGGTTATTCAGCCTGCATAATGCCTTTCAGCCTCTTAATAAACCCGATTAGTTAAATGGTTACTACGGCAGGAATCTCTGGGTTATGCACTATCTTATAGGCAACTATGAACTTATGTGCTGTAAAGTCCTTATATATAAAATATATAACGTACTTGATAAGTGAGTGGGCCAAACAAGTGAGTGGGCCAAAAATCCCTCAATCTCTCATCTTTTCAATTAATCAATTGATTCTCAACCACTAAAGATGTCTCAATCAAATAAAGAGGGAAATATCCTTCTTGCTCTTCAAGCCCTTCGAAATAACCCAAAATTAAGTATCCGGAGCGCCGCAGAGATCTATGATGTGCATCGTAATACCTTGCGTCGCCGGCAGAAAGGCATACCATCTCAACACGATACTATCCCCAAATCACGCAGGCTATCTGATCTAGAGGAAGAGATCATTGTTCAGTTCATTCTCGACCTAGATTCGCGAGGGTTTCCCCCGCGACTGCGTGGTGTTGAAGAAATGGCCAACCGACTGCTCGCCGACCGCGACGCGTCACCTGTCGGCAAGCGCTGGGCTTCTAACTTCGTCAGGCGACAACTAGAGCTTAAGACGCGTTTTTTTCGTAAATACGACTATCAGAGGGCTAAATGCGAAGATCCAACGATTATTCGCAATTGGTTCCGGCTCGTAGAGAACACAATCGCGAAATATAGTATCGACCTAGCTGATATCTACAACTTTGATAAGACCGGCTTTATAATGGGCATAATCGCAAGCAGAATGGTCGTCACAGGCACAGATAGGCGTGGAAACCCGAAATCAGTGCAGCCTGGAAACCGGGAATGGGTTACAGTCATTCAGGCGATCAATGCGGAAGGCTGGGCGATCCAGCCGTTCATCGTGATTGCGGGCCAATATCACCTCGCCAACTGGTACCGGGAAAGTAACCTCCCAGGCGATTGGGCTATTGTAACGACTCAAAATGGCTGGACTGACAATGAGACGGGTCTTAAGTGGCTTAAGCACTTTAATCAGCATACAAAGGATCGATCGACTGGTCGCTATCGTCTTCTGATCCTCGATGGGCAGGAAAGTCACCACTCCGTTGACTTTAAGAAATATTATGAAGAGAACGACATCATTACACTTTGTATGCCGCCTCATTCATCTCACCTACTTCAGCCTCTTGATATCGGGTGCTTTGGGCCGCTTAAAACAGCCTATGGTCGAGCAATTGAGCAATTGATCAGATGCTCTATAACCCACGTTTCAAAGACCGAGTTCTTCCCAGCCTTCTACGCTGCTCACGCAGCCGCTATGACAAGGAGTAATATTGAGGGAGGTTTTCGAGGGGCCGGACTTGTTCCCTTGAACCCAGAAAATGTCATATCGAAGCTTGATGTACAGCTACGGACTCCAACACCAGCTGCAGAGGAGGTCGGCCTCCCTGACCCTTGGGTCTCGAAGACCCCAAAGACAGTGCTTAAGGCCAGTTCGCAGTCTGAATACCTTAAAAGACGAGTGAGAAGGCATCAGAGCAGCTCTCTAGCATCTATCCTTAAGGCGCTTAAGTCATTTTCTAAAGGAACAAAGGCAATAATGCATCAAATGGCATTATTAAAGTCTGAGAACCAGATCCTTCGACAGGCAAATGAGACTCTTAGCAAGCGGCGCAGAGCAAAAAGAACCCGCCTACAGAATAGAGGGAAGATGACTATAGAGGAGGGAAGGGAAGCAATTGATCAAATAGATGTCAATACGCAGGTACACGCTGAATCGTCGAAAAGTGGTGGCCAAGGAGGGTCGGCGTGACTGAAGGAAAGGCGCTGTGGAACTTGTAGAAAGACTGGTCATAATGCAAGGACCTGTCAGGTTGTTATTGAGATATCTGAGGAAGAGTATAGCGATTAGTTTTAATTGATTGAATGGTTTGTTAACGTACATGATAAGCGAATGTCCCAGACAAGCGAGTGTCTCACTCAGATTTTCACCTTAAATCGCGATTTTAAAATAATTCTTAAAAACTCAAACTAATCCTAAAATAGCTACAGTTTTAAATATAGCTTAATTATAACATATATTATCCTTATAAACTTTCTTAAGCTATATATACCTATAGCGCTAGCAGTATAAAATTCGCACTGTTTCTTTACTATTTTTATTTATAACTAGCTTAATAAATTAGTTAGAAATATAAAGAAAATACTCTTTTATAAGCTTTTTTCTTAAGAGCTTAAAATTAATTCTTTAGAAATTTACTAATTAAATAGCCCGTTTTAGAAAATCTAAAATGTGTACTTTTAGCTGTACAGTATAAGTGGGACACTCGCTTGTTTGGGACATTCGCTTATCATGTACGTTATATTTTTATTCAAGTTTTAATTTTGAAGGTAAGGATTTTTGGCCCACTCACTTGTTTGGCCCACTCACTTATTAAGTACGTTAACTGATAAGGAAATATCTCCTTTAGCTCTTATTAGATAAGACTATTGTCAAATGTTAGAGTGAATTGCTTGTATTCATGTGTGCCCCCTTGCTGCTTGAGGTTTTGGAGCAAGCTCTATATGCCTTTTCTGTGCTATGTAGAATCAACTGGAAGTTGCTTGCTAAGCCTGTGGCAATAGGTGGCAACTGTCATCTTTGATGACAATATTTATCAGCTTTTCAAGCTACTTCCATGAGCTTCCTTTTGCCACTATTCAACACACCCCCTCAGGCTCAAGTAGGTCCCTATTGAGCCTGTATTTCATAGGCAGTCTTCCATGTTTTGGAGCCTTTCTTCTATTCCTTCCTGCTTCCGGTTCTGCTGTTTTTCCTGAATGTCGTCCAGGCCAAGTTGATAAAGGAAGCGGTTCCATTTTCCTGCCGGCAGGGCCTTTGTTAAGCCGTCTGCAACCATGTCTGTTGACTTGGTGTATTTGACCTGAATTTTCCCTCCTTGAACCTCCTGCCTCAGCCAGTGATTGTGGATATCCACATGCCTTAGCTTGGTCTTTAAGGTAGCTATTTCGGCAGTCACAAGGTTGATGGTCTGAGTGTTGTCACAGTCAATCTGGATGATCGAGTCATCTAGTTGAACTGTAAGCTCCTTCAGCAGTCGGCTCACATAGAGGGACTCCTTAGCCGCCTGTGCTAGGGCTAGGAGTTCTGCTTCTGTTGTGGATGTGGTGACTGTATCTTGCTTGCTGGCTCTCCAACCGATCAACCCATTGAACAGCTTGATTGTATAAGCCTGCGAACTTTTTCGGTCAAGGGTGTTATCTGCGAAGGAGGCATCGCTAGCAACTTTGAGGCCACCAGGCCCCCCGAAGGCTAGGGCTCGGTGCTTGGTGTGTGTGAGGTAGTGGATAACGCGGTCAGCAGCTTCTTGATGGGCTCTGCCTGGATTGGTGAGGAATCGTGCCAATCTGGAGACGGCGAAGGCTATGTCGGGTCGGGTGTTGACAGCGATATAGAGGACTGAGCCGACCTTGCGTTGGTAGCGTTGAATTTCTGCTGGGGTTGCTAGCCCTGTTCGAGGCCGTAGCTCTGTTTGAGTCATTGGTACTGTAGCTGTTCCTTTGTTAGCTAGGTTTGCAATTTTGTCAATATAGGCTGTTTGAGATAGCCAAATCTTTCTTGAAGGTCGATCCCGTATAACTTCCATTCCAAGGAACCATTGTATGGGATTGCCGCCTGTTAGCTTATATCTCAATTGGAGCTGTTTGATCATTTCCTTAGCCTTGTCTTCCCGAGCTTTTCGGTAGGCCATGATAACATCGTCAACATAGAAGAAGAAGAGGATTCCTTCCTTCTTAAAGCAGCAGGGCTCGTGAGGAATTTGTGCATAACCAAGCTCTAAGAGGGTTTTTGAGAGCTCCTTCTGCCACAGTAGGGGAGAGACTCGTAGCCCGTATAAAGCTTTGTTTAGTTGCAAAATGGTCCCTGCCTTCTTGTATCCCGGAGGCATATGCATGAAGATATCCTGATTGATTGGGGCATGTACGAATGCATTGACCACGTCGTATTGGACCATTTCTAGGTCGAACTTGGCTGCTATCGCTATCAGGGTTCGAAAGGACCTTCCAGCTAGTGTAGCTGCATATGTCTCTTGCAATCTCCCTTTAGCTTGTTGGTCTCCTCTGACCACTAGCCGTGCCTTGCACTTCTGAAAGCGGCCGTGCTTATCACACTTGTAGACATATACCCACATACAGCCGAGGACCTGTTGTTCAAAGGCTCGAGGGTCTTTGGCTCGTATCTCAGTCCAAGACCTCATTTCCTTGTGACTTTGAAGGTGATCTTCTTCAGCCTTTCGAAAGAGTTTTCCAAACGGATGATCCATGAGATCTTGGTGTTTCCTCGGGGGTGGCGGCAGATTGCTTCTGTGCATCTTCACCCCCTGACGGAGCTTCCGTTCTATTGAAGTATGCAGAGGGGTCTTTCTTCCGGCTAGGAAGGCTGCCTGCCAAGGAACTGTTGTTGTACCTTCATTCGTCTCGATCGTAGGCTCGACTTCTTGATGGAGCGTTTGGATAGAATGTGCTAGAAGGGCTGATGGCGGCGACTCTGGTGGCGTTAGAAAAGGGACAAATTTTGCCGTTGTATATGGACCGCCGATGTGTTCGACTGTTTCGTCGGCTTCTTCCGCTAGTTGTGTTCCCTCATCGTCGGTAAGAGCGTCTATTGGAAGGGTTACTTCGAAGGAGTCTTCAGCTTCGAATTCTTCGAAGCTGTCTTTATCTGGAAGGGCAGACTCTTGCGCGAATTTGGCTATTTCGTTAAGATCGACTTCAAGAAGATCATCCTTAAATCGTTCCCAGTCTCCATTATAGATCTCATCTTCATTGAATATGACGTCTCGAGTGTTGACTATCCGGTTGATCGTAGGGATCCAGATCCTATAGATGTTCGAGGACCTATAGCCTACTAAGAAGCCGATCCAGCCTTTAGGCTTAAGTCGCATTTTGCGGTTGACCTTCTGTTGGGCTTCTGAGGTCATTGCATAGGCCTTGCAGCCGAATGCTCGTAGATGTGTCTGATCCGGCTGCTTTTTCGGTTGTGGAATCCCTCTGGCTTTGGCTGATGCTGTATGCAGTTGATCATATGGGGTCTTCCAGCCTGACCTATAGCTAGGCGTGCGGTTGTGTAGATAAACAGCTGTTCTTCCGATTTCTGGCCACAACTGATGAGGAAGCTTAGCTCCTGTCCGCATAGCCCTTTCTTTATCCTTGATCACACCCCCTGAGCGTTCGGCGCCGCCGTTTTGGGCTTGTGTGTGCGGTGCTGAAGGCTCGAGGATAATTGCTCTATCTCTGAGGAAGTCTCCGACCTTCGGTTTGACCTCCGTGATATCGTTGTCGCATTCGATGACTCTGACCTTGAGGCTGTGTTGCCGTTCAATATGACCTAGGAAGGCTTTAAAAGCTGCGATAATAGCATCTGTCGTACGGGCTGTAAGATAGTAATCCCAGATGTATCCAGTAGCTCGGCAGGTCAGCAACATCTGTGAGGTATAGCCGCCTATGCCTTCTTCATAGTCATGGAAGTCAACAGCAATACGCTCGCCGGCAGTCTGATCAGACTGCCTCGGGGCCCGTCTGACCTGCCTCTTGACCTTTGATATCCCACAGGCTTCGCATTCAACGGTGGTTGGACCTCGAATTCGCACCCCTTGAGATGCTGAGACCAAGTGTTCAAGAGCTTGTGGCCCCGGGTGCCCTAGGCGGCTGTGCCAGCGGATGGCTTCTCCCGTCAAAGGGGCCCGTTTGGTGTAAGAGGTGAATTTCCTGTGGGCTGTAAAGGCGGCCTTTGAGGGCCTTGCTGAACTATATTCAATGACGTATTGACCGTATAGGTCTTGGATCGGGCATGCAAGTGTTCGATCGAGCCATCGGAGAGTCGTTGGGTCGTGCCGGTTATCCCAATATAGGCCTTTCCTTCGTAGTTGACGTAGGGAGACTAGGGTCGTAAGGAGTCGAGGGCAGTAGGCCACATCTTCGAGCATCAGGGCTCGATTTCCTGTGAGCCTGATAGTTATGGTTCCGTAGCCTAAGATGGGTAGCTTTCGGTCCCCAGCCCAGATGAAGTCTCCTGGGATGGCTTGTTGGCGGTTGGCTAGTCTGTCTGGGTTATTTGTGATCGAGATAGTGGCTCCAGGGTCAAGGATTATGGAGTTTTGTAAGGGATAGTTATCCTTTTGGGCTGTAAATGCAGCCTTGATTGTGGCGATTGCTCGGCCGTATAGTCATTGATCTTCTTGGCCTTCCTCCTTTAGCTGTGTGGTTCTAGCTTCTGAGGTCTTGGTTCTTTTTCGTTTGAGGGCTTTGACTTGGGCCTGTAGGTCTGAGTCTTCCTCAAGGGCTTTTTCTACCCTTTTCTGTAGCCTTTCTCGGGCTTTGAATCCCTTCCATGCCTGACTTAGAAAGACATAGAAGCATTTCTTTAATTCGTAGAATAGTCCACACGCTGGGCATTTCTCCTGTCTCTCCTCAGGAGGCCACTGACGTTTCTTTCCTCTCTTCTTCGAGGAGTGGTACTGGTCTTCGATGGTGGAGGCGTCCCCCTCATCATCCTGGGGGTCCTCCCCAGCGTAACTCGTAGAAAACGCGCCGCGGGCTACTTGGCCCTTTGTGGCTTCTGTATCTTGGAGCTCGTTTCGGAAGTCGTTCCCTAAATCCCGGTATGAGAGAGCTCCCTTTTGTAATAGAGGCTTTGAAGAGATTTTATATGACGCAGTCCAGCTTGGTAGGACTTGTGCAGTTATATTGAAGAAGTCCTGAGCCCACGCACGGCTGTGCAGGGTTTCCGGAACCTCTTGTTGTTGCCCTTTGGCTAGGGTTTCTTCCCATTGATCTAGCCACTTGAAGGCTTGGCTTATGCTCTTTGGGACAATTTTCATTAAGGTAAGATATTTAGTTCGAATATCTCTTGCTTCGTCTTCTTCAGACCTGCCGCATCGGGCCCGTAGGTTCTGGTGCCATTCAAATATCGATTCGTGGGATTGACAGGCAGGTTAGAATGAGATTCGGAGAGACAGTTCTAACAATCCAGTCTTGAAGGCTTCTAAGAGCCTTCTGTTCCTTTTCGAAGATCTTCTCTTCGAGCTGATAGAAGGTAAGATCTTGTTGAAAAATCTTCTGGCCTTGATCGGTTAGATCAGATATAGACCATCTTCCGCTGGTTGTTTCTTGGATATCATCTGGGGAGCTTTCTTCGGAGTCAGCCGTCTGAGACCGTATTGTACGTTGGGCAGCAGCTGTTTTCGTGTATTTTCGTTTTCTGATATTCGGTATAGCTGGTTCTTCTTCAAGAAAAGTCTTCTTTTTGAGGTATCGTTGAAGCTTGAGACTGTTAACTTGGAGGAAAAATTCATGCTCCCAGTTACGAAAGTCGCCAGGCTTAGAGAGGGTTGCTATAAGACCTTCCTTCTGGGGCTTAGATAGAGACATTATATGTGTAAGAGAGAGGTCCTGAAAGCCCTTGGCATAATAGATGTTTTAAGGTATTGAAGATATTGAAATAATGATTTTTTAAGATAAATCGGTTGAGGCAGTGAGACTCTTAATTGTCAAATGTTAGAGTGAATTGCTTGTATTCATGTTTGCCCCCTTGCTGCTTGAGGTTTTAGAGCAAGCTCTATATGCCTTTTCTGTGCTATGTAGAATCAACTGGAAGTTGCTTGCTAAGCCTGTGGCAATAGGTGGCAACTGTCATCTTTGATGACAATATTTATCAGCTTTTCAAGCTACTTCCATGAGCTTCCTTTTGCCACTATTCAACACTAACTGACTGCTCGCTAACCGTAATGCATCGCCTATTAGTAAGCGCTAGGCTTTAAACTTCATTAGGTAATAACCAGACCTTAAGATGCGTTTTTTTCATAAATATAACTACTAGAGGGCTAAATGTAAAGATCTAACTATTATTTGCAATTAGTTCTAGCTTATAAAGAATATAATTATAAAATATAGTAACGTGTATGATAAGCGAGTGGGACAAATAAGCGAGCGTGACACTTATACTGTACAGCTAAAAGTAACTATATTACCCTTGCTAATATTTATAACTTTAATAAGACTGGCTTTATAATAGGCTTAATTATAAGTAGTATGGTTATTATAAGTATAGAAAGGCGTAGAAACCTGAAATCAGTCTAGCTTAGAAATTAAGAGTGGGTTATAGTTATCTAGGCGATTAATGCGGAAGGCTGAGCGATCCAGCTGTTTATTATAGTTATGGGCTAATATTACTTTACTAACTAGTACTGAAAAAGCAAACTCCCAGGCGATTGGGCTATTGTAATAACTTAAAATAGCTAGACTGATAATAAGACAGGTCTTGAGTAGCTTAAGCACTTTAACTGGTATATAAAGGCCTGATTAACTGGTCGCTATTGTCTTCTGATTCTTAATAGGTATAAAAGTGTCAAATGTTAGGATGTAAAAATTGTGTATTCTGTGCTTGCCGCCTATGCCTTGAGGTTTCAGGGCAAGCTTTATATACTCTTTCTCTTCTGTATAGAATCAGCTAGAAGCTGATTGCTAAGCCTCGTGGCAATAGGTGGCAATAGGTGGCAACTTTCGCCTCTGACATATCTGACACACCCCCTCAGATTCAATGACTTCTCATTGAGTCTGAAGCCCTTCTTCGTCCTTCTGGAGCCTCTTCCTAACGTCTTCTAATCCAAGTTGATGTAAAAAGCGGTTCCATCTTCCGGCTGGAAGTGCTTTCGTCAGGCCATCTGCGACTATGTCTGTTGATTTGACGTATTTGACTTGAATTTTCCCTCTTTGAACCTCCTGTCTGAGCCAGTGATTGTGGATATCAACATGCCGCAACTTGGTCCTCAAAGTAGCTATCTCAGCCGTCACGAGGTTGATAGTCTGAGTGTTATCGCAGTCAATCTGGATAGTCAAGTCATCCAGTTGAACTGTCAGCTCCTTGAGCAGTCGGCTCACAAAGAGAGATTCCTTAGCTGCCTGTGCTAGGGCTAGGAGCTCTGCTTCTGTTGTTGATGTTGTGACTGTGTCTTGTTTGTTGGCTCTCCATCCGATCAGTCCGTTGAACAGCTTGATGGTATATGCCTGCGAGCTCTTCCGATCAGTTGTGTTGTCGGCAAAAGAGGCATCGCTAGCAATGCTGAGACCGCCGGGCCCTCCGAAGGATAGGGCTAGGTTCTTTGTGTGTGTGAGGTAGTGGATGACGCGGTCAGCCGCTTCTTGGTGGATTTGACTTGGATTGGTGAGGAATCTGGCCAATCTGGAGATGGCAAAGGCTATGTCGGGTCGGGTGTTGACTGCGATATAGAGGATTGATCCGATCTTGCGTTGGTATCGTTGAATTTCTGTTGGGGTTGCTAGCCCTGTTGCAGGCCGTAGCTCTAACTGAGTCATTGGTACTGTAGCTGTTCCTTTATTAGCTAGGTTTGCAATTTTCTCAATATAGGCTGCTTGGGATAGCCAGATCTTCCTCGTAGGTCGGTCCCGTATGACTTCCATTCCAAGGAACCATTGTACGGGGTTGCCGCCTGTTAGTTTGTATCTCAATTGGAGTTGTCTGATCAGGTCCTTAGCTTTGTTTTCTTGTGTTTTCCTGTAGGCCAGAATGACATCATCGACATATACGAAGAAGAGGATTCCTTCTTTTCTGAAGCAGCAAGGCTCGTGTGGAACTGGTTTGTAGCCCAGCTCTAAGAGGGTCCTAGAAAGCTCCTTCTGCCACAGTAAGGGGGAGACTCTCAGTCCGTATAGAGCTTTGTTAAGCTTTAGGATAGTTCCTGCCTTCTTATAGCCAGGAGGCATCTGCATGAAGATGTCTTGATCAATTGGGGCATGTACGAATGCGTTGACCACATCGTATTGGACTATTTCTAGATCAAACTTTGCTGCAATAGCTATCAAGGTCCGAAAGGACCTTCCGGCTAAGGTAGCTGCGTATGTGTCTTGCAGCTTCCCTTTTGCTTGTTGGTCTCCTCGAACCACTAGCCGGGCCTTGCATTTCTGAAAGTAACCGTGTTTGTCTGTTTTATAGACGTACACCCACATACAGCCTAGGACCTGTCGATCAGATGCTCGAGGGTCCTTGGCTCGGATCTCAGTCCATGACCTCATTTCCTTATGACTTTGAAGATGGATTTCTTCAGCCTTCTGGAAGAGGTTTCCCAATGGATGTCCTATGAGATCTTGATGCTTCATTGGTGCCGGAGGTAGTGCATTTCTATGCACCTTTACTCCTTTACGGATCTTCCGTTCTGTTGAGATTTGCATAGGAGATTTGGTTCCAGCTAGAAAAGCTGCTTGCCATGTGATAGTTCTGTTCCCTTGTTCTAACACATTTTGAGGTAATTGTGCGAGTAGGGCAGATAGTGGCGTATCTGGAGGCGTGAGGAAGTCTTCGTATTCTGCCCTCTTTGCCTGTGAGATTTCATCAATCGCTACTATAAGACGATCTCCTGTGAGTTCATTTGAGTCTTCCTCTTCGGGAAAATCCACCTCAATGCAGTCTTCAGTCTCTGGCTGATCAATCGGTTCGTCTTGTTGAAGGGATGCAATTCGTGCGATTTCTTCTAGGTCTGCCTCTAAAAGGTTGTCCTTGAAGTTTTCCCAGTCTCCGTTGCAGCCCTTGTCTTCATTAAAAATGACGTCTCGGGTGCTCACTATTCGATTGATCGTAGGGACCCAGATCCTGTAGATATTTGAGGATCTATATCCGACCAAGAAGCCGATCCATCCTTTCGGCTTGAGCCGCATCTTGCGGTTAAACTTTTGTTGTGCCTCGGGGGTCATGGCATAGGCCTTGCAGCCAAATGCTCTTAGATGTGTTTGGTCAGGCTGTTTCGCTGGTTGTGGAATTCCTCTAGCTCTGGCTATCGCAGTATGCAATTGATCGTATGGTGTTTTCCAGCCTGATTTATAGTTTGGCGTTCGGTTGTATAGATAAACTGCCGTTCTGCCGATTTCTGGCTATAGCTGATGAGGGAACCTGGCGCCTGTTCGCATAGCTCTTTCCTTATCCTTTATCACACCCCCTGAGCGTTCGGCACCGCCGTTTTGTGCTTGGCTGTATGGTGCTGAGGGCTCGATAATGATAGCTCTGTTCCGTATGAAGTTTCCAACTTGTGGTTTGACCTCTGTAATCTCATTGTCGCATTCGATGACTTTGACCTTAATGTTATATTGAACTTCTAGGTGTTTGAAGAAGGATTTGAAGACTGTGATCACAGCCTCTGTTGTCCGAGATGTGAGGTAATAATCCTAAATGTAACCCGTTGATCGGCAGGTAAGCAACATCTGCGAGGTATAGCCACCTATCCCTTCTTCGTAGTCATGGAAATCGACAGCGATGCGTTCGCCAGCTCTCTGGTCAGACTGCCTTAGAGCCCGTCTGACTTGTCTCTTGATCTTTGATAGGCCACAGGCGTCACATTCGACTGTTGTTGGTCCTCGAATTCGCACCCCCTGAGATGCTGAGACGAGGTGTTCAAGAGCTTGCGGTCCCGGATGCCCTAGGCGGTTGTGCCAGCGGATGGCTTCTCCCGCTAAAGGAGCCCTCTTAGTGTGAGAGGTGAACTTGTGGGCTGCCCAAACCGCCGGGGTCATCTCTGCCGGTTGGTATTCAATGACGTATTGACCGTATAGGTCCTTGATCGGGCAGGCGATTGTCTGATCGGAATGACGGAGGGTCGTTGGATCACGTCTGTTATCCCAATAGAGTCCTTTCTTCCGTAGCTGACGTAAGGAGACTAGAGTTGTGAGGAGTCGGGGACAGTAGGCTACATCTTCAAGCAACAGGGCTCGAGTTCTTGTCAGCCTGACTATCATTGTTCCATATCCCAAAATTGGTAACTTTCGGTCACCTGACCAGATGAAATCGCCTGGAAGGGCCGGCTGGAGATCAGCTAGTCGATTGGGGTCATTTGTGATTGAGATTGTTGTTCCAGGGTCTAGGATTTGAGATTTTCGTAAGGGATAGTCGTTACTCTGGGCGGCAAATGCGGCGTTGACTTTAGCAATAAGCCGGCCATATAGTTATTGGTCAGAGGTTTCCTCAATAGCTGGTTTTGGTAGGTTCTTGGACTTCTTCCGAGTGAGAGCTTTTACTTGTGCCTGGAGGCCTAGGTCTTCTTCAAGGGCTTCTCTCACCTTTGTCTGAAATTTTTCTCGAGGCCTAAACCCTTTCCAAGCTATATTTGGAAAAACATAGAAGCATCTCTTAAGGACATGGGGTAGGCCGCATGCCGGGCATTTATCCTGTTCTTCAGGAGGCCTCTGGCGCTTCGTCCTTTGCCCTTCCTTCTTCAGAGAACGGTACTGACCTTCAATGATGCGAGCGTCCTCTGGTTCATCATCCTGGGGGTCCTCCCCAGCAAAGCTCGCAGAGAATGCACCTTGGGAGAAATTCCCCGTGCGACCTGGGCCCCGTAAGGCCTCTGCATTTTTGAGCTTATTCCGGAAGGCGTTCGCTAGATCTCGATAGATAAGAGATTCATCTTGGATCAGGTTTTGTTGGCTAATTTCATAGGCTGCCGTCCAGGCAGGGAGAAGTTGTGAAGAGATGTTGAAGAAGTCATATGCCCAGGAGCTGCAAAAGAGGGTCTCAGGGACCTTTTGTTGCTGTCCTTTAGCCAAGGCTTCCTCCCACTCTTCTAACCATTTGAGTGCTTGAGTTGCGGTCTTTGGAGGTGTTTTCATGAGGGTCAAGTATGTGTTTCGAGCATCTCGTGTTTCGTCTGCTTCTGACCTCCCGCACCGGGCACGGAGATTGTAGTGCCATTCGTAGATCGACTTGCGCGGCTGACAACAGGTCCGAATGTAACTTGGAGAGACAGTTCGGATAATCCAGTCTTGGAGGGTTCTTAGAGACTTCCTCTGTCTTTCTGATGACTTTTCTTGAAGCTGATAGAAAGAGAGGTCCTGTTGGAAGCTCTTCTGACCTTGTTCAGTTAGGTCAGATAGAGACCATGTTCCATTGGTTATCTCCTGTATGTCATCTGAATTGGTCCCTTCAGTCTCAGGTGTTTCTGATCGAATGGTCCGTTGTGCTGCTGTTGTCTTGGTGTATTTGCGTCTTCTGATATCTGGGAAGGCCGGTTCCTCTTCAAGGAAAATCTTCCTTTTGAGGTGCTGTTGCAGACCTAGAAGGTCAACCTGAAGAAGGAATTCGTGCTCCCAGTCCGGGAAGTCCCCAGGTTTTATAAGAGTAGCTGTAAGACCTTCTTTCTGGGATTTTCTATGCAGCATCATATATATGATAGAGGGATTCAAAAGATATTAAAATGGGTTGAGGCAGTGAGACTCTTAATTGTCAAATGTTAGGATGTAAAAATTGTGTATTCTGTGCTTGCCGCCTATGCCTTGAGGTTTCAGGGCAAGCTTTATATACTCTTTCTCTTCTGTATAGAATCAGCTAGAAGCTGATTGCTAAGCCTCGTGGCAATAGGTGGCAATAGGTGGCAACTTTCGCCTCTGACATATCTGACAAAAAGTCACTACTCAGTTAACTTTAAGAAATATTATAAAGTGAATTATATTATTACACTTTATATACTACTTTATTCGTCTTATTTACTTCAGCCTCTTAATATAAGGTACTTTAGGCCGCTTAAAAACGCATATAGTTAAGAAATTAAGCAGTTAATTAAATACTTAATTACTTACGTTTTAAAAACTGACTTCTTTCTAGCTTTTTATGCTGCTTACTAAGCTGCTATAATGGAAAGTAATATTAAGAGAGGTTTTAGAGGGGCCGGGCTTGTTCCTTTAGATTTGGAAAGTGTTATATTAAAGCTTGATATATAGCTACAGACTCTAACACCTATTAAGGAGGAGGCCAGCCTCCCCAACCCTTAGGTACTTAAGATACTAAAGACCGTCCTTAAGGCCACTTCTTAATCTAAATATTTTAAAAGATGAATTAGAAGGCATTAGGGCAGCTTTCTAGCATTTATTATTAACACACTTAAGTTATTTTCTAAGGGAATAAAGGTAATAATGTATTAAATAGCATTATTAAAGTTAGAGAACCAGATCTTTTAATAGGCAAATGAGACTCTTAATAAGCAGTATAGAGTAAAAAAAAACTGCTTATAGAATAGAGGGAAGATAACTATAAATAAAGGAAGGAATGTAATTAATTAGAATAATATTAATATATAGTTAGTAGTTGAATTATTAAGATATTATAGTTAAGGAAGGTTAGTATAATTAAAGGAAAGGCATTATAGAATATGTAGTAAGACTAATTATAATATAAGAATATATTAAGTAGTTATTATAATATTTAGAAAAGAGTATAGTAATTAATTCTAATTAATTAAATGCTTTATTATATATTTATTTTAATTTCTAAATTAAGAGTAATAATTTTTAACTGGCAAGCTTGTTCTAAAGTCCTTATATATAAAATATATAACTGATAAAGAAATATCTCCTTTAGCTCTTATTAGATAAGACTATAAATAACATATTTAAAATCTCCTGATTTTTAGCTTTATAATGGTATATATTATGCCTTAGAAAGCCTATCTTCCTTATATTATAACTATAAAAAACATCTATAATAAGAACCTTTAATAAGGTTAGAGTTCAAGCATTAGACATATGTCTAACAGTCTTAAAACTCGGGACATGTCTTACCCGGTTTTATTATAACAAATTGTCCAAATCCCCTGTTAGATTAGACATGTGACTGGACAGCAATCTCTCTATAAAGCTGGGGCTTTTCTCTAGCCAGTCCAGAAGGATTAATTATCATTAATACATGCATTTCTCAACTAATCACTTCAAACTGACTACTTTTCTAATCATCTTTTCCTGCTCTTTCTGAATCTTTAATCCCTTTTCTAATTGGTCAATTCCTTGACCCACAATCGCCGAGTTCCACTAATAACCTTTCACTCCTTTCACTCCTTCCACTACTATAGCCTTTACACTTGTTTAACCAGCATGCTTATTATACATATTATAAAATTCGCACTATTTATTTTATTATATTTATTTATAATTAATATATATAATAAGTGAGTTAAAAATATAAAAGAGTTAGAAAATATAAAATATACTTTAAAATAAAATTTTATAAAGATTTTTAAAAAAATTAAACTAAGTTTAAAATAATTAAAATTTTATACTTAGCTTATTTATAATATATAATATATATAATAAGCGAATGTCTTAAATAAGTAAGTGTTTTACTTATATTATATAGTTAAAAGTACATATTTTAGATTTTTTAAAATAAGTTATTTAATTAGTAAATTTCTAAAGAATTAATTTTAAGCTTTTAAGAGAAAAGCTTATAAAAGAGTATTTTCTTTATATTTCTAACTAATTTATTTAGCTAATTATAAATAAAAATAGTAAAAAGACCAGTGCAAATTTTATACTGCTAGTACTATAGGTATATATAGCTTAAGAAAGTTCATAAGGATAATATATATTATAATTAAGCTATATTTAAAACTATAGCTATTTTAAGATGAGTTTAAGTTTTTAAAAATTATTTTAAAATCGTAATTTAAAGTGAAAATCTAAGTGAGATATTCGCTTGTCTAAGATATTCGCTTATTATATATGTTATTATTTTTAGGAATTTTTTAAGCTATAATATATATAATAAGCAAGCGTTATAAATAAGCAAGCATTATACTTATACTATATACTTAAAACTCCAAACTTTAAATTTTATAAATTAGCTAATATAGCTTTAGGATTTTTAAAATAACATACTTAATAAGCAAGCGCTATAGACAAGCGAGCGCCGCACTTTTCCATCCTACACTTAACTTTCTACTTTATTAAGCAAATCTTAACAATGCAACATGCCTTAGTAAGATAATAAAGCTAAAACCCTTCTTGCCCTTTAAGCCCTTTAAAATAACCCAAAACTAAGTATCTAACACGCTATATTAATATACGAAGTAGATAAGCGAAGGCTGCGTTACTAACAGAAGGGCATTCAGTATTAATGCAATACCATTCCTAATTTGCGTTAATTAACTGATCTAAAGGAATAGATTATTATTCAATTCATACTTAACCTAGATTCGCGAGGATTTCCTCCGTGACTATATAATATTAAAGAAATAGCTAATCGACTGCTCGCTGACTGTAATGCATTACTTATTAGCAAGCGCTAGGCTTCTAACTTCATTAGGCAATAACCAGACCTTAAGATGCGTTTTTTATATAAATATAACTATTAGAGGGCTAAATGCGAAGATCTAACTATTATTTATAATTAGTTCCGGCTTGTGGAGAATATAATTATAAAATATAGTATTAACCTAGCTAATATCTATAACTTTAATAAGACTGGCTTTATAATAAGCATAATTATAAGCGGAATAGTTATTATAAGCATAGAAAGGCATAGAAACCTAAAATCAGTCCAGCCTAGAAACCAGGAATGGGTTACGGTCATCCAGGCGATTAATGCAGAAAGCTGGGCGATCCAGCCGTTTATCGTAATTACGGGCTAATATCACTTCGCCAGCTAGTACTAGGAAAGCAACCTCCCGGGCGATTAAGCTCTTATAATAACTCAAAATGGCTAGACTGATAATAAGACAGGTCTTAAGTGGCTTAAGCACTTCAATCAGCATACAAAGGATCGATCAGTCAGTCACTATTATCTTCTGATCCTCGATAGGTACAAAAGTCACCACTCCGTCGACTTTAAGAAATATTATAAGGAGAATCAGATCATTACGCTTTATATGCCGCCTCATTCATCTTATCTACTTCAGCCTTTCGATGTTGGGTGCTTTGGGCCGCTTAAAATAGCCTATAGTTAAGCAATTAAGCAATTAATCAGATACTCTATAACCCACGTTTCAAAGACTGAGTTCTTCCCAGCCTTCTACACTGCCCACGCTGCCGCTATGATAAGGAGTAATATTGAAGGAGGTTTTTAAGGGGCCAGACTTATTCCCTTAAACCCAGAAAATGTCACATCAAAGCTTGACGTGCAGCTACGGACTCCAACACTGGCTGCAGAGGAGACCAGCCTCCCCGACCCTTGGGTCTCGAAGACCCCAAAGACTGTGCTTAAGGCTAGCTCTCAGTCTGAATACTTCAAAAGACGAATGAGAAGACATTAGAGTAGCTCTCCAGCATCAATTCTTAAGGCGCTTAAGTCACTTTCAAAGGGAATGAAGGCGATAATGCATCAGAACGCCTTACTGAAGTCTGAGGTCCAGATCCTTCGACAGGCAAATGAGACTCTTAGTAAGCAGCGCAGAGCGACAAGAACCCGCCTACGTAAAGGAGGGAAGATGACTCTAGATAAGGGGAGGGATGAGATGGATCAGAGAGACATTAATATGCAGGTAGTGGCTAAATCGTCGAGAAGTGGTGGTCGAAGGAGGTCGGCGCTGCTAAGGGAAAGGCGCTATAGAATATGTAAAAAGGCCGGTTATAATGCAAGAACCTATCAGATTATAATTGAGATCTCTGAGGAAGAGCATAGCGATTAGTTTTAATTTATTTAATGCTTTGTTACGGTTTTATTAAGGTTTTAATTTTAAGACTAAGGAAAAGTGCAGCGCTCGCTTGTCTGCAGCGCTCGCTTATTAAGTATGTTATTAATTTTAAATATTTAATTAAAAAGTTAATAAACTAGTATTTTTTCTAGATTTTTTAAAAAATTGTTAAGCTAGTTATAAATAAAAATAGTTTAAAATACAGTGCGAATGCCTGGAGGAACTACGAAGTAAGTTCCAAAAGGTTCCTTAAGGGACTGCAAGGTGGCTGCGTCTGGAGGAAGAAGGAAGAAAAGACTTACTGCCTAGGCTTAACCAGACCCTACAAAAGCACAGACCCTTTTGCCAAGACTTTATCGATTTTACAGTGTCATTTCTGTATTTTTACTATCACTTTTTACTATAAGCAGCAGCTTATATAGTTACTTTACCTCGAGGAACTTTTTAGTAGGGGTGGTGTGTTTGTGGTTTCTTTAAGGAAGAGATATATAGACTTTTATAATAATAAGTCTATTATACCTGTCCTACGAGAGATGGAGACGGGCCTAGTATATAACTGCCTTACAGCTTATAAATATAACTGCTAACATGCATAACGTGTATGATAAGCATGCCGGTCAAACAAGCTTGCCGGTCACTCATACTGTACGGCTAAAAGTAACAATATTAGATTTTCGAAAACGGGCTATATAACTATTAAAAATATAAAAAAAGCATTTTTAGATATTTAAAGAAAAAGAAAATAGTATAGGATTTTTCTTAAATTTTTAGCTAGCTTATTATATATAAAAATATGAAGGTACACAGTGCGAATAGGATTTTTCTTAATAACTTTATAGAAAAAAATAAATAAAGTTTTATAAAATCTTCTTAAATATTATATTATATAATTAACCTATGTTTTAAGTTTTAGCTATTTTAGGCCTAGTTCTAATTTTTAAGAATTTTTTAAAAATTGCAATTTAAGGTATAAAATGCAAGTGACCGGTATACTTGTTTGACCGGCATGCTTATCATGTACGTTACTATAACTTGGCCTCGGAATCCTTAGAATTACACTAGAGAGAAGTGTCGTCTTCCTCATTAACTTCAGTTCCTAAAGTAGACTCTGTTATAGCATCCCAATCCTGAAACCAGCTTTCGTGTCTGTAGTCACGCTTGAAGCGCAGCCTTGTCTCGTTCCCCAGCCTCTCCAGCTTGTAAACGCCATCCCTCATTTGTCCATCTAATACGTTCTTCGGTTCGATAAAATCGCCTCGCGCTGGTCTCCGGAAGAGATACAGCCCCTCCCACCTCTCCGCCCTCGAAAGCTGTACATATAAGCTCATAAAACTAGGCCTTGTCGCTGTGCTGCTGCCGTAAATGCCTTTGAGGTTAAGAAGGACGTCTGAGAACTGCTTACCCTGGCTCTTCTGGTCCGTCATAGCGAAGGCGGCGGTGCATAGGGGTCCTGTTCTATAGGTGACCAGCTGAAAGCCTGGCTTGCTTCTCAAGCGAGGATTCTTCCCTCGCATAGAGTCAGGGATAACTACCGTTTTGCTCTTGATGAGGAGCGTACCCTTCGGAAGCCCAGGTACTGCGAGGTCTGCGATATCGTCCGACTGGAGAAGAACGGCTGCCGGGGGGCCCAGGTGGAGCGTCACGTCGCTAGCGAGAGCAATGGTGCCGCAGGTGAGGTCAGGAAAGATGTCGACTGCCTTGAAGGGCGCCCCGTTGACCAGCTTCAACCCAGTAAGCTGGTTCCGGGTCACTACTACCGGCATCCCTTGCGCATAGAAGAACAACCCGGGGGTTGGGAGTTGTGAGTCATCTCCGTAGCGAAGCACGTCACATAGCTCTTCCATACGCAACCGCTTTCCTGCTTCAGTGTCGTGCTTGGCCACGAAGATCGAGATATGCTTACCCTAGGCGCGAGCCCACTGCACGATGGCTGCCATGTTCAGGTCCCACCTATCTTAGTTCAGAGGTATGATCGCCCGCAGCCCATCGGCGAAAGAGGGCTGGGATGCTTGGCTATAGAGGCGATGACATAGCCGTTAGAAGTCCAGCTCCGTCTGCTGCCCATTGCGCAGGCGCCGGAGGAAGCCACGCAACCTTGCACACTCGGCGGTGCGGACCTGTTCGCGAAGCATAATGACGGTTGTAAACTGGAGGAACAGTTTATGTGCTGTTACATGCTTTGCCAAGCCCTCCAGTCTCTGTCTGCTGTATTCTCTGGGCTCTGGTAAGAGGAGGCTGGTCTGTCTGACCGGCTCAAACTGGAAGAAGTCGCTAAAGAAGATGACGATTAGGATCCCACCAAAAGGGCAATGCACATCGTCTCTATACAGCCTCAAGCGGCTGTCTACAGATGCTAGAGTGAGGCCGCCCACCTGGCTGATCTCGTCGACGATTAACATAGTCTTGCTCTTCCAACGTAGCTTTTCTTCTTCTGATATATTCCTCGTAGTCTCTGTCTTGTCTTCAAATCCAATGTTGCACGCCGAATGGAGGGTCACTCCGCCAATGAGTGCAGCCGCGTTTCCGCTAGCGCCTGTCAGGAGCAGCGTGTGAAGGTCGCCTTTCAGCCAGAACATGTCCTTAATAGCATGTATAATGCGAGACTTTCCCGTGCCACCTTCACCGCCGACGTATTGGAGGTGCTGCTTGCCCTCCTCTTCCTCGAGCCGAGTGCCACGCTCGTCGAGGAAGAGTGCCGGTAGCAGCACCGCCATTAACTGTAGCTTATTCAAGGTCCACTGCCTCGCCAGACTTAGAGCGACGTCAACATATAACGTATAAGGGCCAAGTTCGAGACGCATCTGACCCCCCTGACCAACTCCGTTGGCCGGTGTTTCTTCCGTCTGAGCAGGCCGCCGTGGGACATCTGGCCTTCCGTAGTGCCCGCCAGCAAACGAGGAGGACGCATTACTCTCACTGCCTTGAATATTTGCCGTCACGCTAGTGTCTTCTTTCTTCTAAAGCTTCAATATCGCATCGATTTCCTCCCGGCTGAGGAGGCCCATACCTCGGAAAGGTGAATCTTGAATGTCTTACAGCATCGTGTAGAATTGTCGGCCCCGCTGGGCGGCGGTGTTGTCGTCCTCTCCTATATCGATTGCCCTCGCCTCTTCATGCAAGCATCTCAGCGCCGAACTCACAGGCATGTCCTTGATTTCGCTCCTCCGAACTGCGGATAGAACACCCAGAAAGGCGTCATAATACTCTTGTGAGTCGATGTTCTCGTCATCCGCCCTGGCGCCTTCCTCCCCCATTTGATCGCCCATTTGATCGCCAAAGGCGTGCGCATCCACAATCTCTTCAAAGTCCTGGTCCAGACCCTGAAGCTTACGGTCAGCCCGAGCGTCTTCTGCGGAAACGCGTAATAAAGCGATATTACGGACGTAAGAGCGAACTCGGTCGCTTAGCCTTTCCTAGAACCTTCGCCAAAGTCCAGATATATCATCCGCTAGCTCGCCCTGAAACCTTTCCCAAGGAACAAACAGGACAAGATACAAGACTGCATTCCTATCAATACCCTGTAAGCACTTCCCTTCATATTATAGAGCCTTAATACTTACTTCTTAACGAAGTTTTTATCTTCTTCGTCAAACTCGTCTATAAGATGACCATCGAAGACAGGCACCGCCGTTTTGCTAGGAGTTCGGAGGCATTGGACCCAGCCTTTACAGGCTGTTGCCGTTAGTAGAAAAGGAATCGGTGTCATGCCTCTCCAGTAGGAGCGTTCCTTCTTCAAGACCACAAAGGACATATAGTTATAGAAGCAGAGGTCTTGGAGGATCGGGCCGCGGTGTTTATAAGCCTCCAAGTAGGACAACTTAAAGCCGTCTACTTAGAAATAGATGTTGTCTGGTTGCGGCTCTCGACCAAGTGCTACCAGCGCTTCCCGCAGGCCCAGCCACTGTTTGGCGCAGGCCCAGTACAAGGAATTGAGATGCACCCAGGTCCAAGCAGGAACATTTGTAAAGTCAGTCCTAAAACTGAGCAGATAGCCAAGTACCTCAGGTTGCGAGAGCTCTCTGCTCGTAAAAATGCGGTTTGCAACGCATAGCAAGAACGATTTGGTCTCATCTCCCATCGCCGACGCCGACGTAGTACCTAGATTGCCCGGTTCCCCTTACTGCTATTGGGCTAGATCCAATAGCTCTGCGGCAAGGGCGAGCCGCTTCCATATAGGAGCGTTGAGCTTCGTAGCATAGTTGCAGATATAGTGTATAAGCGCCAGCCCTTTTTTCCGCATGAGAATTATTAACATATCATGGTTATGCCATAGCCCTATAGCCATGCTCTGGTTATACTGATTAACCATGTAATGATCTCGCTTCACTTCGAGCAGGCTATCGTCCATAAAGCCGGTCTCTGGCACAAGTCTCTAAGGAGCCCGGAAACGACACAGCTGCGTTTTACACTTTTCCAAGCCCGCCTTTAAAACTTCCTTAATAGAGTACTTGACATACGTAGCGGTATAGTGATGGACCTGGCAGCGAGATGCAATAAAGTTAGCCTCGCGCTCAAACCTCCCCGATAACCACTCGGCATCATGCATTAGCTCAGGCTCGAGCACAGTAGTCTTTTTACCGCACTCTACCGCCTCCTTCGCCAGGGCCTCGTTCAGGGTCGCAGTAAATATATCGTCTACGAAGGCCTTGACCTTCGACCGGTATTCTCCCTCATTAGGATCGGCTATGTTACGAATGAGATCCGATAGGGCCAGGTTGCCATCTAACCATAGTAGACCGTGTAGGTGGAGAGCTCCGCGGTCGTTGGTCTCGACCGTCGCATAATAATGGCTTACGTTCCCGTAAACAGACGGTCGTCCGACGCGAACGTAATGCTCGAAAAAAAGAGAGATCTCGCGGAAGAAGAAGAGCGTTGAGCTGAGAGGGTCGTGGATCGAGAGGGTTGTCACCTGCAGCGATGTGCTTAGAGCACGAAGCAACGCTCTAGCGGCCTCATCATCCCGTCCCCTATGTGCCGCGAGCTTCAGCTTCACCGGGTTATTAATGTCATTAGGATTTAGCGTAAACCAGATGGCTGTGAGGCTGAATGCCACTATCATCGACCAGATCTTCTTCCGCATAGATAGACGGCTCTCGTTTAATAAAGGATGCCAGCTACCGTAGAGCGAGAGTTCCTTCATAAGTGCGATAACGTCCCCGTCTGTGGTCTTTCCCGTCTCAAACATCTCCTTTTGCGCTTCGCGCAAGCGCTCAGGCGTCAGCTTCTAGTATATTCCTTCGACACGCCGAAAAGCCGACCGCTTCAGGCGGCCCTGGGCAACCCACCGGTTCTGAGACCTTACTATCATATTGAATACAAGGAAGGAGAAGGCAGGATGTTGGGCGCAATGCCCGCCGTGCCGCTGCAGAACGACTTTGGCCCAAGACTCCAGGGTCATATCTCGTATCAGGGGATTCGCTGGATCTCCCGCCTCATTCCGGTCCGCCACTCGTAGTCCGCCGCGGCCATAAGGAAAACAGCTAGGGAAGGTCTTTGGGAAATAGTCTAAGGAAAAGCTATCTGCGAACTCCCAACTATATAATACTCAGATAAACGGACGACCTGAGGAGCCATGAACCTGCATCGACGGGGCCTCGCCTGCACTAGCTTCGTAGCTATCATCGAACTGGCGCTCTGCTTATAGGGCCATACTGATGAACTCTAGCTTGTCCTGCTCTGCGAAGGCAGCCTGCTTGTCGATAGAGAATATCGCCGAGGAGCGCAGCTCAAACACCCGCTCTGATGTTTCCTCGGCCGTCGCCTCCTCCAAGCTAGGGGTTTGTCGTACGCTATGTAGAGCAGGCTCAGATTGTCCAGGGTTTTGCTTAGACCTTTCTACTAGCCCTATCGCAATATCCTCGACCGATGACGCTTAACCAGGAGGGTCCTGCCCTCGATCTATTGGAGGCACGATCTGTGCTGTCCGTATCAGCTCTTCTGCAGTCTCTTCTTCCCTCACCATGCGTTAGTAGGCTTGTATTGGCATATCACTGCTCTCTTCAAAATCCCAACTTTCCATCTCCTCTTCATTAATCACAATATCGACATAGAGAGGGTTGTTTGCTCGCAGCCACTATAACGCTATGCAAATAGCGCTAGGTCGAACACTGAGCAGTTTACTCACATCTTGAGGCGTCGGCCGCTCCAGGCCGGTCCAAATCACATGCACCTGCTCCAATGTCGATACAAGTGGGTGCGGCAGGATCGTAGCAGCCAAAGACTCCACATCGTTGGGGAATACTGTGATATAGCCCGAGACGTGCTTCCGATATGTCAGGCCGGTCAGTTCGCCACGTTGGATGTTAAACTTGGTGATAAGCCCATATGCTGCATTAAGAGAGATCAGCTTCTCCTCGAAAGGGGTAAGGTCTTTTAGCTCCTCTGGATACTAATACTCGCAGCCGATAAGCATCGTACTCCCCATACATGCATCCGGGACCTTGCCTCGGTCGAAAGCCGCTCGACAGGAAAAGCATATCAGCACTACGGTCTCGCCATCTCCTTCCGGGAAGCATCTCTTACACGCTAGTAAGTTAGTCATTGCTAAACGAATCTCATCAGGCAATGCCCTTTTCCAGTCAGCATGGTCTAGGTCCTATGGCTTCTTCTGTAGATAGCAAACTGAGCATACTACTATCTCCATGCTGCTTTTATCGTAGAAGGCTTTTAGAAAGAACTGGACTGTGTCGATCTTACGCTGTGCAGGCACAGGGTTGCACCAATCACGGCAATTTGAGGCCACTTGCTTCTCTTAGAAGCACTGCTCTACTGCTTGCATCAGCCTGCGTAGCGCTTCCTTTTGCCGCATAATCATCTCCATGGACATCAGGTCAGGAGGAGCTTTCTATTAGGCCGGGATGGTGCCAGAAGGTCCATCTTGCCTTAGCCGACGACGTCTCCTGGTTATTATCAGACTTTGCGCGCTTAAGAGACCTCGGTTGCCCTAAGAAGGATTCATACTCTGAGTTTGGTAAATCTAGCTCCTGTCTCGCCTCCCTACCTCGTTGACGGCGCTTGGTCGTGTGCGTCGCCAGCTCCTCTCGACGTCGAGCCTCCTCCTCTTAACGCTGACGGTATCTCTCCAGCCACTGTCTTTTCTCTTCAGCTTGTGGGTCGCGTTCTCTTTCTAGTTCCTGCTATCGCAGCCTCTCCTCTTCTTAACGACAGCGTTCTTCTTCTCGCTGTCGAATTATCTCAGCTCGTTCCTCCGCTCGTTGGCGGCGGCGCTCTTCTTCCTGCAGCCGTCTTGTCATCTGCTGCTGATATCTTCTCGCCTCCCGCTCCCGTCGCCTTTGCTTTTCTAGCCGCTGCCGAGCTGCTTCCCGTATGGCCCGACTCTCATCACTTTGCGGTCCTGTCCTCGTCTGCTGCTACTGACTAGATAGTTGTGTCTGTAGTGGACTGGGTAGGAAAGAAGGATCATTATGTGGTTCAGCTATGTTAAAGCACTTAGTAATAATCCTCTTTAAATATATTATTATATAATGATAAGTCACGTTAGTAGGTTCTATGTTAATAACTCTATAGGTTCCCTAAAACTGACTCTTTCTCTGGATAGGAGAGATATATGAGGAGGTCTAGAAGAACGTAATAAGAGACCTACAGCATAAAGCCCTTTTCCGCACCTATCTCAACTAAGGTTACGGGCTCTAATCACTGCTAAAAGCAATACTAGTCGCTATCTATAGTAATTGCTGCTATTTATAGCAATCGCTGCTATCTATAGTAATTGCTGCTATCTATAGTAATCAATACTATCTATAGTAATCGCTATTATCTATAGCAGTTGCTGCTAGAAGGCGGAGCTGTTATTAGGATATGAGGAATTGTTTGCTTTTTCCTTTTTAGCTATAATGCTATTTCAGCCATAATACTATTCACATCTAGCTAAACTATTAGTCTCTAATGCCTCAAGCATCAACTATTGTTTCTTTCTTCTAAAATAAGATATAATAATAATATACTATATTAATATTAGGGGCAAAGCAATACTAAAAGTAGGATTTATCTATATAGCAAGCCAACATTTCCCACTAATAAAGATCTAACATTCTCTCTCCTTTGCACTTAGCTCTCCTGAACTCATTTCACTTACAGTACTGCGCGTAATTCTATTACAACTAACATAGCTTCTCCCTCAGCCTCTATAATTTACCCAATACCTCCGCTGCTAAATAAGCGTGGGCAGGGAGCGATCGGTGCGGATCTTACCATCACCTACCACTCTGACCTAGCCTAATGCGAAATCCTCCCAGCTAGCTCACGCTATACGAATGCAGGGAACTTTAAGGCCGGGACCTTCCTGCCCTTCTTCCAGCCTGCATTCATTCTTAACCTTTATCCGCGCCTCCTCAGTCCTAAAGATGACGAGACCTCGGGGCTTCCTTTACTACTCTCCATATTCAATCCCGGAGTAAAAACAGCAACCTTAGAAGAGGACTAGGAGGGGAAATGGTTTACTATAGTCGCCTGACTTCTTCTAAACAAACTTACCTTCCATAGCGTAAGTTTGGATGGATAGGAGATAGAAGAAACTCAATCTGTGCAGGTTGCGCTAGCACTGCTGCGCGATGGCGGCCTGACTCTATACGTCTTCTCACATCCTACTCGTATAGGTCATTAATGCTTACAATCCCATAGTATTATCCCTCGACTCCTCGATAGTAGCGACGAAGGTGCCCCCTGGCTAAGCTCTTTAGCACATGTATCCCTTGCCGGTCCTGTCGATCTAGACACTTTCCATATTAAGGAGGATATCTGGCCAGAGCCGCTAAGCAAGACTTCTGTGTTCATAAAGCTGGGTTCTTACTTGGTGCTAGAGAACGACCGCCCTCCTCACAAAGGCATACACATATGCCACGTCCTCCTCCTCTTCCCCATAGAGCAATAACTATAGAGTTCTCTACTCAGGTAGATACGACAAGCTGTGAACCCCTTTCCTAAAGGGTCATGGATTGTATGCAGCGGTCGCGTCTTGGGGGTCCTTAACTGCGAGCTTATCCAAGGCCCTCAAGTCGTTAATTCCACCGTTAGGATCTTGGTAATTCTCCCCGACGATTGGGAATTCATTCGGCAGAGTGCCCTGTCTATACATAATGCATCTATGCCCACATCGTCGAATCCTGTCAATGAGTTGCTTACGCCACTACGACCAGCTGGCCCTGGGGGCGTTACGAGCAGAAACCCATTCTCGTCTCCAATCCGTAGTTAAAAGCAGTCTCTGCAAAAAAAAGCTAATTCCCCGACACTGCTATCAAAGCACTCAGATCGCGAGGCGACTAAACCGCTAGCCTGCCCTAGAGAAAAACATACACCACTAACTGTAACCACAATTAACGTTAATCCAGTGCTTTCAATTCCAAGTTCGGATATGTCTTATCCCTTCTAAGCCTCTTCCTTAAGCTAACTAGCGATTCAGATAGCAATCGTACGGATGGTGGTTTAGATACTGAGGAAATATTAGATAACTAACTCGGTCCTACTTCCCTTACTCTGACACGTAAGAGGAAGTAATAAAGCATTCCTAAGCCAATCCGAAGTAAGAGAACTACAGCAGGAAAAAGGAGGGCATAGTTATATGACTAGATTGCTAGTATCGACTAAAAACATAACCTTCCTGTTTTGTTTTACAAGTCTTATCCATCCTCGCTCTACTACGCATCCTGCCTACCCTACGGCATCCGTGACTTCGGGTAGTGGTATCCCTTTTGTCCCCCTGCCTAATATAATAGTTCTTAACTGAATTAGAGGGGTTTGTTAAATAGTATAGGTGACCACAATAATGGCCCTGTAATGTGTGTGTGTATTATATAGCTTCTCCTTAAGCTCCCGCCCCTTAAGATCAGGGAGGTATAGCTATTCCTAGCTTCCTAATATAGTCTAGCCTAGTAAGGGCTTGGCAAGCCCTCCCCGATTCAGTCCCAAAAGACCACCTAGTCTCATGTAACCACCCTGCGCCTAGGTATTCTAATATGGTCTAATTTAACAGGGTTAGCATAGGAATTGCTAATGATCCCTATGAATTACTAGTGATTCGTTAGAAGGGTGCTCCGATCCACTAAAGTTATGTATAACAGCTTTGACCGGGGTTCTGCGACGGGTGACCGCCCGGTCTCCACCTAGGTCATCGTAACACTTTAAATCCACCATCTTACTGATAATACCTATAAGCAGCCCTTCTTTACCAGCTTTATCACGCTAGCACAGTTCCTCCAGGCTTCCTTTGGCGGGCCGCTTGCCGGACCGGTCCCTCCTGTTTTATACTAATAGTACTATAAGTAACGTACATGATAAGCGAGTCGGAAATACAAGCGAGTCGGAAAAGCATACTGTGCAGCTAAAATAAGTAATTTTAGATTTCTTAAAACTAGATATAAGACTTATTAAGATTTAAAAACACATTTTTAGAATAAATTAGAAAAAAAGTTATAAGATAGTATTTTTTTAAAGAATTTTAAAATTTTATTAAGCTGACTATAAGTAAAAATAGTAAAAAAAACAGTGCGAATTCTATATTACTAGCGCTATAAGTATGTATAGCTTAAAAAAATTCTTAAAAATAACGTATATTATAAATAAGCTAGGTTTAAAATTTTAGCTATTTTAGACCTAGTTTAATTTTTTAAGAAATTTTCTAAAAATTCATTTTAAGGTGTATTTTTGTTATGGTTCTCTCTGTGTCTGACCTGAGGGATGTCGTTACCAACAGCTATACCGTCGGATATGCCTGTCGTAGTGTTTTACACTGTTACAGTTCCTTCACCTTAGTAATTGGTACTTAGTGATCTGGTTCTGTATGTTATGTGTAAAGTCTTGATTGTCTGATCTAACTTCCAGAGTGGAAGATTTGACTATGGGCTTGTCATTTCTGCTAGTGGGAACCTGGTCCCGACCTATCCATAACAATAAGGAAGATAGGCTTTCTGAGGCATATTATATACCATTATAAAGCTAAAAATCAGGAGATTTTGAATATGTTATGTATAGTCTTATCTAATAAGAGCTAAAGGAGATATTTCCTTATCAGTTATATATTTTATATATAAGGACTTTACATATATTCTATACTGCCTTTCTCTTATTAATACTAATCTTTCCTAATTATTACTTTTTAATAGTTTAGCTGTTACTTGTATATTAATGTCTTTTTAGTTAATTTTATCCCTTCCCTTACTTACAGTTATCTTCCCTCTATTTTATAGCTAAGTTCTTTTTACTTTATACTATTTACTAAGAGTCTTATTTACTTATTAAAGTATCTAGTTCTCAGACTTTAATAAGGCATTTTAATATATTATTACCTTTATTCCCTTTAAAGGTAACTTAAGTGCTTTAAGAATTAATACTAAGGAGCTGCTTTAATACTGTCTTACTTATCTTTTGAAGTATTTAGACTATAAGCTAGCCTTAAGCACTGTCTTTAGGGTCTTTAAGACTTAAGGGTTAGGAAGGCTGGCCTTTTCTCTAACTAGTGTTAGAGTCTGTAGCTGTATATTAAGCTTTAATATAATATTTTCTGGATTTAAGGGAATAAGTCCGGCCCTTTAAAAACCCCTCTTAATATTACTCCTTATTATAACAGCTTTATAAGCAGTATAAAAGGCTAGGAAGAACTCTGTCTTTAAAATATAAGTTATTAAGCATCTAATTAAATGCTTAATTTCTCGACTATATACCTATTTAAGCAGCCTAAAGTACTTAATATTAAGAGGCTAAAGTAAATAAGATAAATAAAGCAGTATATAAAGTATAATAATATAATTCTCTTTATAATATTTCTTAAAGTTAACTGAGTAATAACTATTATACCTATTAAAAATGAAAAGATAATAGTAATTAGTTAATTAGGCTAACGTACATGATAAGCGAGTCGGAAATACAAGCGAGTCAGAAAAAATCCCTCAACTCTCCTTCTTTTTATTCAATCAATCATTTCTCAACCACCAAATATATCACAGTCAACCAAAGAGGCAAATATTATCCTTGCCCTTCAGGCTCTTCAAAATGATCCAAAATTACGCGTCTACCCTACTGCAATATTATATAAAGTCCCGCCTAATACCCTCTATGACCGACATCATGGCAAACCTTCTCGAGGCGATATTATCCCTACTTCGCGTTAACTAACCGACCTCGAGGAACAGATCATTATTCAATTCATTCTCGACCTGGATTCGCGAGGATTTCCCCCGCGACTGCGTAGTATTAAAGAAATGGCCAACCGACTGCTCGCCGACCGCGACGCGTCACCTGTCGGCAAGCGCTAGGCTTCTAACTTCGTTAGGCGACACCAAGAGCTTAAGACGCGTTTTTTTCGTAAATACGACTATCAAAGAGCTAAATGCGAAGATCTGACTATTATTCGCAAGTGGTTCAGGCTCGTGGAGAACACAATCGCGAAATATGGTATCGACCTAGCTGATATCTATAACTTTGATGAGACCGGCTTTATGATGGGCATAATCGCAAGCGGAATGGTCATCACAGGCGCAGATAGGCGTGGAAACCCGAAATCAGTGCAGCCTGGAAACCGGGAATGGGTTACGGTCATTCAGGCGATCAATGCAGAAGGCTGGGCGATCCAGCCGTTCATCGTGGTTGCGGGCCAATATCACCTCGCTAGCTGGTACCGGGAAAGCAACCTCCCGGGTAATTGGGCTATTGCAACAACTCCAAATGGCTAGACCGATAATGAAACAGGTCTTAAGTGGCTTAAGCACTTTGATCGGCATACAAAGAATCAATTGACCGGTCGCTATCGTCTTCTGATCCTCGATGGGCATGAAAGTCACCACTCCGTCGACTTTAAGAAATATTATGAAGAGAATCACATTATTACGCTTTGTATGCCGCCTCATTCATCTCACCTGCTTTAGCCTCTTGATGTTGGGTGCTTTGGGCCGCTTAAAATAGCTTATGGTCGAGCAATTGAGCAATTGATCAGATGCTCTATAACTCACGTTTCGAAGACCGAGTTCTTCCCAGCCTTCTATGCTGCTCATAAAGCCGCTATGACAAAGAGTAATATTAAGGGAGGTTTTCGAGGGGCCGGACTTGTTCCCTTGAACCCAGAAAATGTCATATCGAAGCTTGATGTGCAGCTACGGACTCCAACACCGGTTGAGGAGGAGATCAGCCTCCCTGACCCTTGGGTCTCGAAGACCCCAAAGACTGTGCTTAAGGCTAGCTCTCAGTCTGAATACCTCGAAAGACGAATGAGAAGATATCAGAACAGCTCTCCAGCATCAATTCTTAAGGCGCTTAAGTCACTTTCAAAGGGAACGAAGGCGATAATGCATCAGAACGCCTTATTAAAGTCTGAAGTCCAGATCCTTCGACAGGCAAATGAGACTCTTAGCAAGCGGCGCAGAGCGAAAAGAACCCGCCTACGTAAAGGAGGGAAGATGACTCTAGATGAGGGAAGGGGTGAGATAGATCAGAGAGATGTTAATGCACAGGTAGTAGCTGAATCGTCGAGAAGTAGTGTGTAACGGTCGTGTTCCCAGGCTAACCTGTACGTGGTATAGGGTAGCTCGGAAAGGGTTCCTAAGGGATAGACCAGGGTCTATGTTAGCAGAACGGTTAGGTCACACTTACTGAGCGGTAGTCGTAGTGTTACGTTAGGTAATAGTCAATGTACGATGATGCGTAGCAGTCAGAGTAGATTGAGGTAACCAAGTTGTATTGATAGCTGAGGAGCTGGTGTCCTAGTGACAGCCAGTTCCTCGGGTTTATATACTATGTAGTATGAGGTTCGATCACCTTAGTTACAGGGGTGATCGCAGTGATCACAGAAGTGATCACGGTGATCACGGGAGTGATCGCGGTGATCGCTCCACAGTTCGCTGTGATCGCTCGTAATTGGTGAGAAATTTGTGGGGGCCACGTGACGTCAGGCGTCTACGTTGCACGGGTCGTGACACGATGTCTCCCCTCCGTTGGTCCTTGTCCCCAAGGCCTACAAGTCGGCCGTCCCAAGTTTCTCCCTGGTTTGTCCAACCTTCCCCTGTAATTATTTTTCCGTAATGCTGACAGCATGTCGAAGGTGAAATCGCAATCCGCCGCGCGTCGTCATCGTCTCTACGAACTTATTGAAGAAATGGGCTCCGAGGTTATCGAGTGCTCAAATTGCGCTCAACGGAAGTTGAAGTGCAAAATGCTCGAGGGCATTTCCCGCTGTTCTGAGTGCGTTCGTCGCGGACGTTCTTGTGACGGCTCGGGGGAGTCGATCTCCGTATGTGAGTGTCTGTTCCTGCTTGACAAATTTTGTGTTTTTGTGTTGACCGGGCAGCTTCCCGTCTGACGGCTGAAAAGCGCCGTTTAGAGTCCGAGGAGGAACAAGCGGAAGAGGAGTTGATAGAATTGCAACAGCAAATGAATGAGCGTTTGTCTCGTCTGATGCGGCTTCGTCGTCAACGAAAACAGCTTCAAGAGAGAGGCGTGGAGATGGTGCGTCGGGGGCTTCGTTCCCTGGACGAGTTGGATGAGGCGGAGCGCCAAGAGGCTGATGCGGTCATCGAGGTTCAGGCCCATGGTGGGGTGGATGCGATCGATTGGTCCACTATGTTTGATTTTGGTGCTGCTTCTTCATCTTCCGGCGTTGCGCATGGAACGTCTTCAGTAGACGTTGCGCGTGGATGAGGTTTTCCGGTGGTTGCCACGATGTTTCGCTTTCAGGGTAGTCTTTCCACTTTATGAGGTACATTGTTTTACCGTCGATTCTCTTCATGTCGCGGATTTCTTCGACGTGGTACTCTTCTGGTGATTCGACTTCCGGTTCGTGGTTGTAGCCGTTGTTGACCATGATGGTTCCTTTCGTAGGTTCCAGTAGTGATACGTGGAAAACGGGGTGTACCTTGACCTTTGGTGGTAGGTCTAACCTGTAGTTGTTTTTTGAGATTTTCTCCAGAACCTTGTAGGGGCCGATGAATTTGTAGTCGAGTTTTTTGCTTGGTCTGTCCGTTGTGAGATTTTTTGTTGCTAACAGGACCATGTCCCCTTCCGAGAAGGATGGTCCCTCCAGCCTTTTCTGGTCGTAATATTTTTTCATTTGGTTTCGTACAAATTCGAGTTCGGTTTTCATTTCTTCGTGGAGATTCTTCAACTTGTCTGACGTCAGGATTGCTTTCGGGTTGATGATTCCGTCGCGTGGCGTGTGGTACGCGTCAGGTGTGAATCCGAAATTGGCGTAGGATGGCGTGAGCTTGGTGCTTTCATGTACCGAAGTATTGTAACTTAGCTGTGCCGTTGGTAACTTTTCTACCCAATCGTTTTGTTCGTAGTTGATGTAGCATCGAAGATACTGCTCGAGTATCTGATTTGTGCGTTCCGTCTGTCCATCGACCTGTGGTCGGAATGCCGTTGTAAGGCGGTGATTCAATCCCATCTGGGCCATCAAGGCTTGCCAGAATTTGGATGCAAACGGGGGTCCTCTGTCGCTTAGGATCTCCGTTGGTAAGCCGTGTACGCTGACGATGTTCCGTAGGAACAGGTAGGCGAATTGTTCGGCATCCGTTGATTCGTGATAAGGTATAAAATAGGAAAATTTCGTGAGTCTGTCCACGATGACAAGAATGCTGTCATAGAAGGTACCATTCGCTGGGTCTTCTGACAGGGGTAACTTCGTAATGAAATCCATAGTGATGGAGTCCCATGGTCGCTCAGCGACTGGTAGGGGTTGTAGCTCTCCATATGGTTTGTGGCGTCGTGCCTTTGTTTTATCGCATGGTAAGCATTCCTTGATGACTTCCGTGACGATTTTCTTCATTCTAGGAAAAGTGTATGTCGTTTTGACTCGTTTAAGGGTTTTGTTGATTCCTTGGTGTCCGTGTAGGAGATGTACATGCATATCTCGTACTAGCGGTTTCTGTAATTCCGGGGGAACTCGTAGCCTCCGTGGTTCGAGTTGTGATTCGGGAATTGGGCAGGGTGCTCCTGTTACTCTGTCCATCTCGTATGTCTGATTGTATTCCCGTATTCGTTCGTGAAGTGTTTCTTGGGACACTGTTGCTGCGACTTGGACTGTTTTGTCGAGTTCGTCGACCCATTTGAGTTTCTTTCGTACCTTGTTGGGTTCGCAGTTTCGGTGATCGCCTATCTCCCAGCACTCCTTTGCGTGTTGGTCGATGAGATCGTGGGGGCATCGATTGCATTGTCCCATGTGACTGATGCATGCTGATGTGAGGTCGCCGTGGAAATACTGGCTGAGTTTCTTGGCTAGGGTCCAAGGGTTCCCGTGGTGGTTGCCCTGATGGAAGTAAGCGATTGCTTGGGATCCTTGTGATCCTGTCAAGACTGCTTTTCCTTCCTGCCACAGTAGTTCTCTCGGGGCTGGTTGAATGTCGTGTATCCATTGTTCGAAGCTTTGTTCGGGCGTCTGTAGTCGTTCCAGCAAGTCCTCCGGTAGCCTGGACTCGCTTACTGCCGCAATGTACTTCTGCTTCAGATGTCCTTCGGGGGTGTAGGTCAATACCTGTTCGTTGACCTTGGGTATGTCTATTTCGAAGTCGGGTCGTCTACTTATCGCGTCGGCTCGTCCGTTTTCTGAGCCTTTCTTGTGGATGATGACGTAGTCAAATTCTGATAGGTACTCCGCGTAGCGAAGTTGCCTTCCACTGAGCTCTTGGGTGGTAGCGAAGTGTGAAATGTTCTTGTGGTCCGTGTACACGGTGACCTGGTGTTCGCTTCCTAAGAGGTAGTGTCGGAATTCTTTGAAAGAATTGACTATCGCCAAGAATTCCTTGTCGTAGATGGGGTAGTTGAGTTCAGCTCCCTTCAGTGTGCATGAGTAGAACGCGATCGGGTGTAGGTTTCCTTCGTCGTCCCGTTGTCCAATCTGGGCTCCCAGGGCGAAGTTGGAAGCGTCGGTTTCCAATTCGATCGGTCGTTTTGGGTCAAAGGTTGCCAAAACGGGTTCACTGAGGATGGCTTGTTTCAAGTCGTTGAAGGCTTTCTGGGCCTTTGGGTTCCATCTGAATTCTACTTCTTTCTTCGTGAGTTCTGTCAAGGGTTTCGCGATTTTGCTGAATCCGCGAATGAACCTTCGGTAGTAATTGGCGAATCCTAGGAAGCTCTGTACTTCCTTGACACTCTTGTCAGGTCTCGGCCAATCCTTGACAGCTTCGATTTTCTTTTTGTCCATTCGGATCTCGTTTGGTCGGATGGTATGTCCGAGGAAGTCCACTTCCTGTGCGTGGAACTTACTCTTCTCTGGTTCAACGAGTAGTTTTGCGTCTTGCAGCTTTTGCAACACCTTGTGGACGTGTTCCGTGTGCTCTTCTTCCGTGTCGGAGAAGATCAGGATGTCGTCTAGATAGCATACGACGAAAATGTCGAGGTGTTCTCTCAAAACGTTGGTGATCATCCGTTGGAAGGTCGCCGGTGCGTTTGTGAGTCCGAAAGGCATTACCAGGTATTCGAACAATCCAAACTTGGTTCGAAACGCTGTCTTCCATTCGTCTCCAGGCTTGATGCGGACCAAGTTGTAAGCGCCTTTTAGGTCGAGCGCCGTAAACCACTTCTTACCGTGAAGGCGATCCCTCAGTTCGGTAATCAGGGGTAACGGTGTTCGGTCTTTGTTCGTGATGGCGTTCAACTGTCGGAAATCCACAACTAGTCGGAGTTTGCCGTTCTTCTTGGGAACGAACATGACAGGGTAACCTGCGGAGGATTTTGATATCCTGATGTATCCTTTTCGTAGCATTTCTTCGAGGTATTCCTTTAGCGCTTGAAGCTGAACTTCGTTGAGGTTGTAAAGTTTGAAGAACTTGGGTGAAGTTCCGTCTTTCAACACAATGTCGTGGTCCCATTCACTGTGTTCGGGTAGACCTGTTTCCAGTTCTTCGGCAAACAGTTTCTCATAGATGCGGTAAGCAGGTGGTATGTTTTTCAGCCTGTCGTCTGCTTCCGATTGTTTCTTCATTTCTGCAAGGTCTTTGTCGAGTTTTGTCAGTTGACTTCGTACAAAGGCGATGGTGCGGCGTGTCTTGCTTCGTCGGGCTTTGCGGTGTTTGTATTTCGTGCCTCGGGGTGGGAAAGTTTCTGTCGTTTCTTTCGCCGATACTTCGCTGGTGCCGTGGTCAGTCGAAGTTTGAGATCTCGTGTCGTCGTCTGAATCTGATTCCCAAGAGGAGTGATCATCGACGTCGTCGAAGTTCACTTGGCCAGTCCTCCAGTTTATCATTGGGTTAACTCGTTTCAACCATGGGTACCCTAGAACCAAAGCGTGGTGCGCAACAGGTATAACATCGAACGAGATTCCTTCGTTTCGTCCTTCAACGAAAACCTTGAGATGATCAAGCTCTTTGGTTATTCTTCCGCTGTCGTAAGCGAACGGGGATCCTTCGAGGTTTTGTACTCTGTACGGATTTGCTTTGTCCTTCCATGGAAGTTTCAATGTATTCACCACTGCGGGGTGGATGTAATTGAATTCTGCGCCGCTGTCTACCAAGGCGGGCAGCCAGTTTCCCTTGATTCGTACCTGTATTTCTAGGTACCGTTTTGTCGTTTGTGCGCTTTTGGTCGCACATAGAGCTCTTGTTTCGAGGGGTTCCGCTTCCCCTAGCTCTGTGCCTATCTGTTGCTCTGTTACAGATGGCGTCGGGAGTTTTTTGTATTCTCCGTTGTTCCGTCTCGTGAGGGTCGAAATGTCGGTCTGCGATTGTGCTCGTGCCACGCATTGACCTTGTCGTATACATGTATCTGGCATTCGGGTCGTTGGCAATCGGTGAATTTGGCATCGAGGTGTTGACACTTCGTAGGGTAATCCTCATCGTACTCCATGAGTTGTGCGATCCCTAGGTTTTCGTACCATTTCCTTACTCGGTAGTCTTCCATATCTTCTACCTCGTAGGGTTTCATCACTGGTTGACCATTTACTCGTACCGGGAAACAGTCTTGCTTGAGCTTCTCCGCGAGGTGCGTGGTGCATTGTTGGTAGATGCACGAAGCCCATGAGATTTCCTTGTGTTTCCGGTGTTCCCAGTGTACTCGAGGGTCGTCTCCCCTGAGTCGTCGTTCGGTTGGGTTTCGTGGATTTCGTCCGTCGTTCCGATGTAGAGCTCGGATGTATATGTCCGCTTCTTCCGTAGGGTCCTGTGTTTCCCTGGCGAACTGTTCGATTTGGACGTCTTCCATCACGCGTACTAGCGCGTCTTGTTCTTCCGGAGTGATGCTTCGAAGGTCATCATCGGATTCCGGGTATTCGTCTGCTGGTGCGAGGATGTCTTCGTCCTCGATGTTGTACCCGGCTTCCCTTGCCTGGTGTACGTCTCGTCCTGCGCTAACTTGTCGTGGAAAGTAGCTGCGTGTTGCACCGCTGTCCATCATGGCAGGTCGCATTTGTGGCCTGTTCGTGTCGGTCCATTCGTGATCGGGTTGTCGGTCTGGGATCTCGAAGTCGTCGAAATCTTCCATTTGCGTTGGATTCTCCCTGAGTTGTCGGACCATAGCGATGGTATGACTTTCGTTGTTAGGCCGGGGCGCGATAGGTGGGTATCCTGTGGCTTGTGTGCCTGGGATGGCTGTCCATTGCTTGGCAGGTTTCTTCCCATTCTTTTGATCCCTTTTCTCCTTATGCTCGTCCTTATGCCTGTGGTAGCTGTCTCGCTTTATTCGCAGGCGGTGCTCTCGTCTGTCAGGATTCTTTTCCTCCTGTTCTCGTATTTGCTTCCATCCGGTCAGGTTTGAGTTTGTGCCTGGCCTGATCGCTCCTGGTTCCAGAAGTTCCTTTGTTCTGGGGTTGTCGGTGTATTTCAGGTCTTCCATCCAGTCCCACGGTGGGGCTGCGCCGTTGAAGGTTCCGTCGAAGCCGCTTCGGGTCATGTTGATGGATCGGACTGGGAGTTCGTCGTCCTTTTGCATCTTGACTGAATTGATGTTGCGGGTAGGCGTGGTGATGGGCTTGAATGGTTTCTTTTCCCTCCTTGGTTTTTTGCAGTCGCGTGAAAGGTGTCCTGGTTCGTCGCAGTTGTAGCATTTGAACGTCTTCTTTCCCTGCTGGTGACGTTGCTGCACCGCTCCGAGTTCCATTGGTCCTGCTGCAGTACCGTAAGAAGTGTTGGGGGTTCGTTGTTTCCCCTGGTTGGCATAGTTCTTCTTTCTCCAGCCGCTACTGCTGGCGTTGCCGTTTCGTTTTTCCATTCGTCGTTCGAAGAGTCGATTATCGATGGTGACGCACAGTTTGGCGTAAGCGTTGAAGGTGGTGGGTAGTGTCAGGATCTTGGACACTTCGTCTTTGACCTCATCCTTCATTCCTCTGTAGAACTCATCGATTGTTGTTTCTTCGTCCCAACTGAGCTTGGCCAAGTGGTATCGAAATTCCGTGAGATATTCCGACATTGCTCGCTTTTGATCCAGTTTCCGGATCGCTTTGAGAGCGTCGTGTTTCTCGTCCCATTCGCCGTAAGTGTCGATGAGTTTTTCTTCGTACAGTCTGAAGTTCCCAAAGAGCTCCTTGGTTTCGACACGGCGACTATCGTAGGGGTTCTCGACGAAGTCTCTCAAGATTGGTTCGAGTCCGCGTAGGGCCTTTCCTTCGAGCAGGCTCATTGCATGTCTGACCTTCAGTTCTTCGTTCGCGAACATGGTAGGGTAGTACATGAAGTATGATTTGAGCTGCGTGAGGTGCTCGCGAAGGTCCTTGGGGGTACCGTCGAACTTAGTTGGCATTGGCGGTTTGAGGGTTTCTCCAGCGTCACGAGGTCGTGCCTGCTGGGCTGGTGCGTTAAACCCGGTGAATTGTTCCGCCTGGCGCTGCTGTTCGTTCCTAGCAGCGGTTTGAGCTGTAGACAACTCCACGATTCGTGCTTCAAGAGCAGCGATGGTGTTTGCGACGTTCGGGTCTCGAACAGGGTTCTCCTGTTGAGTTCGAAGAGCCGCGAACTGCGCTTCGTAGTGCTCGTGCGCTTCGTGGTTCAGCTTAGACATGTTGATCATTTCGTTGCTGAGGCGTTGGTTCTCAGCACGAAGTGCGATGATCTCTTCATCCTCGTCTCCGGACGAGTCCATGTCTCGGTCTCCGTCTGGGTCCTGGGCCCTACGCTGAGTAGCGGGTCCCTTGCCCTTGGAGGAGCCAGAGCTGGTAGTGGGAGTTGCGGGTGCCATAACAGCTTGTCGGTTATTGCTCAGCGTATAAGGTAACCGTCTGAACAAGAGCTATCAACGTGTAACGGTCGTGTTCCCAGGCTAACCTGTACGTGGTATAGGGTAGCTCGGAAAGGGTTCCTAAGGGATAGACCAGGGTCTATGTTAGCAGAACGGTTAGGTCACACTTACTGAGCGGTAGTCGTAGTGTTACGTTAGGTAATAGTCAATGTACGATGATGCGTAGCAGTCAGAGTAGATTGAGGTAACCAAGTTGTATTGATAGCTGAGGAGCTGGTGTCCTAGTGACAGCCAGTTCCTCGGGTTTATATACTATGTAGTATGAGGTTCGATCACCTTAGTTACAGGGGTGATCGCAGTGATCACAGAAGTGATCACGGTGATCACGGGAGTGATCGCGGTGATCGCTCCACAGTTCGCTGTGATCGCTCGTAATTGGTGAGAAATTTGTGGGGGCCACGTGACGTCAGGCGTCTACGTTGCACGGGTCGTGACATAGTGGTCGAGGGAGGTCGGCGATGCCGAGGGAAAGGCGCTGTGGAAATTGCGGAAAGGCGGGTCATAATATAAGGACCTGTCAAGTTATAATTAAGACTTCTGAAGAAGAGGATAGCGATTAGTTTTAATTGATTGAAGTTGTTGTTATGTTTTTATTGAAGTTTTTATTTTAATAGTGTGGGATTTTTTCCGACTCGCTTGTATTTCCGACTCGCTTATCATGTACGTTATAATATATTAATTAAAGTGCTTAAGCTACTTAAAGCCTGTATTATTATCAGTCTAGCTATTATAAGTTATTATAATAGCCTAATTATTTAAAAGGCTGCTTTCTTAATATTAGTTAGTAAGGTAATATTAGCTTATAATTATAATAAATAGCACAATTGCTCAGCCTTTTATATTAATTGCTTAAATAGCTATAACCCATTCCTAGTTTTTAAGCTATACTAATTTTACCTTTTTACATCTTTCTATACTTATAATAATTATTCTACTTAAAATAACACTCATTATAAAGCCAGTCTTATTAAAGTTATAAATATTAACTAAGTTAATACTATATTTTATAATTATATTCTCTATAAGCTTAAACTAATTATAAATAATAGCTAAATCTTTATATTTAGCTCTCTAATAGTCATATTTATAAAAAAAACGCATCTTAAGGTCTGGTTATCTGTTATGGGCTCGAGCTTTGCTCGCGCTTAGTAATGAGTCCACGCGCAGTCCGCGCGCGGACCGCGCCCGGCTCGTTGGCTAGGGGATACCATATCATCAAAAGGGGCGGATTAGTATAGGTAGAATAACTCTCCTTTAAGGATATCAATTCAACAATTGACGCTTACTCGCAGTCGCCGTAAGGCCAGTCCATTACATTATCACTTAATAAAGTTAGAAGCCCAGCGCTTGCTAATAGGTAACGCATTACGGTCAGCGAGCAGTCAGTTAGCCATTTCTTCAATACCACGCAGTCGCAGGGGAAATCCTTGCGAATCTAGGTCGAGAATGAACTGAACAATAATCTGCTCCTCTAGATCAGATAGTCTCCATAAGTTAGGGATGGTATCGCGTCGAGACTGGATGCCTTTCTGTTAGCAACGAAGCGTATGATAATCTACTTGGTATAACCTTGCGGCGGGTCGGAGACCTAGTTGCGGGTCATTTTAAAGGGCTCGAAGAGCGAGAAGCATGTTAGCCTCATTATTTGATTATAATATGTTTATTCGTTAAGAAATAGTTGATTAGATGCGAAGAGGAGATATTAGGAGATTTTTAGTGCACTCGCTTGGTTGGTGCACTCGCTTATTATATATGTTAAAGATAACTAGCTTATAATAGTATTCCCCTATAAGCCAAGTACTAGCAGTTCGTGCATCAGTCATCAGCCTTATGTTAAAATCAATTGAATAACACGGCGAGTCTTCTAAAAGCAAATCCAAGTGCGTCTATCCAAGATGTAGCGGGTTTCATTAGTCAAAAGGGCGCTCCATGCCCCGAGCCTACAGCATATGGGGTGTCAGGCCAGTTTGGATATTCTCGACCTGGCAAAAAGTTTATCTGTGTGACAGCCGCCGTTTCCATGCTTATCCAGCCGTTGATCTTTTTTAATCTCTAGCGCAAGGGTATCAGAGCTAATGCCTCTTCTTTACGGAGCGTGGCTCGATTAGAGTTTGACCTAGCTTCCCGGGCTGATTTCTCCGCCGTTCGGCTCTTTGCCCGTCTTAATTTAAGCCTAGGACCAGGATGCCGGAGCCCGGTAGAATGGAAAGAAGATTTCCCAGGTAAGGCCACTGGGATTACATAGTCGCTTCTATATGGACATGTAATTTAACACTCCCTTGTTAGTGCCCCAACTCGGCGTTCGGCACAATCAGGAATGAGATTAATAGTTAGACCCATAGGCTTGAATGGTCTAGTCACTTGCTTGGGGCAGTGAAGAGTAAAATGAGCTAAACCTACCAGGCTGCCTCTAAAGTCATACCCAATCCGTGCCTGACAATCAGTCTGATATAATAACCTTGGAGCCGCTCTCTAGGAAGGTGACTTTTAAGACGACACCCATAGTTGTGAATCATACACTTAGTCTTTTCGCCAATCATGAAGACAGTACTTGCCATATTTCTAGCCTTGTCCGGCACCTTCGAGACGATCTCCGCACTCTCGACATCTTCACTCTCCCGCGACCATGTTCCGCTCGAGCCAAGAGGTGTTTTGCCGATAAAACAAATCATTACCAACGAAAATGATGATCCCTCGTCACAAAGTTACACCATTCGGGTCAAACTTGGCACTCCTCCCCAAATTCTCACCCTGGCGTTGGAGTCATCGCAGTCAGATACTTGTATGACGCCCTTGGAGAACAAGCGAGACAAACATTCACCTCTTTAGGGCTCACAACTGGCTGCCCCGATGGAAACGTGACATGCAATTACTTGTCCTTCAAAACCAAGAAATCAAAGTCGCTTAGCCGTGCCCTCGGCAAAACCCAAGTTCACTACGGTGATCCGACGACAATTCCGCCAAGCAACGATACCATTGATCTTGTATATCACGAAGATGTTCTCGCCATCGCTGGTGTCACTATTTCTCGCCAACGCTTCGGGCTCAGCTCTCCAGATGTCGGACCGGCCAAGTCGGCGGGGCTGATCGGTCTGGGGCCTAATATCAATCTCGGCTACCGAGCTGGCAAGCCGTATAACACGATTCTTGACAGCTTGGCAGCCAAAGGAGCAATCGCAAGCCGCACTTTTAGTCTTCGCACAGGAACTTATAATGATAAGCACGGTATGTCATTTCCGTCACTGAGGTGAGGACGGAACCTAGTGTTAACATGAGGAATCTAGGTGCCATCATTTGGGGTGGCGCGAACACGGGAGGTTTCCGAGGCAAGCTCGTCAAACGCCCTCTTGTGAAAGACGAGCTGGGCACGTTTGGGTAGGTTGTGTATCCCTTTATATCATACAGACTCTCAACCTCGATGGTATGCTCACTCCAACTTCAAGGCCCTCAATTGCCCTGACAGGCTTGGCCCAGAAATCGTCCAAACGAAGCCGGCATTCTTACACGGTCAAGAAAAGCGACTCTGTATTCCTGCTAGACACGGGCAACCAATACTTGCGGCTTAGGCATTCATTCGTGGACCCGCTTCTAAAGGACATGGGTGCCGTCAACGACGGCAACGACGCGTACTTTGTCCCCTGTTCCAAACGCAGTGAACCTGGGAGTTGGGACTTTACTTTTGGCGACGTCACTATCAAAGTTCCTTACAGTGAGATTATCACTGAATTGACAGACAACAGTGGTAGATGCTGGGTAGGCGTGCTGGTGACATGGAAGGGACAGTTAGTTCTGGGCTGTAAGTAAACTTGATCCTGGAGTATGACCACTTTGCTGACTTGTGAAACGTCAGTACCCTTCATGCGGAGTGCCTATCTTGCGTTTGATTACGATAATAAAGTCGTTGGCTTGGCTCAGCCAGCTAACTGCCCTGAGCGCCTCGTGGCATTCGGTAAAGGGCGCAATGCCATCCCTTCCAACCTGCACGGCTGCTAGTTTGCAGAGGTATGGCCAGTTGCCTCATGCTTGATCAATTGATCAGGTGGAAACATTAACAGGCGCTCAGAAATGCCGATATTTTTCTCCTTTCTTTTTTGGCCATCCAAGCCCCTTGTAACTTAAATTTCAGTATACTAAATTTATTTCTGGTGAAATTGGATCAGTGTTGAGTGTGCGAGTCTGGATGTCCCGAAATATCTCTCCAGTCGACAAGACTCATCTGAGCTTAAGAGGTGGGGGAGTTTTATTTGGTAGTTTGGAAACGCCGGCATCTGTTTGATAGAGTACTGCGGAGTTTGGCCACATTGATACCTAATGCCGCATTCATTGATACTAGTTTCTGTTCGCCTTGTACTGGGCAAACTGCCTGGCTCCGGTTGCGTCAGGGGCAAAGCCATCCGCTTTCGAGCGCGAAAAAATACCGGCGTAATCTACTCCACTGGCACGCCGTATGTTCTCTCTTTCTCTACTGCGCTCCTTTTTCGCAGCGACCAATAGCGCCTGCTCCTGCGCCAGTGGTCCTCATCGACCTCCGTTCCCGACTCGTTTCGTAGTCGGTACATTTTCTCTGATCCGTTTGAATCATGGTGATCTACACTTCCACCCCAAACGGTGCTGTGCCCGACCTTTGATCGGGTCGTCATTATTAAGTCAGCACCGGTTATGTATCTCTCCTCATACCTATGTGTTGAGATCCGTTGTTTGACGGATCAATGGCTATTCCGATCCATTGGTGGCTGGGATGTGGATGTCTTCTTGTCAATAGCTTCCGCTGATTAGCGCTAGTTTTTCTTCTTCTTCAATTAACACAACATGCTCATTTCAACACTTAGTGCTCTGATGAAGCTATTCCCAGCCCTCGACCGCTCCCTATTACAATATCCGACCCCAAAGCCGCTTAACGAGGCACTATCGCCAATGCCTTCACTCTTCTACGTCCCAAGCCCTTTAGTTTCATCAAGCAGGTGGAAGAAGCTATTACCATCAATCCTATGGGCTTCCTAAGCACCCCTGACCTTCCAAGCATCGTCTAGAAAAGCCGAGGCTTCGTCCTTAAGTCATATCTTAAACAGAAGCACTCTAAGGGCTACTGCAGCTAGATCACAGCCTACAGGGGCTTCCTTACAGAGCTAGGACCCGGTAATAGCGTAAAGGGCGTTATATAGTCCTATAAGATCTGCGGCTAATGTAATAGGCCACAGTTCTTTATTATATTGTTGAATCTAGGAGATGGAAGTGATCATGTGTGTAAGAGGCTCTTGCTATTCTTCCTATCTAATGAGGGTCTTTGGGTCAGTCTTATAGATGAAGAGACTGATGATGACCTCGGACAGCCAAGAGGGTCCGGATACTACGGACTATTTGACTTTATCGAGCTATCCACCTGATCATAGGAAAAGCTAGGCTTGTGACGAAGCTGATGACGAGGCCAGTGACGAGGGAAGTGGCTGTGGAACCTTATGATAAAGAGCAGAAAGCTTGACTGTTGTCATAGCTGCAAAATCCGATATCCCGATATGTGACATATATAGTAGACATCCCTATCTATAAGACACTTCTACAAGGAGCACTCTATCCGAAAGGATCCTAATGAAGAAGAAACATTTCTAATAGTTCTAAAGCTTTAAGGGATAGTAATAGTAAAGCGACTAGCCAGTTTGACAATAATAAAAGCCTAGATAACCCTGATCTACAATCTAGCTATTAGTTATACTATAAATTTAAACCTTCCTTTTTCTACATTTAGTAACCTATTCTTAAATGCAATACTCTCCTAGTTCAATCCTAAGCTAGTTTAAGATATCTCCTTAGGGCATTATACTCTAATAAAGGACTTTACTAGGGTTTATTAGTTAGTAAGGGCTGTCGAGATGCTGGTCAAGCTTCTGAAGCCTTTCGAGGTCACCACTAAGCAGCTTCAGGGCAGCGGTGTTCCCGGCGTGAGATCGACTTGTGGTAGCTTCGACGAGTACTTCCCTATCTTCGAGATGCTCCTTGACCACCTCGAAAGTGCTATCGAAGGTACAATCTACGAAGAAGTTGAGGATCCGGTGAGCAAGATGAGGAAAGACGTCGAGGTTGCCATTTACGCGGGACTTGATAACAGAACTCGTAAATTGTTTAAGGTTTTCATCAAGCTCGGGTGGAAGAAGCTTCATACGTACTATGCCCTTCTGACCAGTGCCGCATATGTAGGTGCCGTTGTCTTTAACCCTGCGAAGAAGTGGCGTCCCCTCGACCAACTGTGGTTTCGAGTTCCTACTCACAAGGCGTAGGGTTGGCGAGCCAACTATGAAGAGAAGCTATTGCAGATCTGGGAGAACAGCTACAGGCAACGTAATGTTAATAACGAGGTCCTCGCTACAACTGGTGAGGCCTCAATGGATTACATCCAGCGCAGGCTTGCCAAGAGTGTCGCCAGCTCGGCACCTGCCACCGCTTCCAACCTCCGAGGATATTATCAACAGTCAGTACTACAGGAGCAGACCAATTGACTGGTGGAAGACCAATGCCTATCAGTACCCGCGGCTGTCTACCATGGCTATTGATATGCTCAGTATCCCATCGTCATCTGCAGAGAGTGAGAGGACGTTTAGTAGCGCAGGGCTTATGATGGCGCCGTTGAGAAATCGGTTGGGGAGGGAGATAGTGACTACGGGTCAGTGCCTTCGATCGTAGAGCAAGACTGGGATCTACACGCCTTCACTGCTGCTGCTTAACCTAAGTGATGGCCAATGGGTTGATATACTTGCGTCTCTGAAGGACACGAGCGACTTCTGATCTGCCTAGTAATACTTGTTTCCACAAATTGACTCTGTCCTGCGACGTCTCCCCCAAATCACGATCATAATGATGTTTATTCTGCCCGGAGGGACATTTTCTATAGGGCCCTACCGCTATGTTATATACTCCCTTATATGCTTCCTCGTATTGCCTATTGCCCTTATATAAACCAGCTTTGAATCGCTCCATGTCAGACGGTCCTCTTATTGGCAAGTCACCATTTCCTCTAACGTTCTTTACCTTCACGGGGATTAGTCATCTATTCGATCGAATCTTGGCATCGAATCGAATGACAGGTGCTTGATTCGATATCGAATCTATGGGAGACGTGCTGGACTCGAATCGAATGCCAAGCCATCGAATCGAATGGCAAGGCCGGGCATTCGATTCGATAGATTCGATAGATGTCTAACCCTGGCTGATCCCATTATCTCGAGCAAACGTCTAAGTCATGCGAGATGACGTCTGCATGATGGCATTGAGGATAGAGAATTTAAGGACAATGCTGGAGATCATGATGGCCAAAGCAGCCGTACCTGACCTCCATATCATTCTGACATCTCAAAAGGAAGATATCTGCCAACCATGTTAGCCCCAGTCACTGTGATTTAACCCCTACCTGCCACAACCAACGTGACAGGCGACCATGATGCTGACCCTTGAATTGCTAGAATAGAATTCATGTCGATGATACCGTAGAACATTACCACAATGAATGGAAATGTAGTGGCGAATCCAATCGCTACATTTAGAACTATTGTCCTTGGGACCACCTTCTTGGGTGAGCTGACGTCTTCTGCCAAATGGAGGCACGCGTCAAGTCCAGTGCATCCGAAGGAAGTGGTAGCAAGACTCGTTAGGAAGCATACCCCGTCGGGCCATCCTAAGAAATTGACAAAAGTGTCCCACACGAACGCGTCTGGCGCCTTGTTGGAGGGTCGAACAATGAAAAGCACAATGGCTATGACATATATGACCATGTTGAGAGTGACTAAAAACAAGTCAGAGTATGAGACTTGAGGGTATCCAAGCTGATGGGCAACTTACATCCAAAATTATGCGTCCAGAGGGCTCTAGGGAGAACCAGATTATTATAGAGCGCAACGAACAGGCCAAAAGCCTCATAAATGGCAAAGCTGTGCCATGGCTTCGCGTTGAACGAAGGGTGATAATATTGCCACAATGCCAATATCTGTACAGAAGGAACCATGGTCACGGCGGCTCCAATAACCTCCCAGCTAATCATCGTTACGAAGCCACAAACGTAGGACGAGCCCCTGCTGACTCGACCCGGGGCAAGTATGGATGTGAAATGGTACTGGCCGCCAGCGGTAGGATACACACTGGCGAGTTCTGCCATGGACAGAGCGATGCTAAGATATAAGCTGGTTGTGACGAATAAGCCGTACAGGAGCGCAGCAGGACCGCCCTGGAGCAGGGCAGCTTGCATGCTAGAGGAAACCCCGGCCCAGCTGTTGCAGACGTTGAAACCCAGCGCAATCAGGTTGAGGAAACCCAGTTTGTTCTTCGCAAGGACAACTTCAGAAGCTGTGTCGATGATTTTGACGCTTGGGTCCCGAGGTGCCTCGCAGACGGCATCGCATGGTTTGTCGGTAGCGTGTGCATCTATCGCTGCCATTTTCTTATCAGGCATTCTTTGTCTTACCACGCTGGTACAAGGTGACAGCTGGCTCCGAATGAGGTTTGCAAGGCGGTTGACAATGCTGTAGGACACAACAATACATTAAATGAGGCAGGCAGTCTAGGACTTGCAGCGACTCCTCGCCAAGTCTTATATGGCTGCATCTAGATTTTCTCCAAACAATTTAACCCAAGCCATCGCCCTGGACCAGCGACAGAGCGCTACCAATCGATATTGATTTGAAAAGGTGGTGAAGAAGAGACAAGACAAAAGCCAAAGTGTTCACCTACAGTCCTCATTGAAAGCTCAGCCGCACGGGCTTGGAGCGCGGGTAGATAAGAGTGCATAGCGGATAGATAAGCGGGCCCAGATCCGTGATTTGAAGGCTTGTGACCACGCAGCCGCGTTCACGGACTGCCGAAGCGAACCCTGTCATGTACTGTTCAAGACGCTGTTGGCAGTTCCCGTCATCCGAGAGGGGCTGGCATAAGCATCGCGGTTCTCCGCGGGCTCCGTTGATCCAGATACCATGTTGACGTGGTTTGTGCTCTGTCAGAGGCGGTTATATAATTCCGGGTGTCTCATTGGGATTGGCAAGTGGCTTGTCAGCTTCTACCGCAGTCACCCACGAAGCCCTCTACTTTATCAAATTTTATGCACCTCTTCTATTGCTATCTTGACACCAATTTTTGAAACCATGGCGACTATGGACAAAATCTTCCAAGGATTCGAGGAGCGTCAGGCCAAGCTCCTCGAGGACGGCTCCGAGAACCCGCTTACCCACGGCGCCGCTCTTATTGAGGGTCAAGTTACACCCTTGTACGAGGCGCGAATCCCTATCCTTGATCAGGGCTTCCTTCACAGTGACCTCACCTACGATGTACCCGCCGTGTGGGATGGAAAGCTCTTCCGTTTCAACGACCATCTTGACCGGCTTGAGCGGAGCTGTGTCAAGCTGAGACTCAAGCCACCGATGGCACGGAACGAAATTGAACAAGCTACCCTCAATTTAATAGCCAAGAGCGGTATTCGGGACGCCTATGTTCAGATTATTGTCACTCGTGGCTTCCGGTTCGTTCGAGAACCTACGCCTAGCGGCGCGCCTGAGAGCAATTTCATCTATATCCTGGTTATGCCCTACGTTTGGGTTATGCCTCACCAACTGCAGCCATTCGGTGGAGAGGCAGTCGTTGCCCGCACTGTTCGCCGCGTCCCACCCGGTGCGATTGACCCGACAATCAAGAACCTCCAATGGGGTGACCTGATCAGGGGCCTCCTCGAGGCCCAGGATCGAGACTCACAATACCCATTCCTGACTGATGGCGACGGAAACATTACCGAGGGCTCGGGCTATAATGTCGTTTTTGTGAAGGGCGGTGCTCTCTACACTGCCAAGAAGGGCGTTCTAGAGGGCATTACTCGACAATCTGTTTTCGACGTTGCAAGGAACGCTGGGATCCCGGTCCACCTCGATGACGTTCCAACTAGCTTGGCATACGAAGCTGATGAAATCTTCATGTGTACTACAGCAGGCGGCGTCATGCCAATTACAAAGCTTGATGGCGAGTCCAAGGGCGAGGTTGGCCCTATCACAAAATTGATCTGGGATGGATACTGGGCGATGCATTACCAACCAAAGTACACCACCGAGATTAGCTACGAGTCTTAGGGGTGAATGGTTTGCTTTGTAAGATCCTAGAACTAGTCTGAGAAGGAAATTATACAAGGAATTGATTTATGTTGTACAATTCTACCTGAGCTCTTGGTATCACGAGCCCTCCCGGGAGTGAAAACACTCGACCTTCGAGGCGGCACCGAATGGATTAGGGCCCCCCCGACTTTGACGCGGATATGGCAACAGGCTTGGAGGTACTCAATATCCTCAATCTTCCGGAACCAGATCCACCATGCCCGCGGTTGCTAGACCTTGTCTGTTTGTGCTAAGTTAAAGCCTCAGGCCATGTGGCGAGTGCATTGAGTGAGCGGGCGCGTTGGAGCAGTGTTGTGCAAGCGGATCAGTAACGGAGTGCCAGGTTATTATTTTCGCCGACTGTCCCTGTTGATATAAGCATGTTGTGTTGATCAAAGGAGAAAAAGACTAGCGCTAACCAGCGGAAGCTATTGACAAGAAGACATCCACATCCCAGCCACCAATGGATCGGAATAGCCATTGATCCGTTAAACGACGGATCTCAACACTCCCACTCGAGCCATTGGTGCGAGATGTTTCTGCGTAACAGAGTGTGGCCTCATTAAAACCTCAAAAACACCTTCGTGGGTGAAAAAAAGGAAAGAGCTTCTATTACCACACCTACGTTGGATTGTTCGGTCACTAGGGCCTTAGCACCCCGGGTCTCCCGAATTGTTTGATAGATAAGTTTGTGGGGCGAACAGCCTGTTAGATTCTCTGGTCACTAGGGCCTTAGCACCCCAGATTTACCAGGTAGTTTGTTGTTTGATTGATGTTTGAAGTTTGAATGAACCTTGAATTCTTCGATCACTGGAGCATTTGCACTCCAGATCACCCACTTATCCCAAGTTGATGTTTGATGTTTGTTTGATGTTTGAATGTTTAAATGAAGCCTTGGATTCTTCGATCCCTGGAGCCTTAGCACTCCAGATCTCCCACTTCATCCCAAGTTGATGTTTGATGTTAATATAGAGGACATTGATAGTCCTTTGTTGGTAAAGGGAGAATCAAGAACTCGAAGCCAAGGAAGCAACGAAAAATGAATCGAATGGTTATGCACAGCGAAATTGACAAGACGAGTTCCTTTTTTTCTCTCACTTCACCTTCTCTTCTTGATACCTCCTTCACTAAGCTTGGGAACCTGGCTAGGCAGGTCATCGGCGGTTTTATCGAATTGCGCACAGATGCTGAGTGCACTTAATAAAAGGTGGTTGTTATTGTTCTAATTATACAGAGGGAAGGTGGGAGGGAAGAATCGAGTCTTGACTGCGTGAGGGAGACGAGCTACTTGCAGAGGCGAGCAATTGACTCCCGTGAGGCAGTTGCAGGAGGAGAAGAACTCCTCAGTGAGCCCTCCAAGGCGGGGGAGAGCCTATTCTGCAGTGTGGTCATCACGTGAGGCAACCCCAATAAAACTATCCCCGTTAAGACGCTAGTTTAGCGGTAGTGGTGCTGTTCTCCGTACGGAGTACGGAGTACTCCGTTCGCAGATACGGTGCTGCCAATCAGAGTCACTATGTCTGGTCCAAGTGAGCATTGGCCAAGTCGCTTCAGAAGTGGGATGGAGAAGCACCCCTGTCAGGCTTTGGTTGAATCAACGGCGAATTTCAGATGGTGAAATTCAATTAAATGTAAGAGTGGATCCAATCGAAGTTGAAGGCCAAATTCATGGAATTGATAACAAGTGGCAGAAGATTATCATCATGCGAATTGCAAGCCATGGCTCAGAACACTAAGCTAGCACGATAAGGAAACCCTGTGTGTTCGATTTAATACTGTTAATACTTTTTGAATTTTTTTTTTCAAATGCTGGCTCGATGTCTTTTCGAAAGCACATCTGACGATTTGAGTGGATCGTACAGAAAAGGCGGCCCCCAGTGCCAATGTTCATGTCAACTGTGCTCGCATCATGTTCACTTTGTCTACGTTCTTGCTTCATCGGGTTCCCGGACGTGACCTAGCCTATCGGCCTCGAGATCTCTGTCATAAGCATGCGAAGTCCCATGATTTCTTGTGTCTTCAGGCCACGGGGTCATTGTGATGGACTCAAAGCCCGCTTTCTGTGTGACCCGACGTGCTGCTCGGCGTTTAAAACTCTCGCCGTTGACATGTGTTAGGACTAATACAACTGCCCAAACGAGAGTGATGGTAGGAAGCACCCGTGGAGTCTTGAGAAAAGCGTTGCTGGCAGCCTTATTGTATCATAAAATGGAGGTAGATCCGACACCAAGAGCCAGGAGACAGATCACGATGAATCGGGTCATCAGCCATGGCTTGTACGGTTTCGTGCGCGCGATGACCGTGAGAATTACCATCAAGACGATGGTAAATCCTGTGGCAATGTATCCGGATGCAAACTGCTCAACTCATTAGACAGAGTTACCTCCAATAATGATTGCGAGGTTTGATTGCAAAACATACGACTAATCGATATCGATCCGACGTTTTTGCCCGTACAGAAAATTGAAAGCCGCAAGTTCTCAACGCTAGTTCTATAGAGAATTGCCTAACTTCATCCCTTGCCCCTATACAGCAACTTTTATATCTCATAACTTGCGGTTATAGCCTTGCGGATTCTGCAAAAAGATCTCAATATAAAAGGCAGAGGTTTCTCTGAAAGTACAGCCATGCTCAAGGCTAAAACCAAACAAGCACAAAGAAAGCTAGGCCATCCCATGCTTTGGCGTTTCCGAGTCCAGCTGACTTCCCAGTCAGACCACGTAGGAAACATAAAACGAATGGTTTGGTAGGCCATCGAGTACCTAGAGTGCAAAACAGTCAGAGATGTCCAGGCAGCCGCCTATCAGGTTTACTTACGGGTATGACATGGAATTGCGACTCCAGGTGCCACATACCAGTTGGAGCAGCCACCGCCGTTCCATACCATCCTTTTCAGGTCTGATTGCACCTCTTCATTGTACTTGATGACCGCGGGCCGTTTCACCTCCACCGTCTCAGCTTCTCCAGCAAGAACAGGGCGCATCAGCTTGATGGCATGGTGTACTTGGTTTTCGAGACCGAGCACGACGCTGCTGTGCCCCGTGAAACTGTTGGGGCCGAATAGGAAAAACATATTAGGGAACCCGTCAAGAGCCGTGCCACGATACAGCTGTGGACCTCCACGTTCGTCGAACTCCTCTTGCAAGGTCGTCCCCTTGCTTCCCACGACCTCGAGAGGATGAAACCATCGGCTGACGGCAAAACCGTTTGCGAGCACGATGATGTCGGCGGGAACGCTGCGAGTTTCGAGATTCTTCTCTGTCGGATGTGTTTTTGGGCCCGGACGTAGAGTTACGCTATTCTCATCAACGCTTTCCATCGCTAGAGTTGTAAGCTCAATTCGCGAGTCATGTAGACAAGGAAACCATGTAGTGTCATAGATACGCCGCTTGCACCCGATGGAGTACTTTGGCGTCAATATTTCATGGTACTATTGAGTCCTGATTAGCGAGGCGCCGAAACCCAGGCAATCGACCGCCTACTTTGCTTGGAACCGTTTCTCCCATGTGCTGAAGCAGCTTCTGTTCGAGATTGTCCCTTTTCCGCTTACTGGAGCGACTGGCACCGAAGAGCTGAAAATCAAGCTCAGTGACCAAGGCAACCAGGGCTCTAAAAGCCCGCATGTAGGTGGGTACGTACGAGCAGAGCAATGGACTCCATCTTTCGTAGAAGTTGTCACCCAGAGGAGGGGTGACACGAGGTACCACCCATGGAGGCTCTCTCATGAGTTGTGTGACGCGACTGGCTCCGTAATCGCTCTCAAGCAGCCGCGGAACCAACTGAGCAGCGCTGCACCCAGTTCCCACGACGACGACATTCTTGCCGCGGAAGTCAGCGTTGGAATCCCATCTTGCCGAGTGGATGACTTTTCCTTGGAACTTGTCCTTGCCGGCGACGTTGGCGGGCCATGGAGCAGGCTCAACAAGACCCCCGACAGCGCTGACAAGGAGCGTGCATGTCCATATCGTCTCGTTCAAGTAGACTGATGAGGGGCCTTTAGTTTCTAGAATCTGCTGTCGTTCTGCGGAGGAGAGATCGCCGAGGCCTGGCAGCAGCTCGCGAGTTGTAACCTCCCACAGCTTGGTTTTGGGGTTCCATTTGCATGAGCACACTTCGCTATCCAAGTGCGGCTTGTCCTTCAGTTCGAAATCGTCGACTACCTTTTCAAGGTACTGACAAATCTCCTTCCCCGGTGCAAAGAACGTTGACCAATCGGGTTTCTGGGAGAAGGAGAGGGAATAGAATGGCGAAGGACTGGTAGCATTGTAAGCAGGGCCCTTCAACCTCACCATGCATCTCTCGTGGCTGGGGGGGAAACACTCACATGTCACAGGCTATGCCTGGGTAGGTGTTGATCCGCCAGGTACCTCCGATGCCCGATTGACGTTCCAGCAAACAGAAGTCGGTGCAACCCAGCTTTCTCTTCAATTGGCAGGCCATAGCAATGCCCCCAAACCCCCCTCCAATGATAATGACTGCCTTGTGACGCTGGCCTTGGCCCTTTTCTCCTTGACCTGACATGGCTAGATGCTGTCAGGTGACGCCGATCTGAAATGATTTTGTTGGCATGTCAGTTGCTGCTCTTGAAATGCCTAGTGAGCAAGGCACGCAAGTTTGAAATGAATCCGATAGCACTGCTGGTACTGAACAATGGTGGATTGTAGGTCGGCTTTTGAGGCTGCGTCTCTACAACTTTGAAAGAGCGCTGTGCACTTATATATGTCTCCTCTGACTTGCTGACCCTGATGAGCAAACCGCCCATGGCAACGAAGCGGCAACAGGGAGGCGCATAACTCTTTCACATGTGAGCGATTCGGTAGTCTGGCCCCGGATGTTTGGCTGCCGAATACGGGGAAGGCCGGGGGTGCGGCGGATTCGCCGTCGGCTTCGGGGTCCGCGGAGGCGATGATATCTAGCTTCCTCAACCAGCATTGATGCCCACACCTGATGAAGACCTTGACCCCTGCAAACCTTCCCCGCAAACCCTAGGCGCGTCGTAACGCGGCTAGGCAAGGAAGGTCTTGCCGCCGTTATCCTGGGAGGCTGGGACGACTTCTTCCCCGCTTCCCTTGCTTCTCGCCTGGTCCTCCAGTCGTTCACATCTCATCGACTTACTTCCCCCACGCGAGTCCAACAGCATGTCGCAATTGACTACTGATCAGGGCTACCAACCCAGAACCCGGCCCTACATCGGACGATCAAGACAGTTCAAGCGATCCAGAAACGGTTGTCTGAACTGCCGGCATCGAAAGAAGAAGTGCGGCGAGGAAAAGCCAAGATGCCTTGGCCGCCGGCGGAACAATCTCAACTGCACATGGTCGGTGGATCAGGACGAGACAACTGCCGGGACTTCGCCTCTCCTCGGTGCCACTGTCGCCAGCCCGCCGCCGTCAGGTGAAGATGATTCGTCACCACTGGTAACTGGTGTGTCCATAACGGCCAGTATTTGGAACGGGTCGCTGGGATCCTTCCTGGACTCGAGGCGATCATGTACCCTGACCCAGGCGTCTCCCCTCCTCTTGCAACATTATGTCACGACAACGGCAACTATGCTTCCTATGCCCCTCAAGGAGAACGCCTTCCTCAAGGAAATAATTCCCATTGCCTCAGTGGACGATTTGGTCATGAACAGTGTCTTGGCTGTCAGCGGAGCACACATGAACTTCAGAAACAGATCTCCCAGGTCTATCCAGGAGGCAACCTTGGACCATTATAGCACCCTAATCCATCAAGTCCTCGTCGAGGTCCCTGAGCTCAAGACCTCCAGGGTGAACAAGTTGGCCAGGTTACTGCTGGTTCTAGTAATGCTGTGTCACTTCGAGGTTGGTGTTGGAACCATTACCACGTGCTATTTTATTCCTTGCTGAATTCGACTCTATCTATGGACACAGGCTATAGCTGGGAGCAATGAAGGTGCTATGTTCCGCCATCTTTACGCCAGCCGAGAGATAATCGTCGAGATACAAAGTCGCCAGCCTACAGAACCCCTGGGGTCTGATGCAGCGACTCATTTCGGGCTTGGCCTCGAGTTATACGCCTACCTCATTGTCGCGAACTGCCTCACGCCGTACGGTCTACTCCAGGAGCGCATGTTCTCGCTCGACTCTTTCATCACCTCGCTCAACAGCCTCGCTATTTACAGCACTTTTGGAACCATGTTTGCCGGTCTACATGATCTCTTTGCGCTCATACCCCAGATATCACTGCTCTTCAGCCATCGACTGATGGAGCAAGAGTCCGGGAGCCTTGGTCCCACCTATGCTTGTGTTGAGCTCCATGGTAAACTCCAGCGCTGCCTCCAAGACTGGAAGCTCCGTCATAAGGACCCAGGTTCTCCATCGTCAAGTGACAGCCGCGAAGACAGCCTAAGCCAAGTATCCAAGATCCTTAAGCTGGGCATCGAGATTTACTTGACCGCGGCCATGGAAGGATCGTCGATACTGAATCCAAAGATCGTGTGCCAGTTTCAGAGCCACATAGATGCTATCCATGAGATTGGACTCAATCTGCACTGTTCTCAATGGTCCGCAACACTCTTGTGGCCTATTGTCATTACTGGGTCTTGTACGATCCAGAAGCAGCAGCAAGAAAGTATTTTACAGACTTTGTGCGAGTCAAGATTTCGCATGAACCATAGCATCAGGGCGATTGAACTACTCAAACGGCTCTGGGATAATCCCGAACCGCTCGTTTACGGACCCTACGGCCTGTATCTTACGATTTCGCAACATGATGCTACATTTTCTATTTTGTAAAGCAATAAACCCTTGTTGTACATGTACAGTCAACTAAGACATAAGGATGCGTCCGTACCGTTTGCTTTGCTTAGTTACCTTGCCTTGCTTTCCTACAAATGTCCCATCACGATCTCTAAGAGCGTGGTCTCTACACTTAATTCATAATCCTTGTTGTCACTGCTTTGCAAACATACTCTTGCTCCAAGCGGATCGCTTACCTGCATGTGAAATGGACATGGCTTTACTCCGTAATGCTCTGGCGGATAGATACGAGCTGCAACGCGGTTAGATTAGATTCGCGACTCCACCGCGAAATCGCGACAAGAACACCCGAGATGCAAGGACAGGATAGGCTTAGCTTATAGGAAGTAGTGCAACCGTGAGGAAAACCGAGTGGCACCTCGCTGAGGAAAGATTGCGTGGATTTGTTTGTGATTACTGAACCATCGGCTTCCCGAGGCCCCCGAGGCACTAGTCACTTGGTGTGTCAAAGCTTCAATGTCCGATCTCTGATGGTATTAACCGTCTGTGATGCCATAAGAATTTCTTCCATTCAAAATTTCGCTTCTAACATCATGCCTATACTAGTGGTGATTATTGGGTTTGTCTTCTCCAGTTTGACACCTTTTTAACCTGTGATAATTACTAACAAGACTATAGTGCAGGCGTCGCTGGTAGCTACTTGACCGCTCCTTGACTGGCTCTTTGGCGAAACTAACATCTGTGTAGGCCTCACGACGGCGCTGCTTCTGTCCGAAAACTCTTTGTGTAGCATTTCTGTCGTGGCAAAGCACATGCCTGGCGACTACGACATCGAATACGCCTCACCATGGGCCGGAGCAAACTATATGCCGTAAGTGATGGTCAAACATTTCCAAAGCGCTGATTGAGACTGGCTCCTTACGGTATCCGAATAGAGTATCAGTTACGGGAACACCCGCTCAAAACTGGGAGAGAGACACTTGGCCGGCCCTTGAAAACCTCGCTCAAAATCGACCCGAGGCTGGGGTTCAATTTCAGGGTATGCACTCGAGACTCCCATCCATTGGTTTCTATTTCGAAACGCTTTTATTTCGCATCGACGAGCCTTTCTGAACTCGTTTATTAGATCTCAAAATCCTGAACAGAAGCAAAGATAGCGAAACTGTCACAGCCAAGTGGTTTGCTGGGCTTCTCTCTGACAGGCCTTGGTGGTCCGCAGTCTTACCCAATGTAGATGAAGATATCACCAAGTGTATAGAGTTCAGCTAACAGCATGGTAGTATCATCCAATTCCAAAGACCAAACACGGGGATGGCGTAGACAGCGGGCATGCCATGACGTCGGTTTGCATCAATACTGCCATCTACCTGCCATGGCTTGTCGGCCAATGCCTCTCGCGTGGGGTGGTGTTCAAGCGAGCTGCACTGGGACACATAAGTGATGCTTCAACCACACACCACAGTGGCGAAAAGCCTGGCATCATCATCAACTGCACTGGTCTAGGCTCGCGCTCTCTCAAAGGCGTATGCGACTTGAAGCTCCACCCTGCAAGAGGCCAGATTGTCCTGGTTCGAAACGAATCCAAGGGCATGACGGCGACTTCAGGGACTGACGATGGGCCGGATGAGGCAATGTATGTGATGTGTCGCCCTGCCGCCGGCGGCACAATTCTGGGTGGGTGCTACCAACGAGATAACTGGGAATCGCAGCATGACCCCAACCTTGCGATTCGCATTATGCAGCGTTGCGTTGCTGCTCATCCTGAGTTAACCGGGGGAAGGGGCATAGAAGCACTCCATGTCATAAGGCATGGAGTTGGTCTTCGACCTGCAAGAGACGGGGGCGCGAGGGTTGAAAAGGAGAGGATCGGAGACACGTGGGTTATCCATAACTACGGGCACGGAGGAGCTGGGTACCAGTGCTCGTATGGCTGTGCGAAAGCAGTAGTTGAATTGGTGGAGACTCTTAACCTTCAGAAACAGAAGCTTTGACAGATTCCTTAACCACCTGGGCAAAGGGGACCGCTCTGTACTTCAAATGAATTGTTTTTGGCACCCAAATCCAGATACACGCGAATAAAGAGACTAAGAGGCAATAGAAAAGTTCTCCGTATCTCCATTCTAGCTAGGGACACAGGCTCTCTTCTGTGATATGTCTCGCAGAAGGCCGACGCTGGAAAATCAGACCTCGAGAGCCAGGGCGAATGGTCTCTTGTCGCCCAGTCTCATCAGCTACGTATTCAACTCCAAACTTGGTGACTACAGTAACTTAATCTTCATGTACCTTGTTTCAAAATGCGGCTACATAGCTAATTAGGGCCTTTGGAGATGTGAAGTCGCGTGCGATGAACATTTTATCAGTTCCAGAGCTCGGAGACCACGGATTAGTTTATCTCTGCAGGAATGATTACGTACATGGTGCGAGGGTGATGGACATGGCAGGGTGAAAAAGTAATCTACAGGACACGAATGTGGTCCACAAACGAGCAGGAGTGTGCCACAAACCATTGGTATTAGCCATTGACCAGCTTTTCCTAACTTGGGTATGCCTTCAGTGTGTTATTGGTGCCAAATTGTAAGTTCCTCCTTGTACAATCACGTGCAAAAGTCTGCGAACACACGACTCGCGACCCCGCTTTCGCGTAGCATGACCGAACAACCCCCTTCATCTTCAACCACGAGGAATCCTCCTAAAATGATTTCTGAGGGACGCTATTTTGGTACTGAGATAAGCGGAATCGCCAAAGAAACCATGAATTTACTCCCGAGCAGAGAGCTGTTATGGTGGCTGAGGTATACGCTGACAAATTTATGCGGCAGGTTGCGCTGTCTTATAACACTACCCCGAGTACGGAGTACAGTCTCATAGATAAAGAAACGCTAGATTGACCGCTATAACAATGCCTTATGGCTAAGAAAAGGGCTTCTAAAGAAGGTCACAGTAATACAGATTATATGCATTAATTCTTTTATCGCTCGGGCTATCACTGCCGATACTCAAGATCGACTTCCAAGTTGCCGTATTTCGCATCCATTAGATCAGACAGGTAGGACCCACGGGGCCGCCAATTCTTACGCCTCAGTGCGAGCGGAGACTCGCCCTTTGCTGCCTTGACATACGTACTCTGCAAGCGAAACAGCGGAACCCTGTCTGCCTCTAGGTTACGGGTGTCCAGACGAGGAACAATTGCGGTGCAGTTCTTGGCCATCATCCGGTTGATCAGCCTTGCGGTAATGAAGGCGGTGATGTCGACGCCCAAGGTCCATGAAAAGTCGGTGTAGCCAATGGCCCAGAACACGTTGGGAACTCCTGCCATCATGGCGTTCTTCCAGACGTACGAGCCGCCCAGCTGTAGAGGGTTGCCATTGTCAATTGTCATGCGGACGCGGCCGCCAAACTGGACTTTCAGACCGGTGGCAGTGACGATGATGTCGGGCCGCAAAATCCGTCCGTTGCCAAGGACGATACTGTCCTTGGTGACCTCCTTGATATGTGCTGTCTCGACGGATGCTTTCCCCGAGCGGATGGCGTCGAAAAAGTCGCCGCTGGGTGCGTAGCAGACTCTCTGCGTGAATGGGTCGTATGTGGGCGTAAAATGAGTGTCGACGGACACGTCGGTTCCTTTGAGCGCGTCACGGGCAAACCCCTTTAACCACCCGGCAGCCATCTTTGGCATCATAGTGCACCACCAGACCAAGACGGTGGCTTGGACGATGTACTTGATGCGTAGAATCCTGTCCGCCATGCGCACTGGGAACAAAGCCAGCGTGGTCTTGTCAAACGCGTCTTCCGGAGGGGCTGTGATGATGTAGCCGGGAGAGCGCTGGAGCATCGTGACGTGGCCAGCCGTCTGTGCCAGGGTGGGCAGGAGGGTGATTGCTGTAGCGCCCGAACCGATGATGACGACGGATTTCCCAGAATCGTCGTAGTCGCTCGGCCAGAACTGGGGGTGAGCCACCTTGCCGCCAAAGTTTTCGAGGCCTGGAATCTTGACCTGCAGGCCCTCCGCATAGCTGTAATAGCCGGTGCACATGAAGATGAAGCGTCCGTGGACCTCTCTGGGCGACCCGTCGTGTTCTGTCCCAACCGACCACATGTTTGTCTTTGTAGAAAAGTCCGCAGATATAACCTTTTGGTTGAACTGGATATGTTTGTCGATGCCAGCCTTAGCCGCGGAGCTTTTTAAGTATTCCATGATTAGAGGTGCTAGTCGATGTTAATTACACCAGAGACTGGACGCTGGAGGGGAAGTGTTTGAGACTCGCCTTCGGCTATCGGGTTCTTATGTCTCCATGGATTCCATGCAAAGCCAAAGGTGTACAGATCAGAATCGGATCGCAAGCCAGGGTATTTGAAAAAGTCCCAAGTGCCGCCGAGGTCCCCTCGTGCCTCCAAGATCGTGTACTTGAGCCCGGGCACACGTTCTTGGAGGCGATAAGCCACGTTCAGACCAGATAAGCCAGAGCCGGCGATGATGACATCAAAGGCAGCTTGCGGCTTGGTCTGTTCTGGGTCGATAGGTGTATTGTTGGACATGGTGATGGAATGAGGATGGGTTCAGTAAAGGGGTCCGTGACTTTAAGAAACCAGGCATAGGCGGAGTTTGGTTTTATAAGGTACGACGGGGTCCGGAGTACCTAAAAAAGACCTTATATAATTCCTACGGTAAGTAGAAGAGTTAAAAATACATCATAAGGCGGACAATAAGTCTGAGTTTTGACCCCGCGGAGACCCGATGGAGTTCTCCCCACCTGGTTTTTTAGCGATGAGCTGGAATGTCCACTCCTATCCGCTCTGGTTCCAATTTCCGCTACCCTTCTCAAGTTTCTGCCTTGACGCGCCCAGGACCCTGATCCGCGGACACCGATCCGCGGACACCGAGGAGGCGTCTGGCGCGGTAGTGCACTATCTATCCGCGATCCCAAACACGCTACCTGCTTCATGTCAATGACGCTAACTTCCTAGTATTAAAATCAGCGTGGGTCAGCCGAGGTAACGGGTCTGCAGGTGTGGGAAGGAAAGGCGGGGAAGTATAACTACCTATTGGCAGTGGGGCTTGCGAGTATGCTAACCTCTCCGAGGTTGGTTATAATGTTAGAAAGCTCGTATAACCAGTTAATGACCTTAAACATATGTGTGTATTGTGCATCTGTTGACTGTAGCTCCTACACCTTCAGGTTAGGGATGTCTAGCTCTCTGTTACTTATTAACATAGATCTAGGAGGCTAAGGCCTCAGCGACCCCTGCCTAGATCAGTTCTGAAGGGGCCTCTATTCCTCATATAATATCTTAGAGCCCTAGTATTCTATGTCTTTAATTTAATATTGTTGAATTGGAGGCATGTTACAACATCAGGGCACCAGGGAGTCACGTAAGAAGCAGGGGGTTGTCAGGACCGACTTGGAGAAGGCTCGCCAAGCCTCCAGCTGGCTAGCCTGTATTAGAAAGAAAGGAGAGCTAAACCTCCCTAACCTCAAGGGGCGGGGGGCCATAGTGAACAGATACACAATACACACACATATTCAAGGTCATCAATTGGTCATACGAGCTATCCAACAATTAACAGTCGAATACGTGCTACGTGCCCTTACCACTCGCACACCTCTCTCACCTAGATCGCCGACCAGTCGCCAACCATTCAGCAACGATGACCTCAGCTACCTCTATTAAGCTAGTTACTAGCAACGATTATATCCCCTAGTACTCAGGCCTGAAGACGAAGGCAATTAGCCAAGACCTTTAGCTCTATATTAACCCTAAAATGGCTAAGAAGCCTCTCCTTATCACCAGACCTCGAGTCCTTTAGCCATGCGAGATGCCTATTGAGAAGAGTGAGAGACACAGGTCACTAGCTGTAGGGTCACTGGTAGGGGTCATGTAGGTGTAAGATTAATCTCTGGCCCTCTATCCTAGAGCCTAGGTCCGCTATAAATGCCTCCGTTAGGTGCCTTGCTAGTGAGTCGCCCGGGCACGCTGGTGCCGCCTCCGGGACACGTGACAAGCCAGAAGAAGGGCACGCTTTTACCCGCAAGCGCCTCTACATCAACCGCCGCATCTAGCACCCCTACAACCGAACACGAATCGGAGACCTTTCGCCAAGCGGACAGCGAGGACTCAGCGATTAGACCGATCGAAGTCACTGATCTCATGAATGCAGGCCTCACGGCATTTAACGCGCTATAAGCCAATTACGAACATCAATCGAAGAGACATACAGCCCTCTAGAAGAAAACAGCGGTTATCCAAGACTGGATCCTACAGACTGTCTCAGCCTCTCTATATCGCCACTACTGCCTAGCTGAAAAGCCACTAGCCGAGTAAGTAAAAGCCCTATATGGCCATTTCGCCCAAGCAGGAGACGAACGCATGCATAAAGCTCGCCGAACCCTCCGCGAATTGCTAGCAAAACCCCGCCAATCCCGAGTCACGACCTATAAAGGTACGGGCGAATGGCTCACCCTTTAGGAAGATGCGATCTAAGAAGCCCAAGCAGTAGGGCTCTAAGAAGTAATAGAGGCAAGCCAGTGGTTTAAAGACCTAGTCACAGTACTGAGAGGTACACCTCTTAAGTCTTAGATTAATACATATAACGCTACAAAGTCAGACGAAGCTATTGCAAATACTCTATCAGTCATAAAGGTGCCTAACAATATAGATTCCTCCGCAACCAGGCGCATCCAAATAGCATCCCTAACCCCTTAATATCCTTTTCCCTGACTAATTCCCCCTCGCTATCTCCCAAGGCTCCAATTGCAAATCCACAAGCAGACGACATTCCTTAACATCAGCACAATAAACGGCCCCCAGCTTCACCAACGCCTGAACCCGCTCGTCCATGCTCAGCGCGTTCCTAACAGCAATAATTCCATCCGGAAATATGCCAGTGTCCTCATCGACATCGAGGACCCAGACTCCCTCGTCGTTTTCATCAGAAGGAACCCCAATCTTTCTCACAGTCGAGACAATCGGGTCGAACTCGTCAAGCGCATGGCACTCCCCGCCAACGTCCAAGTCTCTTCCCTCGTGGTTCGGGTTGTACCATCCTCCACCGAATAGCCGGAGCTTATGGCAGAAGGCATCTTCTTCTTCCTTGGGGACATCAGGCCGCTCGGTCGATGAGAACCGGTCGATGTCTAGGTACTGAAGCTCTAGGGCGTCCAGTTCGGACACCCAGATCCCGCCTGAGGAGGGGTAGCATGCTGCTTGGCCTGTGTGGATGCTATAGCGGGTAGTGGGGAGAGGACAGGGCTGGCCCTGATGCTCGAGAGCGGAGCTGGCGAATCCTTCGGAGGTAGAGTCGGAAAGGTCCGATTCCTGCGATGGGGCTGAGAAGAGTAAAATTGATGAATAAGAGGCGAAGGAGTGGTAGCTGAAAAGAGCCATGAGGAGGATTGAGATTATTGTGAATATCATAGTCACCGGCCGGCGCCAGTATGGGGGCTTAGACATCGGCTGTATGCCGGTCGCGACGGGTTGTTGGGTGTTTTTGACCATAGTCGCCGAGCTGAAGGGATTTCGTAAAATAAGAAGCAATAGGGCGCTTAGAACTTCAAATTGCGGGATAGAAGTAAAAGTCTCTAAAATGAGTGGGGCTGTGCGATGAAATGAGTAAGGCTGTACGATTCAAGAGTCACACTTCAAAGCAAGACAATTTGAGGGTTGAGTACTTAATTTCCCGTCCATGGGGGGGAAGGACTCTTATAAGCGCTGTCATTAATCAGGCCAGGTTGTAGAATGGGACTGACGTCAGCTATGCTTATTGCAGCCTAGAACTCTGGACGCCAACCCTAGGCTCACCAATAATATCTATCTCAGCTTGCATCTGTATGCGCCGGCCCCCAAATGTACTTATGCAATAACAGGGACACAGCCGCCCAGAATAGGTCTTTCAGGTTCACCGTATTATTAGGAGTAGTTTTATTGGGGTTGCCTCACGTGATGACCACACTGCACAATAGACTTCCCGGCTCGGAAGGTTCACTGAGGGGTTTTCTTCCCTCCTGCAACTGCCTCACGGGGAGTCAATTGCTCGCCTCGGCAGTTGTCTCGTCATCTCTCACGCGGTCAAGACTCGACTTCCACCCCCCACCTTCCCTCTGTATATAGCACTACTACAATATACAGACACTTGCCTCCCTACGAGGGAGCGCGGACGGGCCCTCTCTGTATTAAGACCGTATGACTTAAGATAGTCCGATCTGCTAGTAGCTGGGATGTGGATACTATGTGAGGAGCTGTGCTCCTCTGAGACATATGTAACTCAGACCTTTCAACAACACATCATCTTCCACTCCCGCAATATTGTTTAACACTCTGACGCTGCGGTCTAACACGCTTACGCATAAGACCGCAGTGACAGGTGACCCGTTGCGGTCTAACACGCTTACACATAAGACCGCAGTGACAGGTGACCCGTTGCGGCCAAACTACACACACTCTGTCCCTCTTGACTGCATGAGGTCACCAATAAAAGGTGTTTGATCGAGATACTGCTGGGAGAGTACTGGCTAGGCCCTGGTCTTGACTGGATCCTGTAGCATAATAATGGAACGGGAGAAAATCTGCACCTGGGCAAGTGTGCAGGGTTTGTGGTGTATATAGCGTCAGAGAAGGCCCCTGAATCATGAGGGTTCTGTAGAACAGTTCTCAAGCCAAAGATCTACGGGGCATCTGATTCAATCAAGCATGGTCAAGATGTTGGCCCGACACCTGCCTCTCCTCTTTGCTTCCTCCCTCCCCCTCTTCCTCACCTCCTACGCAGCACCCCTCGAGCCCGACGGCGCGATTGAAGCCCGCGACGACGACGACGTCAGTGCCCAATGGACATGGCTGCACTTCGAAGGCTGCGACAGCAAGCAGAAACAAGCCATCAAAGATGCACACGAAGATGCCGTTACCATGGCTCTTCACGTCGAGAACATCGATTTTGCCAACGACCCCGGCGCCATGGACTTCTTCGGTCCCAGCGCTCTGAACAAGGACTGCAGAAAAACATTCAGTCTGTCTTCGACCACATCGGCACGTTCAGGCTGAGCGATGTGTGGCCAGGGTATAAGATGAATGCGCGCTGCGGAACCGCCAACGACAAGAAGTATCAGAATCGATGCAATCGGCCGGGCGTTATTGCGTACCAGTGGAACACGAAGACTGATGCGACAGACCCGAATAATGCGCCACGGTATGATAAGGATGATGCGCTGAGCAATATGCATTTCTGTGATCAGTTCTTCTATTATAAGAAGCTTAATGATGCCATTAAGGATCAGAAGGATAGTGATGATTTCAAATGGAGGTATGATCTTACTAAGTATAAGAACCAGGGTATGTCACTACTAACAATTTTTCATCCATGGCCATAACTAATCTGCGGGCTGGTTAGCATACATCATCCTGCACGAGATGATGCATGATTCTGTCATGACCTACAAGCAGAACAAGAACCGCCGCATTCCAGACCTTAGTATGCACGTTTACGAGTACGTCCAGAAGCCCGACAGCCGTGATTGGAAGAGGAAGCTCGTCAAGGTTGACGTCTACCAGCCATACTACTGCAAGGTGCTTGCACGGACGGCCAGGGAGAAGATCGCCGAGGAAGGCATCACCATGAACGCCGATAACAAACGCCCAGTACGCACTTTGTACGTCCAATCCCTACCTATCCTTCACTTATTTCTGGGTTAGGGGCGATATACTAATGGATTACCAGCAAAATACGTGCAATCCAAGCTCGATGGAAACCAATACCCCTGGCTCCCAATAGCAGACAAACAAGCCCAAGACTGGTACGAAAGAAGCTTTGCGCTCCTAGTCTACGGCGACGACGGCACCTTCGGCGTGAACACCGCCGCGCTCCCCTCTGACGTCGCAACAAATAACGACGACGACAAGGACTACACAGCCAATGACCTCGGCGACGATGAAGTCGTCGAGCTCGCCAATGACCCGGACACCGACACCCTCGCGCCAGACTCAGACTACTCCGAGGATTTTCAGAACGAGCTACGGCAGTGGGCTGGTTACGTCCGCACCCCCGCCCCTAAGTGCGCGGGGTCCGCAGTTGACCGTATCGCGTTCCCTGCTTCTGACGCCGAGGCCTCGATTAAGGACTTCTGTAGCGAGGATGGGCTCTACGGCAATGTGTTCGTGCCGCCTATTAATATTGGGACTGGGCGGACGACTGATGGGAAGGGCAAGGCGCTTGGTGCGAGTGGTAACTACGAGACCAATGGCGGAAAGGATAAGATTTGGGTTGGGGCTTACTTTGCTGGGGGCTCTTGCATTGGGTCAATTACTTGGCCCCCTACTGGGGCTGGTCTGCGTGATACCGATCTTTGCATGGATCGGTTCAGGACTGTGCTTAATGGGGTATGTGTCTTGCTTCGCCCTCCTCTGTTCCCTTTGACTTTGACTGACAATCTCTACAGTATGACACAGACACCACGAAGAGCAAATACGGCGGAAGTCTCCAGGATGTCTGTCTGGTAAGCGCTCCACCCTTTCCCTCATCTTTTATCTCCCACAAATCTAACGAAACAAAAACAGGTCTACCAAATCCAAGCAGTTGGAAAGGACGACGAAGACCCCACAGGCATAGTTCCTAGCGGCGATCACGGCGGCATCGAATGCAAAGACACTGACACGCCAATCCTAGGCGACTCCTATAAAGATACCTGCACGTGCTAGTACAAGGATCTCGTCGATCAAACGGACATCTTTAGTCTTCCTAAAGAAGGCAAATGTAGTGATATTGACTTCAGGCCTGCTTGGAGTTATTCGGAGGATCCGGATTACCGTCCGGAGCATATTAAGCCTGTTGCTACTGTCAGCCCGTAGGGACTGTCAGACCGTGGGGATAATAGAACATGTCAAGGGCGGTTAGGCCACTGTGTGTATTATAGAGGAAACCTGTTAAATAGTGGCAAAAGGAAGCTTATGGAAGTTGCCACCTATTGCCACAGGCTTAGGAAGCAGCTTCCAGTTGATTCTATATAGCACAGAAAAGGCATATAGAGCTTGCTCCAAAACCTCAAGCAGCAAGCGGAGGACATAAAAAGTCACATAACAAGATGAATAACGCACAATTCACCTTAAAATCTAACAGTAGGTCTCAACTGAGTATATTGACAAATAGCTGAGCGACTACAACGAGTGTCCTGAGGTAAGGAGAGAAGTTTAAAAAAAAAGGCGGAAAAAGAGCGCGAAGTGCTAGTTATAGCTAAAAGGAGTTCCCCGAGTCTCCATATTTGCAAATATAGTCGTCAGTATTCTTATCGATGACTAGCTAAACGATCTTCTCATAACCTTCTGCAGATGCCATCTGTAGAGCACTTCCGTACTCTCCACCTTCCATATTGACGTCAGCATTATTATCGAGGAGTAGCCGAACGATTTTCCATGGCCTTCTGCCGATGCTGCCTGTAGAGCGCTTCCGTACTCTCTACCTTCTGCGTTAATATCCGCATTGTTCTCAATCAGTAGCTGAACGATCTTTTCGTGGCCTTCTGCCGATGCCGCCTGTAGAGCGCTTCCGTACTCTCCACCTTCCACGTTGACGTCCGCATTGTTATCGATGAGTAGTTGAACGACCTTCTCGTGGCCTCCTGCAGATGCCGCCTGTAGAGCGCTTCCGTACTCTCCACCGTACTCTCCATATTCCACATTGACATCCGCATTGTTCTCAAGGAGTAGTTGAACGATCTTCTCATAACCTTCTGCTGATCCCGCCTGCAGAGCGCTTCCATAATGTCCACCCTGCGTATTGACATCAGCATTGTTCCTGAGGAGTAGCCGGACTATCTTCTCGTGGCCTCTTGCAGATGCCGCCTGCAGAGCGCTTCCGTACTCTCCATCTTCCGCGTCGATGTCGGCATTATTCTCAAGGAGTAGTTGAACGATCTTCTCATAGCCTCTTGCAGATGCCGCCTGTAGAGCACTTCCATACTCTCCACCTTCCACGTTGACGTCGGCATTGTTCTTAAGGAGTAGTTGAACGATCTTCTCGTGACCTTCTGCCGATGCAGCCTGTAGAGCGCTGCTCCTGAACACTCCATTTTGAGTATTAACGTCGGCATTGTTCTCGATAAGTTGTTGAACGATCTTCTCATGGCCTCTTTCCGATGCCGCCTGTAGAGCGCTTCCGTAGTATCCATCTTCCGCGTTGATGTCGGCATTATTCTCAATCAGTAGCTGAACGATCTTCTCGTGACCTTCTGCCGATGCTGCCTGTAGAGCGCTTCCGTACTCTCCATCTTTCACGTTGACGTCAGCACCCCATCTTAACGCCTTTCGAACCGTCTCCTCTCGCCCTTGTCTTGCCGCCCAAAATAAGGCCGAGCTCCCACACCATCGTGCGTTGTGACGATAGAGATGCCCAGTTAGGAGATTATGGAGGCGGCGGTTTGCTCGGCTAAAGGCGCTAATAGATCTCTCCGAGTCTAAGTTCTCTGAAATAGACTTGAGCAATTCAACTGGCAAATCAGGCAGCAGCATTATCTTGACTTATTGACCTTGCGATGGGCTGTAGGATAACATGAGGGCGAAGCAAAGCCGGATGTTAGGGGTATGACAAGACTTGGGCCCATATGACAATTCCGAAGAGACCGATTCCTGTGTTTTATAGGCTAGAGTCTGATATTAGGTACGCTATATATGATACATATAGGCCTGTGCTTTTGACGCTTTGTCTCTAAATCCTGGGACCAACGGCGTTCCATATTACTCATTACGTGTTATAAAATCAGTGTTTCTTAAATTCGTGAGGCATTTGTTACACACAGTGGGCGGAAATTGGCCCAATTCGAGATGGTCACTTAGCATTGGAGTGGGTCACCGTTGGACAAGGGTGAACAACGTTATTGCGCTTCAATTGGCTCATGCTGGTGGAATCTGATATGTGTGTGAGGCCAAGATGTGATTTGAATCAATTCAAGGTACAGTACCTTGAGTTTGTACCTGCATATTCCCCTATTTGCAGGCAGCTCCTTGGCTCGTTATATTGTCAGACCTATTGCCTGTTGCTGGAAGCGCAGTTGGAATTATATCGCTCAGCATCATGGTCACTCAGGGGTTATTTGACTTTCCGCGGCAGAAGAAATGAGGATAAATTGGTGATGGATTCACCAGCTACGCTAAAAGTTCAGGGTGCCCGCTTATTGCTATAGCTAGGATTAATCCGATACATAATCCAACAATTGGCGAAGCCACGCATTCAGCTTGTCGGCTCTGTTTCAGCCACCACTCCCTTAGAAAAAGCCTTACAGGTTAGTAACGCCAAAAACTTGGGCGCGCTATACCGTCCGTGGCTAATGGCGTTGTGAGGTCGGACAAGAGGTCCCACGGCGCTGCTGCCTAGTTAGCCTCCGCCCCCCTCCTGTTCCCACCTTGAGGTACCTGTATTTAAAACAACAAATGACCTCTTGCAATTTCAGCTCCGCCTCTTTCCATCAGTACCCAGCGAGCCCCGGGATTTTCGCCACAAGCAAAGATCTTCCGCTGACCAGTCGCACCATGGCCAACCAAGCATCTTGCTGAAAGATTGATGAATCATTGAGGCCTCTCTCTCCATCCAGCACGATGTTCCAATTATAGGTACATCACATCTGAATCCACACGCGACGCGCCTGTAGTTGCATCATCTGCCATCGGTTCCTCCAACCCCATTATGTTCATCTGGGTCGTCCGCTTTACCTGTCCACGCGCTCGTCGAACCAGATACTCAGCAATCTTCAGAAGGAAGAATTCCTCTTGGGAAGCTTCGTCGTTCGTGTCCCGGAACATCCTCTGTGTTCGATCAACCAGGTTCCAGACGAAGTCTCACCGGGAAGCTGAGAACATTTAATGTGCTCGGAAGCCGAAAAATGGGAGAGAAAGCCCTCCACCATTCAATAAATGCGGAATGCATCGCTAAAGGCGGAATGTAATGGTCACACCAGTTCTGGACCGTCCACGTTAGGTGCAGTGCTTTATAGCCCCTGCATGGCCTGTCAGGGGTTTGCGTCTTAGCTGTGTGCTATTAGATACGGTGTCCATTTGCTATTATTTACTCCGTATAGCTGTGCCCTGTGTTCTAGGTAAGCTTTTGATCTAGGGAATTTGTGGCTAATCACTGGCTGGAATCCTTTTAGTTTAGGAGAAGGAAGGCGCTAGGCCAGAAAGCTGTCAACGACTGATATGACCTGGTCCCCTGCCTAATGTGATGATGTTTCTCCTAAACAGGATTAGGACGTACACGTTACCAACTCCTTTAGGCACATATGTTACCTAGCCTCAAATTTACAGGCATTAACGCTCGATAAGCACTCTAGATTATTACTAGAAGATTGTGACGGGAGCGTCTGGAGTGCTGGACCCAGGGTGGGGTCGATACGTGTTGAATAGCTTACTGTGGCAAAAGTGTAAGGTCGCCTTACATATGTCCTAGTACAGCAACTATTCTAGACCATAGGTCTCCAATTCAACACGCCCCTTCAGCTAGGGCCCACAGGGGTCTAGCTGGACTAATCATACCGCCGGACCCGGAGAATCTGCTCCTTTAGGCTACCCGGTTCTTACTTCTGATCGGGTCACAGAGTGCGTGAATGTGGGAATCGAACCCACGACCTTCCCAATTGAGCGCTGAGCGCGTATTCGACTGTTAATTGTTGAATAGCTGGTATGACCAATTGATGACCTTGAACATGTGTGTGTGTATTGTGTATCTGTTCACTGTGGCCCCCGCCCCTTAAGGTCAGGGAGGTCTAGTTCTCCTTTCTTCCTAATACAGGCTAGCCGGCCGGAGGCTCGGCGAGCCTTCTCCGAGCCGGTCCTGACAACCCACTGCCTTTCACGTGACTCCCTGGTGCCCGGTGTTCCAACATGCCTCCAGTTCAACAATACGTAACTAGGACGCACGGGGCAGGCCACAGGGACTATCAACGCGTCTACGCGTCTACGCGCCTGCCCGCTTTCTCTTTCCTCTTCATCGTAGTATTCTCGCAATACAGTGGCATTACCTCTTGAGTTGATCTCATCTGGCCTGTGACACTAGTTACGTATCGACCCCACCCTGGGTCCAGCACTCCAGACGCTCCCGTCACAGGGGGTGAGAGTAAGAAGAGTGGGAGAGAGTAGTGTGTTTAAAAGTAAGAAGAAAAGTAGGGGAGAAGAAAAAGAGGAAGAAAGGGAGGAGTGAAAGTATGAGTAGTAAAGTTAAAAGAAAGAAAGAAAAAAGGGGTGTTGGAAGAAAAGAAAAGGTAGAGAAGATAGTGAGTGAGAGTGTAAAGGTTAGGGAGTGGGGTAAGTTAAGGAAGGAAGTAAGGAAGTGAGTAGAAGAGGAAGAGGTGGGTAAACAGGGTAAAAAGGGTAAGAAGTAAAGAAGTGAAAAGGGAGGAAGGAAAAGGAAAGAAGTTAAGAGAGTAAGTAAAAAGAGGTTACAGTAATGTTCACTATTGCCTTCCTCTGCGGATCTCTCTTCCCTTTCTTTTAGGCAAGCCGCACGGACTAGTTGTACTTACAGGTACTTAGGAATACATAATTCTATTGGAGGGGTGAGAAGTGGCTGACTTTACTGGGTAATTTTACCTATGGAGTAATCAATGATCCAAAAATAGCTTTGAGAATAAGTCTTCTAAAGTACTACAAGGTGCATAGCAGCCCCGCAGCTTACATAATAAATCAAGACAGTGCTGTCAACACTGCAAGGTACATGTACATAGCACCTAGATTTTAGGGACGCTAGGAGAATTAGTACCTGTATCTCGTAATATTCCGGCCCTAACATTACTGGTCCAGTTTCCGGCCACTCTCTGACGAATTGTCCTTATGACTATCAGTAGCAGCTGACCACAGCCACCATTCTTGTCCCATTATATCATTATATGGGTCCTGCTGCCCTGCAAACAATGTGCAATCATTCTGCCAAGGTACGCGAAAGCAGAAACTATAAATTACCCTCGACTCCTGTGACCTTCCACTTACAGAGTTAAAAGAGAAAAAAGACAGGTGTGCTTATAGCTCTTCTTATAGCTGATCTCTGTGACTGTTAGACGGTCCCGAAGCTGAGAAGCCGACCGCGAGGACCTTCCCTGATCGACAGCCGAGGGGCAATCTTCGCGGTCGAAGGGGATACGGCAGAGGCGGAGGGCCGGTAGTCGTGTGGAAGCCAGAGCGCGTTATGTCCGATCACGTAGTCTAGAATTTGTCGGGGCTTAGACCGTAGCCGTGGAATTGTGGTGTCTCTGAAGCTTGAGTTTGTGACTGAGCTTGGGGGCCAGGCTGAGACGGGATCGCTCTACCATATCCACGTGTATATAGCTAAAATGGCTATCCATCACGGCGACCTAGCACTATGGGGAATCCGACCACCTCTACCACTTTTCGACGGAAAGTCTGTTGGCTGTGCTTTTTTGATCATGGCCCTGACGTCATTCTGTTGGTTATAGATAGAAAGTCTCCTGATATCCTCTGACATGTTAATACAGGAGTCGCCGTCGTCAATGTACCAACTCAATTGTTCATTAAAACTTTGTTGGAGTAAAATCCCGTATAGGGACGGGACGTAAGGGCCGTTGAGAAGGGTGCGATAGAATTCTGCATGTCTTCTCAGCACAGCCTCTGCGACCCATCGGACGTGCTCGTCCTGGTGCTCCAGTCGCGCTGCTACCGCCTTGAGGATCTCCTCAGGCAACGCCGGCTGGCTACCTAAGGCTTGGGCGGCGGCCCTTCGGACGTGCCAGTCCTGGTCCTCTAGTCGCGCTGCTACTGCCTTGAGGATCTCCTCAGGCAACGCCGACTGGCTACCTAAGGCTTGGGCGGCGGCCCTTCGGACGTGCCAGTCCTGGTCCTCCAGTCGCACTGCCACCGCCTTGAGGATCTCCTTAGGCAAGGCTGACTGGCTACATAAGGCTTCAGCAGCGGCCCTTCGGACATAGTAGCCCTCGTCCTCCAGTCGCGCCGCCACTGCCTTAAGAATCTCCTTAGGTAAGGCCGACTGGCGACCTAAGGCATCGACAGCAGCCCTTCGGACGTCCTCGTACTGGTCCTCCAGTCGCGCCGCCACCGCCTTGAAGATCTCCTCAAGCAAGGCCGACTGACCACGTAAGACTTGGACGGCGGCCCATCGGACGTCCCTGTCCTGGTGCTCCAGTCGCGCCGCCACCGCCTTGAGAATCTCAGGCAAGGCTGACTGACTACGTAAGGCTTTGATGGCGGCCCATCGGACGTCCTTGTCCTGGTCCTCCAGTCGCGCCACCACTGCCTTGAGAATCTCCTCAGGCAAGGCTGACCGGCTACATAAGGCTTCGGCGGCGGCCCTTCGGACGTCCTCGTCCTGGTCCTCCAGTCGTGCTGCCACCGCCTTAAGAATCTCCTCAGGCAAGGCCGACTGGCTACATAAGGCTTCGGCGGCGGCCCTTCGGACGTCCTCGTCCTGGTCCTCCAGTCGCGCCGCCACCGCCTTGAGAATCTCCTCAGGTAAGGCTGACCGGCTACATAAGGCTTCAGCGGCGGCCCTTCGGACGTCCTCGTCCTGGTCCTCCAGTCGCGCCGTCGCCGCCTTGAGAATCTCCTCAGGCAAGGCCGACTGGCTACGTAAGGCTTCGGCGGCGGCCCTTCGGACATAGTAGCCCTCGTCCTCCAGTCGCGCCGCTACCGCCTTAAGAATCTCCTCAGGCAAGGCCGACTGGCGACCTAAGGCATCGACGGCGGCCCTTCGGACATCCTCGTCCTGGTCCTCCAGTCGCGCCGCCACTGCCTTGAGAATCTCCTCAGGCAAAGCCGATCGACTACATAAGGCTTTGATAGCGGCCCTTCGGACGTTCTTGTCCTGGTGCTCCAGTCGCGCTGCCACCGCCTTGAGAATCTCCTCAGGCAAGGCTGACTGGCTACATAAGGCTTCAGCGGCGGCCCTTCGGACGTCCTCGTCCTGGTCCTCCAGTCGTGCCGCCACCGCCTTAAGAATCTCCTCAGGCAAGGCCGACTGGCGACCTAAGGCATTAACAGCAGCCCTTCGGACGTCCTCATACTGGTCCTCCAGTCGCGCCGCCACCGCCTTAAGAATCTCCTTAGGCAAAGCAGACTGACTACATAAGGCTTCGGCAGCGGCCCTTCGAACGTCCTCGTCCTGGTGCTCCAGTCGCGCCGCCACCGCCTTAAGAATCTCCTCAGGCAAGGCAGACTGACTACATAAGGCTTTGATGGCGGTCCATCGGACGTCCTTGTCCTGGTCCTCCAGTCGCGCCGTCACCGCCTTGAGGATCTCCTGTGGAATTGTGGCCCGTTTGGTTAGCGACTTCAGGATAGTTCTCTTCGTATCTTCAGACCCTTCATAGAATGCCATATCCAGGGCCAGTTCGGGAAATTCCGCTTCGCTTGCTAGGTTGGCAGTGTGTCGGAATGTGCATTCAAACAGGAGCCATTTGGACAGCCGTTGTTCTAAGTTCCCTCGAATTGGTAAGTCGCTCGATACTTCGCTCAAGCAATGCATAACCAGCCGTTGATGTGTAGGACCCAAAAGGTCAAGCGGTTCCTCCTCGATTATGTGGATGAATAGGCCCGCCTGGCCGTCTGCGTCGAGCAAGCCGGCAACAAAGCGCCACAGGATATCGTAGCGGGCCGTGTATTTATATGTCTGAAGGAACTTAACAGGATCGATGGCAGAATCGGTGGAAGGATCGGGGTCCACGTTCCTTCGACTCCTGATACGTAGACATTCGAGGGGCTCTCTGGCCTTCCACTGCCGTGTAAAATACCGCGCCGCAAAGTACTCCTGAAAGGTCAGGTGTATAAAGTGGTACTCTCGGTCCTGGACCTTTAGTGATGGGTCTGATGTGCGCAGGAATGAGAGTCGTGGAAGCGTCTTATCTAGTAAGAGTTCCTTGGACTTGAAGTGCTTAGATACAGCGCTCCGATGCTCTGACGTAAAGTCTATCACATCGTTATGCAGTCCAGTGAAAGCAAGGCCTTCAAGGAAGTATACCTCATCAGGGACAAGGTCTTCGATACCTACGGTCTCAATTTGGAAATTTGTCACCAGTTCTCCATCATGTTTCTTCCCCAATCGTATCACGTCCTTCTTCCATAACTTTTCTTCGATAGCTTTGTAAATGCCAGTCATCGTGTCCGGCACGGCTCTGCGATTGAAGTCGCCCCAGGTGTAACAAAGCGCATCCAGTTGAATTGGGATTCGCATAAGACCCTGGATGAGCCAATGGCCTCGAAGGAATGATTGAACCTCGTCGGCCTTTTTGAAATTGACTTCGTCTGTATCTGGATTGGCGAAGGCTCTTTCGATATAGGCCTTTACTTGATCTGGGTAAAATCCGATCGTTTCCAGCACGAGGTCGAGACGCTGGTGAGCCGGAAGAGTTGCAGACGGGCGGGATGTAATAATAACGTTGGGCTGATCTAAGAGAGCCCTGAGAAACCGGAACATATCACTCCCGCCTCCTAAGTCTTGAGATACTTCATCCAGGCCGTCGAGGAGAAATAGAGTCCTGTCACTCTTGGTCTCCAATGCGTGGGACATTTCTTTAGCGAGATCCGATCTACTGTTCGACAGAGAGAAATACTCATGACGAAAGAGATCTTCAAAGTTGTATCCCGGTACCAGGCGTCTTTCGTCTAGTTTCAGATTCCGCAGAGGCACCCAAAGGACGCGGTCAAATAACTGGCTCCATTCGACCCATGTGCCTTGGGAAAATTCATAGACAATCTTTTTGCACAGGGTAGTCTTCCCCGCTCCGGCGCGTCCTCGAATCAAGATTCGTCTGGGTCTTCTCTCCCCGTCAGGTCCTTTGCGTGGGTTGAAAAGTGTCGACAATTCGACCTGGGTCGTTTTGTCTGGTGTCTCAACCTTCTGTCGAGCGAATAATGAAAACGGGGAGGCCGTTACGTCTCTTTCCTCTACGCAACCTATGTCTTGGCCAGACTGCTCCACAATGGCGAGGTTGATGTAGCACTGATCCATCGGCAGCAGGTCGCCCGAGAGTCGTTCAATCTTAAGGTTGTTCGCAGTATAGCGTTTCTCGCGTATCCAGGCATCCGCTTGCTCGATCGGTCGCCCCTCTCGAATCTTCTGAAGAATTGTTTGGATTTTTCCTGCAACAACGTCGTAATCCGGATCTTCGGGCCCGAAGAATTTATTCATCATTACGTGACGTCGTTTGAGTGGCAGTGGCTCTGGGACAATGTCCAGAGTCGCTGAGCTCCTGTCAACCAGCTGGTGCGCGTTAGCAAATTTCCACCTACTGAACAACGACGTAGGACGGGGACAGAGGCGGCACGGCGAGCATTCCATAAAACTTACCGGATTTGCTGCTTGTAGCCAAGGTGACAGAAACTTGCGCTTAAGATTCGTTTTGCCGGTTTCGTAGAAGTTGAACACTTCACAAGGATGATCCTTATCTTGACACAGCTGAGTGAACCTGCGCACGAGCTCCTCGAGAGCGAAGGTCGATCCGTTCGCGCTATCAAGCAGTTGGGTCACTGACCGGTTTCGGAGCGAAGCCCAGGCCTTCAGCCTCGGTTCTGCCCAGGCGGCTATATCTTGGAATGCAGTCCCCCGGAACGGCGTAGCCAGGAAAACAATGCCGCGCGTCGCTTTCCTGAGAGAGGTATAGTCGCCTTGTAGGTTATCAGCCATAACGAGAGCCTTCACCAAGATGATGCCTCCGAGACACGACGCGATGAAGAGAATTGGCCGATCTTTGCCATGGCCATCTGATGCCAAGGGACGTATCATGTTCTGGATACCAGCGAGCAAACGCCGAGCAAACTCCTCGACTGTCCACGGAGTCGAGTCTGAATCTTGAAATAGGTCGGCCGGCCAGTCGCAGGTGAAGATCCGAGCCTGTCCCACAATGCTTGGGAGCATCTTTGAGTCTTGCAGCCAGTTGACTTGCTTCTTGGCATCGTTGCGGTCTTTCCATATCCACGTGTCCGGGGACCTCGTGTCCAGGCCATGGATGGCAATGATGTCGATGTCTGTGTTCATGTTCTTGTCAACAGGGTAGACTTGAACAAGCCCAGCAGGGCGTGTCTGTTGGCCTGTATTGACGGCCATGACTGGTGGGGTAGAGAGCTTGAACCCAGGCGTCCTTGCGAATGAGAAGGGTCCAAGCTCTAGCACTCGACGGGGGGCGGTTTGGAGCGTCAAACTCTGAGAAACCCCAACGGAAAATAGACACCACCATCGAAGGTGGAATTGGCAGCGCACAAGAAATTGGGAAGCAGTTGGGCAGATTTGGGCAGCGACGTCTCTTAAGGTACGACAGGACTGATCAGCTGAAATTAATAGCCGTCTTTGGTCGGGCAGTGCCGGGCTGCATGGTGCCTCTGGCGCCCAATAACATTGTCGATCTGATGCGCCACAGCGCTTCGGTGTGGTATCGCAGGCGCTGCGCCCGCCACTGCCCCTGCTGACTCTCGGGACGAGTGATGACTCTTGGGACAAGTGATGCCAGTCTACGCCCTGTTATTCTGCCGTATAGAAAGCTGTGCGAAACAGCAGGTGGTAGTGGCACAACGATAAGTGGCAGTGGCACACCGATGAGTGGCCTTCGAGTTGTCACAGCCCATCCAGAATATGCAACAGCGTCCGGTTGCAACAATTTGGGCACGCACTTTTCAAAGGCCTAGATCTAGAGATGGGTGCCAGTCAGCAGAGTCCGGTATTGGCCCATCGCAGTTTCTATTACCAGCCGGTTTCTTCCTAATAATTATACTAATAGCATGCTCCATTCTCCATCAGGCTTCTCGAGCGCGAGAACGAGCAGGCCGCCAACGCGTCCCAACACGACCGCCACAGACTCCTGTCGCTCCTACCCGCATCGTACCGCACAGAGTCCGGTGACTTGGCCGCCGCAGGTCAGCATGTCGCTGCTTGCGTCAAGAAGGAGCTCGACCTACAGCGGCTCAGCAGCATCCACAGCTGGCTCTGGATCGCAGGTCGGCCGATGCCGCCGCATGCGCTACACCACCAACTCTTACTAAGCCGAGAGATCTTTATCACAGAGCAGATGGATATGCACCTCGTATGGACGACGGCCAGGATGTTCCTGAAGCCCATCCCGCGCTTCCTACTGGAGCCGGACTTCTGGACCGAGTATCTCTGCTGTGTCCATGGATGCGGCTGCTCTCTTGATAACAATGATGTCACCCGCAGCACTACACAGAAATGCAAGCGCCGATTGCTCCGGCAGCGTGCGCTCGGCTTCCTATTCTCCTACGCCGCGCTGATCTCCCATGAGAGCGACTTCCGGATCGCCGAGGAGGAGCATCTGCTCCCGCCGGGGGTGCGGTGGCCTGCGTGGAGGACGTTGGTCGAGCAGCTAGGCACGGAGCACATCTACCCGGACATAGACTCGCGGTTCTGCCATGGAGAGCTCCGCCTGAGCCGGCTCAATAAGATATACCATCTGTGGCAGATCCCGCCGCGTGGCTACATGTCTCACTGGAATCAGTACGGCGCGTTCTTCCGGGACCACTTCGCCTGGCTAGCCGGAACGACGGTCTACATCGTCGTCGTCCTGACCGCGATGCAAGTTGGGTTAGCCACCGAGAGTCTTGGAGACAACGACGCTTTCCAGTCTGCGTCGTACGGGTTCACCATCTTCTCCATTCTAGGCCCCCTCGTCTGCGCCGGGCTTATCGTCCTGGCATTCTTTTATATTTTTGTTCACAACTGGATCGACCTCCTCTCGACTAATCTCCCTGAACCGCGGCGGCTTGCCAGGTCCTGTGACATTGAAGACAGCGTTGTAAGTCACTTTAGTATCGGAGTCAGCGTCCGCCTCGTCCAGGGGGCGCCTTGCATTGAATGTCGACATCGGCCACGGCGTACACTCTGCCTTATGGTTTGGCCAGTCCTCCTCTTAGTGCTCTTGCCCACAATACCCCGCGACGTGACAGACCCCGCATTTCCTCAGCCCCTCCATTTTCTTGCATACTCTACACGACATAAGCTCTGCGAAGAGTCCTGGGTCCGGCCTACGAAGGCCGCCATCTGGCGAGCGGTTCTGCGAAATGACTTGTAGCATGCTCTGGCGTGTCCGCGTCTGACATTTCAGGTTCCCGCAGAACAGGTCCACGATCGCCACAACGTGAGGTTTCAGAGCATTAAGGAACGGCATCGGTGGTAGGTATTCGGTGGCCGTTGCTGGTAACCCACACGCGCACGAGGCCGGACTGGCACGCCGGAGGCATGTCGCCCCGCTATGCTCTATAATGGTATTCATCGCCGCATTCTACAACGGTTTGTCCTCGGTTCTCTCCTTGTCTGAATGGTCTCCTGCTCTGACGATACGAAGGGGGATATCGTAGGACTTATCGAACTTGATGCCTATACGATGACAGAGGAAATCGAACCGAACGGGTGTTATTGTCATTTTAACGTTATAACTGTTCACAATCAGAAGTAGAATGTGAAAACACGTCTTGTGCCAAGATGACGTAGTGAGAAGTATTTGAGGAGACGAGGCGACGTCTCCCCCCATGATCCCTGCCTAAGGATCAGGTGATGAGAGTTAGCTTTGGTTGTGTTACATTTTAGGCTTTCGCCCGAGCCTTTACATTAGAGGCCCGTACTAAGGATTGATTGATTATAATGATATGCTCAGGACTTGGTAGACATATCTTACATACAGGTAAAATTGCTATGACCCTGTTAGTGGCTCGCACGGGATGAGAGTAAGTTATAGACGCATGGCCATTCTCTCTAAGCACATAACCCTCTCTGCCTGTAGGCGTCCTGATACAGAGCACTCCTTTTCCTATTCCTAACGGGAGGCCTTCCTAGCAAGCCGGTGTGGCGGCTGCTCCCCAGTTTGGTGCAGACAAGGGTAATAAGTTTCCCGGGCTCTGATCGGCTCAAGTTCTGTATTGCGAGCCGCAAATCGTTCGACAACTGGCTGACGGCTCCAGAGAAGTGGGTCCAGGTCCCTCTGCACCATGTCGCCATTTGTTTACTCAGAAGATGATTTGTTGACGTTACACTTGGCTGAAGATAGCCATGTCGTCCGCTTCAACGCTTCCACGTGTCTCCTTTTCGTTAGGCAATGGGTCCTAAATCTACTTCCTGGGAGCTCTATAATGGACATAATTTCTATTGTCTGTGTGACCAGCGGGCGACTTCGTCAGCAAAAGGAAATCTGCTGGGAACACGAAGAACTGCCTTGATTGTCGTAATAAGAACGATTCTCATGTCAGCTCTGTCTCCCCACTCTGTAAGATCAATGCTAACTAAATGAAGTATTCCAGATCCAGAGACGCGACCTTGACACTGAGGAACCTAGCCTTAGCTAAGAGATGTGCCCCGAAGAGAACCGACGGAGATGCTGACTTATTGCCTCCTAACGAGAGATCCGGAACCCAGCTTACGTCGCCAGAGACACTACGGCAACTTCATGCAGCTAGGTGGCTATTCCGAGATCACTTAGCCAGCCGCACGTTGTGCTGGGGACGCCAATTCCACCAACTCAATAAAGTACGTGGCGTTTCCGTTCTCTAGCTTCCTTACCTCCCGTGCAGCCAACGACCTATCCAATCGCCTCGCATTCTGACCCATCTACTGTCTGAAGCAGCACAACTGGTTTGGATTACTCTTGGCTGCTAGGTTCCACAGGGCCGGGAAGCATCCGAGACCCTCCCTGTGTTACCATGATGGAGTTTTGACAAGTACAACGGACCGGTGTTCCTGATCACCCCTGATAGTAGGAAGACTGTCCCGATTCTCCCCGTAGAGAGGGACTTCCTCATCGGAGCCACTCTCTGCGCTCGCACCTAGTTCCCCCTAATCGTATGCTACGCTATTACCGTTCAAAAGCCATAAAGCATCACAGAAGATATGATCGTTACCGATCTCTCCTGCCGGGATTTCCAGATTGGGTTAAGCTATGTGGCTGTCTCTCGTGTGAAAACGCTCGAGGGCTTGATGTTGGATGCCCCATTTGATCGCAATCACCTGATTTACGCGTCTCCCCCGGATGGTATGAAGATGAAGATGAGGGATCAGCAGCTTCGGAGACTGTCAAAGTGAGTAGGAAGATGTCATGCATGTGAGGGTTGTAGAGAGTCAAATTAGCCTTAATCACTGCTCAAGTCAAGAGGACGAAGGTCCCAGTTATATACACAACAATGGTGTCCAAGTGGGTCGGGACGCCTCCTCGGCTGGAGCGGAATATCGTTTGACAGAGACGACAGGTTCTTACACGGAATCCCTACAAGACAGACCACGGTTCTGCATAATTCTAGGTGATTCTGCTCGCAACAAGAAGAAATGTTACAAAAATTGCCCCAGTGCGTAAATAATGCAATGGTTGTAGATAATTGCTTGGCCCGCGGACTCTCAGCCTTCGGCTGATTGTAGCCCTTGCACCACCGCTCTAAAGTGCAAGGGGTGACGTAGTATTTTACACCATAAACCATTTAGGTCCGTATGGCGTATGGCGTATGGTTAGAAAGCCTGCCAACACGGACGGCATATCGGTGCCCGCGTGAGGATGGAAAGGAAAACCAACGGGTGAGGGGCCGAGGGCATTATGTATTTATCAAAAGTAATTGACGTCTTTCAGTAAGGTGGATGAGGAAGCGTGTGAAAATCTGCGCGAGGAGGTGCCTGATTGGATGAGGTGGTGAGACACGCAGGTGATATGAGCAATCAGAAATCGACATGGTCAACAGTGACACACCATGCGACCCAGCGGAGCCGGATGGGCCGGCATGGGTGAGGCATACAAACAGGTCTTTATTCCCATAAGTTACTTAACAGGGTCACCTGTATTTGGTCAGAGAAAATTAAGGTTCCTTTGCATGTCGCCGTTCAGGTAGTATTGTAGCCCCCTGTCGAGGGGGCGTTGATAATGGATCTTGGTGTGGAACCTGTAATTAGTGTAGTAGGCGTCAGGTAGGCCAAGACAGCACGCACCCCGCTTGACAGGGGTCTTCCTAAAACCTACTTCGTATCTGAGGATGTAACTATCTTTAGCCATCAGTCTCAAATCTTACATCGTCGGATGGACGGAAATCTCGCTCTCTGGAATCACCCCTTGTACTTCGGTTTTTCTTTGGGAATAGTTGCATGCTAATAGCTCTTGGCGTAAGGAGGCCTCGATGTAAATCGAAAACAACTATCCGAGCCACCACCCTGGTTCGCACCCGTTTTTAAAGAGGGTCTTTTTTTTGTCTATCTAGATAAGGTTAAGTGTAGGTGGCCTCGGTTCGTCTCTTCTAACCCGGTATAAAGAACCCTTTTGCAAGTTTTTCTTCGACGTTCCTCCCGGACAGGACTGTCCACACTCGTCCTCCGAGCATCGTGTCTTTTCTTGCCCAACGTTCATTCTCTCGTTCATTCTCCCGTTTATTCGTCTCAATTGTTTCATTTCTATTTCCTTCTTTTGAGTCCTCGACCCTGATCTTTCAAGTGGCGCTTTTTTCCTCGACTACCTAATTCACGACCGTCCATTGCCCTCCGTTTGTTGACATCTTCTCTTTCAGTTCGATCTGATAGACAATGTACTCGAAATAATTATGGTTCGACCAACATTCGTGGCACTAGCAGCCTTCTTATTTTCCCCTCTCCCAACCGCCGCTCTGACAGACTGCCCATCGAAAGAGGCAAGTTGGACATCAGACAGCGGCGTCGAATACACCGTTTGTCCCAACACCGACTACAAATACGGAGGCAATAGCCTCAAAGTCGTCCAGCGTGTGATATCCACTACTGCGTGTGCCGAAATTTGCAGCAAGGATCCGCGATGCGTCAAGGCCGTGTACGACAAGCGACGCCGGATCTGCCACGTGAAGGACAATGACAACGAGGAGATGATGGACTGGGCCAAGGACGCGCAATTTGACACGATTCGCGTCAAAGACATCGACGAGGGCGTCTTCATCGCTCGGTGCCCTTCTGGGACCACCAGATACCGTGCTAGCGGCGGAAAGACATATCATGTCTGCCGCAACACCGACTACGTTGGCGCTTCGGCCAAGATTATCAAGGGTTGTGCCACTGTCAACGCCTGTGCCGATCTCTGCTCGACCGTTAAGACGTGCAGAAAAGCCGTCTTTGACCACATAAAGAACGTTTGCCACATTAAGGAGACCGAGCCCAAGGCGTCGCTATTCTGGGTGCAGAGCAAGCAGTTCAGCGTCGTCTACATGCCCTCGGACACGGCGCCTTCGAGCAAGGGCAAATGGTCTGACATCATCCGCTTGCCTCTCATTCCCGTCGCAGCCTACGTTGCCCCCCAGTTCCCCCAGTCCCAGAAGCTGCTGTTCTTCTCCTCTTGGGGCCCTGACGCCTTCGGAGGTGCGTCTGGCCTGACGCAGTTCGGTACCATGGATCTTCCTACCGGGGCCATTTTCAACCGAGAGGTGGCCAACACGCACCACGACATGTTCTGCCCTGGAATGAGCCAGCTTGGCGACGGCCGCATTCTGATCCAGGGAGGCTCGAATGCCGAGGCTGTGACCATCTACAACCCCAAGACCAACGACTTCACGCGAGGGCCGGATATGCAAATGCCGCGTGGCTACCAGACATCGACCATCCTGTCCAACGGCAAGGTGTTCACCATTGGAGGCGCCTACTCGGGTCGTCGCGAGGGAAAGAATGGCGAAGTCTTCGACCCAAAGTCCAACAAGTGGACCATGCTCCCTGACGCCGACGTCAAGCCCATGCTCACCACTGACCGCGAGGGTATCTGGCGCGAGGACAACCACGCCTGGCTGTTCGGGTGGAAGGATGGCAGCGTCTTCCAGGCCGGTCCAAGTGCTAGCCAGCATTGGTACAGTACGAAACGAACTGGCTCAGTCGTCGAAGCGGGCACGAGAGACGGAGGCGACGCCATGTGTGGCATCTTCGTCATGTACGATGCTGTTGCAGGCAAGATCCTGTCGGCTGGAGGCAGCCCTGACTACACTGGAAACGACGCCAACAAGCGCGCCCACATCACCACCATCGGCGAGCCCTTCAAGCCGGTTGTTGCGGAGCGAGTGGCCGACATGGCGTTTCCTCGCGGCTTCGCTAATGCCGTCGTGCTGCCTGATGGGACAGTGCTCGTCACGGGTGGCCAGCGCAAGTCGGTTGTCTTTACAAACACCGACGGCATCCTGGTCCCCGAGCTGTTCAACCCAGCTACCAAGAAGTGGACGCAGCTTGTTCCACACGCTGTGCCTCGCAACTACCACTCCGTCTCTATTCTCCTGCCGGATGCTACTGTCTTCATTGGCGGCGGCGGACTCTGCTATGTTGCCACCGTCGGCGGCTCAACCGCCAAATGCGACAAGACGGCCGACCATGCCGACGGAGAGATTTTCCAACCGCCCTACCTCTTCAACCAAGATGGCACCCGTGCCACCCGTCCCACCATTAGCAATCTAGTCCAAAAGCCGGTCAAGGCGGGCAGCACGCTCAAGTTCAGCGTTACCAACACGCCGGGCCCAGTCAAGATCTCACTCGTCCGCATGGGCAGCGTCACACACTCTGTTAACAGTGACCAGAGGCGCGTTCCGCTCGACAACTTCAAGGTCAAGGATAATCGGTATTCTGTCAAGTTGCCAAAAGACAACGGTGTCTTGTTGCCCGGGTTCTACTATCTCTTTGTTATGTCACCACAAGGCGTTCCAAGCATCTCCAAGACGGTTCAGGTCGCGCTATAATCGCGGCGCCTGTTGAACATGTACACTGAGTACTGTACGCTATCGTGCCCTGGTTTATAGATAATAGATAATGCTGTACGAATATGTTATCGAGTATCCCTGACGCTATTAGATCAGTTTCAAAGTGGCCCCGATGCATTCCCGTAGACTTATAGGGTGCCCGTCTGGTTCCCTTTACCTTTCTTACAATAACTCATTCCACTCAGCCTCCCCCTGCTAGCAGAAGCCTTGACTGGAATATGGTTAGTGATGCGATTGTGGCGGGACAGGGGTTAGATAGGGTTGTGGGGACTAGAGATTCAACTCTCTAGGTCTCGGGATTTTTCTAGGGATTTTTTCAAGGAGAAGACCATCATCACGAACGTCAGCTTCAACAGCTGGGGAAGCAGAGAAGCCTCTTAGCTGCGGGACTGGACGGCACTGTTATTTTCTAGACTGTATGACTATCAATTTCATTGCGGATTTCCTGCTTTCTATCAGACCTCTTTGAATCCGGCCGAATACGCCCTTTTCCTGCGAGCCGACCGACCGCGTCCGCGGTCTTCCACCCAAGCCCGGATCTGCCGCTGCAACCTTCATCTTTTCGAGCCTTGCCACAATCCGCAGCGGCGATCCAACCCGATAAAGCGTCTAATTAGACACTTTCCCAGCTATCTTGAAGAGACCGGCCCGTCATCTTCACCTGCGGTGGTGCTGGAAGCAGCCGCTGCCGACCTCTGCTGGAGGCGGCGAGACGGCGTCAGTCACGATTGGCCCCAGTGGCCCCGGAAAGATAGTTAGCCATTTGGGTGTGGTTTCTTCCTCGTCCGCCAGGGTCGTTTCATTAGCCTTAGGGTTCAAGGCTGTGATAACGGTCAATTACGTGGAAAGAAGAAGTTCTCCACTAAGAAATCTCAGTCATTTGATAAAGACATCCGTTATTCTAAGCATTCTGCAGAAGATGATAGGGATTAGGAGAGGGCTAATATACTACCTATAGTATAAAGGCGGATTTGTTAAACATCAATGTCAGCAGGTGAACACGCTGTTAAGACAATTATTCACCTCAGACTACAACAAAGGGGCCAGGGATATTGCAAAGTTCTATCTTTTATTGAAAGATTGCCATCGTTCTACGCAATACGGCATACTGGGCCGACTTATCAATCTTGGAAGCTGGCAAGACTTGTTCCACGCTCTTTGGCACGTCTCAACATCTTCCTTTGCTAGCAGTACCGGTAGTTATTGGTAGGTGGTGCATGGTATACATCAACATGCACACGCTGCCAAAGAAGCACCCGCTAACGACACTCAAAGTATCAGTGAGTCGAAGGTACATCTCGCCAATGAAGAGACTGACGCTTGCCCTCGGCAAGAGTAGAATCGGGCGGATGGAAATAATCGAAGCCTATGCAGCACCGCTGTAGCACGCCAGCGTGTCGCTAGTATGTGAGGTAGATCGGAAGGTGGCGATAGCGGCAGCAAACAGTGTCGAAGGCATCACTATTACGGCCAGCGCTTCTGACAGAGGAGGAATGGCGGGCATGGGAGGCATCATCAGCCACAAAGCAGCAGGGCAAGAAAATAGGGTCATGGCCAGGTACTCAGTCACTCTCAGCTCGCAAGACGACCAGAACCCCTACATAGCCGAGCTAGGGGCGATAGCGATAGCATTGCGATACATGCCTGACGGATTGCGGGACCGAAGGCTTACCATACTGTGTGCATCAGGGTTGGGAGGGGCACTTGTTCTCTCAGGCAAGAAGCTCGACGTGCTTTCTCTCTCTGAGGAACCCGATATAGTAGAATTGTGCAAATGTAAATCCGAAGTTTCGCAGATGTCATCATCTCCGGTAGAGTGATACTGGTCACAACATGGTCCCATCGCGCACGATCTCAGCATCGCCTCTCCTAAGGGGCTAGGCGAATTTGAGCCCGTCTCAATTGTTCTGTGTGACTCTGGCGCATTGCGTAGATTCTACAGACACGGCTATACCAACACAGACTCTTCCGTTGGTTGTGGACGCAATCCATTTCCGGCCACAATGGTGTTGCTGGTAATATGGTTCAAAGCTGGTGGGGGTGGCGTTTCAGCTCGATCTGACCGACTAGCGGCGTTTGCGAGGACATCGAGGCAGCTTGTCGACTCTGCGTGACGTTGCAGCGAGGATGGAGGCCGCAAAGCTTCTATCGGTTGGGGGACATAGACTTGAAATCGGATATCTCCATGCACCGAGGAGCTCCGAAGCCGTCGTCGAGCGCGTTTAGTAATGACATCTTGCCTTGCTTTCTCCTCTGGTGTATCGTACTTTCGAGGTCGCCCACGCTTCTTGGGTGCTTCGGGCATAGTGATCAAGATACAGTGTTACAATGATTGACTTGGACTGTCTTGAAGTTCCTAGAGCTTGATGAGATGAGCTTGCCCCTGAGTTGCCACGAAATCCTGATTAGGCTAGTGCGTGACTGGAAATCAAATGAAGTTAGTGTGTGGCCGCTAAATTCTGGTTGGCTAGAGGTTTTGAGCACCAAGTCCAAAATAGGCTAGCGTATTGGCCGCGAAACTCAAAAGGGCAATTTTCGACTGACCCGATGGCTTCGTACACAAGGCACATCACGGGGGTGTAGAATTACCACTTTTCTGGCCCGTGCACACCACGCCGTCGTCCGTGCACGTAGGGACCGGTCTCCTGTGACCTGCAAAGCCGATTGAATAGGAGAAGAATGCACCTCAGAAGTAGGCTGTGCCCGAGGGCTGTGCTGCTGCGCCACCAATTGAGGCTCTGCCTGATGCGAGCCTGTATTTCCCCTCCTTTTTAAAAACCTTTAATTCACCAAGAACTGAGTGTCTCTTGCCTCTAGGATCGAACAGCGTCTCCATAAGTTCATAACCGAAGCAGCCTCACGCTCTGAATCAATCACTATGGCTCAGAGCGAGAAGGAAACATCTACCTCGCGAACAGTCAAATATCTACCCGGACACGATATCTTTTGGACTCCGGAGAACAGCCACTTCTTTTCGAAGATATCGTATAGCGCCCTTAATGCGGCGAGGCGGGAGATCCGCCTCACTAGGGTGCTGCCCGACTCCGGATGTGGATTAATCGAATGCGAATTACTGCACAATGTACCTTTGGCCGACGTGCAGGGCCAGTATTTTGCCCTGTCATATTGTGCAGGCGATGCCCGCAGAACGGATGCCATACTTGTGAATGGTATTCGATGCAACGTCTTCGCCAATCTAAGACATGCCTTGACAGTCGCTCGGCAGTTTTGGAAAACAAAGTTTAGAGATGAGAAATTCCTCATGTGGGTTGATCAAATATGCATCAATCAATCTGATCTCTCGGAGAGATCCCATCAAGTCGGCTTTATGAGGGACATATATCAGTGCGCGCGACAAGCTCTCATCTGTCTATCGACGTCCAAAACTAAGGGAAGAGGGATGGAATGGCTCCTTGAATTATGCGAAAACGTTTCGGCTCGAGAAGACGATTTGATCCCTAGGGAGTGGGCGCCAAATCAAGCAGCAAAGCGGGACCGAGAGGAAGATGATAATGAGGAAGAGAAGATCGACATTGAGCGTTACCATTGTCACCGTCTCGTGCATTATATTTGGGAGCATGTGGTTGACGAGCGATTCACAAACGGATGGCTCGCTTTTTACGATGTTGTGGAAAGCCCTTGGTGGAGTAGAGCATGGGTCTTTCAGGAATTCATGGTGTCTACTGGTGCCACTTTTTTATATGGGCGTCATTCTGCGTCTTGGAAGGATGTCTCGCATATCCTGAACTCCATTTGCTCTACCCACAGGTACTTTCTTACGAATCGAGACTCATTTCTCTCGTTGAACGATTTTGAGCTTTATGGACCCCAAGATCGCCAGTTCTGCCGCGTCCTGGACCGAATCGAACGTACAAAATCCCAGGCTGCAGTGGACACAGCGGAGTTCATCGTTAAGACTAAGCTCAACTGGGGTGGTTCCGCAGACCTGAAGCAACTCCTTGCGCATTCCCGGTATTGCAATGCTTCTGATGATCGGGACAGGGTTTACTCCTTCATCGGCTTGGCTGCCCCAGGATACGGCATCATTCCGAACTACTCCGCTGATAACGTCACGTCGAAGGTTCTTATCGAAACAACAAAGAACATCATACTCTTTGAAGATAGCCTTGACGTTCTAGCGCATGCAGTGGCCCCCGCTTCTACTCGGCGAAGTATGCTCCCATCCTGGGTAGTAGATTGGACTTGCAAGGAGGTTTCTGGCCTCCGGAACAACCATTTCGGCACAGAACTTAATGGCTCGCTCAGTGGAATCAAGAGAAGAAAACCAGATGTCTCTTTCCGCACAATCGCCCATCAGCAGAGTCGCTATGGGGCTGTGGTCCTGGAAGTTTGGGGCATCTTCATAGATGCGCTGGCTGTCGAGATAATCGACGACTGGGCAAGCCCTGAGGAGAGAGCACTTTTCCGGTCCTTTCAGACATGGAAAGGTTACACTGTGTTGTCCACGAGCCTTGTGGAATGCAGTGATCAGCTCTGGATTCTCTACGGCTCATTGGTGCCACTTATTTTGCGGCAGGTGCCGCACGAATCATGCGACTATCGTCTTATTAGCAGTGCGATGACATTCGACCCTAATGCGCAAAGGACGATGGGTATGATCCATGATATGATGAAATCGGTTGAAATGGGTAGATTAAAGCCGAAACGCATCTCAATCCTGTAGGAATATCTTGTATCGAGTTCATGAACTGTCAGTTTTCTTGGTGGGAAAGCGATATAAATGAATGAATGAATGAATTTATTCCGCCCGGGAGGATAAGCCTCATAGGGCCCCCAACGCTAACCCTCGTTACATTATTTTTCCAGTGTCTTGTTTTCTAGCCTTCCACTCCTGGTTCTTCCCATTTCTAGCCCCTCTTGTTCCTATGCGACAGGCCTGCTTGAAGGCCAGATCTCCAAGTGTTCAGCGTCCTATCCTCAGCGGCTGAAGCCTGGTCTGTCTGTGAGAGGCTGTAGTGCCAGATTTAGCTGTTTTTGTGTTGTTAGTAGGTTTTTATGGCTGTGTAACATCCAATCTTCCCGTTCTTATCGCAAACTTGATCGCTGCTCGCACCGCTTGTAAGTTCGGTCTCCACTTGTCACCGTCCGCCGCCGTCTTGCCGCCTAAAGAGAACGAGAGATCCCCCCATCTTTGTTTGGTCCATTCTCCGCATATCCTCTCGTTGCGTCTCCCACTTCCTGCATTTGAACAGGAAATGTTCTATGCTTTCCTCCTCTTCCCCGCATTCGCATACATCTGACTCTGCCGCGTCTATTCTGTGTAGGTATTTGTTGACCCGCGCCATCCCCGTTCGTAGCTGTGCCAGGGTGTCGGCTTCGCGCCTCTTGAGGGGGTCATAGAGTGCGCACACGTGTTTGCCGGGGAGCGCCTTGTCGAGCCGTTTCGAGTAGCCGCCCACGCCCTCGGGTAGGACCATATGTTGCTGACGTTGTGCTAACAGTACTCTGAGCCGGGTCGATCGGGCCTGATACGACGGCTTCCTTGGTGTGCATTCGGGTTCTGTTGCTCTTCGCGCTTCCACCTTTGCCTTCAGTCCCAGTCCGGAGGATTCATGGATAGGCGATATCCATCGCATCGTAATAGTGTTTCCGTCCTTTCGAAGTCGATCGGCTTGTTTGTAGATTTCCCGGATAGTGCTTTGCCCAGATTGCTGTCGAGGTTTCACGGTCGCCTCTAGCGCTGATCGATTTCTTGTTACGACGGTTACCATGCACAACCACCCTTTCGACACCCCCACCCTTTCGCCACGCAAAAAAAAAAAAAGCATCACCAAAACTCGCCAATTTCACTTACACGAAAGTTGGCCAAAATACATAGCTACCTAAAAGAAGGTACCTCTATTGATTATAGAAATGATTGGAGGTGATTGTTTTGACTCTGTAAGGCTGTGCGGGGTACGCGATATATGCAGGCCATGCTATTGAAATAGAGTAGTGCTATTCGGGCTGTATGATATTGCTATCCGGGCTGTACCCAAAATACGCTTGCCTAAAGAGGGAAATTTATCACATGACTTCCAAAACGCTAGCCACATTAGGAAAGGCTTATAGTCACGTGATCACCCTCGCTTACAACACCCCGCGATATCGGATCGCAATTCCTAGGCCAACTTAGACCTTTTACTATCGCGTCGCCCCTCTGCTATTCCACACAACCATTTCTCACGAGTCACAATGACTCAATCTCACGCTGAAGACGATGCCGTCAACGGCATCTTTTCCCTAGGTTCTCAAATCCCACCGCCGCCGCCGTCAGCGCAATTCTCGTCTCTGGATGACCTCGTCAAGTCTCTGCAAGACTTCTATCGCAAGAACGGCGCCGCCTTAGTGAAGAAGTCACCTGGTAACTATCGTGAGATTCATGGCGTTAGGCAGCCAACTTATATTCAACTGCGTTGTGACCGCGGTGACGCTCGTGAGTGTGAAGCTGCTGGTGTACGCAAATCCAGTACGCAAAAGGTCGACTGCCCGTTCAAGATCACAGCGTCAGCAACGCAAAAGCTCAACTATCTCTGGACCTACCGAGTCGCGGTCTCTGATCATAACCACGGCCCGTCCCTCGACCCGTCCGCACACGTGATGCATCGCCGCCGCACACCAGAGCAGCTAGAAGTCGAGCGATCTCTTTTCAAGCACAAATCCCTCCCCGCCCGCGAGATGAGTGATATCATACGTGATGTGACGATCGAGCCGTCTTTCTTTCGACAAAAAGACATCTATAATGACCGTCAGAAGCTGCGGCAGGCATCCCTCGGCGGCAAAACAGCGACGCAGGCGTGGATCGGCTCCCTCCAAGATCAGGGTCTCAAGCACCTCGTACGGTATAGTGCTGACCGCAAAGTTGAGGCTGTTTTCTGGACTTATCCTTGGTGTGAGCTGATGTGGAAGAGGTTTCCAGAGGTTCTTGGTATGGACAATACATACAAGACTAATCGCTTTAAAATGTACCTTTTCCAGGTCACTGGCGTCACAGACCAAAAGTCTGTAGCTAACTTTGGCTTTGGCCTCATCAACTCCGAAAAAGAGGAAGGATTTCAGTGGCTTTGTGACCAAGTAGATGATTTCCGCCGTTTCCTTGGAATCCGAGTGCCTTCTGTTGTCATCACTGACAAGGAAATAGCCCTAAAAAACGCCCTTTATGTGACCTTTCCAGACACGCAGCAGCAGTTGTGCGTCTTTCACATCAACGCCAACATCAAGGCTAAGATCGCAGCCCGTTGGAAGGACCCAAAAGACGCCGATGCTGATGAAGATACTGACGATGATGACGATGATGACGATTGTATGCCAACGCCTAGTCTCAGTGATCGACATCATGAAGCCCTCTATCGCGAGGCCAATGAAGGAACTTACGGCAATCGAGACTCAGCATCACCAGCACCGCCGCCTAGCACACAAGGTGAATTGACCCGCGAGACGATGTTTTCCGCCTGGCACCGAGTCATCTATGCCGACCAAGTGAGTGACTTCAAGGCGGCTTGGGCCTCGATGAACGATGCATACAACCCACAGCAAAAGTCAATCCTTCGATACATCTCAAGGGAGTATATGCCTTGGCGGGAACAGTGGGCAAAGTGCTACATTTGCCGCTATCGTAACTTCGGCCAGAGGGTTAACAGCCCTGTTGAGACTGCTCACAAGGATGTGAAGTCATTCCTAGTCACCGGCACCGGTGACCTGCTTCACCTACACAAAGCTATCCAACAGATGTTGAAAAAGAAGCAGCGTGACTATGAGCAACAGGCAGCTAGAATGATGATGCGTCAGCGACGAGAATACATGGGCCGGGAATGGCTTGGTAAGGTTCCCTTACAAATAACCTACGCTGCTGTCGATTTGCTTGTCAAGCAGCATCGATTTGCTGAGGCAGCTTTCCTATCACTCACGCAGCCGACCCCCGAGCCGTTGAGACCGTGTTCCGGCAACTTCACACAGCAATACGGTCTTCCCTGCAGTCACTATATCTACGACTTGCTGGTGACTAAAGAGCCGTTGTTAAAGGAAGTTATCCTGCCCCGCTGGTGGCTCCATAAACCTCTGGTAGGAATTACAGCTCTTAGTATGAGAAATCTACTAATTTCTATCTCTAGGACCTCGAAGAGCCACTTCTACTGATCCGCGACCCTGACGTTGTCGCTAACCTCCGCGGCCGACCTCGAATACCTGTGAATAAGAAGCTCACGATACCCTCATATCTACAAGCCAGTGTGACCTCGAGTCCCCAGCAACAGACCCAAAGCCAACAGACCCCCCGGCAGCCTCGCCAAAACCCACAGACGACCCGCCGGCTCAACCCAAGCGTACGGCGCACGCTGTCACAGACCGAGCTTGTGGACACACCAAGCAGCCAACAGTCCCGAAAACTGTCAACGCCAAGATCACGAGGCCATACAAATACAAGGGGAAGAGGATCTAGAGGAGGACGAGGTAGAGGGAGGGGCGCCGGGGCCGTGGCCGCGGCTCCGGCCCGGTCACAGTCATCAGCGTCGTCAGCCGTTGAAGATGTCATTATCATTCCTGCTACGCAGCCGGAATATTATTCGGACCGATAGAAATACTATTTTTCAGAAGAAACACCGGAAATGCGTTTTTTGAACGATTTGGTTGTAGCCGGGCTCGCGGGCTGTTGTGATGTGTTGACCTTGATTGAATTGGCCTGATGTTATTCACGTTCTTTGACTTACACTGTAATTTTGGTGTGGCGGGGAGCATTTGCCGAATGCGGTTGAAAATTACGTGGTCATGTGATCGATACAGCCCGGATAGCAATATCATACAGCCCGAATAGCACTACTCTTGAAATATTGTCAGTTTAATCACCAAGCTCCTCACCGCTCTTTCTCGTGTTTTTTGGTCTTTGTCTTTGACAACGACAAAAAAATGCCTATCTCGCGGCTTCGATGGGAATATACAGAGGACGACATGACTGAGGCTATATTGGATATTACTGATAATGGCTTTTCGCCCTCTCAAGCGGCCCAGAGACGGGGAGTGCCCCGAGGGACTCTAATTGACAGACTTAACGGCCAGACAGCCGTGAAAGAGCAGATTCAGCCTCGCCGACGTTTGTCCAAGAATCAAGAGGACAGATTGGCTTTCTGGATACTCCGTCAGGAATCACTAGGCTATGCTCCGTCCCACAATCAGATCCGCGCTTGCGTCATGAGCTTTTGAGACGGCAGGGCGAACACTCCGAGTTAGGACGCAATTGGGTGACCAGATTTATCAACTGCCGCACAGACCTGAGGACCGAGATGGGTAGACGTCAAGAAGCCAAAAGGTTCGACTCTTTCACGCCTAAGGCAGTTCATTGGTACTTTGATATCAGGGAGGGCCAGTATGGCTGGATCAAGCCTGAAAACACTGTTAACGTTAACGAAGGGGGTATTATGACTGGTTTCGGCAAGCATCTATCTGTATACCTTGTCATTGATTGAAATTTGACCGACTAATCCTTTTTATTTAGGCTTAGATAGCCTGGTTATTAGAAGCGCGGACCCAAAACGGAAGGCATTTCTCAAGGGACCACAAACTCGAAATTGGACTTCATTTATTGAAACTGTCACTACTGATGGCCGCGCCTTAATCCCTGGAATAATCTTTAAGGGGAAAGAACTCCAGAAACAGTGGTTTCTTGAGGAATTTAGGAAGATAGCAGACTGGTATTATATAACTTCGCCTAACGGGTGGACTGATGATCATATTGGCGTTGAATGGCTTGACAGAGTCTATCTGTCCCAGACTATGCCTGCTGACGACTCTAACGCAAGACTGATCATTTTAGATAGTCATAGGAGTCATATAACGGTATGTTCTTCGTTTTCTTCAGCTTAAGATCACTACTGAACGACGGAAGGATGAATGGATGGCCACGTGCTTTTTGAACAACGTTTATTGTTACTATCTGCTAGCACACTGCTCTTATGGGCTCTAGCCGTTGGACAATGGAGTATTCAATGCCTCTAAAGCCGCATATTGACGAGAGTTAGAAAAGTTCTCTTCATTAACTGATTCCACTCCAATAGACAAGGTTAATTTCATCAGGGCCTACGCTAAGGCGCGTCGAGTTAGAATGACTGAGAAAAACATACTCTCTGGCTGGAGGGTTACTGGAAATTGGCCGATCTTACGTGCTAAAGCGCTGCGGCACCCAGAAATCCAAGAAGATAGGCCAAATGGCAGCCCAAGAGCGACTCCCGAACCCACGCCGTATTTTAGCTCGGACGATACACCAAAGACGAGCCGTCAAATTCGTGATCTTGGGCTGAACAAAACGCCAAAGACACGAAGACGGTACAACATAATAGCCAAGGGGTTTGAGGCTTAACAGCAGACGGTAGCGGCGCATACTGTGAGGATGCTAGCCTAGAGGAGGAATTGGCTCGCCTGAAGAGAGGGAAGAAGAGGAAGGCGGTGCCGAATGCTAACAAACGTTTTATGACTCTTGGTGAGACTCTAGCTGGTGGAGAGGCCATAGCCGAAGGGGAGACTGAAAATATGCTTGTTGTGGTGGAAATATGCTTGTTGTGGTGGAAGGTGGCTGTTCAGACGAGCCGGAGTCAGAATCGGAGGCTGCCTCGGTCATTGAAGTCAGAGAGGAAACCATACCCCATCAACCAACCACGCGATCAGGGCGGGTTATCAAAAGACCCAGGATTCAATAGATATGTGCATTTATTATTTAAAATACTTCGAACACCCATTAAGTTGCCAAGGCAAGGGACTTAACGGCTGAATATCCAGCCCGAAGGGTAAATACCGTATACCTGCTATTAAATTCTCCTGGGGGAACCCCCTAGAACCCCCCTTTCAACTGCGGCGGTAACCAGCTGTTAAACCACTTCAAACCTGTAGCCAGGGAGTTGACTGATAGACATAGGGGTCCCTCTACCACTTCCTGACAGGCCCAATCAACTATATACCGTATATCGAATTTCCCCTTTCCCTATAGCTTATAAGAAAACGTCATTTAGTCAATGTAGCGTGGTGGATACGGCGGATCGGTCAGCTGTTAAGCCTGACAGCGTTGTTGGTCAGCAAGGCGCATCTTCATCCCTGCCTTATAGTTAGCCACAAACCCAGTACGTAGGAAACGCAGGCGTATAAACCTTCCGTGGGCGTGTGGTTATAGAGGCTCTGACGGTCAAAAGGCGCCTCAAGGAGTAGGCCTTGCAGTGAGGTAACTCGTGAGATGGCAACATAACTAATACCGGCCTGGAAGTCGCGTGTAGCGAGGTCAGTAACTATCTGATCCTTCGTTAGGCTCTGGCATTTATGAACAGTGATAGCAAATGCCACGATCAAGGGAAACTGCGTGCGAGCGCAGGTCTCGTTGCCCACTAGGAAATCACGCGTGACTGGAAGGATGGGTACGATTTTCCTGCCCTCGTTCGTTGTTAGATATAGCGGCCCGTCGTAGCTATCGAAATCCACTATAATAATCGCCGGGGGTTCTCCCATGGGTTGGTGCCTTCGTTCCAGGCGATGTCATATACAGTACCCTGGGCACCGTTAGCTAGGCCAGCTGGCTACTATAGGTTAGTCATAAGCATCACTCTGGCGCCTTTAGCAACAGGGAACCTATTAGATAGGTTGCCAGTGTTGTCGCTTGGCGCCTGCCCTGCGCCGTTGCCTCGATTCTTTGCCTCCACCTGTACTGCCGGGTCGTTGAGGTGCACCATATGCTCGTAATTGTAATTACTCGTTGACCCGGGCCTTTGTAGAATACACCCGTAAAGCGGTCCTGAAGCTGTCAATCTCGCTCTGTATTAGCTTGGCCTGTACCCGATTACTAAGGAGGTTCCATGACGGTATAGATAACTTAACTTCACGCAGTTCCTGCAATGCCTGACGGAACTGGGCCTGATCATCGCCAGTTTGGCGCTGTACCGTGGTCAAGAAGACGGTGCGGTCAAATAACCGGTAGGCCACCTGCCCTCTCCTTTCCAGCGGAGACAGGCTGGTGCTAGTCGAATACAGCGGCTTTTGCCGGACGGGTGGTAACTAGAAGAAATCCCCTACCAGCAAGACGCTCACGCCACCAAAGAACTCGAGGCTACGCTGTGGAAAGGCCTGCCGCAGGCGGGAATCGATCCGCGCTAGCTGCTCAAGCCCTAGCATGCTCTTTTCATCGATAACGAGGTATTTGACATTTGACGTGCCGTAGGCGGGACTGAAGGGCGGCCGCGTCGGCTGGGGGAAGGTCGGTAAAACTCCCAGGACTGACAGCCCCGCAAGAACCCAAGATTGGACACGAGCTCAACCGGCGGAGCCACGGGAACAACGCAACAAACACCAGTAGCCATTGGGCTTAATTTGCAGGATATTCTTAATACGGTAATTCCATATGTACAGTATCTCTTTAGATCTAGATAGTCTCCTGCACGCCCTATGCCCTTCGGGAGGCTGGGAATATGTCAGACAATTGGCTCCACAGGGATCATTGTTGGCACCAGTCAATTGATGAGAATTATCTAAGGAGCAAGAACTCAATGACTGGATTCAATGAGTCGTGTTGCTCTTTATACACAAATGAAAACATTGCCTGTTTAGGCAGTAGCAGCTGCCTGCAGGCAGCCGCTGTAGTGAGGTACGGCTGATATGCGACAGAATATCTATTCCCCCTGGCGTTAAATAGAAGAAGAAGAAGAAGAAGCAGCTTGATGCTGGCCTCGTGCCCGTTTTTGGCGGCCCATGATAGCGGCGTCCGACCGTCCTCATCACTCGAGTCAGCCTCAGTGTCCGTTTCAAGCAGCAGATTGACAATAGCTTCATGCCCGCTCTCAGCGGCCCACGATAGCGGCGTCCGACCGCGCTTATCTTTCGAGTCAGCCTCAGCCCCCGTCTCAAGCAGCATCTTGACGGCGCCCTCATGTCCCTTCTGGGCAGCCCAACTGAATAGTAATAGTTTCCTCTCCATCAGAACTTCTTCCGGGCACCTTCCTCTAATAATAGGGCTGATTCCGCGTGCTTTTCCTTGACAGCCTCATTCTCGAGAAATACCGGTAGGAGTGTTACCACCTCGTACCCCTTCTCGATCACCCACGATAGCGGCGTCCGACTATCCTTATCTTTCTAGTCGATATCGACTTTGCCGGTCTGAAGCAGCAGCTTGACCACAGCTTCGTGCCCGCTCTGTGCCGCCCTGTGCAACGCCGTCTCTTTGTATATATCCATTTTCGTCACATCGGCTCAATTCTCGATTAATGCTTCTACTACTGCCTCATGCGCATTCTCTGCCCCCCGGTGCAGTGCTGTTCGTCTGTACTTATCAGTTGCAGCAACGGCTTCCCTGCTCACCAGCAGTTTCACTACTTCTCTGTGTCCCTTCTCCGCCGCCAAGTGCAGCGCTGTCCTTCCGGCTTTATCTTTTTAATCAATTTGGGCTGTCGCGTCGAGTAGCCCTTGCATTGTTGCTTGTCACATATCGGGATATCGGATTTATACGGTTATGACGGCAGTCAAGCTTTCTGTCTTTCATCATAGGCGTCCATCGCCACTTGCCTCGTCAGCGGCCTCGTCAGCGGTCTAGCTTTCCCTTCAATCAGGTCAATGGCTAGATAAAGTCAAAGACCCCGAGGCATCCGGAGCCTCTCGGCCGTCCGAGGCCATCGTCAGTTTCTTCATCTATAAGACTGACCCAAAGACCCTCATTAGATAGGAAGAATAGCAAGAGCTTCTTACACATATGATCATTTCCATCCACCAGATGCGACATTGCTTCACTGCACCTGTTCAGCGCCACCCAGTGTAAGGCTGTTTTCCCATCCCTATTACTCGCGTTAATATCGACTCCTTCCCCAATGAGCTCCATCATCTTGATCTCCTCTCTCTTTGCGGCTGCCCTGGGCAGCACCAACTTGTTCTAGAATTTCAACTTGAGTAGTCTCAATATATCGTTTGATTGAATGCTTCTGGTTACAGACTTGCATATGTTTGAGTAAGAGTTGCGACTGTATGAAGTGTTGTACTATTTCATTTCAAATGATAACGCCCTTTTCTTAGTAAATTGAATAGAGTCGATCACAACGTGGTCACTGTGCATTAGTCGAGGAATAAGCCTCAGGCTCCACTATACCCATACCCTGCACCGGTGACCCCTCCAAGGCTTAAAATTCCAAAGCGGTTTCGTGAGCAGACATGCAAATGCGATACGCCCACACAGGGACGCTGGCAGTGCCTCAAGGTCATCAGAGGCCGTGTGACCGGTGCGAGAACGAGTATGCGTTGTCTTCTCGCCCGTGTGCAGGTATGCGCGACTTCTACGAGAAGAGCTCATACACGTACAGTTGCTGCTGCTCAAGGTGGACCAACTCTCGATACATCTGTCAAACCAGAACAATCTTCCTATCAGCAAGCGGCACTCTTCCCATGCTATACTTCCAGTATGCTGCCCTATCGCATGATGGCTCCCCACTCATAAGACCGAGTACAAAACATGCCCCAACTAGTTGATAACATGGAAACTTGTAGTCGGCATCCATATCAAAATTTCGCGCAGCAACTTTCCGCAATAAAACTGGAACACGGCACGTGGGGTGAATAAATATTTCGTCCCCGACCATGGACTTGGGTGGAACCGTGCCGACGTACCCGTTTTCCGTAACGACAAAACGACAGCCAATGGCCCGCGTATGAGCCAGTGCTTGGCTGAACCGATCTGAGAGGAGGGCTCTCGCTTTCTCATCGCAGCTGACCGTGTGGACCGGAGACCACGCCAGGAACGCTTTGTCGACGTCTTTCCTACATGTATGATTTCCACCTTCAGACCGTAGCGCAAGAATGTCGTCATGCAAGTCGACATGCTTTGAGATAACGCATTCCTCGACATGAAACTGCTCGTCATAGCAGTGATCTCTGGGTTTTTTGGTCCCACTTTGTGCTAGAAGTGTCCTCCATATAGCTTCCTCTAGAGGGCACGACCAGGTGGACCAATCGTAGCTTTTACCTAAACAGGTACAAATTGTGTTCCACATATCGGAAAACCATTTTTGACCATTGGGTTCGATTATATCGCTTGCGAATCTGATCTTGTCGATGAAACAGAAGATTCCCAGGATGCTAGCCCGATTGAGGGGCACGAACTGGTTGTGAGCTTTTACACCCAGGTTTCTAATGGACCAATCCGCTTGATAAACACTTGTACTCATCACAGATCGATATCCTTTCGGATAGAGATGAGACAAACTGGTCCAATCGACTACCCAGGAAGGAAGATCCGACTGGCAGCGTGCCCATCCAATTCCTCCGAGGAGAAGATTGATCTGGTTCTCGTTCGATGTTGCAATAGTGATAGAAACATCGCTGAAAATGGCTTTAATGGAACGGCGGTAGTCTGGGATTATGTTGATGGTCGTCCAAATGTGCTTCTTTGACTCCATTCCTAGCTCTGCAACCAGTTCAGCCGTATGACCTACCCAACCACGTTGCTTGACACGAGTCCTATAACCGCGAAGACTTTATCTCGGGCATCTGTGGCAACGGAACCCATTGATCGGAGCATAACATCCCACAGATTTGTTGTTTTGTAGCTGCTTTGAGACTCGTGTATGCTGCGGCGGATATCTCTGATCGAGAGCATATGGTCTATCCCTCGACTGTATAACTTCGACAACTCCTCTTCGATGTCCCGTTCTGGAGAATTCACAGTTCGCTGGAACTTCGACAACAATGCCTGGTACATTTTCTTTGCGTCCGGAAATGTCGTATTCGGGCCAGCCAGAGCCTGCTCTATCGTGGGGCAAGCCTCTGCTAATTTGAACTGACTGTCCAGTTCTCGAAAACGATGTTCAAAGTAGACAAGAACACGCTTAGCCACAGAGAGTTCCTGAATGATCCAGACTCGAGTCCAATATGGATGGCAGACAACCCGACAAATTTTTGACTTCCAAGGGGAGTTATTGTCACGGATCATCGTAGAGAATATTCCGTTAGCATCCTCACATCGTTTTTCGTCTATGGGTATTCGCGGCAACAGAGTCGCCATACCGTAGAATCTGAAAAAGTGACGTAGGAGCTCGGATGTGTGATTATCGACCTCGGGAGAAATGGTTGCCAGAGTAGAGTTTCCCAAAACGGCAACAACATCATCTGCTCTCTTGTAGATGTCTCTCATAATCTTGACTTGCTCCGCCTTTTCAAATTCATCGGACTGATTTATGCAAATGGAGTCTATCCACAAATATCTTCGTCTGCCCTTGAGAGCTACCAAACACTCTAGGGCACTCGTAGTGATGGACAAAACAGTTCCATTGTCGATTGCAATGCGTCTTTCGAGGGTTTTGCAGCCCCAGGTGTACGAGATGGCAGTATATTCTGGCGTTTTGTCTAATGGGAATATTTCGATGCTATACTTCAGAAATTTGTGGTCAAAGAGTGGAAAGATACCAATTCTCCGATATTTCAGCAAGCGAACAAACGGACCGCCCGGGGGGAAATTGGTATAGGTGTAGGATTCCTGCGGCGATGTTCGGCGGACGAAAACGCCTTTGAACATAATATTCTTAACAAGCTCGACGATATATCCTGCCATGTTGAATGTGCGCAACTGGCGCGTTGCCATGATTAGGTCGTGGAAATATATGTCCAGCTGATAGCGTGCAAAGAATGTGTCGGCCATTGGGACAATTATGCTGAGTAGGTAGGCCATGATGCCTTTAGCATGATTGCTGCTGATGGTAATTCCCAGCGATCGGCCCAATCCACGCTTAAAAGGTACAGAAAGGACTGCTATGCAACAGTACATTATCGCATAGGTCACCAATCTGATGAATGTCGATCGAATCATTTGGCTAAGTAACAGGACAATCGGCGTCGCGCGGAGCCAAATAACCGCATCGCGTGCTTGTTGGATTGAGCGAAGGCTTATTGGAGCGCCTTGATGTCCTCCATAAGAAGGGTGTTCTGCCGTCCGTAAATCGGGTTCCATAGCGGAGCGAATTCGGTAGTTATAAAGCTTGAGGGAAATAGTGCCAGCAAAAGAGATACTGAGACGGTGAGATAAGATGCTGGATTCTATTGTGAAGAAGGCAATTTCCAGAGAAGCTTTTATTAAGGCTGCCTAACCTGCACGGAGCCTTCACAAGACAGTGACGTGGCGAGTCTAGGCCTAACTAGGAAAATTCACCTAATGTCACAAGCTCTGATTCTGTGAGGCATCTGATTGGGTGTGTGTTTATTCTGAGTTGCATATTGTTAGATATGTGGTGTGTCTTTAATGAAGATTTAGAATAGTTAAATAAATGTAGATCAATTTTTAATAACGTACATGATAAGCTTATGTCACAGACAAGCATGTGTCACAAAAAATCTCAACCTTCAAAACAGAAATCACCAGAAAAGCACAACAAACTCTCTAATCAATTAAAATCAATTGCTGTATTCTTATTCAGATATTGCAACAACTATTTGACATGTCCTTGCGTTATGTCCCGTCTTGCCGCATCCTCCACAGCGCCTTTCCCTCGGTCGCGCCGACCCTCCTTGACCATCACTTCTCGACGATTCGCTCTCGACCTGCCCATCTATATTCATCTGATTAATTACTTCCCTTGCTTCCCCTACTATCATCACCCCTCCTTTCTGTAGTCTGGTCCTTTTTGCCCTTCGACGCCGGCTTAGTGTTTCATTTGCCTGTTGAAGATCACGGACCTGAGCTCTCAATAAGGCATTCTCATGCATTATTGCCTTTGTTCCCTTAGAAAGCGACTTTAATGCTTCCAGAATTGACTCTGGCGAGCTGCTTTTATGCCTTCTAATTCGTCTATCTAGGTATTCAGACTGAGATTGGGCCTCAAGGACAGTCCTGGGTGTCTTTGAAATCCAAGCAGTAGAGGGGCCGGCCTCCTCCTCAACCGGCGTTGGAGTCCGTAGCTGCACATCAAGCTTCGATACCACGCTTTCCGGGTCAAGAGGAACAAGCCCAGCCCCTCTAAAAGCTGCCTTGATATTTTTCTCTGTCATGGTGGCCTGAAACGCTGCATAAAAGGCGGGAAAGAACTCGGTCTTGGAAACGTGGGTTATAGAGCATCGGATCAGATGCTCGATTTCTTGCCCGTAAGCCTTCTTGAGCAGGCTAAAGCACCCAACATCGAGAGGCTGAAGTAGGTGAGATGAATGAGGCGGCATACAGAGTGTAACAATCTTGTTTGCCTGGCAATATTTCTCAAAGTCGAGAGAGTGGTGACTTTCGTGGCCGTCAAGGATCAGAAGACGATAGCGACCAACTGATCGCGTATTTGTGCATCGGTCAAAGTGCTTCAGCCACTCAAGGCCTAGCTCGTTATCGGTCCAGCCATTTGGAGATGTTGCAATAGCCCAGTCGTCCGGGAGGTTACTTTCCCGGTACCAGTTGGCGAGGTGATATTGGCCGGCACCTATGATGAACGGCGCGATCGCCCAGCCTTCCGCATTGATCGCCTGGATGACAGTAACAAACGTATCCAGGGGCCAATTTGGTAGTAGATCTTCAAAGCCACAACCAAGATTTTTCCTCTAATATAGTCATCCCGGGAAGTTTAATACATAAAGAACATGAAAATGCAATTTTGAAATGATTAGATCTATGTTGCTGTTGCAAGCTGCGTGTCAAGCTCGACAATCCAGACCGCCATGGCTATACCGTGACGATTTCCTCTTTGGGATTAGTACAGTGCCTGGAGGAACTACGAAGTAAGTTCCGAAAGGTTCCTTAAGGGACCGCAAGGTGGCTGCGTCTGGAGGAAGAAGGAAGAAAAAGACTTACTGCCTGGGCTTGACCAGACCCTACAAAAGCACAGACCCTTTTGCCAAGACTTTGTCGATTTTACAGTATCATTTCTGTATTTTTACTAGTTATCACTTTTTACTATAAGCAGCGGCTTATATAGTTACTTTACCTAGAGGAACTTTTTGGTAGGGGTGGTGTGTTTGTGGTTTCTTTAAGGAAGAGATATATAGACTTTTACGATAATAAGTCTATTATGCCTGTCCTACGAGAGAAGGAGACGGGCCTAGTATATGACTGCCTTATAGCTTATAAATATAACTGCTAATATGCATACTATAACTTGGCCTCAGAATCCTCAGAATTGCACTAGAGAGAGGTGTCGTCATATTCGTCGACTTCGGTTCCTGAAGTAGACTCTGTTATAGCATCCCAATCCTGAAACCAGCTTTCGTGTCTGTAGTTACGCTCAAAGCGCAGTCTTGTCTCGTTCCCCAGCCTCTCCAGCTTGTAAACGCCGTCCTTCATTTGCCCATCTAATACGTTCTTCGGTTCGATAAAATCGCCTCGTGCTGGTCTCCGGAAGAGATACAGCCCCTCCCACCTCTCCGCCCTCGAAAGCTGTACATATAAGCTCATAAAGCTAGGCCTTGTCGCTATGCTGCTGCCGTAAACGCCTTTGAGGTTAAGAAGGACCTCTGAGAACTGCTTACCCTGGCTCTTCTGGTCCGTCATAGCGAAGGCGGCGGTGCATAGGGGTCCTGTTCTATCGGTGACCAGCTGAAAGCCTGGCTTGCTTCTCAAGCGAGGATTCTTCCCTCGCATAGAGTCGGGGATGACTACTGTTTTGCTCTTAATGAGGAGCGTACCCTTCAGAAGCCCAGGTACTGCGAGGTCTGTGATATCGTCCGACTAGAGGAGAACAGCTGCCGGGGGGCCCAGGTGGAGCGTCACGTCGCTAGTGAGAGCAATAGTGCCGCAGGAGAGGTCGGGAAAGATGTCGACTGCCTTAAATGGCGCCCCATTGACCAGCTTCAACCCAGTAAGCTGGTTCCGGGTCACTACTACCGGCATCCCTTGCGCGTAGAAGAACAACCCGGGGGTTGGGAGTTGTGAGTCGTCTCCGTAGCGAAGCACGTCGCATAGCTCTTCTATACGCAACCGCTTTCCTGCTTCAGTGTCATGCTTGGCTACGAAGATCGAGATATGCTTGCCCTGGGCGTAAGCCCACTGTACGATGGCTGCTATATTCAGGTCCCACCTATCTTGGTTCAGAGGTGTGATCGCCCTCAGCCCATCGGCGAAAGACGGCTGGGACGCTTGGTTATAGAGGTGATGATATAGCCGTTGGAAGTCCAGCTCGGTCTGCTGCCCATTGTGCAGGCGCCGGAGGAAGCTACGCAACCTTGCATACCCGGCAGTGCGGACCTGTTCGCGAAGCATGATGACGGTTGTAAACTGGAGGAACAGTTTATGTGCTATTATATGCTTTGCTAAGCCCTCTAGTCTCTGTTTGCTGTGTTCTCTAGGCTCTGGTAAGGGGAGGCTGGTCTGTCTGACCGGCTCAAACTGGAAGAAGTCGCTAAAGAAGATGACGATTGGAGTCCTACTAAAAGAGCGATGCGCGTTGTCTTTATATAGCCTTAAGTGGCTGTCTATAGATGCTAGAGTGAGGCCGCCCACCTGGCTGATCTCATTGACGATCAACATAGTCTTATTCTTCCAACGTAGCTTTTCTTCTTCTAATATATTCCTCCTAGTCTCTGTCTTGTCTTCAAATCCAATGTTATACGCTGAATGGAGGGTCACTCCGCTAATGAGTGCGGCCGCGTTTCCGCTGGCGCCTGTTAGGAGCAGCGTGTGAAGGCCGCCTTTCAGCCGGAACATGTCCTTGATAGCGTGTATAACGCGAGACTTTCCCGTGCCCCCTTCACTACTGACGTATTGAAGGTGCTGCTTGCCCTCCTCTTCCTGGAGCCGAGTGCCGCGCTCGTCGAGGAACACTGCTGGTAGTAGCACCGCTATTGACTGTAGCTTGTTCAAGGCCCACTGCCTCGCCAGACTTAGAGCGATGTCGACATATGACGTATAAGGGCTAAGTTCGAGACGCATCTGACCCCCCGGACTAACTCCGTTGGCCGGTGTTTCTTCCGTCTGAGCGGGCTGCTGTGGGATATCTGGCCTTCTGTGGTGCCTGCTAGTAAACGAGGAGGACGCATTACTCTCACTGCTTTGAATATTTGCTGTTACGCTAGTGTCTTCTTTCTTCTAAAGCTTTAATATTGCATCGATTTCCTTCCGGCTGAGGAGGCCCGTACTTTGGAAAGGTGAATCTTGAATGTCTTGCAGCATCGTGTAGAATTGTCGGCCCCGCTGGGCGGCGGTGTTGTCGTCCTCTCCTATATCGATTGCTCTCGCCTCTTCATGCAAGCATCTCAGCGCCGAACTCACAGGCATGTCCTTAATTTTGCTCCTCCGAACTGTGGATAGAACACCCAGAAAGGCGTTATAATACTCTTATGAGTCGATGTTCTCGTCATCCGCTCTGGCGCCGTCCTCCCCCATTTGATCGCCCATTTGATCGCTGAAGGCATACGTATTCACAATCTCTTCAAAGTCCTGGTCTAGACCCTGAAGCTTACGGTCGGCCCGAGCGTCTTCTACAGAAACGCGTAATAAAGCGATATTACGGATATAAGAACGAACTCTATTACTTAGCATTTCCTAGAACCTTCGCCAAAGTCTAGGTATATTATCCGCTGGCTCGCTCTGAAACCTTTCCTAAGGAACAAACAGGATAAGATACAAGACTGCGTTCCTATTAATACTCTGTAAGCACTTCCCTTCATATTATAGAGCTTTAATACCTACTTCTTAACGAAGTTTTTATCTTCTTTATCGAACTCATCTGTAAGATGACTATTGAAGACAGGCACTGCTGTTTTACTAGGAGTTCGGAGGCATTGGACCCAGCCTTTACAGGCTGTTGCTGTTAGTAGAAAAGGAATCGGTGTCATGCCTCTCTAGTGGGAGCATTCCTTCTTTAAGACTACAAAGGATATATAGTTATAGAAGCAGAGGTCTTGGAGGATCGGGCTGCGGTGTTTATAAGCCTCTAAGTAGGACAACTTAAAGCTATCTACTTAGAAATAGATGTTATCTGGTTATGGCTCTTGACCAAGTGCTACTAACGCTTTCTGCAGACCCAGCCACTGTTTGGCGCAGGCCTAGTATAAGGAATTAAGATGCACCCAGGTCCAAGTAGGAACATTTGTAAAGTCAGTCCTGAAACCGAGCAGATAGCCAAATACTTCGGGTTGTGAGAGCTCTCTGCTTGTGAAAATGCGGTTTGCGATACGTAGTAAGAACGATTTGGTCTCATCTCCTACTGTCGATGCTGACGTGGTACCTGGATTGCCCGGTTCCTCTTGCTGCTATTGGGCTAGATCTAATAGCTCTGTAATAAGGGCGAGCCGCTTTTATATAAGAGCGTTGAGCTTTATAGCATAGTTATAGATATAGTGTATAAGCGCTAGCCCTTTTTTATAAGTGAGAATCATTAATACATTATGGTTATGCCATAGCCCTATAGCCATACTCTGATTATACTGATTAATTATATAATAATCTCTCTTTATTTTGAGTAGGCTGTTGTCTGTAAAGCCGGTCTTTAGCATAAGTCTCTAAAGAGCCTAGAAACAGTATAGCTACGTTTTACACTTTTCTAAGCCTGCCTTTAAAACTTCCTTAATAGAGTACTTAACATATGTAGCAATATGGTAGTAGACCTGGTAGCAAGATGTAATAAAGTTGGCCTCGCGCTTAAACCTCCCCCATAACCACTGCGCGTCGTGCATTAGCTTAGACTTGATTATAGTAGACTTCTTGCCGCACGCTACCGCCTCCTTCACCAGGGCCTCATTCAGCATTACAGTAAATATATTATCTACAAAGCTCTTTACCTTCGACCGGTATTCTCCCTCATCAGGGTTAGCCATATCGCAGACGAGATCCGATAGGGCTAGGTTATTATCTAATCATAGTAGGCTATGTAGGTGGAGAGCCCTGCGATCATTAGTCTCGACGGTTGTATAATAATGGCTTACATTCCTATAAACAGACGGTTGCCTGACGCGAACGTAATGCTCGAAAAAAAGAGAGATCTTGCGGAAGAAGAAGAGCGTTGAGCTGAGAGGGTCGTGGACTGAGAGGGTTATTACCTGCAGCGATGTGCTCAGAGCACGAAGCAACGCTCTAGCGGCCTGGTCATCCCGTCCCCTATGCGCCGCGAGCTTCAGCTTCACCGGGTTGTTAATGTCATTAGGATTTAAGGTAAACCAGATAGCTATGAGGCCGAATGCCACTATCATCGACCAGATCTTCTTCTGCATAGATAGGCGGCTCTCGTTTAATAAAGGATGGCAGTTAACGTAAAGCGAGAGCTCCTTTATAAGTGCGATAACGTCCCCGTCTGTCGTCTTTCCCGTCTCGAACATCTCCTTTTGCGCTTCGCGCAAGCGCTCAGGGGTCAGCCTCTGGTGTATTCCCTCGACGCACCAGAAAGCCGACCGCTTCAGGCGGCCCTGGGCAATCCGCCGGTTCCGGGACCTTAGCATCATATTGAAGACAAGGAAGGAAAAGGCAGGGTGCTGGGCGCAATGCCCGCCGTGCCGCTGCAGAACGACTTTGGCCTAAGACTCTAGGGTCATATCTCGTAGTAGGGGATTCGCTGGGTCTTCCGCCTCGTTCCGGTCCGCCACTTGTAGTCCGCCGCAGCCATAAGGGAAGCAACTAGGGAAGGTCTTTGGGAAATAGTCTGGGGAAAAGCCGTTAGCAAACTCGCGACTATATGATACCCGGATAAATGGACGCTCTAAGGAGCCATGAACCTGCATCGACGAGGCCTCGCCTGCAATACCTTCGTAGCTATCGTCGAACTGGCGCTCTGCCTGAAGCGCCAGACTGATAAACTCTAGCTTGTCTTTCTCTGCAAAGGTAGCCTGCTAGTCAATTGGGAACATCGCTGACGAGCGTAGCTCAAACACTCGCTCTGACGTTTCCTCGGCCGTCGCCTCCTCCAAGCTAAGGGGTTGTTATACGCTATGCAGCGTACGCTCAGATTGTCTAGGGTTACACTTTGACCGTTCTGCTAACTCTATCGCAATGTCCTTAACTGATGACGCTTGACTAGGAGGGTCCTGCCCTCAATCTATTAGAGGCATGATCTGTGCTGTCTGTATAAGCTCTTCTGTAGTCTCTTCTTCCCTTACTATACGTTAGTAGGCTTATGTTAGTACATCGCTGCTATCTTCAAAATCCCAACGTTCCATCTCCTCTTTATTAATCACAATATTGACATAAAGAGGGTTGTTTGCTTATAGTCACTATAACGCTGTGCGGAGGGCGCTGAGTCGAATGCTAAGCAGTTTGCTTACATCTTAAGGCGTTGGCCGCTCTAAGCCGGTCTAAATCACATGCACCTGCTCTAATGTCGATATAAGTGGGTGCGGTAGGATCGTAGTAAATAAAGACTCTACATCGTTGGGGAATACTATAATATAGCTAGAGACGTACTTTTGATATATAGGCCCGGTCACTTAGCTACGTTGGATATTAAACTTAGTAATGAACCCATATGCTGAATTAATAGAGATTAGCTTCTCCTTAAGAGGGGTAAGGTCTTTCAGCTCTTATGAATACTAATGCTCGCAGCTGATGAGCATCGTGCTCCCTATATATGCATCCAGGACCCTGCCTTAGTTAAAAGCCGCTTAATAGGAAAAGCATATTAGTACTACAGTCTTGCTATCTCCCTCTGGGAAGCATTTCTTACATACTATAAATTGGTCATTACTAAATGAATCTCGTCAGGCAGCGCCCTTTTCTAGTTAGTATGGTCTAGGTCCTGTGGCTTCTTTTGTAGATAGCAAACTGAGCATACTACTATCTCTATACTACCTTCATTATAGAAAGCTTTTAAAAAGGACTGAACTATGTCAATCTTACGCTATATAAGCATAGAGTTGCACTAATCATAGCGATTCAAGGCCGCTTACTTCTCTTAAAAGCACTGCTCTACTGCTTGCATTAGCCTGCCTAGCGCTTCCTTTTGCTATATAATTATCTCTATAGACATTAGGTCAGGAGGAGCTGCCTGTTAGGCCGGGATGGCGCCAGAAGCTCCATCTTGCCTTAGCTAATGACGTCTTCTGGTTATTGTCAGACTTCGCGCGCTTAAGGGACCTCGGGTGCCCTAAGAAGGATTCATACTCCGAGTTTGGTAAATCTAGCTCCTGTCTCGCCTCCCTACCTCGTTGACGGCGCTTTCTCGTGTGCGACGCCAGCTCCTCTCGACGTCGAGCCTCCTCCTCTTGACGCCGACGGTGTCTCTCCAGCCACTGTCTTTTCTCTTCAGCTTGTGGGTCGCATTCTCTTTCTAGTTTCTGCTGTCGCATCCTCTCCTCTTGTTGGCGGCGGCGTTCTTCGTCCCGCTTTCGAATCCTCTCCGCTCGCTCCTCTTCTCGCTGTCGAATTGTCTCAGCTCGTTCCTCCGCTCGTTGGCGGCGGCGCTCTTCTTCCTGCAGCCGTATTGTCCTCTGTTGCTAATATCTTATCGCCTCCCGCTCGCGTCGCCTCTGCTCTTTCAACCGCTACCGCGCTGCTTCCCGTATAGCCCGACTCTCATCACTTTGCGGTCCTGTCCTCGTCTGCTGCTGCCGACTAGATAGTTGTGTCTGTGGTGGAGTGGGTAGGAAAGAAGGATCATTATGTGGTTCAGCTATATTAAAGCACTTAGTGAAGATCCTCTTTAAATATATTGCTGTATAATAATAAGTCTGGGTCGTAGCGATAAAATTCTTGATATTCTAACGACTGAAAAAGAGGTTGAGGAAAAGGGGTGATTTTGGAAACGCCTGATACGAGCATGACTCGGGAAGGGGAAAATAAATTTCCGCAGGCGGTGAGATTGACCCAAAACCCCTCATCGGAATAGAGGGGCCGGGGCACTTGGATCATTACACATCAATATCATCATCTATTTGGCCCTTCATCGCGTTAACAGAAAGGAAAAGATGGAGCGTCAAACAAATCATCACTTCGATCCCTTCGATCCAAAGTACGATGATTCCGATGGTGACGATGCCGATCTTGGTAATATTGATTGGGACGACCCAGCCAGCTTCATGGCAGCCATGGGCGGGCCTATTCCAATCTCCCTCTCTCCCACTGCGGTCCGTCGAGAGGCAACACAAAGGTTAAGAAACATTTTTTCCAGTTACGAAATTTTGGTTAAGATACTCGCGCGTCACGAAGAGACCATTCAAAAGCGATGGACTAAGAAGACCCGACAACAGAGACTTCGGATTCTCCTCAAAGCCTGGCCAGATATGCCAACCTCGCACCGCCCTGATTTCGAGGCTTTCACCAAAGAGTCACCAGAGCAGCGAGAAAGAGGCACTCAGCATGCTGATAGTTTTATGTGGCCCTACATCAATCTGGAAGATCTTTCACAGACAAGACTACTACTATTGTTACTCAACGCTAGAGGTCATAACCCTCCCTCCGCTTTCGCCGGCGCCGACAACGACGCAATGCACCTAGGCAAGGTGTCCAGAGCCATAGTTCCGATATTTCTCAATGAACACATCATGGTCCTCAACGGTGCGGACTCCGCGGAAGAATACGGCAAGCTATTGGCATGGGAGGATCATGAGGATGCCTTCGAGTGGATGCATACCCGAAAGCAATATATTCCGGGTGAGGGTCTCGTTATTTTACAGGCCCAAGAACGACTCTTGGGGTTTCTTGTCGAGTGCTGCCAGGAGCTGCTCCACGATATCCCGGCTGATATCATGACGAGCGACTCATTTCCCATTCAACCAGCGCCGCCAATGAAGTCAGAAAGCGAGTCGCTTGGGTTTGAGTCCCTAGCAGTAATGGCGGCAGAAGCACCATACCGGCTTCCGGCACAGCTCGACCTTGGCCGAATTGAATCGCTTCTTGGGGCCAGAGCGTCGGCTGCAGAGGATCATCTGTGGACTCTCCGGGAAGATCCGTCATACTTCGCTCAGCAGCTTCTGGAGACGAGGGACCATCGACAAGAGATGATGAAGGATACCTTGGGCCACCCCCACCCTACTACCAGAAGAAATTGTGACACCATCCTTTGGGCACGCGTCATCGGAAATGTCCTCACAGATGCTTATCTGGCACTTGAACTCTTCTCTGAACTGCATCGACAGACACGAGAACTACAATTGCTTCAGCAAAAGTATGCGACGACAATATCTCCCTCAAAAGACTTGCCAAAGGATTATCTACTTGCCCTGCTCAAGTTCCGCTACTACCTCAACCAGGGTGCAAAGGGGCCTCTCAATCTCCTGAAAGTCGTCGTCGTAGCCTCGCCGCCGATGCGCAAGTTCTACGTGCGCGAACCTAGCAATGACATCAATTCGACAAAAATTGCAATCAAATCCAAGCCCGGGCAAAAGATGACTAAAGTCGAGGGTCGCCTTATCTGGCTCCTTCGTACATTGTGGGAAGATGATAAAGACCTCTTCTTCGCCGGCCTGTCGTTGGTAGTAGACGAGCTGGAGCGACTGCTTCGAGCAGAGCAACCAGCGCAAGAGCTTGTGTCTGGCTACGTCATGCGAGTGATTGGTGACATTTCCATCATTGCTCAATGCTTGAGGCAACTGAACCTCTATCAGCCATGGGCTCAAAATTTTGAAAACGCCGCTGTAGACTGGGAGGATGATATTGAGAACAACTTTACCCAGGCAACCAAGCCCTGGGGACAGATTCTTGCCGCGCTAAGGGAACAAAATCTGATCCTCGTCGCGAAATTGGGTGAGCCATCTCCAGGGAAGTTCACTTATCCCATTAGCAAGCGCCGAACGAGGGAAAATGTGGACGCCCTGCGACTAGCTGAGCTCAATCTAGACAAGGTCTGGATCCAAGCTGATCGAGTCATGTATGCTGCTGAAATCAACTTGGATGGCACATCCATCCAACGCCTCCTTTCACAGCCCCGCATGTTGCGGAGAACCCCAGAGTGGATTGAACCGACAGTGAAGGTCAAAGAGGAACAAGTCTCAGACCCCGATTCAGATGCGCTGATTGAGCCATTCTCTACTCTGTTTTCTGGTCTTTCACAGGTCAGTGCTGGAAAAATCACGAGGAGTCACCTCTCTCCTCCAATTGAGCCTAAAGTGAAAGTAAAGACAAGAGGAACGACATCCAAACCACAGATCGATTCCACTGAAGCTTCGGAAACGACTGGACATAGCCCTGGCGACACCCAAAGCAGCTTCCCGGTTGACTCCCGTGCACTAAAGGTTTTTCGTACCCTCTTTTTCAACCCGACGATGACATCAACACCAGCTGAAGTCCCATGGAAAGATTTTCTTCACGCGATGATCTCGGCCGGTTTCAAGGTTGAGAAGTTATATGGGTCTGTCTGGCAGTTCTCCCCGACGAATTTAGATGTTGAGCGAAGTATTCACTTCCATGAACCCCATCCTAAGGGAAAGTTGGCCTTTGAGGTTGCAAGACGGTATGGACGGAGGCTTAACCGGGCGTATGGATGGTTTGGGGGCATGTTCGTCTTGAAAGAAAAATAGCCAAAAATAGACAAGGGATGTTCTGGCGGCACCTCACCCCCATACGCAATTTATACGGCTGCTATGAGTAGAGGATGCATCCGCCAGAAGGGAATCTGGAACTCTCGAGTCTTCGAAGCCTTCACCCTGATCAATCTCGTCTTCGTCGTCCTCATCCTCATCCTCGCCCTCACAATATCATCATCGGAATCGTATCCAGTAGGAAGAGCAGCAAGTGAGATTTCTTCCATATGACTAGCCAAATGACGGGTTATGGCAGCCTCCCCCTCGCCGGTCTCTTCATGGCAGAGGGGGCACTCGAAAGAATTCCACGCGTCCTGAAAGTCGTGACCAAGCGCAAGGTGCTGAATCCAGTCTTCACGAGAATCGAAAGGCTCATTGCCGAACTCACACGTAGTATCGTGACAAACCCAAGGCCGGAGGTCTAGCCAAAGATGTTTCCTAAACGTAATGCGTTAGAAGTTGATCTCTCTAGGTCATTGCTTATACAAGGGTCGGGAAGACCTACTTCCACACAGAATTGTTCTTAATAGGGGCATTGCCACCGCAGGCCAGGCAGTCAAATCGCACACCAGCTTTAGCTCTCTCAGGAAGTGGCGGCACCCGGACGGCGGGGCCTTGACTCTGACCGTATGCCATAACCGTCTCCGCGTAGATGCTACCAGTGGCCAGTGAAGTCCCAAGGGCCGAATCGCGATATCTCGCGCTGCCGGAAATGCGACTGCCCGTGTCGTTCAAGGAACCCTGTTGCTGCTGCTTGCTGAGGTTTTCCCTCTTCTCCTCTTGAACTCTCTGGAAACGGTCAAGGTTTGCCTTAGCCAATCTCTCAACCAGGCCGTCTTGCGCCTGAGGGAAGCGTTGTGAGATACGGTCCCTGTAGGTTTGGTGTGCCTCCCGTGTTATCTGGAGAGACACCGGGGCGGCATTTTCGGGCTGTTTTGGTCGCTCCACGAACGGTGACTCGATAAGGGGACCCATATCATGGAGACACCTGACATCAGCCTTCAGGTCCGCTATAAGCTCATCGAAATCCCTAGAGGCCAATATCAAGGATCCTTGGCCCGAATCGTCGCTTCTGTCGGACTCGGCATCAGAAGTTGAGTCTAGGTCAGTTTCTGTTTCCCAGTCTTGGCTGGTATGGTAGCCTTCTTGCAGCATGGCCTTTGCCTCGTAAGATGCGGTTCTGAGACTCGATACCTGAGCGCTATATTCGTCTCTAATGCCTAAGGTTGGGATGAGCCCTATTGTAAAGAGTTCAGTCATAATGTTGCTATCGTAGCTTAGCCAAGTTATACACACCCTCTGCTAGGTTATTGCTGATATTGCTTAAGAATCCTAGGACCAATCGTCGCAGAGTCCAAGAGTCTGCCACTGCCTGGTTGAGGCCGCCCTTACATCGTATCCGTCTGTCCATAGGATGAAAGCGCTGAGCGTCCTGTCGTAAGAACGGATCGCCGACTTTGTATAGGTATTCCATTCTTGAGGAAAGGTGTCTGTGCACTAATTTGAGCGCTGTCAAGCATTCCTCGCACACCTGGCCCGTCACACTTGTGGAAATCACAGCCGATTGCGAGATATTCCACTCGCTGAGCCATGTAGGTTCAGTGCCGTCATGATGTGTGGACTTGGCGAACAATCATTATTTGTCTTAGTTCTGCTCTCCACTCTCAGATCAGTTGCAATTTTGATGCTTTACAATGTCGCGACTCCGTGAGCAGTAGCCGCGTCGAATCTGAGCCACGCGGTCTTTGGAGGGCTTCGATGGAAAAGTACAAGGTTTTGTGATCAGATAAGCCATGCGTTAAGAGGGCGTTAAATGTTGGCTGCGTCTGACGAGGCATTTATCCTGTCAACGAGGCGGTGCTTATGAGTTGGAGGTAGAGGAAGTGGGACACTCTACCGTATGGGTGCTCTTAAGGCGGGGGACTCATTACCCGCTCAGTTGCATGGTCATGGTAAGATGTAATTTTGTCACCTCCTTCACTGGCCAGGTTTTGTGGAAGAAGCAGTCCAGCTAGGCTGCGTACGTGGCAGTGCATCAAGCCTATGCTGTGTAACCCACCCTCACGCTTAAAGGGGGACAGTACCTACTCTAGGCTTTCCGAATATTTTGTCCTTACGAGGACGTTTCTTACTTGTCGTGGCAGCTTTTACTTTTCAACCGCCCTGCGTCCGTTGATAATCGACGGTCATCGCTCTATACATAGCCAAAATCGTTCTCGACGCCGTTAGCGTCGTCCCTGTGGTAGAATTTGTTTTCAAGTCAGTAAAGGGCTTATACAACAACTTGGAAACATTCAAGCGGTACATCGGGGAAGCGAAGCGGGTTCAACGAGAGTTGGAAGTGCAGGAAGCCATCTTCAAGAACGAATGGCGGATCCTGAAGACCTTCTTCTCACCCAACGACGATAACAATGTTCTTAATACCACAAACGATGCGAGTCGCAGAAAGTTACACAAGTTCCAACTTGATCAAAGATTGCGTGAGGCGCTTGGTGAGAACTACAATGCCTGCGAGAAGGCCATAGGAGTGATCGGTGAGGATCTTCACGAGCTTGGAGCAGAGCTCCAGGAAATTCATCTTCTCACAGCTCACCAAGAGGTATCGAGTGGCCTGCTCGGGACAAAATTAAGCTGAAATCATCGCGCTAACCCTCTATCTAGAATGAGCGGCCAAGCGACACCGTCCGAAGGCTGCGTGAGGTCCAAGGCCGCCTTAAGATCACATTCGGCGGCAAAAAGTGGTCCAAGAGTATCGAGAAGCTTAGGCGCTCCATAGCTAACCTGAGCACGCTGAGGGCGCAGCTAGAAAGGCTTGGAGAGCCGGCGAGGCCTAAGGTTCCCGTGGAAGGGAAGGCTTCCAGACGATATCTTATGGAGCGGCGGGGCTCAGTGACTGTTCAAAGAGCTTCAAGAGCTTAGCATGAAGCCCTAGTCGATGCTTGGAAGTGCGGTCAAGCGGATCACACGAGGGACTTGTCCACGTAGGTTACCGTGCTGCCATCGTCGGCATTACTGCCTGATGCGTTAGGTTGCATCCCACAGGCGGTGTGAATAGTCACGCCGTTGATCCGCGCTGCTGCGGCCCCTGTTGAGATCCTTTGTTTAACGGATCAATGGCTATTCCGATCCATTGGTGGCTGGGACGTGGGATGTCTTTTTGCCAATAGCTTCCGCTAGTTAGCGCTAGTTTTCTTCTTCTTCAATAAACATAACATGCTCATTTCAACAGCCCCCGATGTCGCTGTTATGAGCAGCCTGTGCGATATGTCTTTACTAGCGAACAATTCCGCCAACGCCTCGATGACCCTGGACTTCCCAGTGCCGCCCTCCCCACCCAGGAACTCGCATAGTTGTGCGTTATCATTGTTCTCGACATTACTGCTATCGAAATCATCGCTATCACCTTCGTCCGGGGTGGTGTCGAGATGGCGACATACTAAAAGGAAGGCAATTTCCTGCCGCTCGTTCAGGGTGAACCTGCTTGCGATCTGCCGACCGGCATAGAGGAATGTGGTTGACGGTCTTTACACTTGATCTCGGGGGGGCGAGGGTGAATTCGAAGTTCACCTATATGTGGTAAATGAGAGTGGGAGGATTCGGCGTACCCTTTATTCTGCGACTATTTATAGATAATCTGCGAACCAGCCTTGTTTATTCAATCAAGGCAGGACATGAGGTACGAACCTCATGTCACATTCATAACGAAATTCCGAAACCGGTTCGGGTTCGTCCTTTGTTTTAATAGCACTTAATAACTCCTGGATGAAATGGATAGGTCATCTAGGGCTTTCATAATCTTTTGAAAACACATATCTCACAGAAAGAACACGAGACCTGATTAACATCACGTCGTACCTAAGAGGCGTGCTCAAGAAAGGGCGCAGCATCGTCGCACTCGAAGATCCTCGAACGTCCCCATCCGGGGCGTTGGTAATACTGGGGCGAGGCAAGAATTACTATATGATATTTCTAGGGCTCAGTCTTCACTCTACAGGCCGATCGAGGCGTTTCTGTTAGGTTCTTAACCCTTATGCCTAGGGTTATAGCACATCTTATCGATAAAAGTTACTCGATAGGCTTATGGAGGAACACGAGCAACGCGACGTCAATATAGAGTTAAGTACCTTGGGTAATTGTTATATCGAGATCGGGAATTCGATAGACGACTTTATCTATGGAGACCTCTCCCTGGCCTATATTTCAGTTGGGTAAAGATGAGGCATTAAACGCACCCTTTAGTAATGCCCGCCCGGGTCCTTTGTTTCTTGCCGTTGCTATCCACGTAAGATAAGAGGGGCTTGAAATTAACAGAAGAGGGAAACCACTACTGGTCTGCACAAAAGAGCATTAATGAACGAGTGTGTAGGGGAATATCGTGGTGGGGCGTCTTAGGTATACGCTATGTAATATTCTTAATAAACCAACCTGGAATCATTCGAGGCCTCCCTTTAAAGGAAGACACAGGTGCTTGAAAAGGGGCATTTAGGTAGAAGCGTGGATGGACACGTGTTTGGTAACATGAAGCAGGAATTTCCTGCCCTGCTAAGTCCAGGCCCCAGACAACCAAGCTAGCTACGGATTATCCCACTAGTATGACACCACGCCAGCATTAATTACAAAGCAAAGTCTATTTCTAGCTTATAAATATGCCTAAGCGCGATTGCTGTTAAGAATAAGTCTTCAGAACCTCCTCTGAAAACCCCTCTTCACAGGCCATAGAAGTCAACAGATATCAAATCTAACTCAGGCGCAGGCTAACTAAGCAACCTGCCAGATGGAATAAAGTGGGTCAAGCTGAGGCGGCTAAGGGAGTCAGGGTTAAAAAGAAGGGAAAATCCGCATTTATAACCATAATATAGACATCATCACAGGAGCTAGAATACCGTTAGATTGATTAATGAAATAGTCTCAATTTGGGGCCAAAATATCATTCCTTCTTTTTTTTTGGGTAAATTCTATCGCTTTTTTACCCGTCACTCAGGACTGTTACTCCCAGCTTATGTGTCCATGGGTCTGGGCTGCCGCCCCTTGATCATCAGCTTGACTAAATCGTTTCTTTTGTTCCACGCTACTGTACGCTACTGCTCTTAGTTGACGCCCGACTTGATATGCGTGCTTCCTGAACGAGAGGTCTAAGCGCCTGCTGGAAACAATCCAGCCCGCTCTGCCTGACCGTAGGTAGTGAGCAAATTCTGCTTACATAAGTTACTCGGTCCTTAATGTAGTATAGATTTAATTGAAGGAAATTCTAAGTCATTTCGGTATATCGTTTGGTATGTCGTTAGGACGGGATTCAAAGCGCTAGTTCAGACAAGAAGGACAGCTATAGTCACTTAGTCCAGGACCTCATGCAGTGAACTATAAGTCGGGAGTAAGTAGGTATCGGGATATTCCGAATGTTCTTAACTCCTTCGTGCCTGTATAACACATTTAAGAAGGGAGATGCCCGTCGATTCCCAGGTGTTAATCTGTATAAGCAAGAAGCTTACCGTTCGTTTCTATTCGTTTCTACCTCTCTTCCTCTTTTTGTGCGAAGGCTTTAATATCGCCTCCTTCTATTCTTTCTGAGTACTCGATGGCTATGAATTGCCTCTTCTAACTGGTCCTTCGGGCCTTTGTTGCCTTGCATTTGCTGGCGACATCCATCTACGCGATTACGGTCTAAAGCTACCCGTGGACTGCTACGATCTCTTACGCCATCTCGGTGTCAACCTCGATATGGACTAAGGACTATGTTGACGTGGCTCACACATATAAGGAAACCACTACGTTAATGCTGAAGTCTGGCGCGGATCTAACTAGCAAACCGTTCACTATAACCACTAAAACGAGGGCTTAGGATAATATTAAAGTCATCCAGGTAATCTACTCCCTGGATGACGTTAACTCCTCAGATTTTCAGACTACCTATAATGTGGCCACGGTATACATATAGGATGTTATCTTCACAGCTCTATCATTATATCCGACACCATTCATTGTGATAACTTAAGTCGAGCTCGACCTTCTTCTTAAGATAGCCCGCTAAGTCACCCTAACTAGTATGATAACGAAATTCAGCACGGATATGTATAGAGAGGCGTACACTATAGCTATTGCTTACCTACCTAAGAATGAAGTAGGGCTTCTTGATATAATGAATATTATAGACATCTAGCAAAATGAAATCGATTCCTGTATTAATCTGATGGCAATAGCGGAAGTCTCCTTGGGAGTTTATAGTAGCGATGGTGCCAATGATGCACAGCCTATATCTGGAGCTTATCCGCTTCTTAAGGGAGGTATAACCTCGAAGCTTTGGGTGCCATTCATCCTTTCCAGCCTCTTCATGCTCTAGTTTTAGAGCTATTCGTTTGGTTTAAAAGATTGCTGCTAGATAAGTGAGCTTTTTAGCACCGTCTCTCAGATTTTAATATCCTTTTAGATAATCTGCTTTACTAGATAGCGTCTATTTAGGAACGAAATTAACGAAGTTGCCCTCTGTTAGCAGTAGACATACATCAGCATATAGACTTAGATTAGATAGTGGTTTTAGTGAGGACTCAGGCATATCAGCAGGTTATATTCGATTCACTGCATCCATTCTAAGTCTTCTAGCTTGTTAAGACTTTCATTTTAATAATAATAATACAATTATTACTCTGAGATCCTTAACCGAATGCCCTAGAATGTCTATCACCCTGTAGAAAGTCTCAGCCCTTCGCTAGATATAAGCATAAGATACTAAAGCTTGAGAAATTAAGTAGTAATCTATATTAAGGAAGGAGATAAAAGCCTATGAGACCGATTCCCCCGGCCATCTTCTAACCGCGATTGTAAATATGCAGGATTAAGGACCTGAAGTAAGTTGTGGACTAGCGTTTTTCATTCTGATTTCTTTCTTTCTAGTTTTAACCCGTTTTACTAGGAGCAGACTCCGGTTGAGACTCACCTAGGCTCGGAAACTCGCTACATCGACATGTTTTTTAAACCGCTGTCTTAATTTGATCAACCGATATACGTATTAAGGATGAGAAATATGCGTGGAATTAGTTTTACGATAAGTGCAAACACTATCTGCCTTAAATTATTATAGTTGGCCAGCTTCGCCGACTGATGGAAACAGTACGGGGTGCTATAGCTCCTAACCAGGTGACCGCTGGTTCGGAGTCTCTCGTTAAGCTGCTAGATCAGCTTCATGAAGCCCACGCAGATATCACCGACTTTGCAGATGATCTTGAGACTGTCGCCCCTGCTGAGAGCCTTGAGCAGTACCAGCTAACTATGGTAGCCAGAAGCGAGCTCCTAATGCAATATCAGCTCAGAGCGATTAAGTGTAAGCAGGATCAAGCTGGCAAGGAAATTGTGCAAAGAATCCAAGGCTCTGATGGAGCTCAGATTACGCAAATCACAGCTGCCGGCGCAGAAGCATCACTGAACCATACCTTCGCGGGCGCGGGAGAAGATATTATAGAAATGTCAGAAACAAACACCCGGAACTCTCAGAGACCCAGTGCCGGGGTCGCCTTTAGACCGTCAACAACATTCCTCCATGCTGCTCGCGAGATTGCAAGAAGGTTTACCTTGAACGAGCGGCAGGAAATCGCCTTCCTTTTAGTGTGTCGCCATCTCGATACCACCCCGGACGAAGATAACAGGGATGATTTTGATAGCAGTAATGTCGAGAACAATGATAACGGACAACTATGCGAGTTCCTGGGTAGGGAGGGCGGCACTGGGAAGTCCAGGGTCATCGAGGCGTTAGCGGAATTGTTCGCTAGTAAAGACATATCGCACAGGCTGCTTATGACGGCGACGTCGGGGGCCGCAGCAGCGCGGATCAACGGCGTGACTATTCACTCCGCCTGTGGGATGCAACCTAACGCATCCTATAGCAATGCCGACGATGGCAGCACGGTAACCTACGTGGACGGTGATGCTCGAAGAAGATGGAGAGAAAAGTGGCTGCTTATCATTGACGAGGTGAGCATGCTGGGCCTCCAGACGTTCTCCAACATCAACAGGCGGCTTTACGCCTCCCGAGGATCGAATCAAGATTTTGGCGGCATCCCAGTGGTGCTACTATCAGGAGATTTCCACCAATTCCGCTCAGTGCAAAACAAGTCGCTATTGACGCCATGGTCCGCCCTCAGGATTGCGGACGAAATGAGGGCGCCTCGTGCTCCGTACGTGCGCATCCATACCTGCATCTTGATATCTTGTAGCAGGACTTCGAGCCCCGTGCCGTCTATACCGCAGTCTCTTGATCCTGTCTCAATTATTGACCCTCACCCTATTGGCTAGCTCTTAGTTCTGCAATAAACTCTTCAAATCGTTCCACTCAAAATGGTGCCTGCTCCCCAAAGCCTGCTGCATAGGTCTTATTGGCTACGCAAAACAAAGGTAACACACACACGCGCCCTATTGGCCAAGTCTCTTCATCCACCCACCACCCAGAGCCGACCACTTAAAACCGCGCCCTCTTCTCAACACGTGCAGCAACCCACTAGTAAAACAGGCTCTAGTTGCAAGCTTCGTACCAAAAGGCTACTCAGCGCAAGGGAGCCGCCAACTTGCCCACCCGCCCAGCTTCCAACTTCCAACTTCCCCCGGCGGACGTGCACCTTCCCCTGTACAAAGAGTAAAGGTGGCGGAGTCTGGTTGCACTAGCAATTATTTTTGAGCCAATAAGAGGGGGAGAAAAGTCATACCCGTGTAGCAAAACGTCATGCCCGTCTAGCAATTGCCTTTAAAAATTAAGAAATAAAGTGTAATATAAGTAAAGCTATCTCTAAGTCCTAGATTATGGCTACTACCTATATATAAAATGCCTCTTGAAAAGAGTAAAAGATGTAGGTTAATAGCTATAGAGACCTCGACCGCGGAATGACGCGTGAAGTGTATTGAATCGTCCCATGCCCTCTAAAGTGTCAAGAGGCGAGAGAAGAAAATTGTAATACTACTAATAAAGAATGAGAAAAGACTTGTGGGTGGCTGAGCTGACCGGCATCTCGCCCTACTAGTAGCATCCGAGCAAGGCCGCGTCGAAGTTGTCAAAACACTGCTTGCGGGCAATGTTGATGTGGATGCAACATCGGCAACGATACATCCGCCTTGAATGCGGCGTCGGGTCGGGGACACACCGAGATTGCGAAGCTATTGCTTGCAAACGGCGGGACCGACGTCGATGCAAAAACCCCCAAATATAGAACTGCATTGCAAGTAGCACAGAATGCAGGTCGTGAGCAGATTGTTCAGCTGCTGCCTGAGAATGATGCTGGCGCATTACTCAAGTTGACAACGCGGCCGCCGAGGTGACCTGCGAACATGGAACGGTAACATTAGTTGGAGCTCGCATTGGTAGAGGATTGCCTTCTGGGCGGCCGCTCAGTGATTGAAATTCTTGCCAAGGGTGCTTAATTATGGTTGACTGTACCGGTACTGTACAAGTGCTGACGATGAACGCGGTTCTCCCGCCCTGTTGTTCTCTCCTGCCAAGTAGGTAGGCCAGGATCACCAAGGTAGACCACCAGCGGCCGACGATGCGGACAAGCGGAAGAACAAGGATTCCGTGGCACACAGACACAGATGGAGTCTTTGACAGGTCAGATCAGGCAGCAAAAGACGACATGGGGGACTCGGCATTGAAACGAACCGCTGGAAGAACATGGGTCAAATAGATGGGGAAACCCTGTAAGAATCAGAACAATCAGAAACATTGACAAGATCAAGCCGAGATAAAACAAACAGAGATCAAATCACAAAGCCTTGTTCGCTGCGCCACCGTCCCATCCGTTTCCCGCCCGGATCAGCGCGTCTCCGGGAGGCGGGAGGCGCTGTGGTGAGAATTTTAGCGCTTTGCGGCAACATGGCCCGCCCGTATTTTTAGAGCCTATTGGAGCGGCGGCGTGGCGGCCGTCCGTCCATTCACGGGTCGTTTTGGGGCTGCTTCGCCACGCTCCTTCAGAGGAACCCACACTGGATCAGACAACACACACTTGCTGACTCTGGATCTAATTAGCCTATGCTTCTAGTAGTATTCAGTGCTGATTAAGAATCATTGCTAGTTAGCCAATGGCCAAAAAAAAAAAAAAAAAAAAGAAGGAACCACAGCCCAGGGCGGCCGCGGGAGTCTGACCTGCCGAGCTCCCACAGCCATGTGCCACTAGAGTATCTTTGGCATCAAGCAGCAGTAAGCGTGAGATTCTTACTCCCTGTCCCTTGCCGCAGCACGCCTCAACACCGCTCCTATGTTTTGTTTTGCAGGCGGGACGATGATACATAAAACGATGGGTTCCGTCCACGATTGAAACGAAACATCTTCACTCAGCATCACTCACACAGCAAACACATTACAACAACATCCAACAACCACATCTCCATCAATACTCTATCAACTTCCACTCTTTAGCATCATTCTTCACAACACCACAACCAGCCCCCTTCACAAATGCAGTTCTCTACCGCCACCATCTCCGCCATCCTGGCCTTCACCTCGCTTGCCTCTGCTGCCCCCCGCAACTCCAGACGTGGTGGCTACCCCGCTGAGCTCAGCTTGACTGCCCAGCTCCAGCTCGCCGACACGTAAGCATCACCGCTACATCTGCCGATTTCGATACAAGACATTCGGCTAACATCTTCTCTCCAGTGCCGTCGACCGCTTTGCTCTCCTCGGCGATGACGAATTCGTCTTCGACTTCAACAAGGAGCAGGAGAACCCCGGAGCGGGCGGTCAGATCATCGCTGCTAACCGCAAGGCGTTCCCTGCTCTGGTAGGTACCGGTGCTGGCATGGCCTTTGGCCGCGTTGACCGTGAGTATCCCATTCTACCGACACGACTGCAACTTCGCCATTACCCCTTTAGACGCCTCAATAACTAACCTGCTTCCTTTCAGCCTGTGGCATGAACACCCTCCACGTCCACCCCCGCTCCGCCGAGCTCCAGATCGTCACCTCTGGCCGCCTCATCACAGAGATGGTCCCCGAGAACGGCGTCAACGATGCAGATGGCAAGCGCCGCGTTATCCGCACCGAGCTTACTGCCAACATGATGACTCCCTTCTACCAGGGCTCTGTCCACACCCAATTCAACCCCGACTGCGACCCCGCTACCTTCATCGCCGCCTTCGCTGCCGAGGACTTTGGCGTCGGTCAGGTTCAGGACGAGACCTTTGCCCTGAGCGACGACGTCATCGCCGCTACTTTCGGCCAGAGCATCGCCGGCGAGGACATCGATCGGGTTCGCCAGGCTATCCCCAAGAGCATTGCTCTGGGAGTCGACGAGTGCCTCCAGAAGTGTGGCATTCACCGCCGTGCTGTCTAAGATGGCGCATTAGTGCTCATCTTCTTCTCTTTCCATCTTGGATTGGTATCGACACAGCGATAAGGGTTATCATCCGGCGTGGCATACGGTATAGCGTAGCGTGGGGCACTCATTCATCCTCTGGATTGGTTTAGAAGGTAGCTGGAGTTTAGCGGACACAGGTCTGGATTGGGAGTTGGGATTTCATCATTTTTCGGTTTATCATTTGCATTAGACATAAAACAGTATATAGCACACAGTTATTCGAAGAACAACACTTATCTTCAGTTTGACCACTCTTCCTCTCTGGGGCATATCCGCATCTCTTCGTTCCATTAAGTCCATCGAAACATGAATCCCAGTTGCAGATAGCCAGAATAAATCCGCCTGACAGCCCACCCAGTCATTCAGTGTTTTGTTGGTTTGTTGGTCTGTCTGATGTGAACCAATGCTACACAAGACGGGAATCCTCCCCCAGCCTCATTTTTCGAACAAATTTTTTCTTTAAACTAACAGGAGCCAAAAGGCATCATACATGGTGTGAAATCAGCTATTTTTCGTTCACGACATTTCAGGCGGCATGACATCTTCATTTATTGAGGACTAGGGCTGTAAGCGGGCTCGCTGGAAAGCCCCGAAATAGCAGAAAATGATGATTTGACGAAAATAGTTGAAATCGCATTTCTGGCCTCAATTCGGCTGCCTGCCGTGAGGGCCCTCGATTCAGCTGCTGCTTATGACTCCGTTGAATATGTGTTCCTTGCGGCCCCCCTAGGTGCCCTGTTAGCCCCGTGACTCCTTTATCATAGTCATGAGCCTCCTGTAACGATTTTGCCTTCGAGTTGTAGCCGGCGGCAGCATCGTTGTTGTGAAGTCATCGTGTTGGCTTGAGGGCAGGTCAGCCGGCCCCAACGGCGGCGATGAGGTTAACACTCACGGCGAAAGGCTTCTTGAACGCCGGCCACAAATCCCAGAGTCGCCAGTCTCACAAGCTGTCAACCAGCTTATCGAAGGCTGTCAAATGGCCATGCATAGCGCCGCCCTCCTTGCCGACGAAAACCGACAACTACGGTCAGGAAACCTACGGCAAAAGTAGAAAAAAGAACAACGCCGTGAATACATTAGCGACGGCGGGACTCTGTCGGTTGCAGAAGGTACGGCTAGGATAAAGCGACGGCGAGAAGAAGAAGAAGAGCGGGTTAAGCGACGTCGAGTGAAGGAAGAAAAGCGGGCCAAGCGACGGCAAGAACAAGAGGTGCGGGTCAAACGACAGATAGAAGAGGAGCAGGAGCTAAGTGCCCCAAGACAGCGTGCGCCACCAAGGTGTAGTAAATGCAGGTCCTTTGAGCACACTGCCCGTACGTGTAATGGTTAGTCCTGAATTGATATAACGGCCTCTTGGAAATTGTGCTCAGTTTGTGTTACCGTGAGGTGCGGGTCACGCGCACGGGAGCCCATAGGCTCGCGGTACCCGCGAATTTAAAATTCCACGGGTACCGTGAATGCTGAGTCAGTGCTGTACCAGTACGAAACCTGCAACACCACAAGGTGGCAAGAAGTCACGAGGCAATTGCTGGATTTAGAGCCAGATAAATGAGATACTGCCGCAGTCTGACTATGAGCAAGTTGGTATTGAATGCCGTGAAGAAGTGGCTCTTGTCATGAGCAGGATTACTGCATATAGAACGTCGCAACGTACAGCAGCTTACAGGCGTTAAACGCTGCGCCCGACCAAGCGGCATTGTAGTGAAAGGTTCAGCATGGACATAAAATATTCCGCACTATGAATTCTCTCAAACTATAAACCAGTTCAAATCATTCCTTTCGATTCTTTCTAGTGCAGGAATCGCCAATTCCAAGTCCTATACTCATTGCCCTAATGCAGTTTGATGTTGGCCAGAGGCTGTTGCAGTAGTTAGTGCCGTTGTACCCTCCGTACATGTAGTTCGAGGTTTCGACCCTTAGCCAATTGTGGGGCGTAAAAAGCCAATTAGATTGGTCGCATCAGGAATTTTAAATTCGTGGGTACCGCGAGTCTATGGGCTCCCGTCGCGCACCCAGGTGTGCCGCCTGACTAAGCACAAAACCAATACATAGCATACAACAGGACGGTTTAGGGTTTCTTGGAAAGCTGTTGCTAGACTGACGGGAAGAAGAGAGAAAAAAGAACAAAAAAAAATAATAATTCAAAGACGTTGCTGCAGCCTAACTGTGAGTTAATGGGTAGTTAAAGTTTTGAACACATAATTTTGCCGTGAACACGACTCTAGTAGCCGGCGGAGAGCAAATATACCGACCTGAACTGATCCAAACACCACCATGTGAGCAGTAAGTGCACAGCGCACATGCCAATTCACCGCTCAAAATATCTCGACTATTAAATAGGAAGTGACTATGTTCTTTGGCCCATATACGTTTCATTTCAATGCAACACCAACTCCAAGTATCAATGACGGTATTGTAGTTGAATCGATGCAGCAAATGTCTTAACATAGTCCTCAGGTGTTCGTGCTGTTGTACCAGCCGTACGAGCCATGAAGGTCGGCTGAGGCTTTGGTGCCTTGTCATGGTGTGGAGAGTCTTGAGCTAATAATATTGCGTGCCTTATGGGGGGTGCCCATGTATTGGCCGCCGGGTACTCCGTAGATGCAGGCCGATGGGTCCGATGATCTCAATACGAGAGAGCATCTGTTGAATAGTGGCAAAGGAAGCTCATAGAAATAGCTTGAAAGGCTGATAAATATTGTCATCAAAGATGACAGTTGCCACCTATTGCCACAGGCTTAGCAAGCAGCTTCCAGTTGATTCCACATAGCACAGAAAATGCATATTGAACTTTGCTCTGAAACCTCAAGCAGCAATGAGGAGAAGACAAGAACAAGATCAATACACTTTTTTCACCCTAAAATCTAACAGCATCCGATGCAAACGCGTTGTCATCGTCGCTATCAGTAAACCCCGAATTCCCATCAGCTTTGATACATCATTGATGATCGATAGTAGTTCCGAGAGATCCTTAACATCCTTGCGGTATGCTTTCAGACTTTGTTGAACTTGTTGAGGACGAGAGCTGTGAGGCCGAATGCTAGCGACGATGGTCTGTGCCGCGTTGCAGTGCCTCAGGACAATCTCCGTAGGAAATCTAGTGCGTAAACCATCTTGCCTGGGAAAAGGAATTCCCGCAATCTCCTCCAAGACTGAGCTTTTCCCTGTTGATTGGTCCCCGCAGACCATCAGCTGAGGCAAAGAGATCAATTCTCCAACTCTATTCGCTCTGATCTGGTCTATCTGGTTCAGGCGAGAGCTCAATTTCGCGGAGCGAAGAAGAACGAAAGCCTCATCAAGGTGTTCATATTCGCTCTGTGCGGAAAGAGTCATGGTTCAAAGGGTCAGAAGGGATGAGAGAGACAAATAGTTGAATGGAATGAAAGACTGAGTTGATCCGAGACTCGCTCGTCACTGGGGATTGATGCGGACTTTATGGAGGGCAATTGTTATACGGGCCTAACCATTTTATTACGCGGGCCGTCCTTACACGGGCTGTGTGGGCGGTCCGTCAGGCCCCCACTCAAGACGGCCCGTCAGACCCAAAGGCGGTCTGCTGGAACAACCCGACTACAACAGCCAATCTGATAACACTCCCATCACAGCTTCAATGAATTACCATCATATACCCGTAGAGCTCTCTTAAAGCTATCTAATAGTACTCGAGCATCCGTCCAGACTTGGAGCAGCAATTAGATGGCGAGCCATGAAATGATAGGCGCCAAACAGTAGGAATGCCGGTCTCTACGCACCCTGCGAAGCGCCCATGGATCTAGTCACCATCTGGCTCGTCCGAACAGCCACTGACGCCTGTCTCGCTGCCTTGCTAGGTGGCCGGTGGGGCACCAGACCCCTATCAGGCTCACGGACCAAGCGGCAGAATTTCTGGGCCAATCAAAAGTTACGGCCCGTTTAAGGACAGCCCGCGTAGTAAAATGGTTAGGCCCGTATCCCTTTGACCGTGGTAAGACTACACTTGACCCATAGTCCCCATAGAGGCCCGGGAGATCAGCGGTACGCTGGTTGACTTCCAAAGGTTACGTGGCTATGCAGATGGCTATGTATTTCAATGTAGATCTCTCACAGCCGTGACTTCTAGCGCCCCATAAAATAGGTGGAACCTCTTGTACCTCGCCTTACTCTCCTTTTCGTTGGTTTGAATCCCTGCTACTAGCGTAAGTGTAGCCTTACCACCGTCAAAGGGATAGCAATTGCCTTATCCCTTTGAGTGCCGTAAGGGCACACTTGCACTAGTGACAGGGATCTTGACCAAACAAAATGCCGCAAATCAAAGGTACCTCTGCCTCCACCTATTTTATATGGTGATAGAAGTCCCAGCAATTTCCCTTGTTACAAAGAGCTACATCACACTGCTCACACCGCCAACGTGATCTCGGTATGCGCCTGTTATCGTTGCCAGCTTTTGCTTCCAACGGCCGCAGCGGCCGCTGCTCGCCTAGCCGTATGTTCTTACAAGCCCGGCATGCTGACGGATTCTTATTTCGGACCCAATTATGCTGTAAAACAGGCGCAAATTCGTCTCCAGCCCGAAACCTTTTGCGTGACTGAGTTGCCGGCGCATACATAGCAATGAGGTTATCAACAATGCATTGCCGCCAAGCCTCTGGGTCAGTTATCGGCTGCCATTGTGGCTGCCCTCGCTTCTGTAAAATGAAGCTATTCACAGGCATATTTCTAATAAAAAGTCCCAAGCGAGGGTTTTCCAAGGGCCCCTACGTATACGGCGGTTAGGGCCCCAATAAGACCGTAGCTGGTCACCGCGGTCTACAGCGTTCATCTCGAGGTTGTAAGCGGCAGCGATAGACGGGATAGAAAGCTCTTTCACAGGCTCGTTACCGAAAAAACGCTGTATCGGCTGTGACTGAATTTGGTCACCTGTCGGCCTCTTCCTCTTACAGCCGGTCCTTTCATCCCCTGTAAATCGGGTTGTTAGGAACATGACGAGGGCGTTGTCTTTCCACACGATCTGATTGACCTAGTAAAAGACAAATTAGTAAGGAAAATACAGCATAATTCTGTCTTTCTGACTGACTTTATTATCCTTCGTAGGGACGGCTCTTAGCTCATTGAAAGGAATGCTGCCTTTTGCTGTATTATCCGTAGCTTTAAGCTTGACGAGGGATTCGTGTAAGCCGGCGTTACGGCGGGCTGTGCCCGTAGCCCCGTGGCCTAGCTGCCTGAGCCGAAGGAAGAGGACGGGTGCAGAGAAAAGGTTATCGAGAAAGACGTGATATATGGAATTAGGTAGTAGATTTAGTAGAGCAACAACCACAGCCTGGGTCGGGTTCAGATAAAGCTTCTTCCTCTGATGTATCTGCCGTTTGGTCTTTCGTAGCTGCTGACTTTGACGCCGTTGAGCCGGCCGGACCCCTACGGGCCCGAACTTCCGGCCCGGCCTGTGCCAAATCCACCGGAGGAAATAGCCCTGTTGGGCCACAGCCCACACTTTGAAGCCTGTTGGCGTAGGCTTATTAGGGACAGTTGTTGTATCATGACATCTGCCCAGGTAGCGGACTATGCACTCATCTACAGCGAGACATGTGCCTGGCCTGAAGAAACTAGTGGACATATGCTGTATGTAGTCAGACCAGGCGTTAACCCGGCTGTAGGTGCGGCCGTAGAAGCTTAAGCCGGGCTCCTGATCGATCGTTGTGAAGTCCCAGAGACGAAGATGCCGTGATAGTAGCTGAAATCGATTGTATGACATAAAATTGGTCACAGAGTGATATGAGGTGTGTTTCTTAGGTCTCAAAGGCTTCCAATAGTACTTAATCTTCGGCACTATATTAATTTGCATATAAATCACGATCGCAAGCCACACATAGATTTCAGCAACAGAGGTCGGCTCCCAACTCAACAGCCGAGACTGCGGCTTCAATCTGCGGCTGCCGGCTTCATGCTGCTGCAATAGGTAACTAACCCAGCTGTTGGTATAGCTGACCCAGCTTTCCACTAGGGAAATAGGTATAAAGGCCTGGAAAAGCAATAGCGGCTGCTGGGGCAAAGCTACTATTACGGGGGTCTGGTTCGGAAGGTCCATCGGCTCAAAGCTGTAGCCGCGTTCCGGGTCCGGATTTTCATTTGGCCGGCACGTATTATCCTCAGGGCGTTCACAGCGGCTGTGATAGTCAACGCGGATGAAGCTGTTGTCGTCATACACATTGAGCGCTTGGCTAGGGGGCAGTTGGGAACTCATGGGGATAGAAAGAACACGTTGTATGAGGAATTAGGTTGTGTGGTTTCTGAACGCGCTCTCGGTCACCCCCTTGTACCTCGGCCTAGTAGGGGGGGGGGGGTGGGGCGCCAAGGCAATGAGTGCCCTTACGGCACTCAAAGGGATAAGGTCAGTACTTCTAGCGTGGAAGCAGTGTTTAAAATCTGATCTAGTTATACTGATAGCAGTATTGAGAGAAGCGCCCTCAGCAATATAAAGGCAGCCGGCGGAGAACTCCACGCGGAGGAGAGAATGCTCACCTGGGACCCATTTACCAATCGGCTCCACGGCGTCTGGCTTTCAGCAATATCGCTAGCTGCTGCTCGAGGCCAATACGAGGTCATCGAATACCTTTACTCTGAATGCAAGGTTCCGATTGATCCAACCCCCGGGGACTCTGATTATATTAATTATACATCGCCACTTGAAGCTGCTATTCGTAAAAAGTCAAGACAGCAAATCGTCTAATTCAATTAGGCGCTAAATGTTCCTTCCCTGGTGGAAAGTCAGCCCTCCACATCGCAGCTCTGGCAGGTTTAACACATCTGGTTGACTTCCTTCTAGAAGCTGGATGTCAGATAAATGAACTGGGTGAGGACGCCTATTTCTTTCGCTCTGGTTTCACGCAATGCTGGGTCAATTGTTCCTCGCCTTCTCGGCCGCGGTGCAATGCGTTCGTGGGACAGCTATTGGCTCGATATAGAAAAAAGTCATGAGATAACGTATAACATCAGTGAGTGGATCAAATCAGTGAGCGGATCAAAAATCCCTCAATCTCTCTTCTTCTCATTCAATCACATATTTCTCAACCACTAAACATGTCACAATCAAATAAAGAGGCAAATATCCTTCTTGCTCTTCAAGCCCTTTAAAATGACCAAAACTTAGCTCTCCGTCGCGCTGCAAAGATCTACAAAGCGCCATATAGTTCACTATGGCGCCGGTACCACGGCATTTCTGCTCGATGCGATATTATTCTGAAATCACGCAGACTATCTGATCTAGAGGAGAAGATTGTTATTTAGTTCATTCTCGATCTAGATTCACGAGGATTTCCTCCGCGGCTGCATAGTGTTAAAGAAATGGCCAACCGACTGCTTACAGAACGCGATGAGTTACCTGTTAGCAAGTGCTGGGCTTCTAGATTTGTTAAGCGACACTCAGAGCTCAAGATGCGTTTTTTTTATAAATATGACTATTAGAGAGCTAAATACAAAGATCTGACGATTATTCGTAACTGGTTTAGGCTCGTAGAGAACACAATTGCGAAATATAGTATTACCCTTGCTGATATCTATAACTTTAATGAGACTGGCTTTATAATGGGTATAATTATAAGCAGAATAGTCATCATAGGCGCAGAAAGGCATAGAAACCCTAAATCGGTCCAGCCTAGAAACCGGGAATGGGTTACAGTCATCTAGGCTATCAATGCAAAAGGTTAGGCAATCCAGCCATTCATCATAGTTACGGGCCAATATCACCTCGCCAATTAGTACTAAGAATGCAACATCCCGGGCGATTAGGCTATTGCAATAACTAAAAATGGCTAGACTGATAATAATACAGGTCTCAAGTAGTTAAAGCACTTTAATAAGCATACAAAGACCCGATCAAATGGTCAATATCGCCTTCTAATCCTCAATAGGCATGAAAGCCACCACTCAGCAGACTTCGAGGCATATTACGAGGAGAACAATATCATCACGCTTTATATGCCACCTCATTCATCTTATCTACTTTAGCCTCTTAACATCGGGTGCTTTGGGCCGCTTAAGAAGGCCTACGGTCGGCAAACAGAGCATCTGATCCGATGCTCTATAACCCACGTTTCAAAGACCGACTTCTTCTCGACCTTTTACGCCGCATTTCAAGCCTCGATAACAAAAGCTAATATCCAGGGAGGTTTTAGAGGGGCTGGACTTATTCCTCTGGACCCAGAAAGTGTCATATCAAAGCTTGATGTACAGCTACAGACTCCAACACCTATTAAGGAGGAGGTCAGCCTCCCTGACCCTTGGGTCTCTAAGACGCCAAAGACCGTCCTTGAGGCCACTTCTCAGTCTGAATACCTTGAAAGACGAATCAGACTGCATCAGAGCAGCTCTCCGGCATCAATTCTTGAGGCGCTTAAGTCACTTTCTAAAGGAATAAAGAGAATAATGCATGAGGTGGCACTATTAAGGTCTGAGGTCAAGGTCCTTCGATAGTTAAATAAGGCCCTTAGTAAGCAGCGGAGAGCTAACAGAAGGCAGCTATAGAATGGAGGGAAGATGACTGTAGATAAAGGTAGGGAAGCAATTGATCAGATGGGTATTAATACGCAGGCAGTGGCCGAATCGTCGAGAAGTGGTGGTCAAGGAGGGTCGGCGCGACTGAAGGAAAGGCGCTGTAGAACTTATAGAAAGACTGGTCATAATGCAAGGACCTGTCAGATAGTTATCGCGATATCTGGAGAAGAGTATAGCCATTAGTTTTAATTGATTAAATAGTCTGTTATGTTTTTACTATATGTTCAAAAGTAAGGGTTGAGATTTTTGATCCGCTCACTGATTTGATCCACTTACTGATGTTATACGTTAGAGCGTTTACGTTCTCCAAATTATCGGCCAGGTGGTCATTTCATCAACGCCGAAAGACTTAAACACCTCTGTATTCAGGCGCGGGAGGTGAGAGGGAAATATCAGCAGAGCCTTCATCAAGGAACCGCATTTATTACACATCTTCCAAGCTGTGAGGAAACTCGAAAATGCCTGGGTCAATTCCAAGATACCTCATTCTTTTGAGGTGCTGGTAGACAAACTACTCACGGGCCGATTTCCCCTGACTATCACTGGTCTCTTACCCATTAATCCGGGACAGGTCTTGACGATCGTCCTACGCGTGTCACACGCTCCAGCCGCCCACGGAGTAGTGAGCGACCCAACGCGTCTACGACGCGCTATGCCCCACAGCAGCGCTGGGAGACCACTGATCGCGGACATCGAGGAGAGCAAGCGCCTCTATTGAACGGATTCTTGTGCTCATTTTCACTATCAGCCGTTGCCTCCCTCCCAAAATAGCGATGTACTGTGTTGGGTCAATCATTGCGAAATGCACGAAAGAGCTTCTGTCTCCTCGGCGGAAGTCTACGTCGCAACTGAGCCACACCACAGCCTCGTTGGGCACTCACCTTAGAACCGTTGCCTGATCCCCTCCCTCATCATCTCGAGCTGTTGAAGCGCAAGCGAGGCTCCCTCACTACTTCCTTGACTATTCTGATGCCTGTGAGCATCAAATGGAATGTTAGAGAAAGCAGTCGTAGTAATAATATAACGTCTCCTGCAGGGGGCTGCCATTGCCCAGACATTCTCAATGGGATTGAGATCTGGGCTGAAAGCCAGAATGGTGCGCGCCCGTTTCACAGGACAAGGAGGTGGAAACCATCGATATCTTCTACGGAGCGTTCTATGACACCGACACTCTACCAATATGGACGCGCACGATCTGCTATTGCAAGCGTGGGATAATGTTATTTTCTTGATTCACCTGATTCGTACTTATCTGATTTAGCAAAGACTAATTGGCGGTATATATGTCCTCTCCATCATCTACTTGTGGTTGCCGCGATGGATACCAGAATGGTTCCGTATCCCACATCGTGCAGCCGTGTGCACCCAGAACTAGATCATCCCAGAGAAGTTGAATTTGAAGAACACAGAAAAACATCTCCTGCACGGAGTCTTCAACAGTAGCGGATAGACGTTCTGCATTGAGTTCTCGAACTGTCATTTGACTAGCCTGATGAATATATCTCTGCTTCATTACACCTTTCAGTTCCTTGGCCATCTGCAGCAGTGCTTATGAAACGTAGGTCTGCCCTAACAACAGGAAGTTCCCGACGTCCATCTCTTCCATCTCCAAGTTACTCAAACCACATGTACAGCAGTATGAAAATGACCATCACAGTAGCTCCTATCGCCCTCAGAAACGGCTCCTTGTGCCCTACGCCGCTGGTGATGGTCTGCTCCGGCTCGTATGTACCCGGCATTGTCTGCCATTCTTCTGCCTAATGCTCTGCCAAGCCTAACCGGTCTCCCAACAGTTGAGAGTTCGGTCTGAATCTTTGGTAAACGGGTGTTCCGGCCCCAGGATACTGCGCCTCTCCTCACGTTACTCATGTCACAAGCGCCGCATTCGCAAATAAGATTTAGAATGGGCCTGGCTTGAACGGTAGACTACTATAAAAACACGGCTAACCAGGAACCTGTAGTTATTCAAATGGTATACACAAACCTTGGGCTCCTATCTCCTAGAGCATTAATTTGCTCCTCTGACAATCCAACCATTTTGTAGTCTTCCTTGCCCGCCCTACGCCGCTGGTTAACATAGTATAGATACAGCGACATGAAGCCGTAGATGACGATTCCATAGCATAACAATGCAATTGACACTGAGTAACCTAATACATAGCGTGGAGCATCTAAGGTTGGATAAAGCTACAGGCATGGGGGTTAATAGTCTGTAGATCAAGTGACTCAAGGAAATAAACTTACGAAAGGTGCTACAATGCCCGAACAATTGCAAATCATAATCTGGATCGCAGACGCCGTTGTACGCTTGCCATATCGAGGGTTGTTGGAGGGCAGCCATGCCAGAGGGATTCCAACCGCCACGAATAAACCAAGCGAGATCAAAAAAGTTGCAAAGTAGTGGACGGCAGATCCCACGTTAGCGATGGATATCGCATAGCCGACAATGCATACTGAGGCAAATGCGATCTGGTAGACGCCTCGAAGTTGATGCATGTCGGAGAGCTTTGCCACGGTGAGGTAACTGATAGCTCCGAGGATATAGCATGGCACCGTGAGTGCTTGTGATTGCGGGACAGTCCAGTCTCCAAGACCTGTCGAGAGTCAATGTTAGTTTTATGCGCGGCATTGGCTATTCAGAGACTGCACCTTTGATGATGGATGGGAGAAAGACAGAGTAGCTGTATAGCATCGAGTTGACACCAAACTGCGCTGCGGCAAAGAGCCAGACTTTCCAGTCCTTGAAGGCCAAGATGGCATCCTTCTTATCAAATTCTTCATAAAAGCCAGTCTGACGCTCAAGTCTAGCAACGAGGAGCCGTCTCTCGTCGTCATTTAAATACCATGCAGTCTCTGGGCTGTCGGCAAGAAACAGCCAAATTGCAACGCCAAAGAGAACAGTTGGGATACCTAAGAGCACTTTTCGTTAGTTAAGTGGCCAAAACATCGTCCTATTTTTGGGGGGAAGATTTACCCTCAAGGATAAACACCCATCGCCATCCTGAAAGGCCAGCCGTGCCGTCTAAGAACCCAATACCATACGCCAGAAGCCCTCCACATGCACCCGCCAGTGCAGAGCTAACAAATAAATAACCGATTCTCAGCGCAAGTTCCTGCTTTGTGTAGAACATTGTGAGGTAGACAGTCAAGCCGGGAAAGAGACCTCCCTCGAGCAAACCCAGCAGCAGGCGACAGGCGATGAGCCCGCCAAAACTCTGCACTACTCCCATCATGGTGGACACTATGCCCCAGCTAAACGTAATCGCGGCCAGCCACTTGGAGGGAGTGAACTTTTTGAGCAGCATGTTGCTGGGGACTTCGACTAGGACGTAGGGAATGAACAGCACTGCGACTGCGAGCTGATACTGGTTTCCGTGCATCTTCAGGTCCTCTTCGAGGCCAAAGAGGCGTGCGTTTCCTATGTTTGTGCGGTCCAGGAAGCAGAGAAGGTAAGTCACCATGACCATTGGAACAATGAACTTGTCAATCTTACGGACGAGCCGTCTCTCGGCTTGGTGATCGATCCGCACTGAGTGACTTTCAATGCCGTCTGAGGGCCTGATGTCCACATCAATTTGGGATTTCTCGATCGCCATAGCTGAAACGAGGCTACTGTTTTTATATATAATTTATTAAAGAAATGAATTGCATGCCATGAAGCCGGGGCAATATTTTTTTTGGTATAAAAGAAGTTGTATATTTGTTGAATGAGGAATTGTAAAGGTGAAATTTCATGTGAAGACTGGTTGAAATCACAAGCCAAAGAACGGCTTGACATAAGCTGAGGACCCACTTGGTTTGCCCCTCATTTCATGCTACCCTGCAAAAACATGATTCCATTGGCCCTTTGCCGCCTAAGGTAAAGCGTCGTGATCCTGTAATGAAACTGTCGTCTATTTCGGTTAGCGGTGAATTCTAAATCCTGAAGCTGTCGGAAAGCTTGCGCGGTACTCAGTTGACTTAGCGTATGTTCACTGTGTACATATTGTGTAGTCTTATGTTCTGAGCTATCTCGGCATTGGTCCGGGGTCATATGCTTCCCTGACCGCCTTCCTATTCGGGCTATGCCTGGCAAAGGGCCGTCAACCCCTCGGCCGGACCTCGGCTGTCACCACCACCCGATCCGATGCTCTGTACATGATCCAATCTAACAGAAGCATCCAATCTTAGTCGCTGAGTGCCATGTTGTCAGATATTGGGGTGAATTGTGTGTTATTCATCTTGTTGTGTAACCGCTATGTCCTGCTTGCTACTTGAGGTTTTGGAGCAAGCTCTATATGCCTTTTCTGTGCTATGTGGAATCAACTGGAAGCTGCTTGCTAAGCCTGTGGCAATAGGTGGCAACTGTCATCGTTGATGACAATATTTATTAGCCTTTCAAGCTACTTTCCAGGAGCTTCCTTTTGCCACTATTCAACACATACCCCGTCAACATTGAGAGCTTATATCTTCTACGGAGTACCATCACATCCTATCGTGTATCACATGATATTGTTTTGATTCCAGCACTCGAACTCGGCAAGGCCGATTTGCTAGTGTGAACACGAGCCAGGATGCTTCGGGGGAACTAAAAGCTGACCCCGGGAGTGTACCCGAGGGTTCCACCCGCAAGGTTCCTCTTACATGCCAGACCGGCGGGTGTGCATCTGCTGAATTTGAAGGAGCTGTCACGCCGTCATTCAAGAAGCAGCCACAATCTGCTTCTGTGTCACTCTGCAGGGTACTACAGCTAAGGGCATCTCGAAGGCTGTATGGGTTCACCAATGTCGCTTGTTGCGTTACATTACAGGCGTAAATCGGGACGTTGCTCGAACGCAGATCCGACATCCGGGATCCTTGCGAAATAAGCCCCTGAAGGCCACTACTGAACTCGTCGCTGAGTTTTTGGCTAGGTCAACTGCCGTCGGCCAGGCTGCTGCAGGCTGTCTCTAGACTTGGATACATAATACACGGCTACCTTCCTGTTGAGCAAACTCAGGGCTCGCCCCCTTAGCGGAAAGTGCCACACAGGGGCGCGCTCGATTCCCCTTCAATGAGTGATCCTCCTCAGACAAAGATTTGAAAAGCAGCGTTCCTCGCCTGTGGGTGGTCACATCTTTCGTTTTGCCGTCTTGTGGCTTGCACTACGGCCATCCATCTCCAGGCTCTAGTAAAAACTCAAAAAGAATCCTCTCATTTCCCCCTCACATCCATGTGCTTATGACAGATCATATTATGCCACCCCGGCCCGCCCTCTCTGAGGTAGGAGAAGCATGTTTCGTAGCGGGATGCAGCCGTGTAACCTTCGTGTGTAATCGCATGTAACACTAAACCAACCACATCACATATCACATGTCTGCTCCATGTTGGTGACAATATTCGCGGAACGTATGGCCCAATCCCGCCTTCTTGTTCATTGGCCGGTCTCAAGCACATGCAATCTCTCATGACAGCGGGATATAGAAGTCTTGTCGACATCAGACGCCACGTAGCCACGTTATTGCGCAATTCTGGCAAGTTCCGGGCCTAATGCACAGGTCAAATAACTCATCTTCATGTGGTTGTGAAGTTCTACCATGGCGTATAGCGCCAGAACGTAGGCGCACAGTGCTCTCTGAACTCGTCCCCATGTTTGAAGAACATAACGGATTTCCCGGTTCAATCTAACGCGTTGATACAGTGGCTGTGTAAGCAAACGCCACTTCGAGTCAGTCAAGAAGGATTGATGGACTTTGATCCCAGGCTCACGCTCAGAACCAATATGGCCAGGCGCATCTTAGACAGGATATATACGAGCGGTACCAGCTCTCAAATTATATCCAACTCTCCGTCCATTATTTCCCGACGTCCCACATTAAGCATTCGCGACCATGGGGGACCTACGGCCTTCCATCATCGGGGTCGAGTCAGGCAAGAAGGCTACTGACCTTACCCAGTCGGTGTGGCCATTTAAGCTCTTGGATGCATATGCCATCATTAACGCGCCAGAGCCGGATGGTCTCGTCCCAAGAGGCCGACGCCACAGCGGTCGAGTCAGGCGAGAAGGCTACTGACGTTACTGAGCCGGTATGGCCTTCCAGGATCTGTTGGCATTGGTCCCAATTGTCTTCTGGTTCTGATGCAAGAGATATCCACTTCGGAACCTGGTGATCTTGGAAAAAGGCCTTTCGCACAGCGCTATTCCTTGGCGTAAAGGCAAGAACTGAGGAGTAGATCTGAAGAGGCGTAGAGTCTATCGTGGATATATTGGTGAGGATGAATCGCTGTGCGTCTTGGAGAAAGTCTACTAGCGTTCTATTCCTTTCTGACTGAAATTCTATTAGTTCAGCCGAAGGCTGACTTTACATCAGTTCTTAAGTTTTCCCGAATAATGAGGGTTTGGTGCAGACAGGGATAAATAAGTTTCTTAGAATCTGATTGGTCCAAATTTTGTATTGCCGGTCGCTAAAGAAGGCTGGATTGGTTGGCGGCTCTAGAAAAAGTGGGTACCCGCCCATCTGTCACTACTTCTTTGTTTACTTCTTTGTTTACTTCTTTATTTACTATCACCAAATTTGCCTGGCGATCTTCGTTTGCTTGGCCAAGCAACCTTTCTTCTATTATCGATCCCGATGCACCGTATGACTGAGGATGGATTCCGATTCTAGGGGTAATATGAGCCCTGGATCTGATTTTGGAGTCCATTGCCCGTCTTGCAACTAAATTAAACCAGCAAGTGACTTCATTAGCAGGAGGAAATCTGCCAATCAAACTACAACCTGCCTGGAATGCCGGGACTAGCGCAATTCCGAGGTAACTGACATCATTAGTATAGTCTATATGCCCCCCTAACCTGATCAAGCGTGCCAGGTCCAAAGGTGCGGTCCTGATATTAAGGAACCTGGCCGTCTGTCCTTCCTCAGCTGAGAGATCTGCCCTAAAAAGAACCGATAGAGATGCTGGCCTATCGCCTCCTGATAAGAGATCCAGAACCCAGCCTACATCACCACTGAAGCTACAGCAACTTCATACAGCTAGGAGTTTATTCAGAGAGTCAATTAGCCAGCCGCACATAGTGCTAGGGACTCTAATTCTACTAACCTAATAAAGCACGCGGCGTTTCCGTGCTCTAGCTCCCTCACCTCCCATGTAGCCAACGGCCTATCCAATCGCCTCACATTCTGACCCATCTACTGTCCGAAGCAGCATAACTGGTTTGGATTACTCTTACTTGGCTGCTAGGTTCCATAAGGCCAGGAAGGACTCATAAGATGATCCTTCTAAGGCCGGGGCGAGGGCCAAGCTGGCCGCTGTCTAGCGCGACCATCGTTCACGACGTCGTGCAGGGGAGACTATGTCACTGACTCCCACAATATCTTAACTCGGCGTCTTTAATGGATCTGAGGGTCCTGGGGAAGGTATCCTTATGCTGTGGTCCTAGTAAATTATTTAGGCTAACCACGGAGCGTAGATGGAAGTCGAGATCGACTATAACTGAGTTGGTTTTAAGACGGGGATAGGATAACTAAGGAAGGCAATGATAGGGGATAGTTCTCTGAATCTGATATTAACGCTAAGGACTATTTCAGCTTACTCCTCTCGCCTGCTCGACTACGGAAGTACCTCAAACAATTAGGGGTAGAGTGTGATTCCAATCCAGGGGATGAAGATGAGAACGGCGATAATAGGTCCGTGGATGGGAGCCCTCTTTGCCATTGCTTGCAGCAGCCTTCCGCATAGCTAAGGCGTGGTCACCATAGTCCTGCCCCTAGTATAGAAAGGCGGCTAAGAAAATCTTAAAGGCAAACTCAATCTTCGATGCCACTATAGCATATTCGGAGTCTAGTGATAATTCCACTTGAAGAATCGGCAGTCTTTTATGCGTAAGATCCGGTGTGGAATGGCAACCTTAAGGCTTATGCCTTGACCGGTCGTAATAAGGCAATCCTCCACGAGTTCTGGACAAAGCTGGATAATGACTAAATGCAGTTTTACGGTCGATGCTAAGAGAGTTGGTTTTAGATAAAGATCGATTACAATAGCATTTATGCACATTACTATCGAAAGGATAAGAAACGCCGCCCTGACGAGCCGTATTTCTTCTCTGCGGATAATCAGCTCGACTTTGGCCCTATACTGGCCCGGTTGCCCTAGCTTATGCCTACTAAAGAGTCTTTAATTACTCGCGTTCACGTCTATGTAAATATTATGCTTATATAAGAGCAGCAGTATAAGTATCAGAAGCATATAGTTCACTTTTTCCATAAGGTTGGCCTAGTGTATAACCAGCTCCTGCTTCTGCTGCAGGAGTTGAACATTATATTACTACGTCCTGCTAATACGTCGTCCTATGCAATTCTTAGCCAGTAATTCACCCGCCAGTTCTGTGTCCGCTGCCAGCCGGTTATCATATGGTTAGACTACCTCCGCCGCCATCATCCTGGCTATTGATATATTGTTATTAATGAAGAGAGGCTGAATTAATTGCCCTAAGATAGCAATGTCCTAGATGCCATCCCCCAGAGTCAGGTAGAGGCTGCGGATATTAGACCTGAGGAAGATCAGGAGGCAGAGCCTGACCTGGAGGATGAGGCTGCAGTGCCAGACCTATTGGCCAAGGACACAGAGCTCGATGCTCTGCGATCTGTTCTCACTAGAGAATCAGAAGCTGATTCAGGGCTTTCTATAAGCTTTTAGGCGCAGGCGTAACACGAGCTATGGCTCCCGAATATACGATACACACCCATTAATGAGTTCAATCGCTCTTATGCCCTACTCTCCTTAGCATTTCCCTGCCTCTTTCCTGACGGTAGAGCCGACTTTGTTAAACTTTGGGTACGCTCCATTGATTATAAGGATTACGTCGAGCATGCGATGCGCTGGCACGACGGGCGTTTTGCACGCCACTCGACCTTCCGCTTCGTTACCTTTAATACACTAATGCAGTTATAGGCATGTTCACAGTCTAGATTCTTCGTAAAGTAATATGATAAGAGGCATTAGCCGCTCACGCGAGAGCAACTCATTCAGGCGCTTGAACACAGCGAGGACCCCGAGGCGCAGGCGCTGATCAACTCGATCACAAGGCATGCGGTTTCTATTCGCAGTACGCGTCCATTCTAGAATAAAAAGAGGCAGGAACTCGAGGCCTATGCCTATAACCTTGGTTATCCTAGTGCATTCATTACGTTTAGCCCGGTAGATTTACACTAGCGGAGTCTCTACTAGCACATGCCCTAGTATAATGACTGGCTAGCCGCTACTAAGCTAGAGAAGATGGCTCTATCGCGCTACCTATTATAGCAGAACCCTCATATTGCTGCTTTCCACTTCTACTACTAATACTGCCTCTTTTAGGATATCGTACTAAGCAAGAAGTTTAGTATTACGGATTACTAGGATCATTATGAATAGTAAGGGCGTAAGAGTCTATATAACCACGGCCTATACTGGATGGAAAATTGCCCTAGAGCTAATATAGAGGATGAAGCCGCTTGTAATGTTTTTACACGCACGTGGGGATTCTACGTCACTACTATTAACCCTGAGCCAAGTAGGACTATGCCTTAGAGTAAGGGTAATCCGCTGAGCGTAGATCCTCTAAGCATAGAGATGACATTCCTGCAGCTCTTACAAATTGTCAACCGTTACCAGCATCATAAGTATAACACTACCTACTGCTTGCGTGTGAGGAAGAGAACTAGTGATATCGCGAGGGATATAGAGGGTGCTACTGCAGACATCGAGGCAGCTAACGCAGCCAATCCAGAGAGGGAGTGTCGTTTTGACTTCCCTCATGCCTTGCGGGAGCTGGCCGCAGTTATCAGGAAGGAAGGAAGGTCATACCATATCTTCGAAGCAGCGCGGAACGATAGCCTTATGAATCACTTCAATCCTACTATCATCCTAGGCTGGCTAGCCAATATTGACATATCTCCTTACACTAGCTTGCAGGCGGTTATTATATATGCTGCGAAGTATTGTAGCAAATCTGAGAAGAAGACTAAGCCTTATTATAAACTTATAGATCAGGTCTTGCTGCATATAGCATACCTTTAGCCCTTATTATCCTTCTCCTCTCGCCTTATGAATAAGCTGATTACTAAGAGGGATTACTCAGCATAGGAGATTTCCTACCTTCTGCTTAACATCCCTCTGTAAGAAGGCATACGGATGGTTATTTCTATTAATTGCCATCCGTTAGAGTAATATGCACGTTCGTATCGTGTTGATAAAGATATTAATAAGACTATTAGCAGCTATAGAAAATATCTGGAGCGAAATGACCAGCATGAGGATATAACCTACTTTAAGTACCTGCAATCATACAATCTCAAGACGTAGAGGAAACTCGCTGCTAACACAAAGCAAAGGGTCTTAGCTTACTTCCCTCAATATAAGTCTATAGAGGCCTCTTCCCAGTTTAACGACTTCTGCCGTATTAAATTAATAATGGTTCATCCACATCGCTCTCTAGAAGAGTTGCTCGTTATAGGCAGGCAGCAGTCCGATTCCTTCATAGCTGCGTACATGCACTGCAGACAGCATTACGATACCCATGCGGACGATCATTATGGGGAGCCAGATATAGACAAATTAACAGTAGAGGAGGATGAATTTGAGCTTAAGATCTATGAGGAGCCCATCGCAGAGGAGGACTGGCATGAACTCGCCCGCATACTACCTGACCGCCCACTAGAGGAAGAGGATACATTAACATTAATTACGATTAGACCCCTTATGTTAGGCAGTATACTGACGACGGCATTCTTAGCGGCGACTACTAGAAGCAACGCAAAGCGGAAAACCCCTAGAATCTTAATGTAGACTATTAGCCCTTAGAAGCTCGCAATTCCTTAAATCGAGATCATCGCCTAGTATACGACACAGTGATGGGCCACTTCCTGACAGGGGTTCTTTCCCAGTTATTACTCCATGTAAATGGGGGAGGCGGCACTAGCAAGTCATACCTCATCAACCTGCTCTCCGCGCACCTTCAAGCCGCGACGGGCGGGAGAGGGACGCCCGTCTAGCGTGCTACACCTACGGGCGTCGCGGGAAATCAGATTTCGGGCACTACCTTGCATTCCCTATTGCACTTACTAATTAATAAGGACTTCAAGCCTCTCCTAGCCATTAATAAGGCTTAGCTCTAGAAGAAGCTTAAAGATATTAAGTATCTGATCATTAATGAGAAGAGCATGCTAGGACTGCGTCAGCTATCTTAGATCGATGACCGTCTCCGCGAGGCGTTCCCGAATAAGAACGAAGAGTTCTTTAGCGGCCTGAACATCCTGTTGGTTGGTGACTTCTTTTAGCTTCCCCCTGTGCTACAGAAGCCGCTTTATTACGACAAAGAGGTTCAGGGAGTAGAGATTAAGGGCAGAAACGCATAACGTACTTAATAAGCGAGTGCAATAAACAAGCGAGTGCAACAAAAATCTCTCAATCACTCTTTCTTCCATTTGATCAATTGATTCTTAACCACCAAACATGTCTCAATTTAATAACGAGGCTTCTATACTTCTTGCTCTTCAAGCCCTTCAAAATGACCCAAAATTAAGTCCCCGACGCGCTGCAAGCATCTACCAGGTCCATTTTTAGACCTTATATCGCCGACAGAAGGGCATTCAATCTCGACGCGATACTATCCCCAAATCACGCAAGCTATCCGATCTACAGGAGCAGATCATTGTCCAGTTCATCCTCGACCTGGATTCGCGAGGATTTCCCCCGCGACTGCGTGGTGTTGAAGAAATGGCCAACCGACTGCTCGCCGACCGCGACGCGTCACCTGTCGGCAAGCGCTGGGCTTCTAACTTCGTCAGGCGATAACCAGACTTCAAGACGCGTTTTTTTCGTAAATACGACTATCAGAGGGCTAAATGCAAAGATCTAACCATTATTCGCGATTGGTTCCGGCTCGTAGAGAACATAATTGTGAAATATGGTATTGACCTAGCTGATATCTATAACTTTGATGAGACTGGCTTTATAATGGGCATAATTGCAAGCGGAATGGTCGTTATAGGTATAGATAGGCGTGGAAACCCGAAATCAGTGCAGCCTGGAAACCGGGAATGGGTTATGGTTATTTAGGCGATCAATGCAGAAGGCTAGGCGATCCAGCCGTTCATCGTGGTTGCGGGCTAATATCACCTCGCTAGCTGGTACTGGGAAAACAACCTCCTGAGCGATTAGGCTATTGCGATGACTCAAAATGGCTAGACCGATAATAAGACAGGTCTTGAGTGGCTCAAGCACTTTGACCGGCACATAAAGAATCGATTGACCGGTCGCTATTGTCTTCTAATCCTCGATGGGCACGAAAGTCACCACTCCGTCGACTTTGAGAAATATTGTGAAGAGAACGATATTATTACGCTTTGTATGCTGCCTCATTCATCTCATCTGCTCCAGCCTCTTGATGTCAGGTGCTTTAGGCCGCTTAAAACAGCCTATGGTTAAGAAATTGAGTAATTAATCAGATGCTCTATAACCTACGTAACGAAGACCGAGTTCTTCCTAGCCTTCTACGCTGCTTATGCAGCTGCTATAATAAGGAGTAATATTGAAGGAGGTTTTTGAGGGGCTGGACTTGTTCCCTTAAACCCAGAATATGTTATATTAAAGCATGATGTGCAGCTACGGACTCTAACACTGGCTGCAGAGGAGGTCGGCCTCCCTGACCCTTGGGTCTCAAAGACCCTAAAGACAGTGCTTGAGGCTAGTTCGCAGTCTGAATACTTTAAAAGACGAGTGAGAAGGCATTAGAGCAGCTCTCCAGTATCTATCCTTAAGGCGCTTGAGTCATTTTCTAAAGGAATAAAGGCAATAATGCATTAAATGGCATTATTAAAGTCTGAGAACCAGATCCTTCGATAGGCAAATGAGACTCTTAGTAAGCGGCGCAGAGCAAAAAGAACCCGCCTACGTCAAGGAGGGAAGATGACTGTAGATGAGGGAAGGGGTGAGATAGATTAGAGAGATGTTGATGCATAGGTAGCAGCTGAATCGTCGAGAAGTGGTAGTCGAAGGAGGTTGGCGATGCTGAGGGAAAGGCGCTGTGGAACTTGTAGAAAGGCTGGTCATAATGCAAGGACCTGTCAGGCTGTAATTGAGACCTCTGGAGATGAGGATAGCGATTAGTTTTAATTGATTGAATGGTTTGTTGTGTTTTTATTGAAGTTTTAATTTTAAAGGTTGAGAAAAGTGTTACACTCGCTTGTTTGTTGCACTCGCTTATCAAGTACGTTATAGGCGATTCGATAAATCGGTCTTCTTAAAAGTTATCCAGCAGCAGCGTGGCGACGATCAGGAGGCATTCCGCCTAGCTCTCGGGGAATTGCGGTTGCTTCAACTATCTGTGGAGTCCTGGAAGGTCCTTTCCAGCCGCGTACAGGCAAAACTAGACGATCAAGAGGTCACAAGGTTTATCAACGCCTTACGAGTATACGCCACTAAAGATAGGGTGAACGAATATAACCACTATCACCTCGACCGCCTCAGCCGGCCAGTCATCCGGGTCATGGCTAAGAACGTCGGCCCCGGCGCGGCTACTGCGCCTGATGACAAGGCGGGCAACCTTGCGAAGCAGATCCCCATATGCATTGGCTCCCGTCTGATGCTGACGTCCAACCTTTGGCAGCCAGTTGGCCTCTGCAACGGCGCTCGCAGCACAGTTTACGATATCGGCTGGGCACCTGGGGCCGACCCCATCCAAGACCCTCCCGGTGTTATCATGATGGAGTTTGACAAATATAGCGGACCGGTATTCCTGACCACCGCTGATAGCAGGAAGATTGTCCCGATTCTCCCAGTGGAGAGGGACTTCCTCATCGGGGCCACTCTCTGCGCTCACACCCAGTTTCCCCTGATCGTATGCTACGCAATTACTATGCACAAATCACAAAGCATTACCGAAGACATGATAGTTACAGATCTGTCCTGCCGGGACTTTTAGACTGGTTTAAGCTACGTAGCTGTCTCTCGCGTAAAAACACTCGAGGGTCTGATGTTGGATGCACTATTTGATCATAATCACCTGGTCTACGGGTCTCCCCCAGATAGCATGAAGATAAAGATGAGGGATCAGGAGCTTCAGAAACGATAGGTGCTCATATGGAATCCGTATATGTCATATAATACTAATAATGGCCATGGCAATGGATTAGTACGTAGATAATGTAGTAGTAGTAATAGCTTCCCGGTCCGCGGACACACAGCCTTCGGCTGAGGCTACCCCATGCACCCCATCGCCGCTCCAATGTGCATAGGGTGACGTAGTATTTTATAAGTAGCGTAAGGTCTTTATATACCGGTAAATATCAACAAATAAATACAGTAAAGACAATTCTAATCTAAAAGACGCCGCCGATCGCTCAGGCGCCGAGTATCGTCCACTAGCTATTATCCTTCCTCCGTTGGGGTGCCTAGAGCATGATGACACTGGCGATGCCAGCAACGGCGAGGGCGATGCCGGCGTTGATGGAGGTGACGCCGGCACCGTTGTCGTTGACCTTGTTAGAGGAGTCGTCGTCCTCATCATCGGACGAGGAGTCAGCGTTGGAGTCGTCAGACGAGGAAGAGCCACCTGTCGCAGAAGCGTCAGATGAGGAAGAGCTACCGGTCGGAGAAGCGTCAGACGAGGAAGAGCTACCGGTCGGAGAAGCCCACTGCGCGTCGCAGCTGGCGATGTACTTGGTCGCGGAATAGAGCTCCTCGCTGGCCTCGGGGACGTCGCTGCAGACCACGAGAAGCTTGGAGATACCCTCCTTCTGGTCGCTGTACCAGGAGACCATGGAGGAGGCCCACGAGGTGTACTCTTCGGCGAACGAGCCGGTGATGGTAGGGATCTCGCAGGGGACGGCGGTGAAGTCGGTGGCCTGGGTCTGGGTGCTGAGGAACTGGGCGAGAGAGGAGCCAGGAGTAGGGGTGTTCATCAAAAGCAGCTCCAGGTAGACTGAGGTGCACTCCGCAGCATCGCGCTTCTCCAGGCGATCGACAGGAGGGTGAGTGGCAGTGACAATGGTCGCCCCGGCAGCGAGGAGAATAGCAGATCGCATTTTTGCGGATAAAGTGAATTGATACGGTAGAGAACGGACAGGGGTTCTGGCAAAGTGGAATGGAAAAGCGAATGATGAATAGAATGATTCCAACAACCGTCAAGCGGCGAACGGCAGCATTTAAGCTTGTTCTAACTCTAACCCACCCCCTATCCATGCTTCAATAGCAATGTATTCAAGCCTCAAAGGATGAATAGCTGAGTATCATGGTGCAAGGGTCACACAGAGGCTATTCCCCTCCTGTGGGGATGAAATTCCCTCATAGGTCGAGATGAGGCAAAACACGCCCACAAAATAAGCCTCTCCGCCACATCATGGTGCCAGCTAGGGGTAGCGCGGCTCTCTTTTTCGGCTCATCAAACCAATGTGCCCTCAACCCGTTTCACTGAATCCGCTAGCTGCTTACTTTAGAGTCAGCTTCTGGAAAGTTTGGTAAATGGCTTATCGAGGTCTTTATATAAAGTCCCGCATCTTAACTAGGGATAGTTACCAGCACCACATCCAGGGTGAATGAGGTACTTTGATGGAACAACTTGCAGGTCGTAGTTGCGAATCAATGCCATCTAAGTAACCAACCTGTTAAGCTATGCCTTCTATTGACGGTCAATCGACCTAATATTGCTCTTACTAGATAGAAAAATAAGATAAATTTGTGCTTAGTTGTCTACGGTTACTATCGTTCCCAGGTTATTTATATCTCATGCCTAGAATATCGTAGAGTATACCACAGCCAGAGACACTCTTGACTGTCCAAGGAGGTTAGGGCATCCCCCGATATGCTTCACCAGTTGAAACCACGTAAAGCTGAGCTAACCCCATCCTGCCGCAATAACTGGCAGGGCATCGCTTGGTCCAATGCCTCAGCTTGTCGGGCCGACAATCCCACGTACTGAATGATCAGTGCAGCCCTTATTACCTCCTAGTATATCGACTCATCTAGACTTTCGAGCCTTATGGTACGTGCTTCAGGCTCTGAGCAACACTACTAAGCCAATTGGAGGATTTATAAGCAATGATCAAGATGTTTTGCCTCTACTACCCTTTGTAGTATGCCTTGACATGTGGAAATGATAAGAATTTATAGCAAATTACAAAAGCAGACTAAGTGGAGAAAGTAAGGCTGACTATAGAAAGCGCGGAACTCCAGCGGAATTCAGCGGAATACAGGGAGCTAAAAAAAAAACTGTAAAAAGCGTTGACGTCTCGGCAAAAGTTGAACGGTGATTAGTCTACATAGCCGAGTTCTTGTATGATACGAGTATTTTAGCTTTTAGATGAGTGGGGACCAGACCAAAGGTTCCGGAAGGTGGGGCAGGCGAGAATCAGCCCAGACATGGAGCCCACTAAGAAGCGGCCTTTCTCGCAGCTCTGTCGAAACAGCCCTGTGTGCTAGTGGCCGCCGGTGGACTGTGCTATAGGTGCAATGATCCCAGGCATCCAAGTGTGAGGTTCAATAATTGGAATGCTATGAGGATGGGAGTGAGGGCGGAAGGTGCATGAGAGGGCTGCCAGCTTGGGTCCTGAGTTGCAAAGGGAAAGAAGAAGAGCTGTGAATGACTGGCTAACTGACTGGCTAACTGACTGACTAGATAGCGGTTTGTGCTTCTACCTCTAAAACCTTCGCCATTCACTAACACAACTTCAGAGATCAACCACTCTTCAAGTCTTCTAACATTAATCCCTCGCTTTGAGTCCTCGGCCTCGCCATCCGACCTCGTCGACACAATGACTGTCACTATATCAACGCAAGGCCTTACGGCCACCGGCGTCCCGAAGATGCCCTTCTGGCTTACTATCATTCAAGGTGCTGCCCTCATCCTATCTCTTGGTGTCCTCATCGCCGCCGCCCACCATCTATCGCTCCTTGGCGACTTTCTGCGCTACTTCAGTGGTTTAAACCCTGCTGGTTTCCTCATCTTCGACGTACATCTTCCCTCCCTCTTCTCCTAGAACTGGAACTGACACTGATATAGTCTATCTTCACCTTCTTAGTCATCGGCGGGATGCTCGCTTCCGAGTTCTTTGCGCCCCAGCTCTACCTTCGACTCGCCTTTATCTGCGGTCTCATCCTCGCTGCCATCTTCTGGCTCTCCGCGTGGGCTTGGGCAGCCTCTTTCGCCTCTGACTTGTCCCGTATCTATAACGCTGGCGGGTATAACGGCTCGAATCCTTGGGCTGCCTCCATGGCTGCTGGCGCCATACTTGGTGCTTTCACTTGGTAAGTCCTCGTTGGTCAAGTTGAACAAGGGAGCTTTTGACTCATCTGTCGTACTAGGGTTGTAATTCTCGTCATCCTCGTCTTCTTCGTTCGCGCATGCATGGCTTCCCCCCAGGGCTCATCCTTCACGGCAAAGGCTCAGAATGATGCTGAGATGGGTCACGACAAGTCTTAGGGCTCTGATCAACCATACTGTCCGCGGAGTCGGGGGTATGAGGGGGTTGAAGCCGCCGATAGAGAAGCATGGAGCGGCATGCGTTGAGATTGGTACGAAGGATCAGTACGTCAGCGCAACGCTGTTGGAATGAGCTCGTTGTTAATGGGCCTAGTGGAGTATTTGGGTGGCCGCAAATCAAAGCCTTCAGGATCAGCACCCTGTGCTGGCATCTCTAAGCGCCTCAGCCTTTTACACGTGGCTATCTGGACAGCATAGGCTTGCGGCGAACCCGGTCCGTCTGATGCCAGGGGGTTTGGAGAGGATTGTGCCAGCTGCATATGCCCTACCTGGTTCGGGTTCTATGCATAATCGCTAGCAGCATAGGGAAGAGCCTTGGATGAAACTAAGTAGTGCAGAGAAGTTGGTCTAGAAGGTTGCAGCCTAATGTAGATCATTTGAGAGTCCGTTATCAAAGTCACATCAAGTCCTCCGTATTCATCTTCACACTTTCTTCCAGACTTGTCCAGCCCTTGTAGCCCATCTCTTTCAAATACCCCTCAGCCTTTGGAGCCAGTACAATCTCGCTCCGGTCCAACCCAGCCTCGGCAATATCAGGAGAGAACCGCTTTTCAGGGTACATGTCTCTCATGACTGTTTGAATCATATGCCAAGTATATGGTCCTGCATAAGCAAACATTCGCTCGCCACATATGTCAGGGTGAAGAAGAGCCGCCAGATGAAAGCGTGCGGTGTCTTTCACGTCGACGTAGAAGACTAATACGGAAATTGTTTTAGCGTTTATGATGACCATTAGTGATGAAATATCTACTCACACTGATGAGCCGCATTGACCGGCTCATGATTGCCCCTAAATAAAGCCTCGATGAGGCCAGAAGTTGATGGGTGTCCCTGGTTGTCCAGTTCGAGGCTTTCGCCCATGTTCATGCTTGGAAGAACTGCATATATGAGCCTTCGTTAGCATCAGAAGCCTCAAATCACCACTACCAGTGAATTACCACGATGGGCTCACCTGTGTTAAGAACAAAGCCCGGCTTATTTTCGTAATACCACTTCCACAGTTCTCTCTCAGCTTGCGCTTTGCTCGCCGCGTAGATGGCAAACCCCCTGTCTGCAAGATACGGAGGCGGGGCCCAAGCTTCTTCAATCGCCTCTTCGTTCCACGTGTCGCTTGAGATTCTCGGCTAATTCCCGTGCTTCGGAGTCGTTGCAGCAGCGCAAGATGATGTGTACACAAATCTCGTGATGTCTCGATTCTGCGCCGCTGAACGAAGGAGATTCAAGCTCATAGCAACGGTTGGAGGGATAACTTGACCCGGATCTGGATCAAACGTCATGTCCGATGCGGCATGAACAATTCCCGAAACTCCTATTAAAGATCAGCAGCTAAGTATGATACGAAATGCTTCCAGAATGCACATTTCAGGACAACGGCAAAGGCATTAGCCTCTGCCATGTCGGTCACAGTACAGAGTTGAAACCTGTTTGGACCATACTTTTTCTCAAACAGTAAAGCTATTCACGAAGTTTTAGCTGTGACGGTCGGGCTTACTCTAGGGGTCTAGGGTAGGTCCAAGGCGTGTGATGATCGAGTGGATCAGGACGTCGTAGTGAGCAATGTAGGTCACGGTCTGGTAATGGTAGAATAGTAGATTCAATGTAACCAAGTGTGTTGATAGCTGGTGAGGCTATCTCTAAAATACTACGTCACCCCATGCACATTGGAGCGGCGATGGGGTGCATGGGGTAGCCTCAGCCGAAGGCTGTGTGTCCGCGGGCCGGGAAGCTATTACTACTACTGCATTATCTACGTACTGATCCATTACCATGGCCATTATTGGTATTATGTGACATGTACGGATTCCGTGTGAGCACCTGTCGTTTCCGAAGCTCCTGATCCCTTATCTTCATCTTCATGCTATCCGGGGGAGACCCGTAGACCAGGTGATTACGATCAAATGGTGCATCCAACATCAGACCCTCGAGCGTTTTCACGCGAGAGACAGTTACGTAGCTTAAACCAGTCTGAAAGTCCCGGCAGGGCAGATCTGTAACTATCATGTCTTCGGTAATGCTTTATGACTTGTGCACGGTAATTGCGTAGCATACGATCAGGAGAAACTGGGTGCGAGCGCAGAGAGTGGCTCTGATGAGGAAGTTGTTGCATCTAGGAGATGGAAGTGATCATGTGTGTGAGAAGCTCTTGCTATTCTTCCTATCTAATGAGGGTCTTTTGGGTCAGTCTTATAGATGAAGAGACTGATGATGACCTCGGACAGCCAAGACGGTCCGGATGCTACGGACTATTTGACTTTATCTAGCTATCCTCCTGATCATAGCTTGTGACGAAGCTGATGACGAGGCCAGTGACGAGTAAAGTGGCTGTGGAACCGTATGATGAAGGGCAGAAAGCTTGACTGTTGTCATAGCTGCAAAATCCGATATCCCGATATGTGACACGCGAGGAGGGCAAATCTTGCTAACAAACAATGGACGAAGATATGAAATGGAACCATGGAATTCTATACCGGCGTAAAAATAGCGGCCCCTTTGCGGGCAGCTTCATGCCTGATGCAACGGTTGTTAACGTCGATGGCGAGGAATTGAGCGCGTATAGCCTGATTACATGGCTAGAGTTTTGTTAATTGTATCATATACCTCACAATATCATCTCGTCCTTGCAATGCTACTTTTTGCCCCATGTGCCTTCTCCTATTGTCGTCGATGGCTGATAATCTTTCACAGAGCGAAATGAGAAACGTCACGTATGATTTCTCTATTCTCCGCCAACGGAACAGGTCAATATTGGAGCGGGCGAATGGACACAGCTCAATCCTCTTTTTGACTGGAGCGCTATTGTGGCCGAAGGCGTTTCAATTGCGAGGTGATGCCGGCCGATGCTAACGGGGGTGGCGGGGCGGAATCGCCACTTTTGAGTCAAGATGTCGAGTCTGGCGCATTGAAGGGTGAATTGGTATTGCCATGAGCTAAAAGAGACAGGGTGACGGGGGTGCGCTCTGTTTAAAAACCATATCAAAATACAACTTCGACTTGACTCATTTCGCCCATCAGCTGATATTTGTTTTATTCTCGCTCTTTCTAGTAATACCATGGATCCAGTCCAGACTTTCGACTATAACATAAAACAGCTGCAAACTTCATCAGTTACCTTTTTTACTAATAGTGCTGAAGTGCGTAGGGTGATTCCTTTGGCGCGCTATAGGGTAGGATCTCTTGACATACGTCGCTGATGTGAACTTGAGTTCTAGAACTACCGGCGACCTGCTCAAGCATCTCGGCCAGACGACAGCGATTAACGACTACAAATATCAACTAACTCTTCTTAAAAAGCAAGACAAGGAGGTCGCCCGAAGGAAAAGAATATTTCTGCACCCTGAGCCAGGACCAGAACAGAAGCTTGAAGGCAGCCAGCAGAGCCAGCATCAAACCGGGAGCCATTGGCAAGGGGTCTGCCTCGAGCTTCGAGGAAAGCTCTTTTCCGCTCCCCAGCAGGCCACAGATTCCGCCTTCAGTAAGGAAATCGGATTTGAGACGATTTGGCACGTTCTTGGTCTCCAGAGTTTGCTACCTGGAGTTGCCACCCTTCAGGAGCCAATCAGTTGCATGGAGCTAAGAGGTGTTACCATACAACACAAATTCAATGCCACGCTTGACGTTGTACACCTCGTTGCCAGTTTCGAGGAAGCACTTTCGTTTCCCATTTTCCGCGGGCCCGTACTGTTGACCCTGGATAGTAGCTTCGTGGGGACGACGACATTGCCGGATTGTTTCCCGGGGGAGACATTCACCTTGTCTAGCTTGGACCCTGGAATGATTGTTACTAAAACGCTCGATGCTGGACATGGGTATGAAATGTATCAGCGCATGGTTGAACTTCACAATACTAGACAGTCCAACAGCCTTCTGCTTATCCCTCGCTACACTCAAGTCTCTCAGGGTAGGTTGCTGGAGGCTAACGTCATGTCCTCGAAATCGGTCCAGTTCGGATATAGTTGCCAGGTACCTACTTGGGCGGTCAATTTTCAGGCAGGAAGCAAGCTGAGATTACGTTTGGGCTATGCGATGCGTCATCCAATGATACAATAGACACAGCTTTGAATTTACATGCGCGATCATCCCCCTAAATTACCCCCAAAAAAATGGGCCCTGGGGGTGGGAGTGGCCCAGCGACAGCCCTCTTGAAACGTATAAAGAACGTGTGCACCCCTAACAACGAGTTTCCTGCATGTCTGACTCTACACCCCCTTCCGATTTTCTATACTTCATGTTGATATCTTCATGGGTTTCCATTCATTGCAACCATAGTGCCTTGGCGTCGTTGTGTCTATGAGTATTCTCATTTTAGTACTCGTGATTCTGCGGGTACTCGCCTTTTTCCAGAGCAGGAAACCCCTCTCTCCTGACGTCTGCATGGTCATACTCTCATTATTCTGGAATCTCAGTGTTATAGGCCTCATGGCCGGCATGATCCAACACGGTGTTGGCTTGGCTGTCATCGAGGTACCGTCTGATAAACTCAATATGATCGAAAGACTCCAGCGTGCGGCTGAAATCCTTTATGTTTATGCCCTTGCCTGGACCAAAATAAGCCTTTTGCTTCTCCTTCGTCATATCTTTGCCGTTAAGATCAAGCGCAGCACAGATATCCTCGGGGGATTTATTGGCATATGGTAAGACCTGACGCTTGCCATTAGTGTTTACACAACCTCTGACAAGTATAGGGCTGTTGCCATGACTCCTTTATGTATTCTTGCCTGCAACTCGATCTTGAAAACAGGACATTCGGGACACTGCGTCGATAAGGCTAGCATCTGGATTGCGAACGCTGCATTGAAGGCCATCAGCGACTGCGCCATGCTGATACTACCCTTGCCTTCCACCTGGCGGCTGAAAACGGGTATATCACAAAAGATTTTACTCACCGGTCAATTTGGGCTAGGTCTACTGTACTGTGTTCTACCCTTAGTATAGACGGACATACTGACTTCATATATAGGCCTACCATTGCTTCTGCGTACCAATTCAAGAAGCTTACTCTGTATTCACCTGGTGTATCAGTCCCCGTTGCGGCTTTCTTGCCTAACTAACCACTACTCTATAGATCGAAGTAGCTAGACAGGTAGCCAGAGAAAGCAATCTCGATACTGAAGGACCCATCCCTACTCTCGAGTTTGTCCACAACGTAGTGACACGCTGGCAGTCGGACAGAGCGATGATAAAACGAGCCTTACTCCTTCGACGCCCGATCAATTACTTCTTCCATACAATCGAGGAAAAGTGGAATATAGCCGGTGCCAAAGCTAAAGATCGGCCTCCTGTTCTTGATTGTAGGCTTTCCGCCCAGGATTGGGAGATCATCAAGACTTTCGACCCTATTCTGGAACCCTTTGAAGTCGTAACAAAACAACTTCAAGGAAACGGTCAGCCAGACAAACGATCAACTACCGGCGCCTTCCACGAATACCTTCCTTGTTTTGAACTGCTTTTGGACCACCTTGAGGAAGCAGTTCAAGGACGGGTCCTCAAAGAGAACGCAGAAGGCGAAATGGAGATCATCAACATATTCGCCGATGTAGGAGTTGAGACTCGCCGGCTTATCAAAGTTTTCATCAAACTCGCGTGGCAACGGCTCGACAAGTACTACCACCTCATGACGCCAATTGCGTACGTTGCCGCCGTTGTTTTCCATCCCTGCAAGAAGTGGAGGCTTGTTGAACAAATGTGGAATGGGCTTCCAACTCATCGATCAGTGGAATGGACGGAAGATTACCAAAGCCGGATCAGGGCTCTTTGGACGGCTAAATATAAGGACAACCCTACCCGATTCAATCAGCCAAGAGTCAATCAGATAGCCCATCAATCGTATATTCAACGACGGCTCAACAGGAAGATCGGGCCTTATCGGTCAACTATAAGTCAGACGCCCACCACTGTTCTTGATGAGTACGAGCGATATATCATGGAAGAGCCTATCGATAGTGCTCAGTTTGAGCCTGATCCGATTTCTTGGTGGAAACTCAATGAGTCGAGGTTTCCTGCCCTCTCTGTAATGGCTGTGGATTTCCTCTCGATCCTCTCGTCCTCGAGTGAATCAGAAAGGACCTTCAGTAGCGCAGGCATACAATCATCATATGTACGAAGCCGCCCGAGTAGGTCTACTATCAGCCAGCAACAGTGTCTTCGATCGTGGGGAAAGGAGGGTATCTACGAGCCAAGGGTGCCGTTGGGTCAGGCTGAGGATGACTTCACTGAGCACGCCATGGACATATCGTAGCTAGTTATTCCAAGCCTCGTTACGTAATCACGATCTTTAACGATTCGATTCAATCGCGATTCGATTGAGGGTCTGATCGATCGGGCGCGACTCGATTGGCGTTGAGCTCCCCGATCGCGATTCGATTGGGTGTTCAATCGATTGAGTTGATCTGGGGACCACACTGAACAGACGACTCGCGGGCGGTATTTGAACGGCTGATCCGGATCGCTTTCCGAGCAAATATGCGAATGGTTGGTGTTACTGGTTATGGAGGCTTAGCTTGGCTTTGTAATTGAAATTCTGTTTCGGAGCTATTCAAAGCAGCGTATCCTCTCCATGCATCCTGGCGTGCGCTTCTGCAATCGTTTTAGCAAGGCAAAGCATAGGTCCCACGTATTTTAACGGTTGAGAAGTGCTTTTAAAGGAGTCGAGCTTTCGAATCAATAGCCCGAGACGAAAGTGTTGAGGGAGGGGGATCGGTCGATATGTTACCAGAGAAGTACCTAACGAGGCTAGGGCGGGGCGGAGTCGCGCTTGGATCCTCCTAAGTAAACGCTGTTCGTTACAAAGGACGAGCACAGCGTTCATCTAACGCCTCTTCAAGTTTGCGAGCAACCACGGCTGGACCTTCCTAAATGCATCTTCCCTTTACTGGCACATCTTCCGACGGTGGCGGCACCTGCGACACCAGAGCGGGATGGAGACGGCGGACGAGCAGGTCGAGGAGATTCTAGCGAAACGAGGAAGAACCAGACCTCTTAATCTTTTTCGTCTCTGAGAGGAGAAGGGCAACTGAGAGGGAATGCGAATTGGCTAAGAAGCGGTGAATTCAGCTCGGCGTTGTGGCGCAAGGCTACGAGGCAGACTAGCCCTGGCGAATCCTATTTCACCTCTTTCGTTCTTCTAAACACGCGGGAATTATTATAGCAGACACCCAACTATTGTAGCTAAAAGGCGAGCTACCACTTAATAACTCTAGTCGACCCACTAATCACATATTACTCGCAATTCACAGAGCAAGCTGTTTATATACGAGCGAGCTGACCTCCCTTCGCTTTGACATTCACACAATGCAATCATTCCGTGAATTCATAGGCTATAATTCTCCCCTAATAAAATTCACAAGAATACCCATGCCAGTGCACAACTCGCGCCAAAGGCGAATATGGAGGGTGTGGGGCCTCAGACTCCACAACCTCATCAGTTATCTCATAATCCGTTCATGCACTTGATCTTGTCGGGTTCGGACCAACATTGGGCCGAATTTTCATTTTTACTTGATTTACGAAGGTCCGCCCGCTCTTCCTGTAGGAGAAAAAGGGGGTGACGCTAATGTTCTGGAGCTAGAAAACCAACCGCTTTGCTCCCTCAATATGCCAGTTCTTTGCTAAAAAACATGACAATTCCCAATAAAAAGTCGCCATCTCCTAACAACACCTGTTTCTACCTAAAGGCAATTGACACCGCCCTGGAATTGCACTACCCCCTCGAGTCAAATCACCTTTGCATCCATCGAAAAACCGATGAGTTTGAAAATGCGGCTGTCGGATTTCCCAAATGAATTGGTACTCTCTATAGTGGAGCGCTTGGACTCAGAGAGAGACATAAGCTCCCTCAGCCGAGCAAACCGCTGCCTTTATCATCTCCTGGATAAATATCTTTATCATTATAATGCACAATGGGGCGGGAGCTCGGCAGTATTTTGGGCTGCAAAACACGGGCAGGAGACGACCGCTAGAAAGGCGTTGAGTTGGGGAGCTGATGTTCAAGCTTGGGCTGGAGGTGGGACACCACTCATGGTGGCGGCTAAGGAGGGACACGAGGATGTGGTCAAGCTGCTGCTTGCTATCGAAGGTGTCGATGTGGACCTGAAGGATGACTATGGTGTGACGCCGCTATCGTTGGCCGCTGAGTACGGGCACGAGGCCGTTGTTAAACTACTGCTTAACACCGGCAAGGCTGACCCGGACTCGAAGAATCCCATCTATGGTCAGACGCCGCTATGGTATGCTGCCGCGAACGGGCATGAGGCCGTTGTTAAGCTGCTTCTTGCTATTGAAAGTGTCGATGTGGACCCGAAGGATGAGTATGGCGTGACGCCGCTATCGTTTGCCGCTGCAAATGGGCACGAGGCTGTTATCAAGCTGCTACTTGACACTGGCAAGGCCGACCCGGACGCCAAGGATGGAGACGGACGGACACCGCTGTGGTGGGCGGCAGCGAAGGGGAGCGAGGCGGTCGTCAAGCTGCTGCTCGATGTCGAAGGTGTCGATGTGGACTCGACGGATAACCGTGGTCAGACGCCGCTATCGTGGGCCGCCGCGAACGGGCGCGAGGCCATTGTCAAGCTGCTGCTTGACACTGGCAAGGCTGACCCAGACACTAAGGATGGAGACGGACGGACACCGCTATCGCGTGCCGCCGCGAACGGGCACGAGGCCGTTGTCAAGCTACTGCTTGCTATCGAAGGTGTCGATGTGGACCCGAAGGATAACTGTGGTGTAACGCCGCTATGGTGGGCTGCTATGAACGGGCACGAGGTCTTTGTCAAGCTGCTGCTCGACACTGGCAAAGTCGACCCGGATGCCAAGCACGGAGATGGATGGACGCCGCTGTTCGCAGCGGCAGAGAAGGGGAGCGAGGCGGTCGTCAAGCTGCTCCTCGACACCGGCAAGGTCGACCCAGATGCCAAGAACAATAACAGACGGACGCCGCTGTCCATAGCAGCAGAGAAAGGGAGCGAGGCGGTCGTCAAGCTGTTACTCGATATTCAAGATGTCGATGTAGACTCGACAGATAACCATGGTCAGACGCCGCTATGGTGGGCCGCCGCGAACGGGCATGAGGCCGTTATCAAGCTGCTGCTTGCTATTGAAGGTGTCGATGTGGACCCGAAGGATGGCTATGGTCGGACGCCGCTATCATTTGCCGCCGCGAACGGGCGTAAGGTCGTTGTTAAGCTGCTGCTTGACATCGGCAAGGCTGACCCGGATGTCAAGGATGGAGACGGACGGACACCGCTGTGGTGGGCAGCAGAGAAGGGGAGCGAGGCAGTAGTTAAGCTGCTCCTCGATACTGACAAGGTCGACCCGGACGCCAAGGACAAGGAGGGACGGACGCCGCTATCGTGTGCCGCCGCGAACGGGCACGAGGCCGTTGTCAAGCTACTGCTTAGCACCGGCAAGGCCAACCCGGGCTTGAAAGATCCCATCTATGGTTGGACGCCGCTATCGTGTGCCGCCGCGAGCGGGCACGAGGTCATTGTCAAGCTGCTGCTTGACACCGGCAAGGTCAACCCGGACGCCAAGCACGTAGACGGATGGACGCCGCTATTCGTAGCGGCACAGAAGGGGAGCGAGGCGGTCGTCAAGCTGTTACTCGATATCCAAGATGTCGATGTAGACTCGACAGATAACCGTGGTCAGACGCCGCTATCGTTGGCCGCTGGGTTCGGGCATGAGGCCATTGTCAAGCTGCTGCTGTCCATTGAAGGCGTGGGTGTGCACTTAAAGGATAACTATGGTCGGACGCCGCTATCGTGGGCCGCCAAGTATGGGCGCGAGGCCGTTGTCAAGCTGCTGCTTGCTATCGAAGGCGTGGATGTGGACTCAAAGGATAACGATGGTCATACACCGCTATCGTTGGCCGCTGAGTACGGATACGCGGCCGTTGTCAAGCTGCTGCTGGCTATCGAAGGCGTGAATGTGAACCCGAAGGATGACTATGGTCGGACGCCGCTATCGTGGGCTGCCATGAACGGACATGAAACTGTCGTAATGACATTACTTGGCCATGACTCCGTTGATCCTGACCAGGAAGATCATTACGGTTCAACACCGCTATCAATAGCTGCACGACATTATCGCACAGAGATAGTTAAAGTGCTGCTGGCTACTGGGCAAGTCACCTTCGACTCTCGGGATTGTTTTGGACGCACTTCGTTGTGGTGGGCTAGAAGACGTGGGAATACTGACACTGAGGAAGTGCTACTTGACTATGCAGAGAAGAGAGGCATGCCAGTATGCGATAATGACGAATTTATTGAGGTAAGCCTGATATCTAATAACAGGACATCCAGATGGTGCGATATTTGCACATTAGGCATTCCGGAAGATGAGGTCTTCTATGAATGCGGGGTTTGCAACAGTGGGAATTTTCATATATGTTCAGAGTGCTATAAGATTGGAGGGCGCTGTTTGAAAGACGATCATGAGTTGACTCAGAGGAAAGACAAAGAGGAATGAGGTTAGCCTGACTTCCGTCATTGACCGCAAGGATAACCGAACAAACTCCAATTTTGTTTACTTTTCTTAGGACGAGTCGTCCATGATTAAAGCCCGTGTGGGTAATTCGATAGCTCACCTTTCGTTTAATCTAATGACTAACTCTCGTCTCTCTACCGTTGGTGAAGGTGTCGGTGATGGCGGGGATGAGGCCGTTAGGATTGATCTCGAGGACCCAGGACTCCTTCTGCTCGTTATCTATCATCTTGGTGGGGTGCACCTGTTTGAGGGTTCTAAGGTTATAGTTTTAGTTTCCCTCAAACATTCATAGTCCCTCTATCAACTTATCGTGGACAACTTCACTAGGCTGGGGCTTGGGTATCAAGAGGAGGACCCAACCCCTTGTACTCAAGGCCGAGCTCCTCGAGCAGGATGGACACCTTGATACCACTGGGGTGCCCGCGGTGTAGAGGGTGATGTCAGTCTTGGTCTTGACAGCCATGGTGGAGAAGGGTTTGCGGTTGCGTGGAGTGACATGTTATGCGGAGAGGCTATCGAGTTAATAGATGAATGGGGGCGTCTTTTAGTATGAGGGGAGTTCCAGTAGATAACTCCTGCGCCGTAAGGATATGGTAACGAACTGAGTTAGGGATTGGTAATAGGTCAGGTGTCTCCATCTGGCTTAGAAATCCGATTAACCCACATAGCGGCTATGCTAGCCTTGCTAGGACATTTCCCCTGATTTTTTTCTCAAAGTTTGGCTACTAGGGGGGTCTCGTCATTTCACTTCAGCTCAACCCCCCGTTCGGGACGAACGGGGGGTTGAGCTGAAGTGTAATAACGAGACCCCCCTAGTAGTTAACTGAGATAGCCATCTTTGACTGGTGTGGGCTGAGCTGCAGTTTTGTCGGTCCGACTTGTAAACAACTAGCACAAGCCTCAAACTTTAATCAAAGGCTATCATGAGAACATATCACATCAGACAATCTGCTCGCTTAGCTGGATGGTGGTTCCTTTAGCTTGATGCCAAGGGGGCAGCGAGCAAGTGCAACTCTCAAACTGCATTACACAGTAGCTTAATGGATTCATAATAGACAATTGGCTCCACAGGGATCAGAGATGGCATCAGTAAATTGATGAGAGTTATCCAAAGACCAAAAACTCAGTAGCAAGATGCACTGACTCCTGAGTGGTACAGCTCTTATACACAAATAAAAGCATTGCCTGTTAAGGCAGTAGCAGCTGCCTGCAAGGCAGCTACTCTAGTGGGGCCACGGCTTGATATACGATAATTTAACTAATCCTCTCTCGCTTGTTAATAGTGCTATGTAACGCACCGCAAGCGCATTTGTAAGCTGTTAATTGAAGGGCGCGACGATTTTAATCAAGTAAGTCGGGGAGATTAATGGCCCGTCTTTATTATAAGTAGATTAGGTTGTCTCCGCTTTGAGGCTTGTAAATATGTTAGTAGTCATTCTATCCCCTGGACATATATATATTTAAGAGATTCGCCTCGTTGGCAACTCATTTCACTCTGCACTTATAGCACAATTCAGTAAACTCAATTCATAATCGTTAACAATATCTCTCTCCCACTCAGCTACCCCTAAATCCACAATCACACCCATTCTAGCACCGCAACTATGAGCTACACCTTCTACAACTCTTCCATCATCCTGGCCCGGGACGCCCTCAACTCCCTCACAGCCATCCTAAAGAAGGCCGCCGAGCACCCCAACGCCGACCTCCTCACCTCCGCCCGCCTCTACGAGGACATGTTCCCCCTCAGCTTCCAGGTCTTCATGGTGACCGACATAGCCCAGAAGGTTGTCGCCCGCACCTCAGGCATGGAGCCTCTCTCTCAGGAACCTGACTTCGAGACCTTCGAGGCCATGCAGGCCCGCATTGAGCAGGCGCTCGAGATTATTAATAAGGCCGATAAGGAGCTTATCAATAAGCGTGTGGAAGAGATTGTGCAGGTGGGAATCGGAGGTGATAAGACGGCTGAAATGCAGAGCTGCAGCTATGTTAATGGGTATGCGCTACCTGTTGCGTTCTTCCACCTTTCAATGGCATATGCTATTCTGCGAAAGGAGGGTGTGCCACTTGGTAAGACGGACTACCTTGAGAGCTTCTTAGGCCAGTACCTTTCTTAGATTATATTATAATATTGAGATCAAGGAGAGGGATGGCTGTGTGACGGTGGTAATAGAAGAAGATTTATTATTAAGAAAATGCATATAACTGGGATAGTGGAAATAACAACGCTATAAAGTCCCTAGGTTAATAGATTAAAAAAAAAAAAAGAGTTGAAGTCTAATGAGATTAGTATGTGCTGTGTGAAAGGGTTTTTGCTACGAGGTGCAGGTCGAGGCTGATGGTGATATGACTGAGCATAAAGACTCAGACATTTTAAGAAAAAAAATAGAAAATAATAACAATAATAAACCGCAAGCAGTGACTCTCGTCGCATAAACAGCCTCAAGCTGCAACTACACAGCTAATTTAAGTGCAGTTAAAAAAAGGGGCTGTACCATTAGATAGCTTGACTGCAACGGCTGGACGGGGATCCCTTTGCAAGCCCGCTCTCACACTTCGTGGCGTCCTGGGAATCGACGGAGAGTCGGGGCAGCTTCGGCCGGCACAACTGTTCACGGATGTGCTGGCGGCCATCCCCGCCAGGGAGGGGATGAAGGACCTGGCTGATCGGTTCGTCGGGGTTGCGTTATGATCATCCCGGTCGCCACAAATGCGGTCTCGGACTTCATCCATGAGGTTTCCAGCCAGCTCTTCCAAACCAAGCGAACACGGGCGGAAGTGATTGGTTCAAACACTTAGAGTGACGCACAGAAACGGCCGACCCATTGAGGGACCGCGGATTTTTTCCCGCCCGACTTGGGCTACTCGCTTAAATCTATCTAGCTTGGGACGTTAGATGCTGGTTGTTCACTAATAAAGAAATGTAGAAACTGGCATGAACGCCACTAAGAGTTCTTAAAAAGCTAATATATTGACCCCATAGCGGAACGCCTTGCAGTTTGTTAAGAATTCTCCAGCTGAGATCTCAGCCACTGGTCATGGGACAGGCAGTGTCTATAGGGGCACTCGAAGAGGGGCATTCTGCCCGAGACTCACAGGGCTGACTTGTAGTCGCATTATTTTTATAACTCTTTTTAACTCACGCTCTTAGATTGCTCCGCTACTCCAGCCTCCAACTGCTAACCATGGCTCAAGCTACGACGACCCCTTGGAAAGCAGAGGTACTCTGACTCTAGATATAGACGATGCTGAGATGGTAGGCGATATTTTTTGGCCAAGATGTTTATAGATTTTATCCAACACAAGTCTAAAGATAATAATTAATACATGAAGCATAACTCTCCTCTATCAGAATGCTATTAGGCATGAATGCCTAAATCCGCCCCCGAACCACAGCTAAGACCTAGTCCACAGTTGATAGCCTTCACCTTTGATAGCCTTCACCTGCTGACTGAGGGAAGCTCAGTTGTCTTCGTCCTTAGATAGATAGTGTCCAGTATAGAAGATCATCTAAGGTGATCTGAAAATCCGGCCAGCCGCGGAGGAAATAGACGGAGTGGCTAGCTAGGTTCCGTAAGCCCAGTAATCCAACGGGGTTAACAAAGGACTTACCACATCGAGAATCCGGCCGACAGTGCCAGATCTCAGTGTTGTTTATCCCTAGCAGCAACCCTCAGAACCAGAGGTTTGATGATAACCCCGTAAATCCGAGAACGAAGAGGCTGGCAAGAACAGATGCCACCCAGGGCTCCAAGGTTGTGCATCCCTTGAGAGGCGAAGAAGCGGCAGACTGAGACTGGCCATCGGCGTCGTCGTCGCTGCTAGTCTCGCCGTCAAGATCTTCCCCGGGGGCCGCCCCCGTTGCCCCCGGCTTCATGCATTTGTCAAGGTAATCCCTATAGATCGGGTTGACAGACTGTGCCATAGGAAGTGGTGCTGCGCCCTCGGGCAGGTAGGCGGTAATGTAAATATGTTCGTCTCCGTATGGGTCGGTGCTGGTTGTTGTTGTAATACTGGTTGGGGTGACTTGGTAGGCGGCCTCGGTGGGAATAAAGACCTCTGTTTGAGTTGTTATAGTGAACTATGTCGGGCATGAAGATGGAGCGGTAAAGAAAATCTCCTGCAGATATTCCGTGCTTGGAAGGCTCCAATCTCGGTAGTCGGGGCTTGAAGATCTGAGGTATTAATGTCACCCTCAGAGTAAAATATCTGGACGACCTCAACGTCATTGGAGCCTGCTGTCAACGTGGTTGTAAAGAGCGGTTTGCCAGTCAGATCCGCGCTAGGCCTTATGGTCCATGTCTTGGTCCGGGTGTCAGTGTTTGAATACTTATCCGAGATGGTTGTCATCGAGAGGGCGTAATCAGACGTGACGGTCCATGTCGCGCAGGCGGATGTCGCCAGCAAAAGTTGGGCAAGGCATGCCCGAAGGGCCAATTGGCCGACGCGTTTCAAGGCCATCGTGGTAAGGAACGAAGTGGGAATGAACTCTTGCTCCACAGAAAAGAAAGAGAAAAAAAGAACGAAATAGTGGCTTTTTGGGAGTTCAAACTTAACATCTATCTATAGAGGGACGGCGCACTCCTTAAATGTGTTGGACAGGCACGAAGGAGGCAAGGATGCCACACCAGTCAGCCATCGACTAAGAGCAGGGAATTCGTAGAAAACGACGCCATACCTGAATCAAAGTGCTTAGCGGCAGAGGCCCATCTCGAGTCGGGGTCGTTAGTCTGCGCCCGACCTTTAATGTCTATAGACAAACCCCCCCTCCTGCGCCCCTTCCAGCATTATCGAAAGACTCTTGAGTCTTGAAGGGCTTCCCCAATCGGCATGTTGCGCTCTGTAAGCAAGGCTCATTCTTGAGGGCGCCCGCCTCCGAAATCGCTCTATTGTAAGAACTTTCGGCAAGGTAATTTTAATGGTCCTCTTGGATCAGCTGGTAGGCGCCACGCGTCGCCGCCGTGAATCAGCGACGGCTCAGTGGTGCCACGGATACCATAATCACTTCAGTGCCCGAGGCGGTGCTTGTATTATCATTCCCCACTATCTAGGCTAGAATTATCCTATCTAAGTTATACTTCTTTATGAGGTTTTATCATCAGTTAATAAAAACTCAGAGTATGATATGAATAGCTCTGGAACTACGCTAAAACTGAACCCTTTCCATCCCTAAAAACCTCATCGTACCAATGTGACTCCGCTTCCACCGTTTCATTGTTAGATTTACAGATGGTATTAAAGTCTGTTGCCCGTAGTTCCCAGTCCTTGCTCTCCTTGTTCTTCCAGAATAGGAGCGACGCCCTCGGCTCGCCCTTGGAACTATACGGCCAGACCTGTAGACTGCCGTTGTTCGCGTCCAGTATTACGAGCGGAGCGGTCTCGTTCGGTTGGAGATGCGCTTCGAGAAGATCTCGTATGTACGGGAAGTACCATGTCTTGTCCCACCAGGTCGTCCGACGACTCTTAAGGCCATCCCTCCACGCGTTGTGGTGTATTGCGACGGGGATCGAAGTTGTCCAAAAGTCGACGTATAAGGGCACATCGCCCCAGCTGCGGTCCTTGCCAGGTCCGTCAATCAGATTCGCGAGGGGGCCCTTCACTTCCCGGATGTCGCCAGGGACTCCTCGTATCCGTGGGGGCGAAACACCCAGTCGACTCGACTCCTTCTCTACAGCCTGGGCGTCATCTAAAGGAACAAAGTATCCGCCTCGCTCAGAGTAACAAGTCGGGTAGAAGAGCTCTTGCATGTAGTCCAAGCCGACGTGGTACTCGAATTCGTCTCGCACCGATATCGCCGCCTCCTTGCCCGCGTTGTCCTCCGCAAAAACCTGTTCTCGCACTTGTCGGCGCCATACCTCCTGCTCGCCAAATACTTCGGCGAAGATACCCTGATCACCGCCAAGTTCGCCGTTGCTCCCGATCTCCAGAAGATCTTGGTCCATTCTGTCCTTCACGCGCTGGAAGTATCTCCGCATGTCGCCCGCCGGTCCTATGAAGCTGCCGCTGTTGACAAACCGGGGCCGCATGTATTTCCATTTCGAGATCTTGCAGTCGGTGAAGAGGCCGAAAACATTGGTTGGAAGAGTGCTTTCGGGCACGTCCTTGCAGTGAAGGTCCGAGATACTGTCGCGTGGTGCTACGCAGCCCTTTTGCGCCGAGACGATGATGGTCTGCTGCATCACGCCCTCGTCGAAAAAGCCATGTTCTTCGGCAAGCCGCTCGTTCGCCCGTTCATTGATCTTGAAGTATCGGCGTAGGAGGACGCTCGGGGGTAATTGTAGCCAAATATCATGGGCGTCGAGCATAAGCACCAGGTCATCCTCCCCTAACTTGTCATCTTCGGTCGCGTTATCACTGGTTACCCACTGTAGGTAATTCAGAGTGCCAGTAATCTTCCCCAATTGCGAGGGCCCAATTCCGTCTGCATCGGTATCAAAGTCCTTTTTCCAGTTAACAATGACGGGCGCTGGATATCCGAGCGCAACGGCGCTGCTGACGACTTTGCAGAGATCGGGGCTCGAATCGTCGACAGGGAGAATAATGACGAATTTTCGTTCTCCGGCAGAGACTTTCTCAGCGTTCAACGTAGGATCGGCTTGCACAGGCTTGTAGGTCGCCCAAACCCGGTTATTAAGCATCTGCGCGTGGTTAGCATTGGGCATCCATTAGTGAAGTTTGGAGAAGGGGGCTATACGAAGTACGAAATCATTAACGTTAGACTGAAACAAGCGGATAGTAGTAAAAATACTCTTTTTGCGAACTGAAATTTGGAAAAGCTGCACCCATATCTCCGACGTGGCCGCAGTGAGCAGGGCAGGGCGATCATTGAAGAAATGTGTTTATGGGGTATGAGTAAAAGTTGTTATATCGTTAAAAGAGCAAAGCGGAAAAACAGGATGAGAGGACGAAACGAACAAAGGTGGCGCCTATTATGGACATACACTCTGTACTGACGAGCCCGATGATGATAATTTGACAATGCCAAATGAAGGCCGGCCAAAATCCGGTTTCTGATGTTTCTGCCAGCGTTGATCGCTCTTGCGCCGCGATTCTTACAACAGGGGAGCGCGGGATAGCTCCAGGTTAGGTACTCAAGCTCGACGAGTCAGGCTGACCATGATTGGGCATATCCCGCTGAGGGTTGTGACGTGGAATATCGACAAGGCTGGCCCTTGTTCGACGAAGGACGCCCCCCCATGCCAAGGCCGGCCGATTAGTTGGGTAGTCGGCTTATTCAAGATACAGATATCATCACTCGTCCTTGTTATTACCAAGGCGCACAGCGTAAGGGCGTAAGGCTTACACGGACGACTTTGAGCACGGTCACTTCTTGATTGACAACGCCTAGTGAGTTTTTGAGGGCTTGGGGGTGCAAAAAGTGATCTATTGTGGAACCTTCATTGGCTCAATCCATCTGCCGATACCAGAACGCACTCAAGTCTAAAGCCACAACTGGTTCAGCCAATTGGGGATAGGAGAGAGTTCAGAAACCGGCGACTTCCAAATTTGCACACGCAATACCGAATTCAGCCTGGTTCAATGGGTTCATCAGGGACCCACTCCGATTACGTTGTCTTACCGCCGTCTTTATACGAAGTTTACAGGTTCGGGGGAGCCAAGTGGGTAGGCGAGGGCTGCAGCCACATCTGGCTCCAAGGAAGCCGAAAACGACGACGACTCGTGTGCTGTCGGGTCATCTCGCAACCTTGACTCCCAATTTATCTACCGAGCTCCAAAACTTCATTTGCTCAGTTCGGTCTCCCAATACGAGTACCCACTCATGACAAAGCCACAACTTGTTCAGCCAGGTTGATGGCTGGGTTGACTCTCCCTCACCCCCCTCCAACACTTGCAGAACCTTTTGTCAGGTGCCCACCCACGTCATTTCCACATGTCAAGGCATGTTCCGTAGGGTCGCATGGGCAACCATGTTGACCATTGCTTGTAAATTCTGCGATTGGCTTAGTAGTGATCCTATCTCTTTGAGTGCGTAAATGCTTGTGGGGCTGCCTGGGACAGATCGGATTCGAGCCGGTACACAATCCAGTTAACAGATACCTCAACTGACGCTGAGCTCTTGCAGAACGTTTAGTATTTATCAAACCTGGGGAAGTCCCAAGCCGCCCCACAAGCATTTACCCACTCAAAGAGATGGGGTAACAAGGGCCGCACTGATCATTCAGTATGTGGGGTCGTCGGTCCGACAAGCTGAGATTCTGGACCAAGCGACGCCCAGTTGCAGCCTGATGGTGTTTCAGCCCTGAGGCATATTATTTCGATTTACAAAGCTAGCATTGAGTGGGGGAACGAGACGTTCTGGTTCTGGGAAGCCGCATTTGGCTCTGGCCTTTATCCAGCCTCCCAGATTACAAGTTGTAATGCTATGTGATGCCATTGTTTACGACGCCAAGATCCCTCAACTAATAACTTCTTCAGTTCCGGAACATGAACAATGTCATGTAAACAAAAAATACGGCTCCGTTTTGTTCCATCCTTCGGCATCAAGATGCAGGGCTTTTCACAAAGACCTCGACAAGCCCTTTGCTGAACTTGCCGGAAGCCAACTCCCAACAGCACCTGAATGAGTCGAACCTCTCCTTAACCCAAGCGCCTCAGCAAGTTCCCCATCACCAATTTTAGTCAATGCTGGAAACTTTATTCCATCACTGCCCTGGCCAACGTTCACCAAAGATTCGCGGGTACGTCGACATCCTGGCCTTTTGTTGCACAGCCTCGCCGCCAGAGGAGAGAGATAAAGGGGAATCGCCCCAAAATCTGCCTAACATTGGTCCCTGCAAGGAACATTGGGCCTTTTGTCTCTGCCCCCGCCCGTCTGGCGGCAGCTGCCAGAGGCTGGCGTTGCAAGTGCGCGACTTGACTTGCGGGCGCTACACTCTCCCCCTAGTGGCCATGAGGCGCACCATTGGCGTTTTCCAGCGACAATCTAGAATACTCATCGAATTTTAATGCCTGTAAATTTGAGGCCAGGTGACGTACGCGCACAAAGGGGTAGGAAATGGTGCACGTCCTAACCCTCCAAGCTGAAAGGATTCCAGCCAGTGATTAGCCACAAATTCTCTAGCTCAAAAGCTCAAGTAGAGCCCAGGGCATAGCTGTAAATGAGAACTAGCAAATGCACCCCCGATGTCTGACAGCACACAGTCAATACGCAAACCCCTCACAGGCCACGCGGCGGCAATGAAGCACTGCCCCCAACGTGGACGTTCGAGAGCTGGTGTGGGCATCACATTCCGCCTTTTAGCGATGCATTCCGCATGTCATTGATGGTGGAGGGCTTTCTCCCATTTTTCAGGAGAGTCTCCGTCCGGAACCTGGTTGATCGAACGACCCGTATGAACACAATGGGGTTAGAGGAACCGACGGCAGATGATGCAACTTCTGGCGCGACGTGTATAGGTTCAGACGCGATGTCCATGTAATTAGAATATCGTGATGGAGATCAGGGCAGTTTTTTTTTTTATGTTTTTATATAGGTGTGCAAATGGACTTCGATATGGTGAGATAACCGTCTTGCGCTGACCTGAAATGCACCGAGCGCTGGATAGCAGGGATAGCATTCCAGGCTTCTTGGCCTTTCTTTCGGAGTGGCAATTCGCCACAGAGACTTATTGAAAGGTGCGCAGTCGTCTTGTTCACTGGTAATTATGCACGGGATTTCCGGAAACTCAGCGGAATGGGTCCTTGAACTCGACTCACCATGCTGCCCTCCTGCGACTGCTGGCGGTTCTAAAGTAAGCAGCCGGCGGATTCAGTGAAACGGGCTTAGGGCATATTGGCTTGATGAGCTGAAAAGGGGAGCCACGCTGCCCCTAGCTGGCGCCGTGTTGTGGCTGAGATGCTTGTTTTGTGGGAGAGAGACTCGGGCGTGTTTTGGCTCATCCGGTCCTCCAAGGCGACTTCACCCCCACAGGAGGGAGACGATCAGCCTGGCCCAGACGCCCTGTCTGCCTCACCCAAACTGAATCCTGGGGGGCCGGCCGTTTGATGAGGGCATTCAGCTTCCAGGCGCCGGAGACCCAGACGGTTTCACGTCGTCTAGCGCGGCAGCCCTCCGCATCGACGGGCAGACCAAGATGGACTACCGGTAGCAGGAGAAACACGTCCTGATCATAGACGGGGCCGGCGTGTTGGGCGTGAGGAGGGCAATGTGCAACGAGTCACCGAGGAGACGTATGGGTATTGGTGACACCCAAACTCACTCTTTTGTCACTCGGAAACAAGGCACGGACGTCTGCAAGGCCTACGATTGTTCTTATGAGATTAATGAAGTCAATCAGGCTGGTGGGAGAGCCAGATTGGTTCACCGAGTGATGAAAGTATTCTGGCCCAGCCTGAGTTACGGCGCCAGGTCGGCCAGGACCTCACCCCAAAGTCTCCATTAGTATTGAATATAGTTATCGGTGTTCTTGTCAAGGAGTAGCTGGGCGATCTTCTCGTAACCTCCTGCCACTGCCGCCTGCAATGCATTTCCGTAGCGCCCAGAGTAGCTGGGTGATCTTCTCGTGACCTCGTGCCAATGGCGCATGCAGTGCGCTTCCATAATGTCCCCCTTGCGCGTTGACGTCCGCATTGTTATCGATGAGTAGTTGGACGATCTTATCGTGGCCTCCTACTGATGCCGCCTGTATTGCGTTTGCGTACTTTCCACCTTGCGCATTGATGTCCGCATTCTTGTCAAGGAGCAGCTGGACGACCTTCTCGTGGCCTCCTGCCGATGCCGCCTGTAATGCATTTCCGTAGCGCCCACCCCTTGCGTTAACGTCCGCGTTCTTGTCGGTCAGTAGCTGGACGACCTTCTCGTGGCCTCTTGCAGATGCCTCCTGTAGAGAGCTTCCGAATAATCCACCTTGCGCGTTGACGTCCGCATCCTTGTCGAGGAGTAGCTGGACGACCTTCTCGTGGCCTTCTGCCGATGCCGCCTGCAGAGCGCTTCCATAGAATCCACCTTGCGCGTTGACGTCCGCATTGTTATCGATAAGTAGTTGGACAATCGTCCCGTGGCCTTTTACCGATGCCGCGTGTAGAGCGCTTCCATCCCCTCCACGTTGAGCGTTGACGTCCGCATTGTTATCGATAAGTAGCTGAACGATCTTCACGCGGCCCCATGACGATGCCGCCTGTAATGCGCCTCCACCCCCCGCGCTGACGTCCGCATCGTTATCGATGAGTAGTTGAACGATCTTCTCATCGCCTCTTTCCGACGCCGCCCACAGAGCGCTTCCACCCTGCGTGTTGACGTCCGCATTCTTGTCAAGGAGCAGCTGGACGACTTTCTCGTGGCCTCCTGCCACTGCCGCCTGCAATGCATTTCCGTAGCGCCCACCCCTGGCATTGACGTCCGCATTCTTGTCGATGAGTAGTTGAATGATCTTCTCGTGGCCTTTTGCTGATGCCGCCTGCAGAGCGCTTCCATAGAATCCACCTTGAGCATTGACGTCGGCATTGTTATCGATAAGTAGCTGAACGATTGTCTCGTGGCCTCCTACCGATGCCGCCTGTAATGCATTTCCGTAGTATCCACCTTGCGCGTTGACGTCCGCATTCTTGTCGAGGAGTAGCTGGACGATCTTCTCGTAGCCTCCTACCGATGCCGCCTGTAATGCGTTTGCGTACTTTCCACCTTGCGCATTGACGTCCGCATTCTTGTCGAGGAGCAGCTGGATAATCTTCTCATAGCCTCCTACTGATGCCGCTTGTAATGCGTTTGCGTACTTTCCACCTTGCATGTTGACGTCCGCATTCTTGTCGAGAAGTAGCTGGACGATCTTCTCGTGGCCTTCTGCTGATGCCGCTTGTAGAGCGCTTCCATCCTCTCCACCTTGCGCGTTGACGTCCGCATTCTTATCGAGGAGCAGCTGGACAATCTTCTCATAGCCTCTTACTGATGCCGCTTGTAATGCGTTTGCGTACTTTCCACCTTGCACGTTAACGTCCGCATTCTTGTCGAGGAGCAGCTGGACGATCTTCTCGTGGCCTCTTGCTGATGCCGCTTGTAGAGCGCTTCCATCCTCTCCACCTTGCGCGTTGACGTCCGCATTCTTATCGAGGAGCAGCTGGACGACCTTCTCGTGGCCTTCTGCTGATGCTGCCTGCAGAGCGCTTCCATACTGTCCATCCTGCGTGTTGACGTCCGCATTGTTATCGAGGAGTAGCTGAACGATCTTCTCGTGGCCTCCTGCCGATGCCGCCTGCAGAGCGCTTCCATACTGTCCATCCTGCATGTTGACGTCCGCATTGTTATCGAGGAGTAGCTGAACGATCTTCTCGTGGCCTCCTGCCGATGCCGCCTGTAATGCATTTCCATAGCGCCCACCCCTGGCATTGACGTCCGCATTTTTGTCGAGGAGTCGCTGGGCGATCTTCTTATAACCTCGTGCCAATGCCGCATGTAGAGCGCTTCTGTAGTGCCTACCTTGTACGTTGATATCCATATTCTTGTTAATAAGTAGCTGGACGATCTTTTCGTGGCCTCCTGCTGATGCTGCCTGTAATGCGTTTCCATACTCTCCACCTTGCGCGTTGACGTCCGCATTCTTGTTGAGGAGCAGCTGGATGGTCTTTTCATAGCCTCCTACTGATGCTGCCTGTAATGCATTTCCATAGTATCCGCCTTGCACGTTAACGTCCGCATTCTTGTCGAGGAGCAGCTGGACGATCTTCTCGTGGCCCCCTACCGATGCCGCCTGTAATGCATTTGCGTATATTCCACCTCCCACGTTGACGTCCGCATTCTTGTCGAGGAGCAGCTGGACAATCTTCTCATAGCCTCTTACTGATGCCGCTTGTAATGCGTTTGCGTACTTTCCACCTTGCACGTTAACGTCCGCATTCTTATCGAGGAGTAGCTGGGCGATCTTCTCGTGACCTCGTGCTAATGCTGCGTGTAGAGCGCTTTCGTGGAATCCACTTCGCGCGTTGACGTCCGCATTATTCTCGATGAGTAGTTGAACGACCTTCTTATGGCCTCCTGCCGATGCCTCCTGTAGAGCGCTTCCGTACTCTTTACTTTGTGCGTTAATGTCTGCATTGTTCTCAAGGAGTAGTTGAACGATCTTCTCGTGGCCTCCTGCAGATGCAAACTGTAGAGCCGCTGCCAAGAGTAGTGGGGACTCAGCTTGAACCCCAGCACCCCATCTTAACGCCTTTCGAACTGTCTCCTCTCGCCCTTGTCTTGCTGCCCAAACCATGGCCGAGTTCCCCCACCATCGTGCGTTGTGACGATAGAGATGTCCAGTTAGGAGATTATGGAGGCGGCGGTTTGCTCGGCTAAACGCGCTGATGGATCTCTCCGAGTCCAAGTTCTCCGAAATAGACTCGAGCAATTCAACTGGCAAATCAGGCAGCAGCATTATCTCGACTCATTGACTTTGCGATGGGCTGTAGTATAACTTGAGGGTGAAGCGAAGCCGGATGTTAGGGGTATGACAAGACTTGGGCATACATGACAATTCTGAAGAGACCGATTACTGGGTTTTATAGGCTAGAGCCTGATATTAGGTACGCTATACACGATGAATACAGGCCCGTGCTTTTAGCACTTTGTCCCTAAATCCTGGGACCCACGGCGTTCCCCATTACTCATTACGTATTGTACAATCAGTGTTTCTTAAATTCGTGAGGCATTTGTCACACACAGTTTCAGCCACCACTCCCTTAGAAAAAACCTTACAGGTTAGTAACACCAAAAACTTGCGCGCGCTATACCGTCCGTGGCTAATGGCGCTGTGAGGTGGGACAAGAGGACCAGTCACAGGGCGCTGCTGCCTAGTTAGCCTCCGCCCCTCCCGTTCCGCCTTGAGGTACCTGTATCCCAACAAACAAATGACCTCTTGCAATTTCAGCTCAGCAATGCAAGCCTCTTTCCATCAGTACCTTAACGAGCCCCAGAATTTTCGCCACAAGCAAAGACCTTCAGCTGATCAGTCGCATCATGGCCAACCAAACATCTCGCTGAAAGATTGAATCATTGAGGCCTCTCTCTCCATCCAGCTGCTTGCAAGCTCCATACACATGATCCGTAACCCTACCCCGGAGCACATGCCCTTGTCGGGCGCCATCGTCCTGCGCGATCCACTCACTCGCTTTTTCAGACTCCGCTTAGAAACTAGAAACAAGGGATGGCTCTGTCCAAGCCCATCTGTCTTGCCTGTGATCCCCAATCTTGGCTGATCCAGACCTTTAGTTACTCCTTCTAGCATAAGACGATGCCAAAATAATATTCATCACACCACGAATACTGATCGTAAGATGAGTGTTGACTTCGGACGAGGGTTGGGAAATCGTGGCTGAATGCTTCAAAGTAGTGAGGCCCGAAGCAGGGGATTGGGGCTGAGCCTCGTCGATGAGCTGAGCAAGTGTAGAAACCCGGAATACGCCAATCATACTTAAATCTCAACATTTAAAGGGGGACTCGGATCGGCTTATGGATAAGCTATCCCATTTTTAGCGGCTTGCATGCAGTCGATGTGAGGGGTCGCTTGGACATAGGAGGCCAGCCCCAATTCTCCATCCAAATCTAGCTGCTATCTCACATGGACGTCAACAACGCTTAGGATTGGGGCTGGAGGAGTCCTATGCCTCGGGGTTTACTAATTCATTTTTCTGGCGGTTCATATGTACCTACAAGGAATTTTTTAAGGTTGCAAGAGAAGGGTGCTATCAAGGGGGATAGCCAGGTTTACATACTTTTCCTAGGGAGTCTAAATTTCTTGACCCAGCTAAACCGAGGCTGTGTGGCCTTGCATTCAGCTTAAACTTCAGCGTTAATCCTCATCCTCTATTAGTGGCATGGGGTTATTATCTAGGGTTGTTATCTGGGATATCGCCGTCGGAATCGGGAGGCTCCTCGCCATCCTCGACCACTTCAGCTACATCAACGTGGCATGCGCCCATGTTTTTCGCCGCAGACATAATCGGCACGTATTGTATGATATGGTTTGAGAGAAGGAAAGGGCATTTGAGCAACTTGGGCCCCAGGGCTTTGTGTACTATTTAGTAGCGTAGGCCTACACTAGCGGGATACAAGCTCGCTGGCGTGACTGCTGTTGCGGCTGCACTGGAAATAGAGGACCCACTTGACTCGCTATTGAATGATTCAGTAGCAACGCAGTAACTATGGTACACTGCCTAGAAAGTGTAAGAATTGACGTACCAGAGTACTACAGGGTAACTGAGAAGGGACCCAAATGATTGGGCGACACATTTTAATGTTTCGAAATATTACACTGAGCTACAGTGATAACCAAAATCCGGTTCCGCTTCTAGTCATAAAAAGTTCTAAACTAAAATACTACGTCACCCCATGCACATTAGAGCGGCGATAGGGTGCATGGGGTAGCCTCAGCCGAAGGCTGTGTGTCCGCAGGCCGGGAAGCTATTACTATTACTGCATTATCTACGTACTGATCTATTGCTATGGCCATTATTAGTATTATGTAATATGTACGGATTCCGTCTAAGCACCTGTCGTTTCTGAAGGTCCTGATCCCTTATCTTTATCTTCATGCTATCTAGGGGAGACCTATTGTTAGATAGCTCGTATGACCAATTGATGACCTTGAACATGTGTGTGTATTGTGTATCTGTTCCCTATGGCCCCCGCCCCTTAAGGTCAGGGAGGTCTAGCCCTCCTTTCTTCCTAATCCAGGCTCGCCGGCCGGAGGCTCGGCGAGCCTTCTCCGAGTCGGTCCCGACAACCCCCTGCTTCTCACGTGACTCCCTGGTGCCCTGGTGTTCCAACATGCCTCCAATTCAACACCTATAGACTAAGTGATTACGATCAAATAGTGCATCTAACATTAGACCGTCGAGCGTTTTTACGTAAGAGATAGTTATATAGCTTAAACCAGTCTGAAAGTCCTAGTAGGACAGATCTATAACTATTATGTCTTTAGTAACGTATATAATAAGCGAGCGGCGCAGACAAGCAAGCGGCGCATGTGACGGGAGCGTCTGGAGTGCTGGACCCAGGGTGGGGTCGATACGTAACTAGGACGCACGGGGCAGGCCACAGGGATTATCAACGCGTCTACGCGTCTACGCGCCTGCCCGCTTTCTCTTTCCTCTTCATCGTAGTATTCTCGCAATACAGTGGCATTACCTCTTGAGTTGATCTCATCTGGCCCGTGACATGGGTTATAGAGCATCTGATCAACCGCTCAATTTCTCGACCGTAGGCTTTTTTAAGCGGCCTAAAGCACCCGATATCAAGAGGCTGAAGTAAATGAGATGAATAAGGCGGCATATAAAGCGTAATAATGTGGTTCTCTTCATAATATTTCTCAAAGTCAACTGAGTGGTGACTTTCGTGCCTATCAAGGATCAGAAGACGATAGTGACCGGTTAATCGATTCTTCGTGTGCTAGTCAAAGTGCTTGAGCTACTGAAGACCTGTTTCATTATCGGTCTAGCTATTTAGAGTTATTATAATAGCCTAATCGCCCGGGAGGTTGCTTTCCTAGTACTAGCTAGCGAGGTGATATTAGCCCGCAACCACGATAAACAGCTGGATCGCCCAGCCTTCTACATTAATCGCCTGAATGACTGTAACCCATTCCCGGTTTCCAGACTAGACTGATTTCAGGTTTCCACGCCTATCTACGCCTATAACGACCATTCCGCTTATAATTATGCCTATCATAAAGCCAGTCTCATCAAAGTTATAGATATCAGCTAGGTCAATACTATATTTCGCAATTATGTTCTCTACGAGCCTGAACTAATTGCGAATAATAGTTGGATCTTCGCATTTAGCCCTCTGATAGTCGTATTTACGAAAAAAACGCGTCTTAAGCTCTTGGTGTCGCCTGACGAAGTTAGAAGCCCAGCGCTTGCCGACGGGTAACGCGTCGCAGTCTGCGAGCAGTCAGTTAGCCATTTCTTCAACACCACGCAGTCGCGGGGGAAATCCTCGCGAATCCAGGTCGAGAATGAACTGAATAATGATCTGTTCCTCTAGATCGGATAGTTTACGTGATTTGGGGGTCTAATCGCAACGAGCAGTGACGCCATTCTCTCGGTCAAAGAGAGTACTATACTTGACTTGATAGATCTTTGCGGCGCGTCGGAGACTTAATTTTGGGTCATTTCGATAGGCTTGAAGCGCAAGAAGGATATTTTGCCTCATTATTTGATCGTGGCATCTTGAATGGTTGAGAATTGATTGATTAAGTAGGAAGATGAAAGGTTGACGGATTTTTGACCGCAAGCTTGTTTGACCGGCATGCTTATCATGCACGTTACATCTAAGATCGACACTTCTGCGGCAGAATCGGGTTTTGCCAATCAGATCATCTTGAGGATACATACACAATGAGCTCCAGAATGGTCCGAATGACTGGTCGGCAGCGCCGGAAGGCAGTCTTCCTAGCCACTGTTACAGCCGCCGTGGAGGTGCTTCCGGCCATAGCGCATGTATTTGGAAAATTGGCTGAACCCACAGGACTTTACTGACCCGCTTCTGCTTCACATAAATTATCGCCCATAGTCAAGTTGAAACCTACTCCGAGTCAAGCTCTGGGTAGTGCCTCCAGAGGCCATTCCCGTACTTCAATCTTCGATCGCTTGCAAGATATTCCTTGATCCGGGGGCGTTCCTTGACAGCGCCATACAGCTTGAACACGCCCTCATACTCTTTGCTCTCCTCCATCTTAGCCAGTGCCTTAGGGAAGGCAAATTTGAGGCCATCGATGCACTGCAGAATGATTAGCAACAGACCCTGGACAGACATGACTGGCCTTACCTGGAACAAAACCAGATCAGCATACGAGAGTGCGCCGCCATACAACCATGGCCCCTCCCCACTGGCCTCGCCCTTGAGCACGCGCTCAAAGTATCCTATGAACTTGGGAAGTCGGCTGTCAATGTAGTTTTCTGCCCTCTTCTTCGCCGCTTCCTTCTGATCCTCGTAATAAAAGTCCACGGAAATGGGGTGGTGCACGTCATGAGCCTCGTTGCTCAGCCCATCCAAGGCCGTGAGGGCGAGCTGATTGACGTGGAAGATGCCATTGTTCTCGTCGTCGTACGTCGGTGCGAGACCAAGGCGGGTGGATAGGTACTGAAGAATGTTGGGCAATTGGTGGATTAAAAGATTGCCGTGCTTCAGGATGGGGGGTGCAAAGGGTGGGGGATTGGAGGCATCGCCTGTGTTTGTCTTTGAGGTCTGGGCCATGACCAACTCGATGCAATTCTCCTCGACCGCTGTATCTGTGTAGGAAGCTCCAGCCTCTTCTAGCATAAGGCGGACGGCCTCACCGCGACCGGGGACGGTTGGCCAGTAGATGAGGTCATAGGGGACGTCCTTGGCCGTCTTGGTTCGTCTGACAGAGGGAGATGTGGAACTCATCTTGATGGTCGCGGTATTTTGACTTTCGCGCTATGTTGAGGTGATCCGAGAGACTACTTTTGAGAAGTTGATTTTGTTAGGAAAACGTTCGAGGAGGCATTTAAAGGCGGGATAGTGGCTGGCAGCTGATGCCGATTGTGTGGTGCAGGTCGCCGAAGGCCATGTCATTTGCCGGAATAGTTGGGCCGCAGAGCATCAAGACACACGAACCTTAATGTCAAACGATTGCGAGTCAGCCATTCGCTATTGGGATATCTGTGTTCTTTTAACGCAGAAAAGGTGAATCAGGTACATGGAAGAATCGACAGCTCCACGACAGAAGAGTGCCGTACCTAATTGGAATCATTGCCATTGACCCGCAGTACATGTAAGATTACACATTTCAGAGCACCTGGGGAAGTCCTGGATCTAACCGCATTAGCGAGGCGTGTGACTCTTGAGGTATCTTTTCACCTTTTCTGCTTTGAAGCTATGCAGGGGTTCTCCCGCCATTTTCGCAGGCAGAAGCAGTGCCGGGCGTTGGCCAGCAGCAGGAACCCTGCCCACATACTGACCGACTGGGTCTGGTCTTCAGAGTCGAAATGCGCCGTGCACTGAACAACGTCAACTAACGTGATCTAGACAAGGGCAAGCAGCGTGCGTGAATCTCGCCCCGCGAACTAGGCTGAAGGAGGAGAAAAATGTCATCAAGCGGAGCTAGCAAGGGAGCTCCGGACCTGATGTTAAACTTTGGTGAGAGACACACCAGGCCGAAAAGGAGGGAAAATGTCATCACGGCAAGTCATAGATCTGTGACGGGAATGGTGAATGGCAGTACACGAGGTCATATTGATTGATCTTTGTCCGTGAATCGTCATTCAAAGGATGACGTTAATTTTTAGATTTACTCCTATCGCCGGTAAGGTCTTCAAAGTGGACGGTGATTTGTAAGTTATTCTTTTATTATCGCCGCTTCGTTTCGGCGGGTGGAAGCGTTGCATTAGGCTCGATCTTCAGAGCCACACGGCCTTGCTTGTCCTTGACGGGGCAGAAGGTTCTTGTGGGACAATCGTAGAAGATCCTGCCAGCCTGGTTACAGTGATCCAGGGTATGAGTCCTAGGGGCTGGTGTGTGCCGCCGTTCATCGTGGTTGCCAGCAAATTCCACCTCTCAAGTTGGTACGAAGAAACGCCTCTACCGAAGGACTGGGGTCATTTATACGACTACAAACGGCTGGACTACCAATGAGACTGGTCTTGAATGGATCCGACACTTCGAGAAGCATTCCAGGCCCAGAACAGTCGTGTTAGCTGCCGTCAGGCTTCCAACCCTCCGTAGCCAGCCCCTATTCTGTTCTCTTGACAATATACCTGCCCATCCAGTGGGGCTTCTTGAACAACGCCCAAAGTCTGAGCACACACGCAATGGGCATGGGTACGAGAAAAATCCGGATTGCTTTCTCGCTGCTAACGCCAGTAGCGTTCTCTCCTGCAAACCGTACCTGCCACAGCACGATCAGGACAAATACAGCTTCCAATGCTGCCAGCGTTGCGTACACTGCCCGCCTAATCTCAATGGCGCCGGGCTTGTTCGGAATCCCAAGCAGCAGTCCGACGTTGATGGCCAGCGTGAAAGCCCCTAGATACTGCGTGATGGAAGCTGCTTCAGGAGAGGGTGGCTCTTGTAGAACGTTGGTGGTCCGGTTGAACATGGGCAAAAATTGGCCCTGTATGGCTGATTGAGGGTCAAGTACCATTGGGATGCCCATGAAGAGGTTGAGAATAGACTCGGCAGCGAATGCGATCCGTATGCCTGCAGCTGGGGTGTTCGGGTCGATCTCAATGAACGAGTTCGCCGTTACGCCGTTCTTGACATCGATCGTGTTGTCCTGGGGTGCCATTGTCGCTGGGATTGAGGTGTGTAAGACGATGTAGTTATTTGGTGTCAATTGAAGGGTGTGTTGACTAGAGGGACAAACCTCGGCGAGGAGAAAGCAGAGCTTTTTATATATTGTTGGTTCCTCATTTCACCGACGGCCGCAAATGTAGATGCTCGAAGAAGACTATTGTCGAAAGAAGGTTTCCCGGAGATAGCCGGCTCGGAAGACCGGACTAGAACTGTCAGTTATGCACGCGGGTCCAAGAGTACCCCGAAATTCGAAGTGCCTAACATCTTCACAAGCTCGGGCCGAAGAACAGAATGTATGACCGATTTCGTTTTTGACGGATATGGTACATGTAAGCGAACGGTCCACCTGACTATATGACTGTTTCACTGAGCCACAGGGCGCCTTGGACGATTCCAACTTTATCTAAAATTTCCACGCGTTATGGCTGGAATTGATAATCAGGAACTACTCGAGCTCTGACCCTGGAACATACTCTTTGGGGAGAGAATGAGTGACTAGTCCGAAAGGGGAAAAAAAGTCATCACGGCGAGTCATGGGGGTCTGTGACGGGAACTGTGAAGCGCAGTATACGAGATGATATCGATTGATGTTAGTCTATGAAGCACCATTGAAAGTACGGCTTTAGCTTGTGGATTTATGCCTATCGCCGGGAAGAGTCTCTGAAGTGGACGGCGATTTATAAGCTATTCCTTACCTTGACGTGTTCCAAAGTGATGCTGCCCAGAAACGGGCCCACGCCGTTACGTCGGCGTTTGGGGCAAGAAGACTAGATAAATAAACCACTTCCCCCTCCTCTTTCAACTCCAGTCCACACTTCAAATCCACAAGATTACATTATTCCTCTGCGCAAAAAGCAGATCTGTTCCTCATCACCTCGCACGGGCAACCTTCACTAATACGATCATGTCACCCTACGCTGCCGCCCACGCCAAGCCAAACGGCCCTGGAGACGCAAGGCCCACGGCCCTACAGATCGTCAAAGACGAGGGCGTCGTGGGCAAGCTCGAGGGCGAGGTCATTGTCATTACCGGCACATCTTCCGGCATCGGTATCGAAACCGCTCGCGCCCTTGCCGCCACTGGTGCCGCCCTCTATCTCACAGCCCGGGACGTCGCTAAGGCCCAGTCCGCCCTCGCCGGTATACTTGAACCTTCCCGCATGGAGTTGATCCAGATGGACCAAGTATCCCTTGCCTCTGTCCGTGCCGCCGCCGCCGCCATCCTCGCCAAGACCTCCAAGATTCACCTCCTCGTGAACAATGCCGGTATCATGGCCATTCCAGACCTCCGCTTGACCTCCGATGGCCACGAACTCCAGTTCGTCACGAATCACCTCTCGCATTTCCTCTTCTTTAAGCTCCTAGAGCCCGCCCTTCTCGCTGCCGCTTCTCCTGGCCTACCCTCCCGTGTCGTCGCTCTCTCTTCCTCCGCCCATAACGTCCACGGTATCAACAACGCCGATAACTACGACTTCCAGAAAGGTGGCTATGACCCCAGCGTGGCCTACGGCCAGTCTAAGACGGCCAATATCTACATGGCCAACGAGATCGAGCGCCGATATGGCCCGCGCCACCTACATGCCACGAGCGTCCATCCGGGCCTTGTCCAGACGGGGCTGGCCCAACACATGCCCCCGGATGCCTTCAAGGGGATGGAGTTCTTGTACCCCACCATGAAGAGCGTTGAGCAGGGTGCCGCAACATCGGCGTGGGCGGCCGTCGGCAAGGCATGGGAACATGAGGGCGGCAAGTACCTCGTCAACTGTGCTGTGGCAGAGCCGTATGTCGAAGGGGATGACAGGTTTTCTGCACCCGGATATGCCCCGCACGCCTATGATGTGGAAGAGGCAAAGAGGCTGTGGAACGACTCGCTCAAGCTTGTAGGGTTGCCGGACGAGGAGTAAGGAATCAAGTGGGGCCTGGCCCTCGGTATGCAGTCAACCCGTGATTTCCTTAGATGAATACAACCCTATGAATCATGGAGCCATACAATTCGTGATACTCCAATGATTTATTTGTAGCGCCATCACTTCGCGTCCTGGTCAATAGACTGATGATTTCTCGGCCTTGTCGTGGCATAAACAGAAGTCTTGCTAGGCTGTACCATTGTTATGGACGCTCCCAATTGCCAGACTGTGGAGCCACCGTACAACCCCTATCAGTCTCGGGCCCTGTGAGCTATGCCGACGATGGCATCGAGGACGTAGACGTCGTGGTAGCACGCGGCGCTGTGGCCGCCGAAAGACGAGGGCCTGGTAGGGACAGCAATACAGATTCCGGCGCGCAGGGGCAGAGAGGAAGCTGCCGATAACGAAGGCGCGCAACCAGATGAAGACGTCAGTATCGAAGACGACAATGTTGGACCTTACGAGCATCGCGCTGTGTGCGCGCACTCAATGCTGCTGTGAGCAGGCCGACCTTCAACAGGGCAGCTTCTTTCAGGTTGATTCAGCTCCCGATGAAATCCTAGGAATTCCCGAACCTGACGCAGCTTCAACTAACAATATTTTTGCCGTTTTAACCTATGTTGCTATAATTCAACTCCATGGAATGAGAAAACATTTATCATACACATCCGCTAGGCCCATCGATTGCGTTACTGCCCATAACCTTGTAATATGAAGCTCCAATATCACGATGCGGGGTGTAACATTCTCAGCTACGGCGTTTTGTGTGTGGCAGTAATAACCGCCCGTCTGTCATCTAAATTTAAAATGTAATCTATGGTCGACAGTCCTATAAAGATCAGTTCCTATTGCCCGTTAGCCGGCCATCCTTCATTTGCTTTGAGACTTGTTCGGCATGGCGGCTACCTTTTCGATTCAGAGAGGCGCATAGGCTCCTCTCCTCTCATCAACCTCCAGCGGTTACTAGATCCAACTAAATCGTCGCATCCCTCCACAGCCCACGACCACTTCGCAAGAAATCCGGGGGTGGCCTCCCAGCTCTGCTTGTCGTACGGTTCGCCCCAAACAATAAGTCCCTTGCGGCCCGCCGTGACCTCGTCCTCGTCACGTCCTGCTGTGAGGGGCAGGGTCCACATGGTTTTGGGGTCGGAGACGGTGATGGCGTGCGGCGTACCTCGTCGCTTTCGAGCCGGCGCGGGACCCATGAGCTCACCGATGAGGTCTTGTAGCAGCTCCAAGTGGTCAAAACTTCCTTCGCGCCTTATGAGGTTGTCACGGAGGCAGGGGAAGGGAAAGAGGTTAATCCAGGAGGAGTGCGAACTGGTTTGCTGGAGGCGGGTGGGGACGAGGGAGAGAGGAATATCGGGGTTCAGGGGGTAGATGGTTGTGTCGTCACGGTAAGGACCGCCGAGGGGACAGGTAGTTAGGGAGGGAGGGTTATCGGTCCGGCCCGGGACACGGGTATTGAGAGTGCGCTTGTTGGAGACGAAGGCGCGGAAGACATTGTACTGGATAAGATGGAGGAGGTGATCGGTTGAGAGGGGGAAGATGAAGGACGGGGGGGTGAGGGACGTCTGGGCATGGACTGGGGCGGCGGGTGGTGGCCCTTGAAGGACTCCGGCACGTTCGGGTGTGAATGTTGATGTACTGACGTGAGTGTGGGGTGGTCGAGAGGGGATGGATGTGGTGATTGTGCCTGTCGATGCTGACGAGGCGTCTTGGGCTGGACAATCATCGGATTCGTCGAGGCGCCAGCGCCTGACGTGGAACGGGCGCGACGTCTGAACAGACCCCAGGTCTTGCTCCCTATTTCGCAGTCCTTCAAAGCGTCAGAGCTCAGCAGGGGGTGAGGCATTGAGGGAATAACGTACGATGTGCTCTCTGGTTCTTCCGGTTTTGAACCTTCCTGCGCTGCTTGTTGGCCGCAGTATCAACGTGGTTGGGGTGACCGCCGACCCTGTTCACGTCGCCCTCGCCTAGAGCTGAAGAAAGCGGAGTATCGGAGGGCCCCATTATCCTGAGTCACCGAATATCCTGGTCTGAGTCGCTGTTGTCAAAATGTGGTAGTAAGTATGGATAGTGAAGAAAGCAAATTGACCGGGTCTGGTCTTCGAGTCAAAAGGTGACACTAAACAACTAACTAACGTGATCTAGATAAGGGCATTAACTAGGCGTGAAACCCGCCCCGTGGGCTAGGCTGATAAATATTCGAGCGGGGCTACTAGGATGAAACCACAGGACGTAATATTAAACTTTGGAAAGAGACGCATTAGGCCGAAAAGGGAGAAAATGTCATCACGTCGGGTCAGGCAGTACTTGAGATCGTGCTGATTGATCTTGTCCGTGAAGCATTATTCAAAGGACGGCGTTAATTTATGGACTTATTCCTATCTCCGGAAAGGACTTAAGCTTAAAGACAGGGGCCGAAGTTGATGTGGGATGTTAGTAAGTAATATCGTTCCGCGCCGAACACAAATAAATAGGCGGTAGGCTCAACGTGATGTGCAACTGCTTTCTTTTTCTGCTCATCACCGTCATCAACTCCTACCTGACTTCCCCCAAAAAGAGAAAAAAACTACTTCCTTCATCATGGCGTCAAGTTCTTCCTCAACGGACCTAAGAGAGCGCATTGAGGCTACTGCCCGAGCCTTCTTGTCGGCGTACGAAGAGGTTGGGGTCCAGAATGACGTCTCCATCATCAACCGCGACGTTACAGCAGACTGCACCCGGCACTTGCTTCCCGCTTCTGTACCCGAGGCCTTTAGCCTACCGGAAGGCTTCTTTTTCGACAACACGAAGTATCATGAAGCTGTTGCAAATGATAACAACGTGTTGAAGTTCAGAAATAACACCATTTCGAACTTGGTCGTCGATACTGAGGCCTGCCGGGCCTCTTTCACATCTATCGCAGAAGTGCACCCTGTTAGCGGAGAGGCGTGGTACTCCGCCGAGATGGCTTGGTTCTTGTACTTTAACGATGATGGGTCCAAAATCACAAAGGTGGTTGAATTTGGCGACAAGGACGTATTCTTGAGGATGGCAAGAGAGTCTGCTTAATTCTGGTCTACAGAATACAGAGTTTGAGGGAAGCCTAGATGGGTCATTGTTCGATATAAACCCAATATGTATGTTTTACCTCTACTGGAAAGGTTTCAGCAATTGATGTTGTCCTACCCTGCATCTTACGAAGAGCCAAGACCACTCCAAAGCCTAGCCTATCAAGCTTCATGCGGATCAAGGTGGAGCAGATATGGCTCTTCTTACACAGAGAAATCGGGACAAGTAGTTCATCCTAAAACACATCGTATTGCTCAAGTATGTACATGCCGTACTGTGCAGCTGCAGCCATCTTGCTTGACATGGATGTTGTAGGCATGTGGTCTATTCTGATGACACTGGATTATAAGGATTCGTGAAGCATGAGAAAAAACTATAAGGGTTTCTAGCACGCCATTCTACGAACTTTGATATCCCTGGCACATTCTTAAGAGACTGGTACAGCGTGGTAGCATCGAATAAACTCAATGCTTTGAGTTCTGGATGTCGACCAACCCGGCAGCGAGGACAAGGGTTGTTGCTTTGACACCGGCCCCACCCTTCACATGAAGAGCTACCGAGGTTTGTGTGAAAATCACAAGTCCCACCCCCCAAGTGGTCTACTGTGCGCAGTCGTGCATGTAATTCGTCAAATTACCACTTTTCTGGCCCCTGAACACCACACGGTCGTCCGTGCACACACCGCATCTCTTGTATTTCATTTGTTGGTGACCTCGCGCAGTCAAGAGGGACAGAGTGTATGTGGTTTGGCCGTTAACGGGTCACCTGTCGCTGTGGTCTTATGCGGAAACGCGTTAAACCGTAGCGTCAGAGAGAGCCCCGTCCGCGCTCCCCTGTAGGGAGGCAAGTGTCTGTATATTGCAGTGGTTCTATATACAGAGGGAAGTTGGGAGGGAAGAATCGAGTCTTGACTGCGTGAGAGATGACGAGCTGCTTGCAGAGGCGAGCAATTGACTCCCGTGAGGCAGTTGCAGGAGGGGAAGAACCCCACAGTAAGCCCTCCGAGGCGGAGGAGCCTATTCTGCAGTGTGGTCATCACGTGAGGCAACCCCAATAAAACTATTCCCTATATTCTCCATAGGACCTCTATCAGTCCAAGACCGCTATCATCGGTCTTAATGGGGCGTCAGTCCCGGTGTGGCTCCAGGGGATTGGTCTGTAATAAGGTGGGTTCCATCGTTACTGCTGGTTCTGACCGCCTGGCCAGGACAGGGGTCGTGACAGCTTATGTGGAATCTTATTTTGGCTCCCGACGACCCAGCCATGTCGCAGCTTTCATTCAGCTTTTACACATCCTCTCTGTGCGTCCAGGTACGCGGCCTTTCATGAGTCTTATCAAGAGAGTACAGAATCAATTAACTCCTTGCTCTTCGTATTATTTGACCTAGTCCCACTATCCCAACGCGCAAGGGAGAAGAAGGTTGTTATCTGACCAGCACTCTGGTCGAACTGCCAGTAGTCGAGCGACCCTTTCCCAACCCTCCTTTCCAACCTCCTGACAGAACCAAACAACGCGCACAGATCCCGATACTGCTAGAACAACTCGCCATATTTGCGGCGCGAGTAGATAGGTAAGGGATGCCGCGGAGGAACTCGAGTCTGTGCTACACTTTCATTGGTCGTTCAAGTTTTCAAGACTCTTGTAGACGAACTTCTCAAACTCTGTCAAGAGCTTAATGGCCTGCTGATCCCCACTCGGAACCATCTGTGACAAATATACGCCTGCTACGCCCTTCTCCATATCAACCCACTATCAAATAACGAGTCAGCCAGATGTCTTTCAGATATGTCCATGTATAATACTTGCCCAATAGCAATTCGGCATCCCGGACCACGTGAGCGAATGAGCTCCTCGCCGGCTCGGAATTGCAGCAAGGTTAATCAAGCCACCAAGTCCAAAGCTCACAGGGACGTCAGGGGGGACGGCATTAAAAATCGAATAGCGGTGGGACGTCGAATAATCGTCTTGGTTGTCGAGACCGGTGGTGTTCTCCAAATGAGGTTGGAACATGGTTTTGATGGTTTCCTGACGGAGCAGTTTCTCGTTCATGATGCCTTGGTAGATCTTGAGCAGTTCATTCACGGTAGCATATAATCCACCGCCACCGAGATCCTCATTAATCTGAGCGGGCCATAGAGGGGTCTTTGGGATGCGAAGGCTCCCACCAACTCGCTCCCACTGATTTGCCAATCGAGCTCGCATGTCCTCTCGTGTTTCCAGATGAAAAGTAGCGTCTTTAACGGACACGACGTCAAATATATGACGTTTCATGTAATCGCCTAGCCTTATGGAAGTGATTCGTTCGACCTTTGCGAGTTTCCTCGTCAATTCTTAACGACAACAAGTAGTGAGGATTGGAAGTTACCATGAGGCCAGCCCAGTCCACACCAGGGGAATATATCCAGCGGCTACCGGGCTCAAATACCAGAACTTGATAGAACTTTTCCTTCTGTATCATATGGTCAGTGGAAGCAGTCAAACATCACAATGCGATTGCTTACAACAGAGTGCGGATTGCGGGGTTGGACGGTTGGGAGCTCGGCGTAACGTGTCAAAAGCGGCTCCATGCCGACATAAGTCATGCCACTCGAGTGAGTCAGAAGGTGCCTAATGAAGGAACTTCCCGTTAGTATATCCTTTTTAGCGAAATTTCATGTAAATCAGAGACTAGCCGTAGAGTGATGGGCTTCGTAGAGGGTCGAAAGATGGGTTCCGAGTTTTCGTCGAAGCCTGTTAATATCTGAGGGTTTTCCCATTCTGGCAAAATTTTCGCAATGTTTGCATCCAGATCCAGCTGTCCTTTCTCCACACATTGCATCACAGCAACAGTGGTCACGAGTTTGGTACATGAGGCGATGAGATGCACGGCATCTGTCTCCATGTTGTCATTTGACTCCTCTCCAAAGGCCTTAGCATAGTGGAAGGAACCTTGAACGCCCGTAAGGATTAGCATGGGACGATATCGAGTTATACAAGTTCCGTACCATCTTTATTCATAGCTCCAAGCGTGACTCGCGGAAGAGGGTGTTGGTCGTCTCCCTGAGGGTGGCGAAGAGAGTTAACAATTTCATCGAAAGACGCCATTTTAGAAGATTGGCGGTGGAAGACAGATTTGGCGCGGTAATGAATGGCTTTCGGGAGCTGTGGCCGATCACTGTGTTTTATAATAAGGAAGAAGCTGCTGTGGACTAGGTTTGTTTGCTTATAAAACCCCATTCAACGAATAGCGTAACGCGCATATGCCAAGCATTTCAGCATTGTACTAGGAAGGTTTGTAACAGCGGTATGACTCAGACTTGTAGTGCTGGATGTATAGCGTGAAGGATGGAGGAAAATAATATGCAACACCTTACATAAGTTCACGCAGGTACAATCTCCTTATATCTCTTCCTAGTTCCTAGTCTTCGGAAAATACCAGGCTTCGGCAGTTATCATAGCCGAGGTCTCAGTCTCCCTCAGCTAGCTAGCGGTGTCGCCACGAGCTCGGGGCTCCTATCTCCAGCCCTGTCATTCCGGCCTCTGACAAATAGAGATATAACGGGACTAGGTTATAGTGCATGTGGAGATGGCAAGTCCGGCATGCATTAAGTAACAGGTCAATGAAACCCTAGCTAGAATGCTAATGCGCGCTTCGGTTGTTGGCCAAAAGTGGTAGGTTAACTGAAACGCCACAATGTGAGGAGACCAATTTCTCCACTTTTGCGGTAATGTGAGGTGACCCACACTCCTAACTGTGGATACCTCGCAATTTGTCCCAAAACAGAAAGTGAGCAAGTTCCAACGACATAGTCTCAAGGCCTTGGCAGTCATCAGCCCGCAATCGCAAATCGATGAACCAACTCCGACTTCTAAAACGGTTAATGTCAGTTGATTGACGCAGTATAGGCGATTTTGGCTTAGTCAGGATTAGGGACGAGATTTAGGCGTGGCCCAAGGTATGACAGAATGTTGGGTGTCTGGCTGAGAATTACATGGCCATATCGGGGTACAGGGGGTGCGAATGGTGGTGGATTTAGGTGATCGCCTTGGTTCCTCTCGTAAAAGATCATCCCTTCCTCCTCCTCTTGGGCACGATCAATGTAAGGAACGCCGGCCTCCTCAAAGAGAAGGCGAATGTGTTCACCTCTGCCAGGAACGCCTGCCAGTATATGAGCTCGTAGGGAACGTCTTCAACAGGGGCAGATACGGTATTGAGAGCCATCGTGACTTGAGACTGGCAAGGTTGGATGATGTTTGATTTGAATGATGGATGTTGCAGGGCCGATCTTTCAGAACGTGCTGAACTCTGCTCGGGATTATACATTTTCAGGTTTAGTTCGCCTAACTGTGGCGTTGCGAGTTTGAACGCTTCGTAATAATTAGAAGCCGGGGTTTTCCGTTATCCGAAGTTCTTCGGGCTAGAGCAAAGTAGTCGTGAAGAAGCAACCTCGAAAGTGATAAAGGGGTTCTCCGGGGTTGCACAAACATCTGCGAAAGGTAGCTGGATTTAGTTCGCAAATATTGCAGTATGTTGAACTACTATGTATTAACTGAAAGCAATTTATTTAGCCAGTACAGGTAAAAGCCTGGAAAGTAAAATCCACATTCGCTGCTTCGTCCCTAACATTTGAGCTGTATTTTTGATCGTCGCTGGGCTTCAGAGTTAGCTACTACGCTAAAACCCCAGTGCTACTAAGCCCGTCTCCATCGCTGAAACGCTGGCCAACCTGTGAATGGGTCTTTTGCAGAAATGAGCTTGAAACCCAGAGTAAATCCTGACGTCAATTCACGATGTGAGCCGTCCAAGACATGACTCACAAGGTAAAGACATCAGGGTTCTTAAAATTAAATGAAACTTTGTTGTAAATTTCCAGACTTGCAGCGGACGCCGCGGACCCGATTGAGGTAGTCGATCTACGGGTGATATACTCTGAACTAATGGTGGCAAGAAAACAAAAGGAGCCCACTGTATATAAAAAATGTGTTTCCACTGGCCTTGTTGGTAGAGAAAATCATCCTCTACAGGTTTGGTTTCTTGCTTCCGCAAGTCTGCAGGTCCAATCAAGTACCCTGACCTCCGAAATTCTTCGTCAATCCAGCTACCCACTTCCAATTTCTTCAGTGCCAAAGACAAACGAAACGAAGGAAATGGAAAGATTATCCCCGGAAGTTGCGTGTGCGGGAGAGAAAACATCATTTCAGAGTGAAGATGAGGTTAAAGCCCCAGATTCTTCCAGCTCTCTCGGTAACGGACCTGGAATAATGTCGGACGGCAAACCCAGCAAAGAACAGGATGCAACGGACAATCGCGATGTGTCTTCTCTGTCAGAGATCCCCGTGTACCCAGAGGGTGCACGACTCATTGCTGTGGTCGCGTCACTTTTTCTCAGCACCTTCCTGGTGGCTCTTGATTTGGTAAGCCAGCTTCAACGACGCAGACCCGACAATTAACTGACACCTTCAAGACCATCGTTGCTACTGCCATTCCAAAAATCACTGACGAGTTTCGTGGCCTTGACCTGGTGTCCTGGTACGGGTCTGCCTTCTTCATGACCATCGGTGGATTCCAGTCTACTTGTAAGTTCGCAGGTTCAGCCTGTGGTCAAGTCCTAGCCATGTGAGGCATTAACTGAGTGTGTGTCTAGGGGGCAAAGCATACAAATATTTTCCTCTCAAGAGCACGTTCCTCTTTTGCGTTCTAATCTTCGAGGTCGGGTCTCTTATCTGCGCTCTGGCACAGAACTCAACAACCCTCATTGTCGGCCGCGCCCTGTCAGGCGTTGGTGCCGCGGGCATCAGCTCCGGCGGGTTGACCATTATCGGGTATGCGGTGCCACCAGTAAAACGTCCAATGTTTACTGGTGTACTTGGTGCCAGCTATGGTATCTCGTCAGTCATCGGCCCTCTTATCGGTGGAGCGTTCGCGGAAAAGGTGTCGTGGCGGTGGTGTTTCTACATCAACCTCCCCATTGGTGGATTGAGTGCCCTCATTATATTGATCTTCTTTCACACACCGCCACACGCCAAACCACTGCAAAAGCCTCTCCCCGAGAAGCTGCTGAACATGGACATTGTTGGTACTGTAATGGTCATGGGCGCAATCACTTGTTACATCTTAGGGCTCCAGTATGGCGGGCAAACAAAGCCGTGGAACAGCGGGGAGGTCATCGGCCTCCTTGTTGGCTTTGGTGTTATTTGCATTTCGTTTGTGCTATGGGAGTGGTACCAAGGAGAACGTGCCATGGTGCAGCCGCGTCTCATAACAGACCGCAACGTCTGGGTGCCGGCCACATACGCATTCTTCTACTCCGGGGGGTACTTCGTCCAGATTTTTTACCTCCCCATCTATTTCCAGAGCATCGGTAACACGAGCCCCACAGAGTCCGGTGTGCGGAACCTTCCACTTATCATCGGTGTTACTGTCGCCACGATCTTATCTGGAGTATTTATTACAGCAACCGGCATTGCGTTCCCCTTGTTAGTCTCAGGAGCAGCGATAGCGACTGCTGGATGCGGCCTGATCTACTCCCTGGATATCGGTACCGGTGCCGGCAAGTGGATCGGATATCAAATCTTGGCAGGAGTTGGATACGGCATCAGCTTCCAGGTGCCGATTATCATTGGGCAGGCAAAATCCGCAAACAGTGACCTGTCTTCGGTGACAGCTATTATTCTTTGTGAGTCAAATCACAGGCCCCCGTCCTTCCGATACTCATGCCTTTTCAGTTTTCCAGACAGTCGGAGGCGCATTTTCAGTTGCAGCATCCCAATCTGCCTTTGTCAACACTATGCTTGGAGCTCTACCCTCCGTTGCTCCTAACATTAACCCCGCTCAGGTCATCGCTACTGGGGCGACGCAGATACGACAAGTATTCCCAGTGGAGGAAGTAACAAACATTCTGGTGGCTTATATGCGAGGCATTCATGCCTCCTTTGCAACTGCGATCGGGTTTACTGGAGCGGCCTTTATCCTTAGTTTGGCTTGCAAGAGGAATAGACTAAACAGGGACTCCGTAAAGGCATCGAACAACGTTGCTTAGAGTTAGACTTAGCCCCAGGCTGTTTAAAAGTTTTCATATGTTAAATATATTTGAACAATACGCAGCAAATAATCCAAGTGTCACAGTTTTGGCATAGCCTACTGTTCACAGACACATATATGTACATCTCTTACGCTCGGTAAGCCACGTCCAAATGGCTCTGAAGTTAAAAATACATACAACTTTCCAGCCCTTGCCTGAATGTCGCTAAGCCCTTGCGCATTCCGCATTTTTATTTCGGCCAAGTCATTGCTCTTCTTCTTTGTCCTCCGAAGGTTGGTGACCGCAGTGTTCAAATCCATACCCGTCGACGGCGAACTGGGGATGCTTGGCTCTTTTCATGTGAGTGGCGCTAAAAGGTGAATTATAAGATGAAGATCTAGTCTAGGCCGCAAGGTAATAAAAGGACAGTTCCTCACTCCGCACTTTTTAGACTTAATTAAACTAGAGGACTTTTAGCGAATAAATTAACTTATAGTTACCCTTATGACCTGTACGCTGGATATAGATATTAGCGCTGGCAATCAAGCGGACCCTAATTAATGGTTCACAGCCGGCTTACAGGTAGCCTTAGCTACTTTAGAGTTCGACGGGATGAACAGAACTTTCAAATTTAGAATCGTCGCTTTCCTCGTTAGGATAAAAAGCGAAATGTGCATTTGGGCTGTGCTTATTGTCCTGTTCAGATTCCGTCGAGAAGCCTGGATCATTCATTCTTGACAAGACCGGGATGAGGCTCCCGAGATATTGCCCGTCTCATCTCCGAGCTGTTGTCACGGCCATCTGCTGGCGCCCCGACTGGCTTTCAGGACCAAAGCTTATCTCAGTGTGGACCCCAGTTACCAAGGATTACGACATGGTCGAGACCTGACGGATTCTTCCGAGTTCTCACGCACACCGAAATACAAGTTTGTCGTTGTTTTTTTAGCTGCACTTAGGGTACCTTTGTGAACACAGTCACCTACACGACTAGCCATTGCCCGCCATACCAGGACGGGGATGGCGCCTCCCGGAACGATTTCGATCAGCATGAGTACTGCATTACTAATTGACGACCAAGTCTCGTCGCCTCGTCCTCTTCGCCTCACCATTTTTCAAGCTATGGCCACGGCAAGGTAGATTGCCAGCGAGTCAAGCCTGCCACATCCTCATTGGCAGCGCTTGACCAGGACCCGAGTCAAGTCCATTTTAGTCATGAATGACCTGAAGACGCCAAGCATTTGAACCGCCCCCCTTCCGAATGACATGGCACGGCCTAATTTCTTCCCCCTGGTTCTTCTACCATCATTCCACCGACCCGGGCAACATCATTCCATCTCTATTAAACATATTCAGCCACCTAACATGAGCTATCGGGTTCGCTTCGCCAAGATCAAACAGCAGGGCGAGTCTTCGGCATCCCCAACAAACCCCACAATCGGACAAAGGGAACTCGGTCCACGATTGCCCCAACATCCGGAGACTCCCCCATCAAGAAGCTACAGCAAGTTCGGATGCAAGGAATGCAAGTCGCGACGGGTCAAATGCGACGAGACGTTCCCCACTTGCCTGCGTTGCAGACGTCGAGGCACCCTCTGTCTCGCCGCTGCCCGCCCAACACAGTGGCTGGCTGAAATGCCCTCGATCATGCTCAAGTCGGTCCAGGAACCCTGGCCTGGGGCTGTCAATCCTAACAAGAGGCTTTTGCACAACTGGCTGAATAACACCAGCCGCATGATGGCACTTAGCCCCACGAATAATCCATTATCTCTCCCGCTCGTCAGGCATCTGCTCTCCACCCCTTCGCTGGTACATGCTGTCCAGTGTCTCAGCGCTGGTGAGGAAGGCTTCTTTGAGCCGCCCACCTTGCGGGCGTACTTCCGGGAACGGGGTCTTGCAATTCAGGCTCTTCGGCATGAGCTTGAAGACTCTACGAGCATCAAACCGTCTTCAGTTCTCACTGTATTCCTCCTCGGCATCTCCGCATCCTGGACTAAGGATAAGCCCGACGACTATGGCAAAGAGCATCTTTCCGCAGCGCGCATACTGCTTAATAGGATGCTCGCAGAAGATCGACACCGAGATGATCTGCTGGTGCAATATATCATTGGATGGTATTTGTACTGGGACATGACCTGCGCCTTCATCGCGGAGCCTGACGATACGTCTTGTTCGTATGCGACGGAAATGCCCGCGTCAATGCGGTCAATGTTGTCATCCTTTCACCCAATGATCGGATTTTCCGCGAAACTCTTCTACCTGCTTGGCAATTTAGGTCGCTACTGTCGACGCGTGATGGAGACTGGCCGTAGAGATATTCTTCTCGAAGTTAAGTTTGAGGAGCAGCTCTTCGCCTGGAACCCAGAGCATGAGGACCACGCGTTGGTAGATATGAGCTATGCCTATCGACATCATGGTCTCATCATGCTATACCAGGTGTGTGGACGCCCTCCTCGACAAGGCTCAACCCAGCAGATAATGAATGCCGCCCAAGATTCTGTTTGTCTTCGACGACACCTCGCACTGGACAGTCTCAAGAAATTGCTTAGCATCCCTATCAACGCACCATCCATTAACTTTCAGTCCATGCCGCTACTGACAGCCGCGTCGGAACTGTGGCAGGGCGACACTAAGATACGACTCGAGGTCGTCGAGCGTTTCAAAGCCATCTATTCAACAAACCGAGTAATAATTAATTTGTGGGCTATCAATTTGTTGGAAGAGCTATGGGAATGCTGTGATAGTGGAAATATGGTGTTGTGCCTGGAGCTACTACTATCTAAGAACTGGTTTTTAAATTTCGCTTAAAAATTCTTTTTTATAGACTTTTTAACCTTAAAATACTACTTTATAACGTACATGATAAGTGAGTGAGCCAAACAAGTGAGTGAGCCACAAATCCTAACCTTCAAAATTAAAACCTCAATAAAACCGCAACAAAGCATTAAATAAATTAAAACTAATCGCTATCCTCTTCTTCAGAGGTCTCAATTATAATCCGACAGGTCCCTGCATTATGACCGGCCTTTCTACATATTCCACAGCGCCTTTCCCTTGGCAGCGCTAACCTCCTTCGACCACCACTTCTCGACGATTCAGCCACTACCTGCGCATCAACGTCTCTCTGATCCATCTCATCCCTTCCCTCATCTAAAGTCATCTTCCCTCCTTTACGTAGGCGGGTTCTTGTCGCTCTGCGCCGCTTACTAAGAGTCTCATTTGCCTGTCGAAGGATCTGGTTCTCAGACTTCAGTAATGCCATCTGATGCATTATTGCCTTTGTTCCCTTAGAAAATGACTCAAGCGCCTCAAGGATAGATGCTGGAGAGCTGCTCTGATGCCTTCTTACTCGTCTTTTAAGGTATTCAGACTGCGAACTGGCCTCAAGCACTGTCTTCGGGGTCTTCGAGACCCAAGGGTCGGGGAGGCCGACCTCCTCTGCAGCCGGTGTTGGAGTCCGTAGCTGCACATTAAGCTTCGATATGACATTTTCTGGGTTAAAGGGAACAAGTCCGGCCCCTCGGAAACCTCCCTCAATATTATTCCTTGTCATAGCGGCTTCGTGGGCAGCGTAGAAGGCTGGGAAGAACTCGGTCTTCGAAACGTGAGTTATAGAGCATCTGATCAATTGCTCAATTGCTCGACCATAAGCTATTTTAAGCGGCCCAAAGCACCCGACATCAAGAGGCTGAAGCAGGTGAGATGAATGAGGCGGCATACAAAGCGTAATAATATGGTTCTCTTCACAATATTTCTCAAAGTCGACAGAGTAGTGACTTTCATGCCCATCGAGGATCAGAAGACGATAGCGACCAGTCGATCGATTCTTTATATGCCAATCAAAGTGCTTGAGCCACTCAAGACCTGTTTTATTATCGGTCTAGCCATTTGGAGTTATTGCAATAGCCCAATCGCCTGGGAGGCTGCTTTCCTAGTACTAGCTAGCGAGGTGATATTGGCCCGCAACCACGATGAACGGCTGGATCGCCCAGCCTTCTGCATTAATCGCCTGAATGACCGTAACCCATTCCCGGTTTCCAGGCTAGACTTATTTCGGGTTTCCACGCCTATCTGAGCTTGTAATGACCATTCCGCTTGCGATTATGCCCATCATAAAGCCGGTCTCATCAAAGTTGTAGATATTAGCTAGGTCGATACTATATTTTGCGATTGTGTTCTCCACGAGCCTGAACTACTCGCGAATAATACTTCGATCTTCGCATTTAGCTCTTTGATAGTCGTATTTACGAAAAAAACGCGTCTTAAGCTCTTAGTGTCGCCTGACGAAGTTAGAAGCCCAGCGCTTGTCAACAGGTAATGCGTCGCGGATAGCGAGCAGTCAATTGGCCATTTCTTTAATACTACGCAGTCGCAGGAGAAATCCTCGCGAATCTAGGTCAAGATTGAATTGAACAATGATCTATTCCTCGAGGTCGGTTAGTCGACGCGAAGTAGGGATAATATCGCCTCGAGAAGGTTTGCCATGATGTCAGTCATAGAGGGTACTAGGCGGGACTTTATATAATATTGCAGTAGGGTAGACGCGTAATTTTGGATCATTTTGAAGAGCCTGAAGGGTAAGGATGATATTTGCTTCTTTGCTTGACTGTGATATATTTGGTGGTTAAGAAATGATTGATTGAATAAAAAGAATGAGAGTTGAGGGATTTTTTCCGACTCGCTTGTATTTCCGGCTCGCTTATCATGTACGTTAAAATTGTAAGAAAAATCTTATATATTTTCTCTTATGTTTAAATACTTAATAATTTTTTTGTAGATTTTTATGAATTAAATATCCTATTTTAGAAAGTTGTATATTGCTATTTTTAGCTATACAGTGTTGTGTTGCACTCGCTAGTTTGTTACACTCGCATGTGGAGTACGTTAGTTAATTGATCGGCTATATTAACTAATTATCTTATTTAGGAGCTTTATAGTTCAAAGGAAAACCATGATCCCCACATAGTACACTGTATCAATATAGGCTGGTTTATACTTAATAAGTTCTACACCTTATCAGACCAGACACCTGTATATGCCGCCGCGCTTCTTCTCGATCCCTCGAAACGAAGAAAATACATTAAGCAGAATTAGCAAGAATCCTAGCACGCGCCTGCTATTACTACTGCCCAGCAAATTTGGCTAGATGAATATAATGCCGCGCCAATCCCAGAATCCTTGCGGGTGCCTCTAGATATGTCCTCTTCATCTGGGAGGCAGCGCAACGAGCTGGATGAGTTGTTAAGCGATATTACTATTACTGGCCCTATCCACGACGCTAATGACTTCGAAACTTTTATTAATACACCACCGACCCGGATAACTGGCTCTCCTCTCAAGTAGTAGCTACATCGTGATCAAAGGAAAGCATATCCGCGGTCATCCCGCATTGCAATTAATATCCTCTCAATCCCTCCTAAGTCATCTGATGTTAAGTCTCACTTCTCATCAGCGCGGCGTACGCTATCATGGGATAGAGAGAGCATAACCTGCGAGAACCTAGCAAAGGTTAAGTGTGTGAGCAACTGGATGCGCGAGGGTATCATTATACCCAGGTCTCACGGTAGCAGGGGCGTTATTTCGAGCGTTGCTATTGAATTTAGCGTTAAAACAGAGGCAGAAGACTTTCTAGATTAGAGTACTTTCTTATTCTTTCTTCTAGCCTACAAGAATTATATATGGTTTATCTAGATATCAACCTTGCTAAAGTGGCTATGTGGCTATATGGATATCTACCTGGATATATCGATATCCACCTGGATATATCGATATCCAGATAATTTCTCCCACTTATGTGGATATCGATATAAGGGCCAGAATTTCGGTGGATATCGATATACGCAGGTCTGGTGCTGCCATGGCTGGCAAAGTGGAATATACTGCCGGCCTCCATTTATATGTTATACTAATGACATTATATCAAAGCTAATAAAAATTTTAAATTTAAAAGAAAAGGGCTTACCCTGGACCCAACGGCTAAAAAGTTACAAAGTGATACACTTTCAGGGGTTAGATTATGTATTTGGTACATAATTCCCCAGCGACGAAAACAGCCTGTCAGGACTCTCCGGCTGCGGCTGCTCGATGTGACCGTCGTCGACTATTTATGATCGCCTTGACCGACGAGGCGTTGGATGAGACGACCCCCTTGCCTCCCTGTCGGCGGCCGTCTCGCCGGTGCGCTTCAAAAGGTGACGGGTCCCATGGAGCGGAAACCGAGTCGGTCTGCTCGTGGCTACCCACCCCACATGCGGCCACTCTCTGTCCGGGGGACCAATGAAGCCTATAGCATTAAGGACGGGACACACGATGGCATCCCAGAGCCATCCAAGCATGTCAAGAGTTTTCAGTTCCTATACATGATCGCTGAGGGCCTCTCGGGCGAGGTGCAGCAGCTCCAAAAGTCGGATGCCGGACTACTCAATGAGCAAGGCATCGCAACGATAGGAGCTCAAATTCACGACGACCATCCTCCAGCATGTCGACCTCGGAAGCGGAGAGGATAAATCGTTAAAACCTGTCTCCAAATGAATGCATTGTCTCGAGAAGAGCGGTAGGCTGGGGTCTAGCCTCACGGTGCCGATCACCTTCCATGTCGGGTCTGGTTGGTCCAAAGCAGCGTCCGCAGCGCTAATCGCCTCATATGCCACGAGCAGGCACCAGCTGGCCAACGATGAAGTGGACCGTCTCAAGGTCCAGCTTGGAGATGAGGTGTAGTGTCAGACCGCCTGCTCAACTGACGTTTGCAGGGTTCTACGTACTATAATTGCCTGCTCAAAGCCTAAAGCTTAACTAATTATGACTCGAGTGCATATACGAAGTAAAGAGATCATACTGCCACTTGCCCCATGCCCCGAATTGGGAAAAATCAATGTGACCTGCCCGGAGTTTCATATGCCAGACAGTGGACCCTGGCTTAGGCTAACAAATAAACTCTGGCGGATAGTTTTGGTCCCTTGAATAGCGGGGTATTCTTTCTACGGAATGATATTGTTGCCAGGTAGACGGGAAATGAATTCATATCACTTCAAGAACTTTAAATTCTTTGATTGGTAACGCCTCAAGCCCCAGACATCAGGCGCCCTTGAACAGTATTTAAGCAGTTCCCTCCACCACGTCTTTCAATCCTCATCTAACCACCATAACTCTTCGAACCTTTCACGAATCAAACAGTGGCTGAGTTATTGATCTGCTCCCGACAATATGAAGTTTTACTCTCTTTTTGCGTTTGCAATGTACTTAGGCACCTCCGTAGCCACTATCAACTGCCGCACGAGTGTTCCCGTGAGTTTAAGAGTAACGAAGGAAAGGAACATGAGCTAATTTTGCTAGGGAGGAAGCCGGAATATCTGCTCAAACACGTCGCCGGCGTGGGCGGGTTGTGATAGGTTCTGTCCCGAGCATGTAAGTGACTGTCGAATCCGATCTAGGATGCTCTGCGGTTGTTAACCTGAGTTAGTGCGGAAGTGGAAGCCGTACAAGGGCTTGCATTTAGTAAGTTATGACCGCTTGCGCAATGAGCCCATTTGATATAGTATTTTACTGATACACGAATAGCAAAGGTGCAGCCGGTGGGGACTATGATTGCTGGTGCACTTAGTTTTTACACGCGGCGGATTCATTTGGTCTCGGCCTGATGGTGAACTAGCTCCTGAGAATTCGTTGCTCCTTTACTTCGTTGTGGTCGCCTGCTACCCAGTTTGTTTCCAAACCAATACCTACCTAGACGGTTTGGCATGCAGGAAGCGGTAGCCACCCCCAATTGCCGAGGGGAGGGATTTCCCATCGTTCAAGCGGACACGAAATCTGTCCTTATTCCACCAGGCGTTATTCTGCAAAATAAACTTTTACCCAGAGGTCGCTGTTGCACTCATAATAGGCCTCATTCCCACCTGCCTTTGTCATGATTCTAAGTTTTGTAATCGAGGCTGACTGCTTGATGACATGCATGGTTCGACATTATATTGGACTGATAGAATTCAGATGCCAGAGGATGGGCTTTTATTTAAGCATTCACCGGACCAGGCTACGTCCCGGGTTCAGCCGGCCGCCAGAGAGGTCGCCGAGAAGAACAGGCAGCTTCGCAATCTGTTCAAAGATAACGGCTTTGACCATGGCTTCATCGCACCTAATGAGATCCAGGCTGCCAACCAAGAGCATATCATGATTCAATGGACTATGGTCCAAGTGCTGCTAGTGACTTTGACTATCGTCCAGATTGGTGCCATCAGGCTTGACCATGTCAAAAACGATGGCACCGGGGACATCTGGCCGAATACTGACATCGACCGGCTGTCAGCTCATCAATGCGAACGCGGAAGTCAGCTAGTTGTTGGTGTTGAATTGGAGGCATGTTAGAACCCCACACCAGGGCTCCAGGAAGTCACATGAGAAATAGGGAGTTTCTCGAGACCGAGCCCTCGGTCGGCTAGCCCGTATTATTAGGAAGCAGGAACAAGTTAGACCTCTCTATCCTCAAGGGGCGGGAGCTGCAGATAACAGATACACAATACACACACATGTTACGGGCCATCAAGTGGTCATACGAGCTATCCAACCCAATCAGTCACCGAAGCCAATCGTTAGTCCCTGACTTGTTCTTTTGTTACTCTTGTCTTCTCTTCCTCAAACTCCATCTATGGGAACCTATTTGTCCTTTGATTCCGCTTCATTCATTTGGAATATAATACCATCCAGGACCACTTAATGGATAACCCCACCTAATGGATACCATGCACAACCACTCTTTCGCCAACCCCACTCTTTCGCCACGCAAAAAAAAAAAAAGCACCACCAAAAATCAACAACTTTACTTACACAGAACTTGACCAAAATGATAGATATGCGCAAAAATTTTCGTCTTATAAATAATAATTGAATCTCTCTATTGAATCCTGGGTCTTTTGATAAGCCGCCCTGATTGCGTGGTTAGTTAATGGGGTATGGTTTCCTCTCTGACTTTAATTGTCACGGGCCAGATGAGATCAACTCAAGAGGTAATGCCACTGTATTGCGAGGATACTACGATGAAGAGGAAAGAGAGAAAGCGGGCAGGCGCGTGGACGCGTAGACGCGTTGATAGTCCCTGTGGCCTGCCCCGTGCGTCCTAGTTACGTATCAACCCCACCCTGGGTCCAGCACTCCAGACGCTCCCGTCACAATTTTAATTAAAAAATACCTTTTTTATTTCATTTTATTACTATTTTAGTCAGACCCACTTTTACTGACTAAGCCTCCTATTTCCGGCTTATTTCCGGATCTTATATATAAACCCTGCGCACTTTAAGCTATTTATAGCTAAAGTAATTTAGAGTTTGAATATCAGGCTCTTACACTGTAAAGGCTATAGCAGTGGAAGGAGTGGAAGGAGTGGAAGATTATTGGTGGAACTCGGCGATTGTGGGTCAAGGAATTGACCAATCAGAAAAGGGATTGAAGATTCAGAAAGAGCAGGAAAAGACGATTAGAGAGGTAGTTGGTTTGATGTGATTGGTTGAGAAATGCATGTATTGATGATGATAATCATTCTAGACTGGCTAGAGAAAAGCCCCAGCTTTATAGAGAGATTGCTGTCCAGTCACATGTCCAATCTAACAAGGGATTTGGACAATTTGTCATAGTAAAACCGGGTAAGACGTGTCCCGAGTTTTAGGACTGTTGGACGTATGTCTGATGCTTGAACTCTAACCTTATTGGAGGTTCTTATTATAGATGTCTTTGTAGTTGTAATATAAGGAAGATAGGCTTTCTGAGGCATAATATATACCATTATAAAGCTAAAAATCAGAAGATTTTGAATATGTTATTTATAGTCTTATCTGATAGGAGCTAAAGGAGATATTTCCTTATCAGTTATATATTTTATATATAAGGACTTTACATACACTATTAAAGTACTCGAAAACTTCCTATGAATAGTGTTTGGATTATAAATATATAGGAAAGGTTTGTCAGACTAGAAAGATTCTTCGACTGTAGACTACTGAGGAAGTGATAGCATATCTTGACTGGAGTAATGCAGAAGACACACATGTAGAAGAGGTTATTATAAAGGACCTTGAGGTCAATGGCTTTAGAAAAAGAGCGAGAGGTCTTGGCTACGTATGGGAACAGGTTGATAGAGATAGTGAAGAGCAGAGCCGCTTATACACATTAGATAAGGCGTCATGAGTTACAGAGTAGACAATTCTAGTAATGTTTAATGTCTATACAGTTGATATCATTCAGAAGGCGACGCGAGTGGGACGCGCTAATGGGGTACAGCGGGGTTTAACGCTGACTAAGGCTGGGCACCCGGGTGCGCAATTTTATTTGGGCGCCCGGGTGCCCATGTACCAGTCGCCCCCCATGCTGGCGACTGTCCATAAGCCAATCATAGTAGGTGACACTGACTAAGCAGGGGGGATGCCCATGTACGGGGATGCCCATGTATCAGCCGCCAGGCGGGGCTCGATGCTGACTAAAGAAGTATCACGTGACAATACCTAGGTAAGTGAATATCGTTTCCCATTCCCTACCCCTTCCTTCACTCACTTTTAATTTTATAAGCCTACACAAGCACATTCGAAACCTCCTTATTACTTCTTGGCATCCGATCCCTCCGTTACCATGTCAGCCAGAAAACGACACCCACCTGGCCTGATGGCCAGAAAGCCGCCTGCTGTGACCCGCAGTTATAACGTCCCCTTCAAGGATCACACCGGCAAGCCAGCGTTAATGTCGTGGTCCAAATCGGACAACAGTCCTGGCCTACCCTTCCTATCCTCTTGGGTCTTCTATATGGTCAATCCAGATGTCTTCCGTGAAGAATTTGATGGTTGTGCGTTTACGTACGGTCTCGAGGACAACCGTCTTCACTGTACGGGTGGCGGCTTCCGGTATGAATTCTTCTTCTTACCTGGTGCTACGGCCGAAGAATGCGTTGCCCACTACCGTGGAGAGATGGGTGCTCGAGGTACCATCTGGCGGCAGATCCGCAGGGTGAAGGCGGCTATGAGAAAGAAGAAGCACGATGGGGGCGAAGAAGGAGCTGATGGACCAGCTGATGATTCGGTTGGAGAGTCATCAGATGGTGAGTCCCAAGATGGCTCTACGGGTGAACGACTTCCCGGTTTGGTCTGGCCGAAAGACGACGAGGACTGCTACTTTATCAACTACCGTGGCTGGCTGTTCATGTATCCGGATGCAGATGTTCAGTGGGGTCGCAATCAGGATCATCCAGTTGACCTCGTTAAGTTTGATCCTATCCCCCTTGAATTGGGGGAGGGCGAAGTCGCCAAATGGGACCCCATGGAGCATCCTATCCATTCAGTGCGGATGAGTGCAAGGGGTAGGAAAGGCTTGGAGGCGGGGGCTATTACTTGGATGGAAGACAGGAAGCATACGCATTGGGAGGAGGCAGCTGATACAGCCACGGTTGACGCTACGGCTCTGGGCTGGGAGTCTTGGTGATGTTGAAGGAATTAAATTGACTTGTCTGCGACAGATGATTCAGAGGATGGAATAGTGAAGCGGAGTCCATTGGATTGGCCTGTGGGTTCAACACCAAGGGGGTATATCAGGGAGGGTCTCGTAGCTAGATTCAACATCAGAACCACCTTCAGAGTCAGGCTTGAGGACTCTGGGCGTAGAGAGTATTAGAAGTAGTTAGATCATTTAGCAAAGTATGTTAAGCCCACTAATGCTACATCTAGAGAGGCTGGGTTCCTAGATAGGGATCATTAGGACGCTGCTATTATTGCTGATTATTAGTAGTAGGATGTAGAATAGCCGGGATATTCGCATTTGTAGGATAGACTAGCCCTGCTAGTATTGCTATATTGTCTACAAAGATAGGGAAGTCTTGAGGGTTCTGACGCTGGCTTTGGTTGCGGTTGTACATCTTCACGATGATAATTAATAGGGAAGTAGAGAGCTTCTTCTAAGAGAGAAAGCCCTGCTTCATATACTGCCCGCGTTGAATTGATTCACTTACATCGTGATAGCAATAGTCTTTGATAAGGCATTGTACGTGCTTCACGGCCTTGGGCAGACTGGTACGTTACTAATAGATGATATATTGCACATTGAATAGCTATAGATACAGCAAATCACTGTATCTCTTCAATTGAATTAGCAGATGCTGTTTCTATAGATAGAAGAAGGATATCTCTTGCTCACACACACACGGAGGGGCGGCCTTACATAACGGATGATAGTTGCACCGCTGGTGGTGCACGAGTCACGTGATGATATTTGCACCATCGATGGTGCCTGTATCACTTGCCACTTTGGGTTCGTTCATGATCAAAGGTTTGACAGCATCCCTGGCCATAGGGGAGTGAGTATATGGTAGACGACGGAGACGAAGCAGACGGGAAGGATGGTGGGCAAGCTTTGGTCCCGGAGTTCGTGAGAGACCAAATGATCTCCTTCCCGAGTCAAAGTGCTGACACTAACAGGTAACTCTGGAGTGCCTTCCTCCAAGCATTGGGGGTGATCAAACTCAACTGTCCGACTCAAAGGAACGAACGTTCCTGCAACATTTGTTGCTCGCTATAGGAAAAGTGCGAATTGACTACTCGGGCTCCCCATTTAAGCCGTCGCTATCCTCTCCGTCATCGCTTATTCCCTCCATCAGCGTATATCTGTGCTCATTGGATATTAGGTTAAAGATGAGATTTAATTAACTACGTACTCAGATATAAATATAACTGAAGAAATAATTTCAGCCTCACAAAGCTGAATGAGAACCCCGCTCTTGTACTCTTGCTCGGCTGCCTTTCTGCTTAAATAGGTAAGCGACGATGACTCAGTAGCATCTAGATGTAACTAGAAGGTTCAACGCTTGGAGTTAGGAAGAATAAATATCCTCAATCCCCTACAACCCTCAGAGAGCAAAGATAGGGAAAAAATTATATGGAAGAATACTAATGTATGTAATAAGCATGCAGCGCATCCAAGTATGCGGCGCACTTTTCCTAACCTTTAATACAAGAACTTAAATAAAAACACAACATAGCATTTAATTAATTAAAACTAATCGCTATACTCTTCCTCAGATATCTTAATAACAACCTGACAGGTCCTTGCATTATGACCAGTCTTTCTACAAGTTCCACAGCGCCTTTCCTTCGGTCGCGCCGACCCTCTTTGGCCACCACTTTTCGACGATTCAGCGTGTACCTGCGTATTGACATCTATTTGATCAATTGCCTCCCTTCCCTCCTCTACAGTCATCTTCCCTCTATTCTGTAAGCAGGTTCTTTTTGCTCTGCGCCGCTTACTAAGGGTCTCATTTGCTTATTAAATGATCTGGTTCTCAGACTTTAATAATGCTATCTAATGCATTATTGACTTTATTCCCTTAGAAAATGACTCGAGCGCTTCGAGGATAGATGCTGGAGAGCTGCTCTGATGCCTCCTAACTCGTCTTTTGAGGTATTCGGACTGCGAGCTGGCCTCAAGCACAGTCTTTGGGGTCTTTGAGACCCAAGGGTCAGGGAGGCTGACATCCTCCTCGGCCGGTGTTGGAGTCCGTAGCTGCACATCAAGCTTTGATATGACATTTTCTGGGTCTAAAGGAGCAAGCCCAGCCCTTTGAAAACCCCCTTTGATATTGCTCGCCGTTATGGCGGCTTGGTGGGTGGCATAAAAGGCTGGGAAGAACTCGGTCTTTGAAACGTGGGTTATAGAGCATTTGATTAACCGCTTAATTTCTTGACCGTAGGCTTTTTAAGCGGCCTAAAGCACCCAACATCAAGAGGCTGAAGTAAATGAGACGAATGAGGCGGTATACAAAGCGTAATAATGTGGTTCTCTTCACAATATTTCTCAAAGTCGACTGAGTGGTAACTTTCGTGCCCATCAAGGATCAGAAGACGATAGCGACCGGTTAATCGATTCTTCGTGTGCTAGTTAAAGTGCTTGAGCTACTGAAGACCTGTTTCATTATCGGTCCAGCCATTTGGAGTTATTATAATAGCCCAATCGCTCGGGAGGTTGCTTTCCCGGTACTAGCTAGTGAGGTGATATTGGCCTGTAACTACGATGAACGGCTGGATCGCCTAGCCTTCTGCATTGATTGCCTGAATGACTGTAACCTATTCCCGGTTTCCAGGCTGGACTGATTTCGGGTTTCCACGCCTATCTGCGCCTATGACGACCATTCCGCTTACGATTATGCCCATTATAAAGCCAGTCTCATCAAAGTTATAGATATCAGCTAGGTCGATACTATATTTCGCGATTGTGTTCTCTACAAGCCTAAACTAGTCGCGAATAATAGTCGGGTCTTCGCATTTAGCTCTTTAATAGTCGTATTTATGAAAAAAACGCGTCTTAAGCTCTTAGTGTCGCCTGATGAAGTTAGAAGCCTAGCGCTTGCTGATAGGTGACGCGTCGCGGTCAGCGAGCAGTCGGTTGGCCATTTCTTCAATACCACGCAGTCGCGGGGGAAATCCTCGCGAATCCAGATCAAGAATGAACTGAATAATGATCTGTTCCTCTAGATCAGATAGGCGATGCGATTTCGGGATCTAATCGCGTCGAGATTGAATGCCATTCTGTTGGCGACGAAGCCTTTGCTCCTTGATGTCATAAGTGCTAGTAGCGCTTCGGACACTTAATTTTGGGTCATTTTGAAGGGCTTGAAGGGCAAGAAGGGTTTTTGCTTCGGTATTTGACTGTGATATGTTGGGTGGTTGAGAAATGTGTGTTTAAATGAAAAGATGAGAGTTTTTAGGGAAAATGCGCTGCATACTTGGATGCGCCGCATGCTTATCACATGCGTTAATTAATAAGGAAATATCTCCTTTGGCTCCTATTAGATAAGATTATAAATAATATATTCAAAATTTCCTGATTTTTAGCTTTATAATAGTATATAATATACCTCAGAAAGCCTATCTTCCTTTTATTATAACTACAAAAGACATCTATAATAAGAACCTTTAATAAGGTTAGAGTTCAAGCATTAGATATACGTCTAACAGTCTTAAAACTCAGGACACGTCTTATCCGGTTTTACTATGACAAATTGTCCAAATCCCCTGTTAGATTGGACATGTGACTGGACAGCAATCTCTCTATAAATGTTATGGATAGGTCGGGACCAGGTTCCCACTAGCAGAAATGACAAGCCCATAGTCAAATCTTCCACTCTGGAAGTTAGATCAGACAATCAAGACTTTACACATAACATACAGAACCAGATCACTAAGTACCAATTACTAAGGTGAAGGAACTGTAACAGTGTAAAACACAACGACAGGCATATCCGACGGTATAGCTGTTGATAACGACATCCCTCAAGTCAGACACAGAGAGAACCATAACACTAGCGGACTATTTCTTCTACAGATCTTAATACTACGGCAGCTATTTCCTCTACTGTATCACCTATGCACAGGATGGCTATATTATCTACATAACCGAATCGGCCTTAAGGGTTGCTTAGTCAGTAGATAGGCTCTATATACAACAGAAGGAGGATTAGTAATACCAGCAACCCCTAAAGGAAACTGCATTAGAGAGAAGAGAGTGAGGTAATAGTGTCCTAATATCTAATACAAGCAGATCGGTCATCCATAAAGGATCCGGCCTCTCGCGCAAGATGTTCGGGCCAGCCCGTAAGAAGTATCACTTATCTATGACCATTTCGTACAGAGTAGGACTGGCGCAGGGCAGGCCATGTTTGTAACGGTCGTGTCCCTGAGCTAACCTGTACAGAGTATAGGGTAGATCAAAGATTGGTTCCTAAGGGATAGACCGGGGTCTATGTTAGCAGAGCAGTTAGGTTACACTTACTGAGCGGTAGTCGTAGTGTTATGTTAGGTAATAGTCAATATACGATGATGCATAGCAGTCAGAGTAGATTGAGGTAACCAAGTTGTATTGATAGCTGAGGAGCTGCTCATGCTAGATGTGCACTTCTCAGGCGTCTATATAGTTACGGTGTGAGTTGGATCATTAGGATCATCTAATGTTCTAGGTGATCCATGTATGATTGGAGCGAAAAGTGGGGGTGTGCCGTCAGCACACGTGACCAGTTCGCGGCCCAGTAGACATGGGTCGTGACAATGTTAATCCTTTTGGATAGTTCAGATACAGCATAACACATATCAACCTTATCAAATCATGTTAACTTGCAAATCGCTGGAATTGATTTGATTGAAGCGAGGAATCGGCTGGGTTGATTGATTTGATTGGGGTGATTGATTGATTGAGTTGATTTATGATAAGCGCTGTCAGACAGTGTTCTCATGTGGCATTTGCGACTGTGTCATATTGGGCTTGCAGCATTGCAGATCTGAGGAGATATTCACGATCCCCATCCATTGTAGATAGTATATTAAAAAAAACAAATGGGTTTTTTTTTTTTTTTGGATCAATTTGGAGGTTAAATGGCGATTCAATTGCCGAGATACAAGTGAGGGTTGTGATGCATGTAGGACGAGGCGGGGGTGACGAAGTTGTGGGTCCCGACTCTAGTAGGTGTGGTTATTCACTAAAATGAGGGTACATAAACTTTAGTGGGACCGTCACCTAAAGTGAGGTACCGTATTATTTTTTTGCAAAGTCAACGGATCGTGCAACCAGAGCTAGTGCCTCAGGCACGATTTCGCGGCTCTGGCCAGCTAGCTCAGTGGGCGGCACCAGTGTCGTCAGTCTACCGGACGGAACACGGACTTGCCTTCCCACAGGTGGGAGTAGAGCGCCCGGTGGTCCAGTCGTGCTTCGTCATCGTCTTGAGTGAACACCTCGTCCACCAGGACCTCGCGCAGCTGCTCCTGGACACCTTCGCCGTAGCCCTGCCGGTAGGTGTCTAGGTCGAAATGGATATCTGCTTCCACGCGCGCCTCCGTGCAGTGCTCGTCCTCGATGACCAGGCGGGCGCGGATGGTGCCCGCCTGGAGGGTGTTGTCATTATAGTAGCCGTAGACGACCTCCGCCTCGATATCTCCTCCGACGTACATCTCGCCGTCGGTGTACACCGCGTGGGCGTTCACGTTCCCGCCCACGGCCACGCTTGAGTCAGGTCCTGCGTCCGCCATAAATCCGTCGACGGTCAGAGAACCGGTGATCACAAAGGGGCACAGCACCCGGAGACGTCCTTGCACGATGAGATCGCCATGATGGAAGAACGGTTCTCGCAGTTCCTGCTCACCCACCATGGTCCGGGTGCTGGAGGTGTCGCCGAGCACTCTTCGGCACAGCTCCAGCATCCACGGCGCATAGTCGGGCACGCCGCTGCGCTTCAGCGCGGCGATGAAATTCTGGTAGCTGTCGTAGGTGTGTTCCAGGAACTTCTGCAAGGCGGGGCTCTGTTCCAGGAACCTCTTGGGGCTGGAGTCGTCGTTTGTGACAGGTCCTGCAACTCCTGCCAGCTCTGCTTCGGAGTCCGGCAGGTCACCGGAGCCTCTGGCTGCCTCTTCTTGTTGGTTGCGCCTGTGCATCAGCTCGCCACGGGCTAGGCGCTCGAATGCCCATCGGAGCCAGGACAACCTGACGGAGTGGGGCTCGCAGGACTTGTCTCCGACACTGAGATCGTCCTCACCCTCCCCGTGCAGCTCGTTTGCAGCCCGGCGTATCGCGTCCATGTCGATGTGCAGCGGCCTTCGCTGTTCTTTGCTATGCTCCGGCAGAGTCATGTCACCGGACTCAAGCGGTACACTTTTGACACGGAACGGGTGACTGCTGTCATCAGAGTTTGAAGCTTCATAAGTAATATACTGATAGACGAGGGGGTTTCTTCCCACAAGTCGTTGGTTGGGACTGGAGAAAAAGGGGCGCTTGGTGGGTGGGAGGTGTAGCAAGAGCCTCAGTTTTATCCCGCATTGCGTCTGGCTTTGTTTCGGCAGTGCACTTAGCAATTTCAATGTGTTCATTAGACAGCAAGGGGCCGTTGCACGTGCGCAACCACCCAACCTATCAACCTACAGGAGATGCAAACTGCAAGCGGCTTGCCTAAAAGAGCCTTGAGGAACGAAGTCAGGGACAAGAACTGTCAAGAATGAAGCTGGTTAAGGGGATTTTTATTTAAAAAAAAAAAAAAAAAAAAAAAAGAGGTTTTGGTGAAGCAGTAAGTTTTGGTGGCTCGGCCATTGTGATTGGCAGCTTGCCTTTTGAAATGCACCTCTCTAGGTTTCGATGAAACCCTGAGAACGGCAATTGCGGAGGTGCATCATGAGGACTCACATTCAAAAACAGAGAACCGAAGGCATCGGATTCAATTCATTCAAAGACAAGGAAATCATAGTCTCTACTGCCTGCACTATCGTGAGAAACATGGCGACGCGCCAAGTGCGGTTCGAGTTCTACTGCGACAATGCCCCCAGCGCCGGCGACTGATAGATGGGCGCCTGGGCGCGCCCGCTGACTCACCCCCCCCCAACCGTGTTTTCCAATTGGTCCATCTGAAACATTGAATGAAAGAGAACAAGTTGTTTTAAACAATTAATTTCTTCCTCGTTACAGCTTCTAAGAATCAGTGACTAACTAAAAAGATTAAATTTACATTTTCACTGCAATGCACTATTTAACTGTATTTCCCTCAGAGTATAAAGCCTATTATTTACTGCCATCTCTTTCCACACTAACGTACATAATAAGCGAATGTCCTAGACAAGCGAAATGTCCTAGACAAGCGAATGTCCTAGACAAGCGAATGTCCTAAAAATCCTAACCTCTAAGATTAAAACCTCAATATAACCACAGAAATATAATCAATCAATTAAAACTAATCGCTATGCTCTTCTCCAGAGGTCTTAATTATAGCCTGACAGGTCCTTGCATTATGACCAGCCTTTCTACATGTTCCACAGCGCCTTTCCCTCGATAGCGCCAACCTTCGCCGACTACTACTTCTCGATGATTCAGCCACTACCTGCGCATTAACGTCTCTCTGATCCATCTCATCCCTTCCCTCATCTAGAGTCATCTTTCCTCCTTTACTTAGGTGGGTTTTTTTAGCTCTGCGCCGCTTGCTAAGAGTCTCATTTGCTTGTTAAAGAATCTGGACTTTAGCTTTTAATAGGGCATTCTGATGCATTATTGCCTTTATTCCCTTTGAAAGTGACTTAAGCGCCTCGAGAATTGATGTTAGAGAGCTGCTCTAATGCCTTCTCATTCGTCTTTCGAGATATTCAGACTGAGAGCTAGCCTCAAGCATGGTCTTTGGGGTCTTTGAGACCCAAGGGTCGGGGAGGCTGACATCATCCTCGGCCAGTGTTAGAGTCTGTAGCTGCATATCAAGCTTTAATATGACATTTTCTGGGTCTAAAGGAGCAAGTCCAGCCCCTCGAAAACCCCCTTTAATATTGCTTGCTATTATGGCGGCTTGGTGGGCGGTATAAAAGGCTGGGAAGAACTCAGTCTTTAAAACGTAGGTTATAGAGCATCTAATCAACCGCTCAATTTCTTGACCGTAGGCTGTTTTAAGCGGCCCAAAGCACCCGACATCAAGAGGCTAAAGTGAATAAGACGAATGAGGCGGCATACAAAGCGTAATAATATCGTTCTATTCACAATATTTCTCAAAGTCGACTGAGTGGTGACTTTCATGCCCGTCAAGGATCAGAAGACGATAGCGACTGGTTAATCGATTCTTCGTGTGCTGGTCAAAGTGCTTGAGCTACTGAAGACCTGTTTTATTATCGGTCTAGCCATTTGGAGTTATTATAATAGCCTAATCGCCCGGGAGGTTGCTTTCCCAATACCAGCTAGCGAGGTGATATTGGCCTGTAACTACGATAAACGGCTGGTGTCATGGGCCAGATGAGATCAACTCAAGAGGTAATGCCACTGTATTGCGAGAATACTACGATGAAGAGGAAAGAGAAAGCGGGCAGGCGCGTAGACGCGTGGACGCGTTGATAGTCCCTGTGGCCTGCCCCGTGCGTCCTAGTTACGTATCGACTCCACCCTGGGTCCAGCACTCCAGACGCTCCCGTCACAGCTGGATCGCCTAGCTTTCTGCATTAATCGCCTGAATGACTGTAACCCATTCTTAGTTTCTAGGCTGGACTGATTTCAGATTTCTACGCCTATCTGCGCCTATAATGACCATTCTGCTTGCAATTATGCCCATTATAAAGCCGGTCTTATTAAAGTTATAGATATTAGCTAGGTCAATACTATATTTCGCGATTATGTTCTCTACGAGCCTGAACTAGTCGCGAATAATAGTTAGATCTTCGCATTTAGCTCTTTAATAGTTATATTTACGAAAAATAATGTGTCTTAAGCTCTTAGTGTCGCCTGATGAAGTTAGAAGCCCAGCGCTTGCTGACAGGTGACGCGTCGCGGTCAGCGAGCAGTCAGTTGGCCATTTCTTTAATACTACGCAGTCGCGGGGGAAATCCTCGCGAATCCAAATTAAGAATGAACTGAATAATGATCTATTCCTCTAGATCAGATAGGCGACGCGATTTCGGGATCCAATCGCGTTGAGATTGAATGCCATTCTGTTGGCGACGAAGCCTTTGCTCCTTAACGTCATAGGTGCTAGCAGCGCTTCGGACACTTAATTTTGGGTCATTTTGAAGAGCAAGAAGGGCAAGAAGGGTTTTTGCTTCAGTATTTGACTATAACATATTGGGTGGTTAAGAAATGTGTGTTTAAATAAAAAGATGAGAGTTTCTGGGGAAAATGCGCCGCATACTTGGATGCGCCGCATGCTTATCACATACGTTATAATATACTGATCTATTAAGCCAGTTGTTGAATGTAAGGCTTGCTGCTTCTTGCTGTCCCTTTTAACGCTCTTCTATATGTCTTTTATGCCTCTTCTCTTGCTTGCTAACGGATTGTCCTCCATCTCCTTAATGACTTGGGCTTTAACGCGTTTATTCTCTGCCTTGCTCCAATCTAAATACGCTATTATCTCTTCTTTCGTCCATTCCCTTGATCCTGTTGAAGTGATATAGCGCTTGGCTATTTGTTTGTAGTCCAGACACCACTCATAGCTCTGCTTGTCGTACCTTTGTGGCAGTCCCATCGCCTTACGATATTGCTGGTTTGTCTTGATGCTGCTAGTGGGCTGCGCTGTGAACTACGCGCTTCTTGTAATAATATACTTTCTATATATAGCTTGCGGCGAGTCGTACTTCGGTGGTGAATGCAGGAGGGGCTCGTGCAAATGGCATGGTTGTTGCACTACAGACTCTCTGCTGACGGAGCTTGGCGCAGTTCCTGCCGGACCGTCTGGAATGATAGGGGAATGGGGCCCTGTAGGGGAATCTTGTATAGTAGGCAAAGGCGGGATAAGTGGGGTTGGTATAGCAGCGATATATAATGCGGTAGGTCGTGAGGCTGGCTCCGAAGCAAAGTCTGATTGTGAAAGTAATTCTGAGTGCCTCAAAGGGCATGCCTTTGAGGTCATTGTATGGCCAACCGTACGGCATTTGCTGCATGTGCTTGGAGCCCGTGTAGTAGCTTTAACTGCTGTAGATCCTGTCTGGACAGAAAGCGTTGTCTCCCCATCACTCAATAGTTCCCATTGAGACCGCTGCTTTCGCACACTGGGCTGAGTCCTGCGCCCACTTGCTCGCATTCCGGTAGTCTTCCGAGACCCGAGAGGTAATGTCCTTCTCTAACTTGACAGACTGCTTTGCGACTAGCTGGCCTTGCCCGCGAAGTGGGCCAGAGTCGTCTTGTTCCGACTTCCAGGTGATCGGCCGCGGCGCTCTGGCTGACTGCTTTGAGGCTGACTGTCTAAACCTTGACGGCTCCGGGTTTGACTGCTGGCCCTAACTACCATACTCGCCGGTAGAGGCTGGGGTTTTTTTTTTTGGCCGTCTATGAAGATTGGTAGCGATCTTTGGGTCCAGGATCCGGCGATGTACGTCTTCGCTCACAGGCTCTCGTAGATGCCACAGCGGATGGATATCCCACTTGGTTAGAGGCGTTGCCGTGATAAGCTTCCTGTAGACATATCGACTTCGCTGTCCAGGTCGAATCATACCATGCGCCTTGATAACATCAAAGCCATGGGTTTTCGCAAAACTGTTAACCCTAGCAAAAAGGGCGTCAACCGACGGAGCTGGATCGCCAGGAATTGGTGGGTTTGAGATTGTTTCGATAGCGTTGGATCTCGAGCTGGCATCTGACAGTCCGTGCTGCTCACACGGCTCCTCGCCCTGGGCAGGCACCTCCGGAAGCAATGAGACCTGAACAGGGCTTGTGACTGGCTGTGAAAAAGTCACTCGGCCTCGTTGCTCTTGACGCCTTTGTTCGGCCCAGGCAAGGTCCCTTTCGTGGGCCAAGGCAAGTGCAGAGGCGAGGTGCCGGTCTGTTTGTACGAGCTGGCGACCCAATCCTAAGGCAGTCGGGAGGATCGTCCTTCTCGTTACAGCTCGCGTTATACGCTCATCTCGGCTCTGTTGATTGGTACACTGCCTCTCCCGTATGGTCTTGGCCGGGTCTGGTATCAGTGTGTCAACGTGTTGGAACGGTTGGCTTGGTCGATACTGGGAGGTGCGATAATTGTTCCGGAGGTATATATCTGATTTTCGCCACTGAACACCTGGAATATCCTTGCCGATCGAACCGTGAAGTTCAGGCAGAGAGTAAAAATGCTGATTGAGCCATCCTGCAGGCACGCCGCCCGTACCTTCCGTACTATATTGACATATTTCGAGGCTGGCCGTTAAACTGCCTGACGACTGGTCTGAGTTGCTCGACGAAGGCCGTGATGGCGTTTGACGGCGGGGGATTGATCGTGCTGATTGGACTTCTGCGACGGTTTATATTGGCGGCAGCGGCATCAGGTGAAGGCATTATAGAGCTGCTCCTTCTTATAGTCAGGTCGCCTGGACAGACCATCGGCAGGATTGGTAATGACGGGAATATGTGGTCACGTAATGTTAAACAGGGATAACGTCATTATCCAGCAGTTCTTTCTACGATTGGTTGTGCTCGGTTTCAGTGTGGCCGTGTTGATAAACGTATTGTACTCGTCGGCGTTGAGAGAAATAATGGCGATGGCCGAGATACCGCGATGTGACGCGAATTGTCAACCAGCTGGCAAGAATGCGGCAGAATTCTGGTGCGTACAGGTGCACTAATAGGTGGGATTTGGACCAATGAGAAGCGCAAAAGGTGCGGCACCCGTAAGCTTGCGGCACCCGTATCAAAATGGTGCGGCACCCCTATCAATTGCCAAAATATGATCTGGATCGGTTCTGGATATCCAGGAGGCAGCACGCTTCACCTCTGGACTGGATTGGAGCAACCCTCAGATCCAGCTCCAATCCAATCCAATAAGATCACTGTGTCCGATATCAATCTGATTTGCTTCCTATGGACTTCATATACAATCAACTAATGAGAAGCAAAAACATCAAATAAATCCCGAGGGAGTGGCAAGAAAATAAGATAATCAGGACTTCTCAACGATCATGAATCAACTAATGAAAAGCAAAACATCAAATACCGAGGGAGTGACAAGAAATATAAGGAAATCCAGACTTCTCAACGATCATGAATCAACTAATGAAAAGCAAAAACATCAAAGACCGAGGGAGTGACAGGAAAGATAAAGAAATCCAGACATCTCAACAATCATGAATCAACCCCCCAAGCCCAACCAGCGAACCCGTCTCATCGTCATCAAGACCACGAGCCCTCATCAACATCATTCAAGCCCTTCAGTCATCGTCGTAACCGTGGCTTCCACGCTTACACTCCTGCCTATAAGGGTTCCACTTCTTGCCCTTAGGGCATCGGCACTTCTTATTGTACTTATGATACTCCTGTCCCTTCTTCTTGCAGTGGCATTTGCCATGCTTCCAGTACGCATCGTCGCCACAATCAGGCTTGCAAGTCTTGGAGTAGTCGTCATATTTGTATCCGTCCTTCTTGCAGCGGCATTTGCCATACTTCCAGTACGCATCATCGCCGCAGTCAGGCTTGCAAGTCTTGGAGTAGTCGTCATATTTGTATCCGTCCTTCGTACAGACACACTTGCCATACCGTTCTTCCGTGCCCTTGGGACAGTAGCCACGAGCGATAAGGTCATCGCCGATGTCCCTTTCCTCGAGGCCAACATCTTCGGCCTCGGGGTTTGGGAGGGCAGTCACAGAGAACGCGCCCAAGAGGAGAGGAAGGAGGAGTGTTTTGAGAAGCATGTTAGGCAACTGTAGTAGCCTTTGGCAGTAAAGGTAGGGTGATAGGATAAAAAAATGTTTGAGGAGTTGTGTAGTATAGTATCGAGACTAGAACGAATGCTAGAGGATGTCCTAGAGGCCACCTGAGGAGCATTAATGCGTTTAGTGAAGAGAATGATGGGGATTATATACAAAACTTGCCTCGTGCTCGTATCCATCCTTGATTATCTACAAAGAACACCTTAAATCACCACAGACCATGCTCCCATCTCTTGGGATTAGATGATACTATTCTTAGAAGTCATTAGACTTTAATCACTAGTTCTAAAGTCACTAGCCCCCACACCCACCCATTTCCTCTATTGAACAAAGGACCTACATAAGCAAGTTTAGCCACCAACAAATAGTTAGCCTGAATGCGTGTTCCAATTGGAGGAGAGGGACCTTGGACCAGGCTGGCGAGAGAACATTGTTCCGACAATGCAGCCCAGTGAAGTGATACGAAAGAGGGATTAGGAGGGAGATGATCCGCAGACTTGCTAGCCAGAATTTGATAGTTGCAGTGCCTTGTCAGTGTCACTTTAATAGGCTAGTGATGATTATCTGGTAATTTCAATATGAAAAGGGGTCCTATCGCTGAACGAATATCTGTGCTGTGGGTTTGTTAGTGGTTGCCGTTAACGTTAACTGATCGTGACAAAGAGGCGTCGGTATGTTGGCGTTCCGTCTGCAGCTGGAAAGCATGAGCTGGAATATGTACAGAGTCCCGAATACGAGATGTTGAGATGGACGTATAGGCAGTGTTCGAATATGGTGTTGGCGTCCTCGAGACGTGGTTAGACAATTGCACCAAGGCTTATTTTAGATGTGTTGGAAGTCTATTAGCCATACATACATAGTCCCAGGCGCTTCCATGCTGCAACGTCAACACCACCAGCGAGATGATTAGGTTAGGGGTAAACGGCTTTCCGGCTGGCCAGGGAGTGGTACCATTCCCGAGTGTCTGGGCTGGAAGGGCTGGAACTCAAAACAGGGTACGGAGTATCCCATCAGTTGTCAGAAACCTCCGGAGGGGTCACGGCAGGGGGGGGTTAGGTCAATAACATCTATTTATATTGGCGATACTTCAATTAGCACCAAGTTTCGCCTAAGCAATAAGTTCTCATTGCATTAGGCCATAACAGATAAGGTCATAATAACCGCATGATCAAACCCATCTATTATAGCTATAACGCTGGGGCGGGGTACGGGGCGGAGGTTTCTGACAACTCATGGGATAGCTACGAGATTCGCTAGTGAATTTTGTGGATGCTTTTTTCTGCAATGCAATCACAGCGGATCCAATTTTTTATGACGGAGCTGTCCGAAGAGCCTCTGGTTATAGTCTTGCATTCACCGGCTAATGTGCATCAGGCGGGGCATTTCAGGGTTAGGGTGCTGAGAAACCCTGAAAGGAATATGAGTACGGAACGCCTAGGAAGCGATGGGCTACATAGAATCTCTCAAGAGCTGAACTTTACAAAGCCACTCAGTGGATAGAAAATTAGAAAGCATGTAGCCACAAAGGCTATTGCAGTGTTTATCCGAGTTTCTAAACCATGTACTGACCTCCGGACCTCTGACGTCCCGGATGCATAGGCAAGGCGAGGTCCGCATTCTCACGGCATTCGTATATCGTGTCGTCAGTGTTGTGGACGCCATCTGAGGTGGGTTGGTCAGGTAAATAGCAAGAGGCCAGGCTTCGAGGTCGGACACAACGGCTGGACGGTTGGACCGTGCAAAGGCTTGTAAAGAGCTAGCTGCGAGGGTTAATCCTGGATCTAGATGGCTGTGGAGATGACAGCAATTGGTGGTCCTGGTTAGCCAGCTACAGCAATTAAGGTTCGTCTATTTTTATTTTTATTCTTTATTGCGCCAAGGCCCGTATGTTTGATCCCGTTACAGCTTCCTTTCCCCTCGGCCCCCTACCTGTAACCGTCGTTGGAGGGTGATGATATACCGGTACTGCCTTTAGGGCTTAAGTGGAATTTCATAGTCGTGACGTTTAAATAATTGATTCTATTGCACATTTTCACACTATGACTATCTCAAGTGAAGCGGGGCAGCACGGAATAACCGTGAGAGCCTCACCAGAGCATGGTGTCCTGAGTAGTCCCAATTGAGCCGATATCGACAGTTACAGTTCGCATTTTCAATCCTTTAATAGCACACATTGTGTTGCCTAGGCAAGAAAGTCTGACTACGTTTTCAAGAAAACTCTAGGGAATGCAAATCGCGGAGGTCCACGTCATAACTGCATAAGTGCAGTGTTGGTGCCCTGTACTACCACACTTTCTCCTCGAAGATGATTGTATTATCTTTTTGTGTTGGCAGCGGTCGAAGATACACTTGCCACCGACATCATTCAGGCTAAGATATACTTCCGGACGCAAATCGTCCCGGAGGCCGGCCCTGCAGGACGGACCAGAAGCCGGCTGACTGAAAAGCCGAATGTCCCGTCAATCAGGTGATGTTATGCACCACAAAACCATTCCATATTTGTCTTGGATAATTTAAACTAGACAGCTAGTTCATTCAGGGCATATGCTAAAGTGTATAGCTATTCCATGCACTACACGAGCAGAGGCTCCAAGGTGTTTAGGTGCGTTTTGGTCTTAAAGCGCTGTTCCTTCTGGAGCGCATCGCTTTTGATGATGTACGTTGTTCCATTTAGAAATAGTACCGCAGGTACTTTGTACTGGGTCTGCCAATGTCAGTTCTGCCACACTGTCTCATATCGGGTTGTAATATAAGCGCAACTAGCTTACAAGCCACAGATGCTATCCGTCAGCAGTCAAAACTCTATCCCATCAACGATCATCGATCAGAGCCATTTTCAGAGCGGATTGCCCTGCTTCCAGGCCTGACGATCAACCCACACAACAATGAGCAACAACAGCGTTCCCGTCTCTCTCGCCCGTCCCTGCCACAAAACGTCGGGCCACAACCACCCACACTGGCCCTCCCGTCTCCCTTGGAGCACCTGACTCCTGCATCACATCGACTGGCACCTCTAGTGGCAGCGCTCCTAGCGACAGCAAAATTTATGGCGAACCGGAACGGCCTGCCTTCCGGCCTGTTCTTACTGAAAGTTCCATCTGTCCGTCTGAACATGAAAATTCAATACAGTATTATACACCTTAAGTGATGGACTGTCTGCATCGCTTCCGACGGATCGTGCCAGCGGTGATGTTCGACGTGAAGCTTGACGGAAATTCTTTGACTAATTCCGTACCTATCATATCGCTCCTCCACTCGCAGTGTGAAGATAATTAAAACATCTCTAGAAAGAAGAAGTGAGTGATCTATGCTGATTATCCCGTATAGCAAAAGAGTGGTCGCTCTGCTATACCTAGACTTGCCGAAATTCGGATCGCTAAGAACACTCAACCAGCCTCACTCCCCCGAAGACGTAGCCACAGACCTCCACCTCAAATTTCTAAATCTTTCGGAAGCTCTTCAGTCTGGGCCAAAGTTGTTAACATCTTCCACACTAAATGTCCTCCAGGCCTTCTCGAAGTCGGGGGGCATCGGCGCGAACGTACACACCCCGTCCGCCCAGCCCGGCCGGGACTTCTCCTCCGCCCACCACTCACCCGTAGTTTTGCATCCCTTGCTGCGCTTAACTCGCTTTCCGCAGGATGGGCACTTGTAATCCTTCCACTGTCCCTCGTGGTCGAGCTTCCACGCTCCGCTCTTGGGGTTCGGATACTCGCTGGACCACCATGTGTGACTCGTCTTACTCCTCAGTCTATTGGCATAGTAGCACTTTAAATCCACTTTATTTCTTCTTCCAGTAAGTTACATCTAAACATGAAATTGTGGAGCGTTAGCTGGGATGCCGTCTGCCTCGGATGGGAGCTGCTCGATAACCATCGTTGAGGGAACTTCCGACTCTGTAGCCTAAGTAAAACTATCAACCCAGTAACTAAATTGGTTTATTACACTAGGCCTAAAAGACTTTACGAAAGTACTGGGTGCCAAATGAATTTGACAGCGCTTCGTATCGAAGCTGCAAAACTTCTGGTATAAAACACTCGGATGTGAGATAACCACTCAACAGGTGCGAACCTTAGTAATCACTTCAAGAAGGAAGAAATCGAAGCTCCAGCAGAGGCATCGTGATCGCCCAAGTTCCCGCTCTCAGATGGGAATGATGGTTTCCTGAATGGGCATCCCTCACTGTCGGCCAAATCAACAGCCGGTCGATCTTCGTCTCTAATCTGGCGTTCCCCGATCCGGATTAGCTACGGCCGGAATTGCGCCTCCCCGCAGCCCGGAGCGATTGACTGCTTGATGCAGACGAGCGTTGGGGGGGCTTAAACTCGCGTCTAGAGAGCGGTTATTGAATGTGCCGCGCTAATTTTAGAGATGTGCATATCAACTCCATAGCCGTGGGTGAAGGGACAGGGCAATCACGTCGCTCAAGCGTTGTTTTGTCTTCACTCAGTAGTGACAGAGAGACCTGGCTTGATGCTCCCCAACGCTCGCACTCTCTCTTGCTCCCTGCCCTCACGTCGCCGGTCTGTTGCACTTCCGTTCCGAGTCTTACCATGTCCCATCTACCTAGCTTAGCATTATATGAACACAGCCCGATCGGTATAACATGTAGCCAGAATCTGACCGAGACACACAGAAACACCGCATAAACTATTGTGCTTTGGTATGTTCAGCGCAAAAGCTCATTTTGTCACCGCACAAGAACGGCATACTTGAGTACCTCAGCCGTCAAGCTCCACGGCCCCAGCTGGGGCACGTGGGACATAACGCCCAATTGATAATAACTGCGATAATTGCCAGGTGCTCGCGGCATTTAGACTCCCGTGCTGTTCTAGCGCCGAACTTGTTTCCAATTGTTTGGTCTGTCGCCCCACCCGGGACGTCACATCTCCGAGAGGCTAAAGACGCCAAAAACGACGTCTCGAGTTACATCGCGTATCTCCAGCAAAAGGGCTATTTTTAAGAGAGAGCATGGCATATCCACTCTCGGTCGGCGCGCTATTATTAGTGTCGGCTGGCCTTGTGGATATTGGCTCTGAAAAAATGAGTCGGGGGTTGAGACCTTAACGATGGGCGAGACTATCGCTTATTTAGTTTCAGGTAACCGAACAATATCTGAGTTTAAGCGTGATAGACGCGTTCTGGCTGATGCTATTGGGCTGGACTCTCTCGGAGCGCGTGCTACTGGCCTAAGTAGATATCGAGTGTTCCTGGTTAATGTTCATTCCTTTGGTTACCAACTCATCTTAATCTTTACTCTTATTCATATCCTCATGCCCTCCGGTCCATTGTTTCCGCACTCTTTTACATAGTTATTGTCATCTCACTACCCACTCGTCTCGTCTCGTACTCGCTTCGCAGCCTCAATACCCATTCCGCAACCATGAAGTTCTGCATCGTCGCAACCCTCGCGGGTAAGTAGAGCCATTCTCTCCCGCACACTTAGTGTTCTTTGCTAACTAAACTCACTAAGCCCTCTCCAGTGCACATACTCAGTCCAACAAAACCTGCCGCGGTTGCCCGCCTCACTCGCCGGCGCCTGACGTGGTGACACGCTCCCCACTGCCTACCCCCTCCTGCGCCGAGCCGGCCCTGACTGTCGTCCCTAACAACACTGCCACGGTTTCTTCAGGTGTTGCTAAACCCACCGGAGCCACGCCCTCTGGGACTCCTTTCGCCGTTGTGCTTCTTAATGGCGCCAGCGGTAGTATGATTGTCAATGCGGGCGGAGTGCTCGCTGTTGCCGCTGCGGTCGTTGGATACATGCTGTAATAAGCTCGATATTTACCTGTAAATTGAGAAGAAAAGCTGAGGCAATTGGTATGGATAGAAATCAACTTTGATGTAATGCTTGAACTTGATATCCAATGTGCCAGCAGGATTTTTACTATCCAAGCCACTGTGGCTATGACCACTATCTAGTCCCTGCTTACCAAGCCGTTATCAAGACAAGTCAAGCCAGCTAAAAAAGCCATCTTGCTTGACAAGATGGTCAACTTGACTTAGCTTGACTTGACTTGACTTGTTTTGTCTTGGTTAGGCTTGTCTTGTTAAGAGCGCTGGGCTGAAAGACCTCTCACAATCAGTTGCCATCGCCGGGATAGCAAGTATATCAAGAGCCAGCTGGCTGGATACTGGGAATGGTCCCTGGTGAGCCATTTACTACTCGATTGGATCCTCAGTTTCTTGTGGTTCTAACCGCAAATAGCGCTCGAGTTCGCTGCCCATCACCGTTGCTCGAGCTCTCCTACGAAGAGTTCTACTCAAGAATAAACGCAAGAAGTGCGCTGCATTTCCACCTCTGCGCCAATCACATCCATTATATCTCTACCCTCATTTCCCGCTTGGAAGTGCGCCGCGGTTCCCACGTACGCGTAGTAAAATGAGGATATGTTAAAACGCGAAATGCGCCGCGTTTCTAACACGACCACTTTAGCGCCACCCCTATAAAAGTCTATTATCTATAACTCCGTCTAACTTCTGTTTAACTATATACTAGGTAGAATAAGTAGTTCCCCTTTATGAAAATTCATCCTGTAAACTTCAAAAAAATGTCAGACTGTACCCCATCTACAGGGAGTGTAACCTCCTTACTCCCAAGCCAGGCCCGAAAGCTCGAGAAACTTGGCTTGTTCTATAATCAGCCCGAGCCTGCCATCATCTGCAAGCAATGCGGCTTCGCCGTCCACCCCTAACGCGCACCACGACATCCAGGCGACAAGCACGACGTGGTCAAATCGGCTCGTCGTGGGTTAAAGGCTCTCATCTGCACACTCAACCTGCCGGAGCCCGACGTCCTCCCACTGCGACCCGATGGCTCGAACCCGCACCCGCACCTGGCCATACAACGAGGCTCTGCGTGCAAGCATTGTGGCCTGCGTTCAGTGAGCGAGAAGGTCCTCGTGACACACCTGAGGGCATTCCACTCCGACAAGATCAAACTTCCCAATGGGCAGGGGCGCCAATGGCTGCGAGACCACATACAAGAAGGTCTGGCATTTCAGAGCTGGACGGCAAAAGACGTTCGCAGATCTTGGCTCGTTGCCATGGATAAGCAGCCGAGCCGAGAGTCTACCCATCACAGCCTCCTGCTACAAGCCAGCCCCGATCCCGTCAAGATCTTCGCGCAGCAACTCCTCACAGAAGAACGCGAGCGCCTAGACAGCTAGGTCGACTAATGAGCGCCACATAGTGCCAGCGAGTCCGTGTCCTCTAACTTTTTTACTAATTGGATGCGGCGCACTGGTTGGCAGACCTTACTTAGCGAAGCACGCTGCGATATTCTCATATCGCTTTCGGCATTACCTTGCACTCCCAATCGTCCCCTGCAGCTTGGAATTCTTTATGAAGAAACCCTCTGGAGCCCGGTAAGGCATGAACGCAGGCTCGCGCTGATGGTGGCCGCACTGGACCGTCTCTTTGACCAATGTGCCGACACAGTAAGGTGTTCCGACGTGTGCTTGAGAAGGTGGCTTCGTAGGATCCTTCCGGATCGGCCGCATAAGTTGCCCTTCGAGCTTGTCTCTAGGCGCTCATCTGAACGAACGTACAGGGCGGAGCTAAAACGCTTCCTTTGCTTTTGGCTTCGGGTCTTCCAGCTGTCGCCCTCCACGGCCGAGGCGGTTATGGGCAGACGAATGTATAGACCTCAACGTCAGGTGCTGAGCCAGCTTTGGTCAGACCCCATATGGGAGGTAGAGAGCTTGAGGAATCCGCACAGTTATGAAGGCGGAGAAGACGATGGCGGCTTCGAAGATGTGGACGAAGGTGAAGAGAGTGACGACGATGATGACGAAGAAGAGGAAGAGGCCGAATCCGAGGTCGAATTTGATGGCAACACGATCGAACGGGATGTAGATGACGATGACGAGTCTGACGCCACCTCGTCTACAGACTGGCGCTCCAACGAGCAGGAAGTGAGACTGAACGATCCAACCGTCGATATCCTGCTCTGCTTCTGCAAATATGCAATGACTGAAAATTTCGAGGATGGAACAGCCAGCTCCACTATGCTCGTGTATTTCAGCGCTGTGCGTGGCCTGTCCCCCCTCAACGGCGATGAATATTTTCAACCCAACCGCTTCACCCCGATACTAGCGAGATTGATATATTGTACGCGATTGATCTTACTTAAAGCAGTACTTCCTTTCCGTCCAAATAGCTACGTGAACATTACATCTCGGCCACAGTATGGCCAACTGAAGGCACTTAATGCCATCCGTACCGAAAGTATGTGTGACGGGACACTGTCGCCGATGGGCGAGTTCTTGAGCCTTTTATCTTATGGAAATGCCCTTCGGCGGTCACAGGGGCCAGCAACCCATTTCCATTGGAGTGATGATGGCCAGGTACTTTCCTGGGATGGCATACATCATACATAGGCAACCTGTATAACATGTTAAGAAATCCCTTAACATGTTAAACAGAACAAGATAAGAAAAAATACAGATTATAGGATAACAGGATAAGATAACAGGATAACAGGATAAGAAACACGATAGTGGGCCAATAAGGCGATGAAATCAAACAATTAATTTAACGACTCTATTCTATATCAGTCAATATCCTCCCTATCTTCTAAATCATCATCTGAATCAGTAAGATCATCTTTTAATGCGGAAAACATCATCAGTAACCCAAATCCACCGCGGGATGTAGGTATGATATAACCTTCGCATAACTAGCTGCCTATACACTCTACCCTCTCAATGTTTGCACATTTAATCCGCAGCCATCCTATGAGCATGTCCTGCGGGCCCCAGAGAAGGCTCTCTCTGGCTCGGACGACTCTGGTAAGATGGAGAGTATCGCGATGGCCATGCGGCTAAGTTGTGGATATCTTCTCCGCTGCTCAGGTGCACACTACTATTAAAGCGGCGTAGAATCGATCTCTATCGGTTAAGCGGTAATAAAAGTTATAAAATCATCCTCATAACGTAATACAGCGGTCTTTACCTTCATATTCCTTACCAACTGAGCTAGTTTATTACTCTCAGGTTCTACAAAGTCCGGGGTAGCGCTCAGAGCGGCCGGAGGCTTAGTAAAGAGCCTAATATTGTATTCTTCCTCCTAAATCGCTTGTGCTCTGCCAATTGCGTTATCATACCACTCATCCGGCTAGTTCTGCTTAATGTAGGCGTCTCGTTTCGAAGGGTTGAGAAGGAGAGCTATGGAATAAACGGGAACGTCCTTAGTCATAATATAGTATTTATTCATAATGAACCAGCCTATATTGATAGCATATAGCATGCGTTCATCGCGTGTCTTGGGTGCGCTGTAGTGCCGCTATAATCATATTAGCATCTATCTTAGCTATTAAGAGTGGCGATGAGATATCCTTACTATATTATAATAAAATGGCTTACCTTCTCGTTTTCATAATGAGAAAGAAGGAAGTCTATTAGAAATAATGACTGTGAAAGAGATGCTTTATTGCTCTTAGCGCATAATGTGGCCCCATCAAAGGGTTAGAGAAATAGGTACGCTTTCTGAAGCAAATCCCAATCAGCCACTATCAATCGATTGTCTCCAAGGACCTGCTCGTATTCATACATGAATTGAACGATCTGCGACTTCTTTTTAAAAAGCTTATCGAGGACATGATACCATGAAGACCACCGCGTCTCATTATCAATCCCTAGTCACAAACCGATTTCATCGTCCCACAGCTAGCTATTAAGCGATGAGCAGCGTGCCCAAACAGCCAGACCGTGCAGTTTATGTAGCGCAGGTATGCCCTCAATGCCTAGATAGTCCTCATCAACTCCCGATCTCGAGAGACGTCTATGTCCTCAATGTCTTCTGGTGGTGAGGGCCTGAGAGAAGCGAATTAACAGGTCTTCACTAGTGACTTCAGATGCGGCTTCAAGTGCGGCGACTAGGGCTTCATTCGATGACCTGAGAAGGAAGGCTTGAAGGGAGAGATTAATGATGTGGCCAATGTAGCGGATGCGGCGTTTTTCAGGGTCATAGTCGATCTACTGCTTATCATTAGATTAGTCCATTAAAAACGGCCGCCAACTTACATTGAGATTCTCTTTCAATCGACGTGCTATGGACTTCAGATATGTATCGTTTGACGTAGCGTTATCCTCGGTGTGATAGCCAAGTTTTAACATAATTCCGAAGGTCTCAAGAATACTTATAATGAGATTAGCTTGCCGCTCTCCAGAGTGGTTATCGCGACATTCCGGTAGTCCTAGAAGTGCCTTCTGCAGCTAATAATCCTAATTAACCCATTAAGCACAAACAGCCAGTAGAGCATGGTAATGTAGTGATATCTAGATATCGGTAGAGATATAAATAGGCAAAGACGCGATTACTAGTTTGCCTTTGACCTGATCTCTATAGAATACGTGATTTTCCATAATATGACGCATGGCCTAACGTCTGGATGTGATTAATTGATCGCCGATAGTCAGATTGCATACTAAAGCGAGATCCTTCAACTCATTCCATTCAACAGCTGAAAAAGGAGCTCTCCGCCGTGTAAGCAGTCCTATAACAGCCTCATTATATGCCTGCCGATTAAAAACCTACCGAAGACTATCAGTTGTAGGAATAGATGCAAACATAGCGGGTAATAAGCATTAATTCGATAATATCAGCGAAGGCGGCGGCGGCGGTCGAAGCTGTGCAGCATGGCGGTTTTTGATATGCTATACAGCTATTGCTCGATGTCCATGACTCTATTTAGGGCATAATCAGCGCACATAAAGCACAGTGCCTTTAGTCTTTCGTTTGCAGCCAGCGGCAACCGGTTTATTCTTATCTAGATACTGCCGATCCATAATAGAAAAGAAGTTTGAAGGCAATTGATCAGATATTTGAGAATTAGAGTCGCCGATCGACGATAAAATATCGCTTTCTGAAGCCATAATGATGGGTATGAGATGACAACTATAATACGAAAAGTTTCCGGTATTTGTAATGTCTGGGGCGATAAAAAGCTGTCACATTCAGCGATGAATTGATTTCCATAGAAGCTCTTGGTTCTCTATCTAATGAGTGGTAAATAGGTCGGTTTCTTATACCTAGGATGAAGGGCCTCCGGGGCCGTTGTGTTAGAGAACTTGCTTTTTAGGAAAGATATATAACACGAACTTCTGACTAGAAGATCGGACTTCCGACCTGCCAGTGAACAGCCTTTCTCAGCAGCTGAGGGACCTTCCTTCCGGTTTGATCAAATGTATGACCTTTTAGCCCGTTGGATGTAACAAAAGCAATGAAAAATGCTTATTTCACTTATCCTGTTTATTCTGTTATTCTGTTATAACAGATTAGTGTGAGAGCTATAACATGATAACAGAATAACAGAATAAAAAAATATTAACACGTTATACAGAACAAGTTGCCTATATAATGTATGTAATAAGCATGCAGCGCATCCAAGTATGCGGCGCACTTTTCCTAATATTCAATACAAGAACTTAAATAAAAACATAACACAGCATTTAATTAATTAAAACTAATCGCTATACTCTTCTTCAGATATCTTAATAATAACCTGATAGGTCCTTGCATTATGACCAGTCTTTCTATAAGTTCTACAGCGCCTTTCCTTCAGTCGCGCTGACCCTCCTTGGCCACCACTTTTCGACGATTCAGCGTGTACCTGCGTATTGACATCTATTTGATCAATTGCTTCCCTTCTCTCTTCTATAGTTATCTTCCCTCTATTCTGTAGGCGGGTTCTTTTTGCTCTACGCCGCTTACTAAGGGTCTCATTTGCCTGTCGAAGGATCTGGTTCTCAGACTTTAATAATGCTATTTGATGCATTATTGCCTTTATTCCCTTAGAAAATGACTCGAGCGCTTTAAGGATAGATGCTGGAGAGCTGCTTTAATGCCTCCTAACTTGTCTTTTAAGGTATTCAGACTGCGAGCTAGCCTTAAGCACAGTCTTTAGGGTCTTTGAAACCCAAGGGTCAGGGAGGCTGACATCCTCCTCGGCCGGTGTTGGAGTCCGTAGCTGCACATTAAGCTTTGATATAACATTTTCTGGGTCTAAAGGAGCAAGTTCAGCCCTTCGAAAACCCCCTTTAATATTGCTTGCTGTTATGGCGGCTTGGTGGGCGGCATAAAAGGCTAGGAAGAACTCGGTCTTTGAAACGTGGGTAATAGAGCATTTGATCAACCGCTTAATTTCTTGACCGTAGGCTTTTTTAAGCGGCCTAAAGCACCCGATATTAAGAGGCTGAAGTAAATTAGACGAATGAGGCAGCATATAAAGCGTAATAATGTGGTTCTCTTTATAATATTTCTTAAAGTCGACTGAGTGGTGACTTTCGTGCCTATTAAGGATCAGAAGATGATAGTGACCGGTTAATGGATTCTTCATGTACTAGTCAAAGTGCTTGAGCTACTGGAGACCTGTTTTATTATCGGTCTAGCTATTTGGAGTTATTATAATAGCCCAATCGCCTAGGAGGTTGCTTTTCTAGTACTAGCTAGCGAGGTGATATTAGCCCGTAATTATGATGAACGGCTGGATCGCCCAGCCTTCTGCATTAATCGCCTGAATAACCGTAACCCATTCCCGGTTTCCAGGCTAGACTGATTTCGGGTTTCCATGCCTATCTGCGCCTATGATAACCATTCCGCTTGCGATTATGCCCATCGTAAAGCCGGTCTCGTCAAAGTTATATATATTAGCTAGGATAATACCATATTTCGCGATTGTGTTCTCCACGAGCCGAAACCAATCGCGAATAATAGTTGGATCTTCGCATTTAGCCCTCTGATAGTCGTATTTACGAAAAAAACGCGTCTTAAGCTCTGGTTGTCGCCTGACGAAGTTGGAAGCCCAGCGGTTGCCGACAGGTGACGCGTTCCGGTCAGCAAGCAGTCGGTTAGCCATATCTTCCACATCACTCAATCGCGGGGGAAACCTTCGCGAATCTAGGTTAAGAATATACTCAAGAAGAGTCTCTTCCTCTAGATTGGATAGTTTACGCGAATTAGGCATAATATCGCATCGAGCAGGAATGCCGTCGCGTCGGCGTTCCAGTGTGCGGCGGGAGACTTGAAAGATCTTTGAAGCGCGAAAGGGAGTTAAATGAGAGTCGTTCTTAAGGACTTGAAGGGCAAGATTGATCTTTGCCTCATTAATTGATAATGGCATGATTTGTGGTTGAGAAAATGAAGTTGAAAGATGTAATGAGGTGGTTGAGGAGAAAAGTGCGCGCTCGCTTAGAGTGCGCGCTCGCTATGCATGTACGTTAAGTGACATTTAAAAAAGGGTTCAAATACAGCAGAGTTCTACCTACTATAGCTAACCAGTATGTCACGGATGCGTGCAGGATGCATGAATATACAAGCCGTCATACGATCGATGGCCAGCCACGAATTCAAAAGTTGAATATTTTGACTTCAGCATTTGATCTTGGATCTGCTTATTAACTTGAGTTCAACCACAATGCCAAAATCTAAGGTGGCAAACACCTTGTGCAGGAGTGTCTCAGGAAATGGTGCCTCGCCTGTGTTCTATCACAAAACCAATGGCAGAGATTACGCGCAAGGCCCTAGATATAAAATGCATGGATTAGGGGCTTATGGTTATAAATGTTATAGAAGAAAAAGTTCGTAACCACGAGATATCAAAGGCCCCATACGCCTTACTGGGATCACCGCTCAGCTTCGGGGTGCACACACCCCACCGGTAATGTAGCACGACATACACAGAGGACAGGTGTAATGATGCCTCAGATACCATGAAGCGATACAGTCCGAATGGAAACCGTGTCCACACGATAAGCGGCGGACGGAATCGCTGTCCCTCATCGCCTCCAGACATATAGCACTGATATATGGTAACGGAAGCGGTTAGTTTGAGATAACGAATTAACCCTCTCATTTGAGACTGTGTTGCATACCAGGTGACAAACGAGTCAGGCCATACCAAATACCCTCCTGTGCCTTCAAGTTTCATCTCCATCATCACCTGTTTATACGTCTTTGGCGGAGCTACTAAGTCCAGCTGCTGCAGATTGCTAGTCTCGGAGTTTGTGCTGCTTGAGGACTGTGCATCTTCGGGATCCTCTGGACTCGCGAGGTAGTTGCTTCTAGCCATGAGATAATTGGACCTTTTCCATTGTTAGCTCTAGATACAGTGGCCCCTACTCGTTAGTTAGGGACCCCATATGTGTACATGGTAAGAATAAGGACATAAACAACAAAAATCACCCCGAAAAAGACTATTGTGGCGAGCCATCGGAGTCTTCCCTCTATTGGCTACGTCGGCGCTGGGTCGTCGAGGTTAGTTGAGGAATTGTTTGATATATCCATGATTGCCTGCCCATCCATCAGTAACATAATTTGTGCTAGCTTCAGCGATATGCACAAATCGCTTCGAGTGTATGTCCGGTGCAAGTGGCCTGATCTTCTGGTCGACATTCCGACCCCGTAACTATGACGTGCCATCAGCTTGGCCATGTGTGAGCTGATCCAGAAAGTTTATATCGATGCCCCGGTATGGACATAGTGACATCGCCACATCGCCACATCGCCCGGCTGATCCGGAGCACGTGGCGGGGATCATTTGAGAGGCTGTAACAGCGTCAGACGGATTGCGCAGGATCATGGGATCTCATATCGGCGGGTATGGGTGTCCATCCAGTATGAATTTCTGGCTGTCAGGGCTTACCAGTTATTGCGCCTGGTCACAAGAATCCTTTAAAAACGCCTCACGTCGTGACGAGTTGCAAACTTGAAAGCGATGTTCCGTATGAGGACGGCTTCGCAAGAATTTTCAGAGATGGTAGCGTGATTTATGTGCCTAGGAAGTCTTTCCATGCAGGAGTTATGGGTCCGTTTCCGGGCGTAATATAAATCTCAGACGATACAGACAGATGTGCCAATCATATAGCAGTATTCTCAAAGTTTCCTGTTGGCCGGGAGTTGTGGGAAAGCGGCAGCTGCCAGAATCTTCAGCAGTTGTCCGCAGTATCTACTACTAAGCAGGAAACTTAAGACCATTTGTAAGTGCAAACGTCAGCATCATAACAAAGCACGTCTATAAGTGCTTGTTCGGCGTGGTTCTGCCTGAACAGGGTCACTCAGTTGCATTTTAGAAAAGCGATTGGCAGGTTACATGAGCATTCGCGAAGATGTAGGAACCTTGGTGTAGCAAAATACTGATAAAGAAAAAAGGGATTCGTAGTATTAAAAGGTGTAAGTGTATGTCATGTGAGGAGCACAGTTAAGTTCAACTATATAGTATCCACATCCCAGCCACCAGCAGATCGGACATTAGTCATGCGGTCCCAACAAATACAGGTTGCGCAGTGACTGTCTCACATAGGGACTCAGGTAACGGTCGGCATGGATCTATTGAAACGCGTGAAGAAGAGCTAGATAGAGCTCTAAGAGCTTTGCCACCTAATTACGGTACGGGGATTCCCTAGACAGGATACGTGGCCCCGATTCCTTGATCCCCTTGTCCGCTAAGGCCGGCTTGAGGCCGGCCGTGGCTGCCTTGTGAGGCTATTCAGCCTTTCCTTGTATGTGTATTCCGCGTTCACCGTGGTGTTTTTGTGTTCTTTTTCTTCCCGCCGTTGCGGGCATTCGGTTCCGTTGAGGCCCTCTGCCCGCGGCAGGCATCTCGTCTCCTTCTCCTGATCTTCCGCTTCGAAGCAGCCGTTGTGATGCTTCGTGGGGGCGCCGGCCGGCGCAGTCAGATCATATCGACCGACGCCTCCATCACTTGACCCAAATCTATCTACACCTAGGCTTACGACGAAACCAATCATATCGCTCGTTTAAGTCCAATGGCTCATGCGCGGCTCCGTCGTCCCATACAAGCTCGCTTAAACCCAACCTGACCCAAGCCCCGTTTGACTGGAACGAGCACCGGACCGGGGTTCCACGCGTGGTTTCGCTCTAAGTCGTGTGATGAGCGACGTATCTGATCCGAAGCCTCGAGATGAACCTAACGCACCGAAACAGTCCTATTTAAGGTGTGTAGTGGATATGGGAAGGTAAACAACCTTCTGGTTCGATATTGAACGTAGTCAGGTGGTTTTCTTGCACCTTTCTGGAATGGCATTGAACAATTAAAAATTAGATTTCCCATATTCGTCGCTCCGATACTAGCTGCACATATGGGCAGCAAGACCGAGAAAGAAACCTGCTTCCATCTCCCTGAGAAGGAAACGAAGCGCGTAAAAACCTTCCTTATCTTGAATAGCCCCATCTTGGGGTTGATAGTCTCCTAAATGTCATCTTCCCCTGTTCTCAACTTAAATTTTCTTATCCTCTTTGCTTTGCTCCTGGTTCGTTATCTGGCTCGTCATCTGCGGCTTGTCGCGCTTTCGGACTAACCACTCCAGCTCTCTGGCTTGATCCGCCGGCAACAAGCTTCTAAAACCCGCCTCTGACAGAAACTCATGGTCCGCGTACTCGAAACCTGGCACAACGGTCTCGGAAATCAGCAGTCCCTCACTCTCGCCATCCTCGGCATCAACCAGGTAACTGGCCTGCCAAACACCTCCTTCAACGATCCACTGGAGCCGTTCGCCCTTCTCGATGTTGTGTCCCACGACATACGTCTCAACATGTCCGTCGGGGCTGATGAGCACGTACCGGCCGCGGCCCCGATGAAGCGAGTGGATAATCCGGCTGCGGTTACGGTGGAAGTGGCACTGTGGGCGGTTGGGTGTGAGGTAGTAGTAAATGGTGGTCGAAAGTCTACGGAACAGCGGCCCCAAGTCGGAACGAAGACCACCCGTCATGGAGAGGGTCTCCTCGGATAGGGGTTCAAGAGGATGGGGTGAGGAAATGGTGGCGACGGAGACGTCGGTCTCTTTGAAGTAGCCACCTTCGATGTGTGGTTCTAAGCTGAGGGTCTCGATGAGCGATGCCACGCGGGGGTTTTCGTCTTGCGAAGTTGGGATGAAGCAAGGCTTGGTGATGCCCAGGTCGGGCTCGTCGCGATGGCACCCGCTCATACTGAAGACAACCTCCCAGGGAGCACGTGAAGATGAGGGGCCAGAGGAGGAATTTGGGGGGGGGGGGGGGGGGGGGGTAGCAAGCGAGGATTGGAGATGTTATATACCGCCCTTCACGTAGAGAGGTAAGCAAGTGACAAGTTATCAAAAGGGTTGAAGGTCAGATATTCACCTTGGACCAGCCCAACTTACCAAAAGATCCAAAATGAGGAAGGGGCAAGAGGAAGAAGCGCTGCGGGGCACTTGGAACTGTTGTTACCCAAGCATGACTTCAGTGGCTGCTGTATCGCACTCTATCCAGAGAGCTGATCAACCCTCATGACTAAAACGCGAAGCCTGGATATGTCACCAGGCCAAGGATTCAGTCAAAGCGGCCGCAGGTAAAATGGCGCGAGGCAAGCCAATCATATGTCCTACAGCCACCAGTCTATAGGCATCGGCAGGGCTATACAATTGCCGTTGCTGTTGCCGTTGCCGCTGCCGCTGCCATTTGTACCCAGCAGCTCGTCATTCACAGGTCATAATATCGTACGCGTCCTGCCCACTGACCACTCTGAGAACTGTCTAACAGACGTTCTACGTCGCGACTCAGCGTTCGATACCCTGCAAAAAGTCAAGCCATCGGCCTGGCGGAAGAAATCACGGGTCATAGCCGGAAAAGCTCGTTCCCTTGGTATTGCTAACACCTGCAACGCGAGGAAATGGCAGCATCTTCACGATGAAGCATCGCCGATTGCCGCCAACTTAGAGATCCGCAGACTTCGTCTGGCTTCCGCAGTTGCGGCCGGCGAGCACTAGCTGGCCGATGTTGATAAGGCTTGCTAACACGAGGGGGGATCAAAACTTCATTTTGGTGTTGGTAAAGAGCCGTCAAACACACCAAATGTTGTACTCTAACACAAAAGCTAGTGCGGCTGGTAGTGTGCGTGGCTGATCGATCATCACATGTCAACATCGCGGGGATTCTCATGTAATGTCTTTTAATAGGGTCTGGAATTTTTTGGGATCGGCGACTGCAAAATCCCAGTTGCGTAAGTCGACTCCAAATAACCGTCTCCCTCTTCCCTCTTCTTGAAGGGGTGTGTCCCAACAAAAAACAACGCTCGATCATTCAGAGAGCCGCAGCGCACCGTAGTCCCGCCTTCAACACAACAGATACGAAGAGCCGAAGGCATACTCAACTCCTTGTCAATCCTCGAGCGCCGGATATGGATGAATCGTATGACTTTCTGTCGCCGCCGACCGCGCTAGTTTTTTCAAGAGCTAACTCTTCTCCCACCACAGGTTCATTGGAAAGACTGGAGGAGAGATCTTCCATGAAATGATGTTGAGACACCATGTCAAGCACATTTGTATGTTCATTCGCTTTGCAATCCTTGCCACCATCACCCTCATGGCCCAACACAAGTCACAGTTGGCTACCCCGGTGGTGCTGTCCTCCCGGTCTTCGATGCCATTCACAACTCAAAGCACTTCAATTTCATCCGTCCCAGGCATGAACAGGGGGCAGGTCATATGGCGGAAGGCTATGCGAGAGCGTCTGGTCAACCAGGTGTCGTTCTTGTTACGTCCGGTCCCGGTGCAACCAACATTGTCACACCATGGCTGATGCCTTTGCTGACGGAACTCCAATGGTCGTTTTCTCTGGCAACGTCCCCACCTCTGCTATCGGCAGTGGTGCTTTCCAGGAAGCCGACATTATTGGCATTTCCCGAATGTGTACCAAGTGGAACATCATGGTCAAGAATGTCGCCGAGCTCGCCTCAAGAATCAACGAAGCATTTGAGATTGCAACCAGCGGCCGACCTGGTCCCGTTCTCGTCGATCTGCCCAAGGACATTACCGCCGGTGTCCTGAGGACAGCAATTCCGACCGAATCAGCTCTTCCACTCCTCCCAAGTGCTACTTCTCGCGCTGTTCAAGGGCTCAGTAAAAGACAGCTGGAAGCATCCACCAAGCGCGTCGCTGAATTGATCAATATTGCAAAGAAGCCGGTAATTTATGCCGGACATGGCGTAAACCGCTCAGCGAACGGCCCAGGGCTTCTCAAGGCTTTAGCTGACAAGTCCTCGATCCCGGTGACAACTTCTCTTCTTGGCCTTGGCGCCTTCGACGAACTGGACCAGAAGTCCCTGCACGTGCTCGGCATGCATGGCTCAGCGTATGCCAACATGTCCATGCAGGAAGCGGACCTCATCATTGCTCTTGGGGGACGCTTCGATGACCGCGTGACGGGTAATATAGCCCAATTTGCCCCAGGCGCCAAGTCAGCAGCGCTCGAAGACCGAGGAGGCATTGTTCATTTCGAAATTATGCCCAAGAATATCAACAGGGTCGTGCAAGCAACCCAGGCTGTTGAAGGCGACGTAGCCACAAATTTGCAACTCCTCATTCCCTTGGTCGAAGAGAGGTCTATGTCCGATCGAAAAGAATGGTTCCATCAGATAAACGAGTGGAAGAGGAAATGGCCACTAAACGACTACGAACGGGCTGGGGAATCTGGTCGCATTAAGCCACAGGAAATGGTTGAGCAGCTTAGCAACCTGATACAAGACCGAAAGGAGAATACGCTCATCACCACTGGTGTTGGACAACATCAGGTATGGACTGCCCAGCACTTCCGTTGGCGGTACCCGCGTACCATGATTACCTCGGGGGGGTTGGGTACGATGGGCTACGGTCTGCCTGCTGCCATTGGCGCGAAGCTGGCCAGGCTAGATGCCCTCGTCATTGATATCGATGGTGACGCGTCCTTCTCTATGACCTTGACTGAGCTCAGCACGGCTGCGCAGTATAATATCGGAGTAAAGGTCATTGTGTTGAACAAAGAAGAGCTAGGCATGGTCGCATAGTGGCAGAACTTGTTCTGCGAGGATCGGTATAGCCACACTCATCATAAAAACGTAGATGCTAACATATATGAAAACAGAATAAGATAAGAAGCGGAGAGAAGTCATACGGAAGCGGACTAAGGGCCTTTATGGCGTATAAGTGACTAGGCTTTTTGACGCATGGCATTCGTTTACGTCGATCAGCCCTGCGAGCTAATTAGTGTAAGTTTCTCTATGCTGGACAGTCGCAGGGCTTTGGGTAGGTCATCTGGCTAGCCATTTCATGTAAGCAGGGTAGGGAATCAATCCATCAACATCAATATCCGACTTTGTGGATTGAATTGACGGCTTACTCATCAAAGTGCTTGTGGATTGATGTCCATAACATTGAACCCGTGGAAGACCATTATCACATTAACTCGGATTTCCTAATCGTGCAATCCGTGAAGCTATCGCCAAAGCTTCTATTGCCTTACTACAGGTGCTCCTCCGAATATGCCTGCCCAACAGCCTCCTCCAACACTGTATCGTCGAGCAGTACGAGAGACTGTTCTCCGCCACCGGGTTGACGGTCATGCCCCTCCGAGACCGCTTAGACGCTGACACGATTGGACTAATCCAAACGCGCTGCGATCTTGGTTACGCCTAGGTATTATCGAAGATGTCGATAGCATACTCCGAGCTCATGGCCGGCACTGTCATTACGTCAAGAGCCCTTCGAGATAGCCTCGGGTACTCAAACCTCTTGAAAATCCAATACTCAACTGGGTCTGCGACGTCCTTGTCGCTCCCAGACACACTGGCCCGCCAGCTGATATATTCATCCCGATGAGTAGTGGAGGGTTCGCCTGGAAGGTAGCGATTAAGATACTGATCAAAGGCGAACAAGGTCGTCTTTCACCTCTTACAACCGGACCTTCAGGAGACGTGGCTGTGATCCATAGGTCTCTGTATTCCATATCCCAAACATGTTGCATCATGCCCCTCGCTTCATCGACCCAACCTGGATGGTGTTGACCCCAAACCTCGTCGAAATAGTCACATCGTAGGCTAGGGTGTATGGCGGCGGCGGCGGCGTAATATACTGGCGAGTCCCTCAAAGTATTGTAATATTTATCAACCTTCTTCCAGCGAAGGTTGATATTGACACCGAATTGCTCCGGATCAAGATGCCTCTCAATACGCAATTTTGCGTCCTCGAGCTTCCCAGGTAGGAATTCGAACGCCTCCAGCACGTCTAGACTGACGTCTCAAGTTTGCTGATCAGATACAGCAGGAAACGCTGCAAAGTAGTGATCGGAAGAGGCGGACGGAGACGACCCAGGCATAATGCGCGTCCTTGTGAAATTGATGTAGATACGTCTAAAAAAGAGGATATTGATTAATTTTAATTGATTCTAGACGTTATGGCTGTTTTATTTTGATATTTGGTAGTCATGCTCTAACTAGAGTGGGGACCGATAAGCCGGGATTTTTCGGTAGGCTTTTCACCGCACTCCACGTTGTCCACAGTTTAATAGAGATTACCTGTCACAGGTATCGCTATTTAGGAGGACCCGATAAAAGTCGGAGTATCCGACATATTTCGGGATGTTTAATTTTTGCCCTTTTCAGCTGTGACCAGCTATGATGCCATTTACATCATCATGCATGACCTATGGGCTGATTCTGATACCTTATACCTAAGGCATCAGTCTTCGCCATTTTCTTCTATAACTACGGTCCTTACGGCCCTCAGTTAGCTAGAAATCAAGAGCATCTATTCACATCTCAATGCACCCTTCCTATCAGATGCGACATTACCTCACTCAAGGGCCCTTGTCACATGGTTTTCAGCTCTCCGTACGCAGAATATTGTGGCCAAAATGTCGTCCAGCCAGCTCTTTCAATACTCTGTCGTCTCGGCACTCATGGATGGCGTCGCCGAGACTGGCATCGCCATCTCAGACCTCGTTTCGCACGGCAACCACGGCCTAGGCACATTTCGTCACATAGTAGGCGAGATGATAATCCTGGACGGGACCATCTACCAAATGAACTTGGACGGCTCAGTTGTTGCCCTTGACAGCGCTGCTTGCGTCGAGCAATCGGCGCCTTTCGCCATGATCACACACTTTCAACCTACGACCATGACTACAAGACTACTTGAGAGCAAAGGCGCTTTCGCAGATGCTCTGTCGCAACTTCTGCCAGGAACAAAAAACCACTACTTGGCCTTCAGAGTAGATGGCGTCTTTAAGTCGGTGACAGTCCGTACTGTTGGCGGTCAGCAGTTTCCAGGCGAGAGCCTCGCCAGGCTCGGAAAGCGTCAAGTGTCTCATACATTCAAAAATATCCGAGGCACCGTTATCGGTTTCAGGTCGCCGACCTTCATGCAAGGTGTCAGTGTCGCTGGTGATCACTTGCATTTCATCGCCGCGAACAGGGACTCTGGTGGTCATGTATTGACATTCAAAACTGACGGCGAGGTGGACATTGCCGCCGCTCCAATCACTGTCGTTAATCTACGCCTGCCGTCAAATGACGCAGACTTTAATCGGGCTGAACTAGCCAGCGACGACAACGAGATTGCTGCAGTTGAGGGGTAGATAATTATCAGATACAACAGAGGTGCAAGCTGCACAAAGAAGTCTGTCACGTTTATCAACTGCTGAGACTGCGGCCCGGTCTCAAAGTCCCGGATCTCTAGCAAACCAGTCTCAAAGACCCGGATACTTTAGATCCGGTCTTAAAAGAACCTTATTGTAGACTCTAGGATGGCAAGAGCATCTCTGTATAAAAAGGCCGCTGCGAGTCCTCTGTTAAAGAGGAGGGAATACAGATGACATTCACCCTAATATTTGACAATAATATTCACATTGTGGGTAATGAACGACGCAAATTGAGCGACCGGAGGCCAATCAACAACGTATTTAGAACAGAGATACTATCATTAAGAGGTAACTAGTGATTTTATAAACTAGCATTTTGTTCGATTTTGGTGGGGGCGGGTGGTTCGTTACTGGGTTGGTTCGTTACTGGGGCATCTGACTTACGCAGATGGTTAAGTCCCTCTACTTTCCGTATTCACCTTGGCGTCTATCTACATTTCGCCTATCTATCTGACGGCAAGATAGATAGATTTATGACCCACAAGGCCCTGTGGTATATAGATAGATGTAGATCTACATCTACATCTACATTTCGTCTACATTGGTAGATAGATTCCCCATGTGGACCACATATGCTCATTTGCGATGGAGTTAAGAGCATACCTCCCAGGCTCACTCCACCATGCCTGATCCAGTTCTTGAGACATTGAATCCTCTCCAGTGTGCTCGGCAGCATTGCGAGCCTCTGTGATGTCAGGGATAGCTTTGCCAGGCTGAATTGCCTCTCGCAGTCAGCCGCCATCGCTGGTATAGCTAAGATATCGAGGGCAAGACTGCTTAAGCGTGGGAAAGTGTCCTTGTGATCAACCCACCACTGTATAGGGTTATCCACCTGCTGTGGCTCGAGCCAGAAATAACGGTCAAGCTCCCTGCCGCTATCAAACACTTTCTTATGCCTGCTGCTAGCCCACTGCGCATATGCGTTGAGCTCTCGCTTTTTGGAATGGACTGATCTGGGGCGGTCTGACTAGCTTCATCGCTATTATCACGATGCCATCGATCGAAGTATCGTTGGAGACCTAACTTAGTATCTCGGAGCTACACCAATTGATGTTCAGTCACCTAGTTAGCCTCCAGCCAACTAATGTCAAGTCTCGGATGTAAAATTACGGCAGCAGAGAATAGCGGCGACTCTCCAAGCTTCGTGTAGTATTGATCAAGTTTCTTCCAGGCGTTATTGATTGAGGCCTTGACATACTCGCAACTCTCCTCTCCAATAGTATGCATCTTACTCATAGCTCGAGCTGTGCGCAGATACTCGTTATCAGACAGGGTGGATAGGTGGGAACAGCATTGTGACGATGGAAGATCTTGCTTTCTATCTAACCGAGGGCTCGCAGCGGCTCTATATATAAAGGTGCCCTCATCGTCATAGGAGCTACGATGAGGTTTTCTTAAGACCGGATCCAAGGGATCCGGGTCTTCGAGACCGGCTTGCTAGAGATCCGAGCCTTTGAGACCGGGCCACAATCTCAATAGCTGATAGATGTGGCATAGGGATTTCCTAGCATACCTGTTCTGTCTGACACTCGTTGCGGGTATGTTGTGGTAAGGCAGATTCGTTTAATAGAGTGCCTTGGATCCCTTTGAGCATCTTTGTGCCCGTATGACCGCCGAGGCGTACCGAACTCGTAATCCTGTAAATAAGCCGGTAAGTTACCATCCAACGGGGGCTAGAACCATAAACTAAATAAACTTTGATCGGTTGTGCCTTTAGGAAGCTCTCAAGATTAGAGTTTCCATCAGCGTTTCCATCAGCACTCCTCACCTAACGAGTGCTCATCATAGTTAACCCAAATTCGTCAGTTTTGGTAGCTATTACTTACCTCTGACGTCACGTTTATGTCCTAGATCGGTAACTTGTCACACCAAGCCCATTAATCACATGTTAGCACCAATGCGCTCCCACCTCTTGAGACTGATCACACCACGGCTCATCACACAACCGACGTGGAGAATGACGACGTTTACGGGGGTTCGTAGAATCGCTCATGGCAGCCATGAACTCGCCACAAGTCGGCGGAAGCGGTCGTAATGTTACGATGGGTTGATGACGGTGAACTATGTTAATTCAATGCAGAAGGTTTCTGCCATAAATGAAATAATTTGACTGAAATGCCAATACAATTCGGAGGGGGGGTTTGGAGACGTATTTCTATACTTTGACAAAAACGAACTTAACCTGTGAGTTATTAGCCTATCTAGTGAGCAGGACAGTCATTTGCCCAATGGCCAGCAGTTAAACCTGCGCGCTGAGAGAGAACGCTATATTCCGGAACGCCTAAACGAGCCTATGCCTCTCGTAATTCATATTCAGCATAAATTTCGAGGTCAGACTCGACACCAGCTTCACATCCAACATCATGGCTCCTTTCACAGTTGGCGATTATCTTGCCGAAAGGCTCGCCCAAATCGGCATTCGCCATCATTTCATCGTCCTAGGCGATTACAACCTTGTCCTCCTCGACAAACTGGAGGCGCACCCGGCACTGACCGAGCTCGGCTGCACAAACAAGCTCAACTGTTTCCTAGCCGCCGAAGGTTATGCCCGCGCCGACTGCGTCGGCGTCGGCGTTTGCGTCGTCACGTACAGTGTAGGCGCCTTCTCGCCCTTTAACGGAGTCAGCAGTGCGTATGCAGAGAACCTCCCTATCATTCTAGTCAGCAGAGCGCAACACGAACGATGTGGGCCAACGTCTACTACACCACACGCTAGGCGACTATGACTTCACCTACCAGCTTGAGATGGTCAAGAAGATCACCTGCTGCGGATAACCTGCTGCGCTGCTGCCGGACGCCCCACACTCTCCTTGTCCGCTCTCGCCTCGCTTGACACTGTGTGACAGGCCTGCTTGAAGGCCAATTTCTCCAAGTGTTCAGCATCCTATTCTCAGCAGCTGAAGCTTGGTCTGCCAACTTGGGGCTGTTTGGTGTTAGTATCGCCAGGTTTGGCCGCTAATTTGGTTGGTTAGTACATTATCCAGTCTGGTTTGCATCAAGTCTCCTCGTATCCATGGCGAACTTAATCGCCGCCCGCGCCGCCTGTAGGTTAGGTGCCCATTTTGGGCCATCCGATGCCGCTTTTCCTCCCCAAACGAACGAGAGGTTTCCCATCTTTGCCTGTCCGACCCTTCGCATCCCTTCCCGCTGTGCATCCCACTTCGTGCACCGGAACAGAAAATGTTCCATCGTCTCTGCTGCTTGTCCACAGTCGCACATGTCCGATTCTGCTGCTCCGATCCTGTGCAGGTAGCTGTTGATCCTCGCCATTCCTGCGCGCAGCTGTGAGAGCATGTCTGATTCATGTCTTTCAGTCTATCGTACAGAGGGGGTGTGTGTGTGCCTGGTAACGCTTTATCAATTCGCTTCGAATAGTTTCCTACCCTATCGGGCAGAGTCTTCTGCTGTTGCTGCTGTGCGATCGCTAGTCTCATCCGCGAGGAACGAGCTTGATATGCTGCTTTCTTCGGTCTGTGTTTCCCCCGTGCGGCTCTTCGAGCTTCCGCCTTTGCCTCACAGCCCATGGGGGAAGTCTTTGTCTCTGGACGGTACCCACAACATCTTGGTGATGTTGCCGCTTTTCTGGAGTCGTTCGGCGTGCTTGTGGATCTCTTTGACGGTGCATTGTCCGGACTGCTGTCGAGGTTGTGCAATCACTTCCAGTGCTGATCGGCTGCTCGTTATAACGGTCAACTCTCGATGCTGAAGTCCATCCGGCATGCATCTTAGCACCATCGCTATAGCTTCCAGCTCTGCCGTATACACGTTCTGATCGTCTCTCGAGACGATCGTAATTGAGTACCTAGCCACCACTTCGCCTGGTCTGTTGCCCAGGGTATCACGAACGATGCATCCCATGCCTACCCTTCCTGTCTTCTCAGAAGCACTGGTTGCCACCAGGATGCCCTCCATCCTGCTGGCGGTTTCCATTGCTATCTCTCGGTCGAGGTCGTACCCGATGGGCAGGCGGCTGTGCCATGGTGGCAGTGTATATGCCTGGATTATCTCCATTCGCTCAATTGCATTTCCTTCTTGCGCCAGCGCGAGCTTCTTCATCAGTGACATATATCTCCGGCTGCTTGACGTCTTGAGACCCGCGAGCGGATGCGTCTTTGGAAAAGTGTGCAGGTTGATGTAGAGCCTAGTGCAGGCTCGAGCATGGCGTTCCCCTATCGTGGGGATGCTTGCCTCTGCTTCCGCCACCGCAGTCGCTGTTGTTCGGAAGGCGCCTGTGATCGCTTGGGCACCTACCTTCTGCGCTCTGTTCAGCCAGCTCAGTTCTCTTATCCCGCACGCATGCGCCTATACGGTGGAGGCATAGTCCATGGCTAGTGCCACTGTCGCCGTGAAAAGCTGCCTTGCTATCCGAGGTGATAGCAATCTTGAGCCTTCTCAGGCACATGGCTGCCGACAGCCCTTTGGCTGCTGCTCTGGCCATGTGTTCCTTGTACCGTAGCTTCGCATCCATCACCACCCCCAGGATCTTGGCGCTTTGTGTCGGTTTAACCTCCTTTCCCTTAATCACGAATGGCGCATCGCTGGTGCGCTCGGCATTGCGCGTGAAGTGTACGATAGTCGTCTTGTCGCCTTCGAATGTTGCACCGCTCCGTCTTTCCCAGTCCAGTGCTCTGTCTATGAAGGCCTGAATGCCTGCCCTATTTGTTTCCGCAGTTGGCCCCGTCACCCAGGCCGAGTAGTCGTCGACGAGTGCCATCGAGCCGCCCGTTGAATTGATTCTACTCTGTACCAGATCCGCGTTGAAAAACAGGAACAGCACCGGCGACAGCGGCGATCCCTGCGGAAGGCCCGCTTGGGGTAGCGGCTGTCGCTCTGATGTATGGCCGTTCACCACGATGCTTGCTGTGCGATTTGAGCAGAACGCATCGATCCATTTGCTCAGCCACTGTGGTATGCCTCTGGCCTCCAGTCTCTGCAGAAGTCGATCCTTGAATACGCCGTTATATGCGCCTTTGACATCGAAGCTGATGAGACTAACCACCTTGCGGTTTCTCCACGCCTTGTAGATATGCTCCTGCAGAAGAAGAAGTGCCTGCTCTGTCGACTGCCATTTCCTTGCTCCAAAGTGGTTTGTGGGTAGGAATCCGAACGTCTCGGCGGCGTACGAGATCCTGTCCGCCACGACCGCCTCGAGGATCTTGCCCAGCGTCGACAGCAGTGAGATTGGTCTCCATGCCTTGGCGACCCCCCAGTAGGTAGGAGAGTGGGCGGAATTGTGTGGGAAGGATATTGACATAGCAGGGCTCCTGGAAAGGGTGTCTGGATTTCTTTATGAGCGAGGACGGTGGAGAGAGAGAGAACCGGTGAATGAGAGGGCATTGAATCTCCGGCGGTTGGTGCTCGGAGAGAAGCACCCGGACATTCTGCACGCAATGCATGACCTGGCTATTACCTGGAAAAGCCTTGGCCGCCGAAATGATGCATTCTCTCTCATGCAACAATGCTTACAGTGGAAAACTTTGGCTCTAGGATCTGACCATCCTATGACGAAGACGTCTGCGCGCTTTCTTACTACAAGGATGGAAAGATGGTGATTAGCGGTGTTGAAATACATATCTACACAGCCAATTAATATAGCTGTGCAGTTGACCATGCTCATTTCTTAGAGAAGTTATCGGATACGGTATGTACTGTGACTCTTCAGTTACTACGTAACTAATAGAAGCATATATTATGACTAGGATCGATCATGACACGGCATGGATTACTGTAATTCGTAAATTGGAGCCAGAAATGGACTATGGGTCGGATTTGGCTCACCAAGTACCGCGACTCAGGCGATAGATGCACTGTGGGGGGCTTGACCATGAGGCGCCCCACTAGCCAGACGAAAATGTCTGTGCACAGAGAGATTAAGTCGATACGAAAATGACGCTGAACTTGGACCCCTTCCGTAATGAATTATCGGTACATCGGTTCCCCGAGCTCCGACATCAGAGGGCTGAAAGAGAAGCTAGGTGGACTAATAGGTAGGTATCTACTGTATCTAGGTAGGCCTGAGGTACCTAATTAAAGAACATATTCGCCGCCCGCTGAGAACACGGTGGCGCATAAATTTAGCGGCAAAAAACAGCCCAACAAAGCGCCCCAGCCTACAGCACCAGCACCCGGAGAAAGACAGATAATCCGACCACCCAACCAGTCTTGAGCCAGGCGCTGGCCAAACGGCCACCTACCGAGCTGCGTGGCCGTAACATTTTCAGGACAACTCTACACCAGATCGAGGGACTTGTACGTTTCGCAACCCTTCCCTCTCGACGACATAGAAGAGGAAATCAGGACAACACACACTCTTTTGATTTCTTACTTCTTCTAAATTAATTTTATTTGTTCGCGCCTGGGTTTCGCTGCGAGCCGCTCTCCTGAGCTCCTCTAATTGTCAAGATGAGTTCAGAGTACTCGTATGACGAGCAGGTACGTTTGCGTTGCGCTGCTGGCCTCTGGGCGCTCTTCTTCGTGGCTATGGGATTTCCCTCTTGTTGCGAGACTCCCAACAGAAGACTGCCTACGCAGAATGGCTTCTCCTCCTTCTTTCAAACCAGCTTTGCTAACCTTCCTCTCCTCCGCAGGGCCAGTTCTTCCCCTTCTTCATCCTCACCCTCACCGGCCTCGTCACGCTCCCCCTGACCTACACCCTCCTGTGCCCCAGCAAGGACGAAGATGCCCTTGCGCCGCGCATCCAGACCGACTACAAGACGGAGCACGCCTCCACGGTCGAATCGCTGAGGTCTGCCCAGAAGCGCAAGCAATGGCGGGTCAAGCGGGCCATTGTCGTCGTCGTGGGGTGGGCCATCATGGCCGGTATGGTCTACCTCATCATGGTGACCCAGCAAACCGTCCCCAAGCTCTGGAACCCATATGATATCCTGGGCGTCTCCAAGGTAAGAGATTCTCCAAATAGCTTCGTTCTGGTGTCTCCAAGCCTCTAACGTGAATCGCGTCTCTAGTCCTCCACCAAGAAGCAGATCAGTTTCCACTACAAGCGACTAGCTGCCGGGTCCCACCCCGACAAGGCCCGACCCGACCCGGCTAAGAACGAGACCCTTGAGACCCTCAACGACTACTATATCGAGCTCACCAAGGCCTACCAGGCTCTAACCAATGAGGACGTCCGCAACAACTACATCCAGTATGGCCACCCCGACGGCAAGCAGAGCTTCAGCATGGGCATCGCCCTCCCCATCTTCATGATCTCCGACGGTAACGGCAAGTACGCCGTCCTCGTCTACGCTCTGCTCCTCGGCGTCCTGCTTCCATACCTCGTTGGTTCGTGGTGGTACGGCACGAAGCGGAGGTCTAAGGAGGGCATTCTGATTGAGAGCGCAAACAACTTGTTCCGACAGTACGACGAGGGTATCGAGGAGGGCGCCATCATCACCGCTCTCAGCACCGGAAAGGAATTCGAGGATGTCTTCAAGGGTGACAAGGCCGACGCCGGCCTGTCCAAGATTGAGTCGCGCATCGCTGCCGAGACTGACTCCGTCCCTCTCGCCGCCGGGATGACTGTCAAGGACAAGGAACAGCTTGAGGATCTCGACAACGGCGTCCGACGAAAGGCCCTTGCCTTGCTGTGGGCCTATCTCGGCCGCGTTGAGCTCGACGCCGCTCTTACCAAACACAAATATGAGGTTGCCCCCATTGCCCGTGCTCTGAACCAGTCCTTCGCCGCCATCTCTCTCGCCTACGGCAACATCTATCCCATTGTCGGCTCCTACGCCGCCAGCCAGCACCTGATCCAAGCCATCCCCCCAAAGGGCTCTCCTCTTCTCCAGCTCCCCCATTTCACCAACTCTCTGGTCTCCGCTGTCGAGGGCGACTCCAAGACGCACATGTCTGTCCAGCAGTTCATGGACCGCCCCGACGCATCCCGACGAGAGCTCGCCGTCGGCAAGGACCTCCTGACTGACAAGCAGTACGAGTCTGCTATCACCGTTGCCAAGCAGATCCCCTTCCTCCGTGTCGCCACGGCCTTTTTCAAGGTCACCGGCGAGCGCTTCATCATCCCCTCCTCACTCGTCACCCTGGTTATCAAGGGCCGTTTCATCCCCCCCGGTACTGAGAACATCCCCGCCGTCAACGAGCTCGACCTTGAGGACATCGACCACGATGAGGATGATCTCGAGGCGAACAGCGGAAAGAAGAAGATGATCAAGGGTCCCGATGGCAAGCCTATTCTCGTGGACGAGCAGGTCTTTTCCCCCCCTCTGGTTTTCGCCCCTCACTACGCCCGCGAAGTTTCTCCTAGATGGTACGCCTTCCTGAGCGACTCCAAGGAGGGCAAGATGGCCGTTCCTCCCTTCGCCTTCACCAAGTTCGACCAGCCGATTGTTGACGACAAGGGCAACCCGACCTTCAACATGCAGACTCTCAAAGCTCAGTTCGCTGCGCCCCCTCAGGCCGGCCATTACACCTTTGTGCTACACGTTGTCTGTGACGCCTATGTTGGCTTCGACACCAAGATGGAGGCTACCCTGGTGGTCGAGGAGGTCAGCAAAGCTGCCGCGATGCAGGCCGAAGATGACATCAGCGAGCCTGAAGAGGGTAAGCGCTTTTCCCAAGACTCCCCAGTAGAAAGACGCATTACCAACTTGGCTCCAGATACTCTTACAGGCCAGATGCAGGCCCCGAAGGGAGGTCAGACTGCCAGGCCCCGCCATAGTCAGGACGACTCAGACGACGAGAGTGGCACTGAAGAGGAGGAGGATGACACCAGCGCGACCAACACGGATACCGAGGACGAGTCATAGCTGGGTTCTACTATCTCATAGAGGAACCTTCGCAGACGCTGGCTGAGGCCCTAGTCTTGTGTATATTTGTTCGCCAAAGCGTATTCTTTTCGCGACGCAGACCGAGTAGTGTTTCATGGCAGGGAGGCATGGAGGGGAAAAAGTGGCATTGCGGGGACATATTACCCATGCGTCGATGCCCGGAATGGCAGAGACGACTGTAGTCGCAATGCGTGGTGGCTCAGTCAATGCATTTTTGAGAAATAGTGCATTGGAGGCAGCTGAATGAATCACTGGGCAAGGAAACGTCGTCATTGTGCCTCGGCTGATCTGAGCAAGGCAACCTCGACTAGCTATTCGAAAAGGTCACATAGCATTCACGCGGTTGCAATTTGCAACTGCATTTAAGTCTGTATACACAGCCGGTTTCACAAAGCATAATATCATGTCAGGATTCGAAGAAGCAGGCATCTGGCCAACTACAGCAAAACCTGTGATCGCCAGCATCATAAAGAAGCAACGGCAACTGCGAAAAGCGATCCATCCCTCTATCATGAAGCTATTGCCCGTGGATACTCGATTTCAGGATGCACAGGATCAAATGGAACGCATCTACGAGCGCTACCAGCATGTCATGAGCTCACCCACTCTAGATGCTCTCACCAACGTCCGTAACGCCGTAACGTCATTTCTGAAGCCCTTATTATGGACCGAGAACGTGAGGCTTTTAAAGCAGACCGCCTTAGCCGTATCGAGAGATATGGAAAGAGAAGGAATAACGGTGCCCGGGTTAGGCCAAGCGGTGATTTCATCACCAGTGTCGGATTTCCTGATATTCAGGCTCAACCAAGCAGCCCTAGCAGCCGCAGAAGTCAAGCAACAGCGTTCACACCTGCGATTAACCCGTTCCATCATTATTCAAGAGATGAAGGCGCTCAAGGCTCTGTGGAAGGAAGAAATTGAGTCACGTGTAACCCAAGGGCAGCCAAAACTAACCTGGAACCAGTGGCTCGATCAGACCGATAACCGACCTTGATTTCTGACCCTCGAAACTCAAAGAAAGGAACATCACGCGGAGCCAGAGTTGAAGGTACGTGAAATTACGTCCAGACTAAGATCCACAAGCTTATTACAAAAAGTAATACGAATATCCATCTTGATGATGACGGATTTCCGTGCGTTTCTGAGCTTGAGTTTGACGAAACCTCCAAAACGAAATGTCAGGAACGGCGACGCGAGGCGGCACGGACCGTCCAGCTGCTCCAGACGAGATTGGTGGCTTCCGGGTGTGGATGTAGCGGGCGCCACCTAAAACACCTATCACAGAAGTAAACTGGCGACGCCCACCTGATAATTTGAACACGCAGTTCACGAACCAACGCTTCGATATCCTCGCTTGATCTCTGTGGGCTCATAGTCGTGCATCGTCGGGCTTAAATCTTTCGACATACTCACTACTACCTTCTTTCAGGTACATGTCAGTGCCATCGCTGACACCCTGGCACCTCGAGTGCTGAATAGAAGCTGGCTTCTTATTACAATCTGCAAGATAAATAAGGTAAGCGCCCCCGACAGAGCGGCATCCGGAATGTGTATCGGACCGCTTCTAGCAGGCAAGCAGGCCCAATCGAGCAGGCGGGTAGTGGAGACGAGAAAGTTGCATCGCGACAAGCAAAAGCGATGGTTTGACGTCGTAATGATTTCTTTCTGTTGGGTATTTACTGCTTGTCGCCCATCCGTCCTCATCGCCCTGACAGTCTTCACATGACAAGAGCTCACGAATATCGAAGAACGGAAGTGGCGTCATTTGGCGTCGTTGTAGACCTGTAGGAAGGCTCCTTCCTGCCCACAGGCGATGTTTGCTTCTCGCATGGATAGAAAGGGGTTTTTGTTTAGCCTAGCCACCATGTCCGCGGAGAAGCAAGGTCTGATATCCAGAAAATACTTCTACACTACGCAGCATATCCGCATTGTAGATTGGAGCACAGCAGCCGGGCGGTGTCCGCGGTCCTAACTGGGTGGTTAATGAATTAGAAGCTTCTATATGTCATTAACGTACCCTAGTCATAAAAGATTAGTAATAGAACGTGATAAAGAGACAAAGGAGTACCCCCATTGATTTGTTGAGGGACCTGGAGACTGCTCCAATGTATGTGGATCCATCAATAGACACATGCTCTGCAATATTGATTGGTTCCACGTGGTGATTCGTACGTTACTCTGATATCTAGCGTGGCGTCCTCACTGTTTTCAAACTTAGGAATGGGGGGAAATGCACTAATATCATGCTATGTACATTGATTGTGACGAAATAAAATTTTATTTGTTGGGAAAAGCGTTGCCACGTACTTTTGAGGTCTCTGTCTAAATACCTCCTAAGAAGAACAGTATGCGAACAAGATCGATGATGGTTCGTATGGCAGAGTCCATGCGCGCTTGTGGCACGACGCAGGTTCTTTACCCCAAAGGTGTCTCACATGCCAACAGTATTATTGCAGAGTAGTCGGAAAGTTTCGAGCCACCTGCAGTTGGTCTCTAGTCGTACTGGGGTAAAGACCCATCGTTTGCCAATCATCAAGCGGGGCTTGAATTGTAATGTCTTTCTTATACGCAGTTCGTGAGAAAATTGTGCAATGCGGGATGCAGGGTCCCAGTCTTAGCTGCAACTTGCACGCAGGCTGCTGGCGTATAAGTTTGGAGCAGACCTAAGGAGCGACCCATATCGCGATTCTCTCAGACATCCAGACCCCGTGCCCTCGTCGACTCCCTTGTCACTGGGCTATCCATGTCGAATCAAAGGATATGTCCTGTCCCTCAACGCCTATCAGCTATGATTCCATTGAATCCAATTATACCGAGGCAATCCACCTGTCTCAGTCGTCGGAAGAGCAATATTTGTTATCTCTATTCCCGAAAGACAATTACTGTGTGGCACTGGACGATGGCCTACAAACCCCACCGAGCCCCAAGACGGACGACTCATATGCCGCCTCGCCCGCCGGCTATGATAACCCAGAGGATGCATCAAGACCGGGGCCTCCAGAGTTACCAGAGCTCATTCAGCGCGCTAGAGACGACAGTGATGTGAACGTCCGCCCGTGGGGAAATGTCGATTACCTTTCTCACGACTGGCAGGAGGAGGACATCTGGTCATCATGGAAATATGTCACCTCCTGCTGAGGAGAGTACCCGAATAGTGCCCGTCTGGGAAATGCGGCCTGGAGAACATGGGCGAAACGCAAGAACAGCCTGAAGACTCTGCCTCCTGAGACGCTCAACTGGTAAGGACGATGGAATTCGATGTAAATATCAAGTTAACGCTGTGTAGGCTGAAGGGTGCCGATGTGGGTTGGCTCTATGGCCCTCTTCAACCAGGCGGGAGCAAGATCTACTGTACACAGATTGAGTCTTCCGGTGTCTCATTATCCAAGCCCAACTCAGTGGTCAACATCAACAAAAAGCCCATTCTGAAGAAAAGGAGCGTGTCCGATACCATGCAGGGGCCTGCATCATCATCATCATTAATCCTTCAGCAGGGAGCAGCAGCGGTCCAAGAGCAGGAGAGAGATGGTTGGAGATTAACAAAGTCTACATTTGATCGAGCAGCGATGGCGGATTATGTCATGTTCCCCTTCCCTTCAAGACGAATAAGCCGCGATGCCTCTAGTGCATTGCCAACGCCAACATCCTCTGGGATCTCATCGCCAGGCGTCGAGCGAAAACACATCCACTTCAATGACGAAGTCGAGCAATGTATCGCCGTCGAGGCTATGGACGGCGATGATGATATTGATACCGATCAACTTGGCGACAGTGATTCCGATGACGGCGTCATGATGAAGATGGCGCGGCCACGAAAGCGGGCTCCCCTGATCAGGAAGAAGCCGAAGAAGGGAAAGAACTCATTGCCTCCCGACGGAAAAACGATTACGATGCTTCCATCAACAATGCTCAAGCACCAAGAAAATATGCTGGAGGCCTCGGAGACGGCGATAAAACACAACGCTGATACCTTCCGCAGTCCTATTGTTCCGCTATCCTCATCACAAGAGGTGCCTCATCCATCCAAGATATTGACCAGGTTCTTCGGCGAAGACGAGGCCGAAGGTATGATGGATGCTCATGTAAACTCAGGCCGGTATTACTCTGAGAGTTTCGAAGATCTTAATTTGCATCGTCGGACTTCTGCAGACAGCTTGACCGCCGAGCCAGCTGGCATGCGTCGCACCCCTTCCGGCATGTTTATGCCATATGAGGAGGAGCAGCCATCGTCGAACGATGGGATATTTGGTCGCCTTATTGACACTGTGAACACGGTCAGGGACATTGCCTGTGTTCTTTGGAATGTGGGCTAGAGGAGGTGAGGTCCTTTAATAAGACATTTCATATCTTGCCCTTTGGAGACTGCTCCTTCAAGAGGCTATTTCTTCCTCGGCCATTGCTGAGAAGGGCTCCCCAAGACTTTGATTAGCGTCTGATCGGACCAGCCACATTCCCGCACGTGGCTGAGCCAACCGATCTGCGAATATGGCCATCCCTGAATTAAATTGATATATGCTGTTTTCCCTTTCCTTTCCCTGATATCCGGTAGTTTGTTGGCATGTGAAGATGGCAAGGGTGCTGAGGCGGAGGGGCACAGGCTGGCTTTCACTGGTATTACCCCGCTGAAAATCGCCATTGAAGCTTATGACGTGACTTCATCACTTTGTTAACCCTTCTGCCCCGCCCGCCGCCCTCACCCCGCAAATTCGTCAGATGATTGCGCAGTGGGTGCGGCAAGCCGCTTCACAGGCTTGGGGAGAGTTAGGGAGCAATAATAGCATCGCTCCTTAGATGTGCAGTTGTATTTTCCCATGGTCTTTTAGGCGACACAACGCTTTGGCTATTCGTAGCTGGAGTATCTCGAGGGCAGCACGGTAAATATGATAGAAAAGAAAAAAGAATTGTAGAAAAAGGTGTTACCGTAGTGACTGTGTCTGTTGGTGGAGAGGAGTAGGTGCCGCTCAAAGAGCGGCTCAAAAGACAGCAAGCCAGATAAAAGGGACGGCCGCTTTTGGAGTAACAATATAGCCTAGTACAATCATTTCTTCCTAGGTCTTGGGAAACCGAATGAATCCATCTAAATAGTTGACCAGAATTATGCTGTACCGACTAGCTGATCTCACGACCTCCTATCCGCTCAGATTCAGACTATACTACTAAAATAGGCAAAAATATGCTATAATAAAGCCTCCTTCCGTTTTAAGAATGAAACAATATCAGGATTCCAACTTAATCCGTTGAAGCAGACGGCTGATTGTGGCTGTCGTGACCCCAAAACCCGTCGCAACCACACTCCTTTTTTCTCCAGCTTGCACAGCCGCAATAATGGCCGCACGAAGCTCGGGGCTAGTTCGTTGTTTTCCTTGACGATTTTCGGATACTACAGTTCCAAAAGATCGTAAATTTGACGTCATAATAAAGAGTTGTGAGATGTTGAAGATTAAGGAGCAAAAAACGCGGCTCTGATCCTTGACGCTGGTCGCCGAAAAATCGCATCCATCACCGTTATGCGTTTACCTGCACTGCTTTCTTCCCTACTCTATTGTCTGATGGTATTTCCGTGGTACCGTGGCTTTTCTTATATCCAACTAAGGCAGGGCATCTGTCCCATCTTTATATGTCAAGACCTTGCTTCTTTCCCAGATTGAAGCTTTGGGCCAATCGCCACCACAACAGATCCAGTTTCCTCATTCCGGTGTTGCCCGAGACATCCATTGCCCAACATCCCTTCCTCTGCGTTCTTCCTCGTTCCACGCCGTCATGAGTTACTGTTAACAGATGATGGCATTCCTCGCAGACTCATCTTCGTTGCGGAGGCGTCGGCAGACGTCCATCATGCGAGAGGAAGGATGTCGCATTGCCAGCTACACTAAAAGGGAATGCGCACTCCGCTAGAACGTAGTGCAAATACTATAGATATACTGAATGTGACAAAGGACCTTGGATAGCTACTTGTTATGCCTCCCCGGTTTCTCCGCTGATTTGCCTTCTACAAGAGTTTGGGTTGTGATTACGTTATGATGGTCTTATCTCTTGGGTAATACCACTCGGAATTCAGATGTGAATTTAACTATATAGCTTCGCTAAAGGTCATGTTAGCAATTAGCTTCCTCGTAGCATCCCAGATCGTACTGAGAGTTCATAGTTCGAATTTATGAATTTTTTCAACTTCTAGAGGTCCGGTGTCTTTGCTCTCGGTAGCATCATTGTCGCAAGATACTCTGGTCCAATTTCAAGGATGAAGCCTCGCTATCAGGGTTAAATAGGGCTCCATCAATGTAGTAATTCATTCACTTACCACCGAGCTCAGCCTAAGATCCATAGTTTATTGTTTGGCCAAATAGCAGTTTGAATCTTCAATAAAGGCGAGACTTTTAGAGAGAGGGTGGGCATAAGAGAAAGTACGGGAGGAGAGGGTGAAAGGATAGGAGAGCATAGAACATGTGTGTGATGAAAGGGGGAAGTTATGGTCCTGAGAAGACGGGCGGCGTTGCTCCCTTAAGTACTCCTCCATCAACAGGTGCTAGCTTCCCATAAGGTTTTACTAAACCGCCTTAACCGAGAGAATGCCTTGCCAGCATCATTTGAAACGGCTGATACTCCTGCAGAGTTACGATATTGGGCGAGGATGATGGCATTGGGCTGGTATGCAGGCCGGCTGGATGCAAGCTGTCACCGTGATCTGTAAAAAGGGGCCTTGCATTAAACACTTACTCAATCCATTCACCAGCTCCCTCAATGGCATTAAGCTCATTGGAGCTCAGCCATGAAGGGATGGGATCGTTGTTGGTCATCTGTCCTTTATCGCGGGATCGGTAACCAATCTAATTCTGCCTTTTGCTTTCTTCGTCCTTGGTCTTCCAGGTACCGCCAAGAGACTCATGTGGCCGGATATGCTGGGCACCGAATATATAAAGTGATCTCTGCCCGACTCGGCGCCATCATCGTTTTCTTTCTCTTTCATCAACATCAAAGACAGCCTTGCCGGCACCGCTACAATGTTTTCAATACGATCCATTCTCAAACAAAAATTCACACCATTAAGACAGAACATAGCTTAAAATCACCACAAAGCATCTAATCAATTAAAATTAATCGCTATACTCTTCTTCAGATACTAACACAACTATCTGACATATTCTTGTATTATGCCCGGTATTTCCACAGGTTCTACAGCGCCTTTCTCTCGCCAGTGCTGACCTCCCTCGACCACCACTTCTCGACAATCCAGCCATCATCTGCGCATCAACGTCTTTCTGATCAATCTCATCCCTTCCCTCACCTATAGTCATCTTCCCTCCATTCCGTAGCCGGGTTTTTTTTGCCCTACGCCGCTTGCTAAGAGTCTCATTTGCCTGTCGAAGGATCTGGTTCTCAGACTTCAATAACGCTATTTAATGCATTATCGCCTTCATTCCCTTAGAAAATGACTTGAGCGCATCAACAATAGATGCTGGGGAGCTTCCCTGGTGCCTCCTAATTCGTCTTTCAAGGTATTCAGATTGAGAGGTGGCCTCGAGGACCGTCTTTGGCGTCTTGGGCACCCAAGGGTCGGGGAGGCCGGCCTCCTCCTCGATCGGTGTTGGAGTTCGTACGTGCACATCAAGCTTCGATATAACACTTTCCGGGTCTAAAGGAACAAGCCCGGCCCCTCTAAACCCCCCTTTGATATTAATTTCTGTCATGGCGGCTTGGTGGGCGGCGTAAAATGCCGGAAAGAACTCAGTCTTGGAAACGTGGGTTATAGAGCACCTGATCAGATGCTCTATTTCTCGACCGTATGCCTTTTGAGTGGCCCAAAGCACCCGACATCAAGAGGCTGAAGTAGATGAGACGAATGAGGCGGCATACACAGCGTAATGATATGGTTGTCTTCGCAATATTTCTCAAAGTCAACCGAGTGGTGACTCTCGTGCCCATCGAGGATTAGAAGACGATAGCGACCGGTTGATCGGGCCTTGGTATGCCGGTCAAAGTGCTTAAGCCACTTAAGGCCGGTCTCATTATCAGTCCAACCTTTTTGAGTCGTCGCAATAGCCCAATCGCCTGGGAGTTTGCTTTCTCGGTACCAGCTGGCGAGGTGATATTGGCCCGCAACTACGATGAACGGCGCGATCGCCCAGCCTTCGGCATTGACCGCCTGAATGACTGTAACCCATTCCCGGTTTCCAGGCTGCACTGATTTCGCCTTTCCACGTCTTCCTGCACCTGTGACAACCATGCCGCTTGTAATGACGCCCATCATAAAGCCAGTCTCATCAAAGTTGTAGATATCAGTTAGGTTGATTCCGTATTTTGCAATTGTATTCTCCACGAGCCTGAATCAATCGCAAATAATGGTCGGATCTTCGCATTTGGCCCTCTGATAGTCGTATTTACGAAAAAAACGCGTCTTGAGGTCTGGTTGTCGCCTGACGAAGCTAGAAGCCCAGCGCTTGCCGACGGGTGACGCGTCGCGGTCAGCGAGCAGTCGGTTGGCCATTTCTTCAACACCACGCAGTCGCGGGGGAAATCCTCGTGTATCCAGGTCGAAAATGAACTGGACAATAATCTGCTCCTCTAGATCGGATAGTCTCCGTGAGTTAGGGATGGTATCGCGTCGAGACTGGATGCCCCTCTGTCGGCGACGAAGGGCATAATAATCCACCTGGTATAGCCTTGCGGCGGGTCGTAGACCCAGTTTCGGGTCATTTTGAAGGGCCCGAAGAGCGAGAAGCATATTAGCCTCATTATTTGATTGTGACATGTTTGGTGGTTGAGAAATAGTTGATTAGATGTAAAGAGGAGAGATTGGGTAATTTTTGGTGCACTCGCTTGGTTGGTGCACTCGCTTATCGTGTACGTTTCTTAATTTTTAATGAATGTGAAAGCCCTCTTTTATACTTCAATGTGAGCCTGAGTCCTACGAAGTCGCCACCATCTAGGACTTCTTTTAGAGTTTGTCATGACATCAGGGTCGTGAAGTCGAGGGGGAAACCTCAATCCTTCCAACAGTTCAGGTGCCACATGGAACTGGCGACGACACGAACACCTTGTGACCTAGCGAGGACAAATCACTTGCGCTTTACGAGGCTTGTGGCTCATGCACTAGATCACGGGGATGGTGGTTCTTGAGGATATTGTTGATGCTACAGTACAGCATGTTCCACATCCTAGGGCTTTCTTCCGTTTCGCTCTTTTCCTTAATCAGGTCAATCGCGAAAATCCCCGGGACTCTGGATCTGGTGCTAAGGACGTCCATGTGTCAAGCGGAGTCTATTCACCGGTCGAACACGGCGGATGTATAAAGTATACTGAAACGACCTTGGCGGACGAGGAAGAAACCACACCCAAATGGCTAGCTATCTTTCCGGGGCCAATCGTGACTGACGCCGTCTCGCCGCCTCCAGCAGAGGTCGGCAGCGGCTGCTTCCAGCACTACCGCAGGTGAAGATGACAGGCCGGTCTCTTCAAGATAGCTAGGAAAGTGTCTAATTAGACGCTTTATCGGGTTGGATCGCCGCTGTGGATTGTGGCAAGGCTCGAAAAGATGAAGGTTGCAGCGGCAGATCCGGGCTTGGGTGGAAGACCGCGGACGCGGTCGGTCGGCTCGCAGGAAAAGGGCGTATTCGGCCGGATTCAAAGAGGTCTGATAGAAAGCAGGAAATCCGCAATGAAATTGATAGTCATACAGTCTAGAAAATAACAGTGCCGTCCAGTCCCGCAGCTGAGAGGCTTCTCTGCCTCCCCAGCTGTTGAAGCTGACGTTCCTGATGATGGTCTTGTTCCTTGAAAAAATCCCCAGAAAATCCCGAGACCTAGAGAGTTGAATCTCTAGTCCCCACAACCCTATCTAACCCCTGTCCCGCCACAATCGCATCAATACAGTATGGAGACAGTAACAGGTAACCTCCCTCTGTATATGAGATTGGATAAGAATACTCCTCACTTTAGTGAAGGTCAGCCTCAGCAACGATTGTCTTACTGCTAAAGTGTCCTATAAGCCTGCCCGACTTGATGACGGGGAATCGCTCGTTGATGCGGTCGAGCGACTTGCCGCCGATAGAGTCGACCTTCTAGACATAGAGCGAGATATACTCATAGGGCTTAGATAACCAGGGAAGGAGGCGGGCAGTAAGGATCTAATAAGCATCGTCACCAAGCTATATAAGCTTTAGCCATATTTATTAGATTTAAAAGTATAGATGTCTTTATTAATGACAGGATAATTTAGCAAGTGCTAGAAAGGAGTATGCAGTTAGCTTAGAAGAGGGCTTAGAGGAGGTGGTACCGGTAGTGAATTATAAGGTGTATATGGATATGCCTGGAGGAAGGCTATGTATTAAGCAGGGCTTATATCGCTATTGACTTGCAGGAGGCTATTATAAACTGATAAGGATTGCTAATAAGGGGTTATTGCTAGTAGGATAGTCTGAGGCTATTAGTAATATAAGCTAGTAATAGGCTCGGATGTTAGGTTAGGTGAGGTGCTAGCTGTTTGGTTGAGATAATAATAGGATGCTAAGTAAGATAGGCGAGCCGGATGATAAAGCATGCGAAGCTAGGTAAGATACCGTAGGATCGCAAGGGGGCTCTCAAGTAAGGAATGCAGATGATAGGCGGGAGTGGAGGCTTGCAGTGGATGCCGATTCACGGGGATAACAACGCACAGGGATCTGGGCAAAAAGCAAAATCACATTGACACTAAGCCCAAAGGATCATCCATTGACACCACTACTGAACTGCTGTGTATCGTACGGAGTACATTCCGTATTGTAGTGAATTTACCGCTGGGCAGCGCTCATCATAAATCAACTCAATCAATCAATCACCCCAATCAAATCAATCAACCCAGCCGATTCCTCGCTTCAATCAAATAAATTCCAGCGATTTGCAAGTTGACATGATTTGATAAAGTTGATATGTGCTATACTACATCCGAACTGTCCAAAAGGATTAACATGGCCTGCCCTGCGCCGGTCCTACCCTGTACAAGATGGTTACAGATAGGTGACACTTCTTGCTCCCATATAAAGTCGTAGCCTGATTGGTACCCACTATCGCTGGCTAACCCACACTAAACCCTGGACCGGCTGACACGCTCTGCATCCTACTGCGACGCGTTAACTTCGCTATTAACACCGTATAATACCAGCAATAAGATGCCGGACTCGCCAGCGCTCTCTTCACCGGCGAGTCTTCTGCCGGAGATTTCAACGCCTTGCCCCACCCCACTCTTTCCTTCTGCGTTCTCGCGACTATCACAACCAAGGACTGTGGCCCAGCAGCTCGAGGAGGCTGCCGTCGGAGAGCTGCCTGCTAACCCGACTATTGAGGATCTACCGAAGGTCGTCTGGAAAAACCGTCGCTTCGTCCAAGAAGCTTCACTAGCTCGGAAGGGTGCAAAAGGCAGGAAAAGCTGGATCAGATCGCACGGCATGTTCTTCGTCGAATTGAATCACCAGGAGCAGCCAATCGGTCATGTGTGGTGCTGCAGTCGATGTGACACGAAGGGTCGACCGGAATTTTTCTCAGTACAAGCTACATCCTCTGCAGCAGATCATCTTCGGAAGTATGTATTCGTCCCCTACACTGACATACTGTATCCATCTACTGACTTACGCAGAGCTCACCGGATCACCCCAGCGAGCCAGTCAAGCCCCAGCGACGATAGCGCGATCGATCTCCACTCTCATGCAACCCCCAAACGACCGCGGCTTAACCAGAGCATGATACCAAGGGCAAAGGTCAAAGCTGTACAAGAACTAAGTGTTGGGTTTGTTATTAATAGTGACGTGCTATTTATAATATTTAAGCACAGGTTTCTAAAGGAGCTCTTTTATCAGTTCGACTATGAATTAGCACTCCAGATTCCTTAGAGTAGCAGTTCTATTTCTAGAGAGCTACAGAGGATCTTTGACTCTAAGAGGGATATCATCAAAGCGGAGCTGGGCAGTGCCCTAACGAAAATTCACATCAGCTTTGATCTCTGGACATCACCGAACCGCCTTACGATAATGGCTGTTTTTGCACACTTCATAAACAAACTCAGGTACTAACAGTCCAGGTTGCTCGCTCTACGTCGTCAGTTAGGTACTCATAGTAGTGAGAACCTTGCTAGTACACTCTTCGACGTCGTTCAACTATAGGAGATTCGAGGACAGATTGGGACTGTCATTTCTGACAACCTAGCCACGAATGATACGTGTCTGCACTACTTCTACAGGCTGCTTGACCCTTCGATTAGGCCTGCTGATATTAAGGCCCGTCGGATGCGTTGCTACGGCCATGTTCTTAACCTTGTTGCCCGTGCGTTTCTTTTCGGCAAAGACGCCGACTCTTTCGAGCTAGAGTCAGATATTAACGGCATGAGAGGTCTTCCGGAGCAAGATCTTCGCCATTGGCGTTCAAAGGGTCCAATTAGGAAGCTCCACAATATTGTCAAGTTCATCCGATCGTCACCTCAGCGCAGCGAATATTTCAAGCGCATTGCTCACGAGCAGGAGTACGAAGGATACCGTCTTTGCGAGGAATCAACTGCCGAGCTTGAGGTCGTCTTGAACAATGAAACGCGGTGGAATTCTACTTATATGATGATTGAGAGGGCTCTGCGGAAGCAGACTGACATCAGGGCCTTCATCTTTGCACTCGAAGGCGAGCAAGACGAAGCAAAACGCATCCCTGCTGATGACATCTTATCCAACGAGGATTGGCGCGTTCTCGGCGAGGTCAACGAGATTCTTACGCCTCTATACCTTTAGACGATGCGAACCCAAGGCTGGGGTAAAGGCGACGGCCACGGGCGCCTCTGGGAAGTTTTAGTAGGGATGGAATACTTGCTCGAGCATTTTGAGGACTAGAAGGGCTTCTACAATGAGGTTACAGCCGAGACAATAAGGGTGACGAATCTAGATGACCTTGAGCCGATTGGAATAGCGTCTACGCCTCTGACGGAGTCCAAAACCCGACCGACCCGTGCCCGTCGTCGCCCTGCTCGCTTCGATGACGATGAGGTTTATGTATCTCAACAGCGAAGCCAAATGTCAAGATTCACGGTGTCTGCGTTGCCAGAGCGCTCTCAGACTGAATATGCGGCGCTTAATAAGTCACTGGCGTATGAGGTCTCCCAGAAGAGCTCATTACGAGCAGACCACCGAGCATATATCCGGGCATCTATTAACAACGGCTGGAAGAAGCTGGATAAGTATTACAGCAAGCTCGGAGAGTCTCCCTTATTCGTGGCAGCAGTCATCCTTCATCCGAGATTCGGCATCAGCTGGTTGGAGGCTACTTGGGTCACTGAGGAGCAATTAGCCTGAGTTCGCGATGCAAAGGCAGGCATAAAGGACTACTTCGCGCGGTAGTATCATACTAGCCAGCAGAAGGACAAGGAACAGTCCAAGTCCGCTCCTTTATCAATGAAAATGGGTAAGGAGGATGACCACTACACCCAATGGATCAATAGCAGAACGAGAAAGATATTTGCAACAGGCGGCAGTGTCAGCGAGCTGGATAAGTACCTCCGTCTCTAGCCACAAGATACGCAGGAGCCGATCCAATGGTGGAGAGACCACAAGCCTTCATTCCCGATATTAAGCAGCTTTGCCTTGGACGTCTTTGCCATTCCGGCGATGGCGACTGACTACGAGAGACAGTTCAGCCTGGCCAAGCTGACGCTAACATCTCAAAGGCTCTCAATGGGCGCGGATACGCTGGAGCGAGTTCATTGCCTGAGGAACTGGGTCCGACACGGCGGGGTAAAGCTAGGCAGTTGGGTAGGTAATTGAGACTTGGGGTGGGCGAAATACCTTCACATACTAGGTATATAGGTCGCCCATACAGTTGATTGAGAGGGGCCAATCAAATCAAACAAATCAACTTTGGATCGGAAGGCCATCAAACAAATCAACTTTTACCCCAAAGTTGATTTGATTGATTTATGATGAGCGCTGCCAGACACCCCTCTTGCAGCCCTGCTATCGCCGTCTCAGCCTTGCTACATCGACCCTCGCTGTACCTAATACCGCTGTGATACTCAACTGAAGACGCGATGGCTCGATCACACGGCGACCACGGCAGTGACGATGGGTCTGTTGTCATCCCCCCTCCTCGAGAAACGCAACGAAAGCGCTTCTCAACCTCCCCACAAGACATAGAGAATCTTAATAAAGCTAGTATGACCGAATGGCTCAAGGATCCCGGCAATGTCAAGGCCCTCGGATGGGGCCTTCGTTATGCCCGTCTTCTCAGCGAAACCCCTACTCGAGAAGTCCTCGAAACTCTGACCCTTTGGGATAGCGACGTCGTCTACGGTCTGCAACAGTTCGTGTCGAGACTTGCTGCCCGTGACAGCCACGCACAAGACCTCCTCGGGCTGCCTCGTGCGGAAGCTGCTGACCTTGACTACCTTGGCTGGTGGCGTAAGGCTATTGTGAAGCAGTTTGACTTTAACGCCCCTGATGAGTCCACCAGCGCTAAGCTCATTACTGTGAGAAGGCCCTCGGAACCTGAAGATGACATCCCAGAGCCACCTGATCCGTGGAGCCCGGTTCGCGCCCGTGAGACTGCCCCGAGATCTGACCTACGGCCTCCACGAGGAAGCCAGCGAGGCTCTGTACCTCCTCAGACCCCGCCCTCTGACCACTCTTCAAGTGATAAGGATATAATTGCTGGTGCCCTTCACCGGGCCCGACGAGAGCGATCCTACGTCTCTACAACAGCGGCAAACGACTCTAAGAAGAGGGTTAAGAAGGAGGCCATCGGCACCTTCGACCCGGATCACAAAGACCCCAGGAAGACCGGCCTGATCGTCAGCCAAGGCAAGCAAATTTACACTGACGTGTATCTCTTCTGTGAGCACCTTCGAGTCTTTGAGCGTTATGGCGAGGACTCTCTTCAAGACTATTATGTCTCGATGCTCGGAGGCGGAGCCCAGGGATGGTTTATGGGCGAGCTTAGTGCGGACCAGCGCAATCGGCTCCTCGATGCCCCTATCCGCAAGTTCTGTGGGAAACTTACAGCCCGCTTCAAACGCCCTGACGCTGAAATCACAGCCGACCTTCACACCGAAAGATACACCTTCAGCCTCGTTGACGAAGACGTCAGCCTTACCCAGTGGGTCCAACGCAAGGCGGCGTATGCCAAGCAGCTGGGCATAATGGAGGACCGACTCATCATTCAAGCTATCTACCCACAGATCGACTATGAGATCTCCCGCCTCCTCAAGACGCCCAGGTCTGAGGATAAGCTGTCTGACTTCATCCGCGAATGTGAAGACCTCCGGCCGATCGTCACGGAGCTGGCCCGACGACGACGAGGGCGTCGGGATGACCGCTTTCCCGGCCGCCGAGACCGTGATCACACCGGCGGTCAGAATCGCGATCGCAACCGCGACCGGTACGAGGACCGACCTCGAGACCGCTACAGCAATCGTGACCGTGATGACCGACAGGATGATCGCAACCGCCCCTTCCGAGAAGACCGCAGAACACAAGGCAACGGCGACGACGACCGCCACCGTGACAAACCCCGAGGCAGCTACCGCGACCGCGACCGAAGGGACAGCCACATGAAGAAGGTTACCTTCGAGAAGAAATACTAGGTAGCTGAGGCTGAGTCTGGGACTGAGCCTGCTCAGAGCTCTATTTCCTCTGATGCTGACGACGAAGATGAGGCTGCTCTGTCAGACACTTCAGTCTTCTCAGTGAGATCACAACAGGCCTACGTTGCGGCTATGACGAAGTCAATTGCCGACCTTCCTGCCGATCCTGACTTCACCTGCACGACCTGTCAACGCTCTTTCCCTTCTGAAATGGTTTTGGAAGAACATAACCTTGCTAACTGCTGTATTTCCTTCCAACAGGCAGCTAGAGACGAACCTCACTGCCCAGCAAAACCCTCACGATGCAAGCACTGCAAAGAGACCTTCCCGAGCCGTAACTGCCTCTTCTGACACATCGAGACCTGTGACAGAAACTTGAATGTGATGAAGGCAGCCCTGATCTTGACTGCGCCGACCTATGCAGCTCAGACTGCTCCAGAAACTCTCTTGGAGCCTTAGCCTTGCGGTCAAAGCGATGACTACACCCACCTACGCTTGAAGGCTAAGGCTCGGGCAACTGACTCTCACTCGGTGGAAATCTGCGGTGACTCGGGCTGTGGCCGACCTGTGATCGACCGCACCTGGCTTCAGACCCTCGAGCACAGCATAGAGAAGAGAGACCCCGTTATCATCAAAGGCGTCAGCGGCTGGAAGCGTACAGACGAGTGGGCCACTTTTACCTTCTATCTCGAAGGCCTTCATGCTGACGGCACGAAAGCCGGCACTGCTAAGTTCACTACATCCGCCTGGGTTCAGGATAAGCTGGAGGCAGTTGCCCTGCTCGGCAACGGCTTCCTTGACCCTTACAAATGCGACATCCTTATCATAGAGAGACGGATCCAGTGCGGCGTTCTTGATGACTTCTATATCCCTTTCGATATCTCTCGCCTACGAAGATATGTCAACCGCCGCGTCAGCGCCCTCAGAGCTACCGTCATACCCGCAGGACGAACCCTAGCTGTCGCAGCAACCTGGAAGGAGCTTCCGAAAGATCGCAGCTTTGCCTTCCACGCCTTGGCTCCATTGGCAATGCATGCTATGGTTGATCATAAGGCTCCGCCTGCTGTGATCTTCGTAAATAACACGAAGAAAGACATCAAGCTCCACAGGAAGCAGAAAATCGGAAGTATCCTTGAGTGTGACGACGAGAGCTATTTTACGTCGACCTGGACTGCAGCTCTTACAGCCCTGACAATGGCAGCAGCCCCAGCTTTGACAGCTCTCACGGATCCCTCAGCAGCTTCTTCAGCAGTCCACACCATAAACACTACCCCCAGCCAAATCAGCGATATAGCCTCTTCACCCCTGCCCTTGATAGCTCAGGAATTCAACCTCACGAGAGAAGTCGAGGCTGTTGCCTCCGGATCTTACGGGATCGACTGGACTCCCCGAGAAGCCCAGATCGCAGCTTCGCTAAGTGATGCCATCTTTGAAGACCAGCAGAAAGCTAACCTTCCTTGGAAGCAACGCCGCAAGGCTGCCTCCGCCGTTACCGCTCTCCTCGCTCACGATGACGATCCCTCGAGCAAGCCCTCACCGCCTGAGGCCCCGGCCGAATCTCCGCCCGAGACCTCACGAGTTCCCTACCAAACACACGTACAAAAGACACCAAACCTGCCCGAGATCCTCACAGACGAAGGCATCCACATCTATGCCCAAGATCCTGCCTTTGCAGCCGCAGCCGCCCGGCTGGTCACCCAGCACGCCCAGCTCTGGACTGACACAGGCCTCGTCAAGGTCCCCGTCGGCGAGGAGCTTCAAGTCCCTCTGATCGATAACTGGCATGAGCATCGTATATCTCAGAGACCCTATCCAAGCGGCCTCAAGGATCGTGAATTCATCGACAGACAGTTTGACCTCTTACATCGGCAAGGCCGCCTCGAATGGGCCAAGGGACCTACGCCCTTTACAGCTCCTATCTTCGTGGTCTGGCGTACGGTCAAGGGCGAGCCCAAAGGCCGTCTGGTCGTTGATCTCAGAGCTCTCAACAAAATCACGGTCCCTGACAACTACCCGCTGCCTCGCCAGGAAGACATCATCCAAGCCCTCCGTGGCGCCCGATATATTACAGCTATCGATGCCTCATCCTTCTTCTTCCAGTTCGGTGTGAAGCTCGAACATCGGGACCGCTTTACGATGACGAGCCATCGGGGCTTGGAAAAGTCAACTGTGGCCCCGATGGGCTTTCGCAACTCCCCTGCCTACGTGCAACGGTATATGGATAAGTTGCTCCGTCCTTATAAAAGCTACAGCCGCGCCTTTATCGATGACATCGTGATCTTCTCAGAGACCGCAGAGCAGCACCTGAAGCACCTGAGAACTCTGTTCAGTCTCTTCCAAGCTCAGAACCTGACAATTTCCCCGAAGAAGAGTTGGATCGGATACCCCAGTGCCTAGCTTCTCGGCTTCCGTGTTGATGCTTTTGGGCTGAGTATAATAGAGGAGCGGATAGCCGCTTTTGCCCAGCTTGAATTCCCCCATCAGCTGGCAGGCCTAGAGCAATACATCGGCGCTACAGGATATATCAGACATCTCATTCCGTACTACGCACAACTCATCGAGCTACTGCAGAAACGGAAGGTTGTCCTTCTGGCTGATGGCTGAGAGAAAGGCAAGGTTGTGGATGGAAACCCTAATCGCCGCAGAGCCTATACCCGCATAACTCACTACGAACCATCGCAGAATGAGAAAATCGCCTTTATGGCCCTACAGGAAGAGATCGCCTCTGGCCGGATGCTGTGCCATCTAGACCCCCAGAAGGAGCTTTTTCTGCAGGTTGACGCAAGCCACGAGAGGGGATTTGGAGCCGTCTTATTCCACCTTCGCGATGACTACATCTGGGAGCCAGGCACACATATCTCAGCTGCAGCTGTACGCCCTATCTGCTTTCTTAGCCGTATGCTCACATCGGCAGAGCAGCGCTACGGACCGACGGAGCTTGAAGTGGCCTGTCTTGTGTGGGCTGTGAAAAGGCTGCGCACATCCCTCCAATCCATGAAGCTGCCTACAGTTATGCTGACAGACCATTCGGCTACTAAGCAGGTTGTTGAAAAGACCTCCCTCGAGACCTCGAGCACCGACCGAGCGAACCGAAGGCTAGTCGTTGCCTTTATCTACCTCTCTGAATATGACCTCAAAGTCTTCCACCTGCCGGGCAAGAAGAACTTCATCCCTGACGCCCTGAGCCGCCTCACAGCCCCCGAGACCGATGTCAACCCTCACTGCCTGCAACCCGATTACACAGCCCTCGACGATGTGCTGATGGTCTCGGAAGCTCTGATGGCAGAAGAGACGAAGACCCGATTTCAGCAGGGCTATGTGACTGATGCGAAGTTCTCAAAGATTGTTACAATGATTCTGGGCAAAGACTTTACATCAGCAGCCCAGCTGGCTGACGAGGACGCTATAAACACCTTCAAGCCCGGGGTGCCCTTTGCCCTTCGAGACGGACTGCTTTATCACTAGGGCGTTGATGACCACACCCGCCTCTGTGTGCCGCATAGCTTGAAGGATGAGATCCTCCGGATGGCTCACGATAACCAGCATCACTTTGGAGTTGAGAGAATGACCAGGGAGCTCTCCGGCCTCTGTATTCATAACCTTACTTACGCTATCCGGAAGCACATTCGCAACTGTCAGACCTGCTGCTTGGGGCAGACGGATAGGCAGCCTCGTATCGGCAACTATCAGGCTATCCGGCCTCCAAAGCATCCCATGCATACGATTGCAATCGACTTCGTCGTCAGCCTGCCGCCTATGTTATCAGCAAATTCCCCATGGGCCCTCGAGGGCTTTGAAACCTTCGATACCCTTATGACAGTCACCTGTGCGGCGAGTAAGCGATGTCTTCTCATTCCAGGGCACTCGACCTATTCCGCAGCCAACTGGGCTACAGTCTTCGCCCGACAGCTCATGTTATCTGACTGGGGCATGCCAAAGGTCATTATCTCAGACCGTGACTCTAAATTCACATCCCCCTTCTGGAAGACTCTCTGGAGCCTCTTCGGCACCAAGCTCGCGATGACTACGGCATACCACCCTCAGGCAGATGGCCTCTCTGAGCGACGAAATCAGACCGTTGAAATCGCGTTACGATTCCACTGTATGGAAAGCCCCGATGCCAACTGGGTCCGGATCCTTCCGGCCTTGCAATGGAACCTCAATGGCGCCTACAACGTTGGGACCCATGCCTCTGCCCACGAATTCATCTACGGCATCAACCTCCGCGGACCCTTGGAGTCCTTCCAGCCTGACGATGAGGAAGCTGCCGACCTGCCCTTCATCCGCGAGGCTATACGGAAGGAGGCACAGCTTGCGATGGACTTCGCAGCCGCCAAGGCCAAGCGATGGTACGATACGAAACACCGCCCTATTCAGCTTAAAGCTGGCGACAAGGTGTATCTACGACTTCACGATGGATACCACCTCCCCGGGAAGCCGACAAGGAAGCTATCCCAGCAACGCACCGGCCCCTTTGAGATCAAACGAATGGTCGGAGACCTCGCAGCCGAGCTCGAGCTGCCGCCTGCTTGGAAGATCCACCCCGTGATATCCTGCCGACATCTTCAGCCTGCCCACGCCGACGCCTTCCGCCCTGAGGAACCGGGCCCTGTGGAAGAAGACGATAACCAATACATCGTGGATCGGATCTTGCGACGAGAGGTCCGTCGGCTCGGGAGGAAGGCCACGCCTTTCGAGGGCTTCTGGGTGCGATGGAAGGGATGGGGACCGGAACACGATAGCTGGGTCCGGACTGAGCACATCAACAAGGAAGTCATCGCCGACTTCAAGGCAATTGACCCAGCTGCTTTCGACGAAGATGAGAGACCGCGACGAGCCTCACGAAGAATAAAGAAATGAGCCCAATTTGGGCCCTGTACGATCGACTGTGCGATTGAACGATCGGAAAATGGCATCAACGAATTGATGCCTGATAGTGGATGCTAAGGAAAGGAAGAAATGGAAGGAAATCACAGGTTGAGAGGCATCGCCGGCTTATAGTCACTGAGGTCAGTGATAACCTCCTTCAAAGCCGGGGATATGATGCGGAAAGACGGATCCCGAGCCTCAAGCTCGGGGTCCGGCCTGAGGCATCAGGCCTCCCTCAGTCACGTGGACCGGGACCCTTATGGTCCCGTGCCCACAACTGTGAGATAGAAAATCAACCTTCTTTACACATCTACATGATACCCTCACTTACGTGACTAGCGACCCTATTCGCATCAAAACCTATGGGCAATACTCAAAACAAGGATCTGTGAGCGATATCCTGAACTTGCTTACATGCTAAAAAACGAGGAATCAAAATTGAGGCTCACAGAAGCCGCGATCGAGCTATGGGAAGAGATTGAGCCGGAAGTGCTGTCAAACCTGATTGTGACAGGAGCGTCTGGAGTGCTGGACCCAGGGTGGGGTCGATATGTAACTAGGACGCATGGGGCAGGCCACAGGGACTATCAACGCGTCTACGCGTCTACGCACCTGCCCGCTTTCTCTCTTTCCTCTTCATCGTAGTATTCTCGCAATACAGTGGCATTACCTCTTGAGTTGATCTCATCTGGCCCGTGACACTGATCTTTTCAATGAAGCGGAGAATGCAGGCTGTTGTGCGGTCACGCGGGTGGTATACAAAATATTGAAGACACCGTTAGGAACTCCATTCAAAATGCTACAGATTGATATATACCAATATTTAATTGACATTTATTTGGGCGCATAATAAAGGGTTGAAGATGAGGGCATCATGTGGTGGAGGTATAGGTACACCGGGTTGACCCCAGATGTGTCATAACTTTTTTGCCCCCACTATATCTCTAGAACTAGCCGTTAAATATAGAGCTAAGGTAACTACTGCCAAGGTTGAGACCTAGCGTCTAATGCGTAAGCGACTGCAAGGCTGTGTCCTAATCCCTGAGTTCTTCAGCTAGGCTGAAAATTGGAGCTAAAAGTTTATATATATAACGTATATGATAAGCTTGCGTGACAAACAAGCTTGCGTAACACTTATACTATGCATCTAAAAGTGTAAACTTTAAAATTTCTAAAACAGGCTCTATAATTCGAGATTTTTAAGAAATTAATTTTAAATATTTAATTAAAAAGTTAATAATCTAATATTTTTTTTATATTTTTAAATAAATTATTAAGCTAGTTATAAATAAATATAGTAAGATAGATAACGTACGTAATAAGCGAGTGTTACAGACAAGCGAGTGTTACAAAATCTTAACCCTTTAAAATAGAAATCACTATAAAAATACAATAAATCATCCGATCAATTAAAACTAATCGCTATACTCTTTCCCAGACATAACGACAACTATCTAACATGTTCTTACATTATAACCTGTCTTGCCGCATATTCCACAACGCCTTTCCTTCACTCATGCCGACCCTCTTTAACCACCACTTCTTAACGATTCGGCCACTGCCTGCATATTAACATCCTTCTGGCCAATTACTTCCCTACCTTCCTCTAGAGTCATCGTCCCTCTTTTCTGTAGGCGGGTCCTTTTTGCCCTCCGGCGCCGGCTTAGTGTCTCATTTGCCTATCGAAGGTCTTAGATCTCAGACCTCATCAATACCATCTCATGCATAACCGCCTTCGTTCCTTTAGAAAGAGACTTTAGTACATCTAGAATAGACTCTGGGGAGCTACTTTAATGCCTTCTGATTCATCTTTCAAGGTATTCAGACTAAGATTCAGCCTCAAGGACGGTCTTTAGGGTCTTTAAAACCCAAGGGTTGGGGTGGCTAGCCTCCTCCTCGATAGGTGTTAGAGTCCGCAGCTGCACATCAAGCTTTGAGACCACACTTTCTGGGTCAAGAGGAACAAGCCCGGCTCCTCTAAAACCTGCCTTGATATTTGCTTCCGTCATCGTGGCTTGAAATGCAGCGTAAAAGGCCGGAAAGAACTCGGTCTTAGAAACGTGGGTAATAGAGCATCGGATCAAATGCTCTATTTCTCGACCATAAGCCTTCTTGAGTAGCCCAAAGCACCCGACATCAAGGGGCTGGAGTAGATGAGATGAATGAGGCGGCATACAAAGCGTGATGATCTTATTCTCCTTGCAATATTCCTCAAAGTCGAGTGAGTGGTGACTTTCGTAGCCATCAAGGATCAGAAGACAATAGCGACCGGTCGATCGCTTAGCTGTATACCGATCGAAGTGCTTTAGCCACTCAAGACCTATCTCGTTATCGGTCCATCCATTTTGGCTCGTTACAATGGCCCAATCGCCCGGGAGGTTGCTTTCTTAGTACCAGTTAGCAAGGTGATATTAGCCAGCAACCACGATAAACGGCTGGATCGCCCAGCCTTCCGCATTGACAGCCTGAATGACTGTAACCCATTCCCGGTTTCCAGGCTAGACCGATTTCGCCTTTCCACGCCTTTCTGCGCCTATGACAACCATTCCGCTTGCAATAACGCCCATCATAAAGCCCGTCTCATCAAAGTTATAGATATCAGCGAGGGTAATACTATATTCAGCGATTGTATTCTCCACGAGCCTAAACCAATTGCGAATAACAGTCGGGTCTTCACATTTAGCTCTCTAGTAGTCGTATTTACAAAAGAAACGCGTCTTAAGCTCTTTATGTCGCTTGACGAAGTTAGAAGCCCAGCGCTTGCCGACAGATGACGCGTCGCGGTCTGCGAGCAGTCAGTTAGCCATTTCTTCAACACCACACAGTCGCAGAGGAAATCCTCACGAATCTAGGTCGATAATAAACTGAATAATAATCTGTTCTTCTAGATCAGATAGTTTCCGTGATTTAGGCGTGGTATCGCGTCGAGAAAGAATGCCCTGCTGTCATCGCCATAGTTTCATAGGATCAACTTTATAGATCTTTGCAGCGCGTCAGAGAGTTAATTTTAGGTTATTTTGAAGGGCTCGAAGTGCGAGAAGGATATTAGCTTCATTATTAAACTCAGGCATATTGGGTGGTTAAGAATCAATTAATGAAGTGGAAATATTATAGGTTGAGGGATTTTTATAACACTCGCTTGTCTATAACACTCGCTTATTACGTACGTTAGTGCGAATTTTATACTACTAGCGCTATAAATATATATAATCTAAAAAAATTCTTAAAAATAATCTATTTTATAAATAAGCTAGGTTAAAAATCTTGTCTATTTTAGGCTTAATTCAATTTTTTAAGAATTATTTTAAAACTGCAGTTTAAGGTGGAAATTAGAATGTCACGCTTACTTGTTTATCACGCAAGCTTATCATATACATTATCTACTGATATTAATAACGTGCATGATAAGCATGCCGGTCAAACAAGCTTGCCAGTCAAAAATCCCTCAACCTTTCATCTTCCTACTTAATTAATCAATTCTCACCCATTCAAGATGTCACGATCAAATAATGAGGCAAATATCCTTCTTGCGCTTTAAGCCTATCGAAATGACCTAAAATTAAGTCTCCGACGCGCCGCAAAGATCTATCAAGTCAAGTATAGTACTCTCTTTGACCGAGAGAATGGCATCACTGCTCGTTGCGATTAGATCCCCAAATCACGTAAACTATCCGATCTAAAGGAATAAATCATTGTTCAGTTCATTCTCGACCTGGATTCGCGAGGATTTCCCCCGTGACTGCGTGGTGTTAAAGAAATGGCCAACTGACTGCTCGCTGACCGCGACGCGTCACCTGTCGGCAAGCGCTGGGCTTCTAACTTCGTCAGGCGATAACCAGACCTTAAGACGCGTTTTTTTTCGTAAATATGACTATCAGAGGGCTAAATGCGAAGATCTAACCATTATTCGCAATTAGTTCTGGCTCGTAGAGAATATAATTGCGAAATATGGTATTGACCTAGCTGATATCTATAACTTTGATGAGACGGGCTTTATGATGGGCCTTATCGCAAGCGGAATGGTCATCACAGGCGCAGAAAGGCGTGGAAATCCGAAATCAGTCTAGCTTGGAAACCGGGAATGGGTTATAGTCATTCAGGCGATTAATGCAGAAGGCTGGGCAATCCAGCCATTTATCGTAGTTACAGGCCAATATTACCTCGCTAGCTAGTACTAAGAAAGCAGCCTCCCAGGTGATTGAGCTATTATAATGACTCAAAATGGCTGGACTGATAATGAGACGGGTCTTAAGTGGCTCAAGCACTTCAATCAGCATACAAAGGATCGATCGATCGGTCGCTATCATCTTCTAATCCTCGATAGGCATAAAAGTCACCACTCCGTTGACTTTAAGAAATATTATAAAGAGAACTACATCATTACACTTTATATGCCGCCTCATTCGTCTTATCTACTTTAGCCTCTTAATATTAGGTGCTTTAGGCCGCTTAAAATAGCCTATAGTCAAGCAATTGAGCAATTGATCAGATGCTCTATAACCCACGTTTCGAAGACAGAGTTCTTCGTAGCCTTCTACGCTGCCCACGCAGCCACTATGATAAGGAGTAATATTAAAGGAGGCTTTCGAGGGGCTGGACTTGTTCCCTTAAACTTAGAAAATGTCATATCAAAGCTTGATATATAGCTACGGACTCTAACACTGGCTGTAGAGGTGGTCGGCCTCCCTGACCCTTGGGTCTCGAAGACCCTAAAAATAGTGCTTAAAGCCAGTTCGCAGTCTGAATACCTTAAAAGACGAGTGAGAAGGTATCAAAGCAGCTCTCTAGCATCTATCCTTAAGGCGCTTGAGTCATTTTCTAAGAGAATAAAGGCAATAATGCATTAAATAGCATTATTAAAGTCTAAGAACCAGATCCTTTGATAGGCAAATGAGACTCTTAGCAAGCAGCGCAGAGCAAAAAGAACCCGCCTGCAGAATAGAGGGAAGATGACTATAGAGGAAGGAAGGGAAGCAATTGATCAAATAGATGTCAATACGCAGGTATAAGCTGAATCGTCGAAAAGTGGTGGTCGAGGGAGGTCGGCGATGCTAAGGGAAAGGCGCTGTGGAACTTGTAGAAAGGCCGGTCATAATGTAAGGACCTGTCAGGCTGTTATTAAGACCTCTGGAGAAGAGTATAGCGATTAGTTTTAATTGATTTGAGGTGTTATTGCTTTTTTATTCAAGTTTTAATTTTGAAGGTTGGGATTTGTGGCTCACTCACTTGTTTGGCTCACTCACTTATCATGTACGTTACCCTCTTTCAGATTATCACTTCTAATACAAATCGATATGCGAACCTCAAACGAATGGAAGTAAAGCAGGAAAAGGCTCGACAATCGCGTCAGTTGCTTATGGGGGAATTAAACGTATTTATTGGAGCCTTAATTTATATGAGCGTCCACGAGGAGCCTCGCATCGATATGTACTGGAATACAGACAAGAATCGTGGTCCAATACATTCAATTTCGGCTCATATCACACTGATGTTCAGACTCGCAGCAGCTACTGCAACTAACAGCAGTCACGACACCAGCTTCAATCTAGGCGGACTACAGCTCCGGCCACGGCTTCGACCACAGCCGTTGTGCTTCGACCTTTGCCATAGTATCTTACCTTGGCCTCTGCCTCAGCCTCTGGGCTTTGGCACCCGACAATATCGCAATGCGCACCAATGGGGTCATCTTCAGAAGGCTCGGAAAGGCGTTAGCAGCCGTACGCGAACTACTGATCCCTCGAACGAAGGAGGGTTGTCTATTATGAAATGAACGGCAACACTCCCCGTCGTCAAGGGTAGTAAAGTAAGCTACAGGACTACTTGTTAGCTAAGAAAATGAGGCAGTTATCTGTGCTAAAACCTAAATAGAGCAATCTTGCCGGCTTTGACTGATGTCGATGTCCGTCGCATATAGCCTCCGGCTTATGAAATGGCAAGTGGGAGCCACTGGAGCTCCTCTAGAAGAGCAGTAGTCCCTACCACATCTTCGCTTTTCTCCACATTTCGTGCCATATTAAGCAGCTCTGTGGCTTCATCGGGTGCCATGCGGCCAACTCTGACACCCCGTCGTGACCCAACCAGAGTCCCCATAATATGTTCGTCGCGGCTCGTCCATAGTATCGTCCCAGCAGGTGCTTGAGGGATATACTCAAATAGAGTGGCCGTCCCCTCCGCCCTTCCTACTCCAAAGAGCGCCAGGTCGTCGGCGTTGTCAAGGATAAGCACCCATTGTAGCTGCAACTTGATGTACTCGCGTACCGCTGCGAATAGATCTTCGTCTTTGAGGGCCTTGTCGGCACCAAGCTTCCTCACGATTGTCTTATAGTCCTGTGAAAATGTTGCCTCGCTATCGGCATACACCCAGAAGACGGAGCAGCCTCAGTCATCGCATCGTCGGTAGGCGTAATCCAGCGCGATCTGGGTTTTCCTACACGATTTAGCTGGCATCGACCAAGTTAGTCTAGCAAGAACTCACCCTAACCCGCCTAACCCCCAGAGTGCGGCACTGCAGGACTCCGTTGTCTGGGGTAGAAGCTGATTGAGTTTGATGACAAGGTCCGGGCGATGGACAAGGTCCTCGTTGCGGGGATATGGGATGGCGCGAACGGCGGCTGGGGTCGGCTGGTGGGGCAGGTGGTAATGGGTATGGGCATCGCCCTGGATGATTGTTGCGTTATCACCAAGTTGGTTCCCAGAAACATCGCGGCAGGATGATACCGAAGGTTTCATTATGCTTGTAATTTAAACAGCTAAGGTATGAACTCTCGATGTTCAATCGGGTTGAAATAACGCAGCCTTGGATACGGCTAACTAAACCAGGCTGCTGCTGCCACTCAGCCCCTCAAAGTGGGTGTTGCAGGCTGAGGGTTACGTAAGTTGCCTAAGGGAGCGCATCATAGCCGGCATCAGACTGAACGGCGAAGACAGCTAGGGCTCTTAGGAATCCCACCACTGTATTTAGCTCTATGGATACTGCTAGCTATACAGTAGCTTAATACATTGAATATATCTCTTTGAGTCAGTGGCACCTCCGCCAACAATGGCCATGTTAGTTACGCAAACTACTATAAGATCACTTGCAGCCAATCCATTATGCTAGAAGCTCGGCTAAACCTTTTTGCAATCTATATATAAAACACCATCCTCAAACTACCTAAACGTATAAGTCAGGCTATGCAAGCCAGTTACATATTGACCATGATGACCTAATGCAAGGCTTTTAGATATGATGGAGCCACCAATATCCCCTTGACGCAACGTATTAGGCAGCCAGTTTCAGGACTATGCAACGATCAACCAAGGTGATACCCATACTTAATAGAAGCATATATAATGACTAGGATCTTGATCATAACACGGCACGGATTACAGTAATTCGTAAATTAGAGCCAGAAGTGGACTATGGATCGGATTTGGCTTATCAAGTACTCAGGTAGATGTACTGTGGGGGACTTGGCCATGAGGTGCCCCACAAAACTGGAGGGGTAAGAATACGTTATAAGCAACCGAATTCGCACTATGATAACTGTTGGGTTATATACTGGATAATTCCAAGCTGTAATAATATGCGGGGTACCCTAAACTTTTGCCCAAAATGGCGCAGCTGGTGAATCCAACAATAACCCACATTCCCTTGACGTAGTCCGTGCGGAAACTCTTTTAACATTAGACAACTGCGACACATTCTCTGCAAGTCACTGTAACCCGACAGAACTTCCAGAAAGACTGAAATATTTTAGCGCGAGATGCCTCTAGACTCTGCCTAGCCTTCGCACGTGCAATGGGTCTGTTTCTTGGGCCTGTTTTTGCTTCACCTCTTTTACCTAGGGTGCCCTTTTTGCCCCTTATGTTCTTTATTTGTTTATCTTGATTGGTTAGAGCATCAGGTGAGCCATAAGAGAGCTCGTGCGCTTCTTTTTTAGGTCCCGTCGAGGACGAAGGAGCTTTAACCAGCATAGTCAAGTTACTCGCGAGGGTATTTACGTCTGTGGGGGGATCCAAAGGCAAAGTCGTTGGGTTAAGGCCCGGGTCAGATGATAGTTCGGTACCACAGGGTGTCCTTACTAGCGTTAATACAGAAATGGATATCGTAACTAATGCCGGGGCCATCGCCGGGGTTATCGCCACAAACCAAGTTCCAGCTATTATTTTGTGTAGCTTATCAACAAGACGGCTGCTACTGCCGTTTCCATCGGGATTGAGATGTACATTAATGTAATTAACAGAAGCTTGTAAAGCCTATCTTGTCATAAGTAATTAGAATTATTAAGGGTCAGGGTCTAAGAAACTTCCATAGCTTAATGCAAGTCTTCAAATGTTATATTTAAAGTCATTAATACTGACCGAGGACGCGCAACGAAGAGGGTCTGTATGAAATAAATGGGTTGAGTAACAGGGCCTATTCCTTAATTCCTTAGCGGATGGGCGATGGCGTGAAATACCTCAAACGAGTAGGACACAATGGAGATTTGGTTCCAGAACGCGTTCCGGAAGCTGCTAAAACGTGTCGAAACTTATGGGGACGCATGACGTTCAGAGGCGGATGCCACTATCGTTGAGTCATATGAGAACGCCACCGAGTTAATATCCGAACTATGGCCCTCAAGCAAATGGTCACACTTGCCCGTCTTTGAGTCCCAGATCCGTATCGTCCCGTCTTCAGAGGCCGATGCCACCATCGTCGAGTCGTGTGAGAACACCGCTGAGTAGACCGGGGAGCTATGGCAGACAACTGGTTGACCATTGTTGTCTACCTTAGCAATAGTATTGTAGTTGCACAATGATAAACACGACCCATGATGTGATTGAGCGTGAAGATACTTTGCGTTGAGTGCCGTGACTCGCTTTATATATTAAATCAGGGATGGACCACTTCTGTCCTTTTTTTCACTTCTGCTCAGTCCAATTCTGTTCTGTCATGCCGAGGTTAGTCAATGGCCACACTTTAAGAGAACGGCCCAGTCTCGTCAAATGTCCGATTTAGTCAAAGCCCCACTTTTGGTCAAACGTTTTTAGTCAAACGCCTAAGCTTAAGTTAGTTTTAGTCAAAAGTCCAGTTTTAGTCAAATGTCCAGTCCACTTCTGTTCAGTCCACTTCTGTCCTTCTGTCCACTTCTCTCCGTAGGAACACGGCCCCACAGGGGACGTGATCATCACCTGTGAGATGAATAATTATCGCTGCAAGATAGATTACTGTATCGTCGGTGCGATGTGGACCGTCATCACCGTGAGATAGATCATCACTATTGCGAGATGGATCATCATCGCGCCGGGATAGATCATCGTCACTGCGACATGGACCATGCGTCAAGAGTTTGGTCAGCTCTTAGAAAACATCATCGTCCTTGCGTTTCTGTGGCATATGTATTGCAGATCGAGTCTTTGAGAAGTATCAGGTCGTGGGAGCCAAAATAGGCGATCGTTGCGGCAATGGTTGATTGATTTTATTTCGCCCGGAGGGATGTTCCTATAGGGCCTTAACACAATCGTGTTCACATTTCAGTACATTTAGTACCTGATACCCCAAGCCCTGCGGATCGTCGTCTCATCGCTTGCTGCTAAGGTGCGCTGGAAGTACTAGCGTTAAAATGTCGCACGATAATTCGCACGCTGATGTATCTGAATGTGTCTTTCTCGACATGACCCAACGAGAGATATGGCATGTCCAGTATCCCAGATGAGGTGGTACAAGGTGATACCCCAGTTGCGCCACCACCCTTGGACTCCCCCACGCAAACTTGGGGTTTTCGCAGTTCTAGCCGGTCATTGGATCGTGTTCTGTGTCACCTTGCCGATCAATGGGCCCAGGCCAACCGACTGGGTCGCTTAATACAACTCACAAGGAAATATGGCCTGATATTGCGCATCACACGGATCCTCGGTCTGCCTCCGCTCCCTCGCCCTCTGATACCCTCGACCGGCGCTCTGCTGCATCCCGCCCCTCTCTCAGATCGCCCTCGTCCTCTCCAAGACACCGTCACCGCCGCCGCTGCTGCTGCCGCTACTGTTGGAGCCGCCACCGCTGCTCCTCCAGCCCACCCCCACTCCCACCGCCATACCGTCTCCGTCTCGACAGTCAACCAGCGATCGTCGACCAGCATCTTCGCTCTGGCCGCGGCTGCCTTGGACAGAACCCAGAACGCCATCGCGACCATCTCGGAGCCCTCGATCCGCTACCGGCAATCCAACAGCACCCTTTCGAGACTCTCCCTCCTGCCCATCTCCAACCCCAGCTCTGAGCCCTCCAGCCCGGTCAGGAAGTACCGCTTCAAGAGCGCCTCGAACCAATCCCTCTTGTCCAGCTCCAACCTGGACAGCGCCCTCGCTTCCCAGGCGCCCACGGCTAACCACCCGCAGTCCCAGCCCTACGCGACCACAGACCCAAACCAACCTCCTCCCATCAAGGCTCCTCCCGCCACGGCAAACAAGATGCATCAAACATCTTCGCGCTTGTTGCGCATGACGGACGATGACCGGCCTTTCACAAGGGCATGTACCATGGTTCTACAATACTTACATCTGCCTCGCCGTTTTTGGTGCGCCGGTGGCTCTGCAGCCTCCGCGCGGGCATGAGACGCCACCGTCTGAAACGCAGCTCCTGTACCCGTTTGTTGCATCTGATAGGAAGGGTGCATTGTGATGTAAGTAGAAGCTCTTGATTTCTATCTAACTGAGGGCTCGCGGCAGACCTATTTGTAGGTTGCCCTCATAGCTATGATAAGGTTCTCGGTAGACCGGATCCCAAGGGATCCGGGTCTTCGAGACCGGCTTGTTAGGAAGCCGGGTCTTTGAGACCGGTTTATTAGAGATCCGAGCCTTTGAGACTTTATCTTCAGTCTCAACAGTTGATAGATGTGACATACCCCCCCAGGTTGAATGGGGATTCAAACTGAATAGATAGGAAATATAGGAAAATGGCCCTTGTTGGAAGGACGGTTGTTGCGTAGGCTAGGAAAATAGGGATAGGAAATTGAAGGAAAAGACTGATAGAAGGAAATCGGGCTCTGCTAGCCCTCGTCATCTGTCTCGATCTGTGTCTCGATTAGACTCCTGATATCAATAAGTCCTAGCTGTCTGACGAAGAGTTCGAATTTCTGACCAGGCAGGGGCTTGGTCAGACCGTCTGCTAGCATCTCTGCTGTTTTCGTGTATTTGACTTGAAATAATCCATTGAAGTAGGACTGCCGGGCCCAACAGCTGTGGATATCAACGTGCCGTAGGGCTGTTCGGATCCGCGGGATCTGCAGAGTGATGAGCCGGATCGTCTGTTGGTTGTCACACTGAATGACTAGCTGTTGGTCTAGCTGAAGGTCTAGCTGTTGGAATAGCCGTTGGGTAGCTAGGGCTTCCTTAGCTGTGTGTGTGAAAGCAAGGAGCTCTGCTTCTGTAGATGAAGTTGTAACTGTATCCTGTTTCCCGGCTTTCCAGCTAATAGGTCCGCCGAACAGAGTCATGATCATCCCTTGGGACGATTTCCGGGTCTTCGGGTCGTCTGCGAAGGCTGCGTCTGATGCAACTAGGAATTCGAGGTCCTGATCCGTCTGATCGGCCGGGCCCGGGGCGGCTGCTGATCCGGCTGCTGATCCGGCTATTGGAATTGCGATTTGAATGATCGGTATTTGAGAGCTTTGACCGCTGAATTGGATAGCTAGATATCGGGTTGCGTAGAGGTAGATGATGACCCTATCTGCGATCCGGTGATGGTCTTCCGTTGGATTGAGTAAGTGTTCTGCTAGCCGGGCTGCGGCCTTAGCTACGTCAGGCCGGCTGATGACTGCGATGTAGTTGATCGATCCGACTTTCTGCTGGAATAGGATCACCTGGTCCTGCTGGGCTTGATACGGGTTTTTCCGTAGGTCGTTGGTTGGTAGAGGGTTTCCTTTGAAATCGTCGGTTAGCTTGACCTTAAAGCGGGCAGCTGTTTTCTCGATGTATGAGTCCTGACAGAGCCACAGCTTCTTAGCTAGCTTATCCCTTAGAATTCGGATCCCTAGGAACCAGGAAAGGTCCCCAAGGTCCTGCATCTGATACCGCTGTTTGAGCCTATTGATCAGGGTCTCAGCAGCTAGCTGATCCTTTGTTCGATATAGCAAGACGATATCGTCAACGTAGAAGAAGACGGTCAGCCAGCTGTTGTTGCAGATACAAGGGTCTTCTGCACACTGCTGCAGACCTAGCTGCTGGAAGGTCTGAAGGAGGTCTCGTTGCCACAGTAAGGGTGATCTGCGTAGCCCGTATAGGGCCTTTCGTAGCCGTAGACTCCATCCGTGCCGTTTGAATCCATCCGGGCAGCGGATGTAGACTTCTTCGTCTAGTGGGCTGTTGGTGAAGGCGTTGATTGCGTCTAGCTGCCTAGCCTCTAGCTGGAATTTAGCTGCTATAGCCATAAGGACCCGGAAGGACCTTCCTGCTAAGGTTGCTGCATAGGTCTCTTTGTCGTCAAGGGGCTGAAGATCCCCTCGGACACAGAGCCGGGCCTTGAACTTCGTAAGGAACCCATGCTTATCCGTCTTGTATTTAAAGACCCAGGTCGTCGGGATAGGGGTCTTTTTGGCCTGTTCGGATAGAACAGCCTCAAAGGTCCCTTGACCCCACAGGTCTCTCATCTGGATCTCGCAGGCCTGCTTGAATTGGCGGCCAAAGGGGTGATTTTCTAGCTCTTTGAAAGTCCTAGGTTCCGGCGGAAGGTTCCGTCTGTGGAGCTTTTCTTCCCTTCCGTTGAAGAAGCTGCTGAAAAAGCTAGCCTTTCGGATTGGATCGATAGCTGGTTCGTCTGCTGGGCCGGTTCCTTGGCCCCTGATGCGGTCTGAGGCTCGAGACGCAGCAGGCCACGGTCTTCGCGGTCCTCGTGGGCCCCCTCGTCTAGCCGGCTCTGACGTCTGTGTCGGCTCCGGGCTAGGTTGCCTGCTAGTTGGGCTGCCGGGCTGTTCCGGCGGCGTAGAAAATGGAGGATCCGGGCTTTCGGATGGCGGTGCCGTTGTCTGTGGGGTCGGAAGATAGGGATCTTCGTCATCGTCGTCGTCAGAGTCCTTGTCTTCCTGCTCGTTGAGATCTAGATCTTGGAACGCTAGGTCTTCCGGATCCGGGCTGCCCGGACTGTCCGGATTAGCTAGATCGGGTGTGGCTTCGGTACGGTCCGTAGCGTCGTCCGGGTCCGTGTCTTCGGGTCCGTCTGACCTATCGAGGTCATGTTGATCGGGCTGTTCGTGCTGATCAGGGTCATCGAGGGCTACCTCGATCGTTGACCTGATTTCCTCGTCTTCATCACTATCGCTGTCAATGTGGGCTGGAAGCAGGAACCGCACCCTAGGCTGTCGAATTGGCTGAGGGATTGGGTGGTTCTTAGGATCATAGAAGGTTTTCTCGTCGAATGTGACGTCCCTGACCCTCCGGACCTCTGACCTTTCCGGGATCCAGATCCTGAAGATGTTGTTCGAATCGTATCCAACTAGGTAGCCGATTTCTGCGTGGGCGGCTGTCTTTAGGTCCCGTTTTTGAGTGCTCTTCAAAGCTTCCGTAGTCATTGGATAGGCCCGGCAGCCGAAGGCCCTAAGGTGCGTTAGATCCGGCTGTCTGGAGACGAATCCGGTGTCCTTTCCTTGGTCTTGAAGCCAGGAAATTAGCAGCCCTAAGGGGGTCTTCCAGTCTCGGGCCTGTTGGGGCGATCTGTTATATAGGAAGACAGCTGTTTTCCAACCCTCGGACCAGAGATCGGGCGGCAGGTTAGACCCTAGTAACATAGACCTGTTCTTAGGAGCTATTACCCCCCCAGATCGTTCGGCAGGGCCGTTCTGAGCCGGGTTGTGAGGGCTCGAGGGTTCGTCCTCGATCCCTTCGTCAGTCATCCAATTGATCGATCGGATGCCTAGGGCCCTGTCGTTGTCCCTATGGATCCGGCAGATCCGGAGCCCGTATTGTGTCCGGATGTAGGATACGAAGGCCTGTAGGGCCCCTAGGACTGAATCCTGTGTCTGATCGGATAGAAGATAGATGTGGATTAGGCCTGTGTATTCATCTTTGATCAGCAAGGCAGCCTGTTTTCCGTCATAGCTTGTGTGGAAGCTAAAGAGGTCGATGTAGACCCTCCAATAGGGTCTCGGAGCTATTGTCTGCGGGCTTCGTCGGGAGACCTGTCTGCTAGCCTTGGCAAGGGAGCAGGCTTCGCAGTCTATTGCGATAGGTCCCTTGATACGGACCCCTAGGGTCTGATCCGTAAGATGTTCAAGAGCCCGGGCGTTCAAGTGGCCTAGACGTTGGTGCCAGAGGATGGATTCGGCTGTCTGAGGCGCCCTAGGGTCTTTGGAAGAGGCTGCGGCTGCTGCTAGCAGGCCCGTTGGTCTGCCTTGGTCGGCAGAGGCTGCGGCGGCTGCTGTGGCCGAGATCGGTCTGACCTCGTTGAATTCGATGACTTGTTGGCGATGGTACCGTCGGGTATAGAAGATAGTCTCTATCCCTTGGAAGACGGCCCCTGTTTTCGGGTTCCAGTTGTATCCGGCTAGGATCATAAGATCTAGCGAGACAACGTTCGTGTGGAAACCCGGGATATAGGCTGCCCGTCTGAGCTGGAAGAGCCCGTCTTCAAGCCGTAGGTTGACCTGACCGTAGCCTAGGATTTGCAGCTCGGATCCGCCTGCAAAGATAGGCTCGGGGTTCCTAGAGGGCTGATAGGATGAAAAGCGTAAGAGGTTATTACAGATGTGTGTGTCTGACCCGGAATCAAGGATAAAGGAGTCCCTGAGCGGATAAACCCTCCCTGGAACGGTTATGACGGAAGCCGTAGATAGGATCGTTAGAGCCGGCTGCTGTTCCGGTTGCCGACCTAGCTGCTGACCTTGCTGTTGGTCCGGCGGCTGTGTGGTCTGAAGGGAAAGGCCGGCAAAGGAGCTGCCCTTGATGTAGCCTTCATCCCTGTTGTCTGTAGTGGCCTTTGGGGCCCCTGGCTGGGTATCCCTAGGCTTCTGTCTCTGCAGAGCTCGATCTACCCGTTGTTTCGTAGCAGGGTCTTCGAGCTGTTGATTGATCTGGAATTCTATGTCTTGGTTAGGCTTCCATCCGGCCGGGCGGATAGAAGTAACTAGGTAAGGGCATTTTGAATAGAAATGCTGTTTGCCACAGAGGCAGGGGGTCTTTGGTCCCTCGGATCCGTTAGATCCGGCAGGCTTAGAAGAGCCGGTTTTCTGGAACGTGGAAAAGGACCCTTTCGGTGCCTTCGTCTCTGTAGCCTGTTTTTCGAACAGCTCGCTGATCTCAATACCGTCCGGGATCTTAGCTTCCCAGTCTTTCTTGCCCTTTGATGCCTTATATTGGATCTTATTCATCCAGATATCGGCGAAGGTGAGGTCCATCGGTCTGACAGCTTCTAGGAAGTCTAGGGTTGGTCTGAGACCCTTGGAGTCAGGAAGGCCTAGATTACGGGCTTCCGTAAGGACCTTCTGCCAGCTTGTGACCCAGTCCTTAGTCTTAGTCCGGCCGGGCCCCTTGAGGGCTGTTCGATATCGGTCAAGGACTTCTCTTTCATGGAACCAGGTAGCTGGCTGGATCCGGGCCCGTAGGAGGGCTAGTTCCTTTGCAACGTCATCTTCATCGTCGATGACATCTCGATAGTTGCCGACGGTCAGGATGATCCGGTCTTGGATAGCGGATAGGGCCTTTTGGCGTTTTTCGTAGATTCGGACGTTTTCGAGATACTGTTTCTCAAGGCCATTAAGGTCAATCCTTTGGTCTGGGGTCAGCTCAGACAGCCTAGTCGCATCAGGCTTGATGTCTGCAGCTGTAGGAAAGACCGGTCGGGCTAGGGACTTCTTGTTTTCCTTAAAAGGGTCAATGAAGTCCCAGACGTCCTTCGTAGTAGCCGATTTCCGGATGCTGGCTATCCAGTGTTTCCAATCACTAGGCCCGTTGAGCTTGGCCCAGGAAGAGGCTTCCGTATCAGCAACGCCCATCGCGATAGATGACTGCGAGCAACAGCGGAAGTTGATAACCTAGTTTGGAAGGACTAGCTTGAAGAAGCTAGGTTGCAAGCCTAGGCTAGGAAGGAAGGGAGATAGGTTTGATAAGGGTCTGATGATACAGCTTGATCAAAGAATATCGTCCGCTTCAGCTATAGGCAAACCGGGCTCATAACTGTTGCATCTGATAGGAAGGGTGCATTGTGATGTAAGTAGAAGCTCTTGATTTCTATCTAACTGAGGGCTCGCGGCAGACCTATTTGTAGGTTGCCCTCATAGCTATGATAAGGTTCTCGGTAGACCGGATCCCAAGGGATCCGGGTCTTCGAGACCGGCTTGTTAGGAAGCCGGGTCTTTGAGACCGGTTTATTAGAGATCCGAGCCTTTGAGACTTTATCTTCAGTCTCAACAGTTGATAGATGTGACACCGTTCTCGTCTGAGCGATGGCTGACTTTGTTTGCACAATAGGACTTCGAGAATCTTTTTTCCACTCTCGTCGTCAGTCTGCTGCCGCTCTCTGCCCACCGCGTCCGATTGACTAAGGTCGAGTATACCTTCCTCTCTGAGGATGCTATCAACAACCTTGGATCCCTCAAGTTCTCCCAGTCAAACCGCATGCCCGATCCCAAGGACCCTTCTCGCATTATCACCACCACCACAACTACTACCTTCTCTATGGCTAAGGATATGGCCCGCTCTATCTGCCAGCGCTTCGTTGAGGCCCGCTTTATTGAGGCTGCCGACGGCAAGTACCAGCAGGTGTACAACATGAAGGGATCCGTCTGGCAATTGACGCCTAAAGGAGTCGCTGTGCTGGACAGGTTCTGCTCGAGAAACGGCATTCAGCAGAAGCAGGTGACAGAACTGGCCAACCTCGGTGCGACCCAGCTAGTGCTCTTCGAGCGAGATGCCCAAACGGATAAGCTGCTCCAGGACCAGGGTACTATCGAGGTCATTTTTCGCCGGTTCGTTGGTTCTGAGGGCCGAAACATCAAGTCGACGGTCAACGTCGCTGATTCGGACTCACTAGACGATCACATGGAAGGCCTGACCGGTGTTAAGATGGCTGCTGAGCGTAAGGTGAACGGAAAGTCGTATCGCGACACCTTCACTGGCAAGGCTGCTACTGACTGGCTAATGGACTGCTCCACTATTGTCGATCGACGCGAGACTGTTGAGATTGTTGCTCTTTTCGTCGAGTACGATCTGGTTGAGGTTGTCACCCAAGATCGAGCCTACATGTCCCAGAACCCTGGCTGCAACGTGTTCCAGCCCACCAAGTATGCCCTCTACCAAATCTCGCAGCGCGGCAAGGATCTTCTCAACGGTACTGGCTCGAGGGGACGTGCCTTGGAAAGCGAATGCGGTGCCCCTTCGCAGCGGAACGGCATTACCCGTGACTCCAACACTCCGCGACTCGACAAGATTCTCACTGACCCTGCACTCCGCCTGCTCTTCCGCGAGAACCTTCGCGATACCCACTGCGAGGAGAACCTGTCGTTCTACCAGGATGTGGATGAGTTCGTCCACAGCTGCAAGGCCGTGACCCGTGCAGCCCAGAAGAATCCCAGCAGCACCTCGATGGACGGCGTCGAGGAGATCATGGCCCAAGCGTACGGGATCTACAACGCTTTCCTGGCCCCCGGATCTCCTTGTGAGCTCAACATTGACCACCAGCTCCGCAACAACCTTGCCACCCGAATGACTAAGGCCGTTGGACAGGACGTTGCCATGATCGACACCCTCCAAGAAGTGACGTCCCTCTTTGAGGACGCCCAAAACGCGGTTTTCAAGCTGATGGCTAGTGTAAGTTTTGACTTAAACCCCTTTCTCGCCACGCCGACGGACGCTGACAACGTATCTGCAGGATTCCGTGCCCAAGTTCCTTCGCAACCCCAGGTACGAACAGCAACTGCGAAATTATGAGTCCGACGTCACCCGGGGCCCTCAGCGCAGCCAGAGCCGGTCTAACAGAAAGTGAACTATTAACGCCGAATGCCGACGTTCGCTGCATGTGGGACGGTCGGCTCCGTGAAGAACGACTCACCCAACCACACCTTGTGCCTCATTTCACGAGTCATTTGCATACAGCCCACTGATTGATTTGGCTACCATGTGTGCATGAACTTTCTCTTGTTTGTTTCCAACCTTAGAATGAGTTATGGCGATCACGTGAGGAAGCAGACAAGGGTTGTTACCTCAGGCACTCAGACCCACTCACTAAGCGAACAGACGCGCGGATCACGTGGTTCTGTGAGTGGGCCTGAGACCAAAACTTGGCAATTGGGTGAGATGATGCTTCGCTCCCATACAATTTTGCGGTAACCATAATGTTTCGCAGGGTCGACTCCCAACCCTAGAATTACATCACGTCATAAAGCCTCAATTTCAACACAAATCAATAAGATAACTATATTAGGAAGATCCCACAAGCCCCAAATATCCATTGATCCAGCTTTTGTTCCCTTGCGACGTGTTGTTGTGGAGTTGTAGCCGTCTAGGGCAGTCGCGTCGCGAAATCTCCAGCATCAGCAAGCGACCACGACCCGTTGGTACCTCAATTTCCTTGCGACGACGACTCCCACTAGACGTGGAGGATCACAAGATCCAGATCATCCTTCTGGTAAGCTTCATTCCAATTTCCCCTCATCCGCGTTGGTTTAATTGACATCAATGTTGACTGCGCAGAAAGACGCGAAGTCTGCCGATAACGACTCCATTCGTTTAGTTCCTCCTTCCAACCTTGTTCGAGTCCACATCCACGTATTGATGGTGCTGGACATCTTGTAGATCGCAGGATGTTGGAAACCGCCGCCAAACACATGGATGACGTGCAGTTGAGTTCCAAAATTGAGTGCATAGTGGGCTTCAGACCGCGCGCGGGGCAGGTTCAGGCAATTCGCAGGCTTGTAGTCGAAGAGGATGACTTGATTTTGATTGCACCCACTGGATGGGGCAAGAGTGTTGTCTTCCAGACTGTGCCGGCACTGACTGGAGGGATCTGCATCATGATCATGCCGTTGATGCTTCTGCAAGAAGACCAGGTCAGTGACATGCCATCTGCCACAGGAAGCCGCTCATATCATTTACCTGCTTCATTCCATATAGGCTGCCGCAATATCTCGCATTCCAGGCTGCAAGCCATGCATCGTCAATGCAGGCACAAACTCAAAGGCGTTGCTTAACGGTATCAAGAGAGGTGACTATACTCACGTCCTCGTCGGTCCTGAGATTGTACTGTCTGCAAGATTCAAAGCCATACTCAACGATCCAACCTTTCGAAGCAAGCTTGTACTTGTAGCCATAGATGAGGCACATGTTGTGTGGGAATGGGGTGAGTCATTCAGGAAGCATTACAGCCAGCTGGTTGTGCTGAGGAGCCTCATTCCTGGCACTGTGCCGTGGCTAGCATGCTCTGCAACTCTGGATCCTCAAACCTTGGCCAAGGTGCGTGAGTTGTGTGGATTTGACGCAAACGTCTACGTCCAGCGTAGCTCTGTTGATCGCCCGGATATTTTTATTTCGTTGAAGCAGATAGAGCATCCTCCTGCCACTTTCAAAGATCTTGAGTTCCTGATCAAGCCGGTAGAGCAGGCTGTGAAGGATGCAGTTGTAGAGTATAGCTCGAACCAGGCTCGTGCTGCTCTTGCTCTTGGTGACATTCAGGGTGCAGCACGGTTGATCTCTCTCGGTATCAGGGAGCCGTCGAACGGTCAGCTCGGCCACGGATTCAACAGCAGGCAGTGTTGCATGAAGATCTGCAAAACTGTGGTGTATTTTGACTCCATTGCAGAGCTAGAGGCGGCAGGAGCTCTGTTGACGGCAGCTTTGATGAGGACCGGTTGTTCCAAGACGGCAGCAAGGAATGCAATCCAGGCATATCACTCAGAGCTTGCAGACTTTAATAAGACCTCAATCTCGCAGGAATTTGTGAAGCCTGACTGTCAAAGAGCCCAAGATAGCTCAAGACACCGCATTATCTTGGCTACAGATGCCATGGGTATGGGCATCAATAATCCTGACATCAGACTTGTCGTTCAGTGGAAGCAACCGGCCACACTCTGCTCCCTATGGCAGCGGGCCGGTCGAGCTGCTAGAGGGGCTGACATCAGAGGAGAGTTTGTCTGGATCGTGGAGCCGTGGTGCACTGCAGCACCCATGCCCAGGAATGAAGTTCAAGGGCCTCTGCAGCCGAGTACGCCGAAGAGCCGGCTCTCTCAAGAGCTTCTGGGCGTAATCAATAATCAGAGCTGTATTCGAAAGAGCATCCTCACCTTCTTCGGTGAAGATGCAACCTCATATTTGCACCCAGTCGGGGCATCGTCATGCTGCTCTATCTGTCGGGGTGACAAGACAGTCTTCCAGGGTATAGTAGCTTTTAAGCAGCCGAAGATTCTCATATCGCAGAAGCATATTGTTGAGGCCGTGAGAGTTGCTCTTCTGAAGTGGAGGAAAGAGACTGCTAGGACCTTGTTTTCCTCGACGGACTCAAGGCAGAAGGAAGACTGGATCATGCCGATGCCTGCGGTACGCCAACTATCACAAGCCGCATCTTCCGTAGACTCTGTCGACACTCTAGGGTTGCTGCTTTGTTCCCGTTGGTCGGAGTGGGAGTTGCACGCAGCTTCAGTTATAGATTTGATCAAGAAAACGTGTTCTGAAGCTATCGCTGCGAAGAACGCAAGATATCCACCAAGGCGTCGTCGTCTGGGTGAGATTGATGGCAACAACCAGGAATGGATGAACAGACAGCAGAAGAGGATGAAAGCCTTCAGATCGTAGAATACGCGTCACAGATCCCCATACCCATCAAAGAACTGATCGGCTTCATCGAATGCTTCTTCCTCGGCGTCCAAGTCAGCTGCCGTGACATCCTGCTCAGCCATGCACTCCTTCCGGTTGAATTTGCCCAATGCTGGACCAGCCAACCTCGGAGCCGCAGCATCAAACAAATCCAAAGCTTCATGCTTGACTGGCCTGCGCTGCATGCCAGATATTGAGCCACTGTCTGTGAGTGCTTCTGCCATGATTATGATGTCGCGAGCAACACTCTTGTCTGGATGTCTGCCGTTGTGGCTCATGTCCAGAAAAGACTCCATATTCTCTTCCAGAGACCTGAAAAACTCGGTGTTCAGGGCACAGTTCTCCATGAGATATTTGACGGTGATGGCCGAACCACGGCGGTCCTTAAATATCGTTTTCAACGTGCCGTTGTGGAACTCAACCAGTCTATCGGTCTCAAACCAGCTGTCATCTGCGCCAGCCGTGTTCACAAGACCATTTGCCATTATGGCTCTTTGAAGCTCTGGCGATGCAGCTTCCGTAGTGGTCAGACGCAAGAAATAGAGCATTTCATATGCGTACTTGTGCTGGCCGGATCCATGAAAATAGACTGCACTTCGCCGGATGGAACGCAGAAGCAGACCAAGGTCAGCATGCTTGATAGCATGTTTCATAGTCAGGTAGTTCTGAGACTGCTGGAGGAAGAGTATGTGATTCCTGACCTCTAGATTTTCAGTGTATCGCGCGTCGAAGAGGTATGACTCGACGATTTTATCCACAAGCTCGTTGAATTGTACTGTATCATAGCTTCTGAGGATATTCCTGATATCTGACTCCGTACGTCCAAGGTCAAGAGCTGCAAGGGTTGACCACATGATGGCACAGATTCTGGCTTGAAAACTGTGGATGACGAGCTGTTCCAGCGAGTAAAAGTCCGCTTTCTTCTTCTGTATGCCCTTGCGGATCCAGAGATTCACGGCATAATAGAGTGTTGCTTTGCTGCCGTCACCTGCTGCACCGAAGTGCACTCGACTCAACATGTAAAGGTAGTTCATTCTCAAATGAAAGAGAGCTGGCACCGGTAGTGCCCATCGCAAGCTGTCGACGGCCCGGGCAGATCTGGATCGACGCGACTTGACTGTTCTGATTCGCTGAGTCGTCATCTGGTCGCCATAAATGAGGAACAGCCGCTCCTGGAACGCGTCTTCTGGCAGCTTGTATTGCTCTTCGAAGATGTTCGCTAGAACATTCAGGTTGCCCACGTTTGTGCTCTCGTCGTGTGGAATAGGTCCTAGAGAGACATGACTCGTCTTCTGTCTTGGTAGGATATCAATCGCTGGCATTGAAGGAGGATTCGACATGGCAATGCAGTCCGGAAATGCACTTTTGATAGCCTCATAGACAAAATATCGGGAATTCTATGCCTTTATGGTATCAGCCACTTGAACAGAATACAGGCAACCGCATTCTTACCTCCAATTCCACGGCATCTCTCTCATTTCCCGGTGCGCAGATGATATCCGTCAGCCTCAGCTTTACCGACTGGTTCAGCATGCTCTGCTTTAGTCCACCTTCTGGCATTTCGATGCCAGAAATAAGCTGACCAGTAGTTACTGATCGAAACGAGTTTTCATTGTCAACTCGCTGCTCCTTGACATGTTCCATCTGCTCGAAGTTGTCGTATGCAGTGACGACTGTTGGCTGCTGTCCTCTCGTGGTTACTTCTCCGGCAGCTGCATCTGACTGTCTCTTTACAGCACGCAAAACCGTCTGGTAAGAGCTGCAGAGCCCAAGCCGGCACAGAGCTTCCAGTTGCCTTCTTTTGACACCTTTGGAGTGTAGATATAGACCCATTTGTAGCTGGAAACCTGATGCCTCTTTCAGATGCATTGAGCGGCACATCACTGCGAGTACAGTGATGAGACATCCTTGATGTGGGCTATACTGCTTTTCATTGCCAGCCGAATTGACATGCCATGGCAACATTGCGGCACGGAGAATGCTCATAAGTAACGGACAACTATCCTCTGCAGCCTTGATGACTTTGCCCATGTTCAGTCGTGTAAAGGCGCCGGCTTCTGCTTGCTGTGTTGCGCGAAAGGGTGACATCTCGCATAGCTTCTTCACCTCCCGCCGCATGTTGACGCGCCCGACATCAAGGTGAGAGATGAGACGATGCCGGGCACATACTTGCCTGTCGTCCACCGAGTCATTGTCGCCCATATATATCTTCAAGACAGCCGGATCCTCGTATGCAGCCTTAGAAAATGCAGCTCTTCTCTTGCCACTGGCTACGCCTTTGGCTGTCGACAGTGCTTTGACGAAATCGCCAATGCTGAAGTATAGATCATCTCGCATGTATTTGATGGCCAGCTCCAGTTTTTCGTCATTGCTGCGTGCAGACTGTCGGGCAGATGTATCGGGTTCGACGAAGGCTGGTGGGCTGCTCATCGCCGGGAGGGAGGAAAGAGGTGACGTGGGCGGCTCCATGTCGATATCCGTATCAAGAACTACCGGTATCGCGGTGTCGTTCAGGGGAGTTGATGCTTTCAACTGGCTGCGTGGCACGTTCTCAATAATACGCAGGCTTGTAGATGTAGTCACGGTGACGAAGCATTATTCCATACAAATTCAAAGTTGTGGGCTCAGGCCCTCTGGGAGCATTACCCCTTTAGGGAAGGCGTCGCGCTATTAAGCGCGCCCAGGGGCCTGAGTGCCTGAGGTAAGGGTTGTCTCATGTGAAATCACGTGATTATTCACTTGTCCATAGGCTCCAGACCATTGGGCACCTCTTGCTTGAGCGTCCAGCTTGATCAATCATCGTAGCCGCTGGAGACTTGCGGCTCCCGAATCAATCGAGGTGCCGCGGAGTAGCGATTCTCAGGAAACGATTGGCTATCACTTATAAGACTCATAGGACCGATCAACAGGGTTCAGAAAGCAGGAGCACAGGCAATGGTTGGGACGTTTAGCACTGTGGCAACGAGCGTGGCAGAAGCAGAAGCCCATATCGTTCCAGCGCAGCAACGGTTTTGGAAGAGGGCAATCAAGATGTGGACGGATATCCACACATTGCCCAACACCAACCTCCTTCGCAGGCTGACGTCTCGCATACGAGCATTCAGAACGTCATATCAGTCACCACTCTACCAGGTGGCGACAACACTTAGGGATGTCCCGATGGAGCAGCCGTGAACCATCCAACCACTCACGCTGGCGCCATGGGAAGAACGAGTGGGAGCTATCACTGACGAGATGGTAGTGAGACAGGCGGAAGCACGTTGGGCCATACGCATCGCGGTGAGCAGCTCCGCCCGGAACGGCGTGGTAGGGGTTGGTGGATCAGTCCAGACGTCAGCGTCGGTGCAAGGCGGGCCAAAGCTCGAGACTTTCTCGTTTACTCTTGGTATAAGAACAGAATAGAACCCATCTAGTGGAGAGCTTGCAGCAATGGTATGCCCTGAGGCGAACCATACCAAAGTTTCGATACCATAGCGTCGCACTCATCACGAGCAATAAAGCTGCTGCGCTCGCTGTCAAACAACCCCGTCAGCAGTCGGGCCAAGAGCATATGCGCTGCATCTACGATTCGGTTAGAGAGCTCTGGGAGGATGGAAACGTCTTAGGGTCCTGTGGCTACCCTGTAGCAGCGAGAACAAGCTCCTGAAGCTTGCCAAGAATGAGGCTCGGAAGGCAACACAGCAGGGAGCTATCCCCCAAAAGCAGTTCCCTAGTATGAAATCAACAACACAGCGTTGCGCGATCTAAAGTTGACGTCAATAGGACACTGCCGGAAAAAGTTGGGAGACACTCCAAGCGAGTCGACGCAGCCCTGCCAGCAAAACACACGAAACAATTCCATGACTAGCTATCATGGAAGGAGGCAAGTACGCTTGCTCAGCTGAGAACAGGCATAGCGAGATTGAATGCATACCTCTTTCACATCGAAGCGGTACTATTGGACGGATGCGACTGCGGGCAAGCAAGAGAGACAGTTGAGCTTGAGCGCAGACTGTCCCCCTTCCCCTCCCCACTAACTCCCTATTTCCAACCTAACTCCAACCTTCACCCCCTGCCATAAGCAGCGGACGCCGCTTCAGCCGCCGTAGATAGGACACTGAACACTTGAAGAATAGCCTTCAAGCTAGTTCGCTAATAACACTACCAACCACGGGAATCCCCAGCCAGAGACAGAACCGGCAAGGAAGCATAAGCGAGGAGCAGATGCAGTATGGGCTTGAGGGGCAAGGACTCAAGTTAAGCAATGCATGACACAGTTTGGGCTTAAGGAAATAAGGTCACAGGTTAGGCAAGGTAGGACACAATTTGGGCAATGTTCATGTATATTAGTAATCAGTGCCCTTTCGGCTTAAGCCGCCGGGCGTTAATAAATTGTATTGTATTGTATTGTATGTTATCCTGGAAGAAGCAAAAGCAGAAATTGGACGCTGTATGGGCTTTTGCGAGATCATGACAAAGTGTCGCACTGAGCGTGCTAAAAGGATCAAATATTAGGTAAGTCGATAATGAGCAGCAGCAGTGTGTTGATTGATATCTAAAGTGCGGGGTACTCCATCCCACAGATATTACTTGAAGCACACGGTTTGATTACTAAGTGCCGTTGTTTCCTGAGGCTCGTTGAGATCATGCCTGACTTGCGACACAAAGCTTGGGAAACGGAAATGTACAATAGCAACTAGTGCCCTATTGGTTATAAGCCACCAGGCGAAATAAATTGTGTGTGTGTATATGTTATCCAAATATATAAAGCGAATGTCAATGCGAAATGTGCCTAGCAGTGTTGAGTAAATCCCGCGATGCGCCTATACCGTCACAAAGACCTCACATAGTGTCGCAATAATTTTCTCTGCGCTTCCTGTCAAAGCTCTTATCTGCCAACGGGTAGTCTGTTCTCGTCTGTGTTGTCATGGCTTCTCAATTCTTATCACGGCCGCTGGCAAATGGGCCGATGATTTATTTGTTCACTTTTAGAGGGGTTGGTCAAGCTCCTGGATATCGGTGTATTTGGCAAAGATGTGCGGATAATTGAACGATTGTGCTCTATCTCTATGAGCCGTACTCCCGGGGCTCTTCAGACATCTTTGCCCCGCACTTGGATTATCCTTGCCATTGAACCCTTCGAATTAGCCAATGTTCTTGATTCGGTGAGCACCTGCCCCAAAAGACGCCCTGGTCGGCTTGCTTCTAACTGGTGCCTACGCTTTTCCTTGTCTCCGTGGCCTCCCTACAAGTCTCCGCCCAATCGATCGCCCGCACCGCATTGCCTCATGCTCTTCTCGCGTGTGCGGCCCCAAAATTGGGACAGGTCCCAGTTTAGTTAGTCCTGAAGTCCTAATTTAGCAACTCTAATCCGAAACAGTCCAGCCCAGTGAGATCTCTAGCCACTGTTGTAAAGCCATCGTTGCCCACAGCAACTTTTACCTCAAAGTCAATGAGATATCAACTACCTCACTACATGTGCTCACCCTGCATTTGGTTGACAGGGTCCAGAACCAAGTTAGGTAAGTCGGTCTTTTCGCTGCCAGCGCATTCAAAAAGGCAAGAAACATACTACATCCTTAACAGGATCATAATGTGAAAGTGGCGGTTCCTTACAGTCATCCAGCACTCAAGTCATCTCTTTAGGAAACTGGAGATTGTTCTCGTGGTCTATTGCGTTAGCAAAACGCCGAGGTACTATCTAAACGTAGTAAAGGATGAGCAGTCTAAAAGCAATTAGGGTTACGCCCTACGGCAAAGGAAAAGGGACGAGAACACTTGCCCTCAAGTTTTTAAGAAAGGCTGCCCTCTCAACGCATGATCTCAAGTTCCGATCGTTGTAGCCTTCCTTGACGTCTCGGCCATAGCCCTACACAGCGAAACATCAGCAAACGATAGAATGGTTCTAGTCGGGGTTCCTGCATACATTGCCCAGTCTCGATCTCGATCTCGGCCGACGGTAAGCACTCGTCCGGGTCTGACTGGTGACCGAAAGAAGCATCTGTCTGTGCGCTCGACTCCCGACTCAAGGTACTGAGGGCGCGTCACTGGGGAAGACCGAGTGGAGAAGGCGGCATCTCTAAGCGAAGGGGGGGCTTCGGGGTCAAAAGCTGAAGCCTCACCGATCTCCAAAAAAGGGGATCCAGGAGGCGTGACAGCGGGCGCCACGGCAGAGACCTCTCTTACTGGAGGCGGTGAGGCCGAGACCAATGACCATGAATAACCGTTAGGGCTTCTCATGTTGGTTTCTGCGTCGACATCTGAGCGCTGATCAGTGGTGACTGAAATCGTTGTCGTCACCCGAATGGGACCTTGCTGGGGAGTGATTGGAGGCGTGATGGGAGGCGTGACAGCATGCATTGTGCATGCAGCGAGTAAGAGGAGAAAGCTTGACAATGCCTCAGTGGATGGAATTGAGAGGACTAGCGAGGCAACTGCCCGCCTTGCCCAGGCTTATATATGCAGGCCCTGTTAGGGCGGAGATACTGAAATCCATGCCACCCTTAGTCAAACAAATGCAGCCACATTCATACTACGACTTCGGCTCCTCCGAGTACTACACCCCTAAGAGCATGGGTGCATGGGTGCATGGGTACACGGGTGTATGGTGTGATGGGACGAATGGCGATGAATGGAGATGAATGGGGATGAACGGGGATGGATGGAGATGGATGAATGGGGATGAATGGGGATGAATATAGATGGAGATGCTAGCGATTGCACCGCGGCCCTACCGCCATATTGCTTAAAGGGATACCCGAATGCTGGCTTTGGCCTCTTCGTACTTGCCCTTGCGGACCAGGAACTACGGACTCTCAGGAAGCAGGAATACAAATAGAGGATAACGCAGGGGAAAGCCCACTGGGCGGTGAAGGTAACCTTACATGAGGACGGATTGAGGACGGATTGAGGATGCCGATGCGTGTGTTGCCGATTGCGATGGCAGCCATCTGCCCACCATTCAAGAAGAAGTTGATGGCGCCAGTGAGGATCGGACGGAGGGGTAGAGTCGCAATATCGGACGCATACGTCGGAGCGAGGGCAAGAAAGAAACGCAGTGCGACATCATTGATCTGCACGATAATTAGTGACTTCAGCTCTCAGACTCTCAGGGGAGCACACTGGCTCGATTGCCAAATGTCAATCGGTGCAGCGATCCGAATACGCCATGACAGACACCTGTCTCAAACCTTGCAAACCGTGGCGTTCGTTGCTATAGGTTGGGCGACGGCACGAGTCATTTACATCTGAGCCGTTTAATTTATAGCCCGAGGCCTCGCGCAAGTTAGGTCTCTCACTTTGACCCCGCCCGCGTGTCGGACCTTGCGCAGAAACCGTCAAGAAACGTGGCCTAGCCAGCCAGTGTCGCGGCACAGCCCCAGTCTCATCCACTGTCAGTAACACAGGCGGGTCTAATCGGCCCCTCGCACACGCGGGGAACAGCCTGGATCACGCACCGCAGGCACCGCAAGCAGATCCCGGCCCTGCCCATTTCCCAGCGGCACTTCAGCTTAGCGCTACTTCGCCGTTCACCCAGTTTTCTCCAATCACGGAACTTGCCGGTCCGTCCCGCTGACCCTTGTTAACCTAGAATCCACAGAAGCTCGACGCAAGCCATCATGGCTCCTGCTGAAGGCTACCGTGGCGGAATTGACGTCACCCTCCCAATCGCCATGACCATTGCCGGCCGACGGCACGTTCCTCTGGGTGGCCTTGGTGTGTCAAGAGCTCGCAGGTCCCAGGCTTTTCTCCGAGCTTTGTTTGTGGGCAATTCGCAGATATGGTCAATTTGACGCCACCCAGCGAAACCTATTTCGGGAGTGTTAACTTCGTCTCGGAAAGCAAAAACAACGGTATGAGGGTGACTGACATTCCCTGAGCACCCTCAGCACCTCGTCTGCAGCCGTGTCACGCACGGGAACAAGTTTACGGCTGCCCCTCTGACTCTGCTGTTGCATCCATCATACTTCGCCGCAAGCTGATTACCTTGGACTTGTGAGGTCATGAGAGTCCTGCATTCATGCTAAAGTCATCGGCCAAGTCCTAAACTTGCCTCCCCACAAGACTGAAGACCCCTGCCCCATGTCAGTACTAAAGTGGATCGCTCCATCTGAGTTCTAATCGTTATGCAGTTCCTGGAGCATTTGCTCAGGTCTCAGAGATGAGCACCATTTCGAACGCAGTCGACACTATCACCGCCGACAGGGGTAGTTACGTCCAAATCGGTAACAACATCTACGGAACAGAAGACCGCTGCCTGACAGACTTGCGATCGACTGATCCCCGCGACGACAAGACGCGCATCAGAGTGCGTAATCAACCAACTACTTCCAATCGTTGGAGGATCCAACGGCTCCAACTGTGGGTCCAACTCAACTGAGATCCCGCTCCCCGTGCTTGGCAACCAGCCAATTCAGAGGTCCAGTTGATTGAGTTTAGATCCAACCGGTTCCAACTCGTTCCAATGGCCGAGGGTTAGTGTGAGACCCCGGCGCCGTAACTTTGACCCCACCTTCAACTTCCCAGTTTGGCTCTTCGTACGGCCCGCTGCCCAATGATCGGCCGCTGAGGGGCATCATCTTGAGCGAAACGCGACACACTTCTTCTCGCCTCTCCCACCCGCGCCAGCTTCGCGCTCTTCTTGCGCCAGTCTGGCGTCTGATTAGAATTCATTCTCAAGCTCGTCATTCAGCTTCTCCACGTAAGGCTGAACGGTGGGTGTTGCATCTAGGAGATGGAAGTGATCATGTGTGTGAGAAGCTCTTGCTATTCTTCCTATCTAATGAGGGTCTTTGGGTCAGTCTTATAGATGAAGAGACTGATGATGACCTCGTACAGCCAAGAGGGTCCGGATGCTACGGACTATTTGACTTTATCTAGCTATCCTCCTGACCATAGCTTGTGACGAAGCTGATGACGAGGCCTGTGACGAGGAAAGTGGCTGTGGAACCTTATGATGAAGGGCAGAAAGCTTGACTGTTGTCATAGCTGCAAAATCCGATATCCCGAAATGTGACACAAAGGCTAGGGAGGCAGGCATGAGGAAGGATATTATCTTATCCAGCTAGAGGTTTACTAGAAATTGGCTAATAAATCGTCATAAAGCTTTAATACATCCGGAAATTCAACCGGACAAAGAAAATGTGCTAGAACGATTCAAAACGCTAAGCCCTCCCTAACTACACTCAGATAATACGCTGAAAACAAGCCGCTAAGTAAGAGATATAGCCAAACACCGAAGTCAACCGACTAGGCGAAAGTACAGTAAGATCGAAAAGGGGTTAGAAGCTTTAGAGATAAAGGTGGCCGTTCAGAATGCGCGGATTACTGGCCTCGAAGAGCAGATGGCCTAGCTACAGCAAGGGAAGAAAAGAAAGGCAGTACCGAACCCGAACCGACGATTCATAGCTCTAGCGGAGGTTCTAGCGGCTAGAGAAGCTCTTCTTAACTCAAAAGAGGCAGAAATAGAGGTGGATGTGGATGAGGAGGTCAAGTCAGTAATTAAGGTAAGTATCAGGTCAGAGGACGAAAGTGAGGACTTTATAGTAGTAACAAAGCACTGCTAGTACACACAGAGCGGTCAGGAGGTCAAAAAACCACGCAGAGTGTAAAAATTGATCAATTTTCTAGAGTCTCTCTCCAAAGTTTCGCTTTTTAATTGGCGGCCTGGTGTTTTATGCAGGCATCAAAATTTGGATTTTGTGTAGGCGGAGCGAAATTTTAGTTATCCGTTAGGTGGGGTTATCCATTAGGTGGTCCTGGATGGTAATAGAGTTGCTAGGAGACGGATGGCCGGAATCAGGCTTCGCATAAGGGTTCTAGATAGCCGGGGATAGGTCGGCAGAATGAACCGAGATGACCGAGAGTGTGGAAGGTGTGTTGCGGTTTCATCACCTTCCACGCTTCAAGACAGGATTAAGTTCCGCTTAATCTGCTGAGAGAAGATGCCTTTTCTGAAATTCTAACACCCGTCACAAATCCATCAACCATTTCCCTACACTGATTAAATACGAATAAAACTTCACCATGTCTATTGCCTGTGTGCTCGGAGCTACCGGTTCTCAAGGAGGCTCAGCGTGCGCAGCCCTTTACCAGAACCCGAAGTAGAAAGTGCGAGCAATCACTCGAAACCCCACTAGTGGCTATGCGAAGACGCCACCTGATCACGTAAGTTTTGACGGGTACTTGGGCACTGGGTGGTGCTATCATAGTGTCGTCAAGGGAATCGAGGTCGTTGCTGCAGACGCAAACGATGAGACCTCCCGTGTTAAAGCTTTCGAGGCAAGTCTATAGCAGAACAGGATTTTTCTTTTCTTTTCTTTTCTTTTATAGTCGCGGCTAACCTAATAACCCAGGAGCAGGGGAGCATCTGCGGTTTTCGCCCTGACAAACTACAACTAGTAACTTCACAATACAGGCCACAAACAAGGATGTGTTACCAGCTAACTCGAGATAAACTTGGGGAAACCGTTATAAGGTCTAGCCGTGACGCTGCTGGCGAAGAGGAGAAGCTCCACCAAATCAATATCGCAAAGCAGCAGTCAAGACGCCAACGATAAGCCACTATGTAATGAACTCGCTGCCTCCAGCCGACCTTATATCAGGTAGTGCCCTGAAGGTTCCCCATTTTGACTACAAGCACGAACCCCCCCAATGGATCGAGACAAACCTACCTGAGACATGCGTTCAAGACCACGCGAGTCTGGCTGGGCTAGTATCCAACAAATATAGCCTGTCGCCCCATAGCAAAATTGATACTAGTAGTAAGTGACATAATCTCCTCACTCAACTTAGGGAGGGCAGACTATAGGAAAGTTTGGAAGATAACTCAATAACTATCTAGCCTGGATCCAATGCATATATCTGGATGCAGCCAAGCAAACAGGATGTTATCCTCGCCATCGCTGGCGATGTGCAGCATAACACTGATGTAGTAGTACAGGGAGTCTTGGAAGCTGGACCCAGGCATATGGGAAGATTGAACATCGCAATTGCCGACCATCTCACAATCTCAGATACCGTTAAGGTTTGGGAGAGCGTTACAGGTAAAAAGGGGTTATATCTCGAACTGCCAGATGATGCTATGGGGCAAATTTGGGGTGTGGCAGGGGTAGAGTTGGCATCGCAGCCACGATAAGAGCGCGCGTAACGGGCGAGAATGGGGAGTGAGGAGATGGCTGTGAGGTCCCGGATGCGGCCGTGATGGCGACGGTGCTTGGTTCGACTGATTGGAGAAATTTCGCGCCTTTAAGATGCCTGGTTGTTATGAAAAGTGGTGGGGCGAGGAAAAGCAAATGTCATTCTATGGACTTGATGATAAGTTAGTATCGCTAGTGTAGATGCAAGGGAGATTGCCATCATGGGACTGCAGTAGCCATAAATGAGCAAGTATTAGTGCTAGAAGTGTCCTTATCTTCAGGGGGGCTGATACTGTGAAAGAATTGGGTTTGAAATGCTTAGATACATTGTAAGGAAAACTGTTTTGTTTTTTTTACATTATTGCCAGCAGCAACCCGCCTTGATAGAGCGGACAGCCAGATATAAGAAAAAAAGACAGGGGCTGATTTGGTTGGGCAATCTTCAACCCTTCATGTCAGCGTGATGGACGACTGGCAGAAGACACCCCCTTAGAAAAAGCATATGGTTTCGGTTCTAGACTCAATGAATTAGTTACATTCGGCCCTGGCTTGATATTGTTGGATCGAGTCAGCCATTCTCGTTTATTAATAAAGGGCTTTTTTTTGTCCGAGTTTAGTCGTTTTTCGGTCGCGGGTTCGTCGTCTCGGCACCGGCTTGCCCTATCTCTGTTGCCTGTTCGGTTACGAATGGGTTATAATTAATCCTCGGTCCCGAATCATTTTGTTTCGTCGTTGATCTTCCCGACTCGGACCGACCTGCGAGAACCCTCGAGATTTGATTCATCAAAAGCTCCAAAGTTTAACCCCCGCCCCCCACTTTAGTCCGTATCTCGCTGTTCGGCGTTTGAGAAAACGCCGAAGGGAGGCAACTAGATCTGTCGCGAGATTCTGGGAGCGGCCTATTGACTGAGTACAATAATAAATGCATATAAGAAACGTAACTGCCTAGATCTGGTCTCATTTACGAGGCAACAGTCCATGGTATTACACATTGTATTATCCCAATAAAACGTATCAGCCGCCTACACTCGTGCAGTCATGCCGGACGACCGGCCGACAATGCGGCAGCGGCCCTCGCCTGAACCGACTTTGCACGACGAGCCCGTCACGCCATATGCTGGACGTCAAGGCATCAACTCGCCGCAATGGCGCAGCCAAAGAGCCGTGGCCGCCAAGATTCTCATGGGCGTCATGGTCGCCATCCTCGTTATTTTCCTGGCAGACCTTTCCTACCTCTTTGGCGCCACCTTTCGAATAAACGATCGAGTGTCTGCGCTAAATGTTCTTATCGTCGACTACAATGGCAGACCTGTCGGAGAGTCAGTCGTCAGTGCCTACAAGACGCTGCAAAACAGCCAATTCCCATCCCTCGAGTTTCGTCCGCCTGCCGACTATCCAGACCCGTCAGACATGAAACATAGTGTTTACAGGGCCAGTTACTGAGGAGTCGTCTACATCCACCAAGGTGCTTCTGATCGCCTTGCTGCTGCCTACAAAGGCGGATCGGCGGCCGAGGCCTTTGACCCCAATGACAGCATAACCTACATCTACAATGGCGCAAGATATCCAACTGCGGCATCTGGTTATCTAGCCCCCAACTTCCAAGCCTTCGTCAGCGCAACGCGAGGGAGTTACTATCGGACAGAACAAGGCCAGTCCGCCTTGAAGAGCGTCAACAGCAGTGATCCGGCTGCCGTGCGAGCCTTCCTCGACCCCATCCAAGGCACCGCCGACATCATTCGGGCGACATATCACGCCTCTAGGACCCTCTACAACACCATCAACATCGTCATGGCCGTGCTTGGACAGTTCCTCTACGTCCTCGCCATGAACGGCATCTTCGACAAGTTCGGCATGCACAAAAGCATGCGCATTCGCGACGTCTGGCTCATGCGCTTCGTCACCGGCAAAATCTTCTCCATGCTCTTTGCTGTGGTAGTCACTGGGTATATCTGGGCGTTTCGCGAGGACTGGGGCGTCAGCGGTGGACAGTGGGCCCTGAGTTGGCTGACCTTCTGGCTCTTCATGGACACCAACTTCCAGGTGCTCGAGTCAACCATAGGCAGCTTTGTGCCCATGGCCCTCACCCCCTTCTTTCTTCTCACCTGGTTCATGGTTAATGTTTCGGCTTGCATATTTCCTTTTGAGCTCATGGCTGGTTTCTATCGGATTGGGTACGCATTTCCCGCCCACGCGTTGTGGATTACTTTGATTGAGGTTTGGTCTGGATGCGGCAACTATTTACGCATCGGTCTGCCTGTTCTGTTTGCTTGGTGGCTTTTAGGACACGTCACGGCCTTCTTTAGTATTAGGAAGAGATGCCTAGCTCAGTCAGCGGAACAGTCTCTAGGCAAAAGGAAAGAAGAGTAGAGGAAAAAACGGAGCAAAACTGCTTTAAGCTAGTAATTACCTTCTGCTTGACTACGAGGGTGTGTTGATAAAAGTTACGAACCTCGAGGTTTGTGTCACATGTAAATGGAAAGATGTCATGCATGTGAGGATTGTAGAAGTCAAATTGGCCTTAATTACTTCTCAAGTCAAGAGGACGAAGGTCCCAGTCATATACACAAGAATGGTGTCCAAGTGGGTCGGGACGCCTCCTCGGCTGGGGCGGAATATCGTTTGACAGTTTGCACCATATGGACTCAGCGTTTTAAATTAAAGTGTAGATAAGTTTAGACTCAAAACTGGGACCTGAAAATTCGCCCTTTTTTTTGGTACATCCTGGATATACGTTTCGCGCCAGTCACTGCCGAGATGCCAATAGTCGACTGGTTTTTCATTCCAAGGTTCTGAGCAGCCCTGCTGGACAAGTCCTGTTAGATTAGTCCCACTAGATGAGCCCGACCGAACCACTCCCGTTGGATTAATTATTCAGCTGCTCCATGACAAAGGAATCCTCACCTGTCAAGCGAGCCACACATCCAATCACTTATTCTTCGTAGGCCAGGCATTGCCCCAGCACCCAGAATATAAAACCAACCTTCCAGATTTGCGGCACGCCAGACCTCCGTCGAATCCTCCCGGCAAATAGCCCCCATAGGTTTCTGTATAGAGTTCCTCGCGTATTTCCTCGGTCTAACGGAATTGCATCTTTCGCTACAAGATCCAAATATATCGCGCATCTATCTTCATTTAGCCGCTTCGTCCTGGCTGTCAGTTTGGGAAAGCGAAGCTGATTCACCTTGTCCAAGTGGTACAATTGTCCAACCATCTCGGTCATTCATTTTCAAGATAGCGTTCCTTGAAAGTCGATGGGACCACACCGCTTTACCGTCATCTAATCCCTGAACGCGATAAACCTTTTCATCCAGCAGAAAGTCTCGCCCTTCACCAAGTAACTTCGTTGCCTTCTGAACGTCTTCATCCGATGGACGGGCCCCGTCTATCTCTTCAACAGACCAAAAACCCTTCTTAGGTGCAGAATGCACCATGGGATTTTTCCCAAATTCGTACTCGAGCTCACTCAGTGGCGTGAATACTTTCCGGTAGCGTTTTGGGTCCACTGTAAATAGACCAACGAATGTCTGAGCGCCGCCAGTGTCGCTTCTCACCACACACTTGCCTATTGGGAGGGGCTTGTTAGATTTAATGCAAGCAAAAATCCAATGCAAAAGGGGATTGCGAGAAAGAATTTTCGTTTTGTCCTTCTTCCCCCAGGCTGGAAGTGGTTGCAGCTTTTGATTGAAAAAATCCGACGGCCAACTTTCATCATCCCCATCACGAGCCCAAGACTCGAGACGAGAAAGAAGAGTGGACATCTCTTCAGGAGTTTCCAGCTGCCGCGGAAGTGCGCACAGAATAACCAACTCTACCAAGTCCCGATTTTCGGCCAATATCAAATGGCGAATGAGTATCTGGAGGAGGGTGTGTTCCGCAACGGTCTTTTCTGTGTCCGAGAATGCGAAAGTGGGTTCTAGAAGCCTGGGAAGTGCGTCACGAGAGTCGAAAAGACCATCCATGTCATAGGCCTCGATCTCCCAGATAAGTCCCCGGAAGAGTCCTTTGCTCCCGATGACATAACCCGGATCTCCAGAAAAGTGGTGAGACCGAAGGAGCGAAGTTCCCCTGTTCGGCGATCCAAGAGAGAAGACACCGTCCAGCGGGAGCTGCAGTGGCGGGAGCCATGAACCATCTGTGCCTCGGCCTTCATTGGCTGCAGTACGATTGGTATGTCTGTTTTCAGTTCCACTGAGGCAGAAGAGAGGACTTAGATCTCCATTTTGGAGAGCGAGGGCGATGATACAAGCGGTGTAGCTTAGCCTTTCATCAACAGCCTTCTTGGTGTTTATTCGAGAGGCGTAGTGTGCCATGTTACCAAGGATCGCGAGTCGATCCGAGGTGAGTAGGTTCCCTTTCCCACGGAGAGTACCATATGCAGCTTCCATAGTCATTCTCAACTTCTTTGGGAAACAAAGGGAAGTAGAATGTGCTCTCGAGCATTCCGAGTCATCGGGTTTTCTGCCAGGGTTAGAATTAGTTAGCAATGTTCATCAAATTGTAGAAAGAATAAGCACCTTCCGAGAGCCAAATAGGGCCGACACCATTCCATTTTCTCGATACCTTCATCGAGCAGGGTATATGTGTCATATCCAGCACCCATCTGTCGGCTCGATACATGGCTCGCCATGACATGGCTATACCTACCGCTATGAAACGACATGCTCCAAAATTGGTTATAACGTAGGATCCATTCTCTGAAAATGGGTTGCTTTGACCCGCAGAGACTGCCGTCATACGGCCGGACACATTCTTTCCATGCTCGTCCGTCTTCATCCACGCCGTCCTTCCAGCCAACCAAGAAGTAGAGTGTCGTCGAATTTGAGTTTGCGTACTCTTGTGTGCACCAAGCTCTGGTGAACCATTTGTCCCCCAAAATTCGGTCCCGTACGGTCCTAGTAGTCTCGGTATCCGACGTGACGAGGCCCGGCAGACCCGCTACATCCTCAGTAGTATGCACGTGCTTGTTTAGAATGACAACTGTAGCCGCAGCCCGACGATAAACCAAGTGCATGGCTTGGACTGCGGCCTGCACGTCCATCTCATCATCTTGATCGATGCATTCCTGGTCGATCCAGACGCGCTTTATTCCTTGAGATGCGGCGAACGCAAAGCTTCGAAGAATAACATCTGCTCTCGCCCGAGCTTGTCTGATTCCTTTGGGAGAAGCTGTCCCAAATCTAGAATCGCGGATTATGAGAGGGTTTCCTTTGACCGAACTCGAGACCGAGCCCCAGCAGTAGGAGACGGCGACGAATGGCTCTATACTCCCCGATTCTTCTTCAATAATCTCGAGGTCATATTGCGGGATTTGGTTCTTGGAGGCCTGGGTTACGAATCGTAGTTTTTGAGCCCAGTGTTGCGCACGAGACTCCTCAAACACCAGCGCTTGCGCTTTCTCTATTTCGGCAAGGAATTTGTCTTTTCCAATGGATTGTAGCGCCATTGAGCTGTCGTCGGGTATGTCGGGTCGGTGTTGATCATCAGCCCCGCGATCCTTCAGAAGTCGGGCTATTGCTTCATGCTTTCTCTCGGAGGCGAACCACCGAGCTGTGCGGCCAGATCCGCCTCTGGTTCTTACATCGGCTCCGTGGTCTAGAAGAAGACGGACAAGATCAGCGCGGCCATTACATGCAGCAGAATGCAGAGCGGGGTCGCCATCGGTATCCGGGGCATCCACCTGAGCATTTCTCTGCAAAAACAGCGTAGCCATCTCCAAGTTCCCTTGAGCTGCCGCACTGGCGAGTGGAGGGAAGCCACCACCGCTAATCCCGTCAACTTTGGCGCCATGGTCGAGGAGGATGCGCGCAATATCCAACCGCTTTTGCCGACATGCGGTATTGAGCGGGGTAACGGCGTTCCAGCGATCCACAGCGTCAACATCCGCCCCTCGAGCAAGTAGCTCTCTCACGACTTCGATGTGTCCATGAAATACTGCGGTGTGAAGGGCTGTACCACCCTGCGGCTCTCTGCCGAAACACCACTCATCTCTGCTCTTCGCGTCTATGGCAACAGCGTTGTCGAGAAATAGCCGTACTAAACTAATGTCGCCATTCTTTGCTGCTAAATGGAGAGGAGTGTTCCCACTAAAGGTATTTTCTTCTATGCGGGCCCCATGATGCAACAAGAGCTTGACAATTTCTTTCTGTCCGGTGTCCACAGCAAGTTCCAAAGGACTCTCGTTGGCGGTTCCGAACCTGCAAGAGTTGACGTCGGCACCTCTCTGTAAAAGGAGATCTACAACACCGAGATGTCCGCCTCGAATAGCTCTGACGATGGGAGTTTCACGGTTGCTGTCCGTAACATTGACGTTTCCCCCATGGTCCAAGCAACTTCGAACACCGTCATGGTACCCAATGGCGGCACAGTCTCCAAGACCAAGAGGCTTGGGGAAAATGAAGACACCACGGGGTAGGGTAGGAGGCGAGGCACCAGTAATGCGAGGTGCAGTCTCGGGCGGCTGGAATCCCGTACTCGACGAGGCGCCCGCTGATGGGTTTTGAGTTGGCGCATTCTTGACGGTGCGGTTGAGGTCGCTCATCGAACCAGTCCGCTCAGAGCCAATGGGATTGTTGTCTTCCTCGGCAGGCGCCTCGTTTCGTCGCACCTCTTCGGCTTGGTCTTCTCTGCTGTCGTTGCGCGGCGCTGGCGCCCGGTCCTCATCTGTAGATTGTGATGGCTTGACGGTGTCGGAATTGATAGTCTCTTCGAGAGCGGGTTTCCCTGCATCTCCCTGTTGCGTCGGCTGGTCACTGTTGACTTTATCGTCGTCATCAGGGTTCAAAGCCACTCCACGAAAACCCACATATGGACTCACATGTGGATCCATATCAAATACACTCCATTCCATCAGACCCAGTTGTGGATTTACTACCACTCCACGGGAGCCAGGCCACATGTGGAAATTGTGGAATGCAGTGGATATTTCCTAATCCTAGCGGAGGTTTACAAATACCACAGAACACCTAGTTAATAGGTTAAGTTTAAAGTATTTACTAACTAATATACTAGATTTAAGACAACACATACCTGTTCCCTACCGGTATCAAGCTACCTGGAATGTCTGTTCAGCTATTCCTATAATGCTGCTCGCGACCGCAGCTGCCTGACTGGCGGAATAAAGAGCTGTACGATCCCGTGCATTTCCTCATGGAGGACGCGTTCCTCAGATAATTCTCATCAATTGGCTGATGCTATTAGACCTTCGACTATGTGGATTTTAATTGTCTGACAATGCCAATGCGTCCGACTACCGGTACTTTGGCTCATTTCTGACTGGCGACAAGCTGCGAATATCGTATCACAATGGCCGACTATCAGCCCGATTCCCGACCTACTCTCGAGCTCCCTGCGCAAGGGAAATCGACGGCAGCGATCCCCGAAAGAACAGAAGAAGACGAACAACGGCTATTTCGCTTGTTCAGAGGCTGGACTTTGTCCGAAAGAGATGGCCACACGCGCCAATGGGTCTACCGATTTGGGTATGACATTCAGAATATAGCAACGAAGGAACGCCGCTGGGTCTGTTGTATGTGTATCAAACGGAAGGATCCGAGGCCGAAGAATTACAACTATAAGGGCCTGCAGAACGCTGAGAGCCACTTGTTCAAGGATCACAACGGCATAGTAGATCCTTCAGGTAAAAGGCAGCCCCTGAAATCTACCGTTGCAACACCCGCCCGCTCAATTGCTACGTTACTTCGATTAAATCCAGAAGTTCCCCGCGATCAAGAAATAACGAATCTATTAATTAAGCGGTTGAATAAAGCTGCGTTTCAACAGATGATCGTCAACTGGATCGTCACCACGAATCGATCGTTCACCACCGCGAAAGATCCTGACCTGCGAGCGATCTTCGAATATCTCAACCCTTCTGTTTCCATTACAGAAGCTCACATATCCGATGTAACGGTGCGAGCGATCGCCGAAAGAGAACTCAACGCGAATAAATCGGCTGTACGAGAGACGCTTCGGAAGAGCCCAGGCCAGATCCATATCCAGTTTGATGGATGGCGATCCGGGAACAGGCATGCTCTTTACGGCGTTACTTGTATATTCAGGGATCTGGATAACAGGCCCCGGAAGTGCGTTCTCGGCCTTCCGGAGCTACTAGGCCGGCACACAGGCGAGAATATCGCTGAGCAGATACTCGACATCGTCCGGGAGTTCGAGATTGGGGATAAGCTGGGCTACTTTACGCTGGATAATGCCTCGAATAACAAAACAACGATGGAAGAGCTGGGCCATGAGCTAGGATTCGACTGGAAGAAGCGCTGGGTTCGCTGCATTGGCCATGTTGTCAATATAGTGGTGAAACACATGCTATTTGGCCAAGATCCAAACGCGTTCGAGCAACAGATCTACGATGGCCAATTGACGGCGGCGAGGGAACATGAGCAGTGGCGCAAAAGGGGTCCAGTGGGTAAATGGCATAACTTCGCTGTGGTAAGCTGATATTTTTCTTATTTTTACTATAATGTTTTCTGACTTTCCTGTTTCTGACTTATTTTAACTGCATTTGCAGGAGATTAACAGATCCGATATCTGGACCGACGTCCTTAAAAAGGTCCAGCAGGTCGAATCCCAACTATCCGACGATCCAGTGATCCAAAGCCATGATCCTGTTGGCGTTGTATTAGATAACGCTACCCGTTGGCTCTCCCAGCTAGCCATGATCGACCGGGCTCTTGTTTTGCAGCCGTTTTACGACCCTTTTATCCAGCGAGCGTTGAGTGAGTGGAACAAAGCGAATCTTACGAAAAGTGGCTCCGTTAGGAAGGGGGCCAGGATGCCGTTCTTTTTGAAGGAAGAGAACCGGATTTTAAGCAGCGACTGGCGTGTGCTCCAGGCGCTCCGCGATATCCTACTAGACTTTCAGCTAGTAGTCAAAGCCTTGGAGGGCGATGGACAGGGGAAACACCAAAAGCAAAGTCAAGAAGATGAGATTGAGCTTCCATTATCTGGTAAGTCCTGGCTGGATGGAGTTAGTCTGTAATTGGTATGGCTAACCGAGCCATGACTCGAAGGTACAAGCTGGGATCTTCTTCACGCGTACGAATATCTTCTCGAGTCCCTCGAATCCGCCAAAAAGATAGCCGTTGGCCTCCCTGACTCCGGGCATCTCGCCGTTAATATTAACCTAGGCTGGATAAAGCTCGATGAGTACTATCAATACCTCAACGACAGTCCTGTGATCTACGGCGCGGCGGCTCTCCATCCTGCTTACCGCTGGGCATTATTCGACGATCTGTGGGGTGATGATGCTAAGCGGCGGACGTGGATTACCAAAGCCAAAGCGATTGTTCAGGATCTGTGGGAATGCGAATACAAGGACTTATTTTCTGAAGATCAAGACTCTGATTTACCTGCAAGTAAACGTCTTAAATCCTCAAGGAACAAGTTTACAGCCTGGCGTAACAGCAAACGAGGGCTAACTCTTCAGAATCAGGCTATTGACAAGTCTGCCGGGGCATCTCTTTCGTCATTATACAGAGGGTTGGATCTCGATGAGTACGATCAGTGGCAACGCAATATCGACGATTCTGACGCCCTCGTTACTGACCCATACGAATACTGGCACACCAGGCGGCTCAAGTACCCCAAATTGAGTAGGATGGCCCTAGATTTACTGACTGTGGCCCCTATGTCAGCAGAGTGTGAGAGGTTATTTTCAGTGGCCGGGCAGATGGTTACGAGGCTTAGGAATCGGCTAGATGCTTCAACTATCGGCATGTGCCAGACTTTACGCAGTTAGCTACGTGCAGGATTGATCGGGCAGTTAGATCAGATACTGACAGAACCTTCGAGGGAATGATGGCGATATGCCAGGGGTCGAGTTATGCAAGGGAGTAAGTCCCTTGCTCGTCATGAGGAAATCCTTTCCACATTGTGGATTCACATCCATAATGGATCCATATCCATCCATTCCACCGCCATGATCTTAGTCATCATCCACATCAATTCCATATCCTCGAATGTGTAGTGGAGTGTAGTGGCTTTGAACCCTGGGCCCTGAGGACGGCACCCCTTCATAGACAAACTACAGATCCTCGAGAAAACGTCAAAGGGGGCCCTTTAAGAGATGTTATTGATCTGAGTTTTCTTCAAAGATCAACTCCATCCTCCCCTCCGACGGAGATTGACTACCTTTGCCAAGCCCAAATTACTCTCCTCATCACCGGGACCCATAATTCGCGATGGGTGGCGTACTTCTTTGTCGATACTTACTTTGAAGATCAGGACGCAAGAGAAAGCGTTGAGAAGTACCAGGAACTAAGGGGAAATGACCAAAACGAGCGTCATGTCGATCCTCTGACTGGCGGACAAAGTGACGCACCAATACCGGATTTGACTCCTCGGGAGTATTTTCTGATCGTCATTGAGCCGCGTTTACGGCAATGTAAGGACGGATGGCACAATACAGTCACCAATATGCGACACAAGATCGAGTCGTACGTATGCCGTTTTTACCTATTGGTTTTCCCCCCCGGCTAGCCGGGTTTTCCAGTAGGGAGACTCGATGTGCAAGATATCCAGTGTTTAAAGGCATTTAGTGGAGGCCTATTTATTGACGAATTGTGCATGGTACTTGGTCTCTATGGGGAGCTATAAAGCAGCAGAGGAGTTGAGCGAAAAAGCAGTTAAAACTAGGGCCAGTGTACTGGGGGAGGAGCATCCCTCGACGCTGACCAGCATGGCCAACCTGACGTTGACGTATAGTAGCCAAGGCCGACAGAAGGAGGCGGAAGAGCTAGAGGTTCAAGTGGTGGAGATGAGGAAGAATGTTCTTGGAGAGCAGCATCCCGATACGCTGACCAGCATGGCTAACCTGGCGTCGACATACTGGAACCAAGGCCGATGGAAGGAGGCGGAAGAGCTATCTGTGCGAGTGATGGAGACGAGGAAGAGGGTGCTAGGAGAGGAGCATCCCTCAACGCTGACCAGCATGAATAACCTGGCCGTTACCTGGAAACACCAAGGCCGCACTAGAGATGCTCTAGCTCTGATGCGAAACTGTGTTGTCTTACGAGAGCGAGTGCTTGGTATAGGCCATCCGGACACAGCATCCTCGGCGGCAACTCTAGCTAATTGGGAGGAAGCGAGCGACCTATCATAGGAAAGGAGACAATTTTGAATAAACATGTAGGGGCGCTTGTTACCACTTCTCAGTCGCTGCCAGCACATTTACTGCATATCTTAGGCTACCTAGTTCCTCAAGCGCGATTTCGCCTACGACTTCATAGAGCCCCTTCCGCACTGTAATTCAGCAAACAGAAATTGGCTCTAGGTGTTCTGGGATGGGATACAGATTGCGTTGAACGGTCGATGAGTAGGAGCGAACAGCATGTCACTTGCCGGTTCTGGAACATACTATCGCACGTGATACCTTCAACATGCGATCGGATAAACCTCGCCGCCGTTCCCCTGTAGCTTAGAAGACGGCAGCCACCGTGGGCTCGGTAAGTCCTGATGGCATGTGGCATGTGGATATCCGCTTTTACGGGCTGACTCGTGCCCTCCCGGGCGGAAGAGAGAAGTCTCCCCGATGATACCTCATTGACTTGCCTTTTCAGGTGAGGGAGTGATTGGCACTACCACATTCACCCAGGGCAGCGCCGGTGCGCTCCCCGTCGTGTGACATGTCATTTCATGGGGCGGCCGGGGAACAGAGACTTCGGTGGCTTGGCATTACTGAAGATAGGCGCCATGATGATCTCCCACCAACTAAGATTCAAACTCAAGAAAGGGGGAGGTTGACATCGGGTCATCACACACAAAATGGAGGGCAGCCCTTCTCCCTCAAGCTGAAACTCCCTCGTATTTGGCCGAATCCCTGTGTTGCTTCCGATTGGAACCTAGTCCTTCCTCAACGCGGCTCGCATCATGATATGGCCACAGTTGAATCACCGCCTCCGTCCCAATCTGCAAACGACAACCTGGGCGCAGGTGGCCTAGCCATCTGCTCCCCGCTGTTCGCGCTCGGACTGACCTGATACTGTCACTATGTGTATTTTGGATAGATGGGCGTGTATTTGATATGACAATATCTTTCTAGCTGGTTCCAGTATAAGGATGTACAGGGACTCAGAGCGGGGATCATATGCAACCAAGAAAAGACATACACCCAATCAGACACATCAGACAATCTGGGCCCGTGACAGGTTCCAGTATAAGGATGTACAGGAACTCAAAGCGGGGATCATATGCAACCAAGAACAGATATACACCCAATCAGACACTTCAGAGAATCTGGGCTCGTGACAAAAACTCAAATATTGATGCTCCGGTCCACACTAATTCCATGTCGTGACCTGCTAAAAATGAAGGGTTCCACCTTACGCAAGGCGTACCTCGTCTTAATTCCTTGTTCCTTTGGATGATTTAACAGCTACATCGAGCCGTTCATACCCCAGATGAGCGTCATCCCTGCTTTCGACTCTCGCGATGGCCTCGACGACGACCGGGGCAGCGAAATGAAGCGCACTACATCGATTTTAATCATTCTCGCTCCCGTGTTTGTCGCCCTGCGCCTTTGGGCACGCTCTCACACCGTCGCCGGTTATGGGAGCGATGACTGGATGATGGTTGTTGCGCTGGTATGTTAGGCCCGACTGGACGAGTCTTCCATCTCGGTCAAAGCTAACGGCCAGAACAACTTGCAGATATTTGTCTTTGCTTCAGGAGCCCTCAACTATTCTGGTAGGCTAATGCCCTCTAGGCTCTCCGCACGTATCGCTCCCTTGCTGAGCAGGACTGTCACAGCGATTGCCCACGGCCTCGGAAAGCATATTGATACGTTGTCAATGCACGATGTAATCACATTCTTTAAGATCCTCCTTGCCTACGAGTGTGTATACATCACAGCGCTGATGGTGATCAAGTTGTCCATTCTTCAGATGTACATACGCATCTTCGGTTTGGCATCACGTATGTTCAAGATCTTAGCAATCATTATAACCGGCATCGTCGTCGCGTGGTGGATCAGCATCTTCGCCGTCTGCATCTTCCAGTGTAACCCAATCCGCAAGGCTTGGTTACCATGGGCCGAGGGGACATGTATTAACCTAAAGGGCTCTTTTATCGGCAATGCCATACCGAATATCCTGACGGACGTCGTTATGCTTTGCATGCCCATTCGGCAAGTCTGGAAGATGCGTGTCGCCCTGGCACAGAAGCTATCTGTGTGCTTTATCTTCCTGCTCGGTGGTTTGTAAGCTCTGAGCTGTTCTTATAGTTGGATCTTACAGGCACATGTCGCTGACGTGCCCTCCTAGCGTTCTGTTCGCCAGCATATTCCGCTTTACGACTCTCATACAATTCGACGCCAGAGACACGACGTGTAAGTGGTTGTCTTCACTCTGAACAGGCGCGCTATACGCGCGATCCTCGTCCTCGTTAATTCTAACCACTAGCAGGGTCACTCGCCACGGCCTGCACATGGTGTGTGGTCGAGGTAGCTTGTGGAGTTATCAGCGGGTGCTTACCAACCTTGCGACCGCTCATGATTAAGACCTTGCGTCACTTCCGTAGTTTGAGAAACACCGAGACAGCGAAGAGTAGCGACCGCAATCAACGTCCGGGGCCGCCCGAGGTCGCCACGATCGGAAGCGCTGAGGATATAGCGTTGCGTGAAGAGAGATGTCTGCAACGCCTCGAAAACATGGGTGCTACTGGCTCAAGAGATGAATTACCGCAGAGTGGGGAAACCAGAGTTATGGCACAAAATGATATGGATATTAGGATTGACTAGCCTGGGTCGAAGCATCTCTTGTCTGCTTTGGAGCTGTCAGTGAATTCTGGTCTTTTGTTATATATATATAGAAGTAGTGTCACGGCCTGGGTCAACCAACCTGCGACCTACAGGGTGGACCTACCCAAGGGTCGAACCTACTACACTGCAAATCCACGTGGACCACATATAAGTGGTCCATCTCTATTACATCCACTTGTCGGCGCTCAGATTACATAATAATCCACTACACTTGGACCTGAAAGTGGATGTAGTGGAGTGGATTTAGGTGGATTTAGGTACCGTGGGATATTCCCTGACCCTGTACGGTTCATAGTACTTATTTTGGTATATAAACGCCTATTAAATCGAGGTAGCTGGACCCAAGTTAGCCGAGATCCATCACCCCTACAGCTAATCTTATAGCATTATACGAGACACTACCCCTATTGAGCGCGTTTTCTAAGATTTCCTGCTGTTGTTTTTGCCAGAAATTTTTTTTTGACGATGTCAGCCACCCAGCCAGGCCAACAGCAGCACCTCGAAGACCGTCTTTTTCACCATTTCAGAGGCTGGACTTGGTCAGAACGCGCTCGTGATACTAGCTCTTGGCTGTGTGACTTTGGCTACGATATTCAACGTCATGGCTTACGCAAATGGGCTTGTAAGGACTGTATCCTCGGAAATCGTCCCATTATCGCGAGTTTTACCTCTTCAGGTCTCCAGAACGCGGCAAATCATCTATGGCGTGAACACAAAACAACAGCACCAGAGGGAGAGAAAAAGAGCACAGCACAGCTGAAATCCGAAGGCGCACTGAAATCGAACCAGCCGACTATTGCCTCTGTTTTGAAACTGGACGTCAACAAGGCTACGGAACAGAATATCGCGAATAGCTTCATCTCACGCTTTGATAAGCAACACTTTCAGCGTATGCTAGTCGAGTTAATCGTCAGCAACAACCAGTCCTTTTCCTTCGCCGAGAACCCCATCCTCCGAGAAATCTTCGACTATTTGAACCCCTCCGTTTCGATCCAACACGCCAACTTGAGTGCCACGGCTGTCCGATATAAGATCATTCAAGAGTACAACCGCCACAAGCAGAAAGTTATCGAGGTGTTGAGGAACTCCCCTGGAGCGCTTCATATCTCATTTGATGGCTGGACGTCTCGAAATAAGCTTGCCCTGTACGGCATTGCTTGTTTTTTCAGAGACGAGAAGAATCGGCCATGCAAAATCATGATTGGGGTTCCAGAGGCTCATCGTCACTTCGGCTCAACGATCGGTGGGGAGGTTCTCGACGTCCTACACACTCTTGGCGTGAGTCCAGAGAAGATTGGCTATTTCACGCTCGACAATGCTGAAAACAACGATAGTGCAATGGAGGTCATTGGTGCTGAACTTGGGTTCGATGGCCGACTACGCCGAGGACGCTGTTTTGGCCACACAATTAACTTGTCAGCCAAGGCGCTCTTATTTGGAAAAAACGCCGACGCGTTCGAGCAGCAATTATCAGGTGCCGAAGCGTTATCTGATACTGAATACGCTCGATGGCGCAAAAGAGGACCAGTTGGCAAGTTACACAATATTGTAGTTGATGTGCGTATTAGCCATCGGCTGATTTACTTATTCAAGGAGGTCCAGAGGGTAAGCGGTTTTACTAAGCTAAATCCAATTCGTCTCATACTAATTCGATCTATCTAACAGGACGAAATTAATCGCGCCACCACCCTTAAACTCCGATCGAAGAAACCACTCAAGCTAATTATCGATAACGACACGCGTTGGCTATCTCAACTCTACATGATCCGCAGGGCTCTACGGTTGAAAACCTCTATCGAACTCTTACTGATCAAGTATAAAGCGCAATGGGAGGACGAAAATCGGTCTAAAAAGACTGGCCAAGTGACACAAGCCAAGTTGGCGAAAAAACCACGCATCCTCCGAGACGAGAATCAGCTAACGGACAAAGACTGGGAGGTTCTTTACCATTTGGAGGCTATTCTGACCGTTTTTGAGACTGTGGTAAAGACGCTTGAGGGTGATGGACACGTCCGCAGGCGTAAGCAAGGCTGGACTGGCTCCTACGGCAATATCTGGGACGTGGTGCTTGGCTATGAGTTGCTTCTTAACACACTGGAAGAATACAAGCGGCTTGCTGCTGATTTTCCTGATCCAGAGCACTTCCGCATCGGAATCAACCTTGCTTGGGGTAAGCTGGATGAATATTATCAGCGGCTGGACGAGACGCCCATCTACTATACAGCTATGGCGCTCCATCCAGCTTATCGTTGGGACTGGTTTGATGAAACGTGGGCACATAAGCCTAGTTGGGTTGAAAAGGCAAAAGAGATGGTTGCCGACGTCTGGCTGTCCGATTACGCTCATCTCGAGATTAGAACCAGCAGCAGCAGAGGCGACGACGAGCCACCAGCAAAAAGACCTCGGTTTTTCAACCCCTTCGAGAAGAACAGTCGTCTGCCAAGCTCAATACCACCCTACGCAGCAGCTATTGTTGGTGACGAGTACCAAGCGTGGCAGACGGATCGTGACGTCAGCGACGGCAACGTTCGTGATCCAATTGGTTACTGGATCACTAAGCAAGGCAGATATCCTCGGTTATCCAGGATGGCATTGGACTTCCTGACGATCCAGCCGATGTCAGCCGAGTGTGAGAGGTTATTTTCAGCTGCTGGCAAGATGGTCTCGGGGTTGCGTACGAACCTAGATGCTGAGATTATCGCCATTTGTCAGGTTTTACGCTCTTGGTACCGTGCTGGCCTTATCAAGGACCTGGATCCATTGCTTAAGTCGCACCTTGAAAGCAAGTTGGATGGCGGTTGTGGGACTCTAAGCGACGACGAGCTGGCGCTTGCTGAGTCAAAATGGCTATTGGAGGGCGAGGACAGCGCCAGCGAGGTTGACGATTCAACACAGCAGCAACAGGCTGAAGAGTTAGTGTCAACCTCTGAAAGTGAGGCTGAATAGGCACCGACGAGGTTGTGAATAGCCTCAAAGATCCACTATAAATCCACTTATAAATCCACGTGTGTACATCCATTCCACTCTGGTCGAATATGTGCTACATCCACTATGTAGTTGCCTAAAAATCGCACATCCACTCTACTTGGTCCCAAAGTGGAGTGGATGTAGTGGGTTCGACCCTTGGACCTACCTTAGACCCCTAGTTTAGGCCCGTCACAAGTAGTCCACCGCCCTCCGGACGAAAAATATACAAACAAACAAACAAAAAACAATCAAACAAGTAGTCCACCCAACTCTCCTGTAAAAAATTTTCCTTGGCACCCGCTGTTAGCGTTTTGCTAGCGGAAAAGTTTTTGCAGGCCAAAAATGGCGGCAAATGCGGCTGTGGGGCTAACGGGACTCTAACAGCTGCCACAAGCAAGGGATTCAGAGAGTTGACCTTTCTTTGCGATGCTTGCCCCTACGATATTGATGAGCCTCGCGAGCTCTTGACATCGCCTTCGGGCCTTTTTCTTGTGTGTGTGGTGCTTCCGGCTCCTTTGAGCCTTGACTTCCTGGCTTCGCGAGCCCCCGACATTCTGGGCTTCCCGCCCTCGACTTCCCGCCCGACCGACCTCTGCAGCTTCGGCTGCCCAGACAACACAAGCAGCCATCCGCTGCTCGACCTCTTGGGACCTCTTGGGACCTCTCTATACGAGGCCTCAATGCCTCCCTGCCTTTTGTAGCTTCAAGCTACATGACCGACCTCTGCAGTTGAGTACTGCCCAGAGAACTCCTTTCTTCTGCAGCTTCGGCTGCCGCCTGGAACACAACCGGGCCCCGACGATTTGTCTCACTGCCTGAGACCACCAGACACAAACCGCTGGGTCAAAATGGTACAGAGCCTGCCTGGAGACCGTGGAGTGGGCCGGTTATCTCCTCCACAAAGCAGCGTGCTGGCCGCCTTGGGTTTTTCTCCTGTGAGGGTTTTCCCCAAGGATGCACAGCTTTGGTCGCAGCTACTGGCGACCTTAGAGGACATGGACTTCCTGCTCTAGGGTGTGGAAAGCTATTTGATCTATCCGTGCAAGAGAATTCTCGGCTGGGGAGGGATCTGTTCCCGCTGACGGGATGCCCTCTTGAAAGAACGCGCCTTTGAGCCGATGATATGCTGGATGGACTAGATGGAGTGGCAGTTACATGGGAACTTGGCCTAGATCACCTGCATTGACGTCCTAGATGATGTGCCTGAAACTACCGTAGGGATGGGCTACGAGTAGAGAAGTGCCCTTGGGGGATGAGCAATGCATAGTGCTCCCCGTTGCTGCAAGTGGCCTTTGTGGGTATCAGGGGCAAGGTCGTATACGACAGCAATTGTAGATAGTTCAGCTCAGCACGTCCTGTGCCCCAATAGGGGACTTCACGGGCCTTCATGGCCCCCGGACGAAAAATATACAAACAAACAAACCAGCTCTGACCTCCGCATAATGGTAGTGCCAGTACCTCCTAACTTTGCAAGTTGGAAATTACAGCCAAGATAACTCGCACTTTAACATCTCCCCCAAATCGTATATTCTTTATGGAAATCGACTAGATGCCCCATTCTACGCTATAAAATGCGATTGTCTTCGCATTTTTATGAAAAATCTAATTGTGGGTTGTTGGGATGATGAGTGAAGTTGCAAGGTGCCTATAGCGCCATAGATCTCTCGGGGAGGATAGACGTACTCACTAACTCAACTTAGCAACAAGACAGATTCTTGGCGAACGATGCAGCGTACTGGGATCGCCACGTAAGATCGCGCCAGTAGCTTCTTAACGCGTCGATCAATTACGCTAAAATTTAGGGCCCCTGACGTGTTTCTGCAATCAGGAGTCCTGTTCGACCGAATCGATCGAAAATCGATCGAATGCTTAGCGCCGTTCGATTCGATATCGAATGAAATGTGGCATGTTCGATTCGCATGTCGAATGGAGTGCACCCATTTGATTCGATGCGAACCGAACGCCAAGAAATTCGATTCGACATTCGTAAGACTTGGCATCGAATGAATCTATCGATTCGATTCCCGTTCGTAAGATGCCCAACCCTGTATTCTTGTATCTACTGGGCTGACCATCTCGATGACTCGGATCCCGCAGAAAGGATGAAAGACCTACAGGACGGCAACGTCGTTCATGCCCTCCTCAAAAAGAAGTTTCTATATTGGCTAGAAGCTCTCAGTCTGTTGCGAAGTATGCCGGAGGGAGTCATGGCGTTGCACAAGCTCGAGTCTTTAGTAGTAAGTTGCTATAACTATGCCTACACTGGAGATGGCCTAAGAAGTTCACAGAGAAACTCGGAAGAGCGACGGCTGGCAGAACGCTGCGAGATGCGCGCCGCTTTATTCTTTCCTACAAATCGGCGATAGAGATTGCTCCATTGCAGGTCTATGCGTCAGCACTGGTGTTCAGTCCCGAACACAGCCTCATTAGAGAGCTCTTCCAGAAGGAAGAGCCGGGTTGGATGATATCGAAACCAAGGATGGAAGCGAATTGGAACACTTGTCTGCAGAGACTCGAGGGCCATAGCGACTGGGTGACGTCAGTCGTGTTCTCGGCGGATGGCCAGTGGATCGCATCGGGGTCGGGCGATGGTACGGTCAAGATCTGGGATGCGGCGACGGGTGAATGCATACAGGGTCCATCAATCAAGCCATACCTTTTTCTGCCGGCAGAATTTTTCGAACGTTTGTGTGAGTGATTGCAAGTATGTACTAGGGGGGTCTCGTGACGTCGCGTCAAGCTCAACCCCCCCGTTCGCCCCTCACAGGGGGGCAAGCAAAAAGTCGTTGACTCGACAAATTTAGGTACATTGACAGGGGTCCTTTTCAGCTACTGAGGCCTCCCCGCACGCAAATCCCGCAAAGATGTTGCTGTCCCACGTTATCAGTGATGAGAATCCATCATCGTCCCGACTCATGGATCGGAGAAGCCATCTCGCTGATACTGTCATATCGCACAACAAGGCCAACGTGCCCTCTTCTCAGTGAAGATGGCGCGTCGCTGGTTTGAGAGAGTTGAATCCAAGGTCAGAAAGCTACGGCTGGCCGCTCCCCAGGAACCTGCCTTGGCTCCTTCACAAATACCTTAGTCAAAGAGATGCTTTTACTCTAGTAAAAAAGAGGTCCTTACTTTTAGTTAAACGAGATCCCTGCTCTAGTCAAATCACTTTGTCCTTAGTGAAAAAAGAGGTCTGTGCTTTTAATCAAAAAGAGATCCTTGCTTTTATTCAAAAGCGGTCCCTGCTCTTAGTCAAAACGTTGCCCTTAGTCAAAACAGATCCTCAGTCAAAAAGAGGTCCCTATTTTAGTTACGAGATCCCTGCTCTAGTCAAATCACCTTGTCCTTAGTCGAAAAAGAGGTCTGTGCTTTTAGTCAAAAGAGGTCCTTGCTCAAACGAGACCCCTGCGCTTGGGATTTGGCAACGGAAATCGCGCTGAGCTTGATTACATATGGATAAGATCGACCCATTCCTGCTACCTAACTCATCGCCCACTCCGGCTCTTCTAATCCATCTTCACTCTGGACTCCGGTCCATCCACTCGGCTCATCACTGCCCAAGAACCGATTATCGCTCTCCAGCAACCCTAAATCGCCAATACCGACGTCCTGGGAGTCCCAACAGAATGGCAGGCAGTTCTCGAACCTCCAGTCCAGCGGCTCGCCGAGGTTGTTGTTCGAGCTAAACTTGCCAATGGCGTCGCTGAATGGCTGGCACAACATTATTAGGAGCTTCAGGGACAGGCTGACGCGATCGGCATCGGCAGTCTTCGGAACTTTGAGGATGTAGTTGAGGGAGGACGGGTTTTGGAGGGTGCTAGTACTGGTTATAGGGTGGACGTAAGATGCCAGTTTGTCGTGGATAGGGACGAGGCAGTCTTGAAATTTGAGGGCTACTGAGTCCGTGGTGCTGCAGTAGGAGAGTATATCGAGGCAGATGCGGGCTTGGACTAGGTCATCTTCCCAGGATGAACGAGAGAATTGGTGTACTTGTTTTTGGGCGATGGAGTGGAGGAGCACGACGCAGGAGGTAAATGATTGGAAGCTAAAAAGGAAATATTAGGATCCATAAATCAGAGCACAATGGGGATCGGGTTGCAACTAACATGATAAGCCAGCATCTTTTGAATATTCCCTGTTCTGCTTGCAGCAGGCTTAGTATCCGGGCCGAGTGTCTTGCTGCTGTCATAGCTTGATCTGCATGGTTGAGAAACGTCTTCCCAAAGGGCTTCCACAGAATGTCATGCCCATGGTCAATCCCGGAAGATCGGACGAACTGAGATGTAATGCGGCGATAGAGCAGCATCGTAGTTCCGAGATAGAGGAGATGAGTAGCCAAGATGGATCGCCGAGCCTCAAGGAGAAGATCTTGCTGGCAGATATTAGCGAGATGCATTTGACTAGGGAGCTCATTGTGCCAGCGCTGAATATCTTTATTTACGGAATCCATCGTTTGACTGGTCAGTTCCTTAGAGGACAGGTGCATCCGCAGAATCTCGGCGTTTAAAAGGGCAATCTTGGTTATCTCCGTCTGGATGACTGTGGTATGCTGTAAGCGAAATAGCACAAATGGTCTATAGGTTAGCTTACTGTGGCTAATGTCACATGCATAATCGGCTTCCACATCCACCAACTGTATTGATGTCAGTCTAAAGCTGACTATGAAAGAAAGGTGTGATTAAAATACCGGAACCACTTCTCAGAAAGATATATCACCACCCGAAATATATCCAAGAGTCAAAGAAAGCCAACTAAACAAAGTTAGTGAATGTTGATGAGACCGGTTCACATCAGCCTACTTTAAAAAGAATAGTAATGTCCTCCAAGTCCTTCGATAGTCGACCCATTTCTCTGAGGAGAGCCTCGGATAGTGACAAGATTTCTCCTTTAGGTTATATCTCTAACATGCCCAGACCCACCTCTATGCAAATAGAGTTAGCCCTATCAAAAGAAATAGGGTCTCGCAGAAGGGAACGAGTTGACGAACCAATGTAAGCAAGTGAAACTGTCGCCTTGTTCATGATGTTATACATTGCTAGCATCGTGCATGCCTTAATTGCGTCGAGTGGTTGCTCCTCCATCAAGTACTCAAAGAAGTGTTTTGCCACGTCGTAGAAGACGCCATCCATCCCGACCTCGAAATCGTCGGCGTTATATTGAACCCCAACAGCCGCAACTGCGGCGAGACAGCATAAGGCGGTTCTGACTTGGTATGGGACAGCCATCGCTTCCAAACACTTTCTCGTAGTAACTTGAAACCTGTTCGCGGGAGAAGACATGAAATAGCTTCCCGCTGGAGCTGAAAAAGCTGTGGACGGCGGCTTGTGTAATAGAGGCGTTGGAGATGACGAGGGACATCAGGAATGTTGACGCATCTGATGATAATTCTCTCGGTGTTGGAGAAGGAGTGGGAACTTGGGCCTTTCCATGCGCGTCATCCCCGACATGCGACTCCTGGAGGAGACGGGGTTTTGCGGTTTCTCGCACTGGAGTATCGGATCCGAGCGGCTGCTCCTCAGACCCATTCGTGGGACTCGAGAGACCGCTAACCCCCGGGCTGGTGCTGGAGGAGTCACCAACTAAGGAGCGGAAGTCATCGGTGGAGCGTATTTGTTGTAGCAAACGGTCCGCTTCTTGGTCAGGTTTGGCCTGCAATGCATGAAATATCGTCTCCAGTGTTTGCAGACGGGACTTCATAGCGACTCGCCTTGACTGGTACTCGTAGCAGCAGGGTCGTTCCTTGGCAATATAGGCGCCACACCGTGGTCGGCGGCCATCGCACTGGAGAGACACCAGTTAATCAGGAGCTTGGAACGAAGACGGGACTAGTCACCTTCACTTTGCCCTGACGACAGTCCTGGCAGGCCTGCCTCACGCTGCGGATTCTCTTGCCGAGCCGTTCACTGGCGAGTGCAGCACCACGTGACCCCGCGAAATTATGGTGCTGTAGCGACTGCTGAGCAGCTGGCTGGATCGGGCGAAATGAGGAAACCATGGTAGACCATGTCAAAATGCCAGCACTGGGGCCTTGCTGGGTATCCTGTTCTCTGGGGGGGGACGGCCGTGAGCAAGAGAGAAAGAGATGAGTTACTTATCCATGGTATGGGTGTGGTTTAGGGGCATGGTAGCGAGCATCTACAGGGTACGTTTTCCCCAGCCTCGACAAAACTACCTTCTAATTACATGTTTCGAAAGAAAACTGCCTTTCTGACTTGTGCAGCCAAGCTCTAACAACTGGCGGCTCCAGTGGCGACGTCTCTTCTAATTTCAAGTGACAGGTCATAACGCCTCTAACAAGACCATGACGTTTTCTCACTTGCTCACAGCCAATAGGGAGGGATTTTAAGGAGTTCAGCGAACACCCAACTCAAGTGGGGTCCACCAGATATTGAGAGCGGCCCGCCCGAACATGGGCGAGTGCGCAGCCCAAGTTATGGGTCGTTGTGCCTAAATATTTTCGAAAGATGCATTTAGACCACCCTGGCAAACTGTTCTTGGTGGAGGCTTCAGGACGCGGCGCTGAAGAGCTTGTTGGGAAGGATTGCCGACTTTGTGTGCTCCTTGCGCTTGGGCGTGGCGCTGCGGCGGCATGCATGCTGTCACTGCATTCGACCTGTCGAATTTAGGCATGAATCAGGGAGGATTTGAGGGGGGCAGGTGAGCTAGACCCTAGCACCAATGATAACTATGCGGAATATCCCGTGGTGCTAGCACAGGTTCCATAATTCCTCTTAAATAAGATTGATCGGCGGAATCGACGAAGCACATACTCGACCGAGAGCGATTCGATATCCTGGCCAAGAAGAAGACGTTTCTGTCTCGCATCGCCAGGGCAAGTACGTCAACACCGATGCGCTCCCTGGAGCACAGCAATATACGCGACGCGGCCTTCGTTATGGCCAACCCAGAGGCTGGTTTAGCGCCACGCTAAAGCCAACTTGGATTTCTAGATTCCTACTGTGCGAAAGTATCAATTTCTTAGGTAGAATCTAATATGCCTAACACAAGATGTTTCCAGCATGACAAGTAGACTCGGCGAGTCATTTACTAGAACAGCTACTGATATGACTTGTTATTGTGTGCTGAAATGGTCTGTCTACTCCTCGGGGCCTGTGCGCCACTGGGGCAGCCACGGCACTACTCCGTATTTAGTGCATCATTGACGTTGGAAGCCATTGAAAGTGACAGATACTACGGAATCCTAATGCCACGAGCCGCTAATATGGCGAGCCATACATGCACCGCCCCGTACAACGCACCACTGGTCTATTAGTCAGCAATAGCACTATAAATCCCCTCCCTAAGTGCCCTAAGGGCCCTGTATTTATGGGCTATCTTGACCACGCAAAATACAGCATTTTGCACCCCTTCTATGGCCTTCTATATGACATTTGCTACAGGTAGGTAATTTCTTTTCTAGCGGCTCCTGCAGCTCGGGCTCTTGGGGCTGCTGGGGCTGCTGGGGCTCTTGAGGCTGCTGGCGGGGGGGTTCTCGGGGCTGCTGAGGCCCGTGGTTGTGGTGAGAAAATCGGGTTTCAGTGCGATGTTTGAGATGCCACAATTCGTAAGAGTCTTCCTTTTGCTAGAATTGAAAATTGGCAGCCTTGACGCTAGCGATTGCAAGCATATAAAACAGTAGGTCGCTCAGAGCCTTGCCAAAATGAGCGTGAGTGGCGAATAATAAATTTATAGCCACCAATTGCTGCATAAATCATAAGATCTAAGTGAAGATCTTCTCGTGAGGTATAGACTTGTTGAGGTGGAGGTCCATTGTTGTTACAGGGCCCTTAGGGCACTTAGGGAGGGGATTTATAGTGCTATTGCTGACTAATAGACCAGTGGTGCGTTGTACGGGGCGGTGCATGTATGGCTCGCCATCTGTTGCCTTTAGTGTTTGAAACCTGAAAACTTTGTGGGTGGGTCCATGAGTCGTAATATCGTAGGTCACGGTCGCTTCACAGGAATGAAGCATTTAGAGGATAAGAGTTAAAAGGGGCGCGTATTGATTTCGAGCTAGGTGGCGCTATTCTGTTCGCATTCCCTGAGGGCCTGGTGTGGGGAAGCAGATAAGCAGGTACTGGGGCTACTAATTACCCTATGATCGACGCTCTCCTTACATGATGCATGTTGGGTACATCGCCCCGCAATCTGCAACTTTTCGTTATGTGGAGACTAAGCCGTTGCCGTCGTCTCTCTACCATAGTTACCAGCCTGACGTTAGCGTTCGGTGACAGGGCTGAGATGGCATACCGCTCGAACCATCCTATTCATTGTTGCGTCGGGAGTATGAGTCAGAGGTTCCGTCGTCACTCGCCTATCGTCACTCGTCAGTTCAAAGTCGAGAGCCCGAAGGAGTTTCCCTGTACTCTCAAACAAGAGAGACACTTGCCCACTCACACATTGAAGCAGACTCACACGTAGAGAGAGGGGGTGGGGGGAAAGGGAGGGCCTGACCCAGTGAGGCTTCTCTCGAGAAAACACGAAACTCCTTCAACGGACTCACACACATAACAACGCCCACGCATATCCTCCATCTCACGTCTCTCACCGCAGAAAGCCCCCGATCACTCCGAACTCGGATGGACACGGCTAGGCATCCCTCGCGCTCACCATCCGCGACACCCACAACCCCCAATGGAAATCATCACGCCCCAGGACTACCAGAACAATGCCCGCCAGCGCCAGTACCGCAGGCTCCGGCCCTGCGACGCCTGCCGCAAGCGCAAGACGCGCTGCGTGACCAAGGACGGCGACAGCGACTGCGTCCACTGCCAGCTCCGGGCCACCGCCTGCACCTTCCAGCACGACCCCCCCGAGCGCCAGGCCACCACCAGCGCAAGCAGCAGCAGCGGCGGCGTGTACAGCATCAGCGGCGACGAGCAGGCTCCGGGCCTCGACGACCCGAGCCTCCAAGGCGGCCAGAGCTCCAGCCGGAGCCTCAGCCGGAGCCGCAGCCGGAACCGCAAGGAGTCGCCGGACGAGGTCCGGACGCTCGTCTCAGAGACGCAGTCGCCGGTGCAGTCGTCAGTGCAGTCGTCGGTGCAGTCGTCTGTGCAGTCGTTCCTCTCGCCCGCCGGGACTCGCGCCTCCGGGGACAGCAGCAGCCGACATCACCACCACGCGCCGTCCGTCATCGTGCCGGATCTCGTCGAGCCCGATCCTGATCCCCTGGAGCGGACGCTGGGCTGCTCGTCGTGGCGCTTCGCTGAGCTGTACGGCTTGGGTAGCGACATGGAGCCCATCCTGATGCGCTACCGCCCCTACGACATTCACACCCACGAGTTCAGTCTGGAGACGCACTCGATTCGCCGCGTGCTCGAGCACGACGAGGGCCAGGAGTATCCCGTCACCTTCCACCTGGCTGCCGACGAGAAGGCCGTCGACCTTGACCCGACGCACGCCCTCGTCGACGCCATCGAGGCCTGCGTGCACCCTCACGGCCAGAGCCTCCTCGAGCTGTTCTGGCGCCATGTCCAGCCGTGCTATCCCATCGTGTCAAAGGACGCCTTCATCAGCATCCACAGCCAGTCCTACCGCAACACCCCCGCCGCCCTGCTCGGGGCGATGTACCTATCCGCCACCCGCTGGTGGACCTACGACCCTGAGCTCTCGATCCGTACGCCCCCCGACTCAGCTCTCCTGCGCAGGATGCTGCGGTCCGCTCTCCCATCGTCATATCACCGCCCTAAGCTCTGTTCCATCCAGGCCGCCCTCCTCCTCCTGCAGTGTCAGCCCGAGGATCCCCTCAACCCAGATCACACCTTCCAATGGGGCCTTACCTGCCAAGCGCTCGCCATTGGCCAGTGTCTCGGGCTTCACCTCGATGCCACCAACTGGACCATCCCTAAGTGGGAGCGCAACGTCCGCAAGCGCCTAAGCTGGGCTCTCTTCATGCAGGACCGCTGGACTGCGCTGGCGTACGGTCGCCCGGTACACATCCACGATGACGACTGGACGGTCAAGGACCTCACTGCCGCCGATTTCTCCGACTACGAGTGTGAAGGATCAACAGTCACCCCAGGCCCAGGCCCTGACGATAACGGCAGATCCATCGCGTCCACAGGCACAGCGCAGTATATGCAGATGGTGCAATTAACAAAGATTCTTTCCGCCATCTATTTGAACTTCTACACAGCGCGGACGTGCCGCGAGCAGGACACCGTCACTCTCTTCGCCAAGGCCAGGCCGCTCTTCGACATGCTTACTAATTGGTATCACAGCATTCCTCCCACACTCCAGATGAATATCATCTACCATCGCAAGTTATGCTTCCACGGCTATCTCCACTTCTCCTACTACGGCGTGGCCATGACACTGCTCCGCCGCCTCATCCGGTCCACCGCCCTCTCCCCACGCTGCACTGACGATCGTGTCCTCTCCGACATCCGCCAGATCGCACTCCAGACTGCCCAGAGCGCCATCAGCTTCGTCACCAACCTTCGCCCGGACCACCTCGAGGCGTTCTGGTATTTCACCTCGCCCTACCTCTTTTCTCTGCTCGGCTCCTTCACGACCCTGCTCCTGGTAACATCTCCATCATCCCAGGAGCGCCACTTTTGGCGGGAAACCCTCAACTCATATCTATGGAACCTGCGCATGATGAGCAAGAGCCACGAGCCCATGCAGTATGCCGTGAATCGCCTCGATGGCGCCATCCTGCGCGGCTTGGAGCACGCGCTGGCTGTTAACCTCAACGAGCCACTCAACAAAGTTAGCCCCATGGTGGGGAATTACACATCTAATGTCTATGAATATACCGACTTTAGTGATTGGGACCTAGCTGTGGGGGGCAACGGAGCATATGATCTCCTCGGCGGTCTGGCCGTGCAGCAAGATCCCATAATGGCTCCAAGGGATGATCTGGGCAAGGTGGGGAATCTGTCTACATCTACCTACCGACACCCAAGGTAGATAAATGGGCGCCCGCTACATCCGCACCCGGATGCGGATTTAGAATTGCCGCACCCGGGTGCGGAAAGTATGTAAGCATTCATCGCCCACAACACAGCTGCGGTTACCAGGGATTGCTGCTGCCAGTCATCGCGCGCAACGTTCAAATCCTAAGATCCAGAACGGCGATGAATTCCTCATTATCCCGTTGAATATGTTTAACCCTGCTGCTCTTTACCATCCTTCTCGGCCGCCTCCCAGATCTCACGCATGCCTCTTCTACTAGAACTAGAAAAAGGATTCTTTTCCATCTCTGCGGCTACCTGAGCCTCAACCCGATCGTCTTCTGCCTTGCTCCAATCTAGGTAGGCCATCATCTCCTCCTTGGTCCAATCTCTAGAGCCTGTTGGCATCGTATAGCGCTTGCCCATTTGCTTCCAGTCAAGACACCACTGGTAGCTTGCTTTATCGTACCGCAGAGGCAGACCCAGGGCCTTCCGATACTGCTGGTTAGTTTTGAGGCTGCCACGAGGCTGCAGCTTATACTAAGCATCTCTAGCAGCAGTATATCTCCGATAGATAGCCTGCGGGTCATCATATCTCAGTGCCGGCGCTGTTGATGCTGGTCCTGATGCTGTTGACGATGATGCTGCCGGCGCTGCCCCTGCCTGCCCCTGCCTACGCTGACGATGCTGACGGCGCTTCCCTGCCTCTGTCGATGATGCTGCTGGGCCTGTGCTGCCTGTGCCGCTGGTGTTGACGATGATGCAGCTGGCACTGCCCCTGCCTGCCACTGCCTGCGCCGACGATGCCGACGATGCTGACGATGCTGCCGGCGCTGCCTGTGTTGATGCCGCTGACAATTGTAAGAGCTCCTCGTTCCGCAGAGGGCATGCCTTCGAGGTCATCTTATGACCTAATGTGTGGCATCTGCTGCATTTAGGCTGTGCCTTCGGTTGTGCTACTGCCTCAACTGCATCAAATGCACTAGGCTCTCGCCTCGTGTTTGTCATCAGCTGATTGCGTCTCTCGTTACGTTGGCTCGAGGCTGCTCTGGGTTCTAGCATAGGCTGTGGCTGAGCTATATCTCGCTTCAAGTGCCAGTGGGGATGGAAATGCTCCAGTAAAAGGGCCTGCCTTTCCACCTCGAGCTTTCTTAAGGTATGAGCACACGGTAGTCCGTGGGAGGATGTGAAGGTCTGGCTGCAGGGAGCTTTAAGCGCTGAAAGCAACCGCTGTTGGTCTTGCACCTTCCGTAAGGCCTGATGTGAAACCCAGCCCCGTATAGCCTCGAATAGTACTCCGGAAATATCTAGCGGTATCCGTACCTGTTGAGAGACCCGTATGTGATTGTGTAGAGCGTATTCCTGGCCCGGTCGATGGCTTAGGACCCACGAAGTTCCGTCTAGGGATTGTTTAGCAAGTACTGAGAACTTGCAACCTGTTCCTCGGCTGCATGTACGGCGTTTTCGTTCAGTAGATGTACTTGGCGGTAGCCCATTTCGATCAAAAGCGAAGATGACTCTGACTCGGCCATTTGGTGTCTTCATGGACTTCCCTGTCGTAAATGCATAGCCTCTAGGCTTCGCCCAAGAATTGATAGCTGCGAGAAGAGACTCGCGTGAGTCGTATATGCCTTCCGGTGGAGCACATCGTCAGGAAATGCTGCTTGGGCCATAGCGGTTGCGTCTGGGAACTGCCGTTGTGGTCGGCAGCGGCGGCAGCAGCAGCAGCAACCTGTCAACCTAACACCGATACACGAATGCAGACAATGAACAAGGATCAGTGTAGATTGAGGACCATCTATTCTATCTAAGGAGTGTCTAAAGTTAGTCTTATATAGTTAGAGTCGGTTATTCCTAGCGAGTGTGTTTAGCAGCTGCTGCCAGAGCTGAGACTGCTGTGTGTTTGATCCTTCGGATGCTCTCTATCCGGTTCGGGTAGCCCCTATCCGTGTGTGTCTGGATGTCGTTATCAAGGCCTCTTGCCGCTTCCTCTATCGAATAATAGAAGACCGAATCCAAATCAGAACCAGCCGTAGCCGCTTCAGCTACCGGATCTTGCCAATCCCATGGCCCACATTGGACCGGAATCGGGCCTGCCATGTCGAAGTCCATCATCGTTGGCATCTGGGGACACCATGTGCTGCGCATGTCTACCAGCTCGGCGATGCTCAGATGATCTCCTGTCGGTGCACCCAGGGCGCTTGGATCCAACATATCTGGGAAGAGGCCATTGGCGGGCTGCCATTCACGCTTGCTCGGTTCTTCAAAGGGACTGAATGAGTTGGTAGTCGATCTTCCGGACGATGATGCCCAGGATGGCATCGATGAGGGTAGAGTTGAAGCAACCCCTACACACTCATAGGCTGATGATGACTCGACAACCACCTTGGGGGTAGTGGGCAAGCGTTCTGGCCCACCAGCCGCAAGAATATGGGGACTTCTCCTTGGCGAATGGGACATCGACTGTAAACGTGTATTGTCGGGAGAAGAAACACTAGACGAGTCTGACGCGGAGCCACCTCTTTATTTGTATCCCACCATCTTGGCGCAGCACTCACAGTAGTAGAGGTTGTGGGCGATGCGGACCATGCCTATGGTACTGATGTCGTCGGTGGATGTGACCTCGACGGACCGGGCGCATCGCATGCAGCGAAGCACCTTGACGGAGGCGATGGGGAGTTGTACTGATCCCATGCTGTGTCTATACTGGCTGTAGAGGCGGAGTTGGATGTGTTGTCTGAGTCGGAGTAGACTGAAGACGAGGACGAAGAAGAGCCGTAGTGCTGGCTAGAAGGTCGGCTGGAGGAGGGCATGGCGATGTAATATAGATATCTCCACGTCAGGGAATGGGAGGTGCGCTGGCTGACGGGTTGTGTCAGTATGGATATTTCCGAACGAGTCGCCCCTGGGCGCCCCTTTCGTCCTTAATGGCAATTATTCCCATCCATCTTGCGAGGCTCTGGCATTGGGACATCCGGCTCAGCGGGTCTCCCTCACTCTCTAGGGCGTGCCCGCTGGCGCAACATCTACTGGAAGCGCCCGGTTGTTTCGGAGACGTCTTGTAATTCCTGATGGCCCCTGATGTCCGACCCTCGGCTCCCCTGAATAGCTGCTCGTTTCTCCAGTCCCGACTCTCAAGGGGATCTGGATCTGACCCTAGCCTTCTTACTGTGGAGGCTTGTTGCTTGACAACTCACTGTCGATGTGTTGTGGATTATCTACGGTTTTCCCCTGCGAAGAGGAAGAGGCTGTGTGTATTTATTACGGAATGCCCCTTTGATCGGTTTTGGTGCGATGCTGTGACAGTGGATCCCGAATTGGAATTTCACTTATGCGGCCGGAGTAATTTTGCGCCCCCCCCCCGCCCCCATATTCCTCGTGGAATCCAATTCCCGTAGATGGCATGAATTAAATGACATGACATGATGGCTAGATACCATCCGAAGGGAATCTTATTGCTGCAGATGCCGGTTTTGATTTGACGTGGACGCATGGCATCTCTTGGCTCCATCCCACCAGACCAGGACTTAGCTATCTCATCTGCCCTCAAGGTCGCTGCGCATGCAATCACACATGACGGGCTCGCACGCTGCTGCCAAAGTCCGAACATCTTGCCTCTGTCCCAGCGCGAAGGCGCTCATCACATCCCCATCTGGACAACTCGACTAACGTCGCTAGCGTGTCTTCTCTTATACATCCCATGTGCGAGCACCGCCGGGTCCACTGTGGCTCATCAACCTCTGATCGTTCGGCCGTCTGGGATGGGTCATCCTCTGGCCTGAGCTGGCGGTACCGATGGGCAGAGTGAGCTGTGAGGTTTCAAGGGACCTGATGGACAGCTGTGGCAGATGGCCTTGTTTGATCGTCTCGTCAAGTGTCTTGGTTGCTATCTCGATCCATCCTCAATTTACTCCCTCTCGCCACCGTTTAAACTAATGCACCCTAACGTCTGGTGATACAGACGGGCAACCCACTCATCTCCAGCATAAAATTGAGCCGGGAGGGAGGACAGTCGCTAACATTTTTTCACGAGCAGATAGTCTCTCCTCAATTATCACGCGCAGGCAAACACTGGGTCCCGCAGCCGGTTAACAGTGGAAGGCATTAGACCACCGTGTGCTACCCATCTTGATCATCCTCATCTTGTGAGTTCTCCGCGTAAGAGCATCTCTTGGCCTTTGGGTGGCCCTGGATTTTGGTTTGAGGGAAGTAGAGCACTGGCATCGGGCCGGCCCTGTGGCAATACCAGATGATAGTGACAGGATATGCAGATGATATGTGGTCTTGGGGGGGAATAAACGAGGTTTAGCAATAAATGCCTGGAAATGAATGGGTGAGTATGAGCTGAAAAGCAAGCGAGGCTATCACATCCTGTTAGTGTCACCCGGAAATCGGAATCAATGAAAATGAAGGCGTCGTGACATGTGAAAGCCGCTCCATCTGCCACGGATAGGTGGATCCAGATTGAACTTTTTAGTGGCTGCGGTCCCTGCAGCGGTATTTTACAGAAGGTACCTGCTTACAACGGACTTCCTGATGAGCGCTTGAGGTGCGAGCAACCTAGCCTCTCATATGACTGTTGCGAATATCCAAATATTTTCCCTTTATCGTGATGCCCGTCCGATGATGCCCCTTGGCTGCAGAAGCCACCACTGCAAGCCATGGCTCTATCGGATGAAGTATCCATGGGCGACAACCACGCCGGATATGGGCCGGTTCCACCGCAAGTGGCATAGATCAGAGTTTATTCTCACAGGCATGAAGGTCACACGAACACTGCTGGAGAGTTCCGTCAGGTTTTCGCCACGCCTCGCCGCGTCCGCTGGAGGGTCTGAGAAAAAGAAGGGCCCCAGGAGCAACTTAAGACACACGCCTAGAGTGGGCCTCGAAGGACTTGCCTCGCGAATGGGCTCTATCAAAACATCAAGCCCGGTCCTGGCATGATATAATCATCCAAGACGTGCCCTTGGCGGACACACGGAACACAGTTGTCAGCGGCCTTGTCATCTCAGCAACACTCAAAGTTGTCGGCCGCCCTCAAGGTCTAGGCCGTCAGCGGCCACGCCTTGGCAGGTCTGCATAGGGCTCCATTGTCGGTCCTGTTCCCGGCCGGAGGTGGACCCCGAGAATGAGAAACCGAGCGGACCAATGTCTTATTTCTCTGAGGCAGCAAGTGATACTTTCAAGCACAGAAACACGATACAACACACATGTTATCAGCCCAACCCATGCGTCCTCCCCACATCCGTGAACCCGTGTGCCTCATCCTCGCTTGGATCTGTGTCATCTTCGTCGCCAATAGCAGACTCGGTTTGACTCACAGTGCCATCGGCCCTGCACCCCTGCTCCAGCCATTCGTAAGAAGCTGGTCGAGGGAGTCCTTGATATACACTCCCTGTTCGCCTAGGCTCTTTTTGGCAAAGCCTTTATCTTTTGAGCACACTCGAGACCTTCTAACATCACTCTCATCCACTAAGAGACTCGACCACTTCTGCACACATAAAGACACCCAGTCATACCACTCCTCTCTGAGTGAGCAGATCCTGCACCCTTCTCTGCAACGTCAGCGACCTCATATCTTCAGCTTCTAAAGTAAGTCCCCCTCCATCTCAAAGCCCAGCAACCAATCACCAATATCTCACAGCCAATCTCAATCCAAGAGGCGACAACTTATATCATACTCCACAGTCAATTCAGTACGAAATGGCTGCCACGGATAACAGGTCTCCCCTGGTCAACGCCTGTTGTCCAGCCTGCTGCCGTGCATGCGACCTCAGCGTTCACGACTGCTGTCTGCCATGCGCCACCAGCCCCTTCTGCGCAACTGTCGAGACTGAGTATGAGGAGCCATTCACTGGCCAGGATGGAGGCAAGGACACCAAGAAGTAAGAGGTCGTGGAACAAATAGAGGGTTTTAGCAGCGTAGAGAGACGAACTGGCTCTTGGGGCATGGTATCCATTCTCTGTTCGATGCTAGTGTATTTCTCGAGCAAGTTGATTTGATTGTCATAGATCTATTGAGCATGGTCTCTATCACGATGAGGCGAGTGATTGTACCCTGTCTTTGCCTTATCAATATATGGTTACGGACAAGCAATTCTAAACTCACTCGTCGTCTGCCTGACCCCGCAATGCCTGGCCTTGTCCTTGATTGGACTCCAAGGTCGTGGGTAGGGAGCTGCTGGTCGCGCCAGCATTTGTCATATTGTCGAAGTTAAGGAACCCGAGCCATGAGTCCTCGGGCACGTTGTTGAATTGCCTATCCATGATGTGGTAGGATACTGTGAGAGAACGCCTTGATTTATGGGAGAAGAAGTGTTTTTTATGGTGCAACGTAAGCGTGTGTGCATCTTCCCAAAACCCCTATTTTGTATTTCCAGATCACGACAAATAGTAACATCTTCGGGTTGACTATTTAAATCACAGTCGACACACGGAAAATGGGCAAATCACTTTCCTCCTCACACTGCCCAAGATGTATTCCATCCGCCACTTGCTCGTTATTTGATTCGCTGCTTTCACCGCCGCATTTGAAGAATCCTTGGCGATACGGGTGCCTTCGCTGGCTATAGATGCCGGTTCAGTCTATCTGCGAAGGTAAGTAAGCTACCCCCTATTTTTCGCGCAACCCACTTTTCGCGCGCCACTTACAACCACTTGACCACAGGGCCGGCGATGACTCTCACCTCCACGAGGTGCTTTGGCCAGAGCAGCAGCCAAGGGCCTGTCGGCGGCTATGTGCCTGGGGAGGCTCAAGATGCTATCACCTCGAACAGCAAGGCAGCTTTTCAGGGCGACAGTGGCACCAACCATGGACCACGCCTCCACTGTCGGGGCGCATGCGTGCGGGATAAGAGAGCTGAGCTGGTTGAACAGAGTGCAGAAAGTAGGAGCGCAAGCGATCACAGGCGCCTCCCGAACGGCACCGACGGCGGTGGAGGAAACGGAAGCAAGCATCCCCAAGGTAGGGGAACGTCATGCTCGAGCCAGCGCCAGGCTCTGCATCAACCTGTACACCTTATCAAAGACGCATCCACTCGCGGGTGATGTCAAGCAGCTGGAGATATATGTCACCGATGAAGAAGCTCACGCTGGCGCAAGAAGGAAATGCAGTTGAGCAAATGGAGATAACCCAGGCATATGAACTACCACCATGGCACAGCCACCTGCCCATCGGGTACGTGACGACGGGCTGTCCCAACTCCGTTCCCTTGTCCCGCAGAACCATGAAGGTCCCTACCGATACGGAACTAGCCAGGGTCTTCTTCCCCTCTGGCAGCTTAGCACCTTGTTCTGAGTAAAGCCCTTCAGCCCATGTTCGATATTATCAGATATTGGGGTGAATTGTGTGTTATTCATCTTGTTCTGTGTGTGACTTCTGTCCCCCGCTTGCTTAAGGTTTTAGAGCAAGCTCTATATGCCTTTTCTGTGCTCTGTAGAGGTGGCAACTGTCATGTTTGATAATAATATTTATTAGCCTTTCAAGCTACTTCTATGAGCTTCCTTTTGCCACTATTCAACAGATATATATTGCCTACTAGCCTGCGACATGGCCCTCTAGAAGGTCTTTGTTATCACCGTGTGCGTTCGGTCATCTTGGACTGCGCCTCTTAATCGACTTGGCTAGGGCTCTCTGCAGCTGAAACTGACCGACAAAATTTCAGTCTGGCACTAGAGAGAAAGAGCGGCCTGGCGAGGCGTACATGCAACTAATTAGTGGTCTGATCGACGATGGGGCATGGGTTTGGGAGACGAATGACTTTCTATCCATTCTACGCAGTACGAACGATGAGATTCATCTCTCAAGCCATGAACCTGCCGGATCTAATTTTGCAACGGCCTGCGGTGGCTGAGGTGGCGTTGAACAAATTAGCCAAGAACGGCTCCGCTCGCAACTGGCGCCTGAGCGCTTGGGCCAGCTCTTGTCTGGAACTTGGATGTGCCGAGGACCCGAGCGTCATCCCTTGTACGGAGGCAGGGCCCAAAAGATTTGTCCTGCCCGGATCAGCCACAAGAAAATTCAAGCCGCCATTCAGCCACAATACATCAGTACTTACAGTTTTATTACTTTTAAGCCCCTAATTTCTTCCGACGACAGCTATAATATAGCACGCCTGAGTCCGCTAGAATTCCTTTTAGCGAATGGGATCCCCTATAGCTTCAGAGGGCAGCTCGCTAAGAGACTAAATTCATGTTGTATATAAAGGTACCGACAGGGATAAGCGGGGGTGGCGCTTCTAGCTTGAGGACATAACTTTTGGGCCCTTCCTCCGTACCCTTGGAGCCGATTACCCATGACCTCAGCCCTCCAGATGGTGAGACCGCCGCCTCCTTTTGTATTTGGGGGGGTTCTCAGGAGGCAACCAATGGCAGACGTTCGGGGGAAGGATTCAGTACCCTGCTTCTAGCAGATCGCCCTCTGTTAAAGGTAACCAGGTGCAGGCCCTGTCGTACGCTCGACCCAGGCTGATCTATTCCTTCCCCGATATCCGAAAGACTCGAAAGGACGTGGACGCGAGTGCACGTGCAAGAAAGCCTACATCAGTACAGCTACACATAAGTAGTTCAACGCCTCCTTCGGACGATCCCTCCTTCGGTCAGCCGCCCAGCTCTCACTACACTCGCCCAGCTGCATTGTTCGCTTGCGCTGTGTTCTTCGCTCCTTGTTTAAGTCTGTCCAGAACGCGTCCTTTCGATCGGGCGTCTCCTTCATTCAACACGCCATGGTACCCCCTTTCGATTCTTGACTATTGATCCCTGACAACATCAGCGCAACTGGCCCGCGGTCGTATGTCCCAGCATCATCCACGAAGCGAACTCCACCCCACCGCTAGCCGTCATCGCTATACCCTCGTAATCCCGCTGACATAGCTCTCGAGGTCGTTTTTCGGGTGCTCTGGGAAATTCTACTGCCATGACTTTGCCTAAGCCGCCGACGTCGCTGGACGACTCGTGCTCCGTCATCTACGAGAACATCTTTTACTCTTTCACGCCTGAGGCCTTCTTGTCTCTGTCTTTAGAGGAAGGTGCAAAATGGAAGAAGCTGGAAATGGGAGAGAAGGTTTCGGGGGCCGTCTGTATTGGGGTGACACCCGGTGATGCCGCTCAGGCCAGCCTCTTCGTCGTTGGTGGAACCGGCGGCTCGGATGGCTATACTGGGCTGCAAAAGTACACCTACTCGACCGGCAAGTGGACCACCATCACCCCCTCCGAGTTGATTACTAAAGATCGCCTGTGGCATGGCTCGACATACATCAAGGCCGACGATGTCATCCTCATCTACGCCGGCAGCCGAGACGGAGTCCCGGCCCCCTCGGGTGAAACCTTCACCATCCAGGCATCTGAGCCCTACAGCATCAACTCCTATGGCCCTAGCTCTAGCCCCGGTTTCAAACCTATTCTCCTCAACTGGTCCGATACTGATGCTTGCTTGGTCGGCGGCGACACTGAAAATATCGCCGTAGCCTTGTTCAATCCGACTACAGGCTGGAGGGAATCGGGAGCCACCTTGGCGGAACCCCTGTCGAAGGACTTGAGTTCCGTTCAGGCGATTATGATGCCAGGGGATGATAGCTCCAAGAGCCTCTACACTTTCGATCTCTCACAATCCCCCAATCTGGTCCACCGATTTGTTCTCCAGGACGCCTCCGGCGCGCCCCTTTCCAACTCGGCCGCCGTCATCAATAAGAAGCGCGATCTGTCCCTAGACGACTGGCCAGAGTACAACTCGACGCTTGCACCAACCGCTACGCGACAGAATTTTGCCGTTGCCCAAGGCGTAGACGGCAAGGTTGTCTTCTCTGGTGGTAATTCCAAAGAGCCTCTTGCCATCTTCGATGCTACCGAGAACTCGTGGCTCGATGCCACTGAGGTGTTCGAGGTCAAGAAGCAAATGGTTCTGCCTGACAGCACGTTGGCCTCTTCGACTTTCTCAACTACTGAGACAGCTAGCTCGATTAAGTCTACTAAGTCAACTTCTACCAAGACGAGATCATCCACCACAGAGAACTCGGAGATGCCATCGGCCTCTGCGACCTCTGCGACCTCGACTATCTTGTCGACAGGCGGCTCAACCGCTTCCCTGACAATATCCGAGGCCAGCGCCTCGGCCACGACGGATGCTACAGGCGTGGCCGCTGGCAGTAGTGACGATGATTCCGGTCCCAGCTCCAATGTCATCCTGGGTATCACACTTGGATCGATCCTCGGATTCTTGGCCTTGCTTAGTCTGCTATTGTTGCTCTTGGCGCGGCGACGCAAGGCTAGCAGAAACAGTATGGAGGCTAGCAGCGCCAGGGACTTTCCCTCCGATGAGAAAGACCCGATGGCCTTTGGCAACGGCCCACGCCAGCCGCTCTCGCCCGATCATTTCCGCGGCCATAACGCCACACTGTCTCAGAAATCCTACTCATCCATGGCTATTTTGACGGGCCGCGCCGGAGAGCAGGAGACCAGCCTGGCGCGGAAGCCTAGCAATGATACGACTCGAGGCTCCGGCAACTCTTTGCACAAGCAGCCGAAGGTCACCATCAGCAAGCCCATTCTGCAGCAGATGCAGCACCCTGCTCTGCAGGGATACGACATCAGGGGCGTTGCTTTCTACTCGACCGTCGCAGAGCCCCGACCCTGTGCGGGACCCATGGAAGCTCAGGACGGCATGCGGAGGAGCTCTGGATAGAACCGATACTAGTCCGGCGGCAGCGCATTGCAGATCCTCGGCTTCGACGGTTCCAAGAGGACAACCGTTGGTTCTGAGCAGAGCTCCCGTTACTCCGAGTCCACGCACCATCGTAACACGAGGGCCAGGCAGGACTCGGCAACTGTTCCACCGCTGAACTTTGACTTCCGCCCCGAGGTCCACCGGGTCAATTCCGGCAGCCCTGTTATGGCCGAGTACGGCAAGACCGCCTTCAAGGATGGAGTAGCCGGCAAGGTCGAATGCCCTCCTTCGAGGACGTCGTCGTGGGGCTACTCCAGCGGCATCTCGGAGACCGTCAACGAAGCCTGGGACTCTACCTTCAGCTGGAAGCCATGTGGTGCTGACCGTGCGCCCAGCAGCGTGTACAACCCCAGCTTCTACTTCGGAACGCCGCTCTCCCCAAGCGTCGCGGGCCTGCGGAATCCCCCTATAGGTGTGAGTAGCCAGCCTCAGCTTGCAGTAGCCTCAACATCGTCAGATATGAGCTGGCTGAGTCTCGGTGACCGGTCGCAAGTGTGAAGTTCCTTTCGGCCCCAAACTTGGTGGAGCCGTGGATGCCCCGCATCACCTGCATGAAACGGTTCAAGATGAAGTTTCGACAAAATCTCTCTACGCGCACATACAAACACGGCACTCCCTCACACCCTCCCTGGGACCTAGATCCCCGGAGGGGAGATATTTCTTTTTCCTGGTCTCTTGATAACCGCCGCATAACTCGGCGTCGACATCTCTCAGTCTCGACCTAATCTGTTTCATATTCGTTTTTTTTTAACTTCTTACTATACATTCTAGACGCGGACCCGGCACTGGTCATTCTCTCGCTCGATCATTGTTCTCTTATGGTCCCACCATCTCCTGTTGCATGTAATTGGCTAGAGGCACAGATAGAGGAGACTTTGGGGGGGGGGGGAGGAGGACATCAGCTCAGTCTCGACTTCGTAATCCTCCGTATACAAAAAAGTTATCATACGCCGAACGTTGGCGACGTCGAATGCCTCTACATTTAGGACCTTCGTGCTTGTTTCCAATACTCTGCGTAAGCTCCCTACACTCAGGCATGGTTTTCCCATGAAAGTGCCTGGATGTCTCCTCGTAATGCAGCAGTAATAACTGGGGACTGCGAGCAAACAATGGCTCTGTGGAGGTAAAACTGCTGCCCCTGGCAAGCTAGAGTAAAGTCGCTGTATTCTCCAGAATGTAAAAGCTTTGATAGAACGGAAGAACTTTGGATGCCATTACTTCTGGTTCGAGGTTGCTGGGAGTGAAGATCAAATAGATTTCAATTGGGCGACTAATCTTACTCCCCCACCACCTTGGGGAAACACAAACCCTGCCGCGTCGCCGGTGTGGGTAGAAAATGGATCGAAGAGGTTACGTCTCTCATCCCTGTTCTTAGACGTTTCTTTTTTGAACGCCACTGATATGACCAAGTATATATACCATTTTTACTAAATTACTTGTCCAAAATGTTAACGGAGTTGACGTATGGTGGTTTCAATGGAGTTTACGTCAACTCCGCGGCGCAGCTTTGTGAGCAACAACACGAGATGTGTTTGTGGGGGGGTAAGCCAACACCACTTCCTGGCGACAGTATAAAAACCCGCGTTCATTAGGGGGGATCACCGGGGAGGGGGGCACCCAAGGCTCGGACCCACTCCACTGCAAATCCACGGGGACCACATATAAGTGACCCATCTCTATTACATCCACCTTGTCGGCCTCAGATTACGTAATAATCCACTACACTTGGACCTGAAAGTGGATGTAATGGAGTGGATTTGAGTGAATTTAGGTACAGTGGGATATTCCCTGACCCTGTACGGTCCATAGTACTTATTTTTGTATATAACAGCAGCAGCTCAAAGACCGTCTTTTTTGCCATTTCAGAGGCTGGAATTGGTCAGAACGCGCTCGTGATACTAGCTCTTTGCTGTGGGACTTTGGCTATGATATTCAACGTCATGGCTTACGCAAATGGGCTTGGAAGGACTGTATCCTCGGAAATCGTCCATTATCGCGAGTTTTATCTCTTCAGGTCTCCAGAACGCGGCAAATCATCTATGGCGTGAGCACAAAACACCAGCACCAGAGGGAGAGAGGAAGAGCACAGCACAGCTGAAATCCGAAAGCTTATCGTTGGGCCTGGTTTGACGAAACGTGGGCTCATGAGCCTAGTTGGGTTGAAAAGGCAAAAGAGATGGTTGCCGACGTCTGGCTGTCCGATTACGCTCATCTCGAGGTTAGAACCAGCCGCAGCAGAGGCGACGACGAGCCACCGGAAAAAAGACCTCGGTTATCCAGGATGGCCTTGGACTTGCTGACGATCCAGCCGATGTCAGCCGAGTGTGAGAGGTTATTTTCAGCTGCTGGCAAGATGGTGTCGAGGTTGCGTACGAACCTAGATGCTGAGATTATCGCCATTGCCAGGTTTTACGCTCTTGGTATCGTGGTGGCCTTATCAAGAACCTGGATCCATAGCTTAAGTCACACCTTGAAAGTAAGCTGGATGGCAGCTGTACGGCTCTAGGGATGATGCTTCAGGCGACGAATGGGAAGTTAATATATGCGCCAATTGACGAGGATCCGCAGAATATTGTGGATTTGGGAATAGGGACGGGAATATGGGCGATCGGAGGTAAGGGTTAATGAACATCTATCTGTTGGATTTGACTGACTGTTATTAGTATAAGCTGCCGATGATCATGCCAGTGCACAGGTCATCGGCCTCAATCTCAGCCCCATCCAGCCCGACGAGGTGCCGCCCAATGCGGCCTTCATTGTTGATGACATTGAAGACAAATGGCTTAACGGCGACAACTTTGACCTTGTCCACCTCCGCCACGTGATGCCGTACCTTGAATCACCCGAAAAAGTCTTAAAGAAGGCTTTCTGGTACGTTTTACGTTGTTTTCTCAAGAGAGCGCTTCGTCGACTCTTGACTGATTGCTGCTTTGCTTATAACTGAATAGTCACATGAAGCCTAGCGCCTCGATCGAGCTCCAAGACATCGACCACCAATGTCACTCAGATGATGATACCATACCCGGCAACTGGACTGTTATGCGATTATATGACTTGTTGGTTGATGCCTTTCAGAGCTTCAGCGATAACACCCGCGCTACTGATCTTGGCGGAGAGTGTCTCACCAACACGGGCTTCATCAATATTCAGGGCTGACCGAACTCTTGACGCATGGTCCATGTCGCAGGGATGATTCATCTCGCAATGGTGATGATCTATCTCGTGGTGATGACGGTCCATGTCGCACCGACGATTATCTATCGATAATAATCCATCTACAGTGTTGCTAATCCACGTCACAGTGATAGTAATGACTTCCCCTGTGGGGCCGTGGTCCTACGGAGAGAAGTGGACAGAAGGACAGAAGTGGACTAGATATTTGACTAAAACTGGGGCTTTAGCAACACCTGGATTTTTGACTCAAACTGGACATTTGACTAAAACTGGGCATTTAACTAAAAACGTTTGACTAAGTCGGACATTTGACGAGACTGGGCCGCTCTGACAAAGTGTGACCATTGCTCGGCATGACTCAACAGAATTTGACCGAACAGAAGTTAACAGTGGACTGGACAGAAGTGGACTAAAGGACAGAAATCGACTAAAAGACGTAAGTGGACTAAAAGACAGAAGTTTGGCGGCTTCTTCCAGTTTGACCCAGTTAGACAGACCAGCCTCCTCTTATCGGAACCTAGAGAATACAGTAGGCAGAGACCGGAGAGCTTTGCAAAGCATATACAGCAATTTTCATTATTGCCTTCCTCTTTCACTTGCACTCTCAAAAGCGTCCCTGGACCCACATAGTGTAAATAATAAGTTCTCAACACAGCGAACCTCTCAAGCCACTTGTGCGGTGTACGGAATAAAACTTTACCGATACCCGGAACAAAGCCCTGGAGATCAAGGCAGGGCTGAACTAGTGCCGGGATGCCTTCCGTCGGAAGCCGCCGACATTCTGACGTGTACCCCTCAGAACACCTCAGGGGTAGGGGCCAGCCAAGCCGCGCACGTTCCACAGGGCCATGGAGCTGTCACCAGGGGCCAAGGCTTCAGCCTTTTTCGGCCTAGGTTGCCAATTGGCTGCAGTCGCTGTTTGGAGGCAGTCATTGGCCGGCGAATCTTCAGCTGGATCGCTGTGGCTGCGCTTCGCAACTGCGACAATCCCGCTTTGAACCGCCCCAAACCCAGAACAAGACAGGTCTGAAGGGCCAACATCCCAGGACTTATATTTGTTTCAGCCTCAACGCTAACCATCGAACTTAATCCTCATGCTGGTAGGCTAGAAAGATCTGCCGCGGACGCCCGGCTGGAGAATCCCGACTTGGCAGCCTACTTGGCTGATGGCCCCGCTTTGAACCCCCCAAATCCAGAACCAGACAGGCTTGCAAGGCTAACATCCAATCATATTTACCATGACTTATATATTTGTCTCAGCCTCAACGCTAACCATCGAACTTAATCCTCATGCCAGCAGGCTAGAAAGATCTGCCATGGGCCGACAACCGCCTGGAGAATCACGACTTCCTAAGATGGCCTTGAGAATCCCAAAATGTACCCAAAAACAATCTAGCTTGGTTCAAGACCCTTAAGCTTGATTTGATGGTGGTGTGGAAGCTCTGTTCAGCCTTATAGTTTCTGTCATTGTGTGGTTCAGCTGGTGATGGCTGTACACGCCACTATGGAGGCTGAGCAGGCCTAGACCAAGTTACCGGCACATGCAAACCACACCGACGGCTTGTTCTGGTTTTCGCGAACTATTCAGATCGTAGCGAGCCCTAACATCTACGGTATAGCACTGCCGTTATGTCGGGTGACTTTGGAAGTGGAAAGTGCAAGACAACACGGGCAGCTATCAGATCACGCACTAGATGCCTCCACAGCGTATCGCAGAGCGGCCAGCCAGTCATCCACTGGGTCGGCGCTATTGTCTGCAATTAGCCGCCTACAATTCCCGTACCAAGGATGTACTGCGTTTCGATACAACACAACAGCCACTGCCGGGGCTGAGAGAGTCTCATCTGTGTTGGGAAACCTGTACGGAGGGCGGGGCATCTTCGATGTGGGCTTGTCGCACTTGGCATAATTTGTCCACAGTTAATGACGATAGCTCGGTCTTTCCTGCAACGGCAGGTCTGGGCCATAAAAGCGCGACAAGTGCCACGTAATGTACATCCCGTGTTGTCACTGGTGTGTGCATCTCTGCTGCTGTTAGCTGGCCTCTTCAAAGACGATGTTGACATGGTGCACCGAGGGTGTGGGGAAAAAAAACGCGATGGTGTAGGGCGCGTTTCGCGTCACAAACGCACCCTGCTCGCGACACGTTCACACTCACTATCCCTTTCCTGAAAGTTGCAATTCCATCCTGACCCAGTCACCATTTCGTTCACAGTGAGCCACACGGCCTTTGAATGCATCCATTCCTGAAGCAGACCTGCCCTACCCGATCGCAGGCCCACGCTGCCCGACCTGGACTTCCTTTGTCCTCTGATGCAGCTCGCTCCAGAGAGTCTGGGGCTGTAGGTTTCCCCCCCAAAAGCTGTTCATCGTCATCATGGATATGAGCGGTGGTGTTGGTAGTATGGTCTGCAAATGCCTCGGCTGGTGCAAGTTATTTGTACCTTTCTACAGTAAATAATGCAAGTCGTTGTATAGTCATTGGTCTCGACTCAAGGGGCTAAATGATTCATCACCCTGGACGGCATGGGATCAGATCCGGCCGTGGACTAGATACTGGACTCCCATCCACGAACAACAATGATGTCTTGAACAAACCGACCGTCAGTCTAGAATATGTCTTAGTTCGCCTGTGCTTCAAGTTTTCAACCAACACGACATGGCACAGGGTAAGCCTATTGTCGATGAAACAAAGGCACTCCGAAGAAGTTGTAGAGAATTGCTTGCAGCTCATATCAGTCAGATACCCCCCACCATACCAAAGAATATTGACTAACTATTCACAGAGGATAGCACTGGCTTGACAATCGAGCCTGAAAAGGTTCGACTGGCAACCAAGAAGAGTGATGGGTATTCTTGGATGCTACGCTCATCAGAAGATGATTACTTGTTCTCTAAGAACCTAAGTGACCGCAGCTTAAGTGCCTATAGAGAACTAAGCTCAGGGGTTGGCGAAAGATTCTATGCTGTTCCCTTCATCGAGCCAACAGACATGCAACTTCTTCTAGAAGCGCCGCAGAGCTCTCGACCATCGTCGTCGCTAGACTCTTCTGACGACTCTATAGATTCCAGTGTTGCAGAATCCGATGTCCACTAGTATCAGTTTCTTGACTGGTTGTTCTTGTGAGAGTTATTGAGATTTCATCGGGGAGAGAGCCGACCAAAGAGGTTTGAGTTAAAGTACTGCTGACTTAAAAGTCATGGGTGACTTATTTCGCAACACCCATGTAGGGGAAACAGTGCTTGAATGCCTCTGTCTCCATGGCAAAGAGACCACCGTCGTCAAGTAAGGAAGTTGGGTGCCACTGTGTTGGGCAGGGGGACAAGAGGGACACCACCACCCGAAGTGACGGATGCCGTAGGGTAGGCGGGATGCGAAGCAGAGCGAGGATGGACAAGACTCGCAAAACAAAACAGACAAAAAGAGGGCCAGAGCTGCAATCAAGCGGCTGGCTAGAAAATAAATCAGATATCCCAGTTGATCAAATAAATCTCATCATAATGGCATCAAAAAACAATTCAATAACTCAAAAATAAAGGTGGGCAAGAACATGATTGATTGCTATCTGTGTCCGAGTGGTCTCTGCCTTTTATCTCAGACCAACTCCAGTTATCCTTATCGATAGCTTTATCAAGACCGGCACTCAAATTGGTCGGCCAATTAAAATGTCCGGGTCATTCTAGCTAGTGGGCCCTCAGCCCCGACACACCACCACTGAGGGTAAATAAGCCCGGGATGGCTGTTCAGCTTAATTGGCTCAGTGACACCCTATGGGTTGCGGAGAACGACGTATTGCTTGTTTCCAAGAATGGTAATCTCCTATCCCAAACACAGGGATCAAACAAATTCCTTCGTGCGCTTCATCAATTCGTAGACTTTTAGACACGACCATTATATCATAATGAAGCGCCCGTCCGCTCAGACGGTGCTCCTAGTCTCCACGATTGAAAGGCCTTCACCGAACCCGTCCGATATCCCCTGTGCGAGCCCATCAACCGTCCATATGAATGCTTCCAGAAGAGCTTGTCCAACTTTCCCGTCGTTCATCTGACACATCGTTTCGGTAAGGGACACACTCTGTTTCCCAATCAAGTTGACAAAATCGAGCCCATGGCCGACCACGGTCTCGGCGACCTTGTATTTCCGTTCCATCCGTGCTGTGTAGCGGAGGAGATACATCAGATACGGCAGCAAGTAGCTGAGGACGAAGATCAAGTTGACCACGGTCATCTGGACACCGCGGTGCAGAATGGATCGCGGCCGGCCAGAAGCAGATTGGGTGGAGCCGGCTCCAGGCTGAACCGCGCCCATGTCCAGATGGGCAACGTCCTTGGGTAGAGCGGACTGGATCTGTCTCAGTTCGCAAACATCGAGGTCCTGGGGAAGTGCCTTGAGGAGATACGTCACACCATCAATGAAGGCCTTCCGCTCGAAAGTAACATCTTCCTCTGCGACTGCGGGCTTGCCTCCATCGATGGAGATTTTTACGAGACTAGTGCCTACAATGAAACATGATCAGCATGATGGATGAGTCTTGGCCCATGTCGCGGAATCCGCCATACCTTGCCGGGCAAACTTCCAATGAACACCAGAGGCCGCCTTGATAGCCTGATCATCATCGACCGACTCTGAGTAAAGAACCCAGTTCATCGGTCGCGGGCACACGGCCTTCGAATCCGCATCCTGATGAGCATCGCTCCGCTGGAGCATCTCAGTGACAAGTGGATCCTGGGTCAGAGTCGGGACATGGGCCTCTGAGAGTGGCCGAGGCTTGGGAAGCGCCTCTGAGACTTGGACGCCCGGTCGTAAGGTGTCACGGCTGATGATGAGGCGAAGGAATCGAATCGGACCCATGCCCGGCTGCAGCGATGGTGGAAGCATGGTAACAAATTTGATATCCTTCTATCGGTGATTTGATCAACCTTTGACCACTTCGAAGGCTGGCACAAAAGGACCTGTGATAGGACGCCATGTCGCCGAATGTTGCTCGTTATCATGCGACGCTGATCCAATAGCGGCGCGCGAAAATGAAGAATCATGTGGGCGACGATAGGACTATTTACCGCTTCAACATCCCGGGGTATAATGTTGGTGGGGCAAATCGACTCGGTAAGAATAATAAGTATACAATGATTTACGAGAAGAAAATGTGATGTTCCGGGGAGAAATACCGAGAGGTCAAGACCAGCCAATAAGTAGAAGAGGCTTCCAGTGACGCGAACTGTGTGTAGCAGGCCGGTAAGTTACGCTATTCTTTGTAAATCCTAGATCCCCCCATATGACATGTGAAAGCCAAAACTCTTGTGTCAGAATTAAAACAAGGAAGCGAAGAACATTATGACGCAAGAATGACCAACTATCGGCATCGCTAATTTTGTCGGCGTTGCTTTTTACTTTTACCAGTGAAAGCCAGCCTGTCCTCTCCGCCTCAGCACCCTTGCCATCTTCACATGTCAATAAGCTACCGAATATCAGGGAAAGGAAGGGGGGAGTAACCTCCCTCAATTTGATTTGGGGATGGCCATATTGTGGTGGTGCGGGAGTTGGCCGGGTACATCAAGACACCAATCAAGTCTTGGGGAGGCCAGGAATGGCTGGTGCTCTCCTCAACAATGACTGCAGAAGAATAAAATTATCGAAGGAGCAGTCTCCAAAGGTCAAGACATGAAATGTCTCATCATCAAAGGTCCTCGCTTCCTCTAATTAACCCACAATCCAAATAACATAGGCAATCTCCCTGACCGTGTTAACAGTGTCAATAACGAGGTCAAATACCCCGTCGTTCGACGATGGCTGCTCCCTTTCGTTGGCATAACATGCCGGGAGGGGTGCGACTCATGCCACCATGCTCGGCTGTCAAGCTGTCAGCAGAAGTCCGACGGTGCAAATCAAGATCTTCGAAACTCTAAGTCGTACCAGCCTGAGTCTACATCAGCATTTATCATATCCTCCATCCTCGTCTTTGACTAAGAACCTAGTCAATATCTTGGATGGATGAAGCGCCTCTCGTGATTAGGATTGCGGAAGATATCAGTGTTGTGGTTTATCGCCGTCTCTGGGGGATCCAGCATATCTTCTTGGTGCTTGAGCGTTGTCGATGGAAACATCGTAATCGTTTTCCGTCAGAAGACAACGAGTTTTTTCCTTTTTCCTGATCTGGGGAGCCTGCTTTCGTGGCCGCGCCAGCTTCATGACGCCGTCATCGGAATAATCACGGTGCGTAGCGAGTATCGCGAATGACCTTGCCCCCCATTATATCATTCTCACATCGGCGGCTCGACAATCTTTGAATCATCCATTTGCCACTGCAACCATGAGCGTAGCGTGGTATTTTGCGCTGGGCAAATCCACACTTATGGCTCTATAAGATTCAAGTGCGCACCTCATCCGTCTTAAGATGAGTTAACGTACTCGGATTTTTTGAATTATTGAATCTTGTCTAGCTTTCACTATAAGCCATTTTCTTGAGCAAAAATAATGGATTATAGCCTGCTCTCGACTCCACCAGCGTGCTACGCTGACCTCTGTCTGGTTCCTGTAGGTTCTTCTTGATCCCCGGACTCTCAATTCCTGGGCAAGGTTTTGCCCTCTTTTTTTTTTTTTTTTTTTTCACATTTTCTTCAAATACTCATCCCCGGCCACAGGTTGGAACGGGAAAAACATCCATTGCTGCTGAAGTCGTAGAGGTAGAGCGCTTCCTGAAAACCTGTGGGCTGAAGTATACCATGCACTCATGTGGTACAACGATCGGTGAGTTGTCTACTTCTCTATTTAGAAAGCCCCTTACACCCACAACCACCAAATAAAAGGTTGAGAATTAGAGAGGCTGATAAAGGGCATTTTAGAGGGTAGCTGGGATGATGTTATGGCAGTGATTGGCAAAGCACACGCCGTGGTCCATCAGCTCGGCGTGGCAAGAATCCAGTCTTCCATCAGGGTTGGCACTAGGTAGGTGAATTTCCTGCCCTAGGTCAAGGGGCTGCTAGTAGTTTTACTTATGTACGACAACTCAGGACCGACAAGCAAGAGACGATGGAGGGTAAAGTTGAGCAAGTCAAGAATCTTGCATCTGAATAACTAAAGATGACGAAAGCCACGCCCCGATTTGAGTGGTGTAATTCGAGTTCTTTTTTTCCAGTTATGAAGGGGTTTGAAGAAGAGAAAGCGTAAAAAAGAAGAATCCAAATGGATTTCTCAGGAAGTAGCATTTTAGCCGCCCGTGAAATACATATCAGACTGAAGACCAGCGGCAGGACAGGCAGTTGGTCGACCTGTGTGCAGTAGGCGTTATGACTAGGCATGGTAGATGAGATGATGCAAATGCGAAAGAGAGATAGTGATGAGCAGCAACAGCCGTCGACGGAGTGGGTTCTTATACTTGGTTGAACGAGATGGGGCTGGGTCCGGGCAAATTGTCTACCGATCCCAGACTCCAAGCAAAGCGTGAATAGGGATTAACAATGGCAAAGGAATAGAAGCATGTTGAACAGTACACACGGGACGGCGGATTGCCAAAAATAAATAAAATACAAATACTAATAATAGTTAGTTGGCACTTTCCCTAAACAATGTGTTGAATAGTGGCAAAGGAAGCTCATGCAACTCTCTCCTGTAAAAAATTTTCCTTGGCACCCGCTGTTAGCGTTTTGCCAGCCACCGGCTGCTCAACCTCTTGGGCCTTCCGGCGCCCTTCCCCTCTCGACGCACGGGGTCTCAATACCCCATTACTGCCTTTCTCGTAGCTTCAAAGCTGCGTGACTGACCTCTGCAGTTGAGTACTGCCCAGAGAACTCCTTTCTTCTGCAGCTTCGGCTGCCGCCTGGAACACAACCGGGCCCCGACGATTTGTCTCACTGCCTGAGACCACTAAACATAAACCGCTGGGTCAAAATGGTACAGAGCTTGCCTGGAGACCGTGGAGTGGGCCAGTTATCTCCTCCACAAAGCAGCGTACTGGCCGCCTTGGGTTTTTCTCCTGTGAGTGTTTTTCTCCTGTGAGTGTTTTTCTCCTGTGAGTTTTTTCTCCTATGAGGGTTTTCCCTAAGGATGCACAGCTTTGGTCGCAGCTACTGGCGATCTTAGGGGACATGGACTTCCTGCTCTAGGGTGTGGAAAGCTATTTGATCTATCTGTGTAAGAGAATTCTCTGCTGGGGAGGGATCTGTTCTCGCTGACGGGATGCCCTCTTGCAATAATGCGCCTTTGAGCCGATAATATGCTGGATGAACTAGATGGAAGTGGTAGTTGCATGGGAACTTAGCTCGGATTACCTGCATTAATGTCCTATAGGACGTGCTTTGACGCAAACTACTGTAGGGGTGGCTATAGGTAGAAAGTGCCTTTTGGAGGTACTGAGCACGTATGCGGCTCCGATCCAAGAGGCCTTGCAGATAGTATGAGTGAGGTCCAATGTGGCAGCATTTGTAGATAGTTTGGCCCAGCACGTCCTGTGCCCCAATAGGGGGGACTTTCACGGGCCTCATGGCCCCCCGGACGAAAAATATACATACATACATACATAAAAGGAAGCTCATGGAAGTAGCTTGAAAGGCTGATAAATATTGTCATCAAAGATAATAGTTGCCACCTATTGCCACAGGCTTAGCAAGCAGCTTCCAGTTGATTCCACATAGCACAGAAAAGGCATATAGAGCTTGCTCCAAGACCTCAAGCAGCAAGCGGGAGAGAGAAGTTACACAAAAAGATGAATAACAAGAAGTCTAGGTGTTGACATGCCCACTACCCAACAGGTGGCGAGGGACCCCCCGTTCGGCCACCAAGCTTATGGAGCGTAACACAAAAAATGTTTGGATGTGCTATCGCGTGGGGTGCTAGGATCGAAGGGAGGCCTCCTGCTACAGGAGGGTTCCATGGGGAACCCTTGCTGGCTGGATACTCTACAGTGATTTGGTGCTGCCGTTAAGTCATCTATCGCCCTTATACACGTACTTCTGGAGAAGTTGGCTCTTGTTTTATTCCATTACTCTTGTCGTCAGCTAGAGAATTATCACATCGTTGAGGGGGGAGGCTTCCCTAAATCCTTCTACCACTTGAGAATGCGACATCGACAGTCTTGTGCGTTGGACAGCACCTAGGATGGAAGAGACGTTACACGAATTCTCAATGCCAGCCTGGGGGTTTGTTGATACACGCTGAAGACCGACGACAAGTTCATTATCTGGTTCACAAAATCCCGGATCCTCCACTATCATACAGTAATCATCCCTTCATCAATACCCAAACAGCTCTCTTCCCCATCCGCCTACCGCTTCTTAAAGTTCCCAGCATCTTCAACCCTCTTTGATACCTCGTTGAGTCCAGATTCAACCCCGGTCCCCAATTTCCCAAGAGGGTCGCCCACCTTAAGCCCCGTCGGCGCAGTCGCACTATTAAGAGTGTCACCAACGCCTCTCATTAATGCGCCTGTAGTAGAACCGACGGTGCGCCCCAAACTGCCGACAGTATTTCCCAGCGTGCTAGTCACGAGGTTGGCAGGCCCCGTGGCTTGGTCGGCAGCGGTCTTCTGTTCGGGCATCTTGTATGAGCGGTTGTGGTCACGTGCGTGGGTCACGCGTCTCGTAAGACTTGAAGCTTCAATTTTGTTTGATGTTCAGAGGGAGCCAAGTCTAGTAAATCCAAGTGATAATTCAAGGTAAGTTTAGCTGATTTAACGTGGAGGTTTCAGTCTTTTTTAGGCCCATCTCGTTGAGGGGAGTTCCAAGCAATGACGTCAACACAAGGTGCTGTTCCGCAACCATTGGCTAGACGCTCACCTTACCCCAGTCAAAGATGACGTTGGGCAAGACGCGTCTGCATCTCATCTTGCTACGAAAGATCTTGACCTGGTTGCCACTTTCATGGGGTCTCTAGGGTAGGACGACTGGATCGCAACTTGGTTTGTTGAGCTTTTGCCAGTTTGACGTAACAATTTCTTGGATGATTCGCCCTCAGATTCAGTTGCGAGAGATTGTGGATTCTCAAGATGGATGGCTGCGTTGAATTCGAGGTTGAGCAGAGCGGCTCGTGTATGCTTAGGCTGTTGTATCCGGGCACCACGCTGGATAAGATATGGAACCATCGTCCCCTTGATTCTTCACCAGAGCTGCCACCCCTCGCTTGGCATGATCATTCCGATGTTCTCCTCAGCCTCTCCATGACGTGATCTGACATGTGTTGAGGCATAATTCCTGATTCTCAAGTCTGCCTTGCCTATACTTGTGGAGGTACAGCGAGTGATACCAACTCTAGACAATAAGTCAAACACACATAATGTGGTTCAACAGTATCCCCGCGCATATCAGTACCTCGCGGACTGTTAAGGGGCTGCATTCAAATTTGGCTGCAGCGCTAACACGTGATTCCCGACTTATTCCCAGTGCTAGTGCTGCAGCATAATATGCGCGGGGTGCTGATGAACCATTGAGGTCAGAGAGGAAACCATACATCAGCCCACCACGCAATCGGGGCGGCTCATCAAAAGTCCTAGGAATCAATAGAGATATCAATATTATATTTGACTGAGGGCGTCGTTTGCGAATAACCGTCATCTTGGCCAAATTCTGCGTAAGTGAAAGAGTTGAGTTTTGGTGGTGGAATTCCTTTTTTGCCTGCCGAAAGGGTGGGGTTGTCAAAAGGGTGGTGGTGCATGGTATGTGTCAAATATTAGAGGAATGTGATGTCTATTCCTGCCTTCCTCCTCTTTAACAGAGGACTCGCAGCGGCCTTTTTATACAGATATACCCTTGTCATCATAGGGGCTACAATAAGGTTCTTTTAAGACCGGATCTAAAGGATCCGGGCCTTTGAGCAGCGCTCATCATAAATCAACTCAATCAATCAATCACCCCAATCAAATCAATCAACCCAGCCGATTCCTCGCTTCAATCAAATCAATTCCAGCGATTTGCAAGTTGACATGATTTGATAAAGTTGATATGTGCTATACTACATCCGAACTGTCCAAAAGGATTAACATGGTCTGCCCTGCGCCGGTCCTACCCTGTACAAGATGGCCACAGATAGGTGACACTTCTTGCTCCCATATAAAGTCGTAGCCTGATTGGTACCCACTATCGCTAGCTAACCCACACCAAACCCTGGACCGGCTGACACGCTCTGCATCCTACCGCGACGCGTCAACTTCGCCATCAACACCACATAACACCAGCAACAAGATGCCGGACTCGCCAGCGCTCTCTTCACCGGCGAGTCTTCTGCCGGAGATTTCAACGCCTTGCCCCACCCCACTCTTTCCTTCTGCGTTCTCGCGACTATCACAACCAAGGACTGTGGCCCAGCAGCTCGAGGAGGCTGCCGTCGGAGAGCTGCCTGCTAACCCGACTATTGAGGATCTACCGAAGGTCGTCTGGAAAAACCGTCGCTTCGTCCAAGAAGCTTCACTAGCTCGGAAGGGTGCAAAAGGCAGAAAAAGCTGGATCAGATCGCATGGCATGTTCTTCGTCGAATTGAATCACCAGGAGCAGCCAATCGGTCATGTGTGGTGCTGCAGTCGATGTGACACGAAGGGTCGACCGGAATTTTTCTCAGTACAAGCTACATCCTCTGCAGCAGATCATCTTCGGAAGTATGTATTCATCCCCTACACTGACATACTGTATCCATCTACTGACTTGCGCAGAGCTCACCGGATCACCCCAGCGAGCCAGTCAAGCCCCAGCGACGATAGCGCGATCGATCTCCACTCTCATACAACCGCCAAACGACCGCGGCTTGACCAGAGCATGATACCAAGGGCAAAGGTCAAAGCTGTACAAGAACTAAGTGTTGGGTTTGTCATTGACAGTGACGTGCCATTTACAATATTTGAGCATAGGTTTCTAAAGGAGCTCTTTTATCGGTTCGACCATGAATTAGCGCTCCAGATTCCTTGGAGTAGCAGTTCTATTTCTAGAGAGCTACAGAGGATCTTTGACTCTAAGAGGGATATCATCAAAGCGGAGCTAGGCAGTGCCCTAACGAAAATTCACATCAGCTTTGATCTCTGGACATCACCGAACCGCCTTGCGATAATGGCTGTTTTTGCACACTTCATAGACAAACTCGGGTACCAACAGTCCAGGTTGCTCGCTCTACGTCGTCAGTTAGGTACTCATAGTGGTGAGAACCTTGCTAATACACTGTTCGACGTCGTTCAACTGTGGGAGATTCGAGGACAGATTGGGACTGTCATTTCTGACAACCTGGCCACGAATGATACGTGTCTGCACTACTTCTACAGGCTGCTTGACCCTTCGATTAGGCCTGCTGATATTAAGGCCCGTCGGATGCGTTGCTACGGCCATGTTCTTAACCTTGTTGCCCGTGCGTTTCTTTTCGGCAAAGACGCCGACTCTTTCGAGCTAGAGTCAGATATTAACGGCATGAGAGGTCTTCCGGAGCAAGATCTTCGCCATTGGCGTTCAAAGGGTCCAATTGGGAAGCTCCACAATATTGTCAAGTTCATCCGATCGTCACCTCAGCGCAGCGAATATTTCAAGCGCATTGCTCACGAGCAGGAGTACGAAGGATACCGTCTTTGCGAGGAATCAACTGCCGAGCTTGAGGTCGTCTTGAACAATGAAACGCGGTGGAATTCTACTTATATGATGATTGAGAGGGCTCTGCGGAAGCAGACTGACATCAGGGCCTTCATCTTTGCACTCGAAGGCGAGCAAGACGAAGCAAAACGCATCCCTGCTGATGACATCTTATCCAACGAGGATTGGCGCGTTCTCGGCGAGGTTAACGAGATTCTTACGCCTCTATACCTTCAGACGATGCGAACCCAAGGCTGGGGTAAAGGCGACGGCCACGGGCGCCTCTGGGAAGTTTTGGTAGGGATGGAATACCTGCTCGAGCATTTTGAGGACTGGAAGGGCTTCTACAATGAGGTTACAGCCGAGACAATAAGGGTGACGAATCTAGATGACCTTGAGCCGATTGGAATAGCGTCTACGCCCCTGACGGAGTCCAAAACCCGACCGACCCGTGCCCGTCGTCGCCCTGCTCGCTTCGATGACGATGAGGTTTATGTATCTCAACAGCGAAGCCAAATGTCAAGATTCACGGTGTCTGCGTTGCCAGAGCGCTCTCAGACTGAATATGCGGCGCTTGATAAGTCACTGGCGTATGAGGTCTCCCAGAAGAGCTCATTACGAGCAGACCACCGAGCATATATCCGGGCATCTATCAACAACGGCTGGAAGAAGCTGGATGAGTATTACAGCAAGCTCGGAGAGTCTCCCTTGTTCGCGGCAGCAGTCATCCTTCATCCGAGATTCGGCATCAGCTGGTTGGAGGCTACTTGGGTCACTGAGGAGCAATTGGCCTGGGTTCGCGATGCGAAGGCAGGCATAAAGGACTACTTCGCGCGGTGGTATCATACTAGCCAGCAGAAGGACAAGGAACAGTCCAAGTCCGCTCCTTTATCAATGAAAATGGGTAAGGAGGATGACCACTACACCCAATGGATCAACAGCAGAACGAGAAAGATATTTGCAACGGGCGGCAGTGTCAGCGAGCTGGATAAGTACCTCCGTCTCGAGCCACAAGATACGCAGGAGCCGATCCAATGGTGGAGAGACCACAAGCCTTCATTCCCGATATTAAGCAGCTTTGCCTTGGACGTCTTTGCCATTCCGGCGATGGCGACTGACTGCGAGAGACAGTTCAGCCTGGCCAAGCTGACGCTAACATCTCAAAGGCTCTCAATGGGCGCGGATACGCTGGAGCGAGTTCATTGCCTGAGGAACTGGGTCCGACACGGCGGGGTAAAGCTAGGCAGTTGGGTAGGTAATTGAGACTTGGGGTGGGCGAAATACCTTCACATACTAGGTATATAGGTCGTCCATACAGTTGATTGAGAGGGGCCAATCAAATCAAACAAATCAACTTTGGATCGGAAGCCCATCAAACAAATCAACTTTTACCCCAAAGTTGATTTGATTGATTTATGATGAGCGCTGCTGTCAAGTCCGACAGGAGCGTACCCAGAAAGTACGCCAACTGTAAAGGTCAACACGAGGCCTGGAGCAATCAGTGTGCAATCAGGAAGGAGGAGATAGCCAAGGTCAAGGCCGCATACGCCGCACGTCCCAGGTACCACCTAGAGCCACAGAGCAGCATGGCAGTAAGCCAGGCGAACCCAACTGTGAGAGCCCAGGAGGAGCCGATCGGACGAACCGTCCGGGAGGGAGCGCCATCTCTCACACCTGGCCGCAGCCAGCAGAACCGGCAAGGAAGAAGCAGGTCACCGACGAAGAGAGGGCAAAAGAGAGCCAACCCTGGAAGCAACGCAGTCGCCCCGAACGAGGTCGAGAACGAAATCACAGTTAACACGGGTAGTCAACGGCCCCAAAGAATTATAACGCCATCTAGAAGGGTACTGGAAGCCCTCGATGCAAACTCGGCACGACTACACGGCACCTACCAAGCGGAGAACATGGACGTTGATAACCGTGAATGAGACACATGGAATCACTCTCAATACTACAGTATAGCGTCAGAAAATCGAGAGACATCGTTATGGCTACCCTCCTACGGGACCCAAGGGTAATGAAATTGGACATCTTAGCCATCCAGGAACCATGGGCGAATACCTTCATGCACACCACACTCCATCCGGCAAAAGACCAATTTCATCTATGCTACCGCCAAAATGAAGGTGGAAACCCAGCAAGGGTGTGTCTGTATATAAACAAACGCCTTGATCATTCAAAGTGGCAATTCGAGTCGCACGGTCGGGATCTTTGCACAGAAGCGATAGCCTTAGGACGAGGAGACGAGATGAGAGAGGTTAAGGTACACATTTACAACCCCAACCAAACGGCGGAAAATAGGCGACGCGTATTCCCTCAACTGCGAAGGGTGGTCGACTCGGCTCGACAAACAGAGCAGATACTAATCGGAGGCTTCAACCTACATCATGAGTTGTGGGGGGGCTCCCATGTCCCTAGAATAGAGGCAGAGGCAGAAGATCTCGTCGAGATTATGGAAGACTATAACCTCACAAGCACTCTGGCACCAGTAGGCAGACAACGATCGATCTCTGCCTGGTCACCCTCGGCCTGGTCGATCGGGTCATCAGATGCGAAGCAGACCGTAGTCTCGATCACGACTCAGACCACTTGCCGATCGTCACTTCCCTCGACGTGTCAGTCAAGCAGCTCAGCAGAGAGCCCAATAGAAACTGGAAATCGATAGATGAGAAGAGATTCAGGTCTGCGGTCCTGGGCAAGTTGCCGCCGCAGCGAAGACCGAGAACCCGAAGCGCGCTTGATCGATACGTGGGAGAAATAGTTGCAGCACTGAAGAGTGCGATAGAGACAGCAGTGCCCCAAAGGACATGGTCACCTAAATCCAGACGCGGCTGCGATGAGGAGTACACGCGAGTGCTAGAAGAGACCAAGCGCCTCAGGCGACTCCACAATCTCTACCACACGGAAGAAACATGGGAAGCATACCGAGCGGCCAGAAATCACAAAGTCAGGGTAATCAAGAAGGCACTGAGAAGAGCGCATCGAGAGAATGTTGAGAGAGCTTCAGAGTCACCAGAGGCTCTCTGGAGAAGGGCAAAATGGGCTAGAAACAGGGCCACTCAGGCACCAGAGGTAACACCTACATTAGAGCACCCAGACACCTCTCAAATGGTCTCAGACCCAGCGGAAAAGGCAGAGATCTTCAAGAAGGCATTCTTTCCCTCCCCGCCAGAAGCAGAGATTGGCGATATCGAAGACGCGCCTTACACGGACCGGATAACGATGCCGCGCATTACAGAACAAGAAGTGGAGAGAACCATGAGCGCCGAGAAAGCACAATCGAGACACCAGTACGGCATCAGCAATGAGCCAAACGCCATACACATATACACGGATGGAAGTGGCATTAACGGACACGTGGGCGCTGCGGCTGTGTGCACGACGACCAGTCAAAGCAGGAGCACCTACATGGGCGACGACACCGTATCGACAGTGTACGCCGGCGAACTCCAAGGATCTCCCTAGCTCTCCAAGTCGCCTAGGAAGACAGAAGCTAAGGCAATATTAGAAAGAAAATATTGCTCTACACAGACAACCAAGCGGCTATCAGGTCTGTGGCGAGGCCCAGGGGCAACCGGGGTCATACCTTCTCTAAGACATAACGCAGCGAATACAGGAACTACGAACGCAAGGCTTGACTGTCAAGATTCGATAGATCCCAGCCCATAAGGGGATATACGGCAACGAAACAGCTGATCGAGCGGCCAAAGAAGCCACAGGATGGAGACAAAGAGGTCCGCCAGGACTAAGGGCATAGTAGCCCCCAGTACTACACTCCTTGAAATCTACATTGAAACTGTTATCACATAGGGTTATTAATGAAAGATGGCAAACATAGTGGTAATAGGAAACCAGGGTCTGGATAACCTTTAGGCACATGCTAGAGTCAACACCGAAAGTACTACAGCCACATAAGCACTTCAGCAAGAGGCAGAGCGCCATTTACATCCAACTCCGGACGGAAAAGTTTAAGATGAATGACTTTCTCTTTAAATGAAGAGTGCTAGGGGTCACCGATCCGAGATATAACTATGGCAAAGGACGGCAGACAGTAGCCCACCTCCTACTTTGATATAGGAAGCACACCACACTTTAAAACCAGGAACTAGGCCAATTTCTAAGACATTAAAATCTCCGGATACTACTGAGCGAGCGCAAAGTAGTAGCAAAGGTCGTCAAGTTCATGGAACAAACCCAGATCCTTGGGCAATTCAGGATCAGTCCGTAACCAGACGAAGCCGAGCGCTGGGGAGACTGTAGGTAGAAGGACTCATACACGAGGCGTATACCTCGCCTTATAGGAGCCTAAAAGCATGTGTACATTAGTATTTAGAACCGCGATCTACAGAAGTTGGAAGCCCGTTGTAGATAGAGGTCTAGGAGGAAAAGTGGGAAGTTTGGAGACAGCTGGTCAAACGCCAAATGGCGTTGGCGAAGTGGGGCGTAACGGATAAACATCCGGCCTGAACCCATGAAAATCTCGTACCATGACTTCAGGCACTCCAATGCTTCAATTACATCACTTTACCCCAGAGAAGAGTCGTTCGGGCTCCGCAGATATTGCAGGAATTGACAGTATATCCACGGCCATCTTGCTCAGCGTAGATTTTCTGCTGCGCCTCCTCTAGCCACCATGCAAGGGCGTTTGTAAAGCCATAAACGGGTTCAGAATTGCAATCTGTCACAATGTTTGCAGCGCCACCCTTCTTTTCTGGGTCGCGGATTCTACCGGCTATGCCTTGCCTGACGCGTGGAAGAAACGCGTGGTCACCTGTTAGGAATGATTGTCAACAAAGACGTGTCGAAGTGAATGCCAGCCAATAAAAATATGTTATGTTATGTATATTTTTCGTCCGGGGGCCACGAAGGCCCGTAAAGTCCCCTATTGGGGCACAGGACGTGCTGAGCTGAACTATCTACAATTGCTACCGTATTTGACCTCACCTAGACTATCCGCAAAAGCCCCTTAGATTAACGGGGATCGAGCAACATACATACATACATACAGATCAAAGGGGAAACCCGTATATATGCTCAATCTCCCAGCCAAGAGGCACTTTCAATACGGGCGACTCCAGCGAGTTCCCATACGGATGCTACTCCATCTAGCTCATCCAGCATAGCATCGGCTCAAAGGCGCATTCTTTCAAGAGGGCATCAGCCAATAAAAAACCAAGTATCCTTGTCGCTGGTATAGGGTAAGGGCTGTCTGGGTACTGTCAAGAGGCAAATTCGCCCCAGGACTGACAACCCAATATAAATAATATAGAGTCGTGCTATTTCAATGAGTCGTGCTATTTCAATAACCCCTTTTTGCTAGTTATATAGCCTGTCACGTGAAATTCGGCAATTTCGCTCAGATTTCCTTACCTCCCCTTTTCACCCCAAAATTTCTATGGCAGCTAGAGATGACCAAGAATTACACAGAAATCTCTTACAGCCTGACTACAATTTCATCTCGTAAGGACGATTGAGTAGCCGGAATGAAGCTATCGCCGGATGGCGTTGGTGTTGCCGAGGGCCTTGAGCTAGCCTGCGCCCCCCTTCTGCGTCTGCCTCCTGTTCCCCTTCCCCTTGTATTTGTACCAGCTCGTGATCGAGTTGAGGACTGCGTCGAAGATCGTGTTGAAGACCGTGTTGAAGACCGTGTCTATGATGGTGTTGAGGCTCGCGATGGGGGCAAATCTGCTTCAATTTCGGCTTGTGTGCGGTCTCGGCGGATGCTTGCAGTCATCCGCCGTACGTTATTAGGGCTCTGGCTCTGGCTTATTGTCCTTAAGGCTGCTGTTGATGGTGTTGATGATCGTGTTGATGATGATGATGATGTTGTTGTTGTGATAGTCTCATTGCTGTACAGAGACCTAAGATTTAAAGGAACTGTTGTCTTCTTATTCATTGTAGCCCGGGGTCGGCCGCGAAGGCTCTGAGCAACATAGGGGTCTCGGATTCGAAGGAGCGGCTGTTCGAAGTCCTAGGAAGTGAAATTAGCATGATTTACATATAAATGAGCAGGTATCTTACGAGATGCTTCTCAAGCCACCAGCGAGGATGAATATCATGCTTTTGGATGCTCTCGTTAGCCTCAAGCCGCTCTAGGATACGATGAGCACATGGAAGTGCAAATTGCTGTGTGAACTTGCCCGTACACACAGAAAGAGGCTTCGGGCACGGGTTTTTCTCGCTATGATGTGCCGCTATCGCGAGACGGGCTTGGTGAGCCATCAGGTCAACAGCAACATAGGAGACTTGCGTATTGATATCACGAAGCCATTCGCGGTGCATAAACTTGGTTCGGATACGCATATTCATATCGGCAGTGCGGTGAATGTAGTCTTGCTTTTTCTTCGCAAGCATCATCTCAAGGGCTTGGTGAAAGGTAAGAAGATCGCCTGTGCCGGTCACTAGGAATGACTTCACATCCTTGTGTGCAGTCTCGGTTGGGCTGTTGACTCTCTGGCCAAAATTGCGATAGTTATCAATATAACACTTTGCCCATTGAAGCCGCCAAGCCATATATTCCTTTGAGATGTAATTTAGGATGCGATGTTGAAGAGGATATGTGTCATTAAGCCTCTTCCACTGAGCCTCAAAGTCAGCCTCTGTAGGGGCATAGATGACACGTTTCCAGGCCTCAAACATCCCGTCACGGCTATGCGAGTCATCGAGGGGCAATGTTGGTTGTGATGCTAGGCGGTCAAGGTTGGGTTCATATTCTCGTGGGCCGTTAAGAGATGATGTGATCGTATTCGCAGTCTCGGATGCATCATCAGCGTCAGAGCTATCTTCTTCGAGGGTTTCGAGGCCATCGAGGTCATCAGAATTCCATCGTGATCTAATCTTCGCCTTCACATTAGCGTTAATATGCCATACGCAAAGTTGCTGCTGAGCAGCTGGAAAAACCTGATCTAGGGCGTTCTTAAGAGCCTTTTCCTTATCCGTGATGACCACAGATGGAGTTGGAAGATGAAGGTCTCGTCTGCATGCATCGAGTTGCCGGCAAAGCCAGAGATAGGCATCCTCCTTTTCATTGTTGATGAGGCCAAAGGCGAAGTTCACGACAGACCTCTGATCTGAGACTCCAGTTACTTGAAAGAACGGCATTTTGAAGCGGTTAGTTTTATATGTATTGTCGAGACCTAGGACCTCAGGAAAACGCTTCCACTGTATCTCACACCAAGGATAAGTCAACAGAATTGCCTGGATGCGATTTTCATCATCATCTTCGTATTTGATGAAATGCCGCAGACCCTGTGATCGTAAGATAGAAATCCAGGCCTGGGTTGCTGTCAGACCATTAAGAAGCTGAGATCGGAGGCGCTGTCGATCGTTGTAGATGTCTTTTTGTGTGAAATAACTCGGCGTTGGTGATGACAGGCGAAGCATTTCGCCCATTTCTCGTGCAGGAAGGGAATTTATTTGAACAAGTGACTTGGCGAGGCTTTGCTGTGCCGAAGTTCTCCTTCGAAAGACGAGGTGGGCAGACGGGTTGCGAGAGGCAGGGTGATTGTGACGGCCTCTGGGTTCATAGATCCAAAAATAGTTCGTAGTTGTACTGCATTTAGCAGAAATTCTGAACGGGCAGTTGATATTCTTGCTCGATGACTGTCGAATGTCTGTAGATTGAGACTCTCGTACCGCAGCGCAACGATCGCAGGCCAGCGTTACATATCGTAGCTGGGGGTTGCCATCGATGCCTCGCTTCTTCGTAGCAGCTTTTTTTATGAGGGCAGCGCCGTTGTTGAGATAGAAATCTTGAAGGAAGTTGAAAAGTTCATCGAAGGTGTGGAAATTCGGCGATTCAGGTGGAGGAGGGATTTCTCTTGAGGAGATTTCGGCTGTTCCCAATGAAGATGGCTCGCTGTCTGTAGGGAGATCGATTTCGCTTTGTGACGCATTAGAAAATTCATCAATTGGCGTGAAATATCGTCATCAATGAAAAGGGACTCGGTTTCACGGCTCATTGTAAAAAATCGGTCGAAATCGTGATATTGGCGGTGTTATGAAGGAGTGATGTGGCCACATAAGACTGTGTGATGTAAAGGGGGAGGAGTTGTGGCTGCAGGGGGAATTTTCAGTCATGTGATGTTGCACGTGACAGGTTATATGACTAGCAAAAAGGGGTTATTGAAATAGCACGACTCTTCTGGAATTGAGGACCAGAAGAGTCATATGATCTGTGACGGTAGGGTGGTGCATAGATCATAAGCGGGCTAACTGAGCTTCTGATCCGTGCTTACCTAGCCTCGGGCATTGTTTTAGAAGCATTATTTTAGAATCCGGCTTCGGCGGACCACGAGGTCCCACCTCCACGTGGTGTCAGCTGGGAACTTTAGGAGAAACAATTCGGCTGTCTCTGGGCGCCAAGGGGGCTCAACAAGGCGATTATCCCCTTTGTAACAACGCACTGACGTGTCGAAATCAACTTCTGAGCCTCCTGAAACATCAAACAGTACAGCCACAGTACGGTAATTACCGTCGTTACCCAGATGAGGATGACTTTCCCCATTCTCAGATATGGCCTATTGGTCAGTATTGGAGGTGGTGTACCGGTACAGACGGACAACGGGATGATTCGATTGGGTCATGTGGTGGTGAGAAAACATACGGGCATACACTCTTGAACGCACTGGTTCTCTTGCACCGCCACCACCAGTCCTTCCCAAAGCGGCAAACGGGCTGTCTCGGGTGCTGACGACACACAACAGAGCACATGTAGCGCACTGATCCAAGGGCGGGCGAGTTCCGGCTGGCCTCAAACAGGCGGTCATAGCGACGGGCATCTCGGCGCACTTCTGCGTGTGATAGGAATGAGTGGCTGCAGAACGGATGAGAATTTGACGTGTTGAATGATCAGACAGCACCGTGGGATGTCAACTCCCTGCTATGGCTTTGGAAAGCCCATTGGGCTGTCCCCACTTGGTCTTGAAAGGGAAAAAGCGTACAGATTAGAACTAGTCGCGGGCCGCTCTGACCTGTCAAGAGGCGTTGGCCACAGGATCAAAGCTCACGCTATACTCCAGAGAGCTGGTGGCTCAGCTAGTGCGACGTTGGGAAACAACCCAAAGTTACGACAGCATGACGACATAATTTTATCGGTCGATCAGCCGTGGTATCCCTTCGACTGTGGTAAGACTACACTTGACCCATAGTCCCCATAGAGGCCCGGGAGATCAGCGGTACGCTGATTGACTTCAAAAGGCTAGGTGGCTATGCGGAGGGTTGTGTATCTCAATGTAGATCTCTAACAGTCGTGACTTCTACCGCCTTATAAAATAGGTGGGACCTCTTGTACCCCGTCTTACTCTCCTTTTCGTTGGTTTGAATCCCTGTTACTAGCGTAAGTGTAGCCTTACCACAGTAAAAGGGATACCGAGGCTCTTTTTCGGGCTCAAGCTCAAGCGCCACGGCTTGCCAAGTCAAGCAACTGTAGGGATGGAGTGACCTTGATGAGAAATATTGACTGCGACTTATATATCTCGGACGAGTACCAGTATCTCCGCGGGGAGCTGTTTTCCCTATCGACCCCCGACCATTTTCCCTTTGTCCTGCGTGACCCCCCCCCCCGTGAGAGTATGGGGTGCTTGCTGAGTCGCTGCACTGCAACCTGTGGCTGAATGGCTCACCATCGGAGCAAAGACGAAGAGGTTCTCTCCACAATAAACACCATGTCCCTGGTAGCATGTGGGAAAAGTCTCCTTTCTGCCAGGGCGATCCCGGAACCTTATCATCCATGATGGTGGCGTTTTTACTAGCCATTTACGAGGCTCATGCGCCAGGGGAGCTGGAGCTGCCTCCGACAAAGATGATGGTGTGGCTGACATCCAAGCCTCGTGGGATGACAAGCAGGGGAGCCCCTTCCTCGAAAAGAGGCAGGATCATTTGCACCGTGAGAGCCCAGGCGCCCCTGGTGATCATGACCCCGACTGGGTTAGTAGATTTGCTAAGTGCTAGTGACCGTTCACAGCATGTCGGTGGTGTTCAAGTTCTCAGACCTCTTGGACTCCCGTAATTAAAGGCCCTCATCTCCATTTCTGCTTCCAGGCCGCATGCTCTGACCAACTTCATTCCTTCCCTCTTCCCTTTCAGAGAAATCTCGCTAACTCTTTGATTCCCACCTCCCACATTTCTTCGCTCGCAAATATGGCGGAGTCAGACTCAACAGAGGCCAATGCCAAGCCTCAGGCGAACCTCAACGCCCTCGGCATCTTTTGGATCGCGTTTGCCCTCTCCTGGACCATGATCGTCGCAGGCGGCATGCTCTTTCTGTGGCGTCGTCGTGACATGCCCATATTGAGGATTCGAGGCCTGCCGCTATCTTTCCTTGCTATCACATTGCTCCATCTCTACTGGGGCGCCGTCCAGACCGGGTATGTCTGGTTCCCTCTCGCTGCACCCCAGGTTGAGTACTGGATCATGAGCATCTACCTTCCCTGCGGTATAGCTCTATTCCATGCCTCCAACAGCCGATTTCTCCATGTCGCCAAGGCCCAGAAGGAGCTCTTCGCTTCAGACTCTGCCTCGATCAAGACCAAGCCTGTCAAGTCCAAGTCCTTGATCTGCCGCTTTCGATCTCTCAACTACACCCGAAAGATTCTCGTCATTGTGGGAGCGGGCATGCTCTTTCAGGTAATACAGCTTGAAAAGTGATGTTGCACTTCAATTGCTGACGCGAAAGCCAGTTCTTGCTCACAATTTTCATGTACCTTATTTCGAGAAAGTTCCATCCTCGCTTCGGCATCCCGGGCACCGAGGTTACGGGAACGGAAGACGTTCAGAAATCTAAAATGCGCAGAGGCTGGGAATGGTAGTGCTGACTATTTCCTGGAGCAACCCAGTACTAACATATCTTTCTAGGTGGCCATCTGTCTTTTGGCAGTTCTTCTGGGCATGGATAGTCGCTCCCTACATTCTCTGGCAAGCTCGTGGAATCAATGATACCCAGGGATGGAGGACCCAAACTATTGCTTGCTGCCTTTCGAGGTTAGTATCTCCTAGCATGAAATGGTCGATTCTATGCTGACGGCTTAAGCAGTCTTCATGCTACCCCTCTGTGGCTTATTGCTTTGTATGTCCCTGCCATGTCTGCCGTTGATAGCTTCTGGATTCCTCCTCAATGGTAAGCCATCCCAATATCTATGTGATTAACAGGGGAGATACCAAGCTCACTCTATTCAAGGATTGCCCTCTCGATCATGATGCTCGAGATCTTCACCATCTTCCTTCCCTGCTGGGAAGTCTTCAGATACCAGGCTCTGCGCCATGAGGCCCTCGAGTCAATCGCTCAATGGCAACTAAATAGGAATGTCGGTAAGGCCTCAAGGTCAATTACCACGGCCTCCACATCGGCTGGTGGCTCATTTTTGACCGCATGGTCGAAGGATGGCTCCACCACGAGCGCCTCTGGCGTGAGTATCCTCACCATGGAGGCTCTCGAGTATATCCTTGAGCGCAACCCTGGGCCTCTTCAGCAATTCTCTGCCCTCCGGGATTTCTCTGGAGAGAACATCGCCTTCCTGAGAGCGGTTGCTGAGTGGAAGTCTTCGCTTCCTTCGGCAGTTCTCGACCCAAAGAACCTTAAGGATGATGGCGTCCAGGAACTTGTCCACGAACGATTCAACAGCGCTCTCCGAATCTACATCGACTTCATCAGCTCTCGGGATGCCAAATTCCAAATCAATCTTTCATCTCAAGACCTCAAGAGGCTTGAGTGTATTTTCGAGTCGTCCGCCCGCGTTCTCTATGGCGACAAGCACGAGGTTGATCCGGCCACGCCCTTTGACTCCTTTCTTATGACTAATGTCAGGCGGCCTTCTGCGTCATCTCACGGTTCTGAGGCTGGTATCATAACCGGGTCGACTAGTGACACGGACGTCATTAGAGACAAGGCCCTATACTGGGGAAATATCCCCGACGGCTTTGATGCCACTGTCTTCCATGACGCTGAAGCAAGCATCAAATACCTTGTCTTTACTAACACTTGGCCGAAATTTGTTAAAGATCAACAAAGTCATAGTTCATGACGAATTTGGAGAATAGGGAATCAAAGCTTTCTGTCCCTCCCAGGGATGAAAATAAGTCGGTTTCTTGAACATAGGGTCAATTGGGCCTTGTCGCAGTCTTTTCACAGCGAGAAAGGGAATTAAGGATATCTTTAGATTAAAGCCTAGTATATTTAGTTTATAGCAAAGCTTGTTCTCTCCATGATATATTATACGGCTGCTAGGGAACGACATATAGCGAGCTGCCTTTCTTCTCGGACACAGATCGGACGGCAACAGCTGTGGTGGGAAGAGATTGTGTGGGGAACGTTGGGCCAAGATTCAGGCGAAGGAACCTGAAGTCGCGCGGGAGCTATTGAGGATATCCTTGAAGCTCACCGGCGAGCGAATGAGCGCTATTACGTCGTACATCTTGACTACGGCGAGGTAGGATCTTTGGAGAGCTCTCGTACCTCTTCCTCGTGCTTTGTGCCTCAAATCCGGTACCGGCCATTCTTGAGCTTGTCCCGGCGGGCCTCCCGCTCAAGTACTTCTGAATCAGGTGGCAGGTTCCTCCAGACCTCGTCCGGGACCATGTCCCGACGGGCATGCGGGTCATGAGTGAGACTGATATGCGTGAATAGCTTGATCAGACCGTCCCCGGTCGGCTCGTCGAGAAAGACGTGTGTTGCGAAAACTCCTTCGATAATTATGGCTGGCGGACTATTCTGGCATTCTATGATGCTGCTGGCGCTACGGAACTGCTCGCCTCGATGCGGTTCTCCGGAGCTATTTCAATTGGTGTTGGATAACAGCTGAGTCTTTGTGAGTGGTTGGGATGCGACGCACCACTTTTGAGTGTCGGGTGTCACAGATAGTTGCATGCGAATGGGCAGAAGTTCCAGGAGAGTAATGAACCATCCTTTTCCGGTGAGCCACACCTATAAACTTGATATGCCGACTAATCAATGATAGGAAGCTCACAGGCGGCTCGAAGAGCTCTGATAATTTCCCTCTTGCAGCACGGACAGATAAACCGGGACACTCTTTTCCCTTCTCCCCGTTCTTTCTTACACTTCTTGCGCCATTTAAGGACTTTGCGATAGCATTGATGGCAGAAAGAATGGCCATTCAATACCACTGAGGTAAGGCTTCTGCAAGCCGTATAGATAACTGCGTTGGTATCTATACATATGGGACACTCGTCGTCCCAGTTAAACTACTTGGCCATGCGACGACGTCCTTTCTGGAACTCAAGCTGAGCGCAGGTATTGCAGAAGAGCTCTAAATTTTGGTTAGATGAGAAAAGGTAGAGAACCATCCGAGCTCACGAAGTGGGATTTCAGGGGCCGCTTATACAGCACGAATTCGTTTGAATCACTCCCTCGCCGCAGAGGCCGCTGAAATTCCGCATGGCCCGGCCCCATTAGTATGATCCCAGGACTCGATCGACCATTTCGGCAGATAGACCAAGGTATTCGGTAGGATCGAGCAGCTTTTCCAGAGCGGCTCGGTCCAGGACAGAAGAAATCTCCTGGGTCTCTACCAACAGATCGAGCAATGGCCGTCCGCTGACGATGGCTTGTCGGCTGATTTCATAGACCAGGTTATGGGCTCCCAGCCGGCCGAGATGAGGTGCCAGTCCCATCATCACGGCTTCAGCACAGATTAGGCCATTGGTGATCTCCAAATTGGAACGCATGCGTGTGATGTCCACCTCCAGGCCTGTGATGGAGCACCTGTGCCTGCTGCAGGGCACCAGAGCTCAACAAGAAGATCTCGGGCACGGCAATCCATTCAGATACCCAGGGGCCGGTGGAGCGCTCGTGATCCTCGACCATGACGTCCAGAAGGGCCGCCACCAGTTGGCGTACCATAACCGTGCAGGCGTGGATGTAGTTGCAGGATATCGGATTACGCTTCTGCGGCATGGTGCTGCTGGAGCCGCGATCTTTAGTGTAGGGCTCGAAGGCCTCGCAGACCTCCGTTTGCATTAGCAGCTTCACATCTGTCGCAATCTTGCCCAGAGTCCCGGTCACCAGTCCCAAGAAGCAGCCGACCTCTGCAATGCGGTCGCGTGCGGTGTGCCAGGCAATTTCCGGTTGGCCCAATCCGAGTTCCGCCATTAGCCCTTCTTGAACTCTGAGTCCAGCGTCGCCCAGCGAAGCGAGCGTACCAGCAGCACCGCCAAACTCGCCTACAAGCACCCTCCGACGCAGTTCTGCTAGCCGCTGCTGGTGACGCTGGATGGCGGAGAGCCAGGTGGCAACTTTGTAGCCGAAGGTGATCGGGACCGCCTGCTGTAGGTTGCTGCGCCATGCCATTGGTGTATCGCGGTAACGGCGAGCGAGGCCAGCCAGAGAATCGACTATTGCTTTTAGATCCTGCTCGACTAGAGCGAGTGCCTCTCGGATCTGCATGATGGTGGCTGTATCGGTGATATCCTGGGTGGTCGCTCCCCAATGACAATATTCCCCAAAACCATCCGAGCAGACATCTACCAGCTGCTGGACTACTGGCAGGACGGGATAGCCGATCAACTCCGTTTGGATCTTCAGCTTTGCCATATCAATACTGTCGAGTGTGCATTTGGCTGCGATCTCATTGGCAGCGTGTTGGGGAATGAAACCAATTGTGGCCTGCACTTGCGCCAGTGCCGGCTCAATATCAAGGTAACATAAACGATGCTCGTCCGTGAAGACGAGGCGCATCGCCTCCGAGCTGAAGATGTCGCTGAATATTGCAGAGTCGATTGCTGTGGACGCCATTGGTATTTCCTCTTGCCTTCATTATCCTGGATCATTCCACCGTCGTCGCATCCAGTAAATGAACTCTTAAAGGCTGCACAGCGTGATCAAATAGAATTACCATCCCCCACCACTTAGAGTGGGGACCCACAACACCGTCACCCCACGTCACCGTCACCCCTAAATGCCTCACATCGTGATGATGCCTTCAACTTCACTCTGCGATTTCTCAACCAATATTGCATCAATTGACTAGCTATAACTGCCACTCAATAAACATCTTCTCCTTTTCTATTTGTGCAATTTCCAGCGCCTCCTTAAAAAGATCAGGCCCGTGAATCTCTTCAAAGCGTGCCTGCGCCATCGCAGCTTCATAACGAGCTGCTGCAATCTCTGGGATGGTTGCGAAGGCATCGTTAGGTTCGTAGTCAACAGCTTTCCGACCTGTGGCCTTATGCGAGGCATTATCTTTCTCGAGGAACTTAACCTTCTTTATCAGGGCTGTGATGAGGCCGTTCTTTCTCTCGAAGCCCCTCTCCATCTTCGAGATAATTGCTCGAAAGTCACGGTCAAGCTCATCTACATCACCATATAGCAGATTCACTAGAGATGTCAAGTCCCTAGCACTCTTTGGAGTCGTGAAAATATCAGGATGTTCGAATTTTCTCTTCCGGGGCGTCTTGGGGGGTGCAATCACTGCCGGGGGCTGCTCAGGTTCAACCACTTGGCTTATGACTCTCTCGGCATTAGTAGGCCATATTCCAGTTGCCCTGAAGCCGGACCGTATGTTCCGGTCTGTAAAAGCCTTCTCGCCGGCAACCTTATATGCGATAATAAAGCGTTGCTTTTGAATTGGGGCTGTGGTGTTGAAGGAAGCAAAGCCCCGCGTTTCCGTATGAAAATACGACTTTAAGGGCGAGAAAAGACCAACATCTAGGGGCTGTGAGATGTGTGATGAGTGTGCCGGTAGGTAAATAAGCTGGACCCTATTCAACCACGCCAAATACATGATCTCAATAGTCACATGAGACTTGTGACCGTCGAGGATCAGGATCCGCCACAAGGACCGGTCCCGGGGCCGGGTTTCTTTGAGGAAAACCTGAAGAAACCACTTTTGGAAGACCCTAGTATTAGACCAGCCGGAAGGGGTGCATTCGTAAGCCCATTTGGGGATATCCTTGTCAGGAAACCATTGTCCCTGCAAGTTGAGGCCCGTAAACACCACACAGGGGGTCAGTCTGTTGCCGCCGGCACCCACACACTCGATGATAGAGACCCAGGTACGAGAATCGCTAGCTGAGACCGATGAATAGCTCGTAAGAGAGGTGCCGACCACTCGCCCGGCGTTCGTAGCACCTTCCGCGATGCCGTGCTCGTCAACGTTATAGATCCGGGCCCGGTGTAACACTGTTGATCTTGATCATATGATCAACCCGGTCAATGTGGTCCTTCAGAACATCTTTCGTAGTTGCCCGGGTTCTCACAGCTTCCATCTCTCTAGAGGGCTTCGTTTTTATAGCCTCATGGCGTTCAATGAAGCGGGGGACCCAGTTGTGGCCGATGGGCTCGTCATCGCCGTTACACAGCTTATCATGAGCTGTGCAAAGGCACGGATTTGGCCGTAGCTAGGGGCCCGGCCGGCTGCCTCTTCTTGCAGGATCCATTTCACTAATTCAGCCTCTTGATCCCTTGATAGTCTTTGGGTCGGCTCCTTAGCCTCATGAATATCTACAGAGCCGGCAATCCGACCCTGTAGAGTCGTACGGCGGAGACCGTGGTCACTTGCGGCATTTGCGACTGTGTCATATTGAGCTTGCCGCATTGCAGATCTGAAGAGATATTCACGATCCTCATCCATCGTAGATGGTATGTCTAAAAGATTGGTCGATTTGGGCTTCAAATGGCTATGCAATAGCTGAGTTACAAGGGAGGGTTGTAATGCATGTAGGACGGAGCGGGGGTGACGGTGATGTGGGGTGACGGTGTTGTGAGTCCCCACCCCTACCCGTCCGCCTATTAGCCGCCACAGTGCGACGAGGATACGCACGGACCAGGAGGGCCACTCGAACTTGGCAATGTTTCGCGATGGGATCAGGTGATCAGCCTGGCGTACTGTTCAACGTGGAAGCCTCGAGTTTTTTTCCGAGATGAAAGTGTATGCGCCAAGAGCCATCAGATCTTTGCAGCTTTACCAACCATCTTGTCCTAGAATCTCTACAATCTGTTGTTTCGGTAAAGATGGCGTGCAGCTCCAGCTGGATCGGTCTAACCACTGCGCTACCGCTCGACCTGCAGCATGCGGCAGCAGACGTTGCCAAAGCTGTCTGGCGCGAGGTGGGTGGGATCGAGGTCAGTCAACTCGATCACTGGTGGCATGTCGCCCGATTGTCCTATATTGCCAGAGCAGACGGCTCGCCCGAAGCCCTCATCCTGAATTGTGTCGAGGGCGAGCCCGACCACCCCTCACAGTCGGCCGCGTACACGGTTGACATCATGCGGCGGCGAGTCAAGATCAAGAAAGGTCAGCAAGGCTATGCGTCGATACCTGCGGATTGTATCCCTCTACTCGACCGTATTCAAGAATGGGTCGAGCGGATCCCTGAGCGGAAGGAAGAAGCTCGTCGCAACCAGGAGAGAGCTCAGCGTGAAGCACAAGAGAGACAGCGGTTAGCAGAGCTAGAGCGACAGCGAGTGCGCGCCGCTGCCATCAAGGCCTACGAGCATCGTCTAGCCGATTTTAAAGCGTCTCAGCCTGCGCCAGCCAAGAAGGTCAAATTAGAGGTCAAGCCTTCAGTGACGTCCGTATCCGGAGCGTGCCCAGACTGCGCGGCACCATTAGCGGCTTGCAAGAAGTGCGAACGGTTATCTTGTCCCCAGGCAGGCTGCAGTGGACAGGGAGTGGATCTGCTCTTACGATGTCTCGATCACGACCACGAGATCTTCTGCGGCCCATGCCGCGAACAACAGCGCGTTGTCAACCCGCTCAAACCTCTTCTCGCAACCTGTTCTGCGTGCAACGAAGTCTTATGCGCGGAACAGTTGCTCTTTTGCGACGGCAAAGAAGACGAGGACACTCCCGCTCACGACATTCGCGTCATCTGCTGTCTCTTCTGCCAACAGGAGGCAGAGGAGGAGGGTGATTCTCTAATGTTCATCTGCATCGGTGACGCTTGTCCGGCTCGGCAAGCTAGTACTTCCCCCAAAGCATACGTATGCGACGGGTGCGCCCAACTCTACGGCAGACGTTGCGAAGACCATCCGAGCGAGTGGTGGTGTGAGCGTGGCAAGTGCGCTGATCGAACACTGCCAGAATGCCCGTCTTGTGATCTGCCACTGTGTCCAACAATCCGCCACCAAGCTTGTGCCAAGTGCAAAGCTCCCAGCTCGTGCAAACGCTGCCTTCCGACACCAGCTGAGCCGGAGCGCTTAGGAGAATCCTCACGTGGCGAGAATGATGTCCCGTTGGATGTAGCCTCCAGGCCGACAGATGATATGGCCACGGCAGTTGACTCTCCTGGTACGGTCTCCCTGATTCCTTTACACTTCTGCAGTCGAGACTAATGGATAGGGATTTCAGTGATCAAGCACCCCATCGTCAAGCTCCATCGTGTTCAGTGCATCTGCGAAGAGTCATTTAGCTACTGCGCAGCACACAAAGATCTAGCTGGAGATTTGTCCTGTGAAGGTTGCCACGAGCCTATCTGTTCAAACTGTCTCCTCGTTGACGAGTGCAACAACGAAGAGTGTGGCGCTAAGCTAGATCTATGCGAAAATTGTTCCGACACCCTCAACGACTGCCCACAATGCGGCATGCCTTCGCTCGGAGAATATGACGGCTTGGAAGATTACGATTACTACTATAATCCTATGGGCGATGACCATTGGTAGCGTGGTGACAGGTAATCACAACGTCTCCGACGGATGATATACCGGTAGTGTACCCCAGGATCGATGGTGCAAAGGTAACGGAAGCGCAAGTACTGTAGCAGCCAGGGCGGAGGAGACGGGTTATTTAAAAGCGGGCAGGTTGATGCGTCTTCTCTTTGTGCTTGTGTTTGTGCTTGTGCTAGTGGGCGATTAATGCGTGTCGCATGGATATTGATGGTACAGTAAGGTGGGCGTACTTTATGCAAGGGAATAAGACAGAACAGGAAAAATGGGTGATGGTAGGGAGGCAGGAATTTATTCACAGTTGTTCTTTAGTAAAGTCGATTCGGCGTTTGGAATAGCATCGACGTCGGGAGAAGGATCGGGCCTTAGACATAAGGTAACCAAGCAGACCCTCAAGGAGAATGCAGTGACCCCAGCCGGTAACTGCCTCGGTACAGCTCTTGCTGGTGGTTGGTCGCAGGGCTGCGTTAAGCGGCCTTTACCCCTCACTGCCTCGAGGCGGGCTTGCCAACGGGGAAGGGGCGGGGATCCTGAACCAACCTAAGGCACTTAGCCCTGAGGCTGTAGCAAAAAGTGTGGAAACAAAAAGGGTTACGCCCCAGAAGGCGATTGAGACTTATATTCAACACTCCCGCCGGCTCAATAGGCTTCTGGCTCAGCGGCTCTTACTAAAGCTCTCCAGCGGCTCGTGCGGGGTCTGTCCAGGAAGAGAGGAGAGAGGAGAGGGCTTACCAAGCTTCTGCTACTGTTGGGGAGGTGGGTGTTCATTATTTCAAATGAAACGCCAGCCATCTTGGTTTTCCTTCCTGCTCTTCCTTCTCTATCTCCACCATTTCTACCACCTCCTCGTCCTAGTTTCCTTTCTCCTATGCGAATTCCTATCTCGTTTGTTTAATATTACCCTCCAAATCCTTTTCCATCAATGCTAAACGCCATACGATTGATTATCACTTCGTTTATACCCTTGTCACGTCAGTTCTCAGTCTAGACATACTATCCGTGTGTGCTACATGAACGTCATCAGAAACTGCCTCAAAGGAAGCAGAAAGACAACGACATAACAACAATATTTTATTACACCCAAGGCTAAGCCAGACTTGCGTATTATGATATGCTAAAGTGATATCACACTATGCTAAAGTGCTAAAGTGATATATATCACCGTAAATATATATCACACTTTTTTCAGCTAACGTACTTGATAAGCATGCGCCGCATCCAAGTATGCGCCGCACTTTTCCCTCTTACACTTAACTATCTACTTTATCAATCAAATCTCAACCACGAAGCATGCCACAGCAAAATACCGAAGCTAGAACGCTTCTCGCCCTTAAAGCCCTTCAAAATGACCCAAAACTAAGTATCCGACACGCCGCATCGATATACAAGGTAGATGAGCGAAGGCTACGTCGCCGACAGAATGGCATTCAATCTCGACGCGATTGGATCCCCCAATCGCGTCGACTAACCGATTTAGAAGAGCAGATCATTGTTCAATTCATTCTCGACCTGGATTCGCGAGGATTTCCCTTGCGACTGCGTGGTGTTGAAGAAATGGCTAACTGACTGCTCGCTGACCGCGACGCGTCACTAGTTGGCAAGCGCTGGGCTTCAAACTTCGTCAGGCGACACCAAGAGCTTAAGACGCGTTTTTTTTTATAAATACGACTATCAGAGGGCTAAATGCGAAGATCTGACTATTATTCGCAACTGGTTTAGGCTCGTGGAGAACACAATCGCGAAGTATGGTATCGACCTCGCTGATATCTACAACTTTGACGAGACTGGCTTTATAATGGGCCTTATTACAAGTAGAATGGTCATTATAGGCGCAGAAAGGCGTGGAAATCCGAAATCAGTACAGCCTGGAAACCGGGAATGGGTTACGGCCATTCAGGCAATTAATGCAGAAGGCTGGGCGATCCAGCCGTTTATTATGGTTGCGGGCCAATATCACCTCGCCAACTAGTACCAAGAAAGCAACCTCCCAGGCGATTGGGCTATTGCGACGACTTAAAATGGCTGGACCGACAATGAGACGGGTCTTGAGTGGCTCAAGCACTTCAATCAGCACACAAAGGATCGATTGATCGGTCACTATCGTCTTCTGATCCTCGATGGGCATGAAAGTCACTACTCCGTCGACTTTGAGAAATATTGTGAGGAGAATTAGATCATTACGCTTTGCATGCCGCCTCATTCGTCTTATCTACTTCAGCCTCTTAATATCGGGTGCTTTGGGCCGCTTAAAACAGCCTATGGTCGAGCAATTGAGCAATTGATCAGATGCTCTATAACCCACGTTTCCAAGACTGAGTTCTTCCCAGCCTTCTACGCTGCCCACGCAGCCGCTATGACAAGGAGTAATATTGAAGGAGGTTTTCGAGGGGCCGGACTTGTTCCCCTAAACCCAGAAAATGTCATATCAAAGCTTGATGTGCAGCTACGGACTCCAACACCGGCTGCAGAGGAGGTCGGCCTCCCTGACCCTTGGGTCTCGAAGACCCCAAAGACAGTGCTTGAGGCCAGTTCTCAGTCTGAATACCTTAAAAGACGAGTAAGAAGACATCAGAGCAGCTCTCCAGCATCAATTCTTGAGGCGCTTGAGTCATTCACTAAGGGAATAAAGGCAATAATGCATCAGATGGCATTATTGAAGTCTGAGGTCCAGATTCTTCGACAGGCAAATGAGACTCTTAGCAAGCGGCGTAGAGCGAAAAGAACCCGCCTACGTAAAGGAGGGAAGATGACTTTAGATGAGGGGAGGGATGAGATGGACCAGAGAGATGTTGATGCGCAGGTAGTGGCTGAATCGTCGAGAAGTGGTGGTCGACGGAGGTCGGCGCTGCCGAGGGAAAGGCGCTGTGGAAATTGTGGAAAGACTGGTCATAATATAAGGACCTGTCAAGTTGTAATTGAGACTTCTGGAGAAGAGTATAACGATTAGTTTTAATTAATTTGATGTTTTGTTGTGGTTTTATTGAGGTTTTAATCTTGAAGGTGAGGAAAAGTGCGGCGCATACTTGGATGCGGCGCATGCTTATCAAGTACGTTACCCAAGAATGTATATTAGTGGATCTCTGCTCGATGCGCAGAGCAAAGACCGAGTTATTCCTATTCAGATCTTAGCCCAGAGACGACGTCTCTTAACCCTTGCTTAGCGCATTAATCCCTGTCATTTGACGGTTCCGACCTGACCCGAGCCATTCCGTACGATCTCGCCAGGTATCTGGGCAATGTACGAACTACCCCATAGATAAACTATAGCATGCCTACTTACAAACTCCAGTGACTTCGCCGACCGATACCCCAACACCGAAGTCATTGGCAAAAAGTTATTCTTCGGTTAATATCCTCCCTAGCAATCAAGGTGACGGAGAATTGGCTGACAAAAACTTGGGCATGGAGATCATGTTTTCCTCTGCGCATCATCATCCGCGCGCTGGCCAAATCCTTCTGTCAGGCTGGTTTTCGTGCGATATCACGCTGTCTCACAATGATCATGAAAGTGCGGTTGTAAGTCGACCGGCCGAATTGCAGAACCGTTGGCTCCGCCTCGACGGTTATGGAGATGCGGTGAATCTTGGAATTATTTGCCGAGTCCGGAATATCGACCTGTTTCGGCATCTTCTCGTCCTGAAGACTCCCTTCCTCATCAGAGTAGTTCGAAAATACGAAGTCTTGGGCAATGGAGGCTTTTTCGATCTCGTGAGGATTATGGCCGGAGAGGAATATGTCGTCTATGTGGTTCGACACTGCTTTTGGTGCTTGGCCCTGCCTATATACCATCGCCCATGGCTCTCGATCTTCGGGTCTTTTGCACAGGTCGCCTTGTATTCCGTATATGACGGCAAGATTGGTCGTGCTTGCTGCGTTTGCTTCGAGGCCGCAACTAGTGTGTATCGGGAATATGTGGAAAGAGATGAAGCTTCCTCTGGTATTGACAACCCGCTCAACGACGCCAACCGAAGGTGCGGTGGAAGAGCGTTTGGAGATGATCAAAATCTTTGTCTGGATGTGCATGGTTTCTATTTCTTCTTGCGACAAAACCATCGTGATGTATGTCGGATTTGGAGGCGAGGACATCCAGCCTCCCCGTGAGTCTGAACGGTGGAGCACCCTCGGAGACCATCTGACGTAGGTTGATCCATATCTCCAGAGGTAGATCCCAATCCACTTGGGCGCGAAATGAGTTTCCGGACTGCTTTCAACGCAGTCTAGTCCCAAGATCAGACCATTATTAGTTCTGTCCAGTTCTCGGAGCTCCGTTGGTATCAGGTTTTTCTCAATTCGAAGGCCCCTGTTTGTGAGGGTAAAGTCAGTCTGGAGCTGTAGTCTCTCTAGTGGAGACTTTAAATGTCGGCAGCGGAGGAATTCTCGTGGCGAATGCGCAAAGATTCCTCGGAAACGAAAGTCGTCAGCCTCGGTCTGTTGCCATGCGAAGAGACTCAGATCATTGGTTGACCTGGCGATTTCCTCTTGCAGCCGAACGAAGGCTTTCTGCCCTTCCCCATACAGAAGGGGCATGTTGACATCGAAGATGCCAAGAAGACTGTATGCAATGTCCTCGATCCGGGATGTGCTCCGAAGAGCTGCCCAAGATAGTCGCCTGCCGACAGGAATAGCGGGTAGACACGCTGAATTTTTGAGTACCTTGCTGTCGATGCCAGTTATTTCGCTTAAAACGCGCTGGAGACTTTCCTTGGTCCCGAAAATCTCCCAAGAGCTATCGCAGAAGTGAACTCGCCGTGGAGCGATCAATTCTTGCAGCGTCCAACCCCTGGAGAACCACCGACACTGGGCCAGACTCTTTTGGACCTCCGTCTCGATGAATTGCCCGGGTTTAATTTCAAAGTCAGCGAGGTACACAAGGCAGAATGACGAGTCCCTGTACCAAGCAAACATTGAGTTGATGGCTTCGCTAAGCTCTGTGCTACTTGTCTTGTCGATGCAACAGGTATCAACCCAGGCATATGCTACCGGGGGTTCCGCAGCCTGGGCAAGACGACAGGTCATCTCGATTTTCGGCCAACCCGCCTTATGTTGGGCAATCGGCTTGTCTGACAAGTCCTGAAATTTGACTTCCCCCTCGCCCCAAGTATGGGAGAGGATCACGTAGTCGACCACTGTTGCATCTGAGAAGAACTCTAGCTGTAGCGTCTCTGTGTTGATAAGCCACATCTTGTCCAGCCCGGCTTCGGCAAGATTGCTGTATTCTACCTGGTGATTGTCGTTGCCGAAGTCGTGAGTGCGCGAACAGATTGACTCTCGGGGAGTTTAATCGCGACGGATATGCGGCTGGCTGGGAGGTTCAGTTCAGTTCAGTTTCAATATCCTACTCGGTTGTAGCGGGAGCCAATGGAATGGAATTTATTTCGTCCGGGAGGACAAGCCCCCATCGGGCCAGTACGCTAAGCTATTTACAGTTCGGACGATTTGGTCTTTTTTCGGCCCTCTCGAGCTGTTAGCTAGGCGTTAGGGCCACCACTCTGCTTAGCAGTCGTAGCTAACGGAGCCATAACACGCCCCCGAATTCGCGTTCGATCTCGATCTTAACACAATCACCCCTTCAACCGAGGAGCCCCCCCGCCCCCGCCCCCGGGGAATTCCTCGTCAAGAGAGAGCTTCTGTGACCGTCTTCTACGACAATGTTGTGGGCATGCGGAAACGCGACCAGCCCGGGTCACGAGCTCAGGTACGGAATGAATGAAATTTATTCCGCCCGGGAGGACTAACCTCATAGGGCCAGGTGCGCTAGGCTATTTACAGTTCTAAGTTTATTGTTCGCATCTCCCAGAAGCCCCACATTCTGTTGAAATGAGCATGTTGTGTTGATTAAAGGAGAAAACGACCAGCGCTAACCAGCGGAAGCTATTGACAAGAAGACATCCACATCCCAGCCACCAATGGATCGGAATAGCCATTGATCCGTTAAACGACGGATCTCAGCACATTCTTCCTCCCGCTGATCGGTCTCGTTTCGCTTGACTCTGTGTGACAGGCCTGCTTGAAGGCCAATTTCTCCAAGTGTTCAGCATCCTATTCTCAGCAGCTGAAGCTTGGTCTGCCAACTTGAGGCTGTTTAGTGTTAGTATCGCCAGGTTTGGCCGCTAATTTGGTTGGTTAGTAGGTTATCCAGTCTGGTTTGCATCAAGTCTCTTCGTATCCATGGCGAACTTAATCGCCGCCGGCACCGCCTGTAGGTCAGGTGCCCATTTTGGGCCTTCACGGAAGTCCATAGGGGGCAGAGTTCCAAGACCTGTCACGAGCCACGATTGTCTGTAGTGTCTGTGTCACGAGCCACGATTATCTATACCATGCATTACCCACCTGCGGCTAAGACCCACCTACCGTACAGCAAAAATAAAATTTCCCCATACAAAATGTCCGATTTCACTTACACAGTATTTGGCCAAAATTGAAGTTATTTACATAAAACAAGCTATATCTAAGTGAGAGTTTCATGTTGTTTCATATTATAATATTGCATTTCATATTACAAAAGCGGTATGGCCGCATATCAGCTACGTAAAATTTCTGCAGATGGCTCCTTCACGACTTGACCTCCTCGAATCTTCATGGAATTTTTATCCACACCAGCCTTCCGGAACCGCCTTGAAAATGCCTCGAACGTCTTATACAGAGGATGGTGTTATTAAAGCCGTACTGGATGTCACAGATAACGACCTCTCTCAGGACCAAGCCGCCCAGAAGCACGGCATCCCTCAGACCACTCTTTCTCGCCGACTGAGAGGCATACCGTCTAAATCTGAAGTCACCCAGCCTGCCCAGTTGTTATCCAAGTCTCAAGAGGCCAGATTAGTCACCTGGATACTGAGACAAGAGGCCTTGGGCTATACTCCTTCCCACAGTCAAGTTCGCGCCACCGTCGCTGCCCTCTTGAGACAACAAGGCCGGGAAAGGCCCATCGGTGTACACTGGATATCCAGGTTCATGAAACGCCATCCAGCTATCAAAACCAAGATAGGGAAACGCCAGGAGGCCTCAAGATTCAATTCTTTTACCCCAATGGCTGTCAATTAGTACTTCGATATCCGCGAGACGGAGTACGATTGGATCAAGCCTGAGAATACAGTTAATGTTAATAAGGGCAGTATTATAGCTGGATTTAGTGAGTAGTTATCGTTTTTAATCATAAATCTCACTAATCCATTCTGAATCTAGGCTTGGATTCCTTAGTTATTAGCAGTAGCGATCCTAAGATGAAGGCCTTCCTCAAAGGCTCTCAGTACTGCGCTTAGACTAGCTTTATCGAAGCCGTGACTGCAGATGGCTGTCTTCTGAAACCAGGGATTATTTTTAAAGGCAAAAGACTTCAGCAGCAGTGGTTTATCGATGAGTTCAAGATGAGAGCTGACTGGTATTATATCACGTCCGACAATGGCTAGACCGACAACCACATCGTAGTTAGGTAGCTTAAAGAGATCTACCTACCTCAAACCCAGTCAGCAGATGAGTCTGATGCAAGACTCATAATATTAGACAGCCATGGAAGCCATATATCTATACGTATCTAACTGTTCTGAGTCATGAACCTCACTAATTCAAACATAAGGATGAATGGATGACCACCTGCTTTTTGAACAACGTATATTATTGTTACCTGCTGGCTCATTGCTCTCATAGCCTACGACCGCTGGACAATAGCGTTTTCAATGCCTCTAAGGCTGTATATCGCAAAGAACTCTAAAAACTGGCAAGTCTGACTGATTCTGCACCGGTGGATAAGGTCAACTTTATCAAGGCATATGCTAAAGCCAGGGAAGTGGGTATGATAAAGAAAAATATCCTCTCAGGCTGGAGAGTGACTGGAAATTGGCCAATCTCACGACGGAAAGCCCTCATACATCCCGAGATTCAACCAGACAAGAAGGAAACTACTCCTGAATCAGAGGGTCTTAGAGACGGGCAACGCGACTCTAATAACACGCCAAAACCAGCCGTCATATCAGAGATCTGGGAAAAAACAAGAGCCGCTTAACCAGAAGACAGTATTCTGTGATATCGAAAGGGTTTGAAGTCCAGGAGTTAAAAATATCCTCCCTGAGCGCAAGAATCACCAGTCTGGAGGAGGAAGTCGGCCGTTTAAGTAGAGGCAAGAGGAGAAAGGCCATACCTAATCCCAACAAGAAGTTCATCACATTAGCTGAGGCTCTAGTGGCTGCTGGAACTATTCCCGAGCCAAACCAGGCAACTGAAGAGGCAGGGGCTGTTGAGGATGTGATCGAGGTGGGAGGGATGCAAGAGGATGAAAGTTCAAATTCGGAGGCGGAAGAGCGACCCGTCGTACGCACCCGCACAGGGCGTGAAGTTAAAAGACCGAGAAAATATTAAATTTTATTCAATCCTAAACGCAATTTCGCAAAAAATTGTATTTTTATTATTTTTGGTGACTTTTTCCCATGAGGTTAAAAAAGTGCATTTTGTATGGGGAATTTTTATTTTTGCTGTACGGTAGGTGGGTCTTAGCCGCAGGTGGGTAATGCATGGTACTACCTTGACGGAGACGGACTGGTGGAAGGGCGCTGTATTTATAGACGTTTTGACATGGACAGGCGGACGACCGAAAAATGGACTGGCCTCTTAGTGATAGCTGGACATGCGCGGTGCCGACGTGAACTGTTGCTCAATGTCCACTGAATCATCGAACAGCAAGCGGGATCTGCTAACGCTTGTCGAGAAGATCAAGGCGACTACCATTACCGTGGTAGGTCCCGTGGTAGGCCCCGTGGTAGGTCCCCCTCGCCCAGCATTGCTCGGGTTCATTAGTAGAGACACGACCCCGCTAACCTCAACTTCTCCCAGTCTAACTCTAGGGTGTTATAGTGAGCGTCGCTTGCCGAACGGTTCTGCAAGAACGCTTATGCTACATAGCTTCACTTCGCAGCACTATAGAGGTGCTGGCACAAACGTGCTATCCCGTGGGATTTACTCGCACTGGTGTGCTTGCAGCAATCGCACTGCTTTCCATTTACCTTGACCCGTAAGGGGTTGCCCTGCAGCGTTCGCATGCACAGATTATAATGCGGGGTCTCAGTAGTAAGCCAGCGCCTGTGCGCGCAAAAGGCGCAAAAAAACTGGTCACACACAGACGCCACCAGCCCTTGTAAGCGTCTTACATTAAGCGCCTTACTTCTCAAGCTCTCAACTCGTTCCGAAAAGGCATTGGCGGACCCCGTGGGGGGGACCGGTCTCCTGTTGCAGTTGAATACGGCAGGCGTGTAAAAGAATATAAGTGTCGTCTTATATTTATAGCACTAAACTAGTTAAGAATTGAACGCCTCATCCATCTCGGCGATCTCGATTCAAGCTTGTTACTTTATACTCAGTCACAAGAATCCCCTTGTTCAGTCTATCATCATCAAAACTTCTCTGTTGACTCGCCTGAAAGTCCGAGCCGAGAATCTCCTCTTCGCTCTGGTTATCTGCCGGAAAGGATCCTCCTACAGCGTACGCCTTTGTAAAAGGGCTATTGAGACTCACTGCGCGCTCTTCATCAGCTATAGAGGTATCGCCCGATTGGGTGCGGTTTTCGCGACGTGACTCGCCGTGTCTAAAGGACTCGAGTTGGTAGCCCCCGCTGTTGTTTCTTTTGTACTTGCTGTCGTCCTTGGAGGTCCATTTGCCGAGATACTGCTTGTAAAGAGGCCGGCAGATCGGAATGCCGATACAGACCATAGTGACGGCCATTTCCGCGGCTCCCCAAACGATGATTCCAACGGAGTTCTCTGCACAAAATGTTACTATCGGAGAACTACAGAGAGCTGGGCGGAGGAGAGTGCATACTCAGGTAGTTACCAGTACTAAGGTTAGGGATCTCACTTGCTCGCTTGATACCAAAACCACCAGCGCTGTCGCCATTCAGTTTTTTATCGGCGCACGGGATGGAGAGGTTGGATGATTAATTCACTCACATGATGCCTAAGCTCATGCTGCCGAGAATGATGCGTTTTTCTCGCTGGTTCATCTGGAGCTTCCACATAAAGATCCAGGGGAAGATAGCGAAGAAGAGGTCAACAAGGACTGACAAAGCTAGTGAAACGCCTCTTTAGCCTGCCAACAGATGCTATGACTGAAAACATGGGCTGCCGAGGATATTGACTTACTTCCTAGGATGATGTAAATCGGCAAGGTGTTTAGCTCACACTTGCCACCAGGGATTGTCCAATCCCAAAGAAACGCGATCGGCGAGCATGAAAGCCAGAAGCAGAACACGCACGCGATGGAGGCGCCCATAAGAAGCAACATCGACGCCCAGATGGCGATCTTGTGCCAGGACTGCTGAACAATGCGGAGGAGGAAGAGTCCGAGTGACCATTTGGCGAGAGTCATACCAATGATGTTGAACGTCTGGCCAATACACTCGAAGAGGACCGCCTTCGCGCGCTTCCGAGTGTCGGAGATGTCGGATACGTCTTGGCCGAAGCCATGCATGGCGGATATATGGATGAATATTGCGAACAAGAGCAGGAAGACCTGGAAATTTGACAGGTTAGAGAGGCTCTGTAGTGTATCACCCCGGAAGTAAAATCTGAAAAATGCAGTATGTTAAAATACCCCGAGATTTTACTCACAAAAGATATCCCATAGACATAATCGTCGGGCCCAAACGACTTCACTACCGTTGCGCGGGCGTAGATTCGGAGGACAACGAAGACAAGGGCCACAAAGGTCAGTGCCCACAACACAGCAACGGCCCAATGGCCATCACCACCCATTGCCATTCCGTCGATCAATGCGGTCAATCAAGGTGACCGTGTGAAGGTGTCGCAAGCAGAGAAAAGTCCGTCGCGTAGATCAAGGGCAATGGGTGGGGCAGTTTGCAGATCCACCAGGTAGATATAGCCCAGCTTTGCGGAGAGCGACGGGATACATGTCAGGGGTCACAGCGTCGCATGGTGGAAGTTGGCTGTTCAGCCCTCCAGCGTTAGCTGGCGGTGTCTTCCGAGTGTGGCGACAGTAACCGATTACTACCAGTATTACTAGTCAGTCGCTCGGCGTCTGATGAAGCCATTCAGCCACGAAAGAAGCCATTAGACGCCACAGACGCCTCGCATGTCACTAGGGTCCGTGGAAGTTCCCGCACGATAATTGACATTACTCATGTCTACCGAGGATGGAATACAATGACCTTGTACAAACAAAAAATATTGATCAATTGTTGATTCGCCAGAGCAGCGGCAAGCAAGATACGGCACAAAGTAAACTAGACATCTGATATCGGGGTGTGATATTAAAGATGAAAAAAAAACTGTTCTTTACCATTGCGGAAGCAACTTGCCCTTGAAGGAGTAAGAAGCAGTTAGCATCCATCGGGAGCTTCGTGTTGATTTGACCCCTATCAGCTGTTTGCGGGGAAATGGGTCTGTTACCGGGGACGCGGAAGCGACATCTGTGACGGGTGGGTGACAGGCCGTGACAGCTAGTTCAAGCCACTGCTCTCGGTCACCGCGGGGAAGCGGATATGAAACCCCTGAAAAGTTCCTGTGCAAGGGCTGCCTTGGCGCGCCTCTCGAGGCCCCTTTCGGCAGAGTAGAGTGCAGAACCAACATATCAATAGTATTTGCACTACGTTCTAGCGGAGTGCGCATTCCCTTTTGGCGTAGCTGGCAATGCGACATAGAGTATAAAGTAGCTGTGAGATGGATTGATATTAGCCCGATTTCTAATCTATTTGTATCCTGTCTGGTACTTTGGGATTGTTGTCTACTAACTAGAGCATTAATTGAGATTCCAGACTTTATTACTTTTAATAATTAACCGAGTCTGTTGGCTTCGCCAAGGGGTTTCGAATAGAAGAAGAAACTGATGACCGATCCTGATTTAACATGGAGCTTGCCTCGCTTAACGTGTGTAATCGTCGCCATGACAAGCGAATGGTGACCAATTGTCGGAGGGGTCCCAGATAAAGTGACCGGGGCGACATGTGCATAATTAGTGATGGGCAAAGCGCGTGGTCCCTCCACGAGACAATAAGTCCCTGGGCCTTCTTCACGTCTGATCTAACGGGTTAGTTAGTATATAATTGCTTATCTGTTTGATAATTGAGACTTTTCCAGCTTGTATTAAGGCACTTGACCATAATCTTTACGCCGCATTCAGTTTCGGGTTTTTCTCGTACACCACTGTCATCCCTTCGATCATTTTTTTATTCAGCCAAAGGCTGACTCTACCAATGACTAACACCCACCAATGACTAGCGTTAAAAATTGCAACTCCATACAAATTCCAATTTTCTACAAACCCGGAGTGCAACCACCAAATTAAATAAATATGAAACTATGTAAAGTATTGGATAGATAATTAATTGAATTTTAAAATTGACGTGGCTTTTTGATCTTCCGACCGCTGCGTGTGTACTGTGGCGGTGAAGAAAAACCGTCAATTTCCGAGTCCTCACCCATGGCATCCATCGCCACCTCAATGACCGACTCGGCTTCCTCCTCCACGTCCTTCTTAATTACTTCCGTTTCTGACTTCCGGATATCTTCACCGGCTGCCATTGCCTCCCCCAGCGTCATGAATCTCTGGTTCGGGTTAGGTATCGCCTTTCTTTTCTTCCCTCTCTGTAGACGCGCCATCTCTTCCTCCAGCCCAGTGATTCGACTATTCTGAACGGCTACAGTCATTTCTAGGGCCTTAAATCCCTTTGCTATTTTACTGTATTTATATCTGGTTTTGGGAGTCTTGTGTTTACCCAAATCTCGCACGTGACGGCTCACTTTGGGGGTGTCATCCGGAGTTCAAGGCTGTGGTTGTCGGGTGACCACTGCTCTCTTTTCTCCTTATCCGGCTGAATTTCTGGATGTAGGAGAGCCTTACGACGGCTTATTGGCCAATTTCCTGCGAATCTCCAGCCTGCCAGTATATTGTTTTCCGTCAGGCCGGCTTCTCTGGCCTTGGCGTAGGCACGTATCAAGTTAGCCTTATCGACCGGTGCAGAATCGGTGAGGCTGACCAATTTCTGTAGTTCTTTTCGGTATGCAGCTTTTATGGCGTTGAAAATGCCATTATCTAATGGCTGTAGGCCGTGAGAACAATGCGCTGGTAGATAACAGCAGTAGACGTTGTTCAGAAAGCACGTAGACATCCATTCGTCCTAGAGTAGTCAGCAAGACTGCAATAATAGAGTATACAGGTAAATAGCAAGAATATTACCTGCGCATGGCTTCCGTGGCCGTCAAGAATGATCAGCCTTGCATCTGAGGGATCGCAAGGCTGCGTTTGTGGTAGATAAACTTCTTTTAACCACTCGAGCCCTATATGGGATCGGTCTAGCCATTAGGGGGAAGTTATGTAATACCAATCGGCTATAGTGCGAAATTCTTCAAGAAACCACTGCTTTTGCAGTTCTTTTTCTTTGAAGATAATGCCTGGTTTCAATGCACGACCGGTTACAGTGACAGCCTCAATAAATGAGGTCCAATTGCAGGACTGCGGGCCCTTCAACAAGGCTTTCCTCTTTGGGTCAGAACTCCTAACCACAAGACTATCCAAGCCTGATATAGAAACCAATTAGTTATGCCTTATAAACCTAGTAGAAAACTCACCAAAACCTGCCATTATTCCGCCCTCGTCTACATTAACCGTATTCTCAGGCTTGATCCAGCCGTACTCCTTCTCCCGAATATCGAAATACCAATGGACGGCCTTGGGTGTAAAGGCGTCAAATATGTTGGCTTCTTGACGTCTCCCTATCTTCGTAGATAGTTCAGGGTAGCGCTTAAGGAATTTCAAGGTCCAATTCTTCCCTAGAGGCTTAGTATCTCCCTATTATTAAAGAAGGCCTTGTACACAACTTCGTAGTTAGCTATAAGATAGTGCATAACCCAGAGATTCCTGCCGTAGTAACCATTTAACTAATCGGGTTTCTTGAGAGGCCGAAAGACATTGAGCAGGCTAAATAACCTCTTTTCTACTCTGTTAACCTTGAAGTCTCTTAGAAAGAGTAGATTGAAGGACTCCATGTTTTGGTGCAGCCTCGTATTGCGACATGCCGTTATCTGTAATATCGAAAAGAGCGGTAGCTAGGGTTTCTTCGGTATAAGCACGACAAGGCATTTTAGAAAGATTTCGGGCAGGTAAAAACACATACAAATGATCTCAAGTCAATAGGGAGGAATAGAGAGAAAATGCCGAATTTCATGCTTCGGGAGGTCCGTAAAATTAGTAGCGTTCGGAAAAATAAATACATGATACAAAACACGATGCATAAAATTATACAGCACAAGTTCCAGCTTGTGAATAGCTTCATATGTGGCCAAGTGCGGTATAAGTGAAGTTGTAGAGTTTGTGTGGGCAGTAGGTGGTTTTACGCTAGTCATTGGTAGGTGGTGCATGGTAGTCGGTGCAATTCTCATGTCAGCTCTGTCTCCCCACTCCGCAAGACATTCAACACTAACTAAGTGAAGCGTTCCAGATCCAAACGCGCGATCCTGACATTAAGAAACCTCGCCGTCGGTCCTTCTTCAACTGAGAGTCCCGCTCCGAAGAGAACTGAAGAAGATGCTGGCCTATCGCCCCTTAACGACAGATTCAGAACCCAGCCTACGTCGCCAGAGAGGCTACGGCAATGTCATACAGCGAAGACGTTATCCGGGGTGTCGATTAGCCAGCCGCGTGTAGTGTTGGGGATGCCAATTCCACCAACCCAACAAAGCTCGCGGCTCTTCCGTACAATAGCTCCCTCACCTCCTGTGCAGCCGACGACACTACTAACCGCCTCACATTCTGATCCGTCTACTATCCGAAGCAGCACGTCTCATATAGGTCACCCTGACTTGGCTCCTAGATTCCTCAAGTGCGGGAGAGACTCACAGGACGATTCCTCCTTGGCCGGCGCAAGGGTCAAGCGGACTGCTATCCAGCGCGGCCATCGTTCACGACGCCGTGCAGGGGAGACTGTGTCACTGACTCCCTCAATATCTCAACTCGGCGCGTTTAAAGGTTCGGAGGGGCCTGGGGCAGATATTCTTACTTAATGGTCGCAGTACTTCGGGCTAACCACAGAATGTAGATGCCAGCCAAGATCGACCGCGGCCGAGTGGGCTTCCGGGTGGGGATGGGATAATCAAGGAAGGAGATGACTGGGGCCAGTTCTCGGAGTCCGATATTGACGCCGAGGACTATTTCAACCTGTTGCTTTCGCCCGTTCGGCCACGCAGGTACCTGGAGCAAATAGGGGTAGAGTGTGAATCCGACCCAGGGGACGAAGACGAGAGCGACGGTAACGACTCTGTGGATGAAAGCCCTGTTCGTCGTCGCTCGCGGCCGCCTTCTGCACGGCCGAGGACTGGTCGCCGTGGTCCGGCTCCTGGTACAGGCTCAGGCTTTCTATCCATATTCCATATTCCATATGGAACGATTCCTGTATGGATTACGAATTTCTCTCCGTATGGAATACAACAAATGACGTCATCGTTTCTCATACCAGTCGGCCTCGGTTAGGACGTAGGCGTGGTTTCTCGCCATCTAGCCATACTATCGTCGTTCTCTTCGCTCTCTGCTTCGATCAATTCAACTGGGATCCCTTGTGTGATACCGCTTTTAATCCAGCTCTTCATGCACTCCCCCTTTTCAATTGTGCCACTTCCTAGCTGACATCTATCCCAGGATATCGTACGTCGCGCACCAGAAAAGACACGCTCTGGCTCGGCGGACATAGCAGGCGCTGAAAGGATATCGACGACCATTCTGGAGAGAGGGTATCGCTGTTGCTGTTCTTCTCGGAGCCACCAAGTAAGCGGCGAGCAGTCAATAGCGACTGGCGTTTGTGTGATGAAGGATTGGTACTGATGAAGCAAAAAGGTTGCAGGTAATATTCAAAAGGTCTAAGTTACATATGTCTGAGAGGAGCACAGCTCCTTACATAGTATCCACATCCCAGCCACCAGCAGATCGGACCATCTTAGTCATACGGTCTCAACAGGGACACCTGTTCCTCCAGCCCAGTAATCCGCGCATTCTGAACGGCCACCTTCATCTCTAAAGCTTCTAGCCCCTTTGCGATCTTACTGTACTTCCGCCTGGTCGGACGACTTTGATGTTTGGCTAAATCTCTTACTTGGCGGCTCGTTTTCGGCGTATTATCTGAGTCCAGATGAGGAGGGCTGGGCGTCTTGAAGCCTTCTAGAACTTTTTCTTTATCCGGTTGAATTTCTGGATGTATTAGAGCTTTGCGACGGTTTATAGGCCAATTTCTAGTAAACCTCCAGCCGGATAAGATAAGCTCCTTCCTTATGCCCGCCTCTCTAGCTTTCGCGTATGACTGAATAAAATTGACTTTATTAATAGGCGTAGAATCAGTCAAACTAGCTAGCTTTTGGAGTTCTTTCTGATATACACCTTTAATAATATTAAAAATTCTATTGTCTAACGGTTATAGGCCATGAGAGCAATGCGCTAGTAGATAGCAGCAGTAGACGTTATTCAGAAAGCACGTAGCCATCCACTCATCCTAGGTGCTCGTTAGCGACCTTATAGCGGGAGACTCTGCGGTGAAAACACCAAAAGACTCACCTATGCATAGCTTCCGTAACCGTCAAGGATAATAAGTCTTGCATCTAATGCATCGCAAGGCTCTGTTTAAGGTAGATAGACGTCTTTTAACCACTTAAGAGCTATATGGTTATCGGTCTAGCCGTTCAGTGATGTAATGTAGTGCTAGTCCGCTATTAATTCGAATTCCTTAAGAAACCACTGCTTCTACAGCTCTTTTCCTTTAAAGATAATTCCCGGTTTTAAAGCGCGGCCAGTTCTGGTAATAGCCTTAATAAACGAGGTCTAAGTGCGCGACTAAACGCCCTTTAATAGCACCTTCTTCTTCGGGTCAGAGCTCCTAATTACGAAGCTGTCCAGGCCTCATAGACAACCAATTAGTTATGCCCTATAAAAGCCCGTAGAGAACTTATAGAGGACTTACCGAAACCCGCTATTATACCACCCTCATCCACGTTAACCGTATTCTCAGGCTTGATCCAGCCGTACTCGTTCTCCCGGATATCGAAGTACCAATTGACCGCCTTCGGCGTAAACCCGTCAAATCTAGCAGCTTCCTGCCGTTTTCCAAGCTTCGTAGATAGTTGTGAGTGACGCTTGACGAACCTAGTGGTCCAGTGCTTGCCCAGAGGCATATTATCGCCTTATTGTTAAAGGATGGCCTCAACACAGGCGCGGAGCTGGCTATGCGAAGGAGCATAGCCCAGAGACTCTTATCGCAGCACCCAACGAAGGAGAGTCTCCTCCTGGCTCTTGGATATACGCTACTGGGCATGGATACGTTCATTCCTGCTCGCTTAACCGGAAAGTCATCTATAAATGGTCGATCGAGGCACTCCACGTTTCTGGGCCGCCTCAGTCGGTGATAGGCCTCTATCAGTAATATCGAGTATAGCCTCAGCTACGTCGTCTTCGGTATAAACACGCCGAACCATTGTAGCAGGAGTTCCATAAGTAAATTAGGTAATATGCCTACTGGAGTGAATGAAGTCAGATGGGGCGGATGAGGTAAAACTAAAAAAGTTTCAAAGGGCTAGAGGACAAGGCCACGAGGCGGAACGGGAAAAAATTGAGCCTATATTGAAATTTCATGAAATAAACTATATAGCACAGGTTTTGGTTTGTGAGTATCTTCATTCTTGGCCAAATGCGGTGTAATTGAAAATTCGGATTTTGTATGGGAAGATTGAAATTTTGGTGGTCCATTAGGTGGGGGTGTCCATTAAGTGGTCCTGGATGGTATCCCAGCATTATCTAAGCCTAGCCATGCTTGCCCTGACGGCGGAAGCCAGTCCTTTCGTTCACTTCTTGCCATCGTCCAAAAGTGTCCTTGGCCCATGTATGTCCCAGGACCGTGGGTATCCTAGGGCCATCATGCCTAGTAGCCACCGTCTCCAGCCCAGAGGTCCACTTCCATGAGGCGTCATGAGTGACGCGGTCGTCGGCTTAAGTCAATGGGTTCACTGCCACGGCCGGGGGTGTGAACACACCCACGATCAGGTTCACCCACAGACTCACTGCGTTCTTAAGGCCCCAACGAACCCATCAGGCCCTCCAGAGGGCGAGGACGTAAGCCACAGCCTCCGGCCTCCAGCCTCCAGCCTCGTCACTACTCATCTGTACGGCGATCATTTCTAAAAATAAAAAGTGGTATCTGCTGTACACCTAAAAGGGTGCAGATCTCGCACGAGAAATCCCGTCACATAGCCCAAACCAGCGGACACATGCTGGCTTGTAGTAACTCTTCTTGACTCTGCACAGGAGAGGCAAACCGGTCGCGGTTTGCGCAAAACAGCCTTGAGGAAACGAAGTTTGACAACGGCATGATGGGAGAATACAGTTCCATTGGAGCTTTTCCCCTCAGTCATTAAGATTTAGTAGCGGGAAGTTAAACGGTGGGTGTTCTACAGGACTTCCTCGGCCCAGCTGCTCAAGAACGGTACCGTGTCACGCCGTACCGACGAGGTTACCTGTTCCGCGGACCTGCTGGAACTGGGAAGGCAATGTTGACTCTGTCCATCGCAGGGTGTTTTGGCTTGAACATCTACGCCGTTACTCTTTCTGTTGGCGACAGCGTGTCTGAAGACGTTGTTCACCGAGCTTCCTGGGCCCTGCATTATTCTTTTGGAAGACGTCGACGTTGTCGTCAAGTCAAAGCCGCCCAGGGCATGGCCTCTTTGTCTGCACTTCTCGATGCCATCGACGGTTTGCGAGATGGTCATATTGCAATCATTACAACCCGTCATATCGAGCGACTCGACGGCGCACTTGTGCAACCCGGCCGCGTGGATGTAGAAACCGAGCTCCGGCTCGCAGACAGGGAATAAGAGAGAGACGGATACTGATTTAAAAGGGCCCCAAGGATTCATCGGGCGCGCTACAAAATATGACCAACATATATACAAAGCGTAGTATTTCCTGCTTACTGGGTCCTCAAGGAGGATCGGCATGAAATAGCGCCAGTGCCTTTTATTATTTTTGCCTGTCATAGCTGGCCTACTGTCACAGGCTATGCCTTGTGTATGTTGTGGGCTATGCCTGGTATATATAATTCTGCTGGGTCTCGCCACCTTCGCGGCTACTTAGGGCCGAGCCCGGTGCGGGCGCACAAAGGAGGACTCTTTCCTCTATAGCTAAATAGTTAGCATTGTCTAATAGATGAGAAGTCAGTTATGTTCCCTCTTCTCTTCCTCCTCCTCTAGGGTAGGCTGCTTTAATATTAGGTTAAGGTATTATTCTTTCCTAGCTATTAAATCTAGTAATTATAGTAAGGAAGTATCTTACTGGGTTAATTAATTGCAAGAAAATACTATAACGTACATAATAAGCAAGCGACTCAGTCAAGCGAGCGACTCACCTAACTACACTGGACGCCGTCTCAGCATCCCCCGAGGACTTGGGTCCCCAACATACCAGTACACCGGTGCACAGAATGCCTTCTGTGACTCCAGGTGACTCTCCGCCCTATACCTCTGTCTCTCTGTCCCTCGACGTTAAGGATGGGGCAAGGTAAGGCGAGGCGAAGGCGCGGAATGCCGTCGTGGATGGCCTGGCCTGTGCTGCCCTCATCCGTCCGTGCCCGATCTGCCTACCGAGATGTCAGCATCGCAGACTGCAGACTGCGGACTGCAGTGCGTCCGGAGCACTGTACGAGCAGCGTGGGACAGAGGTCGGAGCCAGGCTGGTACGTGCCCTCGCACGCTGCCGGACTTTAATATCGATGGCGGGCTCGCATTTAGAACCCGAAATCGCCCAGCGTCCAACAAGCACAGCGCCAGAAACCAGACCAGAGCCACCAGAGCCACCAGAGCCACCAGAGCCACCAGAGCCACCAGAGCCAGGCCAGAACTACAGTACAAGCCCGGGCCCCGCGCGATGTCTGAGGGTACGTCGGCTCCTGGTACTATCACTGCGCTTGCGCTTGGCCCCAGTCATTCGAGAGTTGGAACTTGGAGGAGGCCCAATTTTGCCCCCACCGGCTCGAAGAACCCACTCTGCCGGCCGTGGGTACCGCTGTACCAACCCTCTCATATTGAAGCAGCGTCATTGCTCCTTAGACATGGGACATGGGCCAGTGCGACAATGGCTCACCTCGCGACAGGGACAGCGCAGCGCAGCGTCTCATCTCGGGCGCCGTGTTATAAGGGCCCGATGTCCGCATCTTTCACATCATGCTTTTGAGTGTCCGTATGGCCTTGGTATAGCCTACCTCGAGCTTACTTCTTCCTGTCTCTGATCTAAACCCCTCCTCCTTCAACTTCCTTCAAAGGCATAGATCTGCCTCTTATAAACGCCACCGCCTCACGCCACAAGGACACTTTCATGTATGCCGAATTCCCCTTCAGTGCCCATTCCATTAATTCATCCAGCTCTTCCGACACGAGGCATGCCATCACAATAGCCCTTTCTATTCTCCATAAACCCCCAACCCTCCTGTATCCACGGTCTTTTTGCTCTGTCTCTGCTCGTCCCCTAGTGCAGACATCCTCAAGGCGGCACTGCGCACCGCTCCAACAACCTAAGCATTTTGTGAGCTTGCCCATTCCGGAAAGTGGCCAGCCACAACACCATTCCCAGTCTAACAAATACCTACGTCAGTCACTTCCAGCAAATATGTGCGGCTTCACGAAAAATTACTACATTTACACGTCCTGCGTGGATCCCGGGACTCACTTCTGCAAGACGTCCACTGATGGGAACCGAAAACAATCTTGCCCCAAAGGCCCTCATGAGCGCTACATCGTGATTCCCGAGAATTGCCCGCTGTGCTGTGGCTGAGCTAAGCTCGCGGATTTTCGACTCCATACTTCTCATCTTGTCCTTACTTTATGGCCCATCCTGGAACACATACGGATCATCTCATCTGGTACTGTGGTATCCCCTGGGCTCTTTTGAGTAGGTGTTCGGCCACAACGGTTTTGGGTTGGCCTGCGAAATGCCTTCATTCTACCACGGTCGGTCTTGTTGAATCTCGGTGGCGCCTCCAAGCGAGGAAATATTGGTGATTGCGGAGGCCCGTGATCGAACACGCCGTGGGCCGTGACAAGTTCGAGGAGGGGGATGGAGAACAGGTTACACTGCGTGTGGATCAAAGGCCCAGGGTGCCACGCGGAGAGTTCAAGCTGTAGCTTTGACCTCTCTTCAGAAAGTCCACGAGAGGGGTCCTTGCGTTTTCTCACCGTTTGCGCCCCGCTCGGACACTACCTACCATGTGGGCATGGCGAGACTTTTTTTCCTTATTTTGGAAGAGGATAGGAGTATAAGAAGGGTATTCTACTGGTGCTAGGTGATATTGCGGCATTTTAAGAGGTTTATGTTCATACCTTCATACCCAATGGCCGGCGTTACAGTGTGTTACTGCACGTCTATTAACAAGCTTTCCAGAGGGGAAAAAACTAGGGATTATTGCATTTAATTGATCTGAAACAAGTCCCCAGACCTGACGCATGATAAGCTTGGGGAAGATTGGAAGAACCATGACGGTGTTACTTGGTGCGTTGACTGACGTCTTGAGCGAGTAATACCCGGATGGTCTTAACTCATCCTGTCCGACCACATAGTCAGTGGGACCAGTCCTCGTACGATCTATTCGGTTGCGCCCTGTGCCTGCTCTGATGGCTCAATTGTTCTGCGACAAGGACGTCAAGGAGCTGTCGTTGTTGCATGCGGAGGGAGCTCAGGGCCGGGCCCATGTTGGTCCGTGGTAAGGCGATAGCTTGAGATTGGATGGGGTCTATATTATCTCCAATATACCGTCCCAAAAGAATGACTACTTTCCCTGCCAGTAACGACGACAAGCGAACTCTTGCCTTTGCCATTCCTCCTGTCCAAAAGTAGAGATAACTGCTTTCTTACAAAAGGACATCTGTTATGGCCCGGCCGGCCCTGAACTGGTCCGCTCATTAGTTAGTGCCCCAAATCGGCCCGGCATGCCCCATAGAAGCGATGCTGCATGAAGACTGCTATAAACCAGCACCATCAGTGTGATACTTCCGCAATCTACGCTACCTCATGTATAATGAGGTTTGGAGGTGTTATCGGCGATTTTTTTTATATTTTTTATTTTTATTTTTATTTTTATTTTTTATTTTACTTCTGTGACCCTCAGGAGAGGGACAGCGGAGAACATGGGGGAGGTTGGTTGGTGGGTTCAACGGAGAGGGCGTGGTACAGCGAGTGTTACATGAGAAAAAGCAAAGTCGGCTTTCCAGCCGAAAGAGGCGACAAGCAGCAGACAAGTACAGACACAGCTAGGGCTGGGCTGGGCTGGACTGGACTGGGCTGGAGCTCGACGGGCTGCCTCGTCTAGTGTTCTGCTACAGCGAGACTTGATGCTAGGTAGCCTAGCCTACCAGAACGTGGGCCAGCAACGTGATTTTACCCAGGGAGATGTTTCATCGTACAGCCTCGACACGCGGTATTGAGAGGGTGAGCGAAACGAGGATACGGGGGCAATATACTAGGAGCATTCACTCCAAGGCCGGGCACTGGAAGGATGAAAGACCAGGGGCTCAGGTGCCTAAGGTACCTAAGGTCCCCCAAGGTGGGGTCCGTATCTGTACCGAGTACGCACTATGGTAGAGGGAAGGCTAAGAATGGTGGGGTCAGAGATGCAGCCAGGTAAGTGGAAGCCATGCCAGGCGGGAAGAGTACGGAGAGGTTCACGGGGTGGCAGGTTGTACTGTGCCTTCCGTGCATCGTACATCATACATCGTACCTACCTCCATCGTATGTCGTCCCCTCCGCGACGGATCCTGCAGCCCTTTACTACGTCGCTTAGATCGATGTCCGTGAGTCCGTGAGTGGAGAGGACCAAAAAGCGCCTGGCAGCAGATGCCGAGAGGACACACCCAGCGACATCCAGCGGACATCCAGCGACACGGTTACTATCTTAATAGGCCCGTCATCCAAGGGCCGTGCTGCCGCAGATGCGGCAACGGGGTTGCCCCTGAGGTAATAAGAAAAGCCCATGCTTCGCTCTGTCAACACACCTACCTTCACCTTGGACGTACCTATGGTGTAGCTAGTGCCCACCCCGTCTCCATCCCGCCTATCCCATGTCCACCACGCCCACCAAGGCCACTACGCCCACCACGCCAAATCCCACCAAGGCTACCCAAGTCAAGCTACGACACCTCTGCTCCAGTTGCCGATTGAGCCCCACTGACACCCACCATAGCAGGGCCCCTTGCCCTTTTTGTCTTTACCTGCTGCGTGGCTCCTACTCTGGCTCCAGCCTCTCGCCCTCCTCCTGTCACAGCCACCTGCCCTCATACCTATAACTAACAACCAAGTGCATCATCGTGACCGCTCGCCGCTTGCTCCCTCCCCCCTCCCCCGCGTCCATATTTTACATCGCACGGCCCTGGTCCTGGCTGATATCACAACGTTCCCCCAGCCTACCCTCTTGATCCACGTCGAGCCTGATCAAGGCCCAGGATCTACTCACCTCATCGATATCTCCCACTGCTCCCCCAACTCAACTCTCTCGACTCAACCTGGTCGACCCCAATCGACATAATCGGCCCTCCTCCGCCGCGGCCTGAGCACTGGTCACCTCCATCGCGACTCTCTGGTCGGCTTCGAATATTAAAAGCAAACCCTTCTCCACTACTAACTTCCTCCTCCCCTCCTCCCCTCCTCCCCTCCTCCCCAGACTTTTTAAGTACCCCTCGTAGATCTCACCTCTTCCTCGCCTTCTTAATACACCGTTAATCTCTTCTATGCCCCCTAATTCTTCCTCTGCCACCTTCGCCACGGTCATCTAACCACCTACCCGGTTGGCGTAATTGATCACCTGCCGACCCAGCTCTCACTGCTACACACTCCCGCACACAGAGCCACCTTGGTCTTCCTCCGCGCCAGACATTGGCCCCCTCCGAAGTCATACATCGCCAGATCTGAAACCCATCGCTCCGCCAAGGACTGTCTTTGTCACGCAATCTCTCAACTCGCCGCGAGAGTGACCAAATCCAATTTCCGCCAGCGGGATCCTGGCCTCCGGCACCTCTGTGGCCTCATCTGCTGTAGCGTGGATCACTCAAATCCTTCGTCTGGAACTCAGACCAGCCGAACAGTATCTGCACCTTGATATCACCAACTCATTCGATCGTCTGCAGTCTACAATCTAGCCGGGATATCCGAGACCTTGCTATGGAGCTTTTGGAACTGGTTGAGAACGAGCCTAGGGCTCACCCATTCCAGTGTGATTGGCGGTCGTGTACTAAGGTTTGCTCCCTCCTAGTCCCCTGAGCTATCTAGTTGGCTAACATTTAGGAAAAAGAGCTTCAATCGCAAGTCTGACCTACAAAGGCATTATCGAATTCACACCAATGAGCGACCTTACTCTTGCTCTACCTCAGGCTGCGGGAAGAGCTTCATTCAGCGAAGTGCCTTGACTGTCCATATCCGAACACACACCGGTGAGAAGCCTCACGAGTGCCTACATATTGGCTGCGGGAAACGCTTTTCGGACGTAAGTTGCTGCTTGTGCGTACAGCACCTTCAGCCACTAACTGGTAAAACAGTCCTCCAGTCTCGCTCGTCACCGACGGCTCCATACTGGGAAGCGTCCTTATAAGTGTAGCCATAACGGCTGCTTGAAGAGGTTAGCAAGGCCAGACAAGTTGACTTACGTCTGCTAACAAGACAACAGCTTCTGCCGAAAAACCACCATGGTTAAGCACCAGCGGAGGTCGCACCAACAAGGACTGAACCCCAACGATATCCTGGACGATGACTTATCGGACTCCGATTCTGATGAATCGCCGTCCACTCCACAGACCTCCGTGATGACCTGGTCTCCTCAAGACATGATTCCTGTCAACTCGATGCCACAGGGCTTATTACACCGCGCTAGTTATTTTCCCGAATTTGGACAGAAAATGCACGCATACCCCCTCCAGCAACAGGAATACGTTGGCCGGCACGCTATCCCATCCAGCGTCCCTCCCGAGTTCCACGCGCAAGCCGCCGCCGAACACCAAGCCGGCATGCATATGCTCCATCGACCAGCGAGCATTCCTCGACCAGCATATTATGTCACCGACCAGAGCAACCCGGGAATCTCAAAAATGAGCACCAACCCCATTCAGCACCAATATCAGCTTGCCCAACAGCAGGTTGGCAGATCTTCCTTGGAAATGTTGTACCCACCTTCAGGGATCGCAATGTCTATCCAAAGCAGCCCGAGCACCTTCTCTGTGGCCTCGGTGCAGAGCCCCTTGATGCAGGATGACTTTTACCCGCACCAACAGCAGCGCCCGCCATCATACACTCTTCAGGCTACGTCGCCAGTGGATTCCCACCATAGCATGTCCTCGTACACTCAATCGATACACCAGGCCATGAACCAGGCTCAACAGCCAGTTACTTCCCAGGCGCAGCAGAACCAAACCCCGACGACTGAAAACTACCATCAACCGGCTGCTCAATCTCAGGAAGAGCACTGGCCCCAGTACCAACCCCCCATTGAGGTGACAACCATTGGCCAGTTGCCTGTCTACGGCACTGGTGTCTACGACCTGTGTGGTCCGAAGATTGAGTTTGACGACCCCACGATGCAACTGCCTAGCAGCAGGCTCGAGAGCCTATAACCGAGACTGCCGAATTCCGGCTCTTGATCGAATGCCGTTTCCGCAGGCATAATCGCACTTTCGGTGGTTCTCGATCGGGCCCATCTCTGTATCAATATCATACCCGGACTGGACCAGACAGATATTCCCCTGTTTTGATTTTCTTCTTTTGCTTTTGCTAGGATATACCACTTTGGGATATACAGACCAAATGCCATCGGGTGGCTCACCCCGCTGACAGGAGTGAACTGGCTTTGTTGCTCTCCTGACTGGAGGAGAACGGATATTAGTCTTGACTTAGTAGCATCTATTGGCGTTCTTGTTCTGCTATCCAGGTCTAGGTAGGATATTGAACGGCGGGTCGGTTGTCCTGTTTCTTCAATGGCTACGCCTTAGTGCAGCACATTACTAGTCAGCGTTCCCATGGGACTAGTTTGATCTCTTTTTGTTTTTACGCATCACGATTCCCCTTTGTTTGAAGCACCACATGTCCAAGCGCATGCTCCTTTTTGGTTGCTTGAGACAGTTTTGCATTTGGTTCTTGCATTGTCAATCTTTTCCAGCATGAGCGATCACGGCCACATCTCACGAAAGGTGTTAATATGACGGGGACGGTTTGCTTATTCCATACGCGTATGGATGGGAAAGCCTGGATCCCGCCATCCAAGAAGATAAACAAGTCCCTTCTGCGATTATCACATTCCCTAGATTTTTGGCAATCATTTTCTAGTTCAGGTGTCACAACTATCATCAGACTCTAGGATCATGTTTGCTTTTTTGTGCCCTCATGACAGGCCACAGGCTCGAGCCCCTGAAGGCTCGGATCCCTGACCTAGGTCACGAGACCGTCTTTTCCTTCATGTATATAAGGGCTGATTTAGGCCCTTCAAATAGCTAAAAATCAAGAGCTTCTATTCACATCACAATGCACCCTTCCTATCCGATGCAACATCAGGGCTCTCGTCAACTTACAGCATGTCAATGTCTCTGCGACTGCATACATATACAGGAACGTTCTCGAACCTTTTCCCCAATAATGTATTCCCGACATGATTGGCCGGGTCGCCCTACCGTGGGAAGGGGGAGGATGTATCTTCAGCACTGGCTGCGTTGGCAATAGCCTCCAGCCCCCCACGAATTTCGGCATCTCCTATTTCAACCTTCAAGATTAAATGTCACATCCAATATAGGCCATCATTACACTACGCATTAGCGGAGTGTTCATTCCACTTTTGCCGTAGCCGTCTGGTGCGACATTAAAATCGCTATAAACACATAACAAACCTTCTGATCAGTTAGAACTACTCACTATACTCTTCCCCAGATATTGTAACAACTATCTGACATGTTCTTGCATTATGCCCGGTCTTGCCGCATACTCCACAGCGCCTTTCCCCTAGTCTCGCCGACCTTCCCTGATCTCCACTTCTCGACGATTTAACCACTCCCTGCGTATTAATATCTATTTGATTAATTGCTTGCCTTCCTTCCTCTACTATTATCACCCTCTTTTCTATAATCGGGTCCTTTTTGCCCTTCGGCGTCGGCTTAGTATCTCATTCGCCTATTAAAGGTCTTAGACATTAGCTCTTAATAAGGCTACTTCATGCATAACCGCCTTGGTTCCTTTAGAAAGAGACTTTAGGGCTTTTAGAATTGACTCTGGGGAGCTACTTTGATGTCTTCTGATTCATCTCTCGAGGTATTCAGACTATGATCCAATCTCAAGTACGGTCTTTGGCGTCTTTGAAACCCAAGGGGTGGGGTGGCTGGCCTCCTCCTCAACCGGCGTTAGAGTCCATAGCTGCACATCAAGCTTAAGACCACACTTTCTGGGTCAAGAGGTACAAGCCCAGCTCCTCTAAAAGCTGCCTTAATATTCGTTTCTATCATAGTAGCCTGGAATGTAGCGTAAAAGGCCGAGAAGAACTCGGTCTTAGAAACATGGGTTATAGAGCATTAGATCAGATACTCGATTTCTCGACCGTAAGCCTTCTTAAGCAAGCTAAAGCACCTGACGTCAAGAGGCTAAAGCATATGAGATGAATGAGGCAGCATACAAAGCGTAATAATCTTATTCTCCTCACAATATCTCTCAAAGTTGACGGAGTGGTGGCTTTCGTAACCATCAAGGACCAAAAGACGATAGCAACCAATTAACCGCTTAGCTGCACACCGGTTAAAGTGCTTGAGCTACTCGAGACCTATCTCATTATCAGTCTAACCATTTTGACTCATCGCAATAGCCCAATCGCCCAGGAGGTTGCTTTCTCAGTACCAGTTAGCAAGGTAATATTAGCCCGCTCCTATGATAAACGGCGGGATCGCCCAGCCCTCCGCATTAATCGCCTAAATGACGGTAATCCATTCGCAGCTTCCAGGCTGCACTAATTTCGGTTTTCCACGCCTATCTATACCTATAACGACCATTCGGCTTATAATGACCCCCATTATAAAGCCAGTCTCATCAAAGTTATAGATATCATCCGATCGGATGCTATACTAGCGATTGTGTTCTGCACAAGCCTAAACCAGTCACTAATAATAGTCAGATCTTCACATTTAGCTCTCTAATAGTCATATCTACGAAAAAAACGCGTCTTAAGCTCTTTATATCGCTTAACGAAATTAGAAGCCCAGCGCTTGCCAACGGGTGGCGCATCGCAGTCAGCAAGCAATCGGTTAGCCATTTCTTTAACACCACGTAATCGCAGGAGAAATCTTTATGCATCTAGGTCTAGAATGAACTAAACTATAATTTGTTCCTCTAGATCAGATAGTTTCCATGATTTAGAAATCCAATCATATCGAAATTAAATACCCTTCTACCAGCGCCATAGCATCATACGACCAACTTTATAGATCTCTGCAGCGTGTCAGAGCTTTAATTTTGGGTCATTTTGAAGGGCCTGAAGGGCGAGAAGGATTCTATCCTCAGTATTTAGGTCTGACATCTTTCGTGGTTAAGAATTAATCGATCAAATAGAAATAATATAGGTTAAGGGATTTTTATCACGCATACTTGTTTGTCACGCAAGCTTATCATGTACGTTATAATTAAAGAAAATTAGAAAACGGACTATAGGAAATAATATCAATAAATTAGACTTATTTTATACATCCATATTATAACATCGCTCCCTATCTACTCCCTCTTAACCAACTCTTCCATTATCAATACATCAACTCCCATCTTCCCCCACCTGCGTAACCAACACATCTCTCTCTAGTCGGTATGATCAGTGCTCAAAGTGACCTCCTTCCACTCATCCAAAATCTGGATCGTGTCTCTTCCACTCACGATCGAAGCAACGGGTCAAAAAACGACTACAAAACTAGGTTCTCACGCAGTGCCCTCACTCTACGACTCTGATACCTCCGCAGACGAGCTATCACTCAATTTCCGCGAGTGCGCCGACGGCTCCTGCCGACCCGCCATGAGACTACGGTCACAGTCTGTCTGCACACCAATGTCTACACCCTCGCATCATATATTGTGTGCGATAGACGAGGATTTAGGCCAGTTATGGCTTATGCAATGTATACATAGGTACCCCCTTCGGCATGGTCCGTGCTCGCAATTATAAGTGTTTGCGCAAAAGATGAAGCCGGTTACGCATTTAGTCGTACTACCGTGTTCGAGGGGGGGGGCCGAAAATGTTATCTCCACCCACATGGTATGGCACTAATCGGTTTTCCACAACATCGAAACTAATGTCAATTAGCTCTGACCGGGACTCCCAGACCCTCTGCCGCCTAACAGACCCCAACGGCTCGAGAATGGCACAGGAGATCTTAGATACACAACCAAAACCCCTACAAAACAAGCGCCATGAACATAAGAATATTCAAAAGGATTGGATTCTAAGATAGAGAGAGCCCAACACAAACGAGGATTCTCTTATGAGGGATTCTCGAACCCTTGATCGTCTAACCAACCCCAATGGCGCGAAAATGGCACAAGACATACTAAATGCAAAGCTCGAACCTCGAAACAAAAGCCAAGACTGTGAGAGTGCTGGGAATGATCGAATTTTGAGATGGAGAGATGGAATGTGCGGTACTATTTCGACGACTATCCATGAGACAACGACAAACCCAAATCGAAAATCGAGGCCAACTCAAACTAGGTTACGGAACTTAAAGATGGACCTAGTCTTCGCGGGATAGATAATACTGTAGCACTTTCGATGCGAGAATGAATGAAGAAGTTACACATCTATCCAAAGTGTATGTAATATTCAAAGGCGCTTCTGTGCCACTCTAATTGCTGTCTACATACTATGCAAGAAGAGATCGGGTGTGCAAAAGTTAGGGAAGGGTCCACATCCTTCCACCGTCTCTGTAACGGTTGTGCTAGACCGCTGTACCATAGGGCAAAAGACTGGTTAATAATCGCTGTGATGGCGACTACTAGACACACTAGATGCTCTTTTAAGCTTATCGCTGTTCCCGGTGAACCAAGCCATAACAGTCTCCAACCCTCAGGGTCCATATCCACCGTATCAGGTTATCTCATAAATTGTCCTTTGAACTGGGGACAGTAATATTCGCGTCTGTTAGGAATTTAGTTTGATTCCGTCCTGGAATTGAGCTTATTCATTGATGCAGAAACGCATGCCATGTGGGCAATTGCACCTTAAGCCTATAAAGCTAGCAAGCTGTAATCGTTCAACCACGGTTATAGCAAGACCTGTTGACTCAGTCGGCTAGGATTTAGTCTTTTCGCATCATTCATATAGGGTAAAGACAGATAATACTCTTCACGAAGTCCTAAACCAGAGTCTTAGGCCAATAATGGATCGTTCATCCACATGCGCCAACATACCTGGGCATTTTAGTTAACTCAAACCTAACTCATAAGTTAACTCATAACTCTAACTCATAAAACTCATATGAGTTGAGTCTGAGTTATCGCTGCTAACTCATGAGTTAACTCATAAACTCACAACGGCGCTCCTGGCGTCTAATTGGCCCGCTTTATAATCTAACCTAATCTATCGCAACCCGTCTTGTCACATCCAACAGACCAAATGGTCATACATTTGATCAACCGGAAGGAAGGTCTTCCATCTGTTCAGGCAGGCTGTTCAGGCCGGCAACCCGGCAGTCCGGACTTCCCGTCAGAGTTTGGTATCACCTATGTCTCCCAAAAAGCAAGTTCTTCAATACAACGGCCCCGGATGCCCAATTCATCTTAGGTATAAGAAACCGACCTATTTTAACTCATTAGATAGAGAAATCAAGAGCTTCTATCCCTATGATCCAGATCCATCAGAAATTGTGACACCTCTATATTCAGAATCTTTGAAAAAGTCTTCCGAGTAACTACTGCAGTTGCTAGTACGATTTATCGGCAGACTCTTTTATCGCCTCGATCAATTGTCCATACCATCAAACCATCGCCATGGCATCCGAAGCATCACCCGTACCGAGCACACCCTCTTCCGCCCCCGACTTCATCGACATTGAGAGATTTTTCACCAGAGAGAAAGCGAAGCCTCGCACTTTATATGTCTGCTTATACTGTACGGCGAAGCCATGGAAGGATGGCTATAAGGGCAATGCGCGGCGCCACATAAGGACTAATCATCCATATCTGATCGGGCTCTCTAACCGGCAGAATCAATCTCAGCAATCGCTCGACTTATATATCACATATCGACTACGCCATCCGAAGCGGCATTACGGAATGCCTTCAATCGACAGGCTTACATCGAAGCTCTTATCGGCCTTCTCACACGTCGCAGAGTGGCCTTTTCGATGGTCGAGTGGGATGAGCTAAAGGATCTAGCTCTAGCATGTAATCCTGCCATCGAGGATAGTCTGATTACCTCCCGGCGTACAGTGATTCGCTACATCTCAGCTAGCTATGAGTTCTACGCTGCTCAGTTGGCCGAGTCCCTTCAATCTGCCATTTCGATGATTCACATTTCATCTGATCTCTGGACATCACCACACCGACATGGTATGCTTGCAGTATGCGGACAGTGGGTCGATAAGGACTAAAAACTTCGAAAGGCGCTTCTAGGGCTGCTAGAGTGTCGAAAAGACCACTCTGGCGAGTCCCCGGCCGGCCTGATTGCTGATGTCTTGGGGCGATTCGAGATTCGACGCGTGGGTTATCATACTGGGGATAACGCATCCTCGAACAAGACCTGCCTAGAAGCTTTATCAAAGAAGCTACTTCACGAGCGAGGAGTAAGTAAAGATAAATTTTCTATGGCTGTGCCCAGCTAAGTTTCGTGTAGATCATCTTCGATCCTATCCGCCGCCGTGTCCGCTGTTTCGGCCATATTATTAACCTTTCCCTTCAAGCGTTCCTTCTCGCGCGCTCGAAAGAAGCCCTACTCGCTGCCCTTAATGCCGCCGGCAACGCCGCTGGTGCGCAGTCTATCGAAACCTTCTCTACTGCTCTGAATGAGAATACGCCTTCGGGATCCGATACCATGATGGATCACACACATGAGGAGAACTATGGAAGACAGCAGAGACCTCCGACGAGAGAGAGAACTACTCAGCAAGTAGAATTTAGCGGATGGGAAGGTATTACTGCTCTCCAGAAGCTCCACCATCTCGCAGTCTGGCTCCGAAGCTTTTCAATCCATAGTGATAACTGGCGCGAAGCTGTGGGTCGCAGTCTCGGGATCGACAACGCAACACGGTGGTCCTCATAGTATAAAGTTATCAGTATCGCCCTCGATAAGAAGGCACAGATCGTCCAGTTTATGGTAGACCATGATAAGGACATCGGCTGTGCTCATCTTCTAACAGGCGCCGACTGGGATATACTATCGAAAACGCATACTTTCCTCCAGCCCTTTACCGAGGCAACTTTGATAACAGAAGGCGATAAAGCGAGCCTCTGCAGCACGCTGCGGCTGATGGATGGTCTTCTCGGCCACTTTGAGAAAGCGAAGATAAGGTCTAGCTCCGTTAAAGAGACAGCCTTTGGCTAATTTGTTAGATACACTACTCGACCCCGGAGTTCCATGATAGCCGTATGCTCCATTCTATCGAGATGGGATGGTTTGTACTCAATAAATACTACACACTGTCTGATGAGGCTCCCGTTTACGTCGCCGCTCTGCTCCTCGATCCACGCTGTCGAAAAGCATACTTGGATAAGAACTGGAAGAGTGTGTGGATTAATCCAGCGATTGTGAGAGTCCGGCAAATATGGGAGGAGGAATACAATATCGATATCGATGGAGACATAGAAACTACTCCGGAGGATATCCCAGCTGCGCTGGGGAAGCCGCCTTCGCAGCTACAGCTATTGCTACAGGAGATGGAGGTCGAGACGGCTCTTTCAACCGATGGCGATAACCTGGACGCATTTATTAATTCTCCGGCTATCAAGATCGATTGCAAACCTCTAGAGTGGTGGTGTCGCATTGAACAACGACGGCAGTTTCCACGCCTTAGCCGTATGGCCATCGACATACTCTCGATAAGCCCTCAGTCGGCAGAGCCAGAAAGGACCTTCTCAGGCGCTCGTAGGACCGCATCATGGGACCGACTCTCTATGACGTGCGAGCGGCTGCAGGAAGTTGAGTGTCTCGGTAACTGGATACGGAATGGGCATATTATCGGGACTCGGCACGGTGGACTGGGGATAGTATGCGATCCGGACATTGCTAATGATGATATTGATATAGAAATCAGTGATATTGAATAGCGCGGCGATTTTCTGTACTTCAATACCCTAGATTTTTATCACCAACTCCTATTTGGGAAGCTGGCGATGTCACATGATCATTATACGTGAGTTGACTCATGAGTCTGAGTTAAACTCATGAGTGAGTTAAAAGGGTCGAAACTCATGAGTTAACTCAAATGCCCAGGTATGTGCGCCAATAATCACCTCTCTACCCTATACACCTATGTGCGGAACAGGCTTCTTTCATCAAGTCTAAAGATACCTAGTAGTGCACCGAGTCTCACTCAACACAAGTTCATAGATAGGCAGGAAGTATTTTAATGCACGTCTATTTCTCCCTCAGCTAACCTAAGTATGGGATAATCAGTGGGCACAACTACCACAGAATCTCAACTAATTCGCACACTTTACTCCGTAGCGTCTCTACAAACGTTAAGATGGTCAGTTACCTAAGCTATAGAGGGCTTTTTAACGAATGAGAGTGTAGAATTATGGCCGCTAGAGTGTACGAATTTGTTGGGATTTAATAGTAGAGTAGAGACACGAGCAAGAATTGTGCGCTTGTCTCTGGTTCCGATTCAGGAGGAGGCGATCACGATTCGTGGTCAGAGAATCGCTTAGGAGGCAAGAGCAATATTATTCAATTTGAATAAAGTTTTAGGGCTCGCAGAGCGCAACGTCCCCTATTACCCTCAAGGCATATGTGTTGGAGATCACAAGTGTGAGGCGACCAAGTCGGTGGCAAGGTGTGGAAGAAGGAGGAACATTCCACAAGAGATCGTGCCTGTACATAAACAGTGGTTCCCCTACTGCACATTTAGCATGAATCAAGCATTTAACATCTTCTCATTTCAACAATATGAGAGGGGCTTCAATACGACACTCTGGTTTCCTATTCCGAATGACTACCCCGTCGTTACAATCAGCAGGGGAAAGGTAAAAGACCACCTTTATCATCTCCAGCAGGTGGCGAAGAAGCTAAATAATTCCGATGGCCCCCAATGGTAGTCTGGTCGTAGAGCACAATCAGTAATAGGTTCACGGATACCCGTGAATCTATTAATTTCACGGTCCTGCCAGAGGCACAAAGACCCAGTTTATTCTGGCAGCTAATTGGTTCAGCTCGACCATTTCCATTGCTTACTGTAGTAGTTTCTTATGGCAATATTCGGGATCGGATGAACCAGGTCCCCCGTCTGACCTTCGTTGAGCTCCATTGCAGCTCTATTTCTATGGCGATCACCACAAGCCAATCACTGAAGCGGCAGCACAACTAGCATGCCTGTACAGAGTACAATTAACGACTTAAGCGGGTCACGGACAAAAGGACAAGGTTTTTGGGTTAAAGCCCGGAAGAATTTTGATTCTGAGATAGACACCAGTTGAGTTGTCCCATACCTAGCATCCTAGGCACAATTCGGTAGATTGGCCTCATTGTTTGCGTGTTTCTTTCGCTCTTCCCGCACACATTATCCGACGAGTATAAAGAGCAGCCAAGACCCCCCAGGTTGATTTATGGGTGCAAAAACGCCTCATTACTATTCATCATCTCATCGACACAGATCATTTCGACTAGGTCCTCTTGACTCGCTAGCACTATGTCCACATCAACTACAGACACTAAGCTCCTCGCCTCAATCGTCACCATCCCGGTTGAGGAACCCATTCCGTCGGAGCTGCTCACGTTTGCTCTGTCCAATTCTCCTTTCATAACCCTCCCGGGCTCCATAAATATTCGAGACATTGGCACTTTCTCCCCCGGAATTATCAAACCACGCACCGTCTTCCGGAGTGGCTCGCTCGACTTCATCTCCGAGTCGGATCGGCCGCTCTTGCGCTCTCGGCTTGGCCTGTCTAAAATCTACGACTTCCGGCGAAAGGATGAGGTGAAGTTACTACCCATCGGTGTCGAGGGCGTGGAGCTAGTGCATTGTCCGTATATGGATGGCACTAAACTGCCAAGCGAAGTCTCCGTGGCTACTTTTGCGCCTGCAGAGGGCGAGCCGTTTGGGAAAGGGTATCGGAATATGTATGATGACATATTGAAGGGGTATACAACGGGATACAGGAGGGTATTCGAGAGCTTGAAGACGGCAGAGGAGGGAGACGCAGTGCTATTTCACTGTACTGGTAAGTGACCGCCGCCATCAACATACTGTAAACTCGTGCCCAGAGCCTAACCCAAAGTATAGCAGGCAAAGATCGTACGGGAGTCATGGCAGCACTCATCCTAGACTTAATGGGCGCGTCTGCCGAACTCATCGCAGATGAGTATGCTCTGACACGAGTTGGCACAGAAGCACACAGAGAAAAACTGCTCCCCGCGGTAGTCAAGGGCTTTGGTGATGTCAAGGGTAAAGACGATGCAGATATGCAGGTCAATATCGATTCACCCGGTATGAGACAGTTGCTAGGTACGCACGCACGAGTCATGATAGATTTTGTTGAGCACTTGAGGGAGAATTATGGCGGCGCGGAAGGATACATGAAGGGTTTCTTAAGATTTTCAGACGAGGACATCCTGAAAGTTCGAGACAACCTACGACCCAACCCACAGGAAGAAAGAAATTAGATGGGGACTACTAGTCAGTTGCGCCTATTCATCTCTTTACTCTCACCAGCCCTCTATATTTCTGGATCAGCAGTTCCGTCAACATGTTGCAGCTCCAGAAATCAGGGAGATATTCCTAGTAGTAAATGCTCTTATCAATTGTAGTATAAGAAACCGAAGTCTTGGTTTTGCGCACACTCTGAGGCCCAGTTTTATGGCCTTGGCCGTGCAGTTGACGGGTATGCGTCGATTGTAAGATGGGTGTCAAAACGATACACAACTTCCCTCCTACATCTAACTTCCTTAGCTGCTAATAACATACGATCTGGAAGAGGATGTACAATAGGGAGCCGCTGCAGCTAGTTGATATTGATCCCCACTGGTGGTGGCAGCGAGAGACACGGCTTCTGGACATATCTCCTTCCTTTTATCCGCTCGAGCCCAGGTTATTAGGGCAAAAGGTCGGCCAAAAGGTTCCCTTGGTCTTGAGCGCAGAGCCGGTGTCACAAGCTCGAGGAGAGATCCCCTTCTCGTTGAACGAGTGCTAGCTGCCGAAAAAGCCGAGGCTTCTGAGACTGCCGGGTTTGCCGGGCCCGGGCTGCCTCCACCATCAACAGCGCCTCCTACAGTAGATACTGCAAAGGTGAGACTATCAACTACAGCACTGGGCCTATAGCGGCTGCAAGGGGGAGATACATACGACGCAAGGACGAAGATGCAGCGTGCTTATCAACGTGCCTTCTCTAGGCTAGAGGACGTTGATGATGATGCCATCACGGACGAGGATATGATTGAGGGCGAGGCTGACGAGATTGATGTGGCTGACGGCGAGGACCTGGTCCTCGAGCTCGGCACACCTTGGGTATCGCAACAGCAGTCTTGGAAGTCTTTAGCTAACAGCTAGACCGGATGACTCGATTGATCAGCAGTATGGAAGGCGCCTTAAGGCAAGATGATTTTAGTGATAGCGATAGCAATATTTAAATAGCTTCAATGGCGATATTCTTGTGAAATAAATAACTGAAAAATATCATCAGGAATCGCATATTCCGATACTAGCGAATGCTTTCTAATTGCACGGGCAATGTCTTTAAAGGTCCAGCGATGGTCGAGTTTGAGGTTTTCTGATGCCTTGAGGCGGCGCAGATGTAAGATTGTACTTCTAGCTCTTTCGTCGGGTTGCTGTAGCGCGTAGACAATAGGTGTGGCTCCATCGATACCGGTATCTTCCACATTTACGTTGACGTGATAGAGTTTCACCAGGTCGGTGATCATTTCGCAACCCCCACTTTTGGCTGCAGCATGAAGTGCATTATATCCAGACGCTTCCACCTTAGCTCCTTGTCTGAGTAGCATCTTGGCTGTGCTGATTCGGTTGTAATAGAGAGCCATAAAGAGAGCAGTAACCCCACTATCCGGCTCCTTGTCGATGTTCGAGAAGCCCAAGAGGACACAGACAGCAGCGTCACGGCCTTCGGCAGCAGCCAACACCAATGGCGTAACACCCAGTGTCCGATTCTTTGGACTGTAGACAGGGCCATTCTCAGTATACCTGAAGTTGTCCATAAGGCTGAGTCCAATGGGCAATGTGATTATTTCTTCTTCATCCCATCCGCGCTCCAACTCTTGGAGGATCGCGCCTGTCTTGGTGTTAAGCGGAAGGGTCTGAGGCCATCCCTCTCCCCTACCGCAAGCTTCTTGTACTCGTCTCAGTAATGCTTCCGCATTATAGATCGTATTACGAACTCTTGGTGCATACTGGTTGTGTTGTGCAGGTAGTGTGCTTCTGGGTTAAACGCGGGGTTGTATGTGTGTAGAATCCGCAAAATTCTCTGGAAGGTATTAAACTCGCTGGTTTGGTTCTCTCTGATTAATATCATTGCGGTAATTGACTCGAGCCTGCTAAGTTGGGGGAAGGGTTGAATAGGAGGCAAGTGTTGATGAGGTTGGGTGGACTGTTGACTAGGTTGGGGGAACCGCTGTTTATAGACGATTTTAGCTGTTCGCCCGCCAGGCTGATATCTTAGCCATTGACATATGCCTTGGAGGCCTCTCTCTTCAATTCCAAAGGGACTTCTCCCTACCCACTACTTGGATGTCAAGCAATACTACCTGTTCAGCGCTGGTTAATTAGTGTACGGTAGCAAAGATTCCTCTAGATTGATCCATACGAAATCCCTTCTGACTGGTTAGCCACTTGTACAGACCACAACATACAACATGAATTCTCCAGAGGACTAACAGTTAAATATCTTACTTTTATAGAGGTATCCCTGTATAACCCCCCTCAACTTTGCCTAACGATCGCCGTATTGCATCCTCAACATCTCTAGTATTGACCTGCAGCCTGCAATCACCCTGGGCGTTGGAGCCTTCCCATCCACCATTTTGTCTAGTTAAGGTCATTAGAGGCCAGTCTAGACGAATCTGAATCTCAACAGACAGTAAAAAGCACTCCTCTATTAATGAATTGCCCTCAATCTCTTTCCTTGTCGCTTGATCGAGCCATCAACGACCACACGTACTCCAATGAATCTCTTGCTTCTTCCGGCCGTTCTGATTTTGAAGGCTGATAGATTTGAGATTGAAATACCATTTTTCAGAAGTCGCTTCAGGAGTCGTTCCAGGCGTCACCTGTCTGGCCCTTTTCGGTCTATCGTTTACTTGCATAAACGAAATGAAATTCCAGGCTGAGCAAACAGGCCGCGTCTGTGGTTAAGGATGGAGGACATTGAGTGTTATAAAGGAAGGCTCCCTGGCGAGTTGCTTGGCAGCGCATGTCCTGATACTGCATCAATCCCATGATCTATTGTACGCAAATATAAATGAGTAAGTTTTGGGTTCCTCCTTCACAGAGTAGTCCCTGACCAGATAGTACCTTGGTAATAACTCGAAATGTCTGGTCAACCGGGAAACGACGATCCAAAGCCCCCACCCACCCCTCCCCCGAAAGACGGAGATGATACGACTCCGGTTGTGAATGGAGGTGGAGGTGATGGCGGCGGCTCAGACCACACTAGTAGCACGGTGAAAACGGTCTGGGAGTTTGGACCTGGGCAGTATTCAAAGAGGGAGTAAGGAATATCTGGAGGTTAGTATGACGCAACCTAATGACAACCTCGGCAGCATAATTTTGGAGGTCTCAACAAAGGACTAGTGTGTTCATGGTGTAAAACGGTCCACCTGAGCAGGTGGGCGTGGCTCTGCTCTCGGGAGACCACGAAGCCCGTGTCTTTAGAGGAGAGGGTTGTTTTGGATCCCGAGGTTATTATCTCCGAGGGAATTTCTGGCGAGAATGCGGTGGCTTCTAGTGCATCGTTTCGGAAATTCTTGCAGGACTTGAAGGTTATGAAAGCTTCGCAAGTTAGCAGGGAACATCCCTCTTATATTGGAAGGTGGATAAACGATTGGCGCGTTCAGTATGAGAAGAAGCTTGTGTATGCAGGTTAATAAGCGAGATAAATCTCAGCGTCTGCCGGAATGGACATAATGAAAGCTAGCCCACTACCTCATAACTCTTCCAATTCAGAAAATAATAAAGATTTCAAGATTGACTTGAAAGGTTTTTTTTTCCTGCGGTATTACAGTGACTTCTGTATACACTGAGGTTAGATAATGGTCATACTTTGTCAGAACGGCCTAGTCTCGTTAAATGACTGATTTAGCCCAGTTTTAGTTAAAGCCCTAGTTTTAGTCAAACATCATTTTTGTCAAACCCATTTTTATATAGCGCTGCTATCACGATTGTAGCTCTCGTGCCTCTTTCTGGTCTTCAGCCTAGATGGCCTCCCTCAGTTTTAATAAAACTTTATTGTAGCTCCTATCACGATAAGGGCGCTGTTCCTACCAATCCATGCTGTTTGCTATTTAATAGCAAGGGTCGATACCTAGCATCGCCATCCATCGACGCTTGAAAATAGCATCCAGCACGACGTTCTTCCGAAACTCTGGGACGCTTCTGCACATAGCATCAACGCCACTTCGCCACCAGCGCTGCACCAGCGCTGCAGCAGTGCATCAAGGACATTGCACACCCCAGAACCGCCTGTGCTCTGGCTACGTGGCTTGGTGCCGGAGGCCGGTCCCTCCGCATCGCTCTGCGAAGCCAGCGTTGGCCGATGAGGAAACGGGTGCATGGCTGGAGCTGAAACTCGCGGCGAACCGCTACAAGCTGCGGATCATGATGAGGCGCTTACCTTGGCGCCTCTGCCAAGCGCCCCAAGCCTGAAGTAGATAGACTGTCTGTGCCATCCCGGAATCTGATCTCCACTTGGCGACGCAGGAACAGGGGGGCTCCAGGAACGCGAGATTCGGCGGGGCTGGTGCGGGTTCATGAACCGAAGGTATTCTCCGTAGCCCGTCGTACTTCGCACTAGCTACCACTCCGTATCACACCATCCGGCAAAACCTGGCATAAGGAGCCAAAGGAGAAGAGGGAACTGCAGTTTCTTAAAGGCCTGATTTTCCCATTAACCTCAAGTCGACGTAGATGGTTTAAGAGGTTACACGCGGAGTGAGATCTCCAATCCTTTCAGATCGTCTCTGCACAATACCAAATTAGTTTACCTGTGCCTGGCAAAGGCTTCGGTTAATCAACGCGCACAAACGATACACTAACCGGAAAGAGCCGACATGGAAAATGGGTATCGCCCGGTGTCGCTATGTCCTTCCAGTGTCGAGAGCATGACGCGGGCTATAGGCTCGCGCGCCCGCACGCCCAAGGCAATGTGCGTGGGCCGCGCTCGCACAACGCGCCTCGTGAACAGGCGACGTTGGCGATAGACCGCTGTGGACGCCTCGCCTACTCATACCCTCAGATAGTTGTGTAGTACCCGCGCACGTTCGGTGGCTGGGCCTGCTGAAATCTAGGTCGTCACGTAGTTCACGTCTTCTTTTTGTTGCGAGCCGCGTCACTATTCTCTCATAGTTAGATGGCCAAAACCGCCACTCGCCGGTGGCTTAGGTCCGCGCGTGGCTCTCATACAGGCACCGTGCCAATTGTCGCTGGCAGCCTGCTCCTGGTCTTGATTAGATTGGACTATATTCAGCCTGTAACATTGCGATAGTCTTACGCTCTGTTAGTATGAGCCGATATAGAAGATCTGTCTCACCATCTAGAGTCCGAATTTGTATCTTTATATAGCAGTTGTCCGTGGAGATTCATTGTCCATCACTCAACCTTCGTTTGCTATCTTTTCCATCACTCGTTTGTTATCTTTTTTCCACTGTCATTCATCCATCTAGTTGAACCGCAGAAAGCCTCCTAAAGACTCATCTCGAGTTAGCACATCTCCATTCTTTTGCTATTCGTTTCTGCACGTTTTTGACCTCAACGTCATAATGCGTAGCTATCTAAGCTTCGTCGTCGCCGCCCTTGGTTTGCTAGGGGCCAGTGACGCTCAAGCCTCCACCGCTACCTTGGACTCAACCATCCTCATCATTGCCCCTGATGACTATTCGGCCTCGACAGCTAGTTTGGGTCTTCAGGGTTACGGCATCCCCTTCGAGAACCTACTAGTTTCTCAGGCTGGTACTGATCTGCCCGTCATGAACTCGTCTGCCTCGCACGGCAACTACGGTGGCATTATCGTCATTGGCTCGGTCTCTTACGATTACGCCGGTAGCTGGCACAGCGCTCTTACTGATGCTCAGTGGACTGCTCTCTATGCTTACCAGGCGGATTTCAACGTCCGCATGGTTCGTATCAATGAGTACCCCGGTCCCTCCTTTGGTAAGTGACGATCATGGCGTCAAACAATCTAATCGATAACTAACAACCGTAGGTGCCAGTGCCATCTCTGGCGGATGCTGCGGCAGCGGCGTGGAGCAACTTGTCAGCATCACAGACACCAGCAGCTTCGCTACTGCCAACGTCAAGAAGTAAGTTGCCGATCCTCATACTCTCTACGGGAGGACTTCTTCCACTAACCACGTTCAGGAACGCTGGGTTGTCCACCATTGGCCTTTACCACGTCCCCGCCACAATCACCGACTCAAACACTACTCGTCAGGTTGCTGAGTTTGGTACCTCCACTGGCTTCTCCAGCAAGAGTGTTGCGGCTGTAATCAATAACTTCCAAGGTCGTGAGCAGTTTGTCTGGTTCCTCAGCTGGGCTCCTGACTGGTCGCAGACTTCGGCGTTCCTCCAGCATACTCACATCCACTGGATGACTCGGGGTCTCTTCCTTGGCAAGAGAAAGATTCACCTAAGTTGCCAGATTGATGATGTCCAACTATCCACTGGGCTTTACTATCCTGCTGGCCAGGAGTTCAAGCTCCGGACTGGCGATCTTGACGCCCATGTCAAGTGGCAGGTTAGCCTCAACTCCCGACTGCCTGCTGGATCCGACTTCAGACTGGAGCTTGCCCATAATGGTAATGGTGATATCATCTCTGTCACCGACAACGAGGCGGCCTCTCAGGGTGTGTGTAAACCCAACTACGCAGTCGATTATGAGTCTCCTCCCGACACTCCGCTTGAGTGGGTCAAGCCTCCTGGAACTGGAACAGATCTCTGGCCTTCCGAGTTCGTCAAGTATGGCTGGTCACAGGCCTGTGCTAAGCGGGATGCGTTGGCCTCGTGGTTCTTAAAGACCACCAACCTCAATCAGTTTGCTCATCTTTCCCACACTTTCACCCACGAAGAGCTGAACAATGCCACATACCGTGACGCCGCTCGTGAGATCCAATTCAACCAGGCTTGGATGGCCCAGATGGGTATCGATAAGGCCACTCGATTCTCTGCACATGGCCTCATTCCCCCTGCTATCACGGGTTTGCACAACGCCGATGTTATCAAGGCTTGGGTAGATAACGGTATCTACTACGTCGTCGGCGACAACACCCGCAGCCCCTTGCGCAACCCCGGCAGCAAGTTCTGGCCATTGATTAGCACTGTTGCTGCAAATGGCTATGATGGCCTCGTCATCGTGCCCCGGTATGCCACCACCATCTACTACAACTGCGACACAGCCGAGTGTACTACAATGGAATGGATTCAGACGTCTGGAGGTCAAGGCACGTTCAGTGACCTCTTGGCTCAGGCCAAGAAGGATAACACACGCTACCTACTTTCGCTGATGTCCGACCCTTACATGTTCCATCAGGCGAACATGCGCCAGATCGACATGACAACCATCACCGTCGGAGATCAGACCGGTAAATTGTCCCTCGTCACATCATGGACTGAGACTATTGCCCAGGAGATGACTCGCCTGACTAACTGGCCCATCACGTCACTGAAGCATGATGACACCGCTCAGTATTTCCTCAATAGAAAGGCCGTCGACGACTGTCACCCAAAGCTCTCATACGCCTTCTCTGATGACGGCATGTCAATCAAGTCGGTCACTGTCACTGCTAATAGCAACCAGTGCGGCGTTCCTATTCCCGTCACCATTCCCTCGGGCTCCGTTTCTGCCTCCAGCGGCTCTGTCACTGCGGACCAGGTCGGCAGCGAGCCTCCAATCCAATGGGTCACCCTCAACGGCTCACCTGTCACGCTCTCTCTTAGCGCGCCTATTACCTTTTGAGTTGCACCTTCGAAGGGAAAAGATTGTACATCATTTGAACATATAGCTAGGGATTGGGTCTCTTTCACCTCGTAACATAGTTAATATAATATTGTGTACACAGTCATATCTGGCTTCCCATCAACCCACACGTGGTATTTCCACCAAGCCTCCGCTCACTGTGCTCTAGGGTACGCCAGTGGTGGTCAGCTTGAATACTGCCTCGTGTAATGTTGGGATTCCGTTCTTCTTGAATGTGTAGGTTAGTTACGGGCCTTTCAAGGTATTTAGAATATTTGTGAGACATCAATCTTCCTGGAGCCCATGATCTGAAGGAAGCAAGGACCTAATTTGAAGCGTATCATTATCCACGCCTCTTACAAAACACCGTCCACTCCAGAGACGCCAGGATGATGGTTACTGTGATGGGTCTAGAAATGACCCAAAACAAGTGTCCTTTGCCCTCCCAGTTATAAACAGGTTGACACACATTTTCCGAGCTGACAGGTTTTCCGGACCAACCTCGGGACGAGGTTGGTAGGCGGCCTGCCCCACAATGCCAACGGGTAGAGACTTCTTTTACCGTGCGCCAAACAGGCTTGGCGACTCTATGCAAAACGAATTGAGAAAGGACTACCCCAAACTTTAGAACACTCAGTTGTGGCGTACAAACGGTCAAAAAGTTTCAGGTGACAATGCATCCTCATTCGCGTCTAGGGGGACATGCGAGCGATTTAGGGGCAAATGCCACAATGGTGAAGATCGAGAGTAGACTTGACTGTCTCAGGTTCTGCTATCCTAATCTAGATTTAGGCCTTTAAGTTACTCACATAGCTTTCTAGCTCGCTCTAGATTAAGGACTTAATCGGGATCTATATAACCTTCTGACATGGGGTGTAGAGACAGAGAGTGGCCTAATGAACACTTTAAAAACACCACTCTCGACAGAGAATCCTTTGCAGATGATGTCATCGATGCTGGAGTTCGCCTCGTTCTATACCGTCCGAGGATGTCGAGAGGAAGTCGAGTGTCAATTTGGCACCATAGGTCAGCGCCAGACGGGTCAATTGCCATTTTGGAAAATCTGTTTTGGCGCGCTACAGAAGTTGACCCGTTGTTTATTTGGTAACACTGGTCGTATTAACGAGAAACTCGTACCACTTTGAGTGCCATAAGCCTACACTTGGGTCACCAGCCACATACCCCAACTCTCTCCTGTAAAAATTCTTCCTGACTAGCGGCTGTTAGCACTAGCGTGGAAAAAATTTCAGGCCCACCAAATTTGGCTGCTGCAGCAGCTGGGTACCCATCGGGTACTAACAGCGCAGTAAAGGAAGGATTGAGAGGGTTGACTTCCTTTACGCAGCAGCCAAGGTCACAGCCCAAGGGCTCCGGCCACGATCGAAGCCTGCTGCCCTGACCAGCTGGGCAGCTAAGATAGCAGCAGGGTCACAGCACGGCTTGCGGGGGCCAACGACACCGCTGCGGCTCTTATACATGCTGTAATGCTGGTTCAGACCTCGCAGCAGGTATAGCTATCGCAGCCAACAGCAATCACGACACCAGCTTCAATCTAGGTGGGCTTAGGCTTCGGCCATAGCCTTCTGGCTTCGACCTTTGCCCTGATCTCTGCGACTCGGCACTTAGGTACATAAGGCTATATCTTAGTCTTAGTACCTGCTTAGGCCTCCTGGCCTGAGCTGCCTTGGCCTCTGGGCCTCGGCACCTGCTTAGGCCTCCGGGCCTAAGCTGCCCTGACCTCTGCGTCTCGGCCCTTAGGTGCATAAGGCCACTGCGTCTTAGCACCTGCCTCGGCCTCCGGGCCTTGGCTACTATGACCTCCGGGTCTTAGATGCCTTGATCTACGGATCTTGGCTGTTAATCCAGGTCTATAAGAGGTCACAGAATCGGACTACTTATAGGCATCAGGGTTCTGGCTTGATGGCCCTGATCAATGGATGCTAGCTGCAGTGGTTTTTCCCTCTACGAGCTCCCGCGAGGTTTTCCCATCTGCAGTTTTTCCTATCATACGGATCTCGATTTCTGGAGGTTTTGAATGCCGGCAGGCAGGAATAGGAATACTGGAGAATTCTAAGCTGGTTAATAAATATGGGTATGCCGACACCCGCCCTGACAATCCGCTGACGGATATCGGGCTCGAAATCATAAGTCAAATAGGGCTGCTTAATTGCTAGATGGAAGAGGAAGAAGGATTACAATCTTAGCTGATGCGGACTGTAGGTCCGAGCTACGGACCTGCTTGGTCTGTAGCTCCGGCCCCGGGTTACTGTACTTAGGTTTCTTTAGCTGTTGACACCAGCCTAGCACGTCATCTTGCCCCTAGGGGATTCTGTAGACATCTCTAGTAGATATCTTCATGACGGTAATAATACAACAACAACAACAACAACAACCAGCCACATACCCCCTGCAAAGGCAGAGATACATGGGGCGACTTTGAGCAGACGCAAAATCAGGTTCAGTCGCGATATGGCTGCTGAGAACGCAATATATATCTTTCTAGATCTGGGAAATGCTGAGAGTTGTATCGCCGTATCCCTTTGACTGGTAAGGCTACACTACGCACATGGTGGGTAAGGGCGTCCAGCATGGGCACTTCCTGTTCCTGAGTTATGCCGGACAACCAGTCTTCAAGCATATAAGACAGGTAAAGGATGGCCGCCTCTGGCGACATTGACATCATAAAGAAGTAGATCCTTCATGCTTGCCCTCGTTCCAGATATGCGGGTGGGAGTGGCGGTAGAGGATCTGCTTCCAGCTGGTCCGGCGACATAGAATAGCCGGACCCGCCAGCATGACTCGAAGCATCGGAATGCCGAGGGAAGAATGCAGAGGCGAAAGACTTTGGCCTTGGCGACACCGACCCTGCAGTACCTGCCCTGACTGGATTCTGTGCCAGCGGGTTCATACGGACAAGTCTTGTGAGAGATTTGCGGAAGGATTGCCGCAGCTTCTGGGTAGCTAGAGGCTTTGCGAATGTTACCTAATATTCCCAGAGTATTTTCTCACTTAAGGGCTCTTCCAAAGTTAAGAGCGAATTCTCCATAGCATCAGGGGCTTAGGGGCGAGGAGTCCATATAGAGACACTCCATTTCTCTGTCAGACGCTGGGCGGAGCTTGAGAGGGTTTTGGATAATGTTCTTTTGCGCTATTTATAGAAAAACAGTGTCAACGTCAAGAGGAAAGCAAAGCCGGCTGATTGGTTATTAGTTCGCTCATCCCTTAGTTAGGAAACTCAACACTTACCTATCGACCCTACAGCAATTCCTGCCATTTGGCCTGTCCTATCTAGCATTGCAGCAGTATACTCTGGTTTAGCAGTATCATTCGGTGTTACAAGTCCAACAGCGGGTTGGATAGTGTTGCAGGAAGTAGTCGCAGAACTGGTAGCCGTACCAATTATAGGCACCTCTGTCGTCATCTGCGATTCTAACAAGCCTTCGGATACCGTCCGGGATGGGCTGACGCGACTGAGGACTTGGTGGTCCGGAGAACAGGGAGAGTACTGGCACTGATATCAATCGAGTTGGAAGGAGCCAGTTGGGACTTATCAGGAACAAGGGTACTAAGCCCGGGGATTGTGGCGATCGTCGTCTGTCTATGTGTAGCCTGTGTTGTTTCTGCCGATGCCGGTGGAGGCAAGGTCGTAGTACTTGTCGAGGATGTGTTCTCCGGAGGCGGGACAATAAGAGAAGACGCTGCCTCTGGGGGGCGAAGAGCGATGTACGTGCTAGTAGTAGACAATGATGAATGGGATGTAGGGCTGGCTGTTCTTGATGTGGTCGTTGTGCTGGAGTATGAAGTAGTGCTAGTAACAATCTCCTTGGGCGGAGGAAGATCACTCGAATCCATCTCTGGTAGAAGGGCTGGAGTACTTGGAGGTGGTGACGCTTCTGTGCTGATCGCCGTGCCGGGAGGGCCGAGAGGCTTGGGGGGCCCTTTTTGGTTTCCTTCTGGTCCCGGTGGCCCATTCTTATTGCCTCGCGATCCTTGGCCATTGCCGTTTCCGTTTCCGTTCCCGTTTTCATCCTCATTCTTATCATCATTTCCCTCTTTATCCTTATCTGATTCCTCCTGATGAGGTTTATGAAACCTGAGCCCTGGCAGTCGCATTGCTGTTCTATAACACTGGTCAGTCTCCCCCAGACGATGGTGCTCATCCCTAAGCATGACTGGATATACTTACAAGACAATCTCGACCAAGCTTGGTATTCACGATGTCAGGAAGTAAATAGTTCGGGAATTGGTAAGATTTAAATAAAACGAGGAATCCCGCAGGGAAACTGCAGTAGTGGCAGATATAACATCGTTGAGGGTTCCATGCCAAGCACTCTGGCCACATCAGGCTAGTGTCTTGTCGCAATAGGATTTGGGCTGTGCCCAAACACCCAGCTGGCAAATTATACACTCGTTCCTCAGATATCCAATGAGCGTGTATCTGTGTCATGATATTTGGCGGGAGTGGCGCGGAAAGGAAAAGGTGAGACTGGTGGGGCGTTTTAAATCTGGGTGGCAGTGACCTGCCACAACGGCGACTGAAACTGGGAAGAACCATCCTAAATCATCGCGAAGGCCACGAAGTCACGACGGAGCACTCGAACATCGGCAGCTAATCTACTAAGCACTCCTACCGGCTCGACCTCCCCCCACTGCTTCTTCGCCGATTGCCATCTCCGTTGACTCGCGCCCGGTTTATCCTGTTGCTGCTAGGAAGTCACAACGGAATGTGACGCATGTCGCGATACAAGACATCGCGTTCCTAACAAGCCGGCCCTAGCAACCGACTGACCGAAGGAATGAGGTCTCCAGGGGGACCGTTGGGAAGGCACACACTGTATTTAAGGGCGATAACTCTCCTACATCCTCTAGCTATTCTGTACGCTTCCAAAGACTCTTGTATCCTATACCCAACGTGTCACAACGAGTGACATAACGAGTGTGTGATCCCTGCAACATATCCGACCGAGATACACTCTGCAGACTCAAGGTCCCCGGCGTTTGTAACGCGTATGATGAAAAGAGCTTTATTCGAGTTGACTATCACAGTCACCGTGAGCAAACCTGCTGATAATACGTGCCGGCCAATTGAAAATCCGGACCCGGATGGGAGTCCATAGGGAATGCAAAGAACGCGTTGTATGAGGAATTGGGTGGTGTTGTTTCTGAGCGCGCTCCAAGTCACTCCCTTGTATCCTGACCGCAGCAGGGGTAATGTGGGCCGCCAAGCCCAAGTGTTGCCTTACGGCACCCTAAGGGCACCACATCCCTCAATCCTTGCGAGTTACATGAGATACAAGGCGTTGAAACCAGCCACAGTGAGTTAGCTACCACATCCCCTATAGTTTTAGCGACTGTAGGGGCACCAGCCTGCCGCACAGTGAACACAGGCCCCTATAAGATTAGCAGTCTTTACTAGAAAGCCCACGAGAGAAAGTACTCTATGTAACACACCCAGCCACAACCGTCAGATCTCCCGTTTTGAACTAGCGTCAGGACATGACTTTTGAATAGGCCCTCCGTAAGTTATCGTCATTTCTTTTTGAGTAGTGCTATTCGGGCTGTATGATATTGCTATCCGGGCTGTACCCAAAATACGCTTGCCTAAAGAGGGAAATTTATCACATGACTTCCAAAACGCTAGCCACATTAGGAAAGGCTTATAGTCACGTGATCACCCTCGCTTACAACACCCCGCGATATCGGATCGCAATTCCTAGGCCAACTTAGACCTTTTACTATCGCGTCGCCCCTCTGCTATTCCACACAACCATTTCTCACGAGTCACAATGACTCAATCTCACGCTGAAGACGATGCCGTCAACGGCATCTTTTCCCTAGGTTCTCAAATCCCACCGCCGCCGCCGTCAGCGCAATTCTCGTCTCTGGATGACCTCGTCAAGTCTCTGCAAGACTTCTATCGCAAGAACGGCGCCGCCTTAGTGAAGAAGTCACCTGGTAACTATCGTGAGATTCATGGCGTTAGGCAGCCAACTTATATTCAACTGCGTTGTGACCGCGGTGACGCTCGTGAGTGTGAAGCTGCTGGTGTACGCAAATCCAGTACGCAAAAGGTCGACTGCCCGTTCAAGATCACAGCGTCAGCAACGCAAAAGCTCAACTATCTCTGGACCTACCGAGTCGCGGTCTCTGATCATAACCACGGCCCGTCCCTCGACCCGTCCGCACACGTGATGCATCGCCGCCGCACACCAGAGCAGCTAGAAGTCGAGCGATCTCTTTTCAAGCACAAATCCCTCCCCGCCCGCGAGATGAGTGATATCATACGTGATGTGACGATCGAGCCGTCTTTCTTTCGACAAAAAGACATCTATAATGACCGTCAGAAGCTGCGGCAGGCATCCCTCGGCGGCAAAACAGCGACGCAGGCGTGGATCGGCTCCCTCCAAGATCAGGGTCTCAAGCACCTCGTACGGTATAGTGCTGACCGCAAAGTTGAGGCTGTTTTCTGGACTTATCCTTGGTGTGAGCTGATGTGGAAGAGGTTTCCAGAGGTTCTTGGTATGGACAATACATACAAGACTAATCGCTTTAAAATGTACCTTTTCCAGGTCACTGGCGTCACAGACCAAAAGTCTGTAGCTAACTTTGGCTTTGGCCTCATCAACTCCGAAAAAGAGGAAGGATTTCAGTGGCTTTGTGACCAAGTAGATGATTTCCGCCGTTTCCTTGGAATCCGAGTGCCTTCTGTTGTCATCACTGACAAGGAAATAGCCCTAAAAAACGCCCTTTATGTGACCTTTCCAGACACGCAGCAGCAGTTGTGCGTCTTTCACATCAACGCCAACATCAAGGCTAAGATCGCAGCCCGTTGGAAGGACCCAAAAGACGCCGATGCTGATGAAGATACTGACGATGATGACGATGATGACGATTGTATGCCAACGCCTAGTCTCAGTGATCGACATCATGAAGCCCTCTATCGCGAGGCCAATGAAGGAACTTACGGCAATCGAGACTCAGCATCACCAGCACCGCCGCCTAGCACACAAGGTGAATTGACCCGCGAGACGATGTTTTCCGCCTGGCACCGAGTCATCTATGCCGACCAAGTGAGTGACTTCAAGGCGGCTTGGGCCTCGATGAACGATGCATACAACCCACAGCAAAAGTCAATCCTTCGATACATCTCAAGGGAGTATATGCCTTGGCGGGAACAGTGGGCAAAGTGCTACATTTGCCGCTATCGTAACTTCGGCCAGAGGGTTAACAGCCCTGTTGAGACTGCTCACAAGGATGTGAAGTCATTCCTAGTCACCGGCACCGGTGACCTGCTTCACCTACACAAAGCTATCCAACAGATGTTGAAAAAGAAGCAGCGTGACTATGAGCAACAGGCAGCTAGAATGATGATGCGTCAGCGACGAGAATACATGGGCCGGGAATGGCTTGGTAAGGTTCCCTTACAAATAACCTACGCTGCTGTCGATTTGCTTGTCAAGCAGCATCGATTTGCTGAGGCAGCTTTCCTATCACTCACGCAGCCGACCCCCGAGCCGTTGAGACCGTGTTCCGGCAACTTCACACAGCAATACGGTCTTCCCTGCAGTCACTATATCTACGACTTGCTGGTGACTAAAGAGCCGTTGTTAAAGGAAGTTATCCTGCCCCGCTGGTGGCTCCATAAACCTCTGGTAGGAATTACAGCTCTTAGTATGAGAAATCTACTAATTTCTATCTCTAGGACCTCGAAGAGCCACTTCTACTGATCCGCGACCCTGACGTTGTCGCTAACCTCCGCGGCCGACCTCGAATACCTGTGAATAAGAAGCTCACGATACCCTCATATCTACAAGCCAGTGTGACCTCGAGTCCCCAGCAACAGACCCAAAGCCAACAGACCCCCCGGCAGCCTCGCCAAAACCCACAGACGACCCGCCGGCTCAACCCAAGCGTACGGCGCACGCTGTCACAGACCGAGCTTGTGGACACACCAAGCAGCCAACAGTCCCGAAAACTGTCAACGCCAAGATCACGAGGCCATACAAATACAAGGGGAAGAGGATCTAGAGGAGGACGAGGTAGAGGGAGGGGCGCCGGGGCCGTGGCCGCGGCTCCGGCCCGGTCACAGTCATCAGCGTCGTCAGCCGTTGAAGATGTCATTATCATTCCTGCTACGCAGCCGGAATATTATTCGGACCGATAGAAATACTATTTTTCAGAAGAAACACCGGAAATGCGTTTTTTGAACGATTTGGTTGTAGCCGGGCTCGCGGGCTGTTGTGATGTGTTGACCTTGATTGAATTGGCCTGATGTTATTCACGTTCTTTGACTTACACTGTAATTTTGGTGTGGCGGGGAGCATTTGCCGAATGCGGTTGAAAATTACGTGGTCATGTGATCGATACAGCCCGGATAGCAATATCATACAGCCCGAATAGCACTACTCTTCTTTTTTGGTTCTCCAGGCTATATGATTGGCTACTTTAAGAACCCAACTCTACCCTTATTAGAAGAGTAGTGCTATTCGGGCTGTATGATATTGCTATCCGGGCTGTGTTAAAAAATCCGCTTGCCTAAAGAGGAAATCTATCACATGACCTGACAGGTCTAGCCGTGCTGGGAAAAGCCTGCGCCCACGTGACCGCCCTCGCTTACAACACTCTGGCATACCAGGAGCAATTTCCGTCAATTCAGACCCTGTAACATCACCCTCTTCCTTGCAATCGAAGGTATCGCGATAGCTTCAATTGCGCAGTCGCGGCTGCGATGCCCTCAATTGCACGGTCGCGATAGCTTCAACTGGCGCGCCAAGCAGCCGGAGCATTGGTCGGACCGACGGAAATGCATTTTTTTTTCAACGATTTGGCCGTAGCCGGGCTCGCAGGCTGTTGTAATGTGTAGATTTTAATTGAACTGCTTAATATTATTCGCATCCTCCTGCTGACACTATAATTTTGGTGTAATGGGGAGTATTGGCTGAATGCAGTTAAGAAATTACATAGTCATGTGATTGATACAGCCCGGATAGCAATATCATACAGCCCGAATAGCACTACTCTATTAGAAAACCCAACTGTACATAGATTAGAGTGGGGCGGAAAACCCAACTCGACAGACTACAAGAGTTGGGTTTGGCCAGGGCTTTAGACTATTAGTCCAGACTGCAGATCAGGGAGGCGAATCGATCAATCCACGGACGCCCGTGGTATCACATACCAGGTACGCGTGATTGTTGTTGTGCCAACCATCCGGGGTCCGTGCCTCGCGTGCATACATTCATTTTGTTTTGAGTAATTCTCGTCAATTTACGGAGGAAGAGCTCAAAAGTCCTTGCCACGCTAAAATCAAGAAAAAGCAAAAACGTCCCCAAAACTGGGCTAAATACAAGAAGTACTTCAATCCAATCTAGCACTGCTAAACGCTTGCAGGCTACAGCAGATTCTAGTGAGCGACTAAGCAGCAAGCCTCGCCTACGTCCTCTGAAGTTATAGGCGTGTTAGGCGAAGGCCTTCTGGAGCAGATGGGAGTCTGATGTATCCCAAGTAACTAACAGGGATTGCGGGATGTGGCGTAATTAGCCCACGGCAAGGACTTTTGAGCTCTTCCTCCGTACAGCGTGCGCAAAGCGGCTGATGGGCGATCAGCAGACGGGGATAGGTCAGGGGCAGGGGCAGTGGCAAGGCAGATCGGGCTGCTCCAGGCTTCCGCAGGGGGGGTCCAAGCAGACCTAGCAGGGGACAAGCACAACCTGCCACCTCCACTGGCCGTGAAAGCGGAAAGAGGGGATGGGAGCCCTTGTCACATGCCGTAGACTCTCAGACCCAGCCACAATTGTTGTTCGATATTGGCCCTAACTTAGTTGTCTGCTGACTTCAACAGAGAGGGTCTTGCACCAGCCCACCAGTGACCCAGCCACTCGACGCCCACCCTTGACCTATGTAGTGGCCGTTAGATCTAGTCATTCTCTGGAACACGGCGTAGTTACCTCGTTCAAATTTTCCGGAAATTCAGCACGGAGTTGGCTGATCGTCTCAACCTGTTTTCGATACGATCCCAAGTGCTCCTTATCTGCCGACAGCAGGGCTCCTAATAGTGCAGACCGTTTGGACTATTAGTCCGGACTGCAGTCCAAGATCAACAATCAATCCACGACGGGCGTTCGTGGATTAACGACTAGGATGATGCATCCCTTAAAACGAGCCTTGTTGATCTGGATCGCACCAGTAACTTAATCAGAAATACCCAAAACAAAATAGTTAGCGCAGCAACAATCTTAGATACCCTGGTTTTATAACACCATATCAACAACCTAGCGTACTTAGCGTCCACACCAGGCGTCCGTATTCCCTGCCCTGATCTGCAGTCTGGACTAATAGTCTAAACGGTCTGCACTATTAAGAGCCCTGATCTAGGCCATTGAGTTTGGTAAAGTCCCACTATCAATCATTAAAGAGGGATGAATATTCTGACAAATGTCTAGCGGACGAGAATCCTGAATGTGAAGTGCGTCACAAAATGGTTGTCGATTGAGTAACTAGCAACTAATCCCAAGTCGAATACTCCAGGTTACTGGCGTCGATCTGAGCCCTATCCAACCAACAGCGTAAGTCACCCAAGCACATGAGCAAACGTAAGATCTTTGATGCTATGCTGACGTCGTTTTCCCTCTTTAAGTATCCACCCCAACGTTGCCTTTTACGTAGACGATTTAGAGGATTCCTGGGACTTCTCAACTAAGTTTGATTTCATCTTTGCGCGCTTCTTAACTGGATCGATTCGTGACTGGCCCAAGTTCTCTCGACAAAGCTTTGAGTATGGCATCACTTATGCTCTTCCCCCCTCCACCTTCACGCTGGATGTCTCTAATCCTAGAAATAATCGATAGGTGCCTCACCCCGGGTGGTACGATCGAACTAATCGACATGGTCTATCCTGTTCGGTCTGATGACGGCACACTTTCTGAGGACTCGACGTTATACAAGTGGTCAAAGTTGCTACTAGGTGTCTTCAATACCAACGGCTCTCCACTCGACAGCGCGTTGAAATATAAGTGAGAGGTTACCACAATATATATTAAGCAGAATCAATAAAATTAGACGACTCCTCAAGGACTTCAGCATCCACAGTCTTACAATCTTATCAAATAATAAGATCTAATTGACCAATCAGGAGTGGGTAGAGTGGGTAGAGCTCCCTCTACAATGCCCAAGTATGGATAGCGGACTGGACGAGACACCAATCTACTATACGGCTTTAGCGCTGCACCAAGCTTTCCGATGGGGGTATTTCGAGAACGAGTGGAAGTATATTACGAAGTGGGCCGTCCGAGAAGTATGGGAAACGGAATATCGCCATCTCCAGATTGTACGAGGTCCGGTGGCCGACCAACCCGCTGCGAAGCGGCAGAGGAAGTACGACAACCCATTCAAGAGTATTATGAGCGCAGTCAAACGGCCCCCAGATGCAGTGTAGTGAAAGGGGAAGCTTCATCAGACCGCATTAATGAGGACATTGACGAGCTCGAATTATGGCAGTCGTCGTGGGAGGACGGGGATAACGAAATAAGAGACCCAATTTCGTATTGGCATGAGCGTAGACGACGATGTCCCCGTCTTTCACGAATGGCGCTGGATTTCCTTACAGTTCAGCCGATGTCAGCAGAGTGTGAGAGGTTATTTGCAGCGGCAGGGCGTATAGTGACGCCTCTGCAGAGTCGGCTCGATGCTGCGATTATGGATGTGTCAAGTCTTGCGGCCGTGGTTACGGGCTGGGGTGATCGACGATCTGGATGTATTACTTCTTCCTGTTGAGACCATGAGTGGCGACGAGGAGGCGGAGGATATATCATGGACAACAAGGAGATCCGAAGAAGCGACGGCGGAAGAGAGAGGGTGGAAATAGGTCCGCTCAGGGAGGAACATACGTCAACCGGTGTCGATTCAATTCAATTTGACCTGTAGTTGATCAACTCCACTGGAGACAACCGTTGATCAGGCCAATTCAACGCAACTGAGGCATTCGATTGATTGAATTGAGTGATTTGGAACCTTGAGGACGCTCGCCGTTTCGTCTACTTCCTCGGCCGGTACAAATAAATGGTCGTGATAGAACCCCCTCACAGGGTTCACGCCTATATTCGCCTCGGTCAGTCTCGTTGCTAGAACGGCCATGAATCCCACCACTTCAAAGTTTGATGTGACGTTGAGAGTGATCATCCTGCAAGGAAAGAAGTAGTTTATCTTCTGTGCCGTCGCATACTCCAGCGCCGTGATGACCGTTACTCCCTCGGCTTCACGAAAGAAGAGCTGAATTTCAGCCATGCGCGGGAGCGCGGAGTGGTCGCTGAAGGTAGCGAAGACATATGTCGTTGGGTGAGCCGTCGAGATCAAAGTCGAGAGAAGCTTGGAGAGCGATGTTTCGCCAGGGTCTTTCATAAGTGTCGACATTGTTGACACTCTATACCGGTAGGTTTGATAAAAGTCTCGATGGGGTGTGGCGCTAGTTTGCGAGTATTATTCAGAGGTTGTTTGAATGCAATAATTTGCACGTTTAATCGCAAGCTGTACACCGGTGCTGTGAAATGTGCAAGTACGCCCTCTCCGCTGGCGGAGGAGCGAGAAGCAGTTGAGGGAGAATTGCGCGACCAAGGGGCGCAATCAAGTTGTAGAAATTTTGCACTATAGAAAAGTCATGGTGAAATGGCAACAGGCTCGGGCTCGATCTCGTGCGCGATCTCGCTACCCGTGTCTCTCTCAGCCCAGGCTCCCCAAAGGCCTTCCTTCGCCCACATCCGGATATCATCTCCCAGCCCTGGGCCCTGCTCAACCTTGATCGCATCCTTAGTAGCAAGCACCAGGCACTCAAAGAACATTCTGGTTGCCTCGGCCTTAGTGCTCCGATGCTCGGGAAGCAGGTCTCGGAAGACAACGGAGGTGCTCGCTCGCTTGCCAGGGCTGGTCGCAGCCTCGGGACCGAATTGATCTCGCAAAATGTGGACGGCATGCTCGGTGTCTATCGAGATAGGGGGCCGTTCGGCGGGGGGAACGAGAGGGGCAATGATCTCCTCAAAGGCGGGAATTTCAAGCATCGTTTCCTCACCGGCCATGCTCTCCTCGCCGAGAGCTTCAGTTTCAAGGCCGAATTCTGGCTCCTCACCAAATTCTAGGCGAGGCGACTTAGAAACGCCGTATTCGGGTTCAACTTCAGCGACTCTGATAGGGCGCTTCCGCTTCAGCTCTCTCGGTTCTTGAACAGCATCCAGAGAGAGCATTCCTCGCAGTTCGGGCGCCCACGCGGAGCTTCGTCCTTCCAGCATAATAGAGGAAACGAAACCGCCGGTTTTTTGCATCTCTATCAAGGCGACCGAGAAAGGGTCCCGGGAGATGAATGTCGTAGGTTTAGTAATGTTGTCGCGGTTGGCTTGCTGCTCCTGAATTTGGTTGCTGGATAGAGTAATCTCCTCATCAGGGACCAGAATCTTCCGTTTCTTGGTGCGTTGCTCGGGCCGTCGCATAAGAGCGCGTTGTTCTTCAATCTCCTGGAGCTCAGCTCGGCGGAGCGAGGTATACTCAGCCTCAACCTCCTGAGCAAGTGCTTCGTCGATCTCGGAGAGCGGGGATTCGGTGATTCGAGCGCGACTGACGTCAGCCGGGTGGAACTCGAATTCCTCACCTCCTATTGGAATCTCCCTAAAGCCTAGTTCGAGGGCCGGCTCGCCCTCAGCGCCCTCTTTCTCGGGTGGCATTGATTCTAGCTCGCTAACCATTTCCTCCTCAATCGGGCGAGGAGCTGGCGCTTCTCGACCAAGTTCAATACCAAAATCAAGCTCAAGGTCAAGACCCTCCATAGGCTCCGACACTTCCTCATACAGGCCAGCGTAATGGCTAGGACTAAATTCTTCTGGTAAGTAAATGTCACGTAGGCTGACGCGACGCTTGGGGTCGATTGGGCCTGTTTCTATCTCCTCTATCGGGGACAGAAGCCAGTTCACTTCAGGAGGAGGGGGTAGTTCGAAGTCGTCGTAAGGTGGCACCTTATAGGGAAGCGTGAGTACTTCGCGGTCAGGAAGTTCTAGGCTGATGGGAATATCATGGTCTATGCTTGGTCGGAAGGCCTAGGCATCTCAGTATATTTTGTGAGACGGGAGAGAGCGTGTTATATACCATCTTCATCATTATCCAAGTATCGTCACAATCATCGACCAAGTAACGCGTCTTGCGCTAGTAGATTCGAACAGCACCAAGTAGTAGCTGACTGCTTAGTCGCAGCGCCATAGGCGCCTGGCTGGGCGTGATAATGACCGCTATACTATCAGTGATATTCGATTGCAGAACATGTTTCTTGGAGAGCTTGCGCTGAAGGTTGGCTGAAAGCCAGATGTGGGCGAGCGGCCCACTCTTCTGGAGCAGAGTCTCGGAGTAGAACATGGTGCCCTATCGCGCGACGGCGTGATGCATAGGACACAATCGATGCGAGAAACGGCGGTTGAAGCGGCAGACTGGGAAGCCGAGAGCGAAATGTGACGATGGGTTCGAGAGCAAGTCGCGTGGGTGAACACAAGTCCCTGGGAGCGTGTTCGAGCTTTGCGCGGGCAAGAAAGCCTAGTGATGAGGTTTTGGTACGCGCTTGAGCGGCAGCACGAGGCACAAAGCCAAAGAAAGTGAGCGAAAGAGATATTCTTGCAATGAATATCGAGACCGAAGGCGACGGTAGGCAAAAGATGAGATATGAACGGGGCCTGGGCCTTGGAGATGGGTGCGCGAGGGAGATACTCTGGAAGACTTTGTGTTTTTGCCCTAGCGTCACTGCTATCACTAGGGGTGACATTCATTTGGTTGGGTTGAAGGCAGCTGGCGTTAAAACGCTGGCTGGAAAGTGTGGCGTGCTGCATAAGCCCCTAGCGTTGCGCACCGAGCCCACAACATCCTCAGCTTGCCTGACATTGCTATCACTTTGCCAGCGGGTTGAATTGGGAGGAGTGTGGCACGCGCATGTTATGTACGTTATTCCTATTCGTTTCTTTTATTTTTGCCGCCCTGTTTTCTTTTACTCTTTCCCTCCCTTCCTCTCTTCCTTTTCTACAAGGGCATATCTATTTATATGTGCATTACTTTGCCTAATCTCTGTCTATGGTCGTCTCCTCCCTCCCCCCATATTTCTACACGCCTCGACTTTTCATCCTTATTTGTTCGTAATTCTTGGGGTTGGGGTTAGTGTGTACTTGTGGTTGGGGTTGGATTAAGGTTTGCTAGCTTAACGGTGCGCGCTACCTTTAGCCCAAGTTGCTTGACTGAAATCTTAGGGTCAATCGCTCATTGTGCTCGCGTCGTGTTCGCGTCGCGTTCGCATTGTGTTAGTTTCGCGGCTTTCTATTCAATTTCCCAGGCGCGGTTGAGGGAATAGAAGCCAGAGTTACCTGCTGTGACCAGTGTCACATCCAACAGGCTACAGGGACTCAGAGCGAGGACCTGACGCAATCAAGAACATACCGGTACACACACCCAATTTGACGCCTCACAGAATAAGGGCTCGTGACACCGTTAGATGAATAGAGTGAGATCGAGCGGCGTACAACACGTCAAGACAAGGCGCTCAGTTTCTGCTGCCCGGGGCTAAGGACCCCTACGCATTTTCGTCCTCGCTGAGCCCCTGAGAATAGCGTATATACACCGTATTCATATGCTTGTGCGCTGGAGGGATGAATCTTGCCGTTTACTGGTGATTGTTAGGCTCTTTTATATATATCCAGCCGGAGTTAACGATCCGCTGCTATCAGATTTCGGATGTTAGGACTAGTGTCTAGAGTTGGTATTACAGTCGTCACCTGGCGTCAGCTACCTAAAAGCGAAGGCAGAAGAACTGTCTCTAATTATTCTCATTCATTGACGTAGTGGTGATCTAATTAACCTTTGTGCATCCTTTATGCTGAAGTAGCTAGAAGTGTAAGATATGTCAGAGGTGCAAGCTGCAGAAAGAAGTCTGTCACGCTTATCTGCTGCTGAGACTGCGGCCCAGTCTCAAAGGCAGCGCTCATCATAAATCAATCAAATCAACTTTGGGGTAAAAGTTGATTTGTTTGATGGGCTTCCGATCCAAAGTTGATTTGTTTGATTTGATTGGCCCCTCTCAATCAACTGTATGGACGACCTATATACCTAGTATGTGAAGGTATTTCGCCCACCCCAAGTCTCAATTACCTACCCAACTGCCTAGCTTTACCCCGCCGTGTCGGACCCAGTTCCTCAGGCAATGAACTCGCTCCAGCGTATCCGCGCCCATTGAGAGCCTTTGAGATGTTAGCGTCAGCTTGGCCAGGCTGAACTGTCTCTCGCAGTCAGTCGCCATCGCCGGAATGGCAAAGACGTCCAAGGCAAAGCTGCTTAATATCGGGAATGAAGGCTTGTGGTCTCTCCACCATTGGATCGGCTCCTGCGTATCTTGTGGCTCGAGACGGAGGTACTTATCCAGCTCGCTGACACTGCCGCCCGTTGCAAATATCTTTCTCGTTCTGCTGTTGATCCATTGGGTGTAGTGGTCATCCTCCTTACCCATTTTCATTGATAAAGGAGCGGACTTGGACTGTTCCTTGTCCTTCTGCTGGCTAGTATGATACCACCGCGCGAAGTAGTCCTTTATGCCTGCCTTCGCATCGCGAACCCAGGCCAATTGCTCCTCAGTGACCCAAGTAGCCTCCAACCAGCTGATGCCGAATCTCGGATGAAGGATGACTGCTGCCGCGAACAAGGGAGACTCTCCGAGCTTGCTGTAATACTCATCCAGCTTCTTCCAGCCGTTGTTGATAGATGCCCGGATATATGCTCGGTGGTCTGCTCGTAATGAGCTCTTCTGGGAGACCTCATACGCCAGTGACTTATCAAGCGCCGCATATTCAGTCTGAGAGCGCTCTGGCAACGCAGACACCGTGAATCTTGACATTTGGCTTCGCTGTTGAGATACATAAACCTCATCGTCATCGAAGCGAGCAGGGCGACGACGGGCACGGGTCGGTCGGGTTTTGGACTCCGTCAGGGGCGTAGACGCTATTCCAATCGGCTCAAGGTCATCTAGATTCGTCACCCTTATTGTCTCGGCTGTAACCTCATTGTAGAAGCCCTTCCAGTCCTCAAAATGCTCGAGCAGGTATTCCATCCCTACCAAAACTTCCCAGAGGCGCCCGTGGCCGTCGCCTTTACCCCAGCCTTGGGTTCGCATCGTCTGAAGGTATAGAGGCGTAAGAATCTCGTTAACCTCGCCGAGAACGCGCCAATCCTCGTTGGATAAGATGTCATCAGCAGGGATGCGTTTTGCTTCGTCTTGCTCGCCTTCGAGTGCAAAGATGAAGGCCCTGATGTCAGTCTGCTTCCGCAGAGCCCTCTCAATCATCATATAAGTAGAATTCCACCGCGTTTCATTGTTCAAGACGACCTCAAGCTCGGCAGTTGATTCCTCGCAAAGACGGTATCCTTCGTACTCCTGCTCGTGAGCAATGCGCTTGAAATATTCGCTGCGCTGAGGTGACGATCGGATGAACTTGACAATATTGTGGAGCTTCCCAATTGGACCCTTTGAACGCCAATGGCGAAGATCTTGCTCCGGAAGACCTCTCATGCCGTTAATATCTGACTCTAGCTCGAAAGAGTCGGCGTCTTTGCCGAAAAGAAACGCACGGGCAACAAGGTTAAGAACATGGCCGTAGCAACGCATCCGACGGGCCTTAATATCAGCAGGCCTAATCGAAGGGTCAAGCAGCCTGTAGAAGTAGTGCAGACACGTATCATTCGTGGCCAGGTTGTCAGAAATGACAGTCCCAATCTGTCCTCGAATCTCCCACAGTTGAACGACGTCGAACAGTGTATTAGCAAGGTTCTCACCACTATGAGTACCTAACTGACGACGTAGAGCGAGCAACCTGGACTGTTGGTACCCGAGTTTGTCTATGAAGTGTGCAAAAACAGCCATTATCGCAAGGCGGTTCGGTGATGTCCAGAGATCAAAGCTGATGTGAATTTTCGTTAGGGCACTGCCTAGCTCCGCTTTGATGATATCCCTCTTAGAGTCAAAGATCCTCTGTAGCTCTCTAGAAATAGAACTGCTACTCCAAGGAATCTGGAGCGCTAATTCATGGTCGAACCGATAAAAGAGCTCCTTTAGAAACCTATGCTCAAATATTGTAAATGGCACGTCACTGTCAATGACAAACCCAACACTTAGTTCTTGTACAGCTTTGACCTTTGCCCTTGGTATCATGCTCTGGTCAAGCCGCGGTCGTTTGGCGGTTGTATGAGAGTGGAGATCGATCGCGCTATCGTCGCTGGGGCTTGACTGGCTCGCTGGGGTGATCCGGTGAGCTCTGCGCAAGTCAGTAGATGGATACAGTATGTCAGTGTAGGGGATGAATACATACTTCCGAAGATGATCTGCTGCAGAGGATGTAGCTTGTACTGAGAAAAATTCCGGTCGACCCTTCGTGTCACATCGACTGCAGCACCACACATGACCGATTGGCTGCTCCTGGTGATTCAATTCGACGAAGAACATGCCATGCGATCTGATCCAGCTTTTTCTGCCTTTTGCACCCTTCCGAGCTAGTGAAGCTTCTTGGACGAAGCGACGGTTTTTCCAGACGACCTTCGGTAGATCCTCAATAGTCGGGTTAGCAGGCAGCTCTCCGACGGCAGCCTCCTCGAGCTGCTGGGCCACAGTCCTTGGTTGTGATAGTCGCGAGAACGCAGAAGGAAAGAGTGGGGTGGGGCAAGGCGTTGAAATCTCCGGCAGAAGACTCGCCGGTGAAGAGAGCGCTGGCGAGTCCGGCATCTTGTTGCTGGTGTTATGTGGTGTTGATGGCGAAGTTGACGCGTCGCGGTAGGATGCAGAGCGTGTCAGCCGGTCCAGGGTTTGGTGTGGGTTAGCTAGCGATAGTGGGTACCAATCAGGCTACGACTTTATATGGGAGCAAGAAGTGTCACCTATCTGTGGCCATCTTGTACAGGGTAGGACCGGCGCAGGGCAGACCATGTTAATCCTTTTGGACAGTTCGGATGTAGTATAGCACATATCAACTTTATCAAATCATGTCAACTTGCAAATCGCTGGAATTGATTTGATTGAAGCGAGGAATCGGCTGGGTTGATTGATTTGATTGGGGTGATTGATTGATTGAGTTGATTTATGATGAGCGCTGCTTGACAGGGCATTCACGGGACGCGTGTTCTTGAGCGCGGTAGCCGCATCTCGTCGTTGCCTTGCACTGGGTTCCTATGTGGCCATATCCTTGACGGCCGAAGCATTGCCTCAGTCGGCACGACCTGTTGTACAGCTCGCACTGAAAGACCTCCCCTTGCCGGATCGGGCCCTCGTCGATGATCTTGTTGGCGTCTTGGGGTCTTGTAAACTCAATGATGATCGAGGAAGCAGCCTTTGCAGCAGATTTCCTCGTGAGCCAGCCTATGTATTTTATCTCGGCGCTCGGGATGAACGGTCTGTTTTCCTGGAGAATGCTGTCTCTGGTGTCCTCAAGTTGGCTCACATCCATCGAGCTGGTACGGATGCCGTATACAAGAACTCCGTATGTTGGAATGCGCACGGCTGCTCCATTGCCGAGCCGGTGCTCCCAGTCCTCGGCGAACTGTCGGAGTACCTCCATGTCAGAGGCCGTAGCCGCCTTGATGCTAAGGTCACCGCTATTGAGTTGGTTAGTTGACACCGTCTTGATGTTCTCTATATGCTCGTTTCCGCTTTGTTCTATAGCACGGTCTATGTGTGCTTTCAGGCTACGGGGGTTCATCGCCCGTAGGCTGGCTTTGGTGAGTGGGTTCCGAATGTTCACGGTGATCTCACGGAGCACTTGCGCAGGTGGTGCCTTGTTTCGGTTCAGTGGATTATGCATGCTTGTAGGTAGCCCATTACCAGCTGCTACAGATGCGTAGGTCCGTGGCAAGCTCGGTCGGTTGCGCTGGTCTGCGTTCTTGATCTCTCTCACCATTGTCATGACTGTTCTGCCGATATCGATCGATTCTCTAACTGCCGCCTTCGTCTCGTTCTGTATTTCGTGGCCCTCGCGTATTCCTTCTAATACCTGCTGGCCCGTGTTCGCTGCCTGTTTGAGTTCCGTCTTGATGTCGTTGAGAGCTTGCATCGCAGTGCTGCTGTAAGATCAGATTAACAATCAGATAGTTATTAAAGGGGATGACAAGGGTTTTTGGGACCAACCTCAGGACGAGGGTGGTAGGCGGCTTGCCCCACAATACCAACGGGTAGAGTTATCCTCAAACTGGGTATGGATACTAGTCTAGTTTAAGTTAAATGTCATTCTCGAACCTTAAGGAGCTACAAACCCCTAACATAAAGTCAGTATCTGTTGCACAAGATGAGGGATGCATTACACCGAATGATACGCGAATATGCTCTTAGTATCTTGCTATATGGGGCTCTAGAGTATGTCTTTACCTGGCTTAGCTCTAAGGACGTTTCGTTGTAGTCCTGCTTTTAGGAATTGGTGATGCAGATACGCTCTAAGCGAAGAAATCTGAGTTTCCGAACTGCTATCTTGAACCCGCTATCTGAATATCCATAGGCCGTTTAAAGTTTCCTTTCCAGCTGTGAAGCCACTGGCAACTCAAAGAATACCAAGGAAGATGATGTGGAACCACGTGGGGGCTTCGGACGGCAGAGTCGGCTGTTCTTGGGCCGGGAGAATCCACGTGGATCCACGTCATCTTCCTTGGTATTCTTTGACTTGCCAGCTGATTCAGCCACATTCGAGGTTTCCTAGATGACGTGAATGTTTCGTACTGTCACGTACTGTCACGTGACGGAGCTCAGGAAGAGGCGCAAAGTATGGATGGCGGAGAGAAAGGTCCGGCGGGGCAGGGAGGTAAGGGGGGAGTACTTGAATCGGAAGAGTTGGTGGCGATCGATTCGTCGGGGAGGCGGAGAGTCGGGGAGTCGGACAGAGATGCGAGGCTCAACTCGTTGCGAGGGGTGAGCTTCAAGTATTTGTAGGAGAAGCGAGCGGCTCCACCTGTTATAGGGCGGGCTTGGAGGGGTAAAGCTTCCGGTGGTAACGTACCGGGTATGACGTAATGCTGCGTTTTGTTGGACCCTGAAGTCCTCCCAAGCTCCGACGATCATTCAGCTCCGGGGCCAATTGTTGGCCAGGTTCTTCATTCAATTGAGCAGCAGGATGGAGTGAATCAACCATGATTTTCTTACCTGACATTATTTGCTTCGTCTTGCGTGTCCCACCAAGCCCACCTTGTACATAAAGGCGCTGCACTCGCTGACGCCTAATTTCCAGAACCCGGACCTTTCTGCTCGTCCTACCCTCTTCACCTTTCAAATATTGACTTCTCTAATTGTTTACTGCCCTCATCTTTGGCTCTGCAATTGTTACCTATTGAACTCATACTATTATTGACCTTGACTACAAATACAATCTATTCGACTCAGTGTTGACGCCCTCCCAATTCATTTCGACTCCCACCTAGGTAGTTTCGACATCAGCTTACAGACCGATGATGGACCCAACCTTGGATTTGGACAGCCCTCCACAAAAGGTATTTCAAAGCCCTCCTTTGTTCAGCCACTCGGCTTTGCACCACAACGATAACTAACGCGAGTCCACAGACGATACGATCGCATGAACAAAACCAGGAACGCGCCTTCATCGCCGCCTCGAGGCGAGGCGACCGCAGCATCGAGGCCCGCCTCCAATCAGCGCGTCGAGCCAGCGAGGTTCATAAACTGCGAACTGGCAAGGCCCTCTGCGTATCGAGGGACATTGTCTTGAAAGAAGAGATGTACGAGGAGATAGATGATGGGTTCCCGCGCTCCTACCAACTCCGAGGACCGCAGCAGCGGCGGTCGTCAGTCAATACAGACTCACAGGTGGGCGAAGATCTAAAGAGCCCGGTGGCCATGGCTGAGCTGGTGTCAGGTCATGACCAGCAATCGCATGAGAACGAGGTGAATCGTGAATTTGCCCAGTTCTTTCCCGAGGTCGATCAGATCCTCTCTCGACGATGGTCGACCCAGAGCATCTTGATGGCCTCGCCGCCGCAACGTGATGCATATTCTCCGAGAAGGGCGTTTAATTCCGCGGCTCAAGACATCAGCTACACCCAAAGCCCCGTCCTTGGCACCGAGGGCCGCTCGCTTTCCAACTCGTCGCTGCCTGAGCTGAGGATGGACGTCGAGCTGACGCCGCCATCGCTGGCTACCGAATTCGGATCTTACCCAGCGACGCCTCGATTGCAAACGGCCGCGGTTTTCGGACAGGCAATGCCAGTCGATTCATTCCCTGATTGCAACGGCAACTGTGGCGAATCTGCATTCGCCGCCAACCTGCCCCCTGAGGCAAACCTGCTGCTAGCTGACGGCGAAGTGGTTAATCCCGCCTTATATGACCAGCAGTGGACGTATGGCACAGCACCATCTGATCTCTACGGTGTCGACATGGACCTGGACAAGGGTGCGTTCGGCGAATTCTACGAAGACGGCGTGAATGTGATGAGCTGGGACCCAGCCTCTCAGCCAAGGACAGCCACAGATGATTACTCCTGGGACATGTTCAAAAATGTAAACGTGTTCGAAAATGAGCATACATTGGAATAAAACAACGAATGAGGGTTGAATGAAGTGCACAGAATCCCCCTCTTAATTTACGACGTCGACATCGAAGTCCTCTCTACTTGTACTACGCTTGGAGCGCGGACCCTGGTGGTTTGCTTTATATCCATTCTAGGAGTCGAGAAAACACAGGCGACGTGTCTGAGATTAAAAAAACGGGCGTCACATACTCACCGGCGCTGGCCGGGCTGCTTTGGTTTTTGGTCTCTATAAACGCGGCGGTGATGAAATGCGTTCCCTTCCGCGCCAGTGGCAGGCGATGCAAAATGGACGCCAAATATGGACGCAGTCCGTGTGACTATACGATTTGCGATAGCCACAGGTCTCCTTGACAATACGCAACGCTGAAACCAGATTGCAAAACCCCACTTACTTTCTTACTAACCTACCCTACATCCATTAAACACCTCGTGCCACGGACAGCAGGCACCGCTTCAGCCGCCATAGATAGGACTCTGAACACTTGGAGAATGGCCTTCAAGTTCGCTTGCTAATAATACAAACCCTACGAGACCCGCGGAAAGATTGAAAAGGAAGAAGCAAAAACAGAAATTGGACGCTGTGTGGGCTTTTACGAGATCATGACAAAGCTTGGGAAACGGAAATGTACAATAGCAACTAGTGCCCTATTGGTTATAAGCCACCGGGTGAAATAAATTGTGTGTGTGTGTGTGTGTGTGTAATGTACACTCTCTACTCCACACCTCCCCAGCATGTAGTGATGCGAGGCGGGTTGGACAGGGGTCCAACGGGGTTGTGGGGACTAGGGATTCAACTCTCTAGATCTCAGAGGATTTTTAGGGTTATTTTCCAGACATCATCATCAGCTTCAACAGCCGTGGAGGAATGAGACCTCCCAGCAGCCGGAAGCAGCTGGACCTTTGTTTTCTAGACTGTATGACTATTAATTTTGCAGATTTCCTGCCCTTTGCCTATTCCCTTCTAATTCGGCCGAAAACGCCCTCTTCCTACAAGCCCAACCGGCGAAGTCCTCGGTCTCCCGCCCAAGCCCGGATCTGCCGCTGCAACCTTCATCTTCTGAGCCTTGCCACAATCCGCAGCGGCGACCCAACTTGATAAAGTGTCTAATTAGACACTTTTCTAGCTATCCTGAAGAGAACGACCCATCTGCATTATCTGCGGTGGTGCTGTGAGCAGCCGTAGCGGACCTCCGTTGGAGGCGGCAAGACAGCTTCAGTCGCAATTGGCCCTCTCCTAAGCCGCGGAGGGATAGCTATCAATTTGGGTGTGGTTTCTTCCTCGTCCGCCACGGTCGTTTCAGTAGTCTACATCCTAGTATTTAAGATTGGTGTATGGCCTGATTCTGGGGTCCTTCTGGGACTGAAATTGGTACCTGTTGGAGTTGAAAGCTGCGCGGACTAGTTTAGACTGGAGGCAATACCGTTACTGATTGAGTCTAAAAGTAGGATCTAGATCCTTCTTTCGGGACTATTTCACCAGGAGCTGAAAATACCCGCGAACCCATTAATGCCAGGCTGGAATCAGCACCCCTAAATCAAAATCTAATAATAATACCTCAATCCACACAGGAGTATCTTTTTAGACCTGGCGTTGCCTAGACAAACAAAGAGAAGCAAGCAGTCCCTTTTTAAAAATCTGCCCCGATAAGCTAGGTCATCTGCTCATCCACTGAGGCAAAGCAAGCCAAGATCCATGCGCTACGGTATCACACTCAGCTCTTGATTCCCTAAGCATCTTCCTATACAGAGAGGTAGGTGCCTCCTTGTCACGGATATCGGCTAACCCCGGGCTTGCTTAGACAGAAGTCTTAGAATGACGGACCCGGCGTCTAATTCAGCCTGCAGCTCGACGGTGGTGGGTTACAATATTCGTCACCTACCACCCTCTTGCAACACGACCTCGTCAAAAGAGGCCCTGTATATACCGCATAACAAGCATAACTGCTTCCTAACCTAATTATGTAATGCGTTTGCTATATAGTATCTCCTAGTGTAATAATGCTAGAGCTAGCCCGTTTATCTAAAAAGCACAACACCCCAAGGGACAGATAACACTATGCGGAGCGAGTTTTTGTTAAGGATGTATGATGTGACGATGAGCAGGGTTGTGTGAAGTTTGTCACAACTATCATCAGACTCTAGGATCATGTTTGCTTTTTTGTGCCCTCATGACAGGCCACAGGCTCGAGCCCCTGAAGGCTCGGATCCCTGACCTAGGTCACGAGACCGTCTTTTCCTTCATGTATATAAGGGCTGATTTAGGCCCTTCAAATAGCTAGAAATCAAGAGCTTCTATTCACATCACAATGCACCCTTCCTATCCGATGCAACAAAGTTTCTCCCGCTCTAAGAGAAGGAATGGGGAGAGACAAAGAGGCTTTATATATCAGAGTCGCAATTAGTGCCTCTAAATAAACCTGTCCTAGTCCATAGCCTGAGGTATATATGAAGGGCATGCGTGGGACTAAGTCGACTCAATGCCCGTGCCAAGTCTATGCCTCATCCTTCTTCAACGAATCCCTTTAGGCTCGCCGCTTTCTGAAGGCGCCCAAAGGGTCAGGTTGTCACAAAGAAGTTGCATGATGAGGATGCTGTCGCCATCAGGCTCCTCGGTCAGGGCATCGAGCTCGGCCCTGGCGTCATCAAAAGCATGCTTCGCAAGATGCCAGGCACGATCGCGTGAATTAAGAATTTTGTAGTAGAAGACAGAGAAGTTGAGAGCCAAACCCAGCCGCAAAGGGTGAGTGGCCGTGAACTCTGTCCGAGCATCATTGGCAGCAATCTAGGAAGCAAACCAAAATCTCTGATCAGTACACCTTGGCTGATTGAATTCTGAACCCACAGATTTGAAACCCACCTTGTAGGCCTTGTAAGCAGAGGTAACTGCAAGATTGTGCTTTTCACCCGACACGAATTCGGCCAGGTAACGGCTGTAGTCGCCCTTCCTAAAAATATAAGGAATCAGCACTGGTGGTCTTGAGAAGGGGAGGCCAGTAAGATAGGCATACATCTTGTAATATAAGGCCTTCGACTCTCCAGTACTGGCATTGGGAATCAGGCTCCCTTCTAGCAGATCCAAAACGTCCCGGCAGATCTTCTCAAGCTCATTCTCAATCTTAATGCGGTATGAATGGATAGTAGCAATATGCTTATCATTACCCCTTAACTCGTTTTGTTCGATCGAGGAGATAAGGCGCCAGCTGGCACGGCGGGTGCCGAACACGTTGTTAAAAGCAATGGTGAGAAGGTTCCGCTCATCAACACTCAGCTTACCACCCGTCTTGACAGCTTCCTTCAGAAGGGTGACCATATCATCGTAGCGCTCAGCCTGGCCACAGAGGCGAGCGAGGAAAATCAGGCTATAGCCATGAAATCAGTGTCATGGGCCTGGAGAGACCGATCGAGCGGAGAGACAAACTTCTTACGCTGCATGATGGGTGTATGGTATGGGGTATCGCAGCGGTATGGTTGGACTCTGCAAAAAGAGAATCGTACTTTAGACTAGAACTGTGTCAGATAATCAAAGGAAAATACGCTGCTAGAATGGGAGAAAATGAGGTAATAACGCAGCGACAAAAGTGACAGGAAGGAGCGCGTGGCGGGGGCAATTTAAGAGGGTTTGTTTGTGAACTTCCAAGTGTGGTGTATCGGTTTCGAGTTATCGAGCCGAGAGGAGCGTTATAAATGGTGGTTGGGAGTCTACAGCATGCCGTGGTTGGCAAATTCAGTGGGTAGCGCACCAAGCCGCTGACAGAACATTGACGTTGGTCCTAACGGAACGCTCAGGCCCATGCTACAGCTCACCGAAGAAGCACAAAGCACAACCTGAAGTCAAATTAATGAGTGGAAAAATTGAGATAGAATGATACCCTTCAGCTTAGGTAGCAAGGTCCCTCGCTCAACGAAGCCGATCATTATTGTTCGTTTATTCTCTACTGTCTAATCTTGCTTAACCATCGTCATCCTCCTCCCAGTCCGGCTGACCAGTCGTTTGGATTGGACCTGGGTGGTAGGGGTGTGTTAGCCGGGGACAACTGGAAGCTCCCCTCAGGAAAAGAACCCTGTAACCGTGCACAGGCAAAAAGCGTTGTGTTTTGATGAAAGATTGGCAAGACCCTGCAGCGCATAAAAAACGACGAGAATGCTTGGGACACGGACGTTTCAGATGCGCCCTGGTTCGCTTTTGTAGTACCAACACTACCCCAAGTACTGCCATGTCTCCCAACTCAGACCCCGACCAGAACCATACGTCACCTGCCCCCCAATTATACACCGACATGTCCTCACTTCCAGCGCAGCTGCCGCCCTCTCATCCTCGCCAAGTCCAGACGGCTTTCCAATCACATACTCAGCCGGTCACTGTACCCGTGTCTTCATCAGCGCTTCATCCGTGGCATCAAATCAGCAAAGATCGCCGATTATGTCACCCGAGACCGCTGTCCTGACTACCAGTTCCTCCGTTCAGCCATCGCCCGAGCCCATGCGCGGCCGAGACGAGGACCTGTGTCCCTCGAGCTTCCAGCTACATGAGTCTATTCTGTCTCGCAAGACCAGTACCAATTCGCTGGGCACCAATTCGCTGGGCCAAAGCTTGATTAGCAACCCCGACGCAATGGCTGAAGTCGTCAACAAGGGCAATCTGATCCGCCGCTTCTCTAACCGCGCTCATCGATTCGCCAGCAGGAGACAACAATCCTCAGCAGCCCCTGCCAGCCGCGACGGCAGCATTGGTCCTAGCATCTTGCGCCGTCGCAGTGATAGCAATGCTACCGCGCCTCTCAAATATAGCGCCTTGACTGACGCCGACGAGGAGGCGGAGGTGGTGCAAGACGACGCCATCTCCTTGATGGGGCTTGACGGTGTGGCTCAAAACTCATCAACTAACAGCTTTGCCGGCTCCGTCAACGGGAGTGCCAACGCCATGGCTGGCCCCGTACTGCCGGCTGAGCTCCGGAATGGGAGCCCAGTTTTCAAAGCGTCTAGGAAGAGTCGTACGAAGAGAATCAACCTACTGTATGAGACCGAATCCAACAAGTTCTCCTGGGACAAGACACGCCCCCAAAAGTCTTTGCACGTTGACGAGATCAAGGAGATCCGAACTGGTTCCGACGTTCAGCAATATTGCCTCGACTTTGGAGTGTCTGAAGTGCTGGCGGCAACCTGGTTCACCATAATCTACACAGCGACGGACAGCCAAATTTCTGCACATCGTCACCGAGGACAGGGAGGGCCTGAAACGCTGGACCGAATTCCTAGATGCCATGTTGAATTATCGACAGGAACTGATGACATCGCTGATGGCGTTTAACGACCGGGCCATTGCGCAACACTGGCAGACCGAGATGGCAAAGGAAATTGGTAATCAGCCGCGTGGCCCTGAGCAGGAGGAGCTAGACATTGCCAGCGTCAAACACGTCTGCCAGAACCTCCACATCTACACCTCACAGTGGACCCTAGAAGCCAACTTCTTCCGCTCCGACGCCCGACGATGTGAGAAGCTCAACTTCACCGAGTTCAAGGATTTTGTCCGGCGCATGAAACAAACACACGACGTCCAGCGAATAATTTGCAGCATTTCCACCAACCCTGAGTCTTGCATCACCTTTGAAGAATTCCTGGCCTTCCTGCGCGACCTCCAAGGCGAGGATATTGAGTCTAACCCCTCCTTATGGGAGAAGCATTTTACCCATTTCAGCCGTCAGTATCGAACCGATGACGCGGATATCCCTGACAACGCTCAGTACATACAGGTCATGTCGGAAGCCGCCTTCGTCGGGTTCTTGACGTCTGAGCATAACATGCCGATTATGCCGGAGGCTCAAGATTATATCCTTGACCGCCCCATGAACGAGTATTTCATCTCTAGCTCCCACAACACCTACCTGCTCAGCCGGCAAGTGGCAGGCCAATCTAGCGTCGAGTGATACATTTCAGAGCTGGTTCGAGGATGCCGCTCTGTCAAGGTTGAATACTGGGATGGGAGCAGCGGGCAGCCGGAAGTCAACCACGGCCGCACATTGACCACCTCGATCAACTTCCGAGAAGTTATGACGACGATCAACAAGTATGCCTTTGTCAAGTCAAAGCTCCCTCTCTGGATCTCGCTCGAGGTCCACTGCAACCCGGCCCAGCAAGCCATCATGGTCGACATTATCAAGGAAAGTTTCGGCTCTCGATTGGTGACGGAGACTTTGGGAGATTCTCTAGACAAGCTCCCGTTGCCTTCGGAACTCATGGAACGTGTTCTCATCAAGGTCAAGAAGCCCCAGATCAAGGAAGAGCCACTCGGCACCGACTTCAGAGGCCGAAGACGAGGCAACAGCCTGAACTCGCCGTTGGCCCGACCGGTCATGGTCGACGGCTCTGCTCTAATTCCATCGCAGTCGCGCCCCCAGAGCCCGATGCTCAGTCCCAGCCACTCCTCGCGCAGACTGGTCAGCAAGACCCGTATCAACACCATTACCGAGGGCCAGGTCCAAGAGTTAATGAGCAGCAGCACGAGCGACAACGAGAGTGGTGGTGAGAGGGCCTCGAGGAAAGCCTCCACCAAAACTGTTAAGGTACTTGGTGTTTACTGCGCCGGTGTCAAATTTGCCGGGTTTGACACCTCAGAGGCCAGGCAGTACCACCACATCTTCTCCTTCATGGAGTCGAGCTTTGCCAGCACGCCCGTGTTAAGGAGGAGAAGATGGCCCTTAGCATCCACAACATGCGTTACATGATGCGGGTCTATCCAGACCGAACCCGAATCACCTCCAACAACTTCGATCCTCGCATATACTGGCGCCACGGAGTCCAGATGGCCGCGCTCAACTGGCAGACGTTTGACTTGGGCATGCAGCCCAACCGTGCCATGTTCGACGGCGGCAGAGACTGCTCAGGCTACGTTCTGAAGCCCACCGAGCTCCGCGATGTCCATATTCCCCCGTTTAACTCGGAGATTGCGGAGGGGAAGAAGGAGCGCAGCTTTGCCTCCTTTACCATTGATGTCATCTCGGCATAGCAACTCATGCGACCAGCTAATCTCCCCGCCAGCAAGTCGATGGATCCGTACGTTGAGGTTGAGGTCTTCCACGCAAATGACAAGCGCGACAAGGAGGAGGCGGATTCGAGGCTGTCTCCTGAAGACTTGCCCCTCAAGGTCCAGACCGAAGTCATCCGCGAGAACGGCTTCAACCCAGTGTTTGACAAGCCACTCAAGTTCAGAGTCCACGACAAAGCACCTGGATTTGATCTTTGTTCGGTGGTCAGTTAAGCTGTCCAACGATGGCGAGAGCTACAACGAGCGGCCCAGTAGCCACCTACACTGCCAAGCTCACCAACTCAAGCAAGGCTACCGCACCTTGCCACTCCTCAACCATGCTGGCGACCAGTACTTATTCTCGAAGCTCTTCTGCAAGATCAAGATAGATTCGGTCACGAAGATAATGGTTGACGCACCCCTCCGTAGCCCGGATGGAAACAAGCTTAACGGCCTGGGCGGGAAGGTCTTCAGTCGGATCAACACTAGCCCCAAGGGTACCATGGACAAGTCCAGCACCGAGAAGACGAGGTTTGGCAGCTATCCGTGATTCTGCGGCTCCGCCTGTAAAACAAACACCTTGCTTCACTGGACAGATTTTTACTTGACTCCACATGTCGACGGTCTTTTACCTTCTCAGCAACAACTCCCTGGATATCAAACCATGGGGTTGATGTTTACCCCACACCTGGTTCCGCGATCCGAGATGACCCTGGCGCGACAAAGCGGTGGGATTTCTGGGGATTTGTGTTTCTATCATGGCGGGAACCACCCCGCCCCCCCCCTTTGGTATTTTTTTCTTCTTTTGGGACACTCGTTTTTGATATTACGCTAGCACGCGATATTTCCCTTTGTTTCGTAATGGCGCATGAAAGATCCAGTTGGACAAATCCCCCCGAAAGTGTGAGCGGTGTTTGTCAGTTTGGGTTGATTTTGATGGAAGCAATAACGTACATGATAAGCATGCCGGTCAAACAAGTATACCGGTCACTTATATTTTATACTTTAAATTGCAATTGTTAAAAAATTCTTAAAAATCTGAACTATACTTAAAATATCTAAAACTTAATATATAGGCTAATTATATAATAACTTATATAAAGACTTTTTATAAAATTTTACTTATTTTTTTTAATAAAGTTATTAAGAAAAAACCTATTCGCACTGTGTACCTTCTTAATTTTATATATAATAAGCTAATTAAAAATTTAAGAAAAATATTAAAGTTATACAGGAGGGACCGGTCCGGCAAGCGGCCCGCCAAAGGAAGCCTGGAGGAACTGTGCTGGCGTGATGAAGCTGGTGAAGAAGGGTATCAGTAAGATGGTGGATTTAAAGTGTTACGATGACCTAGGTGGAGACCGGGCGGTCACCCGTGGCAGAACCCTAGGCCCCACTTTTAACGGGAAATGTCAAATCTGTTGCGCATGACTTTAGCGGATCGGAGCACCTAGGCGCAGGGTGGTCACGTGAGACTAGGTGGTCTTTTGGGACTGAATCGGGGAGGGCTCGCCGAGCCCTTGCTAGGCTAGACTGAATTAAGACGCTGTTGTTATTGTTGTTGTTATTGATTAATTACCGTCGTGAAGACATCTAGATGTCCACAGAATCCCTTTTGGGCAAGACGACGTCCTAGGCTGGAGTCTACAGCTAAAAGAACCTAGGTACAGGGTAGCTAGCTTCGGTCAGAGCCGACAACTTAGCTGAGACCGACCCGTGGCTCGGACCCGCAGTCCGGGTCACCTGTATTAAGAAGCCAGGAATAGCTATACCTCCCTGATCTTAAGGGGCGGGAGCTTAAGGAGAAGCTATATAATACACACACACGTTATAGGGCCATTATTGTGGTCACCTATACTATTTAACAAACCCCTCTAATTCAGTCAAGAACTATTGTGTTAGGCAGGAGGACAAGAGAGACACCACCACCCGAAGTCACGGATGCCATAGGGTAGGCAGGATGCGTAGTAGAGCGAGGATGGACAAGACTTGCAAAACAAAACAGGAAGGTTATGTTTTTAGTCGATACTAGCAATCTAGTCATATAACTGTGCCCTCCTTTTTCCTGCTGTAGTTCTCTTGCTTCGGATTGGCTCAGGAGTGCTTTGTTGCTTCCTCTTACGTGTCGGAGTAGGGGAAGTAGGACCGAGTTGGTCATCTAATATTTCCTCAGTATCTGAACCACCATCCGTACGATCGCTATCTGAATCGCTAGTTAGCTCAAGGAAGAGGCTTAGAAGGGACAAGACATACCCGAACTTGGAATTGAAAGCACTGGATTAACGTTAATTGTGGTTGGAGTTAGTGGTGTATGTTTTTCTCTAGGGCAGGCTGGCGGTTTGGTCGCCTCGCGATCTGAGTGCTTTGATAGCAGTGTCGGGGAATTAGCTTTCTTTTGTAGAGACTGCTTTTGACCGCGGATTGGAGACGAGAATGGGTTTCTGCTCGTAACGCCCCCAGGGCCAGCTGGTCGTGGCGGCGTAGGCAACTCATTGACAGGATTCGACGATGTGGGCATGGATGCATTATGTGTAGACAGGGCACTCTGCCGAACGAATTCCCAATCGTCGGGGAGAATTACCAAGATCCTAACGGTGGAATCAACGACTTGAGGGCCTTGGATAAGCTCGCGGTTAAGGACCCCCAAGACGCGACCGCTGCATACAATCCATGACCCTTTGGGAAAGGGGTTCACAGCCTGTCGCATCCACCCGAGTAGAGAACTCCATGGTTGTTGCTCTATGGGGAAGAGGAGGAGGACGTGGCATATGTGTACGCCTTTGTGAGGAGGGCGGTCGTTCTCTGGCACTAAGTAAGAACCCAGCTTTATGAATACCGAAGTCTTGCTCAGCGGCTCTGGCCAGACATCCTCCTTGATATGGAAAGTGTCTAGATCGACAGGACCGGCAAGGGATACATGTGCTGAAGAGCTTGGCCAGGGGGCACCTTCGTCGCTACCACCGAGGAGTCGAGGGACAATACTATGGGATTGTAAGCATTAATGACCTGTACGAGTAGGATATAAGAAGACGTACGGAGTCAGGCCGCCATCGCGCGGCAGTGCTAGCGCAACCTGCACAGATTGAGTTTCTTCTGTCTCCCATCCATCTAAACTTACGCCATAGAAGGTAAGTTTGTTTGGAAGAAGTCGGGCGACTATGGTGAACCATTTCCCCTCCCAGTCCTCCTCCAAGGTCGCTGTTTTTGCTCCGGGGTTGAACATGGAGAGTAGTAAAGGAAGCCCCGAGGTCTCGTCATCTTCAGGACTGAGGAGGCGCGGATAAAGGTCGAGAATGAACGCAGGCTGGATAAAGGGCAGGAAGGTCCCAGCCTTGAAGTTCCCTGCATTCGTATAGCGTGAGCCAGCTGGGAGGATTTCGCACTGGGCTAGGTCAGAGTGGTAGGTGATGGTGAGATCTGCACCGATCGCTCCCTGCCCACGCTTATTCGGCAGCGGAGGTATCGGGTAAATGATAGAGGTCGAGGAAGAAGAATCCATGTTGATCGTAATAGAATCACGCGCAGTATTGTAAGTGAAATGAGTTCAGGAGAGCCAAGGGCAAAGGAGAAGAGAATATTTAGTCTTCCTCAGTAGGAAATGTTAGCTTGCTATGTAGATAAATCCTGCTTTTAGTAATGTTTTAACCCTAACGTCGATGTAGTATATTGTTACTGTATCTTATTTTAGAAGGAAGAAACAATAGTTAATGCCTGAGGCATTAGAGACTAATAGTTCAGCTAGATGTGAATAGCATCGTGGCTGAAATAGTATGATAGCTGAAAAGGAAAAAGCAAATAATTCCTCGTATCCTAATGACAGCTCCGTCTTCTAGCGGCAACTGCTATAGATAGTAGCGATTGCTATAGATAGCTGTGACAGTTTTTCTTATGTAAAACATTAATAGAAGTTCAGCGACTGGTATTGCTTTTAACAGTGATCTGTCGTTATACTCCTTTAGACCTCCTCATATATTTCTCCTTTCTAGAGAAAAAGTTCATTTTAAGGAACGTATAGAGTCCTGATATAGAACTCACCGACGTAATTTGTCGCTATACGCCAATATATTTAAATAGGAGCCTCAATGAGTACTTCAGCATGTCTGAATCACATGATCCTTTTTTCCTACCCACTCCACCACAGACACAGCTGCCTAGCCAGCAGCAGCAGACGAGAACAGGACCGCAAAGTGATGAGAGTCGGGCCATACGGGAAGCAGCGCGGCAGCGGCTGGAAGAGCAAAGGCGACGCGAGCGGGAGCCGATAAGAGATCAGCGAGAGACGGCTAGACGGCTGCAGAAAGAAGAGCGCCGCCGCCAACGAGTGGAGAAACGAGCGGAGACGATCCGGCAGCGGGAAGAAGAACGCCGCCGTCAACAAGAGGAGAGGATGCGACAGCAGGAACTAGAAAGAGAACGCGACCCACAAGCTGAAGAGAAAAGACAGTGGCTGGAGAGACACCGTCGGCGTCAAGAGGAGGAGGCTCGACGTCGAGAGGAGCTGGCGTCGCACACGAGCAATCGCCGTCGTCGGGCTAGGGAGGCGAGACAGGAGCTAGATTCACCAAACCCGGAGTATGAATCCTTCTTGGGGCATCCGAGGTCTCTTAAGCGTGCGAAGTCTGACAATAACCAGGAGACGTCGTCGGCCAAGGCAAGATGGACCTTCTGGCTCCATCCCGGTCCAACAGCCAGTTCCTCCTGACCTGATGTCCATGGAGATGATTATGCGGCAAAAGGAAGCTCTAGGCAGGCTGATGCAAGCAGTAGAGCAGTCCTTCCAGGAGAAGCAAGCAGCCTCGAATCGCCGCGACTTGTGCAACCCTGTGCCTGCAAATCGTAAGATCGACACTGTTCAGTCCTTTCTAAAAGCCTTCCACGATGAAGGCAGTATGGAGATAGCAGTATGCTCGGTTTGCTATCTACAGAAGAAGCCACGGGACCTAGACCATGCCGATTGGAAAAGGGCGTTGCCTGACGAGATTCGTTCAGCGATGACTAACTTACTGGTGTGTAAGAGATGCTTCCCAGAGGGAGACGGCGAGATCGCAGTGCCGATATGCTTCACCTGTCGAGCGGCTTTCGATCGAGGCAGGGTCCCGGATGCATGCATGGGGAGCACGATGCTCATCGGCTGCGAGCATCGGTATCCAGAGGAGCTGAAAGACGTTACCCCTCTCGAGGAGAAGTTGATCTCTCTCAATGCGGCATACGGGTTCATCACCAAGTTTAACATCCAACGTGGCCAGCTGACCGGCCCGACATATCGGAAGCACGTCTCAGGTCATATCACAGTATTCCCCAATGACGTGGAGTCTTTGGCTGCCACGATCCTGCCGCACCCACTTGTGTCGACACTGGAGCAGGTGCATGTGATTTGGACCGGCTTAGAGCGACCCACCCCTCGAGACGTGAGCAAACTGCTCAGCGTTCGACCTGGTGCCATCCGCACAGCTTTACAGTGGCTGCGAGAAAATAACCCCCTGTATGTCGACATCGTGATCAACGAAGAGGAGATGGAAAGTTGGGCCTTCGAAGACAGCAGCGACGTACCAACACAAGCCTACCAACGCATGGTGAGGGAAGAAGAGACTGCAGAAGAGCTTATACGGACAGCACAGATCGTGCCTCCAACTGATCGAGGGCAGGACCCTCCTGGTCAAGCGTCATCGGTCGAGGACATTGCGATAGAGCTAGCAGAAAGGTCGAAGTGTAACCCTGGACAATCTGAGCGTGCGCCGCATAGCGTACAACAACCCCTTAGCTTGGAGGAGGCGACGGCCGAGGAAACATCAGAGCGAGTGTTTGAGCTACGCTCCTCGGCGATGTTCCCGATTGACGAGCAGGCTACCTTTGCAGAGAAAGACAAGCTAGATTTTATCAGCCTGGCGCTTCAGGCAGAGCGCCAGTTCGACGATAGCTACGAAGCTAGTGCAGGCGAGGCCCCGTCGATGGAGGTTCATGGCTCCTCAGGTCGTCCGTTCATCCGAGTATCACATGGTCGGGAGTTCGCAGACGGCTTTTCCCCAGACTATTTCCCAAAGACCTTCCCTAGTTGCTTCCCTTATGGCCGCGGCGGACCACGAGTGGCAGACCGGAATGAGGCGGGAGATCCAGCGAATCCCCTGATACGAGATATGACCCTGGAGTCTTGGGCCAAAGTCGTTCTGCAGCGGCACGGAGGGCATTGTGCCCAACATCCTGCCTTCTCCTTCCTTGTATTCAATATGATAGTAAGGTCTCAGAACCGGTGGGTTGCCCAGGGCCGCCTGAAGCGGTCGGCTTTCCGGCGAGTCGAGGGAATACACCAGAAGCTGACGCCTGAGCGCTTGCGCGAAGCGCAAAAGGAGATGTTTGAGACGGGAAAGACCACAGACGGGGACGTTATCGCACTTATGAAGGAACTCTCGCTCTACGGTAGCCGGCATCCTTTATCAAACGAGAGCCGTCTATCTATGCGGAAGAAGATCTGGTCGATGATAGTGGCATTCGGCCTCACAGCCATCTGGTTTACCCTAAATCCCAATGACATCAACAACCCGGTGAAGCTGAAGCTCGCGGCACATAGGGGACGGGATGATGAGGCCGCTAGAGCGTTGCTTCGTGCTCTAAGCACATCGCTGCAGGTGACAACCCTCTCGATCCACGACCCTCTCAGCTCAACGCTCTTCTTCTTCCGCGAGATCTCTCTTTTTTTCGAGCATTACGTTCGCGTCGGACGACCGTCTGTTTACGGGAACGTGAGCCATTATTATGCGACGGTCGAGACCAACGACCGCGGAGCTCTCCACCTACACGGTCTACTATGGTTGGATGCCAACCTGGCACTATCGGATCTCGTTCGTGACATGGCCGATCCTAATGAGGGAGAATACCGGTCGAAGGTGAAGACCTTCGTGGACGATATATTTACTGCGACCCTGAACGAGGCCCTGGCGAAGGAGGCGGTAGAGTACGGCAAGAAGACTACTGTGGTCGAGCCTGAGCTGATGCATGACGCCGAGTGGTTATCGGGGAGGTTTGAGCGCGAGGCCAACTTTATCGCATCTCGCTGCCAGGTCCACCACCATACCGCTACGTGTGTGAAGTACTCTATTAAGAAAGTTTTAAAGGCGGGCCTGGAAAAGTGTAGAACGCAGCTATGCCGATTTCGGGCCCCTTGGAGACTTGTGCCGGAGACCGGGTTTACAGACGACGGCCTACTCGAAGTGAAGCGAGATCATCATATGGTCAATCAGTATAACCAGAGTATGGCTATAGGACTACGGCATAACCATGATATATCAATGATTCTCACTCGTAAAAAAGGGCTGGCGCTCATACACTACATCTGCAACTACGCTACGAAGCTCAACGCTCCTATGTGGAAGCGGCTCGCCCTTGCCGCAGAGCTATTGGATCTAGCCCAACAGCAGCAAGGGGAACCGGGCAATCCAGGTACCACGTCGGCGTCGACGGTGGGAGATGAGACCAAATCGTTCTTACTACGCGTCGCAAACCGCATTTTTACGAGCAGAGAGCTCTCGCAACCCGAGGTACTTGGCTATCTGCTCGGTTTCGGGACTGACTTTACAAATGTTCCTGCTTGGACCTGGGTGCATCTCAATTCCTTGTACTGGGCCTGCGCCAAACAGTGGCCGGGTCTGCGGGAAGCGCTGGTAGCACTTGGTCGAGAGCCGCAACCAGACAACATCTATTTCCAAGCAGACGGCTTTAAGTTGTCCTACTTAGAGGCTTACAAACACCGCGGCCTGATCCTCCAAGACCTCTGCTTCTACGACTATATGTCCTTTGTGGTCTTGAAGAAGGAACGGTCCCACTGGAGAGGCACGACACCGATTCCTTTTCCACTAACGGCAACAGCCTGTAAAGGCTGGGTCCAATGCCTCCGAACTCCCAGCAAAACGGCGGTGCCTGTCTTCGATGGTCGTCTTACAGACGAGTTCGACGAAGAAGATGAAAACTTCGTTAAGAAGTAGGTATTAAGGCTCTATAATATGAAGGGAAGTGCTTACAGGGTATTGATAGGAACGCAGTCTTGCATCTTGTCCTGTTTGTTCCTTGGGAAAGGTTTCAGGGCGAGCCAGCGGATGATATACCTGGACTTTGGCGAAGGTTCCAGGAAATGCTAAGCGACCGAGTTCGTTCTTACGTCCGTAACATCGCTTTATTACGCGTTTCCGCAGAAGACGCTCGGGCCGACCGTAAGCTCCAGGGTCTGGACCAGGACTTTGAAGAGATTGTGGATGCGCACGCCTTCGGCGATCAAATGGGCGATCAAATGGGGGAGGACGGCGCCAGGGCGGATGACGAGAACATCGACTCACAAGAGTATTATGACGCCTTTCTGGGTGTTCTATCCGCAGTCCGGGGGAGCGAAATCAAGGACATGCCTGTGAGTTCGGCGCTGAGATGCTTGCATGAAGAGGCGAGGGCAATCGATATAGGAGAGGACGACAATACCGCCGCCCAGCGGGGCCGACAATTCTACACGATGCTGCAAGACATTCAAGATTCACCTTTCCGAAGTACGGGCCTCCTCAGCCGGGAGGAAATCGATGCAATATTGAAGCTTCAGAAGAAAGAAGACACTAGCGTGACGGCAAATATTCAAGGCAGTGAGAGTAATGCGTCCTCCTCGTTTGCTGGCGGGCACCACGGAAGGCCAGATGTCCCACGGCGGCCCGCTCAGACGGAAGAAACACCGGCCAACGGAGTTGGTCCGGGGGGTCAGATGCGTCTCGAACTTGGCCCTTATACGTCATATGTCGACGTCGCTCTAGGTCTGGCGAGGCAGTGGACCTTGAACAAGCTACAGTCAATGGCGGTGCTGCTACCGGCACTCTTCCTCGACGAGCGTGGCACTCGGCTCGAGGAAGAGGAGGGCAAGCAGCACCTCCAATACGTCGGCGGTGAAGGGGGCACGGGAAAGTCTCGCGTTATACACGCTATCAAAGACATGTTCCGGCTGAAAGGCGGCCTTCACACGCTGCTCGTGACAGGCGCCAGCGGAAACGCGGCTGCACTCATTGGTGGAGTGACCCTCCATTCGGCATGCAACATTGGATTTGAAGACAAGACAGAGACTAGGAGGAATATATCAGAAGAAGAAAAGCTACGTTGGAAGAGCAAGACTATGTTGATCGTCGACGAGATCAGCCAGGTGGGCGGCCTCACTCTAGCATCTGTAGACAGCCGCTTGAGGCTGTATAGAGACGACGCGCATCGCCCTTTTGGTGGGATCCCAATCGTCATCTTCTTTGGCGACTTCTTCCAGTTTGAGCCGGTCAGACAGACCAGCCTCCTCTTACCAGAGCCCAGAGAACACAGCAGACAGAGACTGGAGGGCTTGGCAAAGCATGTAACAGCACATAAACTGTTCCTCCAGTTTACAACCGTCGTCATGCTTCGCGAACAGGTCCGCACCGCCGGCTGTGCAAGGTTGCGTGGCTTCCTCCGGCGCCTGCGCAATGGGCAGCAGACGGAGCTGGACTTCCAACGGCTATGTCGTCGCCTCTATAACCAAGCATCCCAGCCCTCTTTCGCCGATGGGCTGCGGGCGATCACACCTCTGAACCAAGATAGGTGGGACCTGAACATGGCAGCCATCGTGCAGTGGGCTCGCGCCCAGGGCAAGCATATCTCGATCTTCATGGCCAAGCACGACACTGAAGCAGGAAAGCGGTTGCGTGTAGAAGAGCTATGTGACGTGCTTCGCTACGGAGATGACTCACAACTCCCAACCCCCGGGTTGTTCTTCTACGCGCAAGGGATGCCGGTAGTAGTGACCCGGAACCAGCTTACTGGGTTGAAGCTGGTCAACGGGGCGCCCTTCAAGGCAGTCGACATCTTTCCTGACCTCTCCTGCGGCACTATTGCTCTCGCTAGCGACGTGACGCTCCACCTGGGGCCCCCGGCAGCTGTTCTCCTCCAGTCGGACGATATCGCAGACCTCGCAGTACCTGGGCTTCCGAAGGGTACGCTCCTCATCAAGAGCAAAACAGTAGTCATCCCCGACTCTATGCGAGGGAAGAATCCTCGCTTGAGAAGTAAGCCAGGCTTTCGGTTGGTCACCCATAGAACAGGACCCCTATGCACCGCCGCCTTCGCTATGACGGACCAGAAGAGCCAGGGTAAGCAGTTCTCAGACGTCCTTCTTAACCTCAAAGGCGTTTACGGCAGCAGCACAGCGACAAGGCCTAGCTTTATGAGCTTATATGTACAGCTTTCGAGGGCGGAGAGGTGGGAGGGGCTGTATCTCTTCCGGAGACCAGCACGAGGCGATTTTATCGAACCGAAGAACGTATTAGATAAACAAATGAGGGACGGCGTTTACAAGCTGGAGAGGCTGGGGAACGAGACAAGACTGCGCTTTGAGCGTGACTACAGACACGAAAGCTGGTTTCAGGATTGGGATGCTATAACAGAGTCTACTTCAGGAACCGAAGTCGACGAATATGACGACACTTCTCTCTGGTGCAATTCTGAGGATTCTGAGGCCAAGTTATAGTTTGCATGTTGGCAGTTATATTTATAAGCTGTAAGGCAGTCATATACTAGGCCCGTCTCCTTCTCTCGTAGGACAGGTATAATAGACTTATTATCGTATAAGTCTATATATCTCTTCCTTAAAAAAACCACAAATACACCACCCCTACTAAAAAGTTCCTCTAGGTAAAGTAACTATATAAGCCGCTGCTTATAGTAAAAAGTGAGAGTAAAAATACAGAAATGACACCGTAAAATCGACAAAGTCTTGGCAAAATGGTCTGTGCTTTTGTAGGGTCTGGTCAAGCCCAGGCAGTAGGTCTTTTCTTCCTTCTTCCTCCAGACGCAGCCACCTTGCGGTCCCTTAAGGAACCTTTCGGAACTTACTTCGTAGTTCCTCCAGGCACTATTTTCTTTTTCTTTAAATATCTAAAAATGATTTTTTTATATTTTTAATAATTATATAGCCTGTTTTAAAAATCTGATATTATTGATTTTAGCTGTACAGTATGAGTGTCCGGCAAGCTTGTTTGACCGGCATGCTTATCATGTACGTTACAGGAAGGGCAGAAGGAAAAGGGATATGCTTTGGAGCCTCATGGATTGACATTGCACTGGAACTCGAACACGTATTATAGACTGGAACAAAGCAGGGAAACCACACGGGCAATCTTCTTTTTCTTCATCTTGATGATCGATTGCTCCGAAAGTCGCCAGATGGAAGGGTCCGCAGACAAGAACGTGTTTCATCACCGAGCGGCGCACTTTCAACTACAATACGTACAAAATCTTCAATTAACCATTACAAAATTAAATATCTACTGTAATTACATCTGAATTAGATACATTAGGCCCTTCTGTAGCATTCTGACAGGTTCGTACATTATGACCAGTCCCGCCGCAATTGCTGCAACGTGGAGCTTTCGTACGAGCCGAGCCTCTCCGAGCACTACTCTGGCGCTCTTCTTTCTTTATCTGCTCATCTAGATCCTTCTGATCTAATAGATCTAGCCTCTCTTGAATACTAGTCTCCCCCATCCAGTTCCTATTATATACAGAGCCGATCTACAGGATTGGCAACTCAAGGGGACGTTTTGGATACGCGGACTTCTTATCTTTTAGGTATAAATACGCCAAAGTAGAGATTTTTTTTTTTGCAGTGCTTTCATCGTCAGCTCTAGGAGTTTTCTATGACTATACAACATTAACACATCTTCACCTGCCCATATGCATATATTTAAGTTTCTCCCTTTCTTTCTGGGCCTGTCACTTGCCCTTCCGGCTGCTGAAGCGGATCCCAATTCACTCAAGGCTCGAGCATGCACATACAGTACAATCTCTTTACCATCTCTTAGGATATGGTTCCTTTGAGTACCGAGTCATGCCATTTGGGCTGACTGGAGCCCCCCGCCGCCTTCCAACGCTACATCAACAACACCTTACAAGACTACTTAGATGGCTTTGCTTCTGCCTATGTGGATGATGTCTTAGTATATTCCTCAGGGTCCCGTGTACAGGAAGATGCTTAGGGAACCAAGAATTGAATGTGACACCGTAGCGCATGAATGTTGGCTTGCTTTGCATCAGTGGACGAGTAAGTGATCTGGCTGATCGGGGGAGATTTCTAAAAAGGGACTGCTTCTCTTTGCGTCCCTAGGCGACAGCAGGTCCGGAAAGGCGGTCTTGATATTGCAGGACACGACTCGACCTTCAGCCTGAGATCCTTGATGCCTGGATGTGGAAACAGAGCCCGTGATAGGGGAACTATGATGCCATACTGTCACATCAGTTATATCGATCCATACTGGGCATAGCTTCAGGATAGGGGGCTGACTAGGTTTGGGGAGTAACTCACATGCATGTCGAGGTTCTATCGTGAGTCTATTGGGCGTACTAATCAACACGCTGTTGAGGCTATTGCGAGGACCATGCCTAATCGAGTACCCGTGGTACGCAGTTCGAGTGTCGTACTCGCCATGGCAACAGGCGTAGGCCGCAAAGCTCCCAGAAGGGAAGCCGCAAAGTAGCCGTAAAGTCAATAATACCCAGCAGTATATGGACTCGAATCCAGCAGAAGGTAAGGTAGAAGTGCGCGCATTCACGGGAGTCCGCAATTTCACAAGGCCGACATAATTCGCGAGGAAGTTTGGGGCGACGCCATGTCTAGGTGAGAAAGCGTCATCTTCGACACAAGCTGGAAGACCATTGAACAACTTGAAAGCCAAATCATAACTGAAGATACAACAACTTAATTTCATCTCTATTCTCTTCGAAGCAAGTGTTTCAGTAATTCACCACCAACTATTTGACTTGGCGGCAGCGTTTTCCAGTGAGACAAAATCTCCCCTACCAAGCCGTTGAGATGGTGAGAAGTGTCAACCGTTAACCACGAAGGCTTTCTGCGTTGTCATACACGACTAGACTAATGTTCAATTATTCCTATATGCCGCGCACGTACCTTGAGTAGATCACGAGCGTAAATCGAACCTTACCCTACCGCGAGATGCAGCCATGGCATGAAAGTGAGCGCAGCCGGATGTCTGCCTTTAGAAACTGATAGTGGCTACTCAAGATGCCCAACTCAGCTTATTACCAGCAACACGGCCAGCAATGAGAACTACACACCTTGTGCAGTACTCACAGCCCCTGATTAGACGTCTCGCAGTCTGATGATACAGAGTGGGCACTGTTCATGCCACGTCGTTGAGCAAGTCGAATCTTCCTGGAACGCTCGCAATAGAACGAGGCTGTTCGACTTGTCATGGAACGTTCAAACAGGTATGTAGCATGTGAATTTATCTCACAAGCGATTTGATTTCTCGAGATGGTCAACGTAGCGGGTAACGTATTCACTGAGAAGAGTCAGAGAGACTTCAGGATCAATCACTAGTATCATTGAAGCCCACGATCTTGGACAGTGATGGTATTACATAGGTGATATTGCTAGCCCTCCCGAGGCTAAGAGTTGGTCTTGGGCCATTTCCAAAACATATTCGCACCGTCGATATCAGCCAAAGGGCCATGCCTCGCGCTACCGTACTGCTCGTCGAACCCGCACTTGGTGTAAAAGTCATCCTTGCCCAGGGCGCTCACCACCGACGCGCAAACGCTCTCGGCCTCGGCCTGGTCTAGGCCCCATTGCACGAGCTTCCGGCCTACACTCTTCCCCTGGAAATCCGGCCGCACCGCCAATGCTTCGAGATACCACGACTCGGCGCGCTTACCGGTCCATATCGTGTCGAAGTACGGATATGTCCGCTCTATGATGTTTTCTGTCCTGGGGTCGCTTGCACGGCTTGGCCAGGCCCACGTCTGGATTTTCATGGCGACAGAAGACAGCGGCATGAGCAGATTTCCTATGGTTGATGGGTTTAGCTTCGATGAACAGCCCTGGGGGAAAACGAGATATACTCACGAGGATCCAAGTACGAGCACTCGAGCTTCTTGCCGCCGTCTCCCAAACGTGTCCACTGCGCAATCCCGGCGATAACCCCGCGGCCGGCCTCGTCCTTGGCCACGGCGACGAGCCATTTCCAGCGGTAGTCCCAGAAGTTGACGCGCGCGCGCCGCAGCCAATACAGGTCGACGTCGCCAGGGTGTTCGTTCCGGTGCGGGTGGATGATCTGGCCGAACAAGTTGTCCTCCCAGAACGCCGTCGCCATGACGTGGGCAATCTCGGGGAGTTCGGAGTAGCGCGCATCGCGCAGTACGATCTCATACATGTTTCCGTTGCATGAGTTGTGTGGCAAGTTGATGGTAGCAAAGATGGACGGTCGAATGGTGTTGCTGGGAAGCGTCTTGTTCCTGCGATGCATCCTTCTGCATTCACCATTCACGTTTCAGGGGACTGGTGTTTTCTCCAACAGTTGGCCAGTCATCCATAAAGTACATCGATGCATACTCGTTGGATTGACCCCTCGTGTGGCGGAATAATAACTGGATTTGCGTAAGCTTCTGATTGATGCCTGCAGGGACATCGATATCCTGACTAGCCATCGGAGTTGAAATCGACCCAAAACCGCCTCACGGGGAAAGAGGAAAGCCGGAGGCATCCCATGCCAACACAATCACCCGATTTTGGAAAGGATCCGCCGTCAATTGAAGACCAGACTAACCTCCGGATCGAACTGGCTTGTGTCCAATCCAACAATGGTTTAGGCGTGGCGTAGCTTAACGCAGATCTAGGGATCTCATAACACGCCGTATCACGGTCCGATTGGCCGGGGACAAAGTATCCCTGCTCGCCCGGCTGCTCACCCGGGTTGCTGAGCTCGGACCCTGGCTAGGGATCCTGTAACCTGCAAGGCCCATGAGGCTTGTTGGTTGTGAGACCTGCATATGCCCCCATGCTCGACAAAACTTCTCAACAATGGCTCCGTTTAAAACCCCTCTACGGAGGACCCTTCCAAAAGTCTTTGCCCACGCTAAGGACGCCATACCTCGAATCTCTGTTAGATACCTAATAGTACATTCAGCCTCTTCTTACTTTGGGCTAAGAACCGCTCAATCTACTGCACCTTTAGTGGTATTCGGCCTATATTAGGTCGAGCTCGTAGGCTAAGTACAGTATAATATAGAGCCTCTTTTAGCGGTAGCGCTCTTAAGATGTACGTACTTAATGTTCTTTTGATAAGAAAAAGCAAAATGTGGCTTGAATGCCGGCAAAGACTTTGAAAGGGTCCTCCGTAGAGGAAGGTGGAAATGGAAAGTCTATAGACCCATGCTTTTTGGCCCGTCCCGATTATCCGTCTTGACCCGTTCTGATCTCAGTGCGTTTCTAATCCACGAACCAGCATGCTGAGTCTACCTAGCACTCAACAATTCGTCGGTTGATGCTGTCCCTCATACGTGACATTCCACGCCACCTCCTTGTTGATGATCAACTCTTGACTACCAGCCCTGAAGTTTTCCTCTTCTTCTGACAAATTGTCCCGGCTGTTATTGCCGTAGCGATGCGCCACGGTGGTTTGGGTCGAGACCCGGTCCTGCCTCCAGTTGTGCGGTGGACGGGCCTCGCTCTCGGAGCGATCGTGGACCGAAACGGACATCGATGCTCCTGCTCCGGGCCTTGCTGCCGATGTGGTCGCCCTGGAACGGTTGTTCTCCATTGACTGAAGTGCGTATGTATTGCTGGACCCGTACATAGTGAGGTCGAAGGCCAGCGGAAAGCCCATTCCTATGGAGAAGGATTTCAAAAAATTCTTTAGGTTCGGCACGGTGGCGGAAATGAGGGACCACGAAAGCATGGCCTGTTGGAGGAGCAGGCTGTTTGTCACGGCAAACTGAGGCTCGTCGGAGGCTGGATACTTGCCTAGATACGCTAGGTGGATGGCCGAGAGGGCGATGAGCGGTATTCGGAACGAAAAGGCCATGGCAACCTGGCACTTGCGGGTAAAGGACATGCTGACGGTCCAGGACACCCGTACAATAAGGGACCAGGCAAGGACCTCGGTGAACATGTCGATAGCCGTGATGACGGCCCAACGTGTTTCCTAGAAGCCATCATGTTAACCGTCAGATGACGAGGCTCCACGAGTTGTTTCCTCCGTACCTGGTTTGGACACTGCTTGACGTTATCCAGCGTCAACAATGTATCGCCGCGGCAGTTGACCAGAAACGCCACGCAGGAGCCCACGCCCCATGCCGCGCTGAAGGCTATGAGACCGATGCAGACCGGTCTACTCCTTCCCGTCTTAGAGCCGATGATGCGTAGAATGAGGGCAAGGACGGAACATTTGGCGAAGGCCAGTGCTAAGAGGCAGAGAAAAACGGAGGTGATGGTGGACTGGGAGCGAGATGTGTTAGCTGATGAAAGTACGGCACTGTGCGCAGAGGGCTCACTTTGGAAGATGTCGCCCATTGTTCTGGTGGTGTAATAGAGTTGAACTTGCCAAGGCCATGTGTCAAGCCAACGAAGACGGCAATCGATTGAGCTAATTGTAAGACCTATGTTGGGTGAAAAGGCCACACGAGTCAGTTTTCTTGTCAAGTATTCGTCCAAGTTCAGAGCCGCTTCCTTACCGTCGCGCAAGCAATTAGGATGTCGTCGAACCCGAACATCTGGTACTTGATGTACGCCCTTGCCATCGCCACAAGCGCGCTGTAAATTAGCGACAATATGGTGATAATCCACAGCTTCCCAGCATGGTCGTTGAAGGCCACCGGCGAGAACCGAGGCGAGCCATCGTCCGATGTTTCCGAGGCCATGGCTTTGGTAACACTGTTGGGTCCAGGTTCGAGAAGCGACTGTGGGATTTACGGCACTGCACGACCGGCACAGAGAAATTGGAAAGGGAAACAGCCGGTGGATTGGTTTATTAATTCATACTTGCGCCTCGTCTTCCGAATGCAGTTAAAGAAAACTCCAAACGCCCGTCCAACGGGCGTATTGGCTTCTGGGAACGCCGCCCACCTGGGTTCCTGGGAGCTTCAGGCACAACCAAGTCGGTTCTTGGTGACACGTAACCGGGAAATAACAACAGCGAACCTTTTGAAGGCCGGCAAGTCCAGGGTGCGAAAAGGATTTTTTTTTGGGTTTGGGAATGTTTGGGTCCTGGTCGGGGGGCCGTTCATGATACCAACAGGCATTCTGCATATGAATTCAGGGCTGTAGTTGGTTCGCAAGGTTCGGTATGGTTAATCCTTGTCTGCAGCCAACAGCCTACTGCGTAGTAGACTGATCCCGTCTTTTCCCTCCCCCCCCCACCACGGGCTCTCGTATGTCTTTGCCCGCGGCTTCCGAGTCTTTCATGTCAAGGGTCTTGGTGAAAAATGAAAAAAGATGAGACACAAATACCACGCTAGCTTTGTTGTTCTGTTGCTTAGAAACCCAACTCAAGACACCCCCAAGTGGGTGCTGACAATTGGCTCATTTCTCGAGGTGGCGGGGAAGCGTACGTAGTAATTACACACCTGCATGATTGCTGCTTGATACCCAGCCCCCTGCATCCCAACAGGGTAGAGAGGCCCAGGACCACCAACACGCCATGCGACCGAGCCATGTCACATGTTGGCAGCAAGAATTGATTTATCACAAATCATATACACGCGGTACTACTACACTGCGTATACATCCCCAAACTTCGCCTACGAGATTGCCGCTATCCCTGCTACTTGCTGCAATACCGGGACTTGGTAGTTTGCTTCTCCCGTCGTCGTGACTGTCTGGGCATGCATGCAACATGTTTGCATGTCTACCAACGCATCCCCCCTCTTCTCTCCTGCATGTCTTCCATGCAGAGCCAGCTGCGCTTCACATTCCCTCTCTCTCCCCTTTTTCTTTCCTTCTCGTGTCTCTTTCACTGCCCGCCAAAAAGTTGATCGGCAAATATCGCAACAATGTCAATTGACAAAGAATCCCCCGACATCCACGATGCCGCCATCGGCAACGAGAGCGACCATGTCGACGAGATCAAGGGAAACGCGGCCGACCGCGCCGACATGTACCGCATGGGCAAGACCCAGGGAATGAGGGTTCGTGCGAGCCCCCATCCCATTGGCGAGTATCCGTTGACGTGAGACAATTGCATAGAGAAACTTTCGCTTCCTGTCGATCTTTGGCTTTTCTATGATTCTGATGGCGTCGTGGGAGTTTTCTCTGAGGTAGGTCCAAAAGAAACTGCCTCCGCCTGGCATTGCGGTTTGGACTAACACCTGCTGCTCAAAAGTGTGTCTACCATTGGACTCGTCAACGGCGGCACCGCTGGTTTGATCTGGATGTTCTTTGTCTGCTGGGTGGGCTTCCTGTTGGTGAACACGTCGATGGCTGAGATGGCTTCCATGTGAGTAGTGCCCCAATCCCAAGAAGTCTATGCCTCTCTACACATGCATGGACTGACTTACTGACACTAGCCTTCTTCTATAAGGGCTCCCACGACTGGAGGACAATATCACTGGGTGTCCGAATTTGCGCTGCCGCAGTACCAAAAGTTCATCAGCTACCTCATAGGATGGATGTGCGTGCTCGGCTGGCAGACGTCGTGCGCCTCGTCGGCCTTTATCGCCGGCACCCAGATCCAAGGCCTCGTCGTTTTGAACTATCCCAACTACATCCCTGAGGCCTGGCACGGCACGCTGCTCAGCGTGGCGGTTGCTGCCTTTTCCGTGCTCTTCAACACCGTCCTGGCCCGCAAGCTGCCGCTGATCGAGGCGCTCGTCCTCATCATCCACATCTTCGCCTTCTTCGGCATCTTCGTCACGCTCTGGGTGCTCTCGCCACGCGCCGACGCAAAGGCCGTCTTCACCGAGTTCACCGACGGCGGCGGCTGGGGCAGCCTGGGCGGCTCGACGCTCGTGGGCATTATTGCGGGCGTCTTGCCGCTGCTGGGCGCTGATGCTGCCGTCCATATGTCCGAGGAGCTGCGTGATGCTAGCCGCATGCTGCCGCGGTCCGTGATTATGACGACCGTCTTCAACGGCGCCCTCGGATGGATCATGGTCATCACGTACTGCTTCTGCATCGGCAACCTCGAGGAGGTCATCATGTCGCCTACCGGCTATCCCTTCATGCAGGTCTTTTATAACTCAACGCAGTCGACCAAGAGTGCCACCGCCATGTCCGTCTTCATCGTTGCCATGACTGTCTTCTCCAACCTGACCATGGTGGCCACATCCTCGCGCCAGCTCTTTGCCTTCGCGCGAGACAATGCTGTTCCCTTCAGCCCTTGGTTCTCCCAGATACCCGCAGGATGGGATGTGCCGCTTAACGCCATTCTGACGACCTTCCTCATTTCCAGCCTCCTCTCCCTCATCAACATCGGCTCGACCGTCGCACTAAACTCCATCACATCCCTGGCAACGACGGCCCTTCTCTCTAGCTACATCGTCTCCATCGGCTGCATGATCTGGAGGCGCTGGACCAACAGTCCGCTTCTGCCGTCCAAGTTCAGCCTGGGCAAATGGGGTCTCGCTACAAACATTGCCTCCGAGGCCTTCCTCGTCGTCATCTTCGTCCTGGCATTCATGCCCGGCAACCCCTACCCGACGGCGGAGCAGATGAACTGGAGCATTGTGATTTATGGCGGCGTTACGCTGTTCTCTTTGGCGTACTACTTTTTCCGTGGAACTCACCGTTACGAAGGCCCAGTCGCTTACGTTAGACCGCATCAGCAGTAAGGGAAAGCATAGCGAGTTTTTTTTGCATTAGATGGTCGTTCAGATTGAAAAGTTTGACTTAGTTTGTATGTGCTTCTACATAACGGGCGCATGGAAACAGTCCCGAACGAAATATTTATTTAATACCTTTGTACATGCTAAAACCGTGACAGGTAGTAGCCACGTAGTAATGGCTTATCCCCCCACTGAGCACATTTTCACCTTCGCAATCAAATCCAGCACTAAGGTCTAGAACAGAAGTCTGCCACGACTGAAGATTGTATCAAGTGAAACCTAGCCCAGCACTTTCAAGTACGAAACATCCTCCAGCGCACGCCTCTGGAACTCCAGACTCAGTGACGGATCCAAAAGTCGAGTCGAACCCAAACAACATGCCATCCAGGCTTTCCCCCTCGCGCGCCCGAAAATTGTACTTCATTACAAGGTGCAAGAGTATCGTCTTGACCAGGTCGGCCGCGTAGAGTGTCCCAATCGACACTCGCCCGTGTAAAATACCTGTCTCCAACGCATCTCCGAATTCAACCCACCCTTCTACAATTACATGAAGTCCAAGGAAGCTCAGGTTGAGAGCGAGCAACACCTCATCGAGGAGGCTGCAAAAACCATAGAGAAGATCTCGAACGCGTTATCACTGCGCTCAACGAGCATGACATCGAGATTCTGGACTTGCAGGAGTCATTGCCGCTGTTTACACTCGCCCTAGCTGTCTAAGCTTATCGTCTCTTGTCTCCACTCAGGCCCTGGCCGTTTTACCAGGGGCATTCAGCAGGCAAGAAGCGCAAGCGGGATGTAGAAGGCTACCGAGGATCCCCCGAAGCTATCCCAATGTACAATGACCAGCCACTATTCAGTCTCGCCCACGCATTATTGTTGATATATTGGTCGCTCGGGTAAACCATTTCACCGCCCTGGACTTCCATACGCCTTCTGAGACAAATGTTGATGGTCAGTAATGATCCTCGACGGAGCCCACTCATTGTATTTTGATGTCTGTGTGCTGGAGGTTCTATTGGTCGGTCTCTGTCTAGCCGGGCACGGGCCCCAGAGAGCACGGCCTAAATCGGTAACTTAATCAATAGTGTTGCGCCACTGGAGTGATAAGGCTTAGTCCAGACCACTGCCCCCTCTTTCAGACCCCATGTTCCATTCAAGCATGGGTTGATGAGCTTTGGACAACGATGAGGCAATCAGAAGGCAACGAGCGTGCAACAAGAGTGCAACGAGAAGGCAACGAGGGACGGGCTGATGGTTTGTTTGACGAGATTGGTAAGCAACCATATGATAAGTGGTTTCGATCGGGCGTGTTTCCGGTCCCCTGGTCATGCCCAGTGGAGGCGGCGCCATCCTACAAGGGTCAGGCAAGGGCGTATACGTACCCGGAGTTACACAAACAGGCAAAAGGAAGGTGGTGTGGGTGGATGCCACAGCTAGTTACCAGGTACTCCACACTCGACGAGATCCGGGTCACGGACCATAAAGGGGAGACTCGCGTGGGTGCAAGGTACGTACCTATTCCACTGGTCCACATTTTCGATCACCAGACATCCACAGGCTCCTGGCCATACCCAAATCCATCCGCGACTTGTTACACCGTCTGTCAGCCAACTTGTTCTTCCTATGTAAACTGGGCACTGGCGCATGTTCTGAGCGGCTGTTTAACTACAGTCACACAGACCCGGTTTCCCCGAAGTACCTGAGTTCGCAACAGTGTGGTTGCCCTTTGAGTCATGAAGGCGGGCTTTGTGCTGCTGCGGGAATGAGGACGGAGGACAGTGCCTATTGCCTTCGTAGTTGTTGACCCGCTTCAGCGAAAAAGTAAGGTGCTCTGGGGACTCAGATCCCATCAAATCCTCGAGTCGATGGTACGGGCGGCGGGGGCTCCGTCAACGCCAGCTGAATTGAGATTTAGGATTGTAGGAAGCCCACGCTCACCTACTCTTGAAGATCCATTTTTTTCTCTCCCTTGCTTCCTACCACCTCCACATGTCTCACAACACGAAAAAATCAACTTTCGAGTTATCACCTCTGCTCCCCCTCCTCACTCCCTCTCCTCTTTTACTTTCCTCTTTCATCTTCTTCTTCCTTTCTACGCAGTCTGTTCACCCGCTCTGGTGCCTTCCGCACGACTTGACAAAGACACCGCCGTCCGCAGCAGCAGCAGGCTTTGTCCTTGCCCGCCATATTAGTGGCCTAGCGCTGCCCGGCTTTGTGTCTGGTGTCGTCCACTGCTGCTTCGTTGCTAGTCGCCAAACCGCCAGTGCCCAACCAACGCGAGATCCAACCATCTCCTGACTACAGACCGCATGCCCCAATCAGCTCAGATCGAGTCGATGACATCAACACAAGAGAACGTCGCAAAGGCAAGGTTGAGTTAACCAACTGGTTCTTTCCGACACAAGTTTCTCCCTCCCAGCCTACGCTCATCCGACACCGTTGCCCGTGCTGTAGCCAGCGATCTTCCTTCCCCCTCGCTCCAAGAGCCGGCAACGCCAAACGTCCGCGAGCATCAACCTTCTTGCCAGTCCCCAACGCGCGAGAGGAGTATAACCCGGTGTCGTGGGTTTTGCTTCACTCGCCCATCTCTCTGTCTTGAACAGACTTGAGCGCCACGTCCCCTAGGCCCGGCCTTTAGGCCCGGCCTTTAGGCCCGGCCTTTAGGCCCGCTTCACGATTGCCGCCACCTTGAGTTTGCGCTATATGTTTTCTTGTCTGTGAGCCAGCGGGCCAACATCGATCCCTCAGTTCCCTCCCACTCTGCGTTGTGGCGCCGGATTTGGCACTGCCCCAGCCAGCCCTGAATGCCAGCAATTAAGCCGCGCTCATTTGGTCTTTGGTATGCGTCTGTCGATCTGAGGTCCAAATCCCAGGCCGCCTCCTTATCAGTCTGCTATGCCAGTGCTATCATATATCATCTTTCCTATCTCACTTCAGATCTACCTATACCCGTGGCTCTTCTGGCATTCTCTATTTCTTTGCCTTTTGCTTCTTCTTCTTCTTTTTCTTCGCCTCGCTGGTCCTCCTGTGTCTATAGCCCTTCCTTCACCTAAGTAGGTCGTCACATCTAGTCCTGGTTCCATATCTCGATCCCATTCTTGGCTCTTCAAGTCCTCCACTACGGATTCTCTTTCTTCATCACCCCTCTGCTGATCTCTTTTATTCTTCATTCATCAAGCACTCCCCTGCCGAATCTAGCCAGATCAGATACATCTACGGCCTCAAATTGTCCCAGGTCATCTTTAGTATTTACCACACCCCCTGACTCTATCTGGAAGAGGTCCGTTTGACTTCCGATACGAGAGCTGCCACAGCATGCTCTCTTATTTCTGGCTGCTAATCCCACATAAACAACTCCGTCCCTCTTACCGCTTTCACTCTGCCTCCAACCCCCAACAACTACACCACCTACTTCAACCATACCAGTTTTATCACCATCACCGACAGCAATTATCCATCTCAAGATCCTATCGAAACGTCGCGTAGGGAACCACCTGACATGGCCATGGCAATGCTCATTACGCCGTCCTCTCACCATTCGCCTCAACCGTCATTCTCCTTGGGGTATCATCATTCCTCATCCGGTGCCAGCATCCCCAACATGACCTCTTCTGTTGAGCCCCAGAAGCCAGCCAACGGTCTTAATTCTTCGATTCGTCAGCCACTGACCTCGATCTCGGAACTCATTCAAGACACCAAACCGAGTCTTTCTCCTGGATCTACTTCTAACACTCAGTCCGGCTCCAACCTTTCGTCATCTTTCGCGGCCGTTCCTCGATCGTTCTCGAAGGCAGAGAAGCATTTCTCACCACAGCCGCTACGCCCGGCGTCGTCATTCCCCCCTCAACAAGATGCTTTCACCTTCTTTACAGGTTCTCGTCGGCAACCACTCACTAGCCGACCGCTACTGCCTCCTATCTCTGACCGCCAGGCGGGCCCCTCGGCCAAACCGAACATTTCTCCTCAGCAACATCATCCCCAACAGCAGAGGCCCCCGCGGCCTCACCATCCCCTCAATGGGGTACATGCGCATCCTCATCCGCCGCCGCTTCCTACTCGGGTTGCTTATAAACCAGGCCAACAACCCCCTGGTCAAATGCGACTGCCCGCTTCTCCGATCTCTCCCAAGCACGTGGTTCTTCCCCATGTCTCAAAACCCCATAATCCCTGGGCGCCTCCCCACACGGAAAAAGGAGCATATGCCCCTCGAGCTAGATATGATACTACGGTGAATAGGCACTTTGAAATTTGTAGTTACCAAGAATATTTGAGTCAAGTACGTCGGAATAAGCTTGTATGGAAGGGCGGCAAATTAACTAACTTTAGATCGGCTCCTGCTCCCAAGCGGTCCTTAACTTCTCCGAAGCATACAGCCGAATCGCTAAAGAGCAGCACGGAGCTCATCCCATCCCGGATAGACTGCCGACAGAACGGGATATCAGCGATATGCTCGCCAACATCGAGTTCGTCAAGCGTTATTTGGAGGAGGTAAGGGGTCTGGTGCAAACATCGAGCCAGAACGAGCGGGCTCGTGAAGCAGCCAAGATGAAGGACCTGTACGAGGAGGCGCACGATGTGCCCGTGTACGGAGATGCGATGAAGCCCCAATATGGTATGATAGAGGTCAAGACGCGATGTAGTGTAAGTTCAATTGTCAGAGATCGAAAAAAAACTAAAAACTCACACTTGGATAGCGTGCGGTTTCCCCTGGCAAATGCCACCGCTGCAACCGAATTGACACACCCGAATGGCGGCGCGGTCCTGATGGAGCGAGGACGCTGTGCAATGCGTGCGGCCTACGCTATGCCAAATTAAAGAAGAAGCAACAGCTTGAAGCGAGGTCAAGCCGCCTGAAGCTTGGAGAGGCTCATAGCCACTGAGGATCTACTCTCAGTCTCAAAAAGCTTGAGTTAAATAATTTGTCGCCAATGATAGATAGTATGATAAGAGTACGTAATGTATCAAGATGATTTTTTTCCCATTGGATTGGACCTTCATTGTGGCGGCACAGCCCTTGAATTCCTACTAAACTTTGATACTTCGCTATTCGACAAGGAAGACATCCTCGGATTGCAGGGACATGGGCGCCGGATGTTGGTGTCTAGAGACAACGAATCCGATGAGTGACAGGTCATCACCACGACGATCCGTAGCTGCATGTACCTGAATTGCTGTGGATACCAATGACGTTCCCCTTGAGCTCATCGCTGCTAGACTTCACTTTGTCTCAGTAACCTCAAAAAGCATGACGATTCTGGACTGAATGCGATAATTTTATGCTGTTCGGTTTTTGAATAAGAATTGTTAACAAAGGTCTTTCATCGTTATTAAAATCTTCTTGCTAGGAGTGTTTAGCACCCAATGACATCCATTCCTGCGTACCAATTTTTTTTCGGGGCGGTAGGGGGGATAAATACTAATACCAGGTATCACAGCGGTCTTCCTGCTATCAAATCTCAATTCCTCGTTTCCAGTTAAAGAATTCAGTAACGAATGCAAATATGTACTATTGACTGTCGTCTCCTGCAGGCAAGACGGCACCGTCATTCCTAACGAGAGAAGTGGTATTATAATTCATGGTCATATATAACCACCTTCTCAAGTCCGGTCACTCGGCACGGCCATTGCCTATCTTCTCTTCCTCAAGGCTTGCCACACTTGCCCAATTCCACTTTTATATCTCTCCTCATAGCTTGGGCATCACAATGTGTAAGCTACCAACATCCATGGCCCTGGGGCGATTTCCTATTCAAGTGGAAAGATTGGTGTTGCTGTCATCTATAGGACAAACATAAGCGTAACGAGTGCAATAGGATAGATGAGATGCGTTGCCCACACCTCGGTAAGGACATGAAATGCAAGGCCAGAGACCCACCACAACAAGGAACACCACAACAACAAAGACTGCCACACCATAACGTCCGACTCTACCAGTCCATACAGGATGCTATCGACGCTGCCTCTCGCGGGGATCAGATCCTTGTTGAAGGCAGCACCTACGCCAAACAGCTGACAGTTAAGAAAGGTGGGATTGCTCTAGTCAGGCGCGACGCCATTCCCATTCCTCTGCCCTCACTGTATAAATTACTCTTTGATCCTAACTGGCCCCGGTATCTACGCAATAGGTGAAATAGCGCCGTTTCTAGTCAAGCATCGGAGAGTTCTCTCACCGGGGGAGCCGTTAGAGAACGTGTCAATCACCGCCTCCCGTTCGGACACTTCTTGGTACGAACAGAGCGTAGGGTTGGGAACAAGCTCACTGGCGGCGAACGGTACAGGTTCTCATGTATGGCTCGAACAATAACCGAGTCGCCGATAACACCGCAGTATCGTCGACGAAGCTGGGGTTCATCAGCATTTGTATGCACAACATAAGCAGTGTCTAGATCTTAGATAACTACATCACCATATACGACGCCGCGCTCTGTGTCCAAACCGCAGGCGCATACAAAACACAATGAGGCCAGTAACAGCTGCATCAAAGTTTTCGTCGATTCCTACATCGACGGCGCCTAATTCTGCTACAGTCACACCATGCCGATAAACCCCAGCCGCTGACAACTGCCGGTAGATCTTGCCTTGGGCACCTACGGACTCATTCTCGGTGGCACCGTCAGTACCGCCGTCCCGGGCAGCCTCATCAAGGGACAGACTAGTGACGCCTCGCTGTAGCCCTTGCTGTCGTCGGTGGTTCATGTACCGAGCCTGAGTTATCCCTCTTATGCAGTTTTCTTCACATCGAAGCTATAGCCTCGGTCAACATGACCATCCAAGATATCCTACGCTACAACGATCCCGATCTGTTCGTAAACACTACCGACACCGAAAACCTGATCGCGTGCAGCAAAAGCTTGACACAAGAAGAACTTTGCACCTTATAGTAAGTGTGGGCACTGCGCACGATGCCAGCAGCCACCTAATACCACACCAAAGGCAGCAAAACGGTGGAGCCAGAAGCGTCACCGAGCTTGTGGATTCCAAGAACAGCTAACTTGAATGTATTGAATTTTTAGTTGGCTCCAGTAACGTGAATCTGATGCCTGAGATAGTAAGTCACCTAGTGATGTTTTCCAGGGATTGACATTGGCCATCGGTAGGCAGAGCCGCTTCCCGCGGCGACACTTGTGAAGCTGCATATTGAAGATAAATGAAAACGATCATGTTAGATGAATGCGAGCGACTCAGCAAAAAGCTCAGGCTGCCCTCAACCGCCAGCCTAGATTAGAACAGCTGGAGGAAACCTTCGGTCGCAGGGTTTTCCTAGTGTAGCTATTCCGTCTGACATAATATAAGAGTAGAACCTATTGTTCCTGCAAGATTATGTCTAAGATGCACATTATTAAATCCAAGGAAGCAGTTCAATATTCAATACAAGCCAATTGATTTATTGTGCTGAGTGACAGTCCTAGATACCTGTCCCTCCAAGCTAGTGTAACATAACACTTTGGACAATGAGGGCAAGAACACCCCCACCGGGTATCCGGTTCCGAGGGATGTCGTGGGTGGAGTTGGCTTGATTGTCCATTCGTTAGTGATGATGTCGAGTTCGTTGAAGGCGGGTTTGGGGTTGGACATGACAATAAACGCGGCGATGCGTTAGGAGCCTAGTTACCAACGGAATGTGGTTGTAGACTAGGCCTTGTCGAGATGATTGGTACTGAGAGGGGGGGAAGCGTGACTAGTCGATAGTCGGGACTCAGGAGAGGTTCTTGGCAGCTACTTGAGTGTGTATTGTCGGTTAACTGAGACTGGGGAAAAGGCTGTGGGGTAGTCTGATTGGGCGGCATGGGATTGAGGGGCCGTAGTTGATACATTGGTGGTACTGTGTGGCCAAAGTTGAGATTCCGCGGAGCGGGGAGGACGAAGCTTGATTGGTGAAGGGTGGAGGACCCGGGTTCTCGTGGTCGTCCTGCTTGAATATCGCGTTCATCGTTCGATACCACATTTGATGTATGGGGGTGTTCTTTATGAAAAGATGTCGGATCCTCGGCACTATGCGGCTGTCTCAATAGGTCGAGGCGCTGATCATCAATCTTAGGTCGCTCCGCAGCCTGCATTGCAATTGGGGGGGGCTCCATGTCTCTCCCTTGGTCCTTCGATTGAAATCGAAGTGAGCCTGGTGCAATATGGGCCTGGCTTGGATGGATTGGACCGTCTACTAGTGGTGAAATGCGACTTTGTCGGCTTGCGGCTGTTCGGGTTCCATCCACTTCCTCCACTGCTGAACGGCCGTCTTGGTCCAACCACCCATTCCGTCTGCAGCCATCAGCTGCTATTTGGAGCAATTTTCTGTTCCTGAGCGAGCTGTCACGTTCACCTTGGTTGTCTGGGGTTGGAGCCGTGACTGGTTGTACAGATAAAGACATCGAAGGTGAGATGACGGGTCCGGGCCGGTCGCCAGCTGGAGGAGTTCCCGTAGCCGCTGCCGAAGCTGCATTGCTGGAAAAATCGCTTATTATGGCCACAACGTTCGGGTTCTGATTTTCATGGTGAGTCTTCCAATCGGCACTAGGGTTGTGATGAAAGTCAGCTCTGCCCGATGGTAAGCCCGCCACGCTGTTGGTGCGGCCTTCTTCGGACGACAGTGGCACCTCTTGGTCACCTGATTGACAATTATTTTGGCTGAGGCCAGGTTGGGGACTTGACTGTTCCTCTGGGCTTTGTTCTGCCAGCAAAGCCGCTGGTGCGGTAACGACCGTAGAATCCAGAGTGTCGATGTCTGCCGGGTCCAGTCTTACATCCGTCTGCTCCATGTTCTCGAGATTTGAATTCTCGACCTGTTTGCTTCTTTGGGTTTCCAAAAAATCCAGGACTGATTTGAAGTGAGGAGTTAGCTCGAAGCTGGAATCTTGAGTATCAATAGACTGGAGATCGTTGGCTGCCACCCAGCCAACTGAGCTTTCGCTCGGAAAATCTAAGCCATCAAAGTACATGACGGGAAATTGCCGCTCCGTAACCAAAGGACCTCCATCTTTGTAGTCCTCTTGCCAATCAAGAATACCCGTCTGAGGATCATAAGTGTAGCACGGTGGTAGTTGTTCTGTGAGACCTAGGTCCTGGATTGTGCCTGAGAAGCCAATATCAATGGGTTGCTCGGTTGCAACTCCAGGGAGAACGAGTACAGCTTGCCATTCCCTGGACTTTGACCAGTATCCGAGATAAATGCCGCCTGGAGTTGGATCAACAATTCCATCAAATCTTTTTCGCGGTCTCCGGCCACTCTTGCTCCTACCATTCACACATGCGCTTCCCCTGTTGCCCAACGGCGCGTCTACATGTTGATCTGTTTGTTCGAGAAGCGGCGAGACGTGAATGGATTCAGAAGTTTCATTCTTGGTTCGCGTGCGCAACTTTGACGGGTCATATCCCGTTCGATATGCCACCAGACATACCCTATTGTTCTCCTCTGCGAGTTTTGCGCTGCAGTTTAGAACACGAACACCAAGGTGCTTGATGGCCATTTCGTGGTCTTTAGGCAGCTTACCGTGGGCCCTCCCGTTGAGATGCTTAGCAGCCGACATGATGGGATGATGTTTGAAACTGAGTCCGTGCTCATCGCACAGAAGAATGTACCACTCGTCACGGAACTGGACTATTGTATGCTTTATAGCGGCATTCCCATCTTGGAAGACCTCATCGAACTCGATGGTTCTTTTGGTCTTTGCAGGCTCGGTTTGCTCCATTCGGGCACGTTTTTGTGTACCTGAGACGATAGATCCCATTCTTTTTTTCTAGACATATTAGCGGGGAAGCAGGACTTGAGGTTAGGACCGGAGCCTTGGACTAACGGGATTGATGGACATGGACGAGTTGGTGGACGAGGTCTGGTCTTCGGTGCTGTCGGGTTCTTGCATGCTGGCATCTTGAGACTCAACATTGGGCGGTGTATCTGTAGCGTTATGTTGAGACGCTGACTGTGTGTTCTCTTGCGATGTGGCGTCTGTTGGAGCAAGGGGCCCGTTAGCAGGACTGCGCGATCCTGGCACAGGCTCCGTTGGGCATTCCTGTAGGGTCTCCGTCACTAAGGATCTCCCAAATATGTCGACCATATCCCTGCAGAGCTTTCTAACTTGTGCTTCCAGTGAGGCTCTGTACGCCTTGTCGTCTTCCTTGATGGTAGCGGCGTGCTTGAGCTCCAGTTCCCTCAACTGACCACCGAGCTTCAGTGTACTCTGTTGCAGGGTTGTCAAGTCTTGCCGGGTGAGGTTGGACGAAACGCGCGCCCACTCTTGCTCAACACTATCCTTCAGCACTGCCACCTGCTCCTGATACAAAAGATAAGGAGACTTGATGTCCTCGAGATGTTGGCAGACTTGTGACACGCACTCTTCCATGGCTCTGATCTGGAGCAAGGAGGGTGGGGGGTCGGGTTCCGCCATGGTCTTTGTGGCCGCAGTAAAAACAAAATTGAGAGGACGGTACTCCGATGAAGTACCAAGACCGTTCCGGGTTGGCTCCTTAAAGCTCACGCTCGCTGGTCGTTGAGACCAGGCGAGATGCGGTTTCAGCTGGAAAGATGATAGAAATACCGGAATCGCGAAAGCTTTGGAGGGTTCTGAGACTGATTGGAGAATGAGCGGATGTGCCGGCATTGTTTTTATGTTGGTTGGTCAGATCCACATAGTCTGGTTGCCTGGTTCACTAATTTGGGCCCTGTCGGTTTCGCCGCAACACGTGATGCTGGATAGCAGGCGATTCCTGAAGTGGGGCTCCCCGTTCCTCCCGCGTCCCATCTCAAAGGTCTCCTCCTTCCCTGGCCTTTAACCAGTGTAATCGCTCGTTTGGCCGGATGGTATCCCTGTTAGCTTTTGTGGGCAATAAGAATCGGATCGTAATAAGAGTTAATCCGGAAATGCCCTAAGTAGACGTTGGCTGCAAGCCTCTTCATGCTCCCTAAGCTAAAGCCAAGACGTAGGGGTAGGGACCTCGCGGTTTTGCGTCATGTCGCGTCGCGTTTGGGTCTCTCGAATCAGCCCCGACCCAACTCCACTGGCCGCGTGTGTTGGGCTATCGGCCTAATCACGCAAGGATTAGTGTGCGGTATCGCCACTTGGTGAACTAGGTGCATGTGACGGGAGCGTCTGGAGTGCTGGACCCAGGGTGGGGTCGATATGTAACTAGGACGCACGGGGCAGGCCACAGGGACTATCAACGCGTCTACGCGTCTACGCGCCTGCCCGCTTTCTCTCTTTCCTCTTCATCGTAGTATTCTCGCAATACAGTGGCATTACCTCTTGAGTTGATCTCATCTGGCCCGTGACAGTGCATGCTTACATGTGTTCGACTCTGTTTAGCGCTAGGCAACTTAGAGGCCCATAAGATTCCTAATTTAGCGATGACCCTGGCAAAATAAGTTACGACCCCTTAATTAAATAAAACTTTAAATATTGCAGCGATTCCAAATCTCATTAAAATAAGAAGACCTAACTTCAACTTCAATTCCTAATAATCTCAACTTAATCATTAATTTACAGTCTGAGAGGTAAGGAAAGAGCAAATACAGCTCTGATAGTTGTTAGATGTGACACATTCCGACTGTGTCACGGGCCATATGAGATCAACTCAAGAGGTAATGCCACTGTATTGCGAGAATACTACGATGAAGAGGAAAGAAAGAAAGCGGGCAGGCGCGTAGACGCGTAGACGCGTTGATAGTCCCTGTGGCCTGCCCCGTGCGTCCTAGTTACATATCGACCCCACCCTGGGTCCAGCACTCCAGACGCTCCTGTCACAGACTGCAACTCTCCTTCGAACTATTTGGCTTGGAACTTCGCTACCGTACATCAGTTTCAGTGCTGATATAGAATATTTTGTTACAAACTTTAGTGCGGTATTCATCATGGTGCCTTGTTAGACAGCCGTTGGTATGTTTGTCGATTCAACGAAACGACTTGAATACCACCAATCGGGCTATAGAATCAGTGATGACGGCTCCTGGATCATATAAAATGACACGAAATTCTTTTGGTTACCACCTCGTTTCAGGTCTCGTTTCAGGTCATCGATATCCCGTGGTTTCGATAATACACTTGTTGTTGGCGCGACGACAGGGAGGGGTCCTTTTTCAGGTTCACTGTTGCAGAATTATGCAGCAAATTGTTAGTCGAGACGAGGGCTTTTCCTCCTCCCTCCAGCCATGGTCAATCAAAGACTGGTGGAAAAAATAAAAGAGATAATACACAACTGATATTTCTTGTAGGTATTTTGGACTCGGAGGAAAATGTGCGACCTTCTCGCCAAATCCAGTTAATCGCGAGACCTAGGTGGGGTGAGTGAGCCAGGCTAGCCATCGGGTGAGCAGGGGTGGTGAGCTTCCGGTAGCTTAAACTGGGTAAGCTGGGTGAGCCAGGCAACCACGCAGGACGTGGTACTGGACCAGCTGGCAATAAGTACCACCTGCACTATGGCGTTCCACCTTTGCAACCTGTCATTTTGTCACCAAAAAAAAAACCTTGGCGCAGCCATCTTTCTGATCATTCTGCCCGCGCATGGACCGATCCCGAAACAGCCATAACTTATAAGGCAACAGCAATAGAAGAGTCTATACCTGCTGAATCGCCCAATCACCAAACCAGTCATAACGAGAGTAACACTACACCATCAAGCATGAGTCCTGGCATCTTCAGCGGCCTAAGGGGCGCGTACTCTGGGATAGATCCCCAATACATAACCGGGAGTGTGGCCGACGCATCAGCCTCGACTTCCAAAATATACAACGCAGACGAATACTCGGAAACCAGTCACAGGGAGCCATCTTATCAGGATGTGGACGCAATTCCGCTGAAAACTCATTTCGTGCCGAAGATGGGGTTGCGGCTCCTTCCACCAAGCGGCGCCCTAGCTGAAGTCGGCAACTTTCCTATGCCTGCGTGGGGAATACCTACGAGGAAAAGGCTGTTGAATTGGAAGGAAATTCTGCTAGTTATGACATGCCTCGTCACATGCATTATTGCTGTTGTAACTGTTGGCGCAAAGTATGTGGCTGTCCGCATTGGCCAAACCTACTAGCTCGTTATTCTTAGCTTTTGTATATCCATCATGGGATTCTGCACCCGAAAATCCCTGCAGCGGCTTCTTTTGTGTATCAAAACGAGCAGAGGTGCCACTGTCCAAAGGCCAACTATTTTACAGAATCTCAATGCGATTCTGTTTTGTAACCCCATCACGGAGGGTTCGGACTGGCATTATAGACTCATCTTACTCGTATTGCTCCTGGTTCCACTTAGCTTTGGTGCAGCGTACAAGATATTCTCTGGTGGAGAAAGTACTATAGAACTAAATACCCGAAACCTCACCTATGGACTGACTGGACCCCCGGGTACTCAACACGTCGGCTTCGGCCTATCCTAATTCGTTAACGCGACCTCGTCTTAGTTGTTTGACCCCGGATTTAACCGAACTTATGGGTTCAACATGTTTGTCCAAAATAGCAACACAACCGTAATGTTGGATGGGCCGATCGTAAAGGACGTCCAGAACATTCAGGGTACTCTTCGCGCAGGCGATTTCAAGGACATTACAGCCACAGTCAATGCAACTATTTGCTCGCTTAACACCACTCTCATGTACACTAGAGACGAGCTTGATGCCAGTTTTACTATTCAGGTAAATGCCGGCGGTGTTGATGTCAATGCATACTAAAACTTTGTCTATAATACGTCGTTTTGGTTTGGTATTATGATACCCGATGGTTTAACATACTCCACCGTCTGGATTTCTTGGTGGACAGACTTACTTAACCAATCCTTTGGATCTGAGGTTGGCCAATACAACCTCCATCGACAAGCAGTATAAGGGCGATGGAGAATAACTCGAGACTCCGTTTCTCTAATTAATGCTACTGTTCTTCTGGGTAAGCATTATTACGATGGTCTTGAGAATACGCACTTGGCTATCGGTGCCTTATTCTCCTCAGCTCTCACAGAATATGACTATAAATTTCTGAAATACTCGCTCTTAAGATGGCAAAGCATTACTAAATACGCTGAATATATTCGAAATGACGCGACAGTCGTCGCTTCAGTAGTATGGGCACGTATTACTGCTCTCCATAGCTCTGAAGCCTAAGATATCACTGATCCTGGAATGATGAAAGTGTATTCAGCAGATACCGCCGTCCAATTAACTCGCGTAACACTGAAACAAGGGTGGGACGAAGGCTGGAAGCTATACTTGATGTTAATTATTCAGCCCTCGGTTATGCTGGTAGCAATTACTGTCCGGCTTTTGTTTTACTCTAGCAGCCCTGTTAGCGAGGACTTTGGTTTAATATCGTTCTTGGCAGTAGTAAGGCCGGATACTTTGGGAGTATTACATGGGGCGGGATATTCTGGGAAGCTGATAAGACCACTGCCTATGAGGTTTTGCAATGGTGACGAACCAGGATCAGACGAAACGTATATGTCCAACGGAACGACAAGGAATGGAGATATTGGGAAAATTTCTGCGCTGCTTGGTCAAGGTGGAAACAACGCCGTGACCTACCGAGGAAGGAAATATAAATAGGGCAATAAAATGATACAATAATATTAAGCTCAATTTTATTTTATTCTCATCAGTTCATTGATGGACATTTATTGACTATAACCCTCATTTAAAGCTCTGCGTAGGCGCACACGACTTGGTCACTTCAAACTTAGTTTTAGCACAACACTGCGCTGCATGATGTCACTATGCTAATATAAAAAGATTCAATGGTATTCACTTAGGTTTGAAATCTCAATGCACTCTTTAGTCAGTGTTTATTAGCTATTGAATTGCAGCTCATATGCACAATTTCCTGAGGAAACCGTTGGCATTCTGCTTTAAACTTGCCAATGATCGACAGCATTTCATCCTGGTTCATCATTAGCCAGAGCTCAACCAGCTGACTCGACTCCATAGTTATGCCTGACGAAGGGCGAGAGGATGAGCAGGTAAACTAGCCACACAGTGTGGCCCGGACCAACTACACTGCATAGCCACGTGGACCACATATTCCATAGAGTGTCGTAAGCCTCCAGTTGGAAGTTGGTCCCACACTATCCTAGCTAAGACGCGAGTACCTCGAACTACCTACGAGCTCTAGAAACCCATACTACGTAAGCGGCAATTCTGATCGGCATAAGATAAATCATGTACCTCTATGTAGTGAGGTGATCGGCAGTGACATCTATGATCCCCCATTTTCAGTGCGCAGCAATGTACCGACCAATTCATCTACTGTCATTGATCAAACATCCTTACAGCGGCCAAAGTGGAGGCTTACGACACTCTATGGGGTAAGTGGCCCATCTCCATTTCATCCACCTCGTCCGCGCTCAGCTTACATAATAATCTGCTACATTCGGACCTGAAAGTGGATGTAATGGAGTGGATTTAGGTGGATTTAGGTAGATTGGGATATTACCTGACCCTGTACGGTCCATAGTACTTATTTTTGTATATGAATGCCTATTAAATCGAGGTACCTGGACCCTAGTTAGCAAGTCGATCACCTCCACAGCTAATCTTATAACGTTATACGAGAAACTGCCCCTATTGAGGGCGTTTTCAACAGATTTTCTGCTGTTATTTTTGCACAGGAAATTTTTTGACGATGTCAGTGAACCAACTAGGCCAGCCAGACCAATAACAGCACCTCAAAGACCGTCTTTTTCGTCATTTCAGAGGCTGGGCTTGGTCAGAACGCTCTCGTGATACTAGCTCTTGGCTGAGGGATTTTGGTTATGATATTCAACGTCATGGCTTACGCAAATGGACTTGCAGGGACTGTATCCTCAGAAATCGTCCCATTATCGCAAGTTTTACCTCGTTAGGTCTACAGAACGCGGTAAATCATCTATGGCGTGAGCATAAAACACTAGCACTAGAGGGAGAGAAAAAGAGCACAGCATAGCTGAAATCCGAAGGCGCACTAAAATCGAACCAGCCGACTATTGCCTCTATTTTGAAACTGGACGTCAACAAGCCTACGGAACAGAATATCGGGAATAGCTTCATCTCACGCTTTGATAAGCAACACTTTCAATATATGCTAGTCAAATTAATCGTCAGTAGCAACCAGTCCTCCCCCTTTGCCGAGAACCCTATCCTCCGAGAAATCTTCGACTATTTGAATCCCTCCGTTTCGATCTAATACGCTAACTTAAGTGCTAGGGCTGTCCGATATAAGATCATTCAAGAGTGTAACCGCCACAAGCAGAAGGTTGTCGAGGTGCTGAGGAACTCCCCTGGAGCGCTTCATATCTCATTTGATGGCTAGGCGTCTCAAAATAAGCTTGCCCTCTACGGTATTGCTTGTTTTTTCAGAGATGAGAAGAATCGGCCATGCAAAATCATGATTGGGGTTCCAGAGGCTCATCGTCACTTCAGCTCAACGATCAGTGGGGAGGTTCTCGACGTCCTACACACTCTTGGCTTGAGTCCGGAGAAGATTGGCTACTTCACGCTTGACAATGCTGAAAACAACGATACTGCAATGGAGGTCATTAGTGCTGAACTTAGGTTCGATGGCTGACTACGCCGAGGACGCTGTATTTGTTAGATTGGATCATGCACAAAGCATCTGATCGGGTGGTCACGTAGTGACCTCCAGGGTTGAGACCGCCTATTGGTGCAGATACCTCAGGCCCCCACTTTTAGTCGACAGACATACACTTAAGCGATCACAATAGGGGCAACGGGGAGAGGATAGAGAGATAGACACAATACATGCGATGAAGTCATCTGAAGTGCCACGTTTGCTTTCCGACAGTATTAGCCACACAATTAACTTATCAGCCAAGGCGCTCTTATTTGGCAAAAACGCCGGCGCGTTCGAGCAGCAATTATCAGGCGCAGAAGCGTTATCTGATACTGAATACGCTCCATGGCGCAAAAAAGGACCAGTTGGCAAGTTACATAATATCGTAGTTAATATATATATTAGCCATTAGCTAATTTACTTATTCAAGGAGGTCCAGAAGGTAAGCGGTTTTATTAAATCCTATTTATAACGGTTGTGCTAGACCGCTGTACCATAGGGCAAAAGATTGGTCAATAATCGCTATTGCAGCAACTATTGGGCACACTAGCTGTTCTTTTAAGCCTATCGCTGTTCCGGAGGACAAGGCCGTAACACTATTTATCTCATACTAATTTAATATATCTAATAGGACGAAATTAATCGCGCCACCACCTTTAAACTCCGATCGAAGAAACCACACAAGCTAATTATCGACAACGACACGCGTTGGCTGTCACAGCTTTATATAATCCGCAGGGCTCTACGGTTGAAAACCTCGATCGAACTCCTACTGATCAAGTATAAGGCGCAATAGGAGGACGAAAATCGGTCTAAAAAGACTGGCCAAGTGACACGAGCCAAGTTAGCAAAAAAAAAAACCACATGTCCTCCGAGATAAGAATCAGCTAACGGACAAAGACTGGACTGGATTTCGAGGTCGGATCCAGTCCAGTCCAATGCACAGGGCTGGGGACTCCTGGAGCGCCAATGCAAATCCAGTTCTTAAAATGGATTACCTTAGTCACGATTACGTATTTGCTAAAGGGTTACCGCGAGATTTACCACGGAATAGAGCCTCGTTACTGCTGTTGCGGTATGATTGACACAATAACGCTGGTTAACGCAAGCCCTCCTAGACCTGAGCAGTATCATCCTCCTCGAGGAAACCATCTTGATCGACGATCTGAAGGTCCTCATTCTCCATTTTAGTTTCAGATCCCTCCCCAGCCTAGTGAGTCTCCTGCAGATTAGACTCCCCTTCTAATCTCCCGATATTGATATCTTCAAAAGTATTCCGTGCAGGTGGGCCGTACCAAGATCGGAGGCACTCGCTAGCTTCAATGATGTCCATCTTAAGTCTCGACCGCCGGTCAGAAAGCAGTATCTTGGCATCCAGTAGCAGCCATAGGTTACAATCCTGGCGGTGGTCGCGGATCCAAGAGTCCTTAGAGTACCTAGGATCCGCCAACCAGCTGCGAGGATTCGTAGAACGATTGCGTCCGACGTATAGGCTGGCATTTTTCCAAAGAGTGTTGAACATGGTAGGGATGTATACTAGTACTCCTGCACATTGCCACGAATAGTCACCCTTGGGTTATCAAGGAGGTACTAAGAAAAGGAGGCTTTAAAAGCCAGAAGTAGACAAGTTGGAATTCAGAACGACTCCTTTTGGACCAATCGTATTCTTGTTACAAACACACCAGCCAGGCGGTATTCGACACCGGTGTCGCATAATCGATAAGGCCGCCGAAGCAAATCAAGAGTTCCATTAATATGATTACTACCATCCTTAAGCTATCAAGAAATGAGAAGGAGCATACTCTCCGACAGTGACTGTAAGATAGACCTTGCCAGGGGGGATATTCAAGCCGACACCATCCAGAACCTCTGTACCCTTGACACATGCATTCTCGCCTGTGCCATCGGTGTTGACAGTGGAGCATATCTCAGAGCTGCAATCGTTGAGGGCAGGAGTTTCAAGTCCATAAGTAGCAGCAACGAGGCAGGATGCATCCGCACCAGACCACTTGTTGTTAGACTTGTTGCCGAAGTCGAACTCAAGTCAAGTGCCGGCGAACTGGCCGTTGGCGGTGGGGACCTTACCGATACCACAAACGCAGCCGCCCTGGGAATTGGCGTCAAACGCAACGATCTTGGTACTACCGGCAGGGAGGGTGAAGGAGATGGCCTCGTTGCCGCTCCAGGAGCCGTCAATTTGACCATCAGGGCCGATCTTATTAAAGCATACGCATGCCTGGTCCTCACTGACGACATTAATAAAAGTAGCGGTATATTCATACTGGGAGGCGATTGTTTGGTCGACAGTCATTATATTGCAGCCATAGGCTTCCTCAGTACCAGTGTTGCCCTTGTAGGCAATCTGCTCAGTGGTGGCACGTTTAGACTTGCTACCAGCGCGGAAGTGGACGTAGGTGTTGGAAGCGTTTCTGACATCTCGGCCAACGAGGTGAGCGGAGGCACTAAAGGCGGTGAAGGAGAATGCGAAAAAAAGAAGAAAAAAAGGTCTTCATGGCGGAAGTAGCAATTATATTTCGATTTCTAAGTTTAAAATATTCAGCAGTATTTGTAGGATACTCTAGTTTCGCTTACAATAAGGTAGCGTGGAATGTGGTCGGGAACAGAAGGAGCCGAAAATTGACAGGATGTAATGAGGGGAGCAAATATTAGTAAGGCAGATGAGGAAGAAGTACGGCGTTTTCGTCCGACAGATGTGCTTGGTGGATGTTCGCCGACTCATTGTCGCGCAATATACGTTGATTTGCCCAGTGAAACTTTACGCGACAGGAGCGCGTCGGCGAAGCCTGCCACGCCCGGGCGCGGATGTATTAACCGCCAACGGGGTCCAAACGCGTGTGAAACCAATGATCTACCGGCCGGGTCACGACACCCAAGATCAACATCCCCCCCAAAAACGGGTCAACTAATTTACCCAATCGACACGATACTGTCTCTCGCAAACCCGGTGGAAAACTGACTTGGCTCTTCATCACGCAACTGCAAACCCTCTTTTCTCTCATCTGTAAACTAAGCGAGCCTCCCTTGCACGCATCAGACTCAGTCGCTTTCCGTCGGATTACCCTCAACCCTACTGCTTCTCCTCAAGCCGCACAATGGCCAGAACGAGAACGAGGAGAGTCAACGCCGGCGCCACGCGCCGATCGCGTTTCGTCCAGCTCTCACGCATCTTCGGTGCAAAGACGATTGCACATAGTGCATTGACTAGACGCCGACAATCTGTAAAGCACTCGGATCTCAAGGGCCTCTATGCGAACGACAAACATAACTTTCTTACTGAAGTCAGCCCGCTTCTGGTGTTAGCGTGTTTGAATGCCACCGAGTCCGCCATTCTCTATTCTACGGGCCAGATAATAGACGACCAGACTGAGACCGCACACAATACAATAATGCGAGACGAGGCCTCAGAGGTTGTCCAGCCCCCAAGCCTTGGGCCAGATGGCGCTTACTTTGCGCCAAGGAATCACGATGATTTACCTAAACTCGGCAGTGAAGATAAGCTGACGTCTCATGGCGAGATGGAGGGTGGAAAGGACCGAAACCACCTGGAAGGCAAGAAGCAGAAAAAGAATTCAGCCGAGCGAAAGGACACAAGCAAGTCAGAGGATCCAGAGGAGCCAACTGACGCAGATAATACGGCTAAATTAGCCAAGCCTGAGACAGAAGAGCCTAGATACGAAGCCGAAGCAATCATCAGTCACCATACTAAAAACAAAACCGAGGTTAAGATCATAATCAAATGGACTGGCTGCTCCAAGCCCACGCTCATCGATGAGCGTACCTTTCAACAAGACTGCCCACTTATACTCTACCGCTACTGGGAATTAATTGGAGGCCGCGAGGCAGCAACAGGAATAAATTTGTTCCATGTTTTTAGGATCCGCCGGTGGAAGGCCAAGGACGAGAAATTGCAATTCCTGGTGCAGTGAGTTGGATACCCACCTGAGGATTCAATGTGGGAGCTTGCTTGGAGGGTGGAGAGATTTGCGAAGGAGATGCACACAGCGTATTTGAAGACTCATAGGGCTGCAAGATATGCTTGGGAGAAGGAGAAAACAAGACGCCAGAAGCGGCCATTTTGAGGGCGTCCTTTCGTTTACTCCTGCTTTGCTCGCTTGACGGTTAAGTTACTATACAAGGCAACCTCTGGAGATATCTTCCTCTTTTGATGCCCTGAGGGAAATATTATCAAGGCACTGGGACTCAACAGCTGTCCCTAACTTCTCCTGTTGCCGGTTGCTTTGCCTGCCTGTACTAATATGTGTGACAGAAACCGCGTCGTCGCTGGGAGAGCTAGTTCTCGATCTGTCAACCAGGTGCTCGTTGGCTCGCAGTCTCCAAAGCCAACTTTTCTCTTCCTGTTCTCCATCATCCGGTATCTCTAGGCATCTCAGAGCCATTTTCTGCAGCTCCTCAAAGCTGATTGTATCCCTGAACGAGCGATCCTCATGAACCTTCAATACTCGTGGAAATCGCAGAGCAAAGTACCCAACATTCGCGGGCTTGTCGAATCCAGCACTGATCACTTCTACTATAAACGGATGCTTAAATAGCTCCACTGGCTACAGCCTCCGTGTGGGCTCGAATAAGACGTTGAACTCAGGCATAGACTTGGCGAATGGTGCTCGTGTGAAGTATTCATGGCGGTTGAGGTATGTGATGTTTTCTTTCGAGATACTATGTCTGTCGATTGTATCGATTATGCGAAATCTCGGCTTGGCATTAAAGCGGCACACCTCGTCCTTATTTTCGATGCACCCGATATAGAATGACGTCCACCATAGGCTACCAATGCCAAGCTCATGCTCATCTCCCGCGTCGCGGCGTCCCCTAATAATGACGAAGTCTGCGGTGTTACTAAGACCTGGAATGTAATCTTTCTTGAGCTTGATGAATGGCCTGCTTCTGTTGAATGAGAAGTAGGGGTCGTCGCAGCCTTTGAGCATAAATCCTTCCTACTGTTGTGTGATGGCTCGAGCGAATGTCTCACTGAGCCGTTCCGCTGCGTCGAAAGACGAGAATTCAATCACTTCGCGGGACCCGATGTCGGTCCGGCCCGGAATGCGGCGGACCAGAGATTGAAGCAGTCGTCGCCGTTCATCATGAGTGTCTAAGCCGCGGACAATGTCGTCCAGTAATAGAACATCGTAGAACACGATCATGAGATGCTCACTTGATTCGACTGGTGAATCTCGAGCTGCTCCAAGAAACCGTCCCGATCGTTTCACATGTCTGCGGATTTTGTGGAAAGGCTCGATTCTCCCATCATCGTCGTTCGATACCAGCAGCTCGCCCTCCAGGATGCACCGCTTCTTGATCTTGCAGCCTGCTGTGTCAAGCTCAAGGCTGTCCCGCAGTGCCCGATGAATTCCCATGCGGTCGCTGGTTGAGTCTCTCCCACTCTTGGAGAAAATCTTGATGCCGGCTCCGGATTTCTTCAGGTCGATATGGATTTGACAGTATTCTCTATCGTACTTCCTCTCCACGCTCATCCGTCTCAGCCCAGCCAATTGGCAGCAATGCCTGATGCTCCTTGGCTTTTTATAGGTCGCATGCGCAGTCATTATCCCAGCCTGCGGCTCGAGTTCCCTACTGGCGACTTCCTTCAGCTCATCGCAAGTATCCACGGCTGGCTGGATGGGCATATGCCGGATAGTCGGGTTGCCTAGGAGTCCCACAGCAGCTGGGATTGAATTTTGAAAGCGAAGGAGGTCAGGCAGGAGAAAATGAAATTTGCTCATTACTAGCGTCTCTAGAACGCGGGCCGGGCTGTAATTCTTTGATATAATGCGAATCATCCATTTGGTCTCGGAGCTCTGCAAGACTCGGAATACTTTTGAAAGCAAGTTATCTGCACGGATTGATCGGCCATGCTTCGTTATGACTCTTTCCCGTAGGCTAGCGGACGAGAAAGATGATGAGGCTGCAATCTGATCGAGAATATCGTCGAGTTCTTCCAGAGTTACCTCTCAGCCGGCTCTGGATTCGCTGTCTGTTATAGCCATCACGCGCTCGACAGAGGACGCAAAGCCTAAACCACCACTGATTTTCCATCTCTGAAGATCCTTCATTCGGGATGATCCAAGGCACTGTGCGCGTTGAATAATCCCTTCCAGTTGTCATTCTTGCAAGCCGAACACTCTGTCTGGTCTGCGTTCGGGAAAGAGACATGACAAGAATGCAACGGCTTCTGGGCCTCGTCGTGGAATGATTGCATTGTGTTCGTTAAACCAGGTAAGGATGGTAAGCGTGTCACGTTCCTGGGTCCTGTCGATGCTCGATGATCTCCTGGCGTTTCTCTCGAGTCTCTCGAGGAGATCACAAAGCAATCTGAAGGGAAATGGCATGTTGAAAAATATGGTAACGAGAGGAGTGAAGGGGTAAGCACCAGCTCTCACAGCGTACACGAACGTGGAGGGGGGTTTTACATCTGGCTTTCATTTAGGAGTCGGTCAGTTACTTATATGGCTGGTTCAGGCAGACTACTCGTTGATGATTCGCAGGACCCTCTCCAGGCAACCCAGCTTATTTCTTATCCTAGCCACTGGCAGTGGGCACCACGACGAATCATGACATGGCGATGCTTAAGGTGCTGCTGCATGCAAGCCGGTCTGACATCCCTGGGCGTATGACACCATCCAGACATATCACCGACCCCTGAACCGGCTGAACCAGCTATCTTCACCCCATGATTCCTACCACACCTCGCTTGGCATGATCATGTCAGCGTTGCCCCGGCCCGTCGGTCTCCGTGCTGTTGGTCCGCCAGACCGGCACGACAAGAGTCAGTCTTGTGATCATTGATCTATGCCTCAGCTCTGGCGGCCTCCTTTGGCCATCTGCCGGTCAAGGGTGGGAGCTGCTGATGGTGAGGCACACTCTCTACTCCACACCTCCCCAACATCTAGTTTACACCAACACCCCCAGGGACAGATACTATGAGAACCAGTGACTATTGCTACGTCGAGGCTGGTGTGACAGCATCTATCAAAGCAATTCTTCCTAAGACCATGCACGCGACTCATTTTCCCTCATCAAGGCTGCCATTTGGTGACCGCTCACTGAACCTGTTTCGTTGCCGGGCGGGTTGCTGGGTCGCTCCGAAGATTGACCGTCTATTAATGTATTATTCTGTAGCCTGTGCTGTTTCATTGGTATATCTGTGTTGGTCTCCCTAAGTATCTGCCACTGGACCATACGACTAGAAAAACCTACCCTGTAGGAGGCCAAACCGGTGGTGGCTCAGATTTCTTGCCGCCTTCGCGTTGTTGCTGGGCAAGTTCAAGCCGCTTCTTGATGTCCTCTTTCAATAACACCATCTGCTCGTCAAACTCCGCTTGACACTTATCGTAGTCCACGCCGGCTTTTTTCGGGTATTTTCCAGTCTGTGGCTCCATCTGGTTGTCAAACGCGCCTTGCAATGTTATCTAGAACCGAGAGCCGGGATAAGTCGAAATGTGGAAGAAATTGTGGTCGTGTTCTGAAATTGGGGGAGAATGCGAGGGTTATCCACCTCGCACCGGTTTGCATCGGCTGGGTCCGGGACTTACCGAGGAGTGACCCTGGTCCGCCGCTAAACTATGTAAAGAAGTATTACGGCTAAGTTAAACGTAATTGGTTAAAGTTCTCTCTCCGCCTCCCTTCGCCCAATAGGCTGTAGACATAAAGTTCCCGCCGGCGCTAAAGGGCCACAAGACGGCTCATCGTCGAGTCTGCGTTATAAACCTTAAATGCAGGGACCGAAATCATGCTCTCTGGTTGGGCGGTGGATGCTCAGCCATGGAGTAATAAAAATAGTAACACACAGGGATCAGGGCAAAAGCGCAATTACATGTTCCGTTCCTCCGTCCATCTGTACATTCCCTTGTAGTGTCTTCTCCTTCGGATGTAGGGACAATCTTGAGATCAGTCTTGTAGACAGTCAAAGACCCAACATCCATTTTTGAACTTTGATAAAACTGGACATTTGACAAAACTGGGATTTTGATAGCCACGCCAACTTGCAAGCTTGAAGATGAAAATTGGCCAAGAAACTCCGTGTCCCTGTCCGTCTTTGACCGGCCATTGAAGGCAGCTGACCCATCAAGTCCTTCCTGCAATTCGATTGATACTGCATCAACTCCGCGAACAGTACGAATTCCATCCGTGGAAATTCTTGTCCTGTTATATGCGGACGTGAGGCTTTTACTTGGAACGCTTCGTTGTTGTGCTGTCTCAAGGTCACCAAAAGTGCCGTTAGAGACGATACCACCGTGTCGTTGTCTGGCAATTTTCCCTATCAAGTCTGCCATTGGCATCTCAATCTTGAGCTTGACTATGTAGGCGAAGGGATGAAATTGCATATAACTGAATTCATCGTCAGGAGTGTTTCCCAGTATCTACTCCGCTTCTCCTCGTCGCAAAAGTTTGTCGGTTCATGGACTAGTGCCACCCAATCCGTTGCCCATACAGGAACGTGATGTCATTACAGGGGTAGAAATCCCGAGTTCCGATTTTGAGGCGTCATAAAGTCTTGAATACCGGCCGGGACTAGAAGGTCTCAATAAATTTCCTAGTATAACACCAACCTTAAGATATAGCACCTCTATTTCTTTGACCAATAAAGTAAAGTCAATTGTGGTTCTTGCAGGACATAGGTTTTGCATATTTTTGCATACTTGCTAGCAGGAGTTAACCGGCTAGTTGGTGAGCCAATTTTTATTAAGCAGACACTTGCCTTCATCCACTTATTGCCTACGCCCACTTCTTGACCTCAGCCCCTCAAGAGGCGGGCAAAAAAACATAGCAAACCCTACACCCAAAATGTATGGGAAGGCCTGCGATGTGTTTTATCCGCCGCCTGCCCCCCATGCCCTCGGCCTGGTGTCCGGGATGCGTGAGCCAACTGGTCCAAAAGAGTACGTTTCGCTGAGTGGTTCCTGCTCTCACTGGGTGAGGCAGGGAGGCTCAAGCAATGGGTCTTAAAATAACATTTCTTAAATTAGCATTAAGATCCCTGTTTTGGACCATGTCATTAGGCTTGCACTTCCACATGAAAAGGGCCTAAGAATGGCCCCCTCCCCCAATAAGCTCTGCGCAAATAGCGACAGTCTAGGTTCCTGATTTAAACATATCGAAACCCCGGCTGCCTCAGCTGACTGGTCTAAGACCTACTCCGTACCTACATTCTGTGGAATCCTCGACAGCTCTGGGCTGTTATGCGGCCTTCCATGAGCACCAGGAAAAGCAACTTGAACTGTATTTGTTCCGTTCAGTTCGAATACTCCCGTCACTCGTTGGGCATGAACATGGCAGCACTACGGCTGATCTCAGTGAAACCCCCATTATGATTCCCAAACCATTCCAACCACTGGCTGAGGCTCTGGCCCTGAGCTACCAAAAACCCCATGGTCGCATCTGGACAGGGAAGTCAGTATTGGCTTGGAACGGCTCTAATACCATATCAGACAATTCGCTACCGACCTCCGATGACCTTGAGTCTGGCTGAAATGGGTCAGTCCATGTCGGCGGGGCACTTTTGATCTCAGGCGTTTGGATGCTCAAGGAATCTGTTCCACTTGTTCTTCTGCCGCTTGAGCACCTATGGTGTGGTGTGAGTCCGTTAGGGAGTTGAAAGGCCGAAGAGAGGGATAAGAGGCTATTGACAGACTTTCTCGCTTCGTTTGCGATGTATTTCTGGATGAGAACGCAGTTGCAGTCAGTATGCTGCAAGAGCTGGGTCTTTAAGTGGTAGATCTCGGCAGTCAGCTGGTCGAAACAGGTTGAGAGGTATTGGTTCTGATCCTCTATGGCCTGCTCACGGGAGGCAAGTGCTGACACTTCATCCCGTTTGCGCAGACGACACTTAGTAGCAGCGATTCTACTGCGTTCGAGGTTGCGCCGTCGCCGGGGGTCCCTAGGAAGATCCTCGTCATCATTGCTCTTCCCTTTTTGCCTCCAACATGCCTTTACGGGCTCTTTAGGTTCGACTTTGGATTTCCGGCCTTGTTTGCTTGGTTTCGGTACATCCGAAACGAGTGCGGAGGCACCGGTTTCTGACAGGCTTGAACCTTTTTGCGATTTCTGTCGGTTTCTAGGTCGGTGGGGCGGTTTCTTTTCGCGTTCTACAGTCGGCAATGCTGTCTGGGAGGGTTCATACTCCTCAGGGGTCTTGGCTGCCATAACATATTGAGGTGTAGGTTCGGGAAACCCGAAATCGATCTCTGTCGAGATCGGGGAGGTGCCGATTTCTTCGTCAAAGAACGAAGCCACGGTGACTTGGTTCATCGCTTGTTGATAGGCCATGTGACTTCGAGATGCGGGGGAAGATGTGCTGATGTGATAAGATGGGGGGGTTATCAAGCATCCCGCCGCTGGTGTCGAGGCGACCCGGTCGAAGTATTGGCCAAACGCAAAATATCCCGCCATCTGAGGGTAAGAATGGTCGAAGGCTGCCATCGATGATCTTTCTGCACAGATGGTGATCGTTCTTCGGTTTCGATTTATGCTATCCCAGAGTTGGGTGGGGTATGTGATTACAAGACCGACTGGTTGGGGGCCGGTTTGCCTTGAAGGCTGATCTCTGGACTATCCCTCCTCCTCTTCCTGCCGTTTGCCAACGAAGAAACACGCAGGGCCTTAAGGCTTCCCGGTATTGTCTATTCGTTTGCTGGACGGCAGCTGAGTGAACCAGTTATATCTGGATCAGGCAGGGCTGAGAGGCGGTTGGGGAGAAGAGTAGGTCTGAAAGCAGATTTGATAGGTTAAGGAGTGAGCCGGCTTAGTAATTAACAAGTAGAAATTCATAGGCAGGGTTTTGAAGGAGGGGAATCCCTAAGAACGAGGTGATCACGAGAGGATTGAGGGCGAACGGACAATCAAATATACATAGCATCTCGCAAACCATCAACTGCCAAGGCCCTTGGCTCTCAAGCTATTAGAGCCTTGTTAAGTCCCCAGGAGGGAAAATAGACTTTTCCTATGAAAATCTCGATATTCTGCTTCGCGAAGAGGTCATAAGCCCTCAAGTCAGAGTCCACGGAATTCCGATTGGGCCACCCTAGCGGAATTGCTTCAGTTGCATTGCATTTCGAAACCCTGACGTGCCGGTGCAGCTTGTGCAGCCATGCCCAAACATGGCAGCAAATGACAACAACATGATAAACAAGGGTCAAAGCGTCGCAGTATCTCCTTGCGCTGTGGGTGGCCTGGTCGGGCACAAGGGCTCCAGATACATCATCCAATGGGGGAGGGGAACCGGATGCGGAGGCTGACAGGGTTGGATCCTAGACCCTTGCCACGGAGAACGCCATGAACTGGGTACCGGGAGCTGCGAGGCGAGGTGTGTGCGCTCTAATTACCGTACCCAAGGCCAGGGGTCAGTGGCGTTTTTGTTCCCCTCCTCCTAGAAGATGGAATGGTAAGTGATGCCCTCTCCAGTGCAAACGTGAGGACAGGGTTCTCGAGAACCTTGAGCTCAGAAAACACGAGGATTTACAACTCTTGGGTTTGACGCGTTCTTTCTGCGAGACTCCCATGATCCAGCGTGGCAAGCGCCGTTGTGGCTACAAGACGAAGCTGTGGCACGAACTCCAACTCCAGCCACACGGTAGGGAGCTCGGTGAACTCCATTGCGCTCGGTTCCTGCTGCGGATGCAAGATGGATTTCAACGTTCAAGAATCGCTCGCGATCCTGACCGGTTACGGTTAGAGAGCTGAACATGAGCCGATGTCGAGCTCATGGGTACTAGTCATCATCTCCTAGAACGGCTTCTTACATCAATCGCTCGGACGTTACGTCGACTGCAACTCCCTGACCCCAGCACCACTCAGCCGAAGCTTTACGCTTCTCTGCATGGGGTCGTTGGGAAGAAATCGTCGATCCAAATCAGAGCTATGTATCAAGCTAGTGGATGCTGGATAGCGCAAGATGCACAGCCCTCTACACCGTGGTATCATCAGACGACGACGTTGGACAGTTCGGATTTACTTGGCGAAACTCCTCTGACGTACATCTAAGAAAGCGGGGGGTCCGTCTTTCATCCTCCCGCTCCCGGCCAGTGATGTGATTCAGAGATTTAGGGCTTGGGCTAGGCTCTGATATGATATCAGCATCGTAGGGCTCTCGAGATTTGCCGACCCGGTCAAGGCCAAGAACTTGACCGGTTGCAGATCTAGAGGGGATTAAATCGTGTCCTTCTTGCTAGCTCTGTCCAAGACGCAACGGCCGATCTTTTTCAGCAGCTCCACCCCCTCCCTCAGGCAGACGAACAGGTACCTTCACTCGGCGTTCCATTGGGGATGGCGACGTTGGAGAATACTGGGCTCCCCCCACGCTAATTTCACACTTTCGAATGACGTATGATGAATAGCATGGGCAAAGAAAAGGCAGAGAATGTACGAAGTTACATAGACCTGATGTAACGGGAAATTCCGTTGACGTGTGTGTCACTCCATCAACAGGTGGGTGATGGTCGTGACAACATTCTTACCATAATTGCTCTACTCCATCACCTAGGCCCAATGAATGAGGATTCAGACTGCGGTTATCCTTCACATGCTCGACCCAGCCCGTAGCGAGCCTGTAGCCCGAGGCCTCGAGCGAGAACTCAACGAGATCGAAACCTCACGAGAACGTCTCCTCGACTCATTCACTCTCATTTGTAAGATAGGGAACGATAGGGGAAAAGGGGTGTTGGGCTCGCCGAGCACGCAGCAGTGGACAAGTCCCGCCGTTCTCGGCGTCTAGCGCAGACGGCGGCGGCATTAACCGAGCTCAGCCGACATATGGCCTGGAAGAATGGAGATGTGTCGCAGAGCTTATTTGCCCCGAAACGACGATGTTAGACGAGACGCGTCTCGGTAGCAGAGTTCGGAACACCACTTACATAACACCAATTTCCACTTTCTGGCACAGAGCGCGCGATTGAGGGTCAAAGGGTCAGGGGTTGTCGTCTGCTTTGCTTTTTTTCCCACCCCTTTTTCCGTTTTTTCTATGGTGAAGGTCTTTTTTTTTTAAAAAAAAAAAAAAGGCGCTGCAGCTTGAGGGGTGGGAGCAGCATTCGCCATCCGTTTCTTGTCTTATGAATGTTTTCATTACTGGCATGCATGTGAGCAAATCGAGGCGTGTGAGGAATTAGCACAGTCTGAATGTATGTATGTATATTTTTCGTCCGAGGGCCGTGAGGCCCGTAAAGTCCCCTATTGGGGCACAGGATGTGCTGAGCTAGAGTCTCTAATGCTAAAATCTGCGCAAAGTGTGACGGGAGCGTCTGGAGTGCTGGACCCAGGGTGGGGTCGATACGTAACTAGGACGCACGGGGCAGGCCACAGGGACTATCAACGCGTCTACGCGTCTACGCGCCTGCCCGCTTTCTCTCTTTCCTCTTCATCGTAGTATTCTCGCAATACAGTGGCATTACCTCTTAAGTTGATCTCATCTGGCCCGTGACACAAAGCCTTCGTAAACTGCAGAACAGACCACTATCCAGCATATCATCGGCTCAAAGGCGCATTGTGTCGAGCCTGTTACCCGTCAGCGGGATGACTAGGCGCGGCTATTACACACTCTGAATGAATGGAATTTATTCCGCCTGTAGGTTAGGTGCCCCATTTTTGGCCGTCCAATGCCGCCTTTCCCCCAAGAAAGAATGAGAGGTTTCCCATCGTTGCCTGTCCGGCCCGTCGCATGCCTTCCCGCTGTGCATTCCACTGCGTACACCGGAACAGAAAGTGTTCTATCGTTTCTACTGCGTGTCCACAGTCGCACATGTCCGGTTCTGCTGCTCCAGTCCTGTGCAGGCAGCTGTTGATAAAAGCCATTCCTGTGCGCAGCTGTGAGAACATATCTGATTCGCGTCTCTTCAGTCCATCGTAAAGGGAGCGTGTGTGTGTGTCTGGTACATAGCGCTTTATCAATTCGCTTCGAATAGTTTCCGACCATATCGGGCAGAGTCTTCTGCTGTTGCTGCTGTGCGATCGTCAGTCTCATCCGCGTAGAACCAGCTTGATATGCTGTTTCTTCAGTCTGTGTTTCCTCCGTTCGGTTCTTCGTGTTGAGATCCGTTGTTTGACGGACCAATGGCTATTCCGACCCATTGGTGGCTGGGATGTGGATGTCTTCTTGTCAATGGCTTCCGCTGGTTAGCGCTAGTTTTCTTCTTCTTTAATCAATACAATATGCTCATTTTAACATTCCACTCTTTCTTCCCATGGCGCTAGTGTGAATGGTTGAATGGTTTCCAGCTGTTCCATTGGTATATCCCCGAGTGTCGTTGCTACCTGGTAGAGTGGTGACCGGTGAGCCCTTCTGAACGCTCGTGTGCGGGATGTCATCCTGCGGAGAGGGTTGGTGCCGGGCAATGTGTCAATATCCGTCCACATCTTGATCGCCCTCTTCCAGAACCGTTGCCATTTCAATAGGGTGGAAGTTGAAACTGGTCGCCGGCTAAATTTCGCGGGCGGCAGGATCTGTAGCCTAGTGGGGCTCTTCAGCTAGAGTGCGTGAGTTGACCTAGTTTGTACGGGCAATATCACAGCTTCATGTCAAGGCTAAAAACACAACTATTCCGGATTAGTCCACTGATCCTACCAGAGAAGGTTGTATAAAATGGGGCTCGCAGATCATACAGTCGGCTGGTATGACAAGATTCTGTGAATGCCAATCTGCTGAAGCAGAAGGTCATAGTTTCATTATACGCTTGACAAGCTTCGTTACATTTCCCATGCCTGAGCCAACGTCTTAGATCGATTGTCAATTGAGTACCACAAACTACATCTCTTAAATATCCTATCGAGTTGATATTTGGGTTTGAATCCCACAGCTTGTCTGAGTTCCATAGAGGCAGACCCTGCTTGGCTTCTTATGACCCTGACTCAACTGTTCTAGACTCCCAATGACAGCCAAACTTGACTCCTCGTCTGTTTCAGGATTTCTCATCTGTAGTAGAACTGTGCTGTCGCCCTTCGAGCTCCTAGTAAAAAAGGGCTTGACTCGTGTGATCAAAGGTTTGAAGGTTGGGAGGCAAGCACAAGTGATGGCCGACGTTAATTCCGCAAGGGACCACGATGCTGCAGTGGCGTTCCACCAGGTCTGATCAGACGCGGGTTTGAGCCACTGCATCCTGAGGATCGAGACGGCAACAGTGCTGCGGGTTGAACTGTTAGCGGTGGACCTCAACTAGAAGCTTCAAAGTCTGATAGCTTACAAGAAACCCAGTCCGAAAATGCACATGACGTATACTTTCTGGGTGCGAGGTAGTTGAATCTTCCAGTATATCGGGAGAGGGAGGATTATGATGGCGAAATCGGTGACGATATTGAAGACCCCGTTGAAATACCATAAACTTAGGGTATTCTGAAGGCATTTCCCTTTGATGCTCGGATCCCAGAGAGCCTTAAGAGGAATGCACTGTATGAAGGCCAGGATAATTTGGGATACTCCCCACAACGACAGAAAAGCGATGGATCCCAGATAGACGTATCGCATTCTGGACACTGGCATCAGGCGATGGTAGTGCAGCAGAAAGGTCATTTTGGCCCAGAAGAGGGTCATCATGTAAAAGAGAATGGATACCCAGAAAGCCTAGTGGATAATTAGACGCAATGTGGCCGATGATCCCAAAGCAGTCAACTTACCCTTCGATAGAGTAACAAATTCTCATCTGAGAGTGTCCATTCATGTCTCCCGAGGCCATACCGAGTCACTGAGAGTATTAACTTTTGTTCGGAGAATGAGCCTTGAAGGGGACCACACTCGAGACTATGGTAATCCCGCATCCTAAGATACATACCTGCGAATCAATGGTATTAGCCGAACTGGTTTATCCTGTTTAGTCGCAGTCCGAACTTACCAATGTCATTACAGCAGCCATGTCGTCCAACTCAAATCTCTTGATGAGAGTGCGGCACATAACTCGCAACCCAACCATGAGAGTAGCAATCGAGAGTAGCAACACCACGACCCCAATGAGTACAGGGGCTCTGGTCTCGGAAGCATCGGGGATCGATTCGGAGGAGGCCATGGTTCTCCGAGATAGAAAGTTGAGGAAATGGTGACGGTTGAGCAGCAACTGGATCGGGGTGGGCCACGAAATATCTATCCCGACACGGTGGAAAGATCGATAAGCTCAAACCAAATACATCACTCAAAACCGACTTCGTTAACTCTACATTGCAGATCATCATGAAAAGTGGGAACAGGTTCAGTCTAGAGTGCGGATGACCGGAATGTACGGCACGGTGATCAGACGGCCTATTCCCATTTCAGATTGAAGCGCCGTTGATGCAGGAACGCTCCATGGAAAGGGAGTTTGGCATAAGCCACATTAGCATCGAGATTGAGATCCCTCGGTCGGGGTGAATGGCAGAGAGATTGCCTGGTGCATGGGCCCATCCACAACTGATTGGGGGCGTTCGTGGCTGATCTTATGACCGGATCGGGACGTGGCAAGCAGTTGGCGGTTTTACGAAGGTACCAAAACGGAACCTACAGTCACTATCGAGGACTCTGGACATAACCTGGGAGTCGGGTCCTGGGAAAAGCAAAGCTCCTCGTCTCTTTCTTTGGTGATCAAGTCTGTAACATATAGGAGCATCACAGATTGTGGAAGAATTGTGACGACGTATGCCATTACCCGCTGAGCTCCTTACTTTGAAGATATGCCCCCAAAGGCGGAAACTTACTCGTTGGCAACGGCTTCGTAATTTCGGCTCGGGGAAGCTCACCCGGGCTTGGCCGGATTTCGCCCCGAGGCGCATCCTCTTTACGAGCATGGTTACACATGGCGTCTAGACTAACGCCACAGCCAGTGTGACGAGGGTCTAACCTCGAACACGGACACAGACTTATGTCCTGTGTATTCCCATTCCTTGTTGTGAAGTGAACATTAGTGTCTGAATGCAGCTTGAATCTGCACTTTCTTCACCCACTTGCCAACTTGCCAGCAGGAGCTGCCTAGTCCAGCCTGATGACAGGTTACTTTATGGTGACAGGTAACGGATGACTGACCGAGATAGATATGATTGGGACACCTGGCTGTGATACTACCCTGAGGCTTGAGTCGAGGCTGAATAGCTGCATAATTATCATTGAATTTGCCTGATGTACATTCAACCTGGGCTGTGCTTGGTTTGCTATTATGCGAGAAATAAAGCCTCGGTCCTGCACGCTTGATACTGACTTTTGTTCTTCGCAAAAATCCCAGACAAGAACATTTGGCAACAATGGCGGCTTGTTCGTACTGCGGTCTCGGAACATCTACGCTATGGGTAGATTTCTAAAAACCATTCTACGGTTCTCTAGGCGCCGATCAGTCAGGATGTGGCTTGAAAGTGCAGCCGCCGGTAACTGCTCTTTTTGTGTTCCTATTACCTCACCGTGGTCGGGATATCTCTGATTTGTTGACTTTTATTTGGATAATATCTCGTCGACGAGCGATCTCGGCTCTAGCCATCTGTTGATCACAAACGGGACCAGGTAACGATCTTCCCTTCTAATCATAACCGGACATACAGCTGATATCATAGGGAATGACCCTGCAAATCCCTATTTAGGACCATATCGTGTAATTTAGAGACGAGACCCCTTAGCTTGCATACAGAAAGTCAAGGACTGGCTACAACACTGTCTGAATTACCACGAAGTGCCGGAACATAATGCTGATGCTTCCCACCAAAGTCGTCGGCATTCGTGGATCAGAGCCACGACTAAACATTTCATCTGGCCGCACGGCTCGATATGTTGCCTTCATCTACTTTGGGGAGATCGCAATAAGCCAGAGTCAGACATGTACCAAGCGTTGCCTGTAATTTAATAAATTACACGCTTTTCGTCCGTGTGCAGTCCCCCTGTCCTACATCCCTCCATCTCATGTTGGAGTACGCGGCAGGGGCTGCATAAGAAATTGACAAGGAGTTTTGCAACATTGGCTCCTATCGTCCGCCGCACTGGAGGCCCACCGCGCTTTGGAGAAACCCCACACCTGTAATCTGTATGCCTGATGCATACCTGATGCCTGAAATGGGTCTGCCTGCGGACGCGAAATGACGATGGATTTTTTTCCGGTACGTCTGCGAGACGTATAGTCAGGTCGTGGGTCACGACTGAGGAGTACATTCGTCAATTTCAGCGGCTCAAAGGTACGGCTGATGCGTCGCCCGGTTCTGGCTGCTGCCAAACGTTCACGATCCCTGCGATAGCCATCTTATACTGTCAAACCACCAGTTCAGAACCAGAAATTTCCGGAGGAGACCAATACCACACCTAAGAATCCCTTCGACATGGGAAGGACTTCCATCTCTTTCCGGGCGATCAAGGGGAAGGCGAGTAGCAGCACGACGAAATCATGTCATTGAACGCTGATGGTCCCGTAAGCCGCCGAGCAAGTTGTGCACTCACGGCAACGTAATTTCTTAATTTTTACAGAACGTTAAAGAGACAGAAGGGACCTGCCTACAGGTATCGTCTGGCTTTCCGCACGTCACCATTAAGCATTCGCCACCAATGGACAACGACGACGACAGGTACCTCTGGTTGCGCAGCTGACAGTTGAGCCTGGCTGGTTCAGTGCTCAAGCCGCATCGACACAACGAACCCTACGCTCTCATGGCAAGGTGGAGACACAGCTGGTAGAGAGGAATGATTTGGTGCGGGAGTATGAGTGAGTATTCATTGGTACTCAGTAGTACTGATAGTTGAAATGAACTCGAGGAGCCGATGACTGGTCGTCGCCCAAGCAGCCTTTCCAATAGACTCGTTCGCAAACGCCTCTTCTGGTGCCTTTGCTCTACCCGATTGACCCTGGGAATTTGATGGTTGACATTCACATGCTAGTTCAATCTCAGGCGTCAGAATGACGCGATGGCAGGATGAAGCCGATTATTTAAGGGAGAAAGCTGGGATGAACAAAGCTCTCCATTTTGAACCGGACATGTTAATCATAGGATATATACTGAATCAGTCCAAATCGAAACATCACACATCAAAATGCCGAAACACGATATGACAAAATCCGATTCCTCTCGGATCCAATCATCTCAGGTGCGGACACCTAACTAAAATGCAATGGATGCGCTGACACAACTACGCAGGCGAAGAGTGGAGGAGACATGTCTTCCGGTGGTTTTGCTGGACGAGCTCAGTCTGCTGGAGACCGTTGGCCTACCGGACACATGGGTGGTGGCTCCTCCAACAAGTCTTCTTCTGATGCCACTGGACAGGTGGGACAGGTGGGGCAGAGTGGTGTGGGTTCAAAGGGCAAATGATCGCGCGATATCACTGTATAAGCAGGAAGGTAGGCATGGACGGTATCGTTCGTGATACCCTGGGCAACATGTTGAGATCCGTGTTTTAACGGATCAATTACTATTCCGATCCATCGGTGGATGTCTTCTTATCAATAGCTTCCGCTGGTTAGCGCTAGTTGTCTTCTTCTTCAATCAACACAACATGCTCATATCAACACAACAGACCGGAGAAGTGGTGGCTAGGTACTCGATTACGATCGGCTCGAGAGACGATCAGAACGTGTATACGGCAGAGCTGGAAGCTATGGCGATGGCGCTAAGATGCATGCCGGATGGACTTCAACATCGAGAGTTGACTGTTATGACAAGCAGCCGATCAGCATTGGAAGTGATTGCATAACCGCGACGGCAGTCGGGACAATGTGCCGTTAAAGAGATCCACAAGCACGCTGAGCGACTCCAGAAAAGCGGCAACATCGCCAAGATGCTGTGGGTACCATCTGGAGACAGCGACTTCACCATGGGCTGCGAGGCAAAGGCGGAAGCTGGAAGAGCTGCACGAGGAAAACACAGACCGAAGAAAGCAGCGTGTCAAGCTCGTTCCACGCCGAAGCATGGTCGACTGGGGTGAAGTGCTGCTGGCGGCAAGGCTTGACAGGGGACGGTTGAGCCCGCCCTTGACTACCATTCCAAAAAGAATGGTCGCCAACGGACTTGTGAGCGGTTCGGGAGAGGCGGAAAGGTTTGCTGGGACTGGATGGGTTGTTTTTGAAGGACGTAAAGTAAGTGCGCTTGCGGTGGCTGGTGGCCTGGTTGCGGGAGCCGACGACATTCGAAAACATGTCCGGTTTGAGGGGGAAGCTCAAGAGGGTGTAGGAGGAGTACGAGGGGTTGGAGGCAGAAAAAGCAGAGTCGAAAAGGGTGTTGCCTTCAGCGAGGCGCTTCTGTCGTATCTCCTCTTCGAAATTCGGTTCTATGGTGTCGAGCGTGAGGTCTTCCCAGCCATGCTTGGTCTTGAACCGGGCGAGGGCGAGGAGGCTTTGCAAGCGGCGAGCAAGCTACGGGTTGGAAATAGAATGTGTTAGCATTCATGCCGTTTCTTTCTTCCTCTGACAACCATCACCAACCTTGGAAGAAGTGAATGCCCGTCGATAATAACTACAATGATGGAGTTGAGAGATGGTTCGTTTGCATCCTTGAGCTTACCTTGCTCAGTTCTGCACGCTTGAGGATGCCATCGATGACATCGTCCGGCTTCTTCCGCAGCGAGCTCATGGTCTCATGCTTGTCTGGCTCCTACTGTGCAGCTCTTGTTCCTTGTGCCATCCCTCTATTTCTGTTCGAATCGATGGTGGTCGACGAGCGTTTCGGGGGAATTGGGTTGTCGAGACGGATAACGGTTTGGGCGAAAGAGGTGTGTGTACGCATCAAGGTCTGGGTTGATCCCAAAGTGCTGGAACCAAAGTGGGAAAGGGGTTGATTGAATGGCTGATCGACAAGCACGGATTGGTGGATTAAATTCGTATCCAACCGGATCAGATATCCGGGGAAGAGACCCGTACGAAGAGCCAAACTGGGAAGTTGAAGGTGGGGCCAAAGTTACGGCGGCGTGGTCTCACATGACTCCCGAACACTGGAACGAGTTGGAACCGGTTGGATCCAAACCCAATCAACTGGACCTCTCAATTGGCTGGTTGCTAAGCACGGGGAGCGAGATCTCAGTTGAGTTGGACCCACAGTTGGAGGATCCAACGGCTCCAACGATTGGAAGTAGTTGGTTGATTACGCACTCTGATCCTTCCCAGCTTCGAGAGCGGCAGAGGCAGCTATCGCAGCGAAACCGTCGCATTCTCCTAGGATGTGCTGCTGATCGTGTTGATTCAATTGACAGGGAGCGACTGTTGAGAGGAGATTCACGGTAATCTCTGTGATATGGCTCACTTCAGCCCACTGCTGTTATTGGCAAGGATTTCGGCAGCGCGTAACGCTGAAGTTATTCGGATGCGCGGTGGTGCATTGTCCAACTCCGCCGCCGCTACCCACAGATGGACAGCTCGCTCAGAATCGTCAGGGTTACCAGTCCGATTGAACCTAGTCCGAAGGAGAGCGGCCAGGTTGCTCAGCATGGCTGCTCTATCCGGGTGATCGTGAGGTATCGCTGCCACAGCTTCTTCGCCTCTCACGATGGCCATTTGCAAGTCGTTAAGATCATCCATCCGCTCGAACCTGGTCGAAAGGGAATTGGCCAGGTTGTTCAGCATGGCTGCTCTATCTGGGTGATCGTGAGGTGTCGCTGCCACAGCTTCTTCGCCTCTCGTGATGGCTATTTCCAAGTCGTTGAGATCGCCCGTCCGCTCGAACCTGGTCCGAAGGAAAGCGGCTAGGTTGCTCAGCCTGCCTGCTCTATCTGGGTGATCGTGAGGTGTCGCTGCCACAGCTTCTTCGCCTCTCACGATGGCCATTCGCAAGTCGCTGAAATCGCCCGTCCGCTCGAACCTGGTCAAAAGGGAATTGGCCAGGTTGCTCAGCCTGCCTGCTCTATACGGGTGATCGTGAGGTATCGCTGCCACAGCTTCTTCACCTCTCGCGATGGCCATCTGTAAGTCGTTCACATTGCCCGTCCGCTCGAACCTAGTCAAAAGGGAAACGGCTAGGTTGCTTAGCATGCGTGCCCTATCCGGGTAATTGTAAGGTATCGCTACCACAACTTCTTCGCCTCTCGCGATGGCTATTTGCAAGTCGCTGAGATCTCCCGTCAGCTCAAACCTGGTCCGAAGGAAAGCGGCTAGGTTGCTCAGCCTGCCTGCTCTATCTGGGTGATCGTGAGGTGTCGCTACCACAGCTTCTTCGCCTCTCGCTATGGCCATCTGTAAGTCGTTGAGATCGCCCGTCTCTTTGAACCTGTCCCAATGACGATGGGCCTGGTCAACTCCAGCCTCTTTAGCTCCATCCATTGCCTCTGTAGCCATGAACATCGCTTCGTCAAGGTCCTCCCAGGAACGAGTCTGCAGAGACCTTTTAACTTTCATTTTGATCAGATCCATCCATCTGTGCGGTCGGTCGGGGTGAAGACCTTGCGTGATAGTGAGCATCACTTCGGCGTGGAGGATGGCTTCGTCAAAGTCCTCCAGCGAACGCGTACGCTCGTGTTTCTTCATCAGCATTACAATAAGATTCCTCAGTCGGGGAGCGTAGTCTGCTTCATCGATGTGTGTAGCTGTCACCGCTTCCTCGGCTCTGTGAATCGCTTTCTGAATGTCGTCCACTGCACCAGTCTTCGAGAATATGAAGTAGTAGACGCTGCTAAGTAGCTTGACTTGTCCAGCGTCATTCGCTGGATTTTCTTCCAAAGCGCCTGCGAATTCATACAATTGCTCCAGATCCATATCAAAAATCGATAATTCGGCGTCGGTAGGCACATCCAACTCCTGATAGTATTGCAACGTCGTGGCCACTAAGTCGATTCCCGGGCCGGGACTTCCTGAGGCAGGGAGACTTCTCACGCTAGTGCTGGCCCCGGATACGCCTGCCGAAGCACTGGACTGTCGTTGAACGATGTCGTGGGACCCCAGAGGACGGACCACCTTGGCCAGGGCCAAGTTAGGAGAGGGGTCCATCTGAGTGGAATCTTGGGCATGATGAATGCCAGTCGGATCCCCATCCCGGCCAGGTTCTGAGTTGATAGGAGTCGGGAATGTCGCTTGATTGTAATGTGTTTGCTGAGCCGTCTCGCACGTTGGGTTTCCGATATGCTCCAGCGGGTTTGGCTCAGGAGATATGGACACCTGGGCCGAAGTTTGTCCGTGACTGTCGCGGGTCGGGGGGAGGTCGTCTTGGCCCACTTCTGGACTGAGCTGAGCTCTCCTGCGTGCTGCGTCCAGCTGGCGTTCTAGGTCCCTGGCTCTCTCTGCCAGGTTTAATTCTTCCAGTTCTCGCCGCAAGCGCGCTTCCCTCTCCTGAAGGGTCTCTTCCCCCGCGTTTCGAGGTTCTGACATGGCGAGCGCTTGGTAGTATTGGCGTGGCTGTCGCAGATATTAGTAAGTAAACGATACCGGGGAACTCGGGTTTTATACTCTTCCCGTGGTGCCTCAAGTGCTTGTTGAAGAATTTCGCGAAGGTGTTTGCTGAGCAAGGGAGTTGCTGAAATGAGAGGCCGGATAAAGGATAGAAGAAGATAGATTGACTCCTCGTGTGGCGGCTTAGCGCCCGAATTTTCATAAACCTCTAATACACCAATACCCTGACCTTAGTTAGATGACTAGAAACCCCTCCTAGAAAAGAAGGGGCCGGAAGCATCCTAGATAAATCCAATCATCAGATTCAGGATCCACACCGGATTGAACAGTAATCCCTGGATTGAATGTGGCTGCGCCGTATCCAACAGGAGGCACAAGCGTGAACATGCCTGCTTTGATGAGCGACTGCCACATCCCCGCTCATGCATATTCCCCGTGCATGTAAGCGCCAAGGATCATCCTATGAAATCTGCTGGCTGCAACGCGAAATCCTCGTGCACGACCAGCGGCATGTCAGAGTTTGCGAATGAGGTTGTGGCTGCATGTTACTGTGTCGATCTCCAGTGAAATACTGCAATCGAGGTGTTCGCGACTTTCCAATGAAGCCATGCAGCTTAGCGACACGTCGAAAAGCCAATGCCGAGTCTCACCGAGTCATTTCGAAGGCTGGGGAATAAGCCTGGTTCCACGCCCACACATTCCCGCAGAGTCCGGTGTGAGCAGCCGGAAATTCGACGAACTTCTCACGGGGAAACAGCCTACATATGGCTCCCTTCAAGCCAAGCAGCACTAGAGGCGCGCCTACAACCAGTCAACAGTGCCGTCGCATCTCAACACAAAAGCGAGCAGCTCCGACTGCTCTTACCAGCACACCATCCTACAGACTTCGATCACATAACCTTTCCGAGTCATGGTGTTCTAGCCTCCACCGCGGAGAAGCTCAATCTGCCGAGATTGAACAAGGTTTTGACTCACCGTAGCTCGCGGGTCGGCCCATACCGCTTCGTCCACGGCACGGTCGTGTACCCAGCCTTCTCGCTGGACCCGCTCGTCAGCGACAGGCTGTCGCTGAGGTCGAAACTTGAGTGGAGCGGGATGGGCGCCGGCATGCCCGCTGCACCAGCGATCACAGCTGCGGCCACGGCCACGGCCACTGTGAGGCCAGTTTCGTGGTGGCTGCACCAGCTCCACCGGCGGTCAGCGCCTTGAACCCGCACATGGGGAAGACGGTGCTGCAACGGCGCTTGGATTCCTTCTCTAACCAGATGCATATCCTTGGCCTCCTTGCACGCGGCGCCGAAGTAAGCGCTAGCGTTGCGCAGCTGGTGGATGACGCAGAGTGAGGCGGTTACAGTCGTTGAGGAGGGTGCGGGCCGAGGGTGTGACCGAGAGCAGCTTGAGAAGGCTCAGCTCTCGTCGTGCGGGCGCGTAAGCTGGAGGACGTCGTGGAAGTTCTGGACGCATTGAGTGATACGTCTGGGCGTGATGAGATTGAGATTTGTGGCGTCTGACGATGTGTCTCCCCTTAGAGGGAAGGCTAGCAGAAGTCTTGGTCGGGGTGCTCAGGGTTCACGACGAGGCAGCCAAGGTCGATGGACTCTCGGGGAATAGGGCGGTTGAGCAGGAGACTTGTAAGTGACATTGTGTCTAGCGGTTATGTCCAAGCTACATACATTCAAGGCTAGGCGAGATGTCGGCGTCTTCCTTGCCGGCTGATCCAGCTCGAGTCGTCCTTCCAGGCAATCGCGGCATCAGCTATATAGAGAGTGTGACGTTGACGGCGAGATCTTCGCTCCGTCTGGCGCGGCCTCAAAGGACTACATTGGGCTGAGACTTGCTAGGAGTGTAGCTGGGTCGCCATGTACCCAGACTTCGTCCTTTGCAGCGTCGGGTGCCTGCAGGAGCACCCGGAAGACAAAACAGACGACAGCGGGAGCGACGGCTGATAACGAATATGCTCTGTGCTGAGGATGTTGTCAACAGTCACCACTATAGGAGCAGGCCGATTGACTGGTGGAAAATTAACGGTAATCGGTACCTACGACTGTCTCTGATGGCGGTTGATATGCTCACCATCCTATCGTCATCCGCAGAGAGCGAGACGTTCAGTAGTGCAGGACGTATGATGGCACCAATGCGAAACCGGCTGAGGAGGGAGATAATGACGATGGCTCAATGCATTCGATCGTGGAGTAAAGCTGGGATCTACACGCCCTCACTACCGCTATTTAGAGCCTCAGTGCTAATTGCGGACATTGACGCTGAGATAACGGGTGAACCCTCATTTACGGCTGGCAACAGTCATGCTACTGGCGGCCGCTATCGAATAGGTAGGGAGGCAATACCAATCAAAGGAAGTCGATAAGTAACTAGTGCTGCTTCTTTGGTGCAGGACAACCTCCTTGAACCCGTCTTGTGGATGGCTAAGGTAAGTGTTGGTGTGGATCCGACCGTACAATCCGGGTTTAGCCACCGTGTCGCATATCAAGCCCCGGCCCCACTAGAGCAGCTGCCGTCGAAATGAGGCAAGGATCACGATCATCGTGAACTTGTTCACGATGAGAGTGAACGACCACAATTAGCGTCAAGCAGCAGGCTGCTGCCTAAACAGCCAACGCTTTCATTTGTGTATAAAAGAGCTGCACGGCTCAGTGCATCTTGGCATTGAGTTCTTGCTCCTTAGATAATTCTCATCAATTGACCGATGCCAACAATGATCCCTGTGGAGCCAATTGTCTGACAGTTATGAGCCCGGTAGCACTTTAGGCGCTCATCATAGCTGATTCCGACCGTTGTGCAAGGACACTTGCACGACGCCTATCACCACACATCACATAACGGATCCGAATCCTGCCACAAGCCTCATCTGCTGCCTGCCTGCCTGTCGGCCCCTTCTTTTTTGCTGCCCAATACCAAGCGTTTCCAAAGATGACAGCCAAGTCCGAAGTTGCGCTCTCCAGACCGTCCGAATGGACTGCCTGGTACGACGATTTCGTCTCAAGGGCTGAGACTTCCAAGATCTTCGACTTTGTCGATCCCGATAAGGATGCTCCGATCCTGGAAGAACCAAAGGAACCCATGACCTCTGAAGAAATGCTCGGTCTACTCAACAAGGCTGCCTACAAGGCTTGGACACACGCAACCCAGCAGAACGCTGCGGTCGCCGGACCAAGACCAGAGCCGGCTACGGACCTGACCGATGGTCAGTGGACTCGACTCACTCGCCTGCAGTCAGAATACAAGGTCCAGCTCGCGACCTTCGCCAACAGGCAGCGTGCCTACGCTGAACTCGCTGTTTGGGTTCGATCAACCGTCGATAAAACCTATCTCGGCAACACGACTTCTAAGTCTGACCTTCGTACTATAGTCCGAGACCTGAGATCAAGCCTTGCACCCTCCGAGGACGAACAGAAGGAGGAGGCACGGTTAAGATACAGACAGGTCCTGGCCCAGACTAAGAGGGTCAAGCCGGAGGACTGGCTCGTGGCTTGGAGTAAAGCCAAGCTAGAAGGCGAAAGGCACAAGATCGCTGAACTGGAAGGACAGTCTGCCATCAATGATTTCCTCGCTGCGACTTCTGCCTTTGACTCAACTTGGGCAAGCCAGCAGAAGGTTCAAATCATGAACAGCAAGAAGTTCGGCCTCAAGATGGATGTCACACTGCGCGCGTTGGGCGAACTCTTTCACGAACAGGTTCGAAGCACCAGAATGACCAGCAAGCTGACCGACAGCGTGTTTGCCGTCTCTGATGCAGCCCAAAGCCACTGTCCGTGTGGACTGCCGTCGTCCAAACATCGGTGGAAGCCCGTTGATTGCGCCGCAGTGCAGATCGCAACCAATGGCGAGTCCAAGGATGGAAGACACGTTAAGTCCAGCCGCGTCAAGACCTGCAAGGAAGCTCTGAAGCAAGCCAAGTGGAAGAACCTTGTCGACACAGTCAAGGGCTCGGCAGCGACCGCCAAGTCGGACCAACCAGAAGACAAGGGGAACCCACGTAAACACGGAGACTTTGCTGGCTTGACCATCGATGCCAACGGCCTCTCCAGTGGAACCTCCGATTCAGTCTTTGCAGCCCTACGCGAGAAGCATCCTCTTTACAATTCGACGATCTATGACTGTGGAGCAACTACTCATATCGTTAATGATAAGAGTCTGCTGACTGACGTCCGCGAAGCTGTGGAAACCGACTATGTTATGATCGGCGAAGGTTCCTTGAAGGTCGAAGCACGAGGCATCCGAAGGATGGAAAACGTGCTGGATGGCGAAGACGGAAGAAACACGCGCGCTCTTGTCCTCCTTGACGTTGCGTATGTGCCAAGATTCCATACGAACATCATCAGCGCGAAGAAACTTGCAAGGAAGGGATTATGGCATTGTGGGTTTGATAATACGCTCCGAATGGGCACCTACGACGACAATGATATTCTCTGTCGTCTCACAGACCAATACGACCTCGATGTAGTCGAATACAAGCCAGTTTCCCGCTCTTACTTCAAGCTTCCACAATCCTTGATCTCCGTATTCAACGCCTTCCAAGATGTATTTTCCTCTTTCCAAGCGGACCGCCTCAAGCCGAGACGACAAAGAATGGCGACTTCAAGGGTTCCGGCTCCACCGCGACTAGATTCTTCCGAAATATGGCATCTTCGCTCTTGCCACGCAGGACCACAAGCACTTGAACAACTTGTCTTACAGACCAAGGGAGTCCGGATCAAGGGTCCGACTACTGTTCAATGCACGGCCTGCGGCACTGGCAAGGCGACCGAGATTATCTCCCGCAGGGAATCACCAAACCGGTCAAGACAACCGTTTTACCGGATCTTCATCGACATCTTCGAGTTCCCTGCGGCATACAATGGACACCGCTACGTTCTGCTTATCACAGACGAATTCAGCGGCATGATGTTCTCCTGGTCCTTGGCTTCAAAGACGGAAGTCAGCAAGATCATCAAGAACTTTGAGGCCCGAGTCAAGCGACACACGGGTGCATCGATCTGCAAGATCAGAATCGACAACGAAAGGGCCGTCATTAATCTACCTTTTCAAAGAGACTCCGAGTTTCAGATTTGGGCGACAGAGGTAGGAATGGAGATTGAACTTCCGCCGACGCACACCAAAGAACCGACTGGTGGAGCGGAACGACCTGGTGGAATCAATCAGCTACGAATGCGCTGTATGATTGGCCTCCTTCCGCAAGATCTCTGGCCAGAATTCTACCGTGCAGCCGTTTGGATACATAATATCCTTCCCAGCCGCAGGAACGAGTGGATGTCACCCAAGGAGAAGATGGACCGTTGGTTTCACCAGCACTTTCGATGGTATAGACCACCAAACGTCGATTTTGATGCAACAAAGGACCTCCGACCAGACTGGCGCGGGATTTATGCGTATGGATGCAAAGCATATCCCTTAAACAGCCGCTATAAGGCCGGGAAAGACATCAATCAGTTCAAGCTTGGCCCACGAGCACACGTTGGATATCTCGTTGGTTATCATGCTAGCAATATCTATCGTATCTGGGTCCCCAAGCTCAATCAGGTCATCCTGTCCCGAGACGTACGATTCAATGAAGAGGAATTCTTTGACCCAGAGAAAGAAGAACAGCTCGAGACGGAAGCGGTCGTGGAATACAGACCAACACTGCAGGCGTTGGAGCCACTTCCTCGGCGAGACTGGGACACGATCTTGGACGAATTTCTCTATGAGTTCGATGACCACATCTTGGGTTTCAACCCAGACGGTTCGAACTCGGGGGTGGAAGACGCTAGAGGAGCCACTTCAGGTGCTGCAGACAGCACGTCACAGCCTGTACAGCCTCTATCGCAAAGACTTCTCACACCTCTGGGCGAACCACCAATCCTTCCGACGCCGGACCCAACACCACAGCTGGTCAGTAGGGACGCCTCACCAGCTTTCGGGTCAACCGGCTCGAACACTTCAACACCAGACCCGCCGTTGCAAACAGACCCGAATTCACCTGCCCAACGGTCCGTGGCTGGTCCAGACAGTGACCTTGACGAATATCATGGCCCTCCGATGCAAAGATCAGCTGCCCCATCGCCAGACAGCCGATTCGAAGACATCGAGCCAAGTCATGCCATTCCAAGTTCAACTGAGTCACGCGATCTTAGTCCTGAAGGAGTCACCCGGGACACGATCGTAGTTCAACCGCTGAACCCACGCCGGCGACCTTCCCCAGAAGGCAATAGCATGCAACCGGACAAGCAGCCGTCAGGTGACCAAACAACTCCTGAAGCTCGCGGCACAACGCGCACACGCCGCAGCCAAAAGGAACTCTACGGTGACCAACCGACTCGCAAGAGTGACCGGACACCAAAGCCAAATCGGAAGTATGATGATAACGTGCACAGCGTTTTCACTACCCAGCTTCCAACCGATCAACATCCAGAGGGAAACCTCGCAACATTTCATAGCGTCTTTCTCGCCGCAGCCTCCAAGACGGCACGAGATCATCGATTTCACCGGGATGAACTTGTACGACTTCCCAAACGATATCAGGATCTAGAAGACCACCCAATGGGCTCAGAATTCAAAGCAGCCATAAGAAAGGAATTACACGATCTCCTCCGACGAGGCACCTGGAGACTGGTCGAACGCGATAAAGCTCGTGGACTACCCCTTCCGCTGAAGTGGGTATTCACCTATAAATTCGATCAAGATGGCTACCTCCAAAGGTGCAAGGCTCGCGTCTGTGTCCGTGGGGATCTCCAAGATGACGATGGCGGACTGGAAACTTATGCCGCCACGCTTGCAGCAAAGACCTTCAGGATCATGATGGCAACAGCGGCACGATTCGATCTCGAGATTCGACAATTCGACGTTGGGAACGCATTCCTCTACAGCGACCTCAAGAAGGACCAACCCGTCTACGTTCAGCTTCCCAAGGGATATGTGGAACTTGGTTTCCTGAAGCCAGGGGAAACGTCAACCATGATCGCGGAACTCGACAAGGCCCTCTACGGTCTTCGCGAGGCTCCACTCCTTTGGTATAACGAGATTTCTGAGGCGCTCAAGGAAGCAGGGATTGATCGCACGGATGAAGAACCCTGCGTCTTTACCAATGGCAAGATCCTAGTTCTCGTCTATGTTGACGATATCCTGATCCTCAGCCCACGGCAAGAGAAGCAGGTGGTAGACAACCTCGTTCAACATCTCCAATGCAAATACAACCTGCGCGAAGAAGAGTTCAAATGGTATCTTGGCATCAGAGTTATTAGGGATCGACCAAATCGGAAGATCTACCTCTGCCAAGACGCTTACGTTGAGAAAATCGCACGAAAATTCAAGCTCTGCGATTCAAAACTTCGAGTGCCATCGATCCCGATCACAACGATCCCTCTTGTCAAATATGACGGACAGGCCACCAAGGAAGAAGTCAAAGCGTATCAAGAACGCGTTGGGTCTTTGATGTATATCGCAGTTATGACCAGACCGGACATAGCGCGAGCAGCAGCCCAGCTTGCAAGGTTCTTGACAAACCCATCGCCTGAACATCTTGCTGCAGCCAACCAATGCATTCGTTACCTCTACGCGACGAGATTCCTTGCCATCATCTATGATGGGATGCACGCAGGAGAGGCTCTTGTGATCGCAAGTGATGCGTCATTTGCAGATGATATCGAGACCCGACGCTCATCGCAGGGATATGTCATGACACTGTTCAACGGACCGGTCGTATGGAAGGCTGGTCTCCAAGACACAGTCACGACTTCGACAACTGAAGCAGAAATCTTGAGCCTAGAGAGAACAGCCAAAGAGAGCTACGCCCTAGACCGCCTTCTCAGGGATATCTCTCTTGATCTTGGACCACTTAAGATATACTGCGACAATCTTCAGTCGATCCGACTTGTGGTTGAGGAGAACCAGAGAATTACGACGAAGTTGCGACATGTTGACGTCCAGAACATGTGGCTGAAGCAGGAATTCAAGAAAGGTAGATTTCTGGTGGAATACCTCAAGACTGATCAAATGCCAGCAGACGGCTTGACGAAAGCTCTGTCCAGATCTAAGTTTGAGCACTTCCGCTCAATGCTGAATTTGGTCGATATCAAGAGGGAGGTGGGCTTGGGAGACCAAGCTATGCAATAGGATGATGGTGATTTTATGGCTGGTTGTGATAGCTTCTAGCAGCGTCGACTTGATCACTCAACGCTGGGGGGTGTGTCGCATATCAAGCCCCGGCCCCACTAGAGCAGCTGCCGTCGAAATGAGGCAAGGATCACGATCATCGTGAACTTGTTCACGATGAGAGTGAACGACCACAATTAGCGTCAAGCAGCAGGCTGCTGCCTAAACAGCCAACGCTTTCATTTGTGTATAAAAGAGCTGCACGGCTCAGTGCATCTTGGCATTGAGTTCTTGCTCCTTAGATAATTCTCATCAATTGACCGATGCCAACAATGATCCCTGTGGAGCCAATTGTCTGACACACCGTCCCGATTTACACCTAATTTGTAAGGCAACAGCCGACATCGCTGATCACAAAGCCGACTGCGGCGTCTCCCCTTTTTCTAGCTAGTCAGATCAATCATAACACACAATTCCTATGCATCCTGCCGCGGCTAGCTTTCAATAGGTACATATGTCTGAGAGGAGCACAGCTCCCTATATAGTATCCACACCCCAGCCACCAGCAGATCGGACCATCTTAGTCATACGGTCTCAACATTCCCAACCAGGCCCCCGTGATAGGGGCTCTGCCCCGGCAGCCGCTGTTACTATTCCAGCAATTTATACCTATCTCTCTAGTAGAGAGATGGGTCAGCTACACCAACAGCTGGGTCCGTCACCTGTTGCAGCAGCACGAAGCCGGCTGCCGCAGATTGAAGCCACGGTCGCGGCTGCTAGGTTGGACCCCAACCTCTGTTGCCGAAATCTACATATGGATCGCAATATTGATATATATGCAAATCAACATACAACATAAGATCAAGAGCTATTGGAGAGTTTCTGGGCTAAGGGACATGACTTCCCGGCACCCAATTACTCATTGGATGCCTTATAACCGGTTCCAGCTACTATCTCAGCATATCCGTCTCTTTGACGCCTGGTCTGACCACATACAGCATATGTCCACAACTTTCTGGAACCCAGGCATATCTATTGCTGTAGATGAGTGTATGGTCCGCTTCCTCGGCCGGTCTCATGAGACTACAACTGTCCCTAGCAAGCCGATACCAACAGGCTTCAAAGTATGGGTTGTGGCTCAAAAGGGGTAGTTCCTACGGTGGATTTGGCACCGGCCAGGCCGTAAGTTCGGGCCCATTGGGGTCCAGCCGGCTCGACGGCGGCAAGGACCACAGCTACGACGGAGCCAGCGGCAGATACAAGAGAGGAAGACGATCTATCTGAACCCGACTCAAGCTGTGGTTGTTGCCCTAGTAAGCCTCCTACCAGAATCCACATATCACGTATTTCTCGATAACCTATTCTCTTCCAACAACCTCTTTCGCCGGCTCCGTCAGCTAGGCCACGGAGCCACAGGCACAGCCCGCCGTAACTGTGGCTTACACACCTCCCTCGTCAAGCTGAAGGCTGTAGACAATACAGCTGCCGGCAACCTCGAATTCAACGTCCTCACAGCTACCCCCACCCCAGATGACTTGGTCAGTTGCAAGGACATAGTTAGCCGTATTTCCCTTACTAATTTGTCTTCCGCTAGGTCAATCAGATCGCGTGGAAAGACAACGCCCTCGTGTTGTTCCTGTTAGCTGTGTTCACGGGCGATGAAAGAAGTCACCGCTACAGGAAGAAGCCGACAGGGGACCAAATTCAAGCCCGGCCAATACGGCGTTTCTTTGGTGATGACCACACCAAGCTGATTTCTATCCCGTCTATCGCTGCCGCCTACAATGACGAGATGAACGCGGTAGACCGCGGTGACCAGCTACGGCCTTATTGGGGCCCCAACCGCCGTGTACGTAGGGGCGGCTGGAAGGCCCTCGCTTGGGACTTTCTATTAGAAATAGCCCTTATCAACAGCTTCACTTTATAGCTTCAAGGGCAGCCGCAGTGGAAGCCGTACGATGACCAAGAGCCTTGGCGGCAACGGCTTGTAAATGACCTCATTACAACATACGGCCCGCGGGGTCAGGCACGTAAGAGGTTTCGGACTGGAGACATATTTACGGCGGCGTCACAGCACAATTGGGTTCGAAATAAGAATCCGTCAGGCGAGGCCCGGCCACAACAGCCGTTGGCAGAGGTCAGCGGCAACAGCCGGTCTGTACGGAAATCGCGGTATCGGTGTGAGCAATGCGATGTAGCTCTTTGTAGATCGGGAAATTGCTGGGACTTCTATCACCATATAAAATACTACGTCACCCCATGCACATTGGAGCGGCGATGGGGTGCATGGGGTAGCCTCAGCCGAAGGCTGTGTGTCCGCGGACCGGGAAGCTATTACTACTACTACATTATCTACGTACTAATCCATTGCCATGGCCATTATTGGTATTATGTGACATGTACGGATTCCGTGTGAGCACCTGTCGTTTCCGAAGCTCCTGATCCCTCATCTTCATCTTCATGCCATCCGGGGGAGACCCGTAGACCAGGTGATTACGATCAAATGGTGCATCCAACATCAGACCCTCGAGTGTTTTCACGCGAGAGACAGCCACGTAGCTTAAACCAGTCTGAAAGTCCCGGCAGGACAGATCTGTAACTATCATGTCTTCGGTGATGCTTTGTGACTTGTGCACAGTAATTGCGTAGCACACGATCAGGGGAAACTGGGTGCGAGCGCAGAGAGTGGCCCCGATGAGGAAGTCCCTCTCCACTAGGAGAATCGGGACAATCTTCCTGCTATCAGCGGTGGTCAGGAATACCGGTCCGCTGTATTTGTCAAACTCCATCATGATAACACAGGGAGGGTCTTGGATGGGGTCGGCCCCAGGTGCCCAGCCGATATCGTAAACTGTGCCGCGAGCGCCGTTGCAGAGGCCAACTGGCTGCCAAAGGTTGGACGTCAGCATCAGACGGGAGCCAATGCATATGGGGATCTGCTTCGCAAGGTTGCCCGCCTTGTCATCAGGCGCAGCAGCCGCGCCAGGGCCGACGTTCTTAGCCATGACCCGGATGACTGGCCGGCTGAGGCGGTCGAGGTGATAGTGGTTATATTCGTTCACCCTATCTTTAGTGGCGTATACTCGTAAGGCGTTGATAAACCTTGTGACCTCTTGATCGTCTAGTTTTGCCTGTACGCGGCTGGAAAGGAGCTTCCAGGACTCTACAGATAGTTGAAGCAACCGCAATTCCCCGAGAGCTAGGCGGAATGCCTCCTGATCGTCGCCACGCTGCCGCTGGATAACTTTCAAGAAGACCGATTTATCGAATCGCCTATATGCGTTTCTGCCCTTAATCTCTACTCCCTGAACCTCTTTGTCGTAATAAAGCGGCTTCTGTAGCACAGGGGGAAGCTGAAAGAAGTCACCAACTAAGAGGATGTTCAGGCCGCTAAAGAACTCTTCGTTCTTGTTCGGGAACGCCTCGCGGAGACGGTCATCGATCCAAGATAGCTGACGCAGTCCTAGCATGCTCTTCTCATCAATGATCAGATACTTGATATCTTTAAGCTTCTTCTGGAGCTGGGCTTTATCAATGGCCGAGAGAGGCTTGAAGTCCTTATTAATTGGCAGGTGCAATAGGGAATGTAAGGTAGTGCCCGAAATCTGATTTCCCGCGATGCCCGTGGGTGCGGCACGCCAGACGGGCGTCCCTCTCCTGCCCGTCGCGGCTTGAAGGTGCGCGGAGAGCAGGTTAATAAGATATGACTTGCCAGTGCCGCCTCTCCTATCTACATGGAGTAATAACTGGGAAGGAACCCCTGTTAGGAAGTGGCCCATTACTGTGTCGTACACTAGGCGCTGATCTCGATTTAGGGAATCGCGAGCTTCTAAGGGCTGATGGTCCACGTTGAGATTCTAGGGGTTTTCCGCTTTGCGTTGCTTTGTTGCATCTGATAGGAAGGGTGCATTGTGATGTAAGTAGAAGCTCTTGATTTCTATCTAACTGAGGGCTCGCGGCAGACCTATTTGTAGGTTGCCCTCATAGCTATGATAAGGTTCTCGGTAGACCGGATCCCAAGGGATCCGGGTCTTCGAGACCGGCTTGTTAGGAAGCCGGGTCTTTGAGACCGGTTTATTAGAGATCCGAGCCTTTGAGACTTTATCTTCAGTCTCAACAGTTGATAGATGTGACATACCCCCCCAGGTTGAATGGGGATTCAAACTGAATAGATAGGAAATATAGGAAAATGGCCCTTGTTGGAAGGACGGTTGTTGCGTAGGCTAGGAAAATAGGGATAGGAAATTGAAGGAAAAGACTGATAGAAGGAAATCGGGCTCTGCTAGCCCTCGTCATCTGTCTCGATCTGTGTCTCGATTAGACTCCTGATATCAATAAGTCCTAGCTGTCTGACGAAGAGTTCGAATTTCTGACCAGGCAGGGGCTTGGTCAGACCGTCTGCTAGCATCTCTGCTGTTTTCGTGTATTTGACTTGAAATAATCCATTGAAGTAGGACTGCCGGGCCCAACAGCTGTGGATATCAACGTGCCGTAGGGCTGTTCGGATCCGCGGGATCTGCAGAGTGATGAGCCGGATCGTCTGTTGGTTGTCACACTGAATGACTAGCTGTTGGTCTAGCTGAAGGTCTAGCTGTTGGAATAGCCGTTGGGTAGCTAGGGCTTCCTTAGCTGTGTGTGTGAAAGCAAGGAGCTCTGCTTCTGTAGATGAAGTTGTAACTGTATCCTGTTTCCCGGCTTTCCAGCTAATAGGTCCGCCGAACAGAGTCATGATCATCCCTTGGGACGATTTCCGGGTCTTCGGGTCGTCTGCGAAGGCTGCGTCTGATGCAACTAGGAATTCGAGGTCCTGATCCGTCTGATCGGCCGGGCCCGGGGCGGCTGCTGATCCGGCTGCTGATCCGGCTATTGGAATTGCGATTTGAATGATCGGTATTTGAGAGCTTTGACCGCTGAATTGGATAGCTAGATATCGGGTTGCGTAGAGGTAGATGATGACCCTATCTGCGATCCGGTGATGGTCTTCCGTTGGATTGAGTAAGTGTTCTGCTAGCCGGGCTGCGGCCTTAGCTACGTCAGGCCGGCTGATGACTGCGATGTAGTTGATCGATCCGACTTTCTGCTGGAATAGGATCACCTGGTCCTGCTGGGCTTGATACGGGTTTTTCCGTAGGTCGTTGGTTGGTAGAGGGTTTCCTTTGAAATCGTCGGTTAGCTTGACCTTAAAGCGGGCAGCTGTTTTCTCGATGTATGAGTCCTGACAGAGCCACAGCTTCTTAGCTAGCTTATCCCTTAGAATTCGGATCCCTAGGAACCAGGAAAGGTCCCCAAGGTCCTGCATCTGATACCGCTGTTTGAGCCTATTGATCAGGGTCTCAGCAGCTAGCTGATCCTTTGTTCGATATAGCAAGACGATATCGTCAACGTAGAAGAAGACGGTCAGCCAGCTGTTGTTGCAGATACAAGGGTCTTCTGCACACTGCTGCAGACCTAGCTGCTGGAAGGTCTGAAGGAGGTCTCGTTGCCACAGTAAGGGTGATCTGCGTAGCCCGTATAGGGCCTTTCGTAGCCGTAGACTCCATCCGTGCCGTTTGAATCCATCCGGGCAGCGGATGTAGACTTCTTCGTCTAGTGGGCTGTTGGTGAAGGCGTTGATTGCGTCTAGCTGCCTAGCCTCTAGCTGGAATTTAGCTGCTATAGCCATAAGGACCCGGAAGGACCTTCCTGCTAAGGTTGCTGCATAGGTCTCTTTGTCGTCAAGGGGCTGAAGATCCCCTCGGACACAGAGCCGGGCCTTGAACTTCGTAAGGAACCCATGCTTATCCGTCTTGTATTTAAAGACCCAGGTCGTCGGGATAGGGGTCTTTTTGGCCTGTTCGGATAGAACAGCCTCAAAGGTCCCTTGACCCCACAGGTCTCTCATCTGGATCTCGCAGGCCTGCTTGAATTGGCGGCCAAAGGGGTGATTTTCTAGCTCTTTGAAAGTCCTAGGTTCCGGCGGAAGGTTCCGTCTGTGGAGCTTTTCTTCCCTTCCGTTGAAGAAGCTGCTGAAAAAGCTAGCCTTTCGGATTGGATCGATAGCTGGTTCGTCTGCTGGGCCGGTTCCTTGGCCCCTGATGCGGTCTGAGGCTCGAGACGCAGCAGGCCACGGTCTTCGCGGTCCTCGTGGGCCCCCTCGTCTAGCCGGCTCTGACGTCTGTGTCGGCTCCGGGCTAGGTTGCCTGCTAGTTGGGCTGCCGGGCTGTTCCGGCGGCGTAGAAAATGGAGGATCCGGGCTTTCGGATGGCGGTGCCGTTGTCTGTGGGGTCGGAAGATAGGGATCTTCGTCATCGTCGTCGTCAGAGTCCTTGTCTTCCTGCTCGTTGAGATCTAGATCTTGGAACGCTAGGTCTTCCGGATCCGGGCTGCCCGGACTGTCCGGATTAGCTAGATCGGGTGTGGCTTCGGTACGGTCCGTAGCGTCGTCCGGGTCCGTGTCTTCGGGTCCGTCTGACCTATCGAGGTCATGTTGATCGGGCTGTTCGTGCTGATCAGGGTCATCGAGGGCTACCTCGATCGTTGACCTGATTTCCTCGTCTTCATCACTATCGCTGTCAATGTGGGCTGGAAGCAGGAACCGCACCCTAGGCTGTCGAATTGGCTGAGGGATTGGGTGGTTCTTAGGATCATAGAAGGTTTTCTCGTCGAATGTGACGTCCCTGACCCTCCGGACCTCTGACCTTTCCGGGATCCAGATCCTGAAGATGTTGTTCGAATCGTATCCAACTAGGTAGCCGATTTCTGCGTGGGCGGCTGTCTTTAGGTCCCGTTTTTGAGTGCTCTTCAAAGCTTCCGTAGTCATTGGATAGGCCCGGCAGCCGAAGGCCCTAAGGTGCGTTAGATCCGGCTGTCTGGAGACGAATCCGGTGTCCTTTCCTTGGTCTTGAAGCCAGGAAATTAGCAGCCCTAAGGGGGTCTTCCAGTCTCGGGCCTGTTGGGGCGATCTGTTATATAGGAAGACAGCTGTTTTCCAACCCTCGGACCAGAGATCGGGCGGCAGGTTAGACCCTAGTAACATAGACCTGTTCTTAGGAGCTATTACCCCCCCAGATCGTTCGGCAGGGCCGTTCTGAGCCGGGTTGTGAGGGCTCGAGGGTTCGTCCTCGATCCCTTCGTCAGTCATCCAATTGATCGATCGGATGCCTAGGGCCCTGTCGTTGTCCCTATGGATCCGGCAGATCCGGAGCCCGTATTGTGTCCGGATGTAGGATACGAAGGCCTGTAGGGCCCCTAGGACTGAATCCTGTGTCTGATCGGATAGAAGATAGATGTGGATTAGGCCTGTGTATTCATCTTTGATCAGCAAGGCAGCCTGTTTTCCGTCATAGCTTGTGTGGAAGCTAAAGAGGTCGATGTAGACCCTCCAATAGGGTCTCGGAGCTATTGTCTGCGGGCTTCGTCGGGAGACCTGTCTGCTAGCCTTGGCAAGGGAGCAGGCTTCGCAGTCTATTGCGATAGGTCCCTTGATACGGACCCCTAGGGTCTGATCCGTAAGATGTTCAAGAGCCCGGGCGTTCAAGTGGCCTAGACGTTGGTGCCAGAGGATGGATTCGGCTGTCTGAGGCGCCCTAGGGTCTTTGGAAGAGGCTGCGGCTGCTGCTAGCAGGCCCGTTGGTCTGCCTTGGTCGGCAGAGGCTGCGGCGGCTGCTGTGGCCGAGATCGGTCTGACCTCGTTGAATTCGATGACTTGTTGGCGATGGTACCGTCGGGTATAGAAGATAGTCTCTATCCCTTGGAAGACGGCCCCTGTTTTCGGGTTCCAGTTGTATCCGGCTAGGATCATAAGATCTAGCGAGACAACGTTCGTGTGGAAACCCGGGATATAGGCTGCCCGTCTGAGCTGGAAGAGCCCGTCTTCAAGCCGTAGGTTGACCTGACCGTAGCCTAGGATTTGCAGCTCGGATCCGCCTGCAAAGATAGGCTCGGGGTTCCTAGAGGGCTGATAGGATGAAAAGCGTAAGAGGTTATTACAGATGTGTGTGTCTGACCCGGAATCAAGGATAAAGGAGTCCCTGAGCGGATAAACCCTCCCTGGAACGGTTATGACGGAAGCCGTAGATAGGATCGTTAGAGCCGGCTGCTGTTCCGGTTGCCGACCTAGCTGCTGACCTTGCTGTTGGTCCGGCGGCTGTGTGGTCTGAAGGGAAAGGCCGGCAAAGGAGCTGCCCTTGATGTAGCCTTCATCCCTGTTGTCTGTAGTGGCCTTTGGGGCCCCTGGCTGGGTATCCCTAGGCTTCTGTCTCTGCAGAGCTCGATCTACCCGTTGTTTCGTAGCAGGGTCTTCGAGCTGTTGATTGATCTGGAATTCTATGTCTTGGTTAGGCTTCCATCCGGCCGGGCGGATAGAAGTAACTAGGTAAGGGCATTTTGAATAGAAATGCTGTTTGCCACAGAGGCAGGGGGTCTTTGGTCCCTCGGATCCGTTAGATCCGGCAGGCTTAGAAGAGCCGGTTTTCTGGAACGTGGAAAAGGACCCTTTCGGTGCCTTCGTCTCTGTAGCCTGTTTTTCGAACAGCTCGCTGATCTCAATACCGTCCGGGATCTTAGCTTCCCAGTCTTTCTTGCCCTTTGATGCCTTATATTGGATCTTATTCATCCAGATATCGGCGAAGGTGAGGTCCATCGGTCTGACAGCTTCTAGGAAGTCTAGGGTTGGTCTGAGACCCTTGGAGTCAGGAAGGCCTAGATTACGGGCTTCCGTAAGGACCTTCTGCCAGCTTGTGACCCAGTCCTTAGTCTTAGTCCGGCCGGGCCCCTTGAGGGCTGTTCGATATCGGTCAAGGACTTCTCTTTCATGGAACCAGGTAGCTGGCTGGATCCGGGCCCGTAGGAGGGCTAGTTCCTTTGCAACGTCATCTTCATCGTCGATGACATCTCGATAGTTGCCGACGGTCAGGATGATCCGGTCTTGGATAGCGGATAGGGCCTTTTGGCGTTTTTCGTAGATTCGGACGTTTTCGAGATACTGTTTCTCAAGGCCATTAAGGTCAATCCTTTGGTCTGGGGTCAGCTCAGACAGCCTAGTCGCATCAGGCTTGATGTCTGCAGCTGTAGGAAAGACCGGTCGGGCTAGGGACTTCTTGTTTTCCTTAAAAGGGTCAATGAAGTCCCAGACGTCCTTCGTAGTAGCCGATTTCCGGATGCTGGCTATCCAGTGTTTCCAATCACTAGGCCCGTTGAGCTTGGCCCAGGAAGAGGCTTCCGTATCAGCAACGCCCATCGCGATAGATGACTGCGAGCAACAGCGGAAGTTGATAACCTAGTTTGGAAGGACTAGCTTGAAGAAGCTAGGTTGCAAGCCTAGGCTAGGAAGGAAGGGAGATAGGTTTGATAAGGGTCTGATGATACAGCTTGATCAAAGAATATCGTCCGCTTCAGCTATAGGCAAACCGGGCTCATAACTGTTGCATCTGATAGGAAGGGTGCATTGTGATGTAAGTAGAAGCTCTTGATTTCTATCTAACTGAGGGCTCGCGGCAGACCTATTTGTAGGTTGCCCTCATAGCTATGATAAGGTTCTCGGTAGACCGGATCCCAAGGGATCCGGGTCTTCGAGACCGGCTTGTTAGGAAGCCGGGTCTTTGAGACCGGTTTATTAGAGATCCGAGCCTTTGAGACTTTATCTTCAGTCTCAACAGTTGATAGATGTGACATGCTTCCAGTAGTCGCCGCTGAGAATGCCGTCGTCGGTATACCGCCCAACATGAGGGGTCCAATCGTAATTAATGTCAATGTCTCGGCGGCCGAGGATGTCGATGTCCTCTTCCTCCAGTGGGCGGTCAGGTAGTATGCGGGCGAGTTCATGCCAGTCCTCCTCCGCAATGGGCTCCTCATGGATCTCAAGCTCAAATTCATCCTCCTCTGCTGTTAATTCGTCTATATCTGGCTCTCCATAATGATCGTCCGCATGGGTATCGTAATGCTGTCTGCAGTGCATGTACGCAGCTATAAAGGAATCGAACTGCTGCCCGCCCATAACGAGCAACTCTTCTGGAGAGCGATGTGGATGAACCATTATCAATTTAATACGGCAGAAGTCGTTAAACTGGGAAGAGGCCTCTATAGATTTGTATCGAGGGAAGTAAGACAGGACTCTCTTCTTCGCTTGAGCAGCGAGTCTCCTCCACGTATTGAGATTGTACGATTGCAGGTATTCGAGATAGGTTATATCCTCATGCTGGTCCTTTCTCTCTAGATATTTCCTGTAGCTGCCGATGGCCTTGTTGACATCTCCGTCCACACGATACGAACGTGCCTGTTGCTCTAACGGACGGCAGTCTACGGTGATAACCATACGGGTGCCTTCTTGCAGCGGAATGTTAAGCAGCAGATGGGAAATCTCCTGCGCCGAGTAATCTCTCTCGGCAATCAGCTTGTTCATGAGGCGAGAGGAGAAGGACAACAGGGGCTGAACGTGCGATGTGTGAGGCAAGACCTGGTCTGCAAGCCTGGCGAAAGACTCGGTCTTCTTCTCAGATTTACTGCAATACTTCGCAGCGTATGTAATAACCGCCTGTAAGCTGGTGCAAGGAGATATGTCGATATTGGCTAGCCAGCCCAGGATAATCGCAGGATTGAAGTTATTCATAAGGCTGTCATTCCGGGCTGCCTCAAAGACATAGTACGACCTGCCTTCCTTCCTAATCACTGCGGCCAGCTCCCGCAAGGCACGAGGGAAGTCAAAACGACACTCCCTCTCTGGATTGGCAACATTAGCCGCCTCGATATCCGCAGCAGCACCTTCCATATCCCTCGCCAGATCACCGGTTCTCTTCCTTACACGCAAGCAGTACGTGGTATTGCACTTATGGCGCTGGCAACGGTTGACGATTTGTGAGAGCCGTAGGAATGTCATCTCTATGCTCAGAGGATCCACGCTCAGGGGATTACCCTCACCCTGAGGCATAGTCCTACTCGGCTCAGGGTTAATAGCAGTGACGTAGAATCCCCATGTGCGTGCAAATACATCACAAGCCGCTTCGTCCTCCATGTCGGCTCCTGGACAATTATCCATCCAGTACAGGCCGTGGTTGTGTGGGCTACCACGGCCTTGCCATTCGTACCGGTCCCAGTAATCTGTGATGCTGAACTTCTTACTTAGCACAATATCCCGAAAGAGGGTGTATCGGCGGTAGAAGTGGAAAGCAGCAATGTGAGGGTTCTGCCGCAATAGGCGGCGCAATAGAGCCATCCTCTCCGGCTCGGTGGCGGCTAGCCAGTCATCATACTGGGGCATATGCTGGTAGAGACTCCGCCAGTGTAAATCTGCTGGGCTAAACGTGATGAATGCACCAGGACAACCAAGGTTATAGGCATAGGCCTCGAGGTCCTGCCTCTTTTTGTTCCAGAATGGACGCGTACCGCGAATAGAAACCGCATGCCTTGTGATCGAGTTGATCAGCGCCTGCGCCTCGGGGTCCTCACTGTGTTCGAGCGCCTGAATGAGTTGCTCTCGCGTGAGCGGCTGATGCCTCCCATCATGTTGCTTCACGAAGAATCTGGACCGTGAACGTGCCTGTGACCGCATTAGTGTGTTGAAGGCGACGAAGCGGAAGGTCGAGTGGCGTGCAAAACGCCCGTCGTGCCAGCGCATCGCGTGCTCGACGTAATCCTTATAATCAATGGAGCGTAATCGAGGTTCAACAAAGTCGGCTCTACCGTCAGGAAAGAGGCAGGGAAATGCTAAGGAGAGTAGGGCATGAGAGCGATTGAACTCATTAATAGGTGTGTGTCGTATATTCGGGAGCCGCAGCTCGTGTTGCGCCTGCGCCTGGAAGCTTGTAGAAAGCCCTGAATCAGCTTCTGATTCTCCGGCGAGAATAGACCGCAGAGCATCGAGCTCCGTATCCTTGGCCAACAGGTCTGGCACCGCAGCCTCGTCCTCCAGGTCAGGCTCTGCCTCCTAATCTTCCTCGGGTCCAACATCCGCAGCCTCCACCTGACTCTGGGGGATAGCATCTAGGACATTGCCATCTTGGGACAATTGATTTAGCCTCTCTTCGTCGATGACGATGCATCGATAGCCAGGATGATGGCGGCGGAGGTAGTCTAGCTATATGACAACCGGCTGGCGGCGGACACGGAACTGGCGGGTGAATTGCCGGCTAAGAATTGCGTGGGACGACGTATTGGCAGGACGCAGTAATACAATGTTCAACTCCTGCGGCAGAAGCAGGAGCTGGTTGTACACTAAGCCAACCTCACGGAGAAAGTGAACTACGTGCCCCCGATACTTATACTGCTGCCCTCGCACGAGCATAATGTTCACGTGGACGTGAACACGAGCAATCAAAGACTCTTCAGTAGGCGTAAGCTGGGGCAACCGGGCCGGTACAGGGCCAAAGTCGAGCTGATTATCCGCAGAGAAGAAATACGGCTCGTCAGGGCGGCGATTTTCATCCTTTCGATAGCAACGCGCACAAATGCCATCGCAATCGATCTTCATCTGGAACCAACTCTCTTGGCATCGACTGCAAAACTGCATTTGGTCATTGTCCAGCTTTGTCCAGAACTCGTGGAGGATTGCCTTGTCGCGACCGGTCAAGGCGCAAGCCTCGAGGTCTCCATTCCACACCGGGTCTTGTGCGTGAAATACCGCCGATTCTTCAGGTGGAATCATCACTGGACTCCGATACCGTCGTGGCGGCCTCGACGATCGACTTTGCCTTCGAGATTGTCTCGGCCGCCCTCCTGTACCAGGGGCAGGGCCACGGCGACCACGCCTTGGCCGTGTGGAAGGCTGCGGCAAGCGATGGCGAAGAGGGTTTCCATCCACGGAATTATTATCGCCGTTCTCGTCTTCGTCCCCTGGATCGGAATCACACTCTACCCCTAATTGTTTGAGGTACCTCCGTGGTCGAGCAGGCGAGAGGAGTAAGTTGAAATAGTCCTCGGCGTCAATATCAGATTCAGAGAACTGTCCCCTGTCATTACTTTCCTTGGTTATCCTATCCCCGTCTTGAAACCAACTCGGTTGTAGTCGATCTCGACTTCCATCTACGCTCCGTGGTTAGCCTAAACAATTTACCAGGACCACAGCACAAGGATACCTTCCCCAGGACCCTCAGACCCATTAAAGACGCCGAGTTGAGATATTGTGGGAGTCAGTGACACAGTCTCCCCTGCACGGCGTCGTGAACGATGGTCGCGCTAGACAGCGGCCAGCTTGGTCCTCGCCCCGGCCTTGGAAGGATCATCTTGCGAGTCCTTCCTGGCCCTGTAGAACCTAGCAGCCAAGTAAGAGTAATCCAAACCAGTTGTGCTACTTCGGACAGTAGATGGGTCAGAATGTGAGGCGATTGGATGGGCCGTTGGCTGCACGGGAGGTGAGGGAGCTAGAGCACGGAAACGCCGCGTGCTTTGTTGGGTTGGTGGAATTGGAGTCCCCAGCACTACGTGCGGCTGGCTAATTGACTCTCCGAATAAACTCCTAGCTGTATGAAGTTGCCGTAGCTTCAGTGGTGATGTAGGCTGGGTTCCGGATCTCTCATCAGGAGGCGATAGGCCAGCATCTCTGTCGGTTCTTTTCGGAGCAGATCTCTCAGCTGAGGAAGGACAGACGGCCAGGTTCCTCAACGTCAGGACCGCACCTTTGGACCTGGCACGCTTGATCAGGTTAGGGAGGCATATAGACTATACCAATGATGTCAGTTACCTCGGAATTGCGCTGGTCCCGGCATTCCAGGCAGGTTGTAGTTTGATTGGCAGATTTCCTCCTGCTAATGAAGTCACTTGCTGGTTTAATTTGGTTGTAAGACGGGCAATGGACTCCAAAATCAGATCCAGGGCTCATATTACCCCTAGAATCGGAATCCATCCTCAGTCATACGGTGCATCGGGATCGATAATAGAAGAAAGGTTGCTTGGCCAAGCAAACGAAGATCGCCAGGCAAATTTGGTGATAGTAAATAAAGAAGTAAATAAAGAAGTAAACAAAGAAGTAAACAAAGAAGTAGTGACAGATGGGCGGATACCCACTTTTTCTAGAGCCGCCAACCAATCCAGCCTTCTTTAGCGACCGGCAATACAAAATTTGGACCAATCAGATTCTGAGAAACTTATTTATCCCTGTCTGCACCAAACTGGGGAGCAGCCGCCACACCGGCTTGCTAGGAAGGCCTCCCGTTAGGAATAGGAAAAGGAGTGCTCTGTATCAGGACGCCTACAGGCAGAGAGGGTCATGTGCTCAGAGAGAATGGCCATGCGTCTACAACTTGCTCTCGTCCGTGCGATCCACTAATAAGGTCACAGCAATTTTACCTGTATGCAAGATATGTCTAGCCGGTCCTGAGCACATCATTATGATCAATCACAATCCTTGGCACGGACCTCCAATGTAGAGGCTCGGGCGAAAGCCTAAAATGCAACACAACCAAAGCTAACTCTCATCACCTGATCCTTAGGCAGGGATCATGGGGGGAGACGTCGCCTCGTCTCCTCAAATACTTCTCACTACGTCATCTTAGCACAAGACGTGTTTTCACATTCTACCTCCGATTGTGAACAGTTATAACGTCAAAATGACAACAACACCCGTTCGGTTCGATTTCCTCTGTTATCGTGTAGGCGTCAAGTTCGATGAGTCCTACGATATCCCTCTTCGTATCGTCAGGGCAGGAGACCATTCAGACAAGGAGAAAACCGAGAACAAACCGTTGTAGAATGCGGCGATGAATACTATTATGGAGCATAGCGGGGCGACATGCCTCCGGCGTGCCAGTCCGGCCTCGTGCGCGTGTGGGTTACCAGCAACGGCCACCGAATACCTACCACCGATGCCGTTCCTTGATGCTCCGAAACCTCACGTTGTGGCGATCGTGGACCTGTTCCGCGGGAACCTGAAATGTCGGACGCGGACACGCCAGAGCATGCTGCAAGTCATTTCGCGAAACCGCTCGCCAGGTAGCGGCCTTCGTGGCCCGGACCCAGGACTCTTCGCAGAGCTTATGTCGTGTAGAGTATGCAAGAAAAGGGAGGGGCTGAGGGAATGCGGGGTCTGTCACGTCGCGGGGTATTGTGGGCAAGAGCACCAAGAGGAGGACTGGCCAAACCATAAGGCAGAGTGTACGCCGTGGCCGACGTCGACATTCGATGCAAGGCCCCCCCTGGACGAGGCGGACGCTGACTCCGACACTAAAGTGACATACAGCGCCGTCTTTAATGTCGCGGGACCTGGCGAGCCGCCGCGGTTTAGGGAGATTAGTCGAGAGGAGGTCGTGAGACGTTTATTGATGGGAGCAGCTGGAATGGAAGAGCTGGAAGTCGAGATAAAGTAAAATGAGTTCAGAAAGCGAGCGCAGGTTCGCACACAGATTGTTTTGAAGAAATTGTGAACTTCCTATAAAGTTTTTAACAAAGTGGGACCCTTACGCTGACGAGGGCAATGGCAAGTGACCTATCACTTTATCAGCAGGGAGGTTCCCGGCAGGGCCACTCGGTCACATATCATGCCTGCTGCCGTAGATGCGCGTGACAGATCGGCATAACGGAGTTCCCGGGGGCTATTGTGTGTTAGTAGGCCGCTTGGGAATAGGTGATGAGGAGACTGTGACTGTACTATGGCACTCTGGCAAGAAAGAACAAGAGATATTCTGGCAACACTAGAAGACTCCAGCTAACCAAAGGCGCTGCTGGATTGTCATAGATCACGCCGAACGTCATGGGCAGAAAGCAGAGGATCTACTCACTACGACGGCCGCTGGCCCGACTCCTTCCCAAGACACTGACCACACTACCAATTCAATGTCCTCCTATCGTTATAACACCGAGTCTTAATCGGCGCGGCCCCAGACCAGGGGCCGCTTACCACATCCGCAGGAAACATACAAGACCAGTCCCTACCGAGAAAGATGCGCGGGTCGGCCAACCAGCACGGCCAGCAGCTCCCTCAATCTTTCCGATAGTGGATACTCCAGCCTCTCCGCTATTCCAAGAGCGAAAGAAGTCGTTGTATGAGGTCCTGAAGGCGATGGATGAACGTTGGGAGCAGAGGGTGAGAGATTCGGCGGGCCATACATGGAGTGAGCCGAGACCGCGCGAGCTCGAGCTGGAGACCGTCTGTGGCTTCTACAACAAGATGCATGACGAAAACACCATGGAGCTGACACACTGCGTCGTCTGCTATGAGCAGAAGGCATCCGTCGACGTCTCCGACTGGAAGTGGACGGTGTTCGAGCCGTTGTATCGGCAGGCGGAAACGCGCCTCACGCGTCAGGATCGGGAACATTTCGCATGCAGACAATGCTTCCCCCGTGAAGGGCCGGACAGGTTCCCTGTCTGCCAAGACTGTAGTCATGCCTTAGAGGCGGCTAAGCTCCCGCGTGCCTGCCAAGTCAACAACCTCGGCCTTGGATGCGTCCATAGATATCCGGCGGCACTGCGAGACTTGACTCCAATGGAAGAACGGCTCATTGGCTTGTACATACCTTGTGGTTGGATCACCAAGTTCCAGATCGACATCGAGAAGGCTACCAACGGCCGATATCGTAAGCACAAGAAGGGCCACATTACCGTATTCCCCAACGACGTGGAGAACTTGGTGTCGAAAGTGCTCCCGCACCCCATGATGAACGAGCTGGAGAGGATCCACGTGTGCTTCGTAGCACCACGGAAGCCGGTGCCTACCGACATTGCCTGGATGATGTCGGTGCGCCCCCAGCGGCTGAAAGGCGCGCTTACCTGGCTGAAGCGGTATAATCCGTTATTCCGAGATATTTGTATCAGTGAGGAGAACCTCCGGAGTTGGGGGGACTGGTGTTCCGGTACCGAGGTGCCGCAAGCTATATTCGATAGCATGGTCCCATACGAGCTGAGCGCGGAGGACCAAATCCGGACTGGATACTATGTGTCGGCCGTTGAGCGTGGTCGTGCAGAGCAGCCTATTCGTACGGTCGAAGAGGTGCTAGCTATGCTGGAAGACCGCGAAGACGATGCTGTGCGACAAGAGAACGAAAGCAACGCGAGACTAGGCGGCCTGCAGGGGCGCCATCTCCAGAGAGAGGAGCTGGATCTTCGGCATATAGAGGAAGAGCTAATCGAGATGGTTTCAACAGGGATGTTGGGGCTCGACGAGACGGCGGACCACGGGCCTAAAGAACGGCTTCAGTGGGTCCAGGCCAGTCTGGACCAGACGGATGGCGGCCATCGGGGCAAGAAGCGCCGGCGGAGCGAGGGTGGAATCGGATACTTTACCGGCACTACGGAACCCTTTATTATCAACCAGCGGGGGGAGGAGTATGTCGATAGCAACGACCCCGATTTCTTTCCCAAGACCTTCCCCTGCCTCTTCCCATGGGGCCGAGGAGGCCCTAAGTTGGCGGAGGATGCCGGTGTCGGATTCACGGGCGTCTATAGTAGCTGCGGCCAGGACCGTAACTTCACCCTACGGAGTTGGGCGAGATTGGTGCTCCAGCGACACGGTATGTACCCGCCGAGCTGGGAGATCAGACGGAATTGACCAGTAGTAGGCGGCCTTTTCGCGACGCACCCGGCCTTTCCCTTCCTCATATACAACATGCTGGTCCGCTCGGAGAACCGGCGGATCAGCTATATTCGCATGCAGAAGCGGTCCTTCGCTCGGGTGGAGCAGATCCTCCGTGCGCTGACTGCTAGCGAGATCGAGGCCGCGGAGGAAGAATACCGCCAGACTAGGACGACTACGAACGAGGACGTCTCCTTCCTGCTTCGAGAGCTCAGCGCCTTCGGGCATGGCCAGCATATGTCGAACGAAGAGAGACTCGGTCACCGTCGCAAGATCAACTCCCTCAGCTTACTGCTAGGGATGAAGACAATTTGGTTCACGCTGAATCCAAACGACCTGACCAACGAAGTAAATATGAAGCTGACTGCCTACCGGGCTGTGAGCGGAGAGCTGGCCAGGCAGCTGGTGGACCAGTTCCGCAAGCACATCGGTCGGGTACAGCATGTAGTGCGAGATCCTGTGAGCTCCGCTAAGTTTTTTGACCGCGAGATCCGTCTCTTCTTCCAACACTGCGTACGCGTAGGGGGGCTATCGATATTCGGCAAGGTCTCTGGCTATTATGGCTGCGTCGAGACGAACGAAAGGGGGGCGGAGCACCTATACGGATTCTTGTGGCTCGACGCCAACGTGGAAATGCCCACTGTCTTAGACGATATGCAAGATGACGGGGCATACGCGGAGCAGGTGTGTCGATACCTTGATACCCTGGTGAGTGAGGTAAGCGTATTGCCTAGCTAGACGTGGTAGAGAGGGAAGAGCCGCTCACCCAGGCACGGTAGTGTTGTGACGAACGAGGGGCGAAACGATACCGACGGTAGGACAGCGTCTTCCGTGATATAAGCGACATAGTGAACGATGCTAACAAGCTGGCCGATGTGTTCGAGAGCGAGGCGAACTGGGTGGCGCATCGTTGCCAGATGCACAGCTGCGGCGCAACATGTGTTAAGTATAGCTTCAAGGAAAAGGACCGGACAAGAAAGCAGCACCCGTGTCGTTTCTGAGCTCCGTGGGCGCTGCGGGAACAGACTGAATTCACACCGAGCGGCCTGCTGCACGTCAAACGCAATCACAGCCGGATTAGCCGGTTCAACAAGGCCCTAGCAGTTGCCTTGCGGCACAACCACGACATTCGACTGCTCGTCACAGTCACGTCAAGCCTAGCCATGAGCTATTACGCCACGAATTACGCCACGAAGCTAGACACGCCGTTATGGAAACGGGCGGCGCTTATGAAGACGGTGTGGGAAAGGATGTCGGCGGACGTTGGGGCCGAAGGCCAAGTAGCGCATAACGACGAAGCCCCGAGGGCCACGCAGGTAAATAATAAGGCCAGGCAATTCCTGGCCCGAACGGCAAACCAGATCTTCACCAGCAGGGAGCTATCCGCTGTGGAGGTATGCAGCAGGCTCCTCGGTCATCCTAACCACTACTCCAGCGTGGAGAGATGGCAGAGCATTCACCTCAATACGCTATACTGGGTGGTCTTCAGGAGGTGGCGGGGTCTACAAGACGCAGCCGGACCGGAGGCTCGTCTGCGAGCGGCCCCGGAGACGATCAACATAGCGCAGTCTGGTGTGCATCTTCCACTGCTGGAGGCATACGCCGGGCGTGGGGCTCTATTGGAGGACCTCTGCTTCTACGACTATGCCAGCGTGATTCAAGTGCGTCGGGTTGGGAAGCGGACGAACGTAGACAAGCCGCAGTATTTCCCCTTCGACCAAGACCTTGTCAATGGAGAGGGATGGATCCAAGAGCTCCTGAAGGCAGGGGCGCAGTACGTCCCGGTGCTCACCGGCCCCCTTAACCACGACCTGGATAAGCTAGACCCAGGATATTACCAACGGTAAGAGAGGTGAAGAGAGAGAGAAGGCTCGTCGGAGAGCTAACGGCATACAGAACCGCGGTGGTCCTCCTAGCACTCTTTGTACCTTGGCAACGCTTCACGCGCCTGGACGAGCTCTACGGCTACCGCTATGCATCTGGCGAGTACCCCTCAGTCAAAGACGTGTGGCAAAAGCTGTCGGAAGCCATACCGGACCGGGTGAAAGGGGTGGTTAACAATATTAAGCTTCTGCACAAGAGCGCCGAAGATGCTAAGAAAGACGCGGCGTTGTGGGCTAGCCGCAGCGAAGGTGACGAGGAGAAAGAGCACGAGCCGGCGGAGGAAGGAATAGCCCCTGGCACCTCGTGGCGACCGCAGAACACGGACTTGAGGTACACATTCCATGACGCAGTATATAACCTGCATGGCGATCAAGGGGTTGCCAAAGACTTCCCCGCACTGGCAAGGCTGCTACAGGCGCTCGAGAGAGCCAGCTTCTCTGACCCCGAACCGGACCCGTGGCGCGCGGACACGCAGTCCGAACATCAAGCGACAGTAAAAACGATGACGAAGCCCGAGATTGGCATGGTACGGGCGGCCCAGCTGCGGCTCCACAGAGCCAGAGTGCTAGCCATCGAAGGGGATGATGAAGTCGGCGAAGATAAGAACGGCGACGAGGCTGGTTTCGGTCTCGGCGATGATCAGTATTTGTTCCCACCTATCCCGGCGCCCAACCTAACCCCCGCTCCAGCTCATACTTGGGTAGATATAGCACCTGGCAGCAGCTTCCTCCTGGTTGGGAATATGATAGGCAAGCAGCGAACGCTAAACCGCATGCAGAAGATTGCCCTCGGCCTTATCTGTGAGGCGATGGACAGAGCGGAGAAAGTGTCAGATATAGCTGCTGACGGCAACGAAGGACACACGGTGTGGGAGCAGCCACCTCAACATCTCCAATACATAGGCGGCAGCGGCGGCACCGGGAAGTCTTGGCTCATCGGGACTCTGAAAGAGGTATTCGCGGCGAAAGGGTCGTCGAAACGTATTGTCATAACAGCTACGTCCGGGACGGCGGCGGCAGGGATCGGCGGTAACACCATCCACTCCGCGCTGGGGCTAGCCTTCAAGGATCAAGACGGAGCGGCGATGGAAAGCCTACCATCCGCGAACCTGGACAGGAGCCGGCAGCGTTGGAGAAGGCGTGACGTGCTTGTGGTCGACGAGGTAAGCATGTTAGGACTTAAGACGCTCTACGAAGTAGACCACAAGCTGCGGGCGCTCCGCGGCTTCCCAGACAGGCCGTTCGGCGGGATACCGGTGGTGGTCTTCACGGGCGACTTCCTCCAGTTCGGGCCAGTACTGCAGAAGGGCCTGCTGAGCCGGGTCGACCCCAGCGACAACGGCAAGGGGCTACGGAACCTCTCGGATCGTGCGACGCAATATCGATGGCAGCAGATCCAGGCCAAGACGACATGGGAGCTGTTTACCAACGTAGTGATCCTAGAGGAGCAGAAGAGGGCCGAGGGCGACGAGGAACTGATAGGGCTTTTAGAACGCATCCGGACAGGCCGACAGACGGCGGCCGACCTGGACAAGCTCAACTCACGATACATCCCTGACGAGAAGCTCGACTTCACGGGAGGCCGGCGCGCCATTATCCCGCTCAACCGACACAGGTGGGACCTCACGCTCTGTGCCGCCCTGGCCTTCGGCGAGGAGCACGGCAGGAAGGTGTCCCTGTTCATGTCCGATCACCAGTGGAAAACCCGCGTGCCCAGCGAGGAAGAGATGGAGGCCGTAGTGCTGCTCGGAGATGACGCGCAGCTCCCCATCCCAGGCATCTTTCCGTACGTCGAGGGCATGCCCGTCATCGTCAACCAGAACAAGTACCTGGGGCTGAAAGTAGTCAATGGAGCAGAGTTCACGGCCGCCGGCGTCGTCGCAGACGGAGAGGTAGAAGAACGGGTGATCCACGACTGGCTGTCCGTCTTCCTCGGGCCGCCAAGCGGGATCCTTCTCCAATCGCAGGATACGGAGGGGCTCGCGTTCCCGCACATACCTCCGCGTACCCTCATGCTAGGGACAGAGACTGTGCAGCTTGACAAAGAAAAGCACGGCAAATACGTCTGTCCGCGACTTGCAGCCAAGCGGGAGTTTAAGATGGGGCTGACGCGTACGGGGCTGCCATGCACGCCAGGCTTTGCGCTTACTGACTATAAGGCACAAAGCAAGACCCTAGAGAAGGTTCTGCTTGGGCTCTATGGGAGAAAAGGGACGAAGGGATACCCGAGCATGGAGAAGTGCGGTGTGCTTAGCTTGTACGTGCAATTATCACGGTGCAAGCGGTTACGGGACATACGGCTTATACAGCCAATTCTAAGGGAGCACTTCGAACAGGCGCGGATGTATCCGGAGCTCATAGAAGGGGTCGATCGATTAAAAGAGCTAGCAAGACAGACGGTTGAGCGGTTTGAGGTCAGGCATGGGAAGCAAGGTTAGGAGGCAATCTCCGTTTCGTTCACAGTAAAAACGGAGAGCGGAGCCAATCAGAAGCCATTTTATTAGCCAATCAGAAGGCAGATAACTTTGCAACCAATCAGAGGCCAGGGACGGGGGTGTGAAGGGTCGGGCGCGAATAAGAACAGGGGAAGGCGCACGTCCGCCGGGGGACGTTGGAAGTTGGAAGCTGGGCGTGATGGGCAAGTTGGCGGCTCCCTTGCGCTGAGTAGCCTTTCGGTACGAAGCTTGCAACAAGAGCCTGTATGGCTGTTTTACTAGTGGGTTGCTGCACGTGTTGAGAAGAGGGCGCGGTTTTAAGTGGTCGGCTCTGGGTGGGTGGATGAAGAGACTTGGCCAATAGGGCGCGTGTGTGTGTTACCTTTATTTTGCGTAGCCAATAAGACTAAGACGTACGCAGCAGGCTTTGAGGAGCAGGCACCATTTTGAATGGCACGATTTGAAGAGCTTAATGCGGAACTAAGAGACCTAGCCAATAGGGTGAGGGTGAATAATTGAGACAGGGATCAGGGGACTTAGACTAGCAGAGATCACAATACCAAAGAGGGAAAATTGTCAATTTGAGTAGTTATAAGAAGCTGAAGTTGAGGTAGAAGTTGAGGTAGAAGTTGATGAAGACTTGGATATATTGAACTAGCAAATATTTCAATAAAAAATGGGAGAGCAGTTAAGATTACTACTCTGTGTGTGAGAGAGAGAGAGAGAGCAATTGTAAGATAAGCCTGCAAGGTTGGCAGGCAAAATGTACAGAACAAAGAAGAGACACATCTGAGATTTATGATAGATTAAATGATATCGTATATACAATGCGAAGATTGATACCACTCGGTAAAGATATTGTATTTCGTTGCTCAGAGAGGATTTGGCATCGCCGATCTCCATCCAACATTTTCAGCCAAGAGCAACTGTCCCTGCCGATGTGGATACTCGCACAATTGAATTGATCAATTAACGGTGAACAGATTTGCTTTTTCCATGAGTACAAAGGATTGGCCAAAACGTCAGCACATGGGGAAAGCAAGAAGCATCTTACTCTTTACTTTATTTAGGTTCAGCTAAGAATAGGAGGAGGAAAAGGGGAAAGGGGGGATGATTAATGGTGCCCTGCCACCTACGTCACAGTTAAAATGCATATCCACGCTCTTAATATTCTTCCTAGCCAGTCCCACGACTTATCTGCCCGGCAGCCCCGGGTCGTCTCTTCGCTCAGTTGCTCTAGCCTCTGCTGGACCTGGGGTTCCCCCTTAGCCCTCCCCTATTGCCGACAGTCTGACATGTACCAACTTGTTAAGCCGACCGGCTTCTTGCTGGAACTCTTCCTTCACTCCCTAATCGGATGCGTAGTCGTCGTTATCGGGATGCATCATGCTACTAACAATAGACTTGGCCTCTTCGCAGTCTTCGGTCTTGTAGAATTTCAGCCCAAAGCTGGACATGAATGTTAGCGAGTCACCTTAATGCTTCTTGATGAACTTGAGTTCGCCGGCGTCAAAATACTAGTCAGCTAGCTGCCCCTCTGGGCGGTCATCGTTAGGGTAGTCCCGACCGATATCGCTGTCGTCGCTGTCGTCGCTGTCCTCACTGCCGGCCAGGATGGCCCGGAGGATACTACGACCCTCTTCGCGATCCTCTTCCTTGTTGATGTTGAGACCGTCGCTCGCTAGAAACCTGAATTCACTGCCCCAGTGTTTCTTGAGCCACTGCATTTCCTCGGTCGAAAGTGTTGGAAATCACAAGTGTGAGGCGACCAAGTCGGTGGCAAGGTGTGGAAGAAGGAGGAACATTCTACAAGAGATCATACCTGTACATAAACAGTGGTTCCCCTACTGTACATTCAGGATGAATTAAGCAGCTTGAATCTTCTCATTTCAACAGAAAGTGGGCCTACCTCCGCCGGCTGCAGGTCTTGGCCGGCACGCGATGCCTCCCATTTCTCCCGCTCACTGTCGGCCCATCGCACGTTCATCCAGTACATTGCCGACGGATCAAAGGGCATAGGGCCAACCCGAGGCCCAACCGGTGGACCGCTGAACCTCACCTGGAAGAATTTGCCGTGGGGGTCAAAGTAGGCAACGGTCCTACCCTGTTTATCGATGATGGTGCCTTTTGTGTTTTGCACACTAGATCCCGTATGGATATCGTATTTGTCTAGAATCGGACTTCCAATGACATTACAGATGCCTGTGGGGATGTGAAGGACGTTGCGCAGGGTCATAGGATGCCACGGGATCGCGGACCAGTCGCCCTCGGACTTCGTTTGACCGGAAGTCCGACCGTGCCAATCCCCACAACCGGCGTTTGAATCCCCCCCATCAAGTGGCCGACCGTGGAGTTGAGAGGTGTGTAGTCGGCGCCAAACCACGACCGACCCTTGGCGGCACTAAAAATCGATTAGACGTCAACTAAAGCTGCACTTCGACTTCCGCTTGGCCACTACTCCAACGGGTGCCCAAAACGTCCGGTTCGCGTTCGATGACGATGATGACGTCTGAAGCGGGGTTCGCAGCACCAAATATCCACCAAAGACCCAAATCTCCGTCAAGTGGCTACCAGGTATTCCAAAAGGGATAAAGGAGATCATAATGAAATGTCGAGAAAAATCAATCCTGTATTTTCTATATATATATATCATATTATAAATCCGATATAATGTAATAACTTAAGCAGGAGCAGGCATCTCACAAAATGCAAATGACAAGAGCGCCAACATTATTATAAATTAAAAGCTCACGTAAAACCCACGTGATTCTTAACAGAAAAAACCCAGCCAATGAAGACTTCTTTACACTTGATCTCGGGGGGAGGGTGAATTCGAAGTTCATCCACATGTGGCAAATGAGAGTGGGAGGATTAGGAGCACATGTGCCAAATGAGAATGGGAGGATTAGGACCAATTAGGAGGCGCAGTTGCGCATGGCTTAATCGGGTAATTTTCCGGGGGGGGGGGCCAAATTTTGGGGGTGAAAATCCCAGAGCTTAAGAAGACCTTTCGTACCGAAAGGCAAAGACCTTCCTAACGGAAGGCACCCTCATTATTCGGGAAACTTAAGAACTGATGTAAAGTCAGCCTTCGGCTGAATCATGACTAATATAGCTTCTTCTTCCTCAGTCTCTATCATTTACCCGACACCCCCGCTGCTAAATAAGCGTGGGCAGAGAGCGATCGGTGCGGATCTTACCATCACCTACCACTCTGACCTAGCCCAGTGCGAAATCCTCCTAGCTGGCTCACGCTATACGAATGCAGGGAACTTCAAGGCTAGGACCTTCCTGCCCTTTATCCAGCCTGCGTTCATTCTCGACCTTTATCCGCACCTCCTCAGTCCTAAAGATAACAAGATCTCAGGGCTTCCTTTACTACTCTCCATATTCAACCCCGGAGTAAGAACAGCGACCTTAGAGGAGGACTGGGAGGGGAAATGGTTTACTATAGTCGCCCGACTTTATCCAAACAAACTTACCTTCTATAGCGTAAGTTTAGATGGATAGGAGACAGAAGAAACTCAATCTGTGCAGGTTGCGCTAGCACTGCCGCGCGATAGCGGCCTGACTCCATACGTCTTCTTACATCCTACTCATATAGGTCATTAATGCTTATAATCCTATAGTATTGTCCCTCGACTCCTCAGTAGTAGCGACGAAGGTGCCCCCTGGCCAAGCTCTTCAGCATATGTATCCCTTGCCAGTCCTCTCGATCTAGACACTTTCCATATTAAGGAGGATGTCTGGCCAGAGCCGCTAAGCAAGACTTCGGTATTCATAAAGCTGGGTTCTTACTTAGTGCCAGAGAACGACCGCCCTCCTCACAAAGGCGTACACATATGCTACGTCCTCCTCCTCTTCCCCATAGAGTAACAACCATAGAGTTCCCTACTCGGGTAGATGCGACAAGCTGTAAACCCCTTTCCTATAGGGTTATGGATTGTATGCAGCGGTCGTGTCTTGGGGGTCCTTAACCGCGATCTTATCCAATGCCCGCAAGTTGTCGATTCCACCGTCCGGATCTTAGTAATTCTCCCTGACGATTGGGAATTCGTTCGGCAGAGTGCCCTGTCTACACATAATACATCCATGCCCATATCGTCGAATCCTGTCAATGAGTTGCCTACGCCGCCACAACCAGCTGGCCCTGGGGGCGTTACGAGCCTTGGGCCAACATGGATGCTATCCCAGGGATAAGGATCGCACAGCCAGACACCGGCTTCAGCAACCAACTTATCACATTCGAATGGCTTCATCACTTTAATGCGTTCTCTGGCTTGCTTCTATAAAGGCTAGTCAGAACGGCGTAACTCTTACAGAGTGGTTCGGCTGCGATGAATGGCTTCGAGATGCCTCATCGCCACATATCACATTGACAGCGCCTCCCGCTATTGGCAACGATGAGGGTAGAATCTACCGACTTCTCGTGATCGACGGCTTCTCCGGCCACCTAGGCTTCGATGCTATTCAGTATTGCATTCAATTTGATATCATCATTTGCGTGTTGCCGTCACACTCAACACACCTTACGCAGCCGCTTGATGTTGGTGTTTTTCAGCCGATGAAGAACTCACATCAGAAGGAACTTAGGAAATCTATTCAGGAAGGCAATATAACTTTTTCCCGCGAAGACTTCGCCGCTGCATTCTCAAAGATCTACAGAGACGGCTTCAAAAGACATAACATCATGTCAGGGTTCGAAAAAGCCGGTATTTGGCCCACATCTTCGAAGCCCGTGATCGACCGCATCCTCGCCAAGCACCGCAGAGAGCGAAATGCGATCCACCCGTCTGTTCTTAAGATGTTGCCTTCAGAGACTCGATTTCAGGATGCTCAAGACCAGATAGAGCGGATCTACAGGCGGTACCAGGAGGTCATGAGCTCCCCAACCCTTGAAGTATCGCCAACATCCGCGACGTTGTGACTGAGGCGGGCCTGCTGCATCGAGAACGTGAAGCCGTTGCCTCACACCGGCTTAATTGTATCGAGAAATTCGGGAAAAGAAGGAGGCCCGGCCAGCGCGTACGGCCAAGTGGTGACTTCGTCACAAGTGTTGGATTTCCTGAGATTCGGGCTCAACATGAAGCAGCTATGGCAGCAGCAGAGGCCAAGGAACAGCATTCTCAACTGCGGTCAGGCAGATCTATCATTCTTCAGGAGATAAGGGCTCTCAAGGCTGCTTGGCGGCAGGAAATTCAGTCCCGGGGAGTCAGTTATCTGCCGAGACTAACTTGGAACCAGTGGCTCGAAGAGACCGGCCACCTCGACCGATACAAAGACCTCGAAGCAAATCGAAAGCATCATAATGACTCCCTTAGCCAGCGGCCAAAGAAGTCACTTTCTGAAGCCCAAGAACAAGCCCGCCGTGCCGCAAGACCGATTATCGCGATGGATCAGAGTGCCTGGCCTGATGATGATGATAACGTCGAATTCACCCTCACAGGACCACTTCAAGAAGAGGAAGACGATGAAGATGATGAAGTCGATCTCATAGGATTCAGTGACCTAGGCGGCGAGGAAATTCCTGATCTTATAACGCCTCCAGGGATAACATCATCGCCGCCCCCTGGTGCCCTGGATCTAGTCGATGACGCCGATGACGATAACATCACAACACCACAACTTCCCGACCCAATGCCAACAGTACGAAGATACGATGACATCAAGAAGATACTGAAGGAATTTCGTGACGATCAGGCTACTAGGAAGGTGGAGGCAACACATGGTCAACAGGGTCCTGATCGGCAGCCAGAATCAGGCCCTAGGAAAAGGCGGCGCAATTGAGGCCGAAAATGCGATTTCCGCTATTTTCTATCAGTTCGTGTGTTTCTAGCTATTTCGTAGCTTTCCAACGAGCCTAGGTACAGCTTATTTCCTTTTTAAATGACTCTGTCATAAAGTCTGAAAGATGATGATCCTGAAATTGCTGATTTTACAGCTTGAAGGCAGCCGCTTACGTTGACACACATTTTCCCGGCTGACACAGGGTTTCCGGACCAACCTCGGGACGAGGTTGGCAGGCGGCTTGCCCCACAATGCCAACGGGTAGTAGAATAAGGCGGAGTTGGGCTAGGTTTTAGCCACCATCAGAGCGTTTTGAGGTCAAAAATGCCGCTGCCTCCTCCACTTAACGGAGTTCCCCCAATTTCGGGGCAGTTTTATGGGGTGGGGGAAAGGGGCGGGAGAGAACACGATGGGAGATATTGGAGTGTTTTTTTTTTCCACATAGAAACTAACTAGACTATACTTACGAGATTGACATGATAGGAAATCGATAAGCGGCTACAAGCAGGAAAATCCCGGGAGCCGAAGAACTTTGTGTCATCGTGACTCGCCATTGCCATGATCCTCCGATTAAATTTCTGTCCGCTGGCAACATTATGGAAACGGAAAGGCAGCTCGCCGCCAAGTCCTGTCCTTCACTCAACTCGTCAAGACCACTGGGGCGGGTATCAGTGTAAAGGGTAGCCGAAGGATGCCGAATCGGATGGGGCTTCTGTCTTCCCTTTCCACTTTGCGACTGCCCGTACTAATGCGATCAATTAGTTTGGTCAGCTCGGTCTCGGCTTCCCCAGACTTCCTCGCCCTGTGCTGGTGGCCGGTCTCGAGGTTGCGGAGGTCCATCTCTCGATCCGTGACGACGAGAACGAGGTCCTCCGGAATTGGCGAACCCTTCGGTGTCGCGTCTGGCCAACTCGTAGCTTGACCTTTGACCTTTGTCTCGAATGCCGGCTTGCCGAATACATACGACCCATAATTGGCTAGCTTGATTCCATCGGGAGAGCTCGTCGTGAGTAGCGTAACTGATGCAGTGCAGACGTCGAATATCGATACGTACAGGGTGTCCTCCGATATACTCGTCATTTCGACATACAATTTCTGCCCTTCTACTACCTCGGGTATCCTTGCCTGGACTAGCGGCTGCCGATTTCCGTTGACGTCGACAAGCCCGAACTCGACCTTGAGATGCTTAGCAATTACGTCTTCTCCGAGATCAACCCGGCATGTCAAGAGGTGTTGAGCCCAGGCTAGATTTTCTAATACGTTGGTGCAGTCTCGGATTTGGGTGAGGGCTTGTTCTCCTGGAATATCCCATTCACGCAGCAGGTGCTCCCCGCCTCCATAATGGCTCTTGAGAGAAAGTCGAGACCCTCGGATGGATACGGTTGCCATGACCGGTACCAGTAGATCGGCTTGCCTCCGAGGCCGAACATACTCAGACTTATTCAACTCATCGGCAAGCCCCCCCTCCAAGCGCCCAGCAGCGTCGAGATTAACCTGGAATGTCGCCGGAGCCGTTTGCACCGGGAATGCTTTCGCTCCAGCCGGCAAGACGGTGTCTGGGCTGAGAATGACGCGAGATGTCAGCGGTCCGACCTCTTCGACAACCGCCCGCGTAATCTCTGTTGCGTGCGCCACGCGTTCGACCTTGAATGGCTGCACCGAATATATATCGCCTTTTGAGATGTTGTGGAGTCTCCCACCCGATAGGGTGACATGGTCCCTGTCCGTCGAGAGAGAAAGGATACCGCGGGAGTCGGCATAGTCGAGGCAGAAGGTGAAGCGCAGGTCATTGGCTTCAACCTGGGGCACTTGCGATGGAAAATCGAGTTTGATGCGATCCCGGACATTGAGCATGACGCTCCGCCAGGAGACATTTGGCCGCCAGGGGACTTCTGTCTGCCCGGCCTCGCGCGCCGACCCCGGGATTGCTTCCGTCAGCGCCGCCGCAAGGGCGTTTGTCAAGACGCCTGTCGTATGTTCGACCAGGCTGCCGTCACTGGCGTAGCTGCGGATGGTCGTCTCGTATGCGCTTTCGGTCTGCGGGGTTGCGACGATGAAAACAGCGTCGGGGTTCTTCTCATGATGGAGACCCGTGTCGAATTTGCCATTGTCCATCATCTTGTCAATATGCGCGAGAACCATTCTATAGGCGTCATTGTCGGGAGTTTTGACAATTCCATCGCCCCTCGCCATGCGTGCAGAGTGGCAGCAGTCCAAAATGAGGGTCACGTTTGGCGTGATTTTGGTCGTTCGGGCGAGGAGATGGGACAGCTCTGCGCCGGTAATGCCCCTCCAGTCGCCCACTCGGGTTTCGCCAAAGTCCAGGGGGAGGATATATTGAAGGGGAAGGCGGGTGCTGTCGCCTTGCTTCCCTTGCCACCGCCTCAGCATGCCGTGGCCGGAATAGTAGATGACCACGGCGTCGCCAGGACAAGTGTCATTGATGAGGGCCTCCCAGGCCTCGAGGATTCCCGCCCTCGTGGCTGTATACGGCGCCAGGCCATGAGAGAAGCAGCGGGTGCTCACGAAACCGTAGCTTCTCAGGACACTCTCCATAGTATCCAAGTCATTTGCTTGGCCGCAGAGACTGGGCAGCTGGCTAGCGATGAGGAGAGCACGTTTCTCACCCCCAGTGGGAGGTGACGTGGCAAGATTCTCAGACATATCGATAATGGGCCAGCCTTCTTCAGTCAAGCTTCTCCGGTTAGCCAGGTTTCGACGGGAAACCGCCAGTTGAGACGGTCAAGCCGAAGGCTTGAAGCGTTGGTATTGAAGTATCGGTCGAAGGAACCTCGACATCGAAGATCTACCCCTCCCCTCCTTGGCCGGGGGGGAGCTTGGAAATTACCTGTATCTTTATTCGATGAGCATATTCCTATTCCAGGCCTGCCGCATCACATGGCTGTGTGCTTCTCCCCCACCATCTCCCCTCGAAGATACGAAGATGCGATGCCTGACTCGAAGAAGTGGCTTACGGAGGGTGTGTTACAACGGGTCACGCATGTCCTCTTTGGCTGCAATCACTAAATCGATTGTCCAGCTCGTCTTTCACACTCAATTTCATCTCATTACCCCGAAGTGCTACTATTCACCTAAGATAGGTTTCACATGCGTATTGTTCTTCTCGAACCTCATCCACTCGAGTGACTCCATCCAGGCCCTCCGACGTAAGTAAATCCCTGTCCGTCGCTTCCACCGTAGTGTCCCATGCTCGTGCTCCAACTCTGGGTCCCACCACCGGCACCTGGGTTAGCCATAGCTTGCAGTCTTAAATTCCCTAGCGGGATTGGGCTCCCCTCCATGCCAAAACTACCATCGCCATTCACCCACCACCTCCCCGGTCTCACCGGTACTCCCATCGCCTGTAGACTCAAGGCATCCACGGCGTGTATCTCGCGTCCATTGATGAAAACGTCTGTGCCTGTATTCCCGGAGGCATGTTGATCAAGTTGCCCATTACCGAGGGCCAGCCCCGCGACCAGAAACCCGGTACATGGCCCGCCGGCTGAGCCATAGGCTCCACTGCGACGATCATACCTGTTTTGGACTCAGAGATGACCGGTTAGTCAGAGTTGCAGGTCATGGCACTTACCAGTAGTTCCCCGGTATCACAGCTCCTAAAAGCCCTTGGAGGCTGAGCACATCTGCTTGCCCAAGCTCCACGCCATTGACAGTGATATTGTTTGCGAACGAGGATGCCTGTGGAAATGCTATAGGTCCACCAAATGAGGCGCTCTGGGCAACTTGCCCAAGTGTAGAACGCCACGACGAACGCCTGGCAGATGTGGCTGTAGGTGCAGGGTGGGGGATGCCACGTTCATGTTGCATATGCGAGTCTGAAAATCTAAGAGAGGTGTCTGGACTGGGTTGTGTGGCCTCATCGGAGAGACTCCTTGCAGTGCTTGTCGCTACAGGAACCGGGAGCCGTGAGGATTGGAGCGTCAACATGTTCGGACGCGGAGGGAGAGGCGGTGGGCTTTCGTCAACCCAGGCGGTTACTGACCCTCTCGGGGACATTATCCCAAATTGTAAACTGAATGGGTCTGGGGTCGGTGACATTTCTAGTCGTATTTCTCGGCATTTTGGAGCTGCCATTTACCTATGACGGAGGCACTCTTGAGGACAAGGTTCTTTTTATATCGCCTTGTGGTGCAGCATGGTTTGAAAAGGCCATGCTTTTGGGCCACAACCCACACCTCGGACGATTCTCCGAATGCTAGGTCCCTTTACCAGCTCCGCTGAAGCACGGACACCGTAGCATCATCGCGGCAATGGATAGAGGGGTTGGTGACAGCTAAACGTAATATGGCAAAGGTGGCTGAAATTGCTGACCAATGCGGTCATCTTATAGCAGGAGCCAGCAATCCGAGTGCATCACATGAATGACATTGGCGGAGGGATCCTGTAGCTACAATGTCTCACAGCTTTCAGGCATGGCATGCGGCTTGAGTACCTGATAGGTTGGTCTAGGCAATTAAGGTTACTCTATGTGCGCACACGTCACCCTCACATCAACCTCACATCAGCCTCACACCAAAGGTCCAAGATGCGAGACTACGACTACTCAAAGCTGAAAACAAGGAAAGTTAGTCAGGTGGCTGAAAGCTCAGTTATCGGCCTGCCACAACTTTCTCAAGCTTGAAACATGTGACTCAATCTGTCCATAATGGGCCTGACTTTTGTTCGTAGAATACAGAGCAACGTCTCAACTTATTTGTCACTGTATTCTTAAAACAATTCAAGCCTAACCCCGTTTGCTAGAACTGCAACCACTCAGTTGCTCCTTGGGATGAGCAAAACGGTGGTATGTGCTACGACCATGGCATGCCACAACCTGAACACGTCCGATTTGTCCAACGAGGCACCTCAACTTGCCGAGGGCATATTGGGTCACTTTCCTCATTGTGGAATGACCCACGACAACCTCAAAAATGAGAGAGACATTGCAGAGCACCATCTTCAAGCCGTTGGACGGATTGACAATTCGGCCAAGGCCGGAGCGCTCCTGCATTTGGGAATCATTTGCCTCCTTCAAGGCGAGGCCCAGGTGGCTTTCGAAAGATTCAGAAATGCAGCAGCCATATCATACCACGACCCAAGAGCTTACTTCACTGCCCTTTGTTATGGGTTGCAGTGTCTGTTCATGACCTACCGCTGGAGCCTAGATGGCCGATTGATACCAGCAGATGAAATGGATCCGTTATACAACCTCGAAAAAGCACTACCCTATTGGGTTGATAAAATCAACGAGGTTAAACGTTGTCTCGGCTCATCGACCCTGGGACAGCTGGCCTATGTTTTAGAGCAACAACGGTGCATACTTTTCACGAGAGACGTCGTTGACCAACCATCCCTAAGCACACAACAACTACAGATGGCCTCTTGGCTGGAACGAAATGTCCAGTTTCTCGGTTCTGGGGAACTTCCTTTCCAGAAGGTCGCACCACTGTTACTCGAGGTAGCCGGGGTTCATTACCAGGCCCAAGCGCCTCATGCGATAGAAATCGTTGGCGATGTTTTTCGGAGATGTTCCCAAATCAATGATCTTGTTGGGATGGCACATTGCGAAATGAAGCTGGGTGACTTTGAATGCTGCTCAACCGCACTGCCCGAGGCATGGGGCAATGTGTTACGTCCAGGGCTTGACAGCACAGTGTCTATCCCACTTGACCAATCATTGGGATTCTCCCCCTTACCTGCCCGAATAGATAAGTCAGCCACTCACTACGATACTGCGCGCACTCTTTTTGAGCGAGTTGGATTTCGGCGCGGGATGGCCATGGTCAACCTACGGTACGGATATTTAGCAACTCTCCGGGCGCGATATGGTGATGCCGTCGACCACTACCGACGTGCCCTGGAATTTTTCAGTGCAGCAATCGAGGTGTTCTCGAACACGGGCGATATTATTGCATTTCAGACTGCTCGGGCACATTCGATCTTATGTCGGGTTGGTGTTGGACAACTTCCCGAGGACAGAGCAACAGCGGAAGAGATTGGGGTTTGGGGTCGGACAAGGGGAAGCATTAGCTATACCATGGGGCTCGGCCTTTTCTTTTCCGCTCAAGCGCGGCGATGGTTGACCGATGAGGGTGATTACGAGCGGGCCTTGGCAGCTTTCAGACTCGCAGAATCGTTACTGGACTGTCTCGGACTCCAACGAGCTTACACTACCAGCGTCCTCGACCACCTCTCAGTCCATGACATGCTTGGAGAACACGACAGGTTTACGATAACTTGTGAACACGTCCTCAAGGCTTGTCGACTGCTGTACGAGAGACGTGGCTCGCCACTTGCATCTTGGGCGAAGTCTCGAGCTACGCACGTCCTGCAGCGAGTGATCAACCGAGCCATTCAGCGTGAAAACCCAGACGAGATAGCTAGTGCAGTGGCCAGGATCCAACTCCTATATCCCAAAAGACCTCAAGAAGCCATACTGAGTAATCTCGTCTCACTCATCAACAAGACTCCTTCCGGCTCCCCGGCCAACCCGGACGTGGAGGCTATACAAGATATCTCATCAGATACGACAACTCAATCCAGCACGCAAGCAGCTGAGTTTCTCAAACACGTCTTCCGAGCTCAGCGCTCAGAGCGACACGGAGATATGAACACTGCCCAGGCCGAGTGGAATCTCGCCGAGGTCAAGGCGCACGAGAGCGAGGATTCGCACGAGAAGGAGCTTTTACTGGCCCGAGTCTCCGCAGGCCGGGAGGAGTACGACAAGGCTGCGACACACCTAAATTCCTACTTTAAATTGCGTCTAGGCGCAGCGGAAAGTATGCGACAACATGGTCTCAACCTATCAGCGGACCTGCAACAACTCCTCGACGGGCGGCGGAAACAGGTTTATGAGGCTCTGCTGCCGGGTTTCGTGGGACTGAGTGACTTCAATCGAGCCGAGGAAATCCTTGGTACTCTCAATGATCTATACGGAGGAGATTGGTGGAGAACCGGCGATGCGGTGGCGAATCTTGCCGCAGCCGCTGCAGCCAAAGAGGGAGTTGGTCAGTTCCCAGCTGCGTCGACATTGTACGGCATGGCTATGCAGAACTTTGAGGATAGACGTGGCCGTTTGTCCCTTGACGAGTACAAATTGGCCATTGCTAGCAATTCTCTAGTGCAGGGGCTGTATTTTAAGGCAGCGCGAACCGCTGTGAAATGGCACGAAAGTCTCGCTTCGAGCACGCTCCAATCACAACATCTGGAGGACGCTTTTAGAAACCTGGAGCGGGGGAAGACTCGCAGTCTCCTGGACTTAATGGCGGCTGGAACGTTGCTGTATGGCCAGACTGAGCCCTCAGATATTCGCGAATGGGACGAATATAGGAAGACTGGCATTTACGTTGCCAGCAACCGTGCGATGCTCGGCCAGCAGTACTCGATGAAAGGCCCCGACGAAGCCAGAATTAGCAAATTGGAGAAGGACATATCGGAAGCTGAAAGAAGACTAAGCCGACTTGAGGAAGTGCTTTTCGCGGACAAATCCCCTGTAGCTCGACGATTTGTGACGACGACCGATGTGACCGACATCCGTACTCTCTGCTCCCAACTCGACGACGACACGGTTGTCTTGCAATATGCATATCGCAATGACGACCTCATAGCATGGGCAATCACAACAGACGGCATGCTCGAGGTCTCTAGGCAGCCAGTCCGTGAAATAGAACTCGAACTGCGCGCGAGAAGGTATCGCGAGATGTGTGAAGCGTCAATACAAGATGCTGCAGATGGAACACAAAGTCTTGAGCATGGCCAATGGCTTGCAGACCGTCTCTTGCCGTTTCGCAGAGCACTTGACAAGTTCCACATCATAATCGTCGCATATCGAGCGCTTCATAGTCTACCATTTCATGCTCTACCGTGGAGAGGAGGTCTACTGTTAGCAACGCACTCCGTGTCATATCTACCCAGCGCAAGCTCAATCTCATATCTTCAATCGGACCGCACTTCGAATACTGGGCTCAAAATTCTCTCAGTGGGCAATCCTTCGGGTATGATGCATGAGAATATCGTCTCCGGACGCTCCAGGAGTTTGAAAGAGCTTCGGTACTCCGAGTCTGAGTCGCGCTATATCGGCAGCATCAATGCAGAGAGTAGGTCGCTGTGCGGACACGAAGCCACCAAGGAGGCCGTGACGGAGAATATCGAGCAATACGATGTTCTGCATTTCGCAACCCATGGCATCCTTTGTACCGAAGTCCCGATGATGTCATCCGTTGCCCTCGCGGACGGCAAGGAACTGACTGTTAGCGAACTTATGGGTCGGCGACTCAGGGCCTCGCTCGTGGTCTTAAGTGCCTGCGATACCGGAGTAGGTCGTCTCACGGACGGCGACGACATCATCGGGTTCTCGCGGGCGTTATTAGCTGTAGGGGTGAAGAACGTCGTGGTTAGCCTTTGGCCTGTGGACGACCTGGCAACCAGTTTCCTCATGAAGGCTTTCTATGGACATTTGATGAAAGGTGAGACTGGTGCCGTAGCGCTACGGGAAGCGCAACTGGCCGTCAGAAGATCGACTCAAAAAGACATGGAAATGCATGCCCTGGACATCCAACAGACATGTGGCGGAGAACTTTCTGGGAGGTCCATAGCTCCCGAAATCAATCCAGGGGTGGCAAAGGGTTATCATCAACCAAGGTTCTGGGCGCCGTTCATTTTTATTGGGGTCAGATGAGAGCCTACTTCTATACGCAGTATGTATCGTAACTTGTTATTGTTGGATAGCATAGATGACCACGATGATGACCCTGTAACGTGTGTGTGTATTGTGTAGCTTCTCCTTAAGCTCCCGCCCCTTAAGGTCAGGGAGGTATAGCTATTCCTGGCTTCCTAATACAGTCTAGCCTAGCGAGGGCTCGGCGAGCCCTCCCCGATTCGGTCCCGAAAGACCACCTAGTCTTACGTGACCACCCTGCGCCTAGGTGTTCCAACATGGTCCGATTCAACAATATTATTTACAGTCGCCCATCCCTTTATACTATGTGAGATATATCCGAGTTCTATTACATGTAAATAGACTGAATGACAGCTCATAAGTGGCTTGTCAGCTGAGAACTATCGACTCCTCTGCCACGGAACCTACCATCACTGAAAACCCCGGTCTGATCACATGCGATGTTAAGTGGCGTCGCTATTAGGCGTTTGTAAAGAGAGCAAACCTTAACTCCTCTTAGCATGTAACGGTGGAGTGCTTCTCATTGGGATTCCGGAAGGGGAGGTTGATCAAACCTTATCACAGAATCTAGGCTTGGAACGCTCAATGTGCTGTCTCAAGCACCATACCCCGGGGATGGCACCGACTTCCCTGCCCAGTTTTGCCTCGCACTTCCAGTATAAAAGGAAGTTGGAGAGGGTACCTACATTGTACTTCACGTGACCATGACCTGTGACACCAACGGCTGCAGAGGTCATAGCACGTAGTCACATACTGATGGTCAAACGACCAGAAAGGGTCACCAGAAAAAGAAGGAAAATAGCCCAGGATGAGACTCGGGCGATTGAGGGGATACGCAGAATGAGATCAAAAAGGACCAAATCGAGAACATGTGTGTAGTTAGGCATGCCAGCTCTATGCTGTTTCTAAGGGCCAGCACTATTTAGCAAGTAGTATAAATCTATGCTTTATTTGGGGCTTGGCAAAATGAGAAGCTCAGCAAGGGGAGTATAAGAGCGAGGTTCCTGTCCTTTCCAGCTTCGTGCGGCTGGAATTATTTCTTCGGGTACATTTAGATCTGAGCAGATAACATATCAAATCCTAAGCTCACCATCACGCTCAATTAACCTCCTAGACATGTTGTGTTCGAACTTGCTTATGTTGATGGCGATTGTGCACACATGCATGTTAGGCGCACGCTAAACATCGCAATCCTGATGGAAGCTTGATGCACTCACTGTTCCGATGGGTAATTGTTGCTATTTTTGGTCCCTGAATCATTGGTCTGGAGCACGGAGGTGAGGTACGCCAGGTATTCACATCTTAGAGAGCTAAAGGGGATATTTTTAATGCCTTACGCATTAACTTGCTGTCATAGCTGACAGCCTAGTGGGGCGCAATGGCACCAGCCGCACCTGTGTGTCAGCCACGTTTGGTGCACATTTGGCATAGTCGTTGATGCTGAAGCACTGACGCTAACCCGGGTTCCCATCATATGGTGAGTCTCCTTGGGTATCCAAATCATTCGAGTGTACGGGGGAAACACCTGTCTCGTGAAGGAGAGGGCCTCCGCCGAAATGAGGACTTAACGTGGCACTTGCTTGCGACGGAAGACTGAGGTGCAGATCGCTTTGTCGAATCCAGGAGGAGGGTTCAAGTCCGGGTGGAGAACGCTGCTGCCGGTGTCAGCAGAGGCGTGTGGCGAGATGGTGTCCACCAAGCAAAAGGAAGACTTTCTGTTAGCTAATGTATGTTATGGTTAACAAATCTCATTTGCTGATGCATTGCACTCCGCCCCAATATAGGATTTAAACTGGGGGCCGGCTGCAATTTTAATATCCATAAAGTTGTCGCCCGTATTTCAGTACCTAATGATCCCCATTTAAGGTTCCCATATAGCTGTTGTCAAGTTCCCTATTGACAAGATTAAGGACTAAGTTTAATCGTATATAATGTGCTAATTATTACACAGCTTTCAATCCTAGCATTCAAGATCAGACTAAATTCCAAGCTATGGATTACATAAATATATAAGTACATTGTCACAGCCTGCTCCCCCGGACAGTTGATAAGGCAGCTGGTGCACCTCGTTAATTGCTACAATTGCAATCAATGCCCAATCTTTTGCCCTGTAGCATAACGATTGGAGGTGTGCCGTAACATATATGCATCATATCCAACAGACTAAAAGGTCATACATTTAATTAAACTAAAAGAAAGGTCTTCCAGCTGATGGATAAGCTGTTCAGACTGGCAGCCCGGAAGTCCAAACCGCTAGTTAGAGGTTGGTGCCATCCGTCTCCTAAAAAGCAAATTCTTTAACATAACAGCCCCAGAGGTCCAGTTCGCCCTAAGTATAAGAAACTGACCCATTTCCACTCCTTAGATAGCAAAGGAAAAGCTTTGATCCCTACGATCTAAATTCATCAGAAATTTTGACAACCTGGATCTCTGTTACTAGATATCGCAAAAAATAGTAGGCATAGAAGCTCACTTACTATATCTAAAGGAGCAGTTATTACTGTGCAGTTGGGCTAACCGGGGGAGGGCTGCCAAATTGCTCTCCTGTAGCAGGACTCTGCGGCTGCGGAATAGAGCCATAGGTTTGGTGGTCTGGCTCTTCCTGGTGGTAGGCCCCCATTGGATATAAAGCTCTCTGCCGGGTAGGATCAAATTGCTCTCCTGTAACAGGACTCTGCGGCTGCGGAATAGAACTAAAGGTTTGGCGGTCTGCCTCTCCCTGGTGGTAGGCTCCCATTGGATATGAGAAAGCTCTCTGCCGGGTAGTATTATCCATAGGGCTCATTCCTAACGACCGATCTCCTTCAGCAGGGTTTTGGTTTTGGTAAGGTGGTCTAGGTAAACTAGGCTCTGAGCCACCTTCAGCAGAGAAAAAGGTCCCGCACCATCCATCCTTTCCTCTGAGTAGCTCGGAAAGTCCTAGTGTTAAGATGCAAAGCAAAACTCGTGTGCCGACAGCCCAGTGATGCGCTGTGCAGCCGACGCACATCTCACTGGCAAAGGTCCTTTTATTGTGGCGTTCAGACATCTCGGGTGTTGAAGGATCCGTATCTTAAGACGACTAGCGAACGGTATAAAGCAGAGGTTTACAACACCGGAAATCAATGGCCTAAGCTAATGTAACGAATACTGTATCACTATATAGCAGGGACCCTCAGCCACACTATTGAATCATATCACCTGAGCGCTAGTACGTTTTAAAAAACGTGGCTTTAGTAGTGGTGTAGTGTTGTATTCGACCAAGTTTGAGTTCTATAGCACCTATTTACGTTACATATAAGTTTATAATTATGACATTATGATATCACTTGTCACGGGCCGGGGCCCATATCCTCGCGGCTGTGCCGCAAGACATACTAGGCTCGTGTGCGCCAGGGACGAGAAATCGTTCCACAGCTGAGGGGCACTTAGGAACTTCTTTTTTCATCTTTGATATAAATAGCATCCTGGTCTAGACAGCTGGAATCCAGCTACTAGAGGCCGTTCGCCTCACTAACCTCATCAGATAATAATTGTAATGCCATTAGTATGCCATATCTAATAACCTTGACGTGTTATATGGGAATTTCGTCAAGAGCGTAAGAGTAAAGTGATAGTTGAAATCAATATTATTATATTAACATTCAGATTTGCACTTTTGCTGGGGTTTTATCCTAGTGTAGTAACGTACCTGCTTTCCAACAGGCATACAGACAACCTTGCAATGCTAACGATTATCTTGAGTTTGCCAAGGCAGGATTCGGGAGAAAGGAAGGAAATCGAGAGACCGGGCCGGACTTGGCGTAAAAATAGAGGCACATCACTGTTGCATAAGTGGCGCAACGCCACTCAAACACCTCATCACCCAGCTCGAATGCCGGGCCGCGACGACAACGAGCTGCAGAGGCTAACCGCCGTCGACGGCCTCTTCTTCGGCGGCTGCATCGACGGACTCAGCAAGATGCCCCTGATAGCGAGGCTCCTGCTGTCCAGACCCCATCCCAACGATGTCCACAGCCGGCCGTTCGGGCTGCTGCAGCAGAAGACGAGCATAGACCGGTACCTGGTGTACTGCAAGCGCTTCCTCTACTACTGCCTGAACGTGCTCTACCTAGATGAAGGGGCGCTGGCCAAGGAGCACAGCTTCCGGTTCAAGCGCGGGCAGAGAGCCGGCCTCGAGCAGCTGTGGGCGCGCCTGCAGGACGAAGAGCAGTCGGGTAAGGCCTTGGAAGTGGGGATCCTGTAGGAGCTCGCCGGGTCCTAGACGCAGCAGCTAGACGAGACCCCAAGCTATTCTCGGGAAATGAACGAGATTGTCCAAACGGTCTATGTACTTAGAGGACTTTGGAATTGATGCGGTTGTGTTCATGTTGTCGTGTTTGCGTGGCCAATTGTCGCTGGCTGGAGGCCAAGCTCAATGCACAACGAGCGCTGTTTGACAGAGGAGTTTCTGACACTTGAATTCCCTGGGGTGATGTAACCTTCAATGTCGATATCTGCGCCACAGCTCCTGCTTTTTCGGCCAGCCCAAAGCAGACCAGGCGACCCATTGAAGGTGCAGCCGTCCATCAACGCGATCTCTTCGTGGACCCTCCCACCAGGCGCCACCTTGTACCGCATCCAATATGTTGCCGTGGGTGTCTCCGATGAAATCGTTCCCATAACAGGCTTTCGTGGTCCTTCCTTTCTCAGCACCTTGCGGCAAGTCAAAATTCCCTAACCCTAACCCCTAATCTTTGGTCATCCCGCGCCGCCCGTGGCCTGGGTTGACCGCGACGCCGCCGCCGCCATTGGCTGCGCATCCCAGCTCCACTCGCCCGCGCCGTGGCCTGGGATGACCGTTTCCTCTAGCCAATCAGGAGCTACATATCCTTACCCCAAACCCTGAATAACCCTCTTGTGAAGCCAGCCGTAAGGATCCCCTTTTCTCCCTCTTCTCTTTTTCCTCCCTCTCTTTCCTCTTCCTTTTTTTCCCTTTCTTTCCTCCCCCCTCCCCCTCATAAGTAAGCTAAAATGGAGGCTATAGAAGGCGCCTTGCTGCAGCCGCTAGAAGGAGGGGCTGAGGCCGCCGTAAGTAGCCCAAGCTGGCTTCGCTACGAGGCTCGCTATAATATCCTCCTCTGCACCTCTCACGGCTATGCCGTTGCCAACCTAGCCAGTCATTTACGCAAGCAGCACGCTGACCTAAGCTGGCCTGCTCGTAAAGCCCTTATTAACTGCTATAGCTAACACAACCTAAGTGGCCCTAGTAAGCAGCAGCAGCAGCAGCAGCAGCAGCCAGCGCTGCCCTCAAATCAAACAAATCAAATCCAGAGTCATATTTAAAATATTTAATAGCCCGCAAAGCCAGATTTATTATTTAGAATATTTAATCAAATATTTCAAATCCTAATATCTATACTTTCCATACTACTCTCAATATCCCAGTATAACCCATCTGTCCTAGGTGCAGTAGCGCCAAGCTTCGCAGCACCATGCCTGATCCAGTTCTTAAGGCACTGCAGCCTCTCTAATTTTTCCGCACTTATCGAAAGTCCCTGCGATGTTAACGTTAACTTAGCAAGGCTGAAAGACCTCTCACAATCAGTTGCCATCGCCAGGATAGCAGTATATCAAGAGCCAGCTGGCTAAGCACCGGGAATGGTCCCTGGTGAGCCATCCACTACTCGATTGGATCCTCGGTTTCTTGTGGTTCTAGCCGCAAATAGCGCTCAAGTTCGCTGCCCATCACCGTTGCTTGAGCTCTCCTGCTTTTCACCCATTGTTTGAACACACTATCCTCATGTGTTTTATGTGGCATGCATGACGATGTCGCAGTCTCCACAATTGCCTTTTGCTGTTCATCCGTTGCTATCGGCCGGCTGTAACGATACCAGCGGTCAAGGTAGTCGGATAGACCTATCTTAGCGTCTCTCACCCATACAAGCTGCTCTTCCGTAGCCCAGTTCATCTTAAAGTAACTCATGCCAAGAGCCGGATGCAGAATGATAGATGCGGCGAACAACGGGGACTCTTCTAGCTTGGTGTAGTACTTATTGAGCTTCTGCCAGGCCGTCGTGATAGAGAGCCTTATATAGTGTTGATGATCTTTTCCTATGTCTTCAATCTTCGATAATCCGGACGCCTTACTCCGTCCACTATGTCCTCTTCGGTCACGATCTAGAAAGGGGCTCTCCTGTGGCTTTCGCGGCTGTATGTCTATCTCACAGTCCTTGAATCGAGTAGGGAGCTGGCGATTTCGGTCTGGTCGCCCTCGAGGCAGTTTTACCTGCGAGTTGGCACTCTTTTCCGCCGTCTCGCCTGGGGCAGTGTGATAGAACAGCTTCCAATCCTCTAAATGTTCTAGCAAATATTCTATGCCCGTTATCACCTCCTAAAGGCGTCCATGGCCTCCCTCACTACCCCACCCTTGCGCTCTCATAGTCTGCAGATAGAATGGCTTAAGGATATGCTTAACTTCCGCCAAAAGCCTCCAGTCATTACCTTTAAGACATCACCTTGGGGTAGCTATCCCTCCACATCCGGATATACTAAGAAGGCCCTGATATCTCCCTGCTTAACAAGCGCTTAAGAGACCATAAGGTAAGTGGAATTCTATCTTATATTATTATTCAGGACAACCTCTAGCTCCGCTATGGACTCGCCCGCTAGGAGAAAGCCTTATGCTTCATCATTCTTACATGCAATCCTCTTAAAGAGCTCGCATCTCTAAGAGGACGATCTGATGAACTTAACAACATTATAAAGCTTTCCCACTGGCCCTTTCTTTCTCTAGTGCTATAGGTCTTCCTTATAGCAGCCAAGAAGGTTAAAAACCTACAACTCAGCCTCAAAAGCCTCAAAATCTTCCCCGTAGAAGAACGCATAAGCTACTAAGTTTAAGATATGTCTATAGCAGTGCATGCGTTTAGTACGTACGTCCGCCGGTATTATTCTTATATTAAGAATTCTATAGAAATATTAGAGATAGTTATTATTAGAGGATATATTATCCGAGATCACCGTTCTAACTTGGTCCTCTATTTTCCACTCTTAAACGATTTACGAAAGCGTTATAGCGAGGTTTTCCCCACTATGACACCCGAGCTGGCGTCGAAGTGCCAGTAGGCGCGACTGGTGGTGGCCCTGGCGGTCAAGGAAGTGAGCTATAACCGCCATTATAGTGTACTAATTATGCAAAGTCCAGAGGTCGAACCTGAGATGAATTTTGGTGAGGGCATCCAAAAGCTCCTGCTTGACCTGGTATTTCTTGGACTTATACATATCGTCCAGCAGACGGCTCATCGATTGCCGGCTCCATAGTATCTGGCCTGATAAATGAGGGTCGAGCTGCTATACGAGCTGTTCAAAGAATGGATCCATAAAGAAAGAAAAGGGAACGTCAGCGTTGATCAGAAGTCCTAGGCTTAGTTCTTAGATAATCTTGACCTTGGCTCGCGGGATGGCGCTGTAGTGTAAGCGTGGTCGCTTGGCCTGATCGGAGTCGTCAGTCGATGGGTCTGTATCGGCGCCTTGGCTGCTTTCGAAGATCCGGTGTGACCTGCACTTATCAATAATGCTCAAGATGATGATGCTTTATGTGTGACGTACTTGCGGAGGTGGTCAGCTGCCGAACTGGTAGTAGCAGCGGCGAAGAACTCAGGCTGGCCCTTCGCATCGCATAAACGGCAGGCCTAGTAAGGGTTCGACGGGCTGTTATTAGCATCTAGTTTAATAAGAAATAAACTATGGCGCTTGATCCAGCTCTTCCGGCCCCTTGACCCCTTTTTAGATAAGGACTCTTCTGGAATATATCGTTTATTCCTCCATACCGCTTGCAGGAGATCTGCAGCGGTAGGATGGTCTGGCAATGCCATCTGCATCATTAATTCGAGTTAACTTGCCAAGTTCCTCGGCGGTCAGAGAAGAGTAAAGGCAGAGTGTGGAGAAGGAAGTATAGTATCATTAGGCATACATCAGTCCGTACTAGCACGCATTAAAAGCAGGTAAACAATTCCCTAAAATGCGTACTAAACTTATGGGAAATAAGGATAATAAGAAGCGACTTCTAGTTCTGGGCCTCTTAATTATAAAGAAAAGTAGTTCATTAATAGGCATTTTCAGGATGACTCTGCTTGGTCAGACTAATTGGTATATGAATAACCTAGCAGGCTCTGGGTAGGCTATTATTACGCACTCATCAGCCTGGACCTGCTCGGCTACCTCGCTATATTGCGTATTAAATATATCAAATTGCATTTCAAATCCGGGGTTTTGTATTTGTTTGATTTGAAATAAGATTTCGCTCTATTTGTTTGATTTGTTTGGCAGTTTGTTTGTTTGGATTTGATTTATGGGCAGCGCTGGTCTTTCACACCTCTTCTCTTCCTCGCCTTAGGATCGTCACGCAATTCTGCGGCGACTTGAGCTTCGATCCGATCATCTTCCGCCTTACTCCAGTCGAGGTATGCCATCATCTCTTCCTCTGTCCATTCTCTCGCCCCTGACGTAGAAGTCCAAAGTTTCGACATCTGCTTGTAATCTAGGCACCATTCGTAACTTTGCTTGTCATATCGCAGAGGTAGCCCTTTTGCCTTGCGATAAAGCTGATTTGTTTTACTGCTTCTAAGAGGCTGTGCTGCATACTATGCGCTCCTTGCGGCGATGTATCTGGCGTAAATAGCTTGAGGTGAGTCAAACCTCAGTGGATGCAGGCTGGCGATCAATTCAATTCCATCAATTTCGCCTTCACGTGGCGTTGCGTTGACAGCTTACTCAGCATTTGGTCCGTGGAGTTGAACCACCGCATCTCCAAATTGAATTGATGGCGTTGAATTGAAGAGGTTGAACCGTATACGCGCCCAGATCCAATCGCTTACTCCCCAGCGTCTTCGCCATCCTCCTCCGCCTCCCATATAATGCTATTCCTAACCTCTCCTGACACATCAATTAACGTATCCACAGTGTCGATTAGGCCATTCCGCACCCACGACCTAAGTGTCTGTGTTATCCCTATCGTGCTAGCTTCCAATCGAGTCCGCTGCGGCGAAACCATTTGCCCAGCAACACTAAACAACCGCTCGCACTCTGCGGACATAGGCGGCACCGACAGCAAGTCGAGAGCCATTCGTGACAGCCGAGGGTAATCTTTCCGTCTCTCCCACCAATATTGGATAGGATCGGTGACAAAAGGGTCGTTCTTAGCGTCAGGACTCAACAGCCAGTGGTCATATTCATCATGGTCTGCATTCAGTGAACTTTCTAAAGAAGAACATCTGCCTGCCAGAGACGAAGTCCTGTGGGCTCGGTGTCTCTCGAGCGCACTCATTGCCTTTAAGCGCTTGAATGGAGGTTCTTCATCCGATACCGAAAGATTCGGTAGTGATTTGTACTCTTCGTCCCACAGGGTCCTCACGATTCTTTTTGCCTCGTGAAGCCACGGCAGCTGTGCTTTGTCGGTCCACGTATTCTCGAAATATCCCCAACGTGAGACTGGATTTAGAATGGCGGAAGCATAGTACGCTGGCGTCTCGTCCAGCTTCGCATAGTACTCGTTCAACTTATCCCACCCCAGGTTGATGTTTATCTTGAAGTGCTCCGGATCCGGGTAGTTCTCTGCTGCTGCTTTCCACTCCTCTAGACTGTCCATCAGGAATTCGTAGGTTGAGGCAACATCCCACATATTGCCATATGCCTCAATACGGCCTCCTTTTCGCACTCGGTTCTGAGCGTCGCCTTCAAGCATCCGGAGTGCCTCCTCAAAGTCAAGGAGCATCTTGTCCATCAACTCAATAACTTTCCAATCTTTCTCGCTAAGAAGACTCTCCTCCCGGAGACAGAGGGGCATCTCTTCCCTCCTTCTAACCCCGTTGCGACATTCCTTATTGAATTCAAGCGTGACCTTCTCAACTAGGTCTTCGAGAAACGGACGCAGCATGAGACCGCGCCGCATCATATACAGAGTCGACAACCAGCGAGTCTGGTTATCGCGGACAACGTCGACAGGCTTCCTTGCTCGAATCTTCGGGTTGTCTGAATGTTGAAAGAATTCTTCTTGTAGCGCACGGAGATGGTATGTCAGCTTATCGGATCGATGGATCCAATGGACCAGGTTGTGGAGCTTTCCGATGGGGCCTTTCTTTCGCCAGATTTCGTGCTGGGCAGCGCCAAACCCAGACTCCCCATCAATCTCTGATTCAAAAGCCTCGGCCTTGTGTCCAAACAACAGAGCTTTTACCACCAAGTTGAGGACGTGGCCGAAGCATCGCACTCTCCGTTTCTTCGGATCGAAACCCAGCACCCCCGCAATCTCCTCCGTTGCTGTATCCATATTGCCAGCGTTGTCAAGTGTGATGTACCCCACCCTATCGAGTATCTCATAGCTCTCTAAGATCTCGAGGATCTGGGCTGCAATATTCTCCCCTGAATGGCAATTCTTCAACTCCGGCAGGCCAAGGACCAGCTTCGACGGGACTCCATTTTTATCAATATAAAAACAGACAATCCCATATAGAGCGTGCCGATTCCTTGAGCGCCAACCATCGAATGCAATATGGATTTGACCTGGGACGCTCCTCAGGTGGTCAATTATGCGCGTCTTTTGTCGGACATGAAGGTCGACAATTCGCCTTCGAACGGTATCGTGGGAGATATGGGCATTCGTCGCTGCAACCGATGGCTTCAGGTATTCGAATATACGTCGAAGCCGGCAATGCTCGGGCTGGCGAAAAGAGACGTTGGCGTCGACCACCCACTCGAGAAGCAGTCTCTGAAAGTGGTCCCTATCGAAGCGTTGGATGAGAGCGTTCGCGATGGCTTGCTCTTTAGGGTCTGAAGTGTCGAGATTTAACATCTCCACGATGTTCCTTAAGGGGGTCTTCTCCCTCATCCCCTTCCCAAGAGCGGGCGGCCTCTTCCCGGTCCCGTCGACGAGCTTGTGTTCTCTGAATAGATGCTTCTCGATATTCTGGGTGCCAACGGCGGAGTAGTCTGACGTTCTAGACTTCGGCTTCTTGAGGCAAGGCTTGCAAACCCATTTCCTCTCGGTGGGAGAATCGTTACGTTGAATGTCGAAACCATGCTGCCAGACCCAGGACGTCTGCCTGCCAGCACGCTCAGAAATCGTAAAGGCCGGGAACTTATTCCATGGAAAGATTTTCCATTCATCTGGCAAAGAATCCAAGTTCGTAAACGGTGCGTTGGTTGAGTTGCTGTCCGAAGTTCGCCGGCGCTTCGTAGGTAGGTTGGTATCCATTTTGACCGCAGGAAAGGGATGCAATGTTTTGTTGAAGGGTTTATTTGCCGCGCGGCGACAGAGAACGCGGCGCACACGCGTTCGCTAGGCTTAAGTACTGAATACATTGATGTATGTGCAAATAGTTCGAAGTGGAAAGTACCGGTGACAAAGTCCGACGGACGCGATTTTCGGGGCCGCGAATGCTACCCTGGACCACCACCCTTCTCAACCGTTTCAACCAGTGGTCAACGTTGAAGCCATCGCGATGGAATTGAGGCTGTCAACATCGAGGCGAGATTGAATTGATTGAATTGACGCACGGACCTTCCACTTCAATAATATTGAAATGGTAGAGGTGGAGGTGGAATTGATCGCCAGCCTGAGTGGATGAGGTACGAGTTCGCCCGGGGAAGGTGATACGCGACTAGAGGGTTCAAGCCTCCTCTCTGGCACTTTGCTAGGAGAGGGAGTCATAACTTCGGTGAGAGTTTCGCTAGCCTGAGCCCTGGCACTTTGCCCCGGCTGGGTTGTAATAACCAGTTCTGTAATAGCCGCTGTGAGGCACTCTGGCGCAGCCTTATGGGCCAGTCCGGTACTCGTGATAACATTGAACTGGTCACTCAGAACAATATCAAGTTCATTTGCCCGATCACTTGGTGGGCTAGAACTTGTTGCTATTCGCGCAAGAAGCTCCTCATGTCTTAAGGGACAGCTCTTCCAGGCTATAGTATGGCCAATTTGATGGCATTTACTATATGTCGGAGGAGCCCTTGTCATTTCAACTTGTTCAAATGAGCTAGGCTCTCTTCTCGTGCTTTGTTGAGGGATGCGTGATGGCTGCTTCAGGCTGTCAGTGCGTCGTAACGGCTCGAGCAATTGCTGCGGAACCCCATTCCGTCTTAAATGCTAATGAGAATGAAAGTGCTCGAGTAGGAGAGCTCCGTTATGTTCTTATAGTGACTTTAATTTATAAAAACAAGGCAACCCAAGCGATGTCGAGAAGCTTCCGGAATAGATAGGTGAAGGGTGGGGGTCTTTCTTGTGAAGTAGTTTGCGCTGTTCTTCGACTTTCCTGAGGGCCTCATGCGATACCCAGCCACACACTGCGCCGTACAGCGAGCCGAAAAGCTCAATTGGAGTCCTGGTTTGCTGTTTTGCTTGATTGGACCTGAGCTCCGAGAGCTGGTTGAGTAAAGCATGCTTAATAGCTCTCCAGGCCTCGAATAGATCAAGGGTAGACTTCTTCAAATGAGCCTTAAGAAGCGCGTGGATTCCCTCAACTCGTGAGGTAGCCATATTGCCAAAATGAGTGTGCTGATCAACCCATGCCTTAACTAGTCTTTCTTTATAAGGGTTCAACTAATGGGTCTGAATGTATGCGACTTGCTTGATGTAGTATGGGACGTATTTCTTCTCAAAGGTCGAGACGCGTTCTTTGAACACTTGCTCGTTCGGAGAGCTCATGATCGAGTGCTAAAACTGGTAGAATTCTGTCCACTTTTCTGCTGTAGATGTAATAGAATTTGCTGGCTTGGCGGCAGTGTCTTGGCCTGTCTTGGCGAAGGCGGGTTGGCATCGTTGAAGGACGGCCTTGTTCGCATGCTAAAGGCAAAGGAGTGAAGTAGCTGAAGGAAAGAGAGACTCGACAGCATTCATGCACGTAATGCAACGATCTGTCAATACGACGGACGGTAGCCTGGCGTTGCAGGTCTCGTACATTGATCTCAGCCTCTCCAGAGCCTAAGAGTAGTCCTCCTCTGTCTCGCCGCTGAGAAACGCGAAAGCGATGCAGAACGAACGTTAACAAGCATTAATACCAATCATATTAAATAATGGCATGCCGTACTTATTAGTCTTGTAGGTGCAGTCTAATAACAGTATGTCTGGATAGCTCTGAAGGTATAATAATGAGTCTGGATGAGCAAACAGAATAGCTATAACTCGACCGTCTAGGTCGAATTGAATTCTATTCTAGAAACCTTCTTCGTCGAGCCGGTTAGCAAGTGCATGAATGCTACTTTGACCAGCACAGATATCTCTTCTTGCGGCGGCAATGCAATTATATACATCCTTTTGGGTCGCAGTAGAGTTAGAGTGCTGCCGTAAATATATTCTGATATCCCTAGGAGCAATACCGGCACTAGTCAGATTCATTATCATAGTCGCATCCTCGTTATTAAACTTCCGATGCGCTGGATGTGCGGAAAGGTGTTGACTCGGCGCGTGATTATGTAAGGAAAAGTGCTTGTCCTGACGATGTCGCAGGGTCCAAGTCTCTTTATCGAGCGACTCCTTTGCCAACACCGAAAACCGACAGTCTGTTCCTCGGGTAGACGTCTTTCGTTGCCGCTCTATCGCCGCGCTGGGGGGACGGCATGACCGATCGCACGCATATGTCACAGTTCGCTTGCCGCTTCGCTCCTTCGTTGACTTTCCCGTTGTGAACGCGTATCCTCGTGTCGCTGCCCACGCATTGATCGATTGAAAAGGGCATCGCGTGATTCGTAATCGCATTCTGGAGGTAGACAATCATGAGGGAATGTTGTAAGTGATGCTGAAGTTGGTGATTGAGTCATGGCACCTCAGCCATGTGGCTTAACTGGTTAATTTTCGTCGTTGGCTTCTGTCGCAGGTACTGATGGACCATGAGGATCAAATGAGCGCTTAATTTCCTATCTAAAGGAGAGACGAGAGTCGGTCTCTTATACCTGTGTTCAGTCTGCCGGTTCATAGGCAGCAGGCTGTTGCCTGACGCTAGGTATGGTGTACCGTTCACGCTGACCGTGAAGCTATTCACGATGGTTGTGATCCTTGCCCTTGACAGCTTCGCTGCCGTGGACTGAGATGCGGAAACGTGTTTCTGGTTTGGCGCTATTATCCCCCACCGTACGCCATACAGACTGCTTAGTCATTTTCGCGGGATCCCGCGAGTTCTAAAGTCACGGGGCCCTGCGAACCTAGGCGCTCCCGGGTACACCCTAGTCAGAACGGCGTTACACCCATGTCCATAGCCAGGGAGCATATCCGTAGGTGCTCTATGAACACCTACCGGCCCCACCGGCCCCACCGGAAGCTCTCTTGGTCATTATAATGCTGTCCATCAATGCGTACAAGTGACTAAGCGTGGAGGATGAGGGGTAGGAGGCAGAGAATGGAGGAGTGGAAGAAGTTGTACCTACAACTACAGACACCGCCATCCAGAGAGCCCTACATATAATGCTGGATGTTACGTTAATTTGGCAGGGTTAATTTCCAGCCCTGATATACCCTTACATGTACGCATTTCCAAAGTAATGGGTTGTAACTATTGGTATAGTATATTTAGTGCTTCTTATAATACACTATCTGAGGGAGTGGAAGTCTCAGTGGTCAAACCAGAATCATGATTAATTGAGTGCTTTGCAACCCTCTAGGTAGTCCTAAAAGACTTTTGCAAATTCTGCCAGGTCGAACTCTGTTAAATTACTATATTTTTACATGACAATAGCGCACCTGAGCGTGACGTAATTGTCCCCTCCTTAGAAGCTTCCTACTTATCCGATAGGTGGACAGCATAGGAATCATCGGTTCACTCCTTCAGCCCCTTAAGATAAGTAAGGCAAACTTCGACTAACACCGGCCCCACCGGAAATGCGGGGGAAATGTTATTGTGCCATAAGTCTTAGCCCATACAATTATAAATAACCCATGGACCGAGTAACCAATCTAACATCACAACAACAATTTACAGGCCCCATAACAAGGTACTCATCGTATCGCCATCATGCCACGTGTTGACTTTGAATCGAAGCCCTGGGAGTTGCCAAATCTCGATCGCGTCTACGTCGTGCGTCCCACTTGGGTTCACTATGGCCATCCGGATCTTGAAGCGGTATAGTGGAAATACAGAGCTTTTAAATTTTCAATCACTAACTCTTTATGAAGTCTCATGCCTTCCTCATCGATTTCGGCTTTCAAGAGTGTCATCGCACTGCCAACCCTGAGCGTATATTCTATAAAGGATATAACGATCAACCCGTACTCTACGTAGCCGAAAAGACCGACGTACCGCAATTTTTTGGTGGTTCACTGGAAGCAAAAAGTCTGGAAGACTTAGAACGCGCTGCAAAGCTCCCTGGCGCTGGCAGGATTCGAGATTCTGATTTCCCTGGTGGCGGCAAGGTTGTCACAGTTATTGATCCTGACAATGTGCCAATCAACGTGGTTTTTGGATATGAAACCGTGGAGCGAGGCGACCCTCCTCAAAGTGTGAACTCATATAATTTTCCGCAGGAATCAGATGACACCAAGCCCAGACGAGGAGCATTTCAACGAGTCCCTCCTGGGCCGGCGCCAGTATACAAGCTCGGTCATTTTGGTCACAAAGCAAGCAATATTGCAATTCTGAGTGCCTGGTATATGAAGCATTTCAATCTTAGGAGCGTGGATGTGCAGGGAAACCCCTTTGTCAAAGACGAGGTAAGAAAGCTGATGTCGTAAAAGATCGTTAATAACCGTCATTAGGACATGGCTGTCTTCTACAACATTGATCTTGGCAATCACTTTAGCGACCACCATTCATTTTTCCACTTTGCCTTTTTCCCAGGACAGAAATTTCCAGGCCCCCACCATGCTTCCTTTGAGGTACACGACTTTGATATTCAGCAGCAAGGCCACTACCATCTTCTGAGAAACAAGTATACGCAAATGTGGGGATTGGGGAGACATCTACTAGGCAGTCAGATCTTCGATTACTGGTATGACCCTCATGGTTTTACAATCGAACATTACAGCGATGGTGATGTCGTCAATGAGGACAACATTCCAGAGCGTCATACGGTTGAAAGAATGGAGGAGTTTACAATTTGGGGAGGACCGCTCAACCTGAAGGGGGCTTTCGAGGGTGATGCTCGACCGAAGATTGCTGCATGATCGATTATGGAAATATCTCCAAATTGGTAGAAGCCTTACCTTTAGTTGCATAGAAATGAAAGATTTGTAAGATTGGCTGCCTGTGCCTTTTAGTTACGAATCCGTTAGTTACTGAGCCGGTATTTAGCAGCTCAATACGCCGAACGAGGAAGGTACAGAAGTGGGAGAGGAATCGGATAAGGAATACTAGGCGTTGATATCATCCAACAAAATAGAGCTGTTAAGGGGTTTATTTGAAGTGGAATGTTTTGGTCGAACATTAGTGAGACTTCTAAGCGCTGATCCGCAGCGGCCTCGCTGTAGTTCGTTCTGTTGACCGTTTGGGCATCAATTCAACAGAATTGAGTACGGAGGTACATGGCTCAATGTACTGTTGGGCAAAAGCCTTGATCATGTGGACCCCCCATTTTGCGTGTTCAGGCGTGCTTTTGGGGTTTTGCAACAGTGACCTCTATAGGCTGCCATAGGCATGGCTGCTGTGGAATGGCTGCTAAAACCGAGTAGGAATTGAACCTGAACCTGAACCTGCCTGGGCCGTGACACAAAGGAGCTCGGTTTGGGAGGCTAAAGCAGAGGTTTCATAGCGTGTAGGACTGTGTATTTAAGTTGTAGCCCCAAGGCCTTCGCTCTTTAAAAAGCATTCAGGCCCCCATGTTGTCTCGCTATAATTTTCAGCCTTAGGAGACTGATGATGATGGCGATGGCTCTGAGCATGCTCGACATGGCCTGCACTTTTAGTCAGAAACTTTTCGTAAATTGTTTATATGAAACATCACGCAGGCCTGACACTCAGTCAAGCGAGGTAAGGTCGATCAGTATGAGAGGAGAAGGCAAATGACTTGAACCATAAATAGCCTAGCACCCTGGTCCTGTGGGGTTGGTTCCCCATGGATGGAATAAATCTCATTCATCCATTCATAGAGTTGTCAGAGAGCCATGAGAGCACTCAGCTGAACCTTGTCGGCGCAAAGAGTGATCCCCCTAGTGCCACACACAATTTACGCAAGGTAGCGGAACTTGGGATGCTTATTTCCCATCTGAGTCACATCAAGTTGCTCGCCATCCTCCACTGGTCCGAACTCTCGGTCTCTCTTGCGGTTCTCGTGTTGTAGTTTAAAGTGTAAGCCAAGAGACAGAAGGGTAATCATGAATGTCAAGGCACAACCGGTTGCGCAACCCTTGACAAAGTATGGACTGAAGTTGTCAGCAAGTATACATGAGAGCCAGACAAGTACGTACGCGTTCGTCTTGGGATACAGAGTGCTGCTCAAAAATGAGCTGCACTGACCGAGAATTGCAATAATCGCAAGGCCAATGCCACGCTTTGTCTCGCCGCCCTGATTATTGAGTAGCCAGGTGATGTTGAGCGTGAGGCAAGGGAAGATACCCATCACAGCGAACCAAATTCCAAGATACCGAACATTACTCTTCTCACTCTCTTCGATAGTGGCGAGCAGGAGATAGCCGACTCCTCCCATTGCTGAGCAGCCGGCGATAACGAACCCTCGGTGACCGAATCTGTCAGAGAAAAAAGCCGCAGCGATACAAAGGCAGAATGCAGCTGCATACGGAGGAGCAGTGAGACCCTGCGCCTTGATGCTGCTGTATCCGAGGTTCTGGACGATAGTCAGGAGGAAATTTGCGAGACCGGCAAAAGAGTAGTTGCAGCAGAAATGGATAAGGGCATGCACATAAGGTTGATAGTCACCCAGGCCCGCTGTGACCTGCTTCCAGTTGAGCCTCGTCTTGGCCGTGGTGTCCCTTGTACCCAGTCGTGCAACCGATGCTTCTTTCTCCTCATCACTCAAGAACTTGGCTGCCTGGGGAGAGTCGGGGAGGAAAAGATAGACGAATGGTGCGACGATGATGGTTGGCGCACCCTCTGCAATGTACATTTAATACGAAAACCCCTTAAGGACTGGAACTGATATAACGAACTTACCGATAAGCAAGATGAGCCTCCATGGCTCGACAGATGCTGTAGCCTGGGATATTCCGTATGCGAGGGAGGCTGCAAAGCAGTTTGCAAGAGGGGACATTCCAATCAAGATAGACACGCGGAGTCCCAGTTCTCGCCGCTGATAGAAGAGTGATAAGTAGTATGGAGCGCCGGCGCTAAAGGCGGCTTCGAGAATGCCCAGTACAGCTCGGCAGGCGCATAGCCGGCCATATTCTTGACGGTTCCTGTACAAGTAGCGACGACTCCCCAGCTCGGAAAGTGTCAGCCTGTGAACCGATTCTCCGAACCAAGGTGGGGCACTCACAGGACGCAGAGGGCAGAAATATATATGTGCGCTGGCAGCAGCTTCCACAGCAAGGTCGTCCATTCAAAGAGGGTGTAGCAGATGTAGAATGAGTTCAAGACCCATGCCCACTGTCCAGATTCAGTATCACCCACATGCGTGTTGGGTCAAAGATGCCTCGTACCTGAGAGTCACTTAGGCCCAAGTCGTCTTGAGCACCTGCTGTTTTGGCGTTGCCGATGTTGCCACGATCGAGATAGGACAGGATGTAGAGGACACATACAAGTGGAAGCATATGTCGATCGATCTATGACAAAAATGTGAGCATCTGTTTCCACCGTTGAGGGAGGAAGGACGGGGCTGACTACCTTCTTCCTAACGTGTGCCTCCATTTTCTTGGAGACCGTGATGGTAGAATCTCCAGGCTTGTCCATTTGACCAGTCTCGGAGTGTTGGACGGCCGGCTTGATGCCTTCGACGTCTGTCATTGTGCTAGTGTATTGGGTTATGAGGACCTTGAGCGATTCACGAGTCTTAGATGTGTATGTAGGTAAAAGAATTTGCAAAATATTTTGAGAGGGCCTTTATACTGGTCCTCAAAAGCGAGGGTTGTCATGGGATTGGCACACAGACTCGTGTACAGCAGCAACAACAAATTGCAGCATTGCCGAAGCAGAAGCGGAAGCGGAACCAGTCCCTCCCCATATCCTGCCTAAGGGCAAAGCATAAGAGTAAATGAGACATGCCGCGACATCAAGATTAACACTTGCGGCCACGACGCCGCCTTTCTCCTCAAGCTCAAAACGGGACTTCTCATATTCCGGGGTCTGGCATTAGCTGTGTGAACACGAGACAGACGCGAATGCCAGATTTATGACTGCAATACCCATGTCGACTTTTCCGGTGTCGAGGTGCAATTGTTGGCTCATAGTGTAATCATTTCGACTCAGGTCACAGGATGCCCGGAAATTGCCTCGAGTAGCCCGTGTCATTGTCTGGGGGCATGAATTCCCGAAAATCCCGGTCGGCCGCCGAAGGACCTTGCCCGTGTCCGGGGGGACCGGATCCGCTAGCTTAACCCTTCTCACAGTACCCCAATAATACTATACTAACTGTTGGATCCAATACGGCTAGTTCGATTAGGATGATAGGGATCAATGCAGTGGAGCCCAAAGATGATTGTATTGATGTGTGTATGATCTAGGTTGCCTCCGGCCCCCTCTTTTTCTATGAGGGGTTTCTTGGCCAATTTCACACCCTATGACTAAGACAGGATATTGATATATCAGAGGTTGTTTCTAGCCGGGCCCTAGTCCGGCACCCGAGGGGTCAATCCAACACTAACTATACAAAGTAAAGTTAGTTTGTCACGATGTGTATTTGGGTAGCAGGGCGTGTATATGGCGTGTGCCTGCTATAGCAATATCCTTCTAGCTATTTTAGCATAAAGGGTGTACAGGGACTCAGAGCGGGGACTTGACACAATCAAGAACATACACACACCCAATCAGGTGCCACACACGACAAAAGCTCGTGACATTAGTGCCGGATGACCTGGTCTGGTAGCCACCATGGGGAAAATCTGGGGTCGGGGATAATTTGCGGGGCATGATAGCTCCAGGATTTTGTGTACATCCAATACCATAGACTGGAACGTTGATGTAATTAATTGACTAGAAATTACATGGCCCCCCACGTCGGCGGCCGCTGAGTCATTCACCTCGATTCAATGAGCGTTGGGGACAGGCTAAGAAGTGCAGACGAAATTGTTGGAGCGCATACAAGATGAGGACAAATTGAAATGGCGGACGAAGAGCTAGCACTTCGAGCCGCTTGTCTCTACAATACAATCTCAACTTCATGTCCGAGCGTATTTGTCGGACAAATACCAGTAGTCTTGGAAGCCCACAGCCGAACAGACATCCTCAAACAACATAATGGTGCTCGGCGACTTTTCCTTATCCTGCAAACCAGAAAGCGAGGCTCTCATCGCTTTGATGCCTGCCGCTAGCATGGTTAGAGGGTAAGCCACACTACAGTAGCCCATGGCCGCAAGTTCATTGTAGGACAAGGCAGGGGTCTTGCCACCTTCAATGACGTTGATAAATAACGGGATATCAGGGCCGAGATCTTGCCGCGATTGTCTCATCTCCTCAACAGACGTGATAGCTTCGATGGCAACAGCATCAACTCCCTCAGCAAAGAATGCTTTTGCCCGTCGAATCGCTTCTTCATATGAGATGATATGGGCATCCGTTCGGGCCAGTATGAAGATATCAGTGTCCTCATTGCGAGCAGCTACAGCAGCGCGAATTCTTGAGACTGCGTCATCAAAGTTAACGACTTTCTTATCTTTCGTGTGGCCGCAACCTAAATAATCATGAGTATATGCTAGTACTGGAAGAGAAATCTTATCGGGTAAGTCGAAACTCGTACGCTTCGGGCTAACTTGGTCCTCAATCATGATTCCTGCAGCGCCGGCCTTTGCATAGCCCTGAACAGTTCGCCGAACGTTAACCTCATTGCCGTATCCGGTGTCTCCATCCACCATTACGGGGACGTCCACCACTCTGCAGACCTCGAGGGTTCGATGCACCATCTCTGAGAAGCCAAGGTATCCGGCATCGGCCAGACCATGTGAGGCACTCACGGCGTAGCCACCGAGGAAGACCATGGGAAACCTGGCTTCCTCGACAAGGCGAGCGGTTAAGCCGTCCCAGGCGATTGGGTGCTGAACGATCTTGGTTTGGTTCATGTGTGCTTCGAGCATGATCCGTCGAAGCTGGGTGGCAGATTCGTTGCGCCGTGCCCCTCGTTCGAGAGGATACGGGCATTGGTCACCATTGTTTTCGCAATGTTTTTCTGCTTGAAAGGAAGCCATGTTAGATTGAAAATCGCCAGGCTGTGTGTGTATCCCAGCTTTGAGTAGAGACCTCGAATGATGGGGTTGAAGGATAGCACGGGAGACAGGGAAGAAGTCTGGACTTAATGCTCAATGTTTTAATAAAAATTAGAGAGTTCAGCTCAATACGAAATAAGTCTCGGAATTCTCGAATAAATATTGAGGTTGCATGTCGATGCCTCGTGACGATCTTCGGCCTCGCGACGGTAGTTCGAAAAGGGAAATTCGGAAATTTCGGCACCCGTCGAACCTTGTTTGTCGGCCTTTTCGGGTATGCCGCCCACCGCGATGATCTATTTCTGTTTTTGGTTTGACATCCCGCACGCATTGCGACAACGCGGACAGACAGGTGTCGGACGTAGATTGTCTCGAAGGCCTCGGAAACCAAGTTCTGCCTTGGGCCGTGGGGCTCGCCAATTCTGACATACAGGCAAGCTGGAATATAAGCTGGCTCTGTCTCAATTCCTAGCCTTGATCCTTGGGCAAGTTCTAGACCAAACCACGTCCGTGCTCGAGCACAGCCCTCCAAGTAACAATGCCTACCGCCACGGAGACACATATTTCTCTCTCTCTCTACCTATGGAAACGGTACGACGGCCCTCCAGCGCTTCAATCACGCGGCGAGCGGCGCAATGATGACTAATGCTTTAAAACCACTCCAGGATCCGACAATTGGGTATCGGGAGTATCTTTGGTCTCCCGGGCGATATGAACCTTGAGCTCCTTGACTACATCGACCAGGTGGATGGACTGACCTGGGGTAAATATGTCCTCGGGAGGCTGCAAATCTGCCGGAGTGCTAAGCGGGAGGCACAGTGGGGAATGCCAACGAGTTGAATGCTGCATATGCTGCTGATGGCTATGCGAGGGTTAAGGGGTGTCCTGGTGTTGGTGAGTTCCCTTGACAGTTTGTGGGAGGGGGCTGATACGACTAACAACTGCGAAACCAGTCGTAACAACAATGGGAGTAGGGGAACTGAGCGCATTGAATGGTATCGCCGGCGCGTTTACTGAGCACGTCAAGCTGATCCATAACGTGGGGACCACTGCGACACATGTTCAGGCAAAGAGGGTCATGATACACCATAATCTTGGTCCAAATCCGGACCACAAGGTGAGAACTTGACGTAGAGGAACCGAATTCTGCTAACAATGACTGTAGGTATTTGAGAAGACATCGACTCACGTACGATGCGCTTATGCATGGCTCGAAGACCAAGCCACGGCCGCAGCCGAAGTCGACGTGGGTTTGCCTCCACGAACTTTAGACCCCCTGGGCTGATATCTATGACAGAGAGTGATCCGGGAATGCTTATTGTGGTCACTTCCGGTCTACATATTTGTTCCAATGGATTTCGTCCATGTCCCCGTCGCGGCCTCGCTTCTGCGGAGACCGATCCAGGTCAAACCAGCCGTGGACCTCGAGAATGAGGCAGCGGCTCTCTCTCGAACCATTCATGCCATTACAGCTGCCAAAAGCCCCCTTCTGTTAATCGACTGCCTCACGGATCGACACGGCGCCGCGGAGGAGGCCAGACAACTGACTGATCTGCTCGGGTTCCCCATTTTCTCCACGCCCATGGGTAAGACGATAATCGACGAGACTCACCGGAAATACTGTGGCATATACAATGGCGAGGTTTCCTACCCCGGAGTCAAGAGGGCGGTCGAAGAGAGTGATTGTATTCTCAACATTGGGCCTCTTCTGGCAGATAGCAACACGGGTGGCCATACCCGAGAGGTCCGCCCTAACCAAGTGATCCTGCTGGAGCCTAGGAGCTGCACGGTAAGTTGAAAGCTCTCAGCCAGGTCACAACGGGGACTAACTACAACAGATACTTGGAACCAAGTACGCTGACGTGTATCTAAAACCCTGTGCGTCAATCAACCCCTCTGTTAGTCATCTCACCAGCCTGCTAATTGGTAACAGTCCTTCAGAAGCTCTTAGCAACACTCAAGAAGTCAGGCTTCCATCAATTGAGTTGCCGGTGCTCCGAAGTCATCCGGAGCCAGCCGACAGTGATTCAAAGGACATTGTTCAGTCCTGGATTTGGAAACGACTGGGTAAATTTACTCGGCCTGGCGACATCCTAATTGCAGAGTCTGGCACGGCTCAGTTCGGATTCCCGGACGCGACATTCCAAGCAGGCGTCAAATACGTCACACAGGTGTATTATGGTAGAATTGGATACTCCGTTGGGTGCTGTCTTGGCGCTGCAATTGTGCAAAGGGAGTTGCAAGCTGAGAGCGGACTCAACAATGGAAGAACTATCCTCGTTGTTGGAGACGGCAGCCTACAGTTGACTGTGCAGGAGGTTGGGACTATGATACGACTGGGATTAAGCCCCATACTGTATTTCTATTCTGTCCTGATGATTTGTCTATGCCACTGACTTTTAATCAGGATTGTCATTAACAATAAGGGGTATACCATCGAGCGCGCCATCCATGGCCCATAGGCTGGCTACAACGGCATCTCTGCTTGGCGCCACCAGGCTCTGCTCAACTTCTTCGGTGCTACGTCTCCTGAAGAGTCCAGTCGGGAGGTTTATACAAAGAAAGAGATGGATGCTGTGCTCTCATTACAGGAGTATCAGTCCCCAAAAGACATACAGCTGCTTGAGGTGCACATGGGTGTCATGGACATCCCTTGGCGCTTACGAACCCAAATCGCCATTGTCAACGCGCGAGCTAATGCGAGGGAGGTCGCTTCACAAGGCTTAGCCGATGGTGCCCAGGACACATAAAAGCCTTATGTAGAATGATTGTCACACATATAGAGCCTTATTACAGAGGCTTGTGTATCCTATACACTTTTGTTATCACCACATGAAAGATTTTTAGCATCACAACCACAGTGAAGAGCTGCGATGCGCTGCGTTGAGGCGTCACAAGCGCCACGGCAAGTGCTTGTGGTTGGGCTACGGACATACACATGAACTCCGTTTCGGCCCCCTGATGACTTCGCAGCTCCTAACGTACCAAGGCTGGCCTCCACTTCTCAGTCTACCCCCTAACCAGCTTGGTGCCACCCCCGCACGAGCGGTCTCGAGTCCGCAAAGTGTACATAAAAATGGAGACCCCGCTCTCATATGTCCCGAAATTTCCGTTCTCTCATCTGCCTCCTGACTTATCATGTCGGTGCCCCACTCGCTTGACGATGGCGTAGTTGAAGGGGCTAGGCAGAAAACCCGGGCCTCGGCGCTGGCACACGATCCTACAAGGCATGTGTAGCATGCCGGGCTCGAAAGGTCCGATGCATTGTGGAGAACTGGGCAGCTAGCGCTGGGTGTGTCCAGTGCCAAAAGTAAGAGACGTTTCATGCCTTGTTACCTCCCAGATGCAGCTAACCCAGAAACCAAGAGACGGTCAACGCTGCGTTTTCGAGGCCAAAAGGAGCACTTATGACACAAGAAGTCGCACAAGGAAGGCACAGGAAAAGCGAGCTAAGCTGGCCGTGTCCGAAACATCTCCAACTCTGGAGAGTCTAGTTGGTGTCGCCCAAATGCCTTAGATGAGCCGTGTTGATTAGTGTTGTACTAGGAGAGCCATGAACGATTCAGTGTCCGAAGCTCTGCAGATGCCCTCTTTTTCTTATCGGACGCGGCCGCGAGACATGGCGATGCCGCAAAGTCGCCGAGAAACCCCACTGATTCGGCCGGACAGCACGACACCTTCTGCCCGCCCCCTTCAGGCTCCCCCAGCAATATAAACACCAGTGGGATGCCTAGGTCGGTGGGCAATGTGGACTCGCAAGACCCGCTCGAGTCTCCAGTGTCACCGTGGGACAATCAAGACATCCAAAATAAGGTATCGGCTTTCCGCTGTCGTCTCTTTATGGAGAGTATTGTGATGCCCCAGGAGGCACTAGCATATGTCTTCTTCTTCTTCAGCAAGCTCTATCCCTTTTTCCCCTTCGTACCTGACACATACTATACCTGCGTTACAAGCCCCGACCCTGACGTACGTGAAATACGTTCGCTGTTCGAGGAGGATTTCATCCTCCTTGGATGCCTCATTACGGTTTCCAGTCGATACTACCATCTCCCTGCACATGTCATTGGTGGATACGAGAGGAGCTGTGAGGTCCACAACAGATGTTGGCACTGGACTAGGTGTCAGGTCTCCAAGGTACTCTTCGAAGGGAGTAGGCCCCCGTCTCTCCTTTCCGTCATCGAGGCACTCTTAATGCTAGCGGAATAGCTACCCAAGCCCATCCACGCATTCATCGATAATAGCAACATCAGGGCTCATGTCCAGGGTGGGCGACCGACACCATCGTATCAGTTCGTCAGCGAAGTAATTCTGCAGCCTGCCTTCCGTACAGATCAGGTTTCATGGTGTGTTGCAGTGAGTGCGATACCCTCGATATCCAACTGCTGACCTACGCCGGTTTAGGTCATATGTGGGGAACGCATTCCTTCTCCTGCGCTCCCTACCCCCTAGCTGCAGGATATGCCCTATTTGAAGACTTCGAACCGATATCTAGTTACCTTGTTCAGTTGCCTCATCATGTCCCAGTCGCTTGCCCGTCGCCTGGGCCGCCCAGCCCTTATGGATTTCGACGATGTAGATCTCATACAAGTTTCCCAGGCTTTCTACGAGCGCAATCTCAGGCTCTTGGAATCGGGAAGGAGCTCTATGATCAGCCCAGACCTCAGCCTTGGGGTTTCTGACCAGTTTCACAATGCTTTTGTTGATCTGATGAAGCTTCTTGCCCGTGCCCAAGAAGTCCTCCACCCACCGACGGGAGACGGCATTGTCGACCCCAAAGCCGAGACTCCAGAGACGAGCCCACGTCTTCTAACTCTGATGCAACACTTCGACATCTTGAATCAAAACTGGAAAACGCAATATGCCGGTTTGTTTGAAGGTAATGGCAGTCCCCTCTCGTGGATTTTGTGTCACCGCCTGAGCTGACATCTCCTAGCTAGCGCTCTCGGTATGTCTAATTTCTCGAAGCTTACGTTGCGGGTCGACTTCGAGTATCTTCGGTTGTATGAATTTTCAACGACCCTCGGCGCTTATCTCAAGCACGGAGGTGAAAATACCATGGAAGCTCTTTCTAGCCGAAGCTTCATTGGTCCGCATGACAATGATTGGGAATTCCCCCCGACGTCGCTCGCGTACTATATAGAGCAAGCGATTGATGCAGCTGAGGCACTCCTCCGTTTGATACTGAGCTTTCAGTCACCAACAACTGGGAAAACATTGCGGTACGCTAGTTCAAGGCATTATATGAAGATTGTTTTCGCTGCTGTTTTTCTCATCCAGGTAACAACACCTATCTTGAGTCGGAATTCTTGATTGTTTTTTAACGATACAAACCAGGCTTTGAGAACAGGTATACGTAGTAGGCCATATCAAGAGTTGTTAACAGCGACCTTGAATGACACAGCCATCACTTTGGAAGGTTGTAGCGTAGATGCCGCACATCCGGCATTCCGTTACTCTATTCTACTTCGAGGGCTGATGAACGACCTTCGACGGCTAAAACCATCTGACACATCGCCCATATTTTCCCTTACCATTGGCCCAAGAGAGTGCCGCCAGCCCCTTCCCCTTGTACTCAACGAAACGAGTAACAGTAGCGGAATCTCTCTTGGCTAACCTGGCTCCCTAGGCGAGCAAAGGTAGCATTCCACACTGCTCCTCTCGAAGTACAGTTCGCTGATGTTTTCAGAAGCCAGTCACAGGTGGATTTAACTGGTGTCCCCCCGCTCTCGGATAGTGGGATTCCGCAGCGGCCATCATCTACAGTGTATGACAACATCCGGTCTATCCCAGCAACCAGTCAGTGGCCGGAGGGAAATGACTTCACTGTGGGGTGAGAGGACTCTGTTGCCTATTTATATAGTGACACTTTCCTTCAGTCACTTATTGGGGGCAGTACTTTCAATACTTAGTAGCACTATAAGGGAGGGAGTGTCAGAGGTTAACTTCTCTACTACGAAGACGTAAGAAGAACTGGATATGCAGAACTGGTTAGTGTGTACAAGCCGGAAAATCCTGAGCGATGAATACACACTTCACTGTGTCGATAGTGCGTTTGTGTGAAATCAGCTGACCTTCTGTTAAATCGTATTGAGCACTATTTAAGGATATATTAATCCGTCTCCTTTTAATTTGTATTCTAATGTAAGTAGTGTGACGAGCCGTGTGTGCTCTGACCTCGAATCGCACCTTTCGTAGGATGCTGGCATTTATTTCGCCTTAGACAGATCGGCGATCACCGACTCGCGCCAACTCCATAAGCCTGCCCAAGTAGCTCCGGGGCCGAAGATGAAGTTCCCAATCACAATGGCTAGAGAAGTTTCCACAGCTCGGTTGGTCCTTATGTACCCAACCCGTCGCAAATCCCACACGGCATATAGATTATAGCCGAGTATGCTGAGGCCTGCGAGGGCTGTGTCGAATTGAAAGGATACATCCGCATTCGGTAAAGTACTTAGAGTCCAGTTACTGTTGAAAGCGTTGGGTAGGGCAAAGCCAAGACTGAAGAAGGGCAGCGTTAGGGAATAGCTGTATGCATGCATCGCTATATGGGCTGTAGCTTGGATTGCAAAAGCATACTCATACACAGACTTGAGTATAGGGATATCTCGATTCTTGTAACGATCCAATTCCAGCTGAAGACTTTCTTTAGACTCGGGTGATTGCGTCTTACGCTGCCACCAAGCCACCACAAAAGACATGGTAGCCGTAATAGCCGAGAAGAGCAAAGGTGGGAATTGCCAGAGACCACCGTAACCCTCACAGCCATGGCAGGCGGGAAGCGCAAAAATCATAATCGTTGGAAGGATGTAACCAGCAGTCAATGCAGGCACCAGTGCCTTCGCAACTTCTAGGGGTACGAAGCGGTCTACCGGCGTCGTAAATGAGTTCCAAGAGCTCAAGATAGCATGCGTCGGGGCGACTCCGCTGAGGCCGCAAAGAAGCATGCCGCCTGTAAAGAGACTAGGAAACGAAACAATAGTGCCATAATTGCTGGGCCGATACCCCTCGATGGTGTAGATGAGTAGAGGGGAGATAAGCTGAGACATGAGGTACATTAGCTGCACCCTAAGCAGAGAATGTGAGCCAGATGTCGTATGGTAAGAAGCAGACGCGGCCTTGTCAAGCCCCTTATAGATTGCCGTTCTTCCTGTCCAGGCCCGTTGCAGAAACGAGCCCCAGACACCCATATCGCTTGCTCGGCCGAATATCGCGGAAGTGACTCTAAGCGATAGCAGGAGGAGCACTATCGTATAGGCAGTCAAAATGATGCGTTGCCACGCGCCTTGTTTTGAGGTCATGGGTCGTCCAGGAAGCTCGTGATCGAAAGGCATTACCCGCGGGCGCAGGGGCACAGGAAGGTGCATCACCTTGGTACCGCTAGTAACAGGACCGGCGAGTTGTTTCAAGAAGTTATCTTTTGGCGCAAGCCTAGAGACCATGTACTGCAAGGCCAGTCTTGACGCAATGGGATTCTCCAATGCAAAAACAGCTTGCATCTCATGAGCGTTCTTGATGATCTCGGTAGCTCGAACATTCCGGGCATGTTGTACTTTTGTGAAAAGAGTAGCAATCTCATGGGACGTCAATTTCTGAAGTCCATCTTTCCGCGAGTTTCTCAAATCGAGCAGGGAATTCATGAAATCCGCGACGGTTTCAATCGCACCGTTACCCCCCATTGCACTGATAGGATTCGGCTATGACATGTTAGAATTTACCTGACGTCGCAAAAATCAAGTGCGGTTTTACTTACTTTGTGCACCGAGTCCCCCATCAGCAGAATGCGGTGGAAGAACCATTTCTGAAACACAAATTCATGCAGCGGAGTCAAAGTCGATGAAATTCTTTTGGAGTAAATGTCCCCGAATTTGACCTTCTCCGTGATAGGTAAACCCTGGTTCTCCTTGATGAGTTTCGCTTCATCTTCCTTGGTGTATTTGGGAATTTCATCCCCAAATTTAACTTCCGGTAGTTTGTTGAAGAAGAACCAGTAAACCCGTTTCTCCGGACCCGCCATTACCAAAAACGAGTGTCCTTCTCCAATAACCATGGACTGCTCATCGTCTGGGAAGTCGGGCACATCTTTCGAGATGCCGAAAATGCATTGGTAGTGGCAAGATGCATTATCCTCGTCAGCCGTTGGAAAATACCCTGGTTGGATCTTATCGGCAATGCGGCGCATCTCATGGCGTACTTTGCTGTAAACGCCATCCACTCCAGTGACAATGGTACCGCAGAAAGTCTTGCCGTGGTCAGTCGTCACTTGGACACCTGACTCCGACATATCAATTTGGGAGACTCGATGTTGTCCAAGTAATCGATCTTTGTGCTTTACATGGTCATAAAGCACTTGTAGTAGCCATTGTCTATCGAAAAACAGCATTGGATAACCGTGACTAGAAATTTCTTGTCAACAATCGGTGCTGCAATTGAGAAATGAAGATGTCTCACCGTTTCTCAAGGTGCGTAATTAAATTTTTGTTACGCAACATAGTTTGACCATTGGCGCCTCGGACGATCATGTCGTCAAAGGAGTAACCCATCGCTTTAGCGCTGATGTCGTCATAGCAACCAAGCTGGTCTAAAATTAGTAGACCATTTGGTAGCATGCCAATGCTGGCGCCAACTTGGGGAGCAAATTCTTTCCGAGCTTCCAACAAAATGTAGTCGATATCGAACTTTTCCAGCATAAGGGCTAGAGTGAGGCCAGCGACTCCGCCTCCCACAATGATGATTTGAAAGTCCGTGCTAGGCCGCATAGTGAATGTCAATGGTGGTGTTGAAAGTGAGGGTGAGAAAATTTTCCAAGGAGTTGTGTTTCTGAACAATAGAGCAGACTCCTACACTCCGGGGTTGTCTTCGCTTTTAAACATGAAGCTTTGGGTTTGTGTTGCCTTGCGAGCCATGTAGTTAGTCGGTGACTCGGGCTGGGTAGACATCCGGCAAAACACGGAGGTTAAAAGTCCCCGCTGAGTAATTGCATGGGAGACTGGGTAATTAGTACGGAATACTACGGTCTAACTTTACGTTTAGCCCCCCCCCAGTTGTGACTGTTAACGTTCCCATCAGAATAGACTATGATTTCGTTGTAATGATTATGTCGAGCGTAATACTGAGCCAAGGTAATAGTGCTATGTTTCGTTGTAACAATATTGATCATAAGAGGCCAAATAGCGAGCCATAATCCAAACGGCACCAATCTTTGTATTCCATGGGCGGACATTGCAGCTTCCGTGCGTATGGCGATCAGGCCCCTAATTGGAATTGATCTCTGGTGGTACGTGGCTATGCCCTCCGCTTGACTGTTAGTGGGGCACTAGCACCGTAACACTCCTGACACAAAAGTAGCTTTTAAGTAACTAAGTTGTATTATATTATGAGGGCCGAAGATCACCGTAGAGTATCCGACGGATCACCGCTGAACCGCGCGGCAAAGAACGTCCCTCCTTCAATCAAGTCCCCATTTACACCACTTTCTGGATTGGGCTCCGATGTCGCCGTAATTTCAGTGTGGAAATGTTGCATTTATCAACCTAGCCAACAAAAGTGGAATGCTCCAGTAGTAAGCAGCTTATATGCTGACTGTCTGCGGTGTAGTGGGTTTGGGGGCTTTGGGCCACCTCTCAGTGTTGGGGCTTGTCTTGAACCCCACTAATACATCATGAATATGATCATGTCTTATGTCCACAAGCATTTTGAATCCGTGTCTATACGTGCCTGATGCTATTCAGTTTCAGTGGAACTTGTATTATCACCCTTATTCCTCAACATCCCAAAACGTATTCAAAATTTAAACCAAGTTAAGGCTCATTACACAGACAACCTTTGTCATATTGAGCTCTTTTAGGTCCTTAATGACTGACGCGCGTCGCGGGCAAGAGGTGATCCATTTCGTGACGCGGGGACAGCAGCCCTGGCCCTGCACCACGTGTAAAGAATGTAATAAGTGTGGGTCCCTTTCTTAAGGTCGTGCGAAGCACGGCTGAATATGAATTCCGCAGGTGGTGGGGACTCAGCGGAGGATTGGTAATCGCGTTTCAAACTTTGCGCTACGACCCCAAATATCTTGTATGACGTAGCTTCTCTCGGATTCGAAGGGCTCATAATCAACATGTAAGACCCGTGTTGAATTGCCGTGATTTCTTCAAATGTCGTCACATCACACATCACCTCTGAACACCACCACCAACATCATGTCTCCTTCAAACTCACCGATCCGTGTTGGATTGATTGGCCTTTCTGCTAGAGGCGGCTGGGCACCCGTCTCTCATCTCCCGTACCTCCAAAGCTCCTCAAAATATACCATTACAGCTGTATGCAACTCTTCCATCGAAAGCGGCAACAAGGCCATTGAGCAATACAATCTCCTATTGGGATCAGCCAAGGCCTATGACTCAGTTGAGTCGATGTGCGACTCCGATACCGTCGATCTAGTCGTGTGTGCCGTCGTCGTTTTCTCTCACTACAAGCTCGTTAAGCCTGCCATTGAACGAGGCAAGGACGTCTACGTCGAGTGGCCTCTCTGCGCGACGACCGAGGAGTCAAGAGAGCTCGCGCAATTAGCCAAGGAAAAAGGCGTCCGAACCATCATTGGCTTTCAATCTCTCGTTGGCCATGTCCACTCAACATTGCAGGAGGTACTCGACAGTGATAGAATTGGGCGAGTTCTAGCCTCGCACATCGTGGGCAGCTCTACTACCCCGGAGACAGGCAATCGTCTGGATAAGCGCTATATGTACTTTAAAGAACGGCATGCCGAGGGCTCCAAGGGTCAGGTCACACTGACTATCTACGTGGGCCACACCATGGATTTTGTGGCATCGCTGCTAGGCCAGCCTAGAACGGTGTCCGCACAGCTGCAGACGACATGGCCATACGTGGATATCCTCGATGGCGGCAAAGTCGTCGAAAGTCATGTCAAGAAAACGGCCGACGACTACGCATCCCTTCATGGAGTAACCAACAAAGACGTCAAATACACATACGTCCTCCGCGGCGGCGACGCATTCCAAGAAGGCGAGGGCCTCGTGTGGGACATCATCGGCGAGAAAGGCCAGATCCAAGTAACAGGTGCCACCATCATGTTCAACATTGGCGCAGATAACTACAAGGTCCAGGTTAAAGACTACGCGACTGGAAAGATTGAGACGGTTCCAATGCATGAGAAGTTACCCCTTCCGTTGCTTGCGCAGAACGTTGGAATGTTGTATGAGAGGTTTGCGGATGGGAGATTTGTTCCTACGTTTGAGGATGCAGTGAGGAGGCATGAGTTCTTAGATGCTGTGTTCGCCTCAAATGAAGACGGAGGCTCGGTGCAGACGTTTATTTCACTGGACGGAAGGTATCCATAATTACACACACGGGGAGCGCCAGCACCCCTCCGCACTCCCGAACTAGCATGAATACACCGTCTCTCGCCACATTGCGGCCTACAAGTCGGACATCTGGACATCTAAAAGCTGTCAATAAATTGTTGGATTCTTCATACAAGTCTTTTGTAGCAACTAAAGTGTACATGTGCTTCACAACCAAGACAGGTGAATGTCGACTCATCGAATTCCAACCTCAGTTACCCACGCATCACCCCATTCGTTACCCCCCGATTTGGTATCTGCCCTCTCAAAACTTGCGTGCAGGAGTTCGTGTCTCGAAGAGGTGATCGAGCTGAGCAAATGATTTGCCCTTTGTTTCGGGGATGACGAAGAACGACAGAAGAGCCAGAATGCAAGCCGGACCCAGGAACACCACGCCACTCTTGGAGCCAAGATTCGCTTCCTCCGCATTGATAAGGTAAGGAATAGCAATTGCCCAAGCCAGATTGCAGATGGCATTGGCGATCGTAGCAAGGGAGGTAGTTTTCGCGCGGAGTCGAGTAGACGAGATCTCTCCGACAAGTGTCCAACCGATGGCGCCAAGAGAAACAAAGTAGAGTACGTTCCAAATGATAGAAAAGGCTGCAAGCGCTCTTCCGTTAGAGTCGGTGCCCTGAGAGACCCATCCGAGGATAGTAATGGCCAAGAGACATGGGAGCATGCCGACAAAGCCATAGAGGAGCTGGGGGCGACGACCAATCTTCTCGACAAGGGTGAAGGAGACAAGAATGGCAAAGATTGAGAGCACGTTGGCAATGACGGTAATAAGGAAAGCATCCTCGAGTCCAGATAGTCGGAGGAAGTAGGCGAGATAGTTGCCGCAAAGGGGGAAGCCACCGAACTGCTGCATTATCATGGGAAGGCAAGCAAGGAACGTTCGTCGACGATCAACACCCTTGAAGCAGTCGATATAGGACGCACGGTCGCCAGCAATGGCCTTCTCGTGCTCGATGGTAGAATATATCTGGCCGACGTCGCTTTCAACATTATAACCGACCTTGCTGCCGTGGAGACGCAGCAGTGCAGCTTTGGCTTTCTCGATGTCCCCCTTGGCCACAAGGTAATAGGGAGACTCGGGAACAAGGAAGAAGAAGATGGTAAAGCAGAAGAGGCCGATGCCAAACTGCGAAACAACGGCTGCCTTCCAAGACCAGGTGCCATGGATATTGGAGGTCCCTTCGAGGACGCATGAAGATAGGAAGCTTCCAACAACGATCCAGAGTTGGAAGAGTGAAAGCATGAAGCCACGGATGCGAACATGGGCAATCTCGGACACGTATGTCTGAGTGTTTCCTTGCATGAAACCCATGGCAAGGCCAAAGACGACCTTTGCTACCGACCACACGCCCCAGTTAGGCGCAACAAGTTCGACGATTGTACCAGTGATGGTCATGCTGTCAATGTTTGTTAGAGGCACTCTGTCATCCGGTTGCGACTGGGACTTACGCAACGTTGATGAAGACACAAAGTCGACGCCCGACGCGATCGCTGATCATACCAACAGTCCATGCTCCAAGAATAGCAGAGAGAAACTGGCAAATGGTCCACGCGAGCTGCCTGTTGGCTGGAAGCGTCCAAGCTTCAAGTGACTCATCGTATACTCCAAAGGACTTGACGAACTCGTTGTTGGCAATGATGGAGCCCATGAGGTTCAAGTCGTAACCGATCAAGATGGCCATTGAAGCGCAAGCGAAGCACGCCAACGCGCATCGGAATGACTCTTTCAGCTCCTTGAACTGTTCAGTCCAGGATAAGGTGATATCGAGCTCGGCGTTGACGATGGTCTTCCCGACAGCAACGTCAGGCTGCTTTGCATCATCGGGATGAGTGGCGGAGGAGATGGACTTTTCCATGGTTGATACAAACTTTGGGCTTAACAAGGCCCAGATGATAAGAGAATTAGTTAGGACTGAGAAATAATGCAGTTGCTTTGATCCAGATGTTGGAAGTGTCCTGAAGGGCTGTTATATAGCCACATATGCCCAGTCACCCCATGATTCCCCGCAGATTCCATACCGCCCCAGGTTTTGCCCCAGAAAAGCACAAGGCCACCAGGTCACGGGTTCTGCACTAATTGTGCCCCTTTGACGGAATACACTCTCCGCAATTCATGGTTCCAAAGTGTGGAGACGAGGCGCTTTCTAGTGACCGCGTGCGCTTTTTGAAGACGCCCAGACTCATCGCTAAACAAATCTTAACACTCCTACCCCAACCTCGTCTTAGATATTGAACATTGAAGTACGACCCCACAGGCGGCATGGGGCTTCAGACGGATAAAGCGCTATCAAATGTGACTGGGTGAGCTGTACCAGCTCCACCGGCCGGATTTCATCAGGGACATAAGGCGTGTTCTCGATACGTAGCCTTGATTGCGGCGAGATGAAGAAAGAGCCGACTGCCCGATCACGCGATTGATTACCTCCCAACTTCCGATTCTCATTCAGCTAAGGCGAAGGCGATCGAGCAGTGGTGCAAGGCGGCGAGGCCGACAATTTAATACGGCATCATCGACGTGCGACTTATCGCAATAGCGTGACGTGCTAAGATCAAGCGCTCAATGGCAAAGAGTTGTTATGTTAGCAGCTGGAATTCGAGCATTAGGGGGAAAGAATTCAGCGATTAGCTGCATCACGATCCAGCCAGTGAACGGGGCATTGCTTTTTGACTAGATGACCAGAGTCTTCAATTGAAACTCAAGGCTGATTACAAGGTGGTCATGACAAGGAAGTGTCTTACCTTGCATTAGTTTCGTGTCATGACTCACACCATAATCGCCTTCCTACACCCGCCTTTCATATTCCGCTTTCCCATGCGCCCCTCACCTAGGGTTGTGGGGATAGGAATTCGCATTCCGGGTGCCGAGAGGTGGATTTCCCTTACCACGCTTATGAGTGTCCATAACCACTAGTCGCGCAAAATCAAAGGACCAAAAAGAAGACAATTACTTTTGGATTGGCTATCATCCTGCTATCTGAGATCCTTGTTATGTGATTGTCGACTTGATATTCCTGGAAGCCCAAAGGTGGAAAGTTCATCCTACTACGGCAGAACCTAGAACGCATCGGCCATCATACTTCTGACAGGCCAGAGACGTCCAAGTGCATCATATCATGCCACACAGTTACGAAAAGCCAATCAACAACGGAACCATGCCTTCAATCCTACTCGACACACCCATCGGGTCCTTCATCCGGCTATTCTTCATTCCCGCCGGCCTGCGATATCCAGAAGAGGAAAATCTCTTTCGCCAAAAAGCTGGTGATCCAGAATGGCGGCCAGGCTTTGAGACTGTCGAGAAAGCCACAGGGGTTCACCCTCCTCCGCGAACAAGCCAGCCGCGGCTATTTGAGAGCGCTCAAACGGTCGCAAAGGCCGAGCCAAGTTCCAGCAGCCCGAATGGTCAGCAACCCTCACCTGAGGCGGCAAATTCCGGACCAGGAACAAATCAATGGGTGTCGGAAGCTGGCGAAGGATCGTCGTGCGACCAGGACAATCTGATCATTGTCGACTGGTACGACGACAACGACTCCTCCAATCCTATCCACTGGCCGAAGAGGAAGAAGGTAGTGGTCTACTTTATCATCAACTACGTGGCGCTGGTCATAAACATGGCGAGTGCTATCTACGCTCCTTCACAAGCCGAAATCCAGGTGGCTTTCGGAGTATCAGCGACAGTCTCAAGCTTCGGATTGGGCCTCTTCATCGTCGGATACGGCGTGGGACCGCTTTTATGGTCACCGCTGTCAGAAATGCCAGCCGTGGGCCGCAACATTCCCTACCTTGCAAGTATGGCGGTCTTTATCTCGATATCGATTCCCACGGCTCTTGCCAATGACATTGGTAGCCTATTGGCTTTTCGCTTCCTACAAGGATTCTTCGGATCTCCTGCTCTGTCTACAGGGGGCGCTTCACTGAGCGACATATCAGAACCTCACCTCCGTCCATACGCGTTATATACTTGGGCTGTTTTCTCCCTAGCCGGTCCATGTATTGGCAATGTCATGGCAGGTTACACTGTTCCGGAGTTAGGTTGGAGATGGAGTCTTTGGGAGATTCTGATAACTACAGCCCCGGGATTGGTACTCTTCGTATGTTCCATAACCATCTGCTCTCATGCTGTAAGCACAGGCTAACCATTCATAGATGTTCCTCCCCGAGACCTCAGCTTCAAATATCCTGCACCGACGAGCACAAAGACTCAAGGCACTCACCGGGAAAGATTGCTACGTGGCTAGACCCGACGTTGAGATGGCCCAAGTGACAATCCTGAATCGTTTCTATCGGTCTCTCGTCGTTCCTTGGAAGATCAACCTCCTCGATCCATCGATCATGTTCACCAGTATATACTGTGGTTTGATCTACGCCATCTACTACTCCTTCTTCGAGTTCTTTCCCCTTGTATATGGCCCTGTGTATAGCATGAGCCCTGGTCAGACGGGATTAGTTTTGCTCTGTAACCCTATTGCGGTTGTCCTAGCAGCCATCCCCTACTTTGCGTACATCTACTACGTTATCAACCCAACAGTCCAAGCAGGAAGGAAGATATCTCCAGAGCGTCGCCTGCTACCAGCTCTCTGCGCGTCAGTGTTCATCCCCGCTGGCATCTTTCTTTTCGGATGGACAGCTCGCCCATCTGTGCACTGGATGGTTCCCACAATCGGCGTAGGATTCGCCACGGCGGGATTCGCCACGATATTGCAGAGCATTTTTGTCTATATCGGCCTGGCTTATCCTCAATATGCGGCTTCGCTCTTTGGAGGAAACGGCTTTGTCAAGGCATTGGTCGCTTTCGCTGGTGTTTGTTGGTCCAACCCTCTGTATCATGGAATGGGTTTGTCAAAGGGGATGTCTCTGCTTGGTGCTCTATGCGCGATCTGCGTGTCTGGAATTTTCATGCTCTATCGTTGGGGTGAGAAGTTAAGGAGCAGAAGTAAATTTGCCACGTAAACCTCGACGTAGGGTTATGCCAACCAGGGGAATGTTCCAAAAGACAAATGTTTAAAAGTGAGCTAGTAGTTCATAGACGTCCATAGAATAAAATGCATCGATAACACGATAGTTAATGTGTTTCTTGCCCCTCAAGTAGTTTCACTGCTGAGCGTTTGCTATCAACCCCGAAGATGACGAATTGAAGGCGACTCTGACCCTTGACTAAAGGCGGATAATAAGGTACCTAATCTCAATGGCCAATGAAGCTTAAGATGCTTGATGTTCAATACGACTCGTCGAGGTTGATCTAGTCCGCTTAACGAGCTGGCTGAGGTTAATGCTCTAGGGTATTAATTATCGGTCTCTCGCAAAGCCGTGAAGGGCCTTGTATGGCCGGATTGAACCTGCGCAAGTGACCCTTTTGGATCTTCGCGCACTCTAGGGATCAAAAGGACTTTTCTGCTTTCACAAAACAACACACGCCCAAGCTTCACTGAAAAGAAATGCAGTTAATCGTTCTATTATCCAGACGCCCATTTTCTAATCCAGTTACTGCTTAATTCCAGCCTCGGAAGCTGCCTTTGCGGCACCCTCAGGGTCATGAGCAGACACTTCAATTTCAACCCACATGTCTGGGCCTCCTCCTAGCCGAGTGACTTCGACGCAAGTCCAAAGAGAGTGTACATTAGGCATGTACTTTCTGAAGTTGCGAACCATGTGTTCCTGCACCTCGTCGCTGAGGTGAATGTGGTAGGAGTTGACACGGAAAACCTGATCCCAGCCCTCGCCTCCAGCGTCTTTCAAGCAGCGGTCCACATTGGCAAACGCCTGATCGATATGCTCTCCGAGATCCTTCTTGAACTCGCCGGTGGTGTGATCCCATCCACCTAAATGCCGTCCGTCAGAACCTCTTTTGCCCAGGAAGGCCCGCAAACCTTGAAATGCTTCTTACCCTGTCCTGAGCACTCGATACGGTCACCAACACGGATGGCTTGGACATAATGGTAGTTATCCCGGTTCCAGACGCCGTGCTTCTCATAGGAGTAGTTGCGAAGGTGAGACATTGTGTCGTGCTTGTGTGGTTATAGACGTATAAAGGAGGAAAAAAATACGGATGGCGACAAGATAACAAGGGCCAATGATAGTGCAATCAATCAGCTCAAGCAAGGTATTCTTATAGGTCGTGTCTTTAGGTAACCCCTCCGAAGGGGCAGGTACCCACTCCGGTTCTACATCTTTCTTTCTCCAATAGAAACGCCGGAATGTGGATTCCGTGAAAGTGGGCCCTAGTTTTAGGCTGTCCACAATTTCCCCCCCATTGTTCCCAGAATATCGTCATCCCACGATCACACACCCAGAACCCAGGTTCCGACTCAGCCGTAGGGAATTACTCGCTGCAGGTTCATTCGTGTCGTTATGTCTGCTTCGTCCTCAACGCCCCAAGGCGCCAGCTCCAACCCCCGGCGGAATTCGCCAATAGCCTCCGGCAAGCCCGGCAAGCCCGGCGGCCGGAGCAGTTATGCACCGAGGGCTTGTCAAGAGTGTCGCCGCCGCCGCGTAAAGGTGGGCCTTTTCCTGTTCATCATCATCCTCTCCCCTGCTGCCGATGATCTCGTCCCAACCTGTTAACATAACCGCAGTGTGGCGGTGAAAGGCCGACTTGTTCGCGCTGCTTGGGCCGCCAATTAGAATGTGTCTACACGACTGAAGATGACGGTCGCGGAACAGCCCCGAAGTCCTACGTCCGACTTCTCCAGGCTCGAATCAGCCTCTTGGAACAGATTTTATGGCTCCACTCTATCGATATCGACGCCGAAGCGTCTCGGTTGATGCAGCAGAATGCCGTCCCCGCGACAACAGCGTCGTTGACTGCTGGTGGCTCAACTACTATGTTTGACCAACTATGCTACGCTTTCGAAGGCACTCTCGCTCTTGATGAGTCGCTGAATTTCGATCAAGATGGAGAGGCTCGTTATTTTGGCCCGACAAGTGGTCGTCTCGCTTTCAGGACGTCTAGAGGTAGGTTCCCATTTTCTTCGCTTTCCCCCACCAGCCCTACGACATCAATATCAAGCAGCTCCGTACCTAGTACTCTCTTTGAGTGGAATTGCTAAGGTTAGGACCCAGACTCACAAGAGTGCCTCCCGCCTGGACAGTCTCCACCACCCCCAGGCCTCAATGCTCAAGCTCTTGGGGATCAAGTTGGCATCGATGAAGAACTTGAGGCTCACTTACTAGAGCTTTACTTCACGTGGGATCAGCCTTGGGCTCAGCATGTTGACGAGGCTTTATTTCGTGAGAGTCGCGAGGTAAATGGGCGATACTTTAGCCCACTCTTGTTAAACTGCATACTAGCTAGTGGCTCTCGCTACTCTGATCGAGTTGAGGTTCGCTCCGATCCGAATGATCCCAATACTGCTGGTCGCATATTCCTCGAAACAGCCGAAATACTTCTCTTCTTTGATGTCAAGCGACCCAGTATCACTACCATCCAATCCCTGGCCATCCTGGGCAGCGTCTACGTTGTGAGCATTACTGGACCCTTATGATTACTACTCTTTCTGATATCGGCAGGCTTTTGGGCAAGATGCTGTAGGCTGGTTACATGCAGGCATGGCGGACCGGTTAGTCCTAGACATGGGGCTTCACCTCGACTCCGGCTCGCTGGTCAGTTCGAACCGTATGACTAGTGAAGAAGCAGAGCTTCGAAGGCAGCTCTACTGGTCCCTGTACTGCGTGGATAAGCTCGCGGCTGGCTACACAGGACGGATCTGTACTATGCTTGTATGGTTGATCCACCATCCTTCAAAGCTCTTATGCATATACTAAGTATTGTCTAAGGACTCCCAAGCAGCAGTCAGTACGCCGAAGATACCGAATCATGCTCAGCAGGGCGATCCCCGTCACAACTTATACACGATCAGTCCGAGTCTCCTGGTTTCTCTTCACGCCGCCTTGATCAAGCTTAGCCAGATTCTTGAAAAGATTCTCCTGAACCTGTAGGATATATATCCTACCGCTCGGCCTGTTATCGGATTCATGGCTGATGATTTTTAGGTACGCCCCAAAGAAGCTGACCCTCAGCGACCAACGCAAGAACTTTTTCGATTCATGTCTGCTTGCACTCAAAAGCTGGCTGTATGGTCTGTCCACAAATCTCAAGCCTGTCAGCGCTGGACTACCAAACAAGTTCCCTCAAGCATACACTCTTTGCATGGTCTATCATACTGCCGTTATTCTTCTCGCCAAGCCTTATATCCAGTATGCAGGAGATTCTGGAGCACCGAGCCGACTACAGCAGCCTTCACAACAATCAACAGCGCCACAAGGCGAGAGCAGTTCGCTTGCCAAAAAAGCGTTGGCCATATGCCTCGAGGCTGCAAGAAGTATCTCGTCTCTGGGAGATCAATACCGCGAGGTATTCGGCAGCTTTCGGAAAAGTCCAATCACTGCAACTTACGCCAACCTTTCCGCGGCACTAGCACTGCTCAACACTCAACCTTGGGGCCAACGGAATTCAGGTCTCAATGAGTCAGATAACGCAAAGGTGCAATCATGCCTTCGGACCCTGGAAGAACTTTCAACTGCGTGGACTCCTTCAAGTAAGTATCACGACAGCATTTTGAAGATAACACAAGATCATTCGGCAGATCAGCAACAGCAGCAGGGGATGGCTTGTGGTGATTCTCTGGGGCCGGGCAGTCTGGGCTATTCTTCGGAATCGGCCAATGTGGAGGATACGCAACTAGCCAACGGGCCATGGTTCGACCTGCCAGTTGGTGAGATGGATTTGGGGCCATGGACTTTGTCAGACGAACAGGTCTGAAAGGTCGGATAGGCTATTCTTAGAGGCGTGGATCTTGCCAACGTAGGTTCAACTAGTCCCCCGGATTCCAACAGGATCCCCGGCTTCTAGCCGGATCCCGGTCTCCGACGGAGTCACCGGACCAAAAGCTCCGGGATCAGACAGATCTCTAGGGATAAAATAGCTAGCTATCGTCCTACTAGATAGGAAGAAGGACAAGAGATTCTATCGTCATGAAAAGCTGTTCCCACAAATCCATCACTGTCTGATAGACTTCAACTGTGGGAAATGATCCAAGCATTGGAGGGCTTCATGGAATGACGGAATTTCTACTGGATACAACTATATTCAGCGGGGGGCCAATATGCCATGGGGCCAGATGGAGTGTAATTTATCCGGCTCTCCATCGCTGAACAGCCAGTTGGATGAGACGAAAGAATGATGGACATAACGTCAGAGTATATGACCTCATTAAACCTTATCCAAATTTCCTCCCGACACACAAACAACCACCTTACCTGAAACCATACCTTTCTGTAGCCTCTCCATATAATCCGGCACGTCACTGAGACTTATCTCAGTTAACAAGGGTTCGACCTGACCTGATTTGATGAGTTGCAGCATCTCTAAAGCCTCCTTACGACCGCCCATGAGGCTTCCCGACACATGGAGGCTGCGCTCAACGAGAGCCGGGAGGGGAATGGAAAGGGTGTTGTCGCCTCGCGGAACCCTGTAAGCAGCCACTTATTAGCCAGCATATCCTAATTGGGTAGTTGGGTCGATGTAGGAATACTCGCCCCAAGCAGATAATTCGGCCTCCATCACAGACGTAATCCTCCAAATGTCGAAAGGCTCCAATTTCACTTGCAGCTACGATCACCGTCTCCGCGCAGCGCGGTACTCCGATGCTACCCCTGAGACGCATGCAACTTTCGAGTAGAGTGGACCTGAAGATGGAAGTGTTCGTTTCACTATCATTATGCTCCTCTGGCGTGGGCAAGAAGGTATGAGCCATTCGGTCCGCCTGCTCAGCTGTCAGAGAGTCAACCTTCCATTGCCGGTCAACTCCAATAACCTTTAATCCCAAGACATGTTTGGCAATCGTGCCAACCAAGTGGCCAATTCCGCCGGCAATGCCAACGACGACCAGAACATCGCCGGCTTGGGTCTGACCATCGCGGAGCGCCCTCAGGGCGGCGGATCCTGAGCACAGCGCAGCGCAGTACCTTGCCACAGGTGTGCCCTCATCAATTAATCCTTCGGGCAATGGAAGAAGACAAGACACTGGGAATGTCGCATAGCGCTGAAATGTTCCGTTGATATCTTTGGTGGTATTCATCTGGTGAGGACATGATGTTTGCAGGCCGCGGAGGCAGTATGTGCAGGATTCGCAAGCCGAGGCAAGGAAACGGATGGCGACGGGACGGCCTAACAGTGCAGGATCGTGACAATAGACAACATGGCCTATTCCCTCATGGCCCGTGATGTGGTTGTATCGAGGGTATCCAGGTTCTGGTCCGATGGAGAAGCAGACGTCCTGTGGTATGGTGTGAGTATAAATGATGCAAAAGACGCCTAGGTAAGACGCAACTCACACTTCGGCAAATCCCGGTATAGAGGATCTCAACGATGGCCTGGCCTACCTCTGGTTTTCGAACGGGGATGCTCTTGAGCTGTAAATCGAGACGAGGACCCACTTCGGCCGTGATTACGGCACTCTGTGTAGAAGGGATGCCAGTGTCGGGTAAGGGATATGGTTGGCATTGGCCTCTAGGGACAGGAATAGCGCTGTTCGAGTCTGTATTACAACCAGAGTCGGCATGGCCATTGCTAGTGGTCGGAAGTGTCATATGGTCGGAAGGCCTCTGAGGTGTTGACATCCTGATGTCTGGCCAGGGACATACGCCGGATGTGAAACGGGTGTTCACTGATCGTCTCCAGCTTGACAGCAAACCTCCGGGCGCCCGTGTTTTGTGGCTGCATGTCAAGTGTACTTAATGATCAAACCTTTCGATTTGCCGCATGATGACATGTAGATTAATTGAGATAGCCTTGTGTGGCGATATTCGATCAGACGCGGAACATACATTCCGCCACTAACGCGGAATACACATTCCACCACTAGCTTCAGAATCAGAGCCTAATCCCCCTCCTATCTCCACACGTGCGGAATTCATGATCCTCCTCAAGCGAAGTCAGCCACCTCCACAAACTCGATCCCTGCATCTTGGGGAGCTCAAGGAGAAAATCTCCCGGCTCCGCCCCCCTTGTGACTTCCAAGTGCATCATCTATCTCGGTCTTCTCGCAGTAGTACTTAACACCGTCTTGGTGCGACACTGTTTCTACTGAGTGCGGGGACTCAAAGCAATTCCTACGCAAAACATCCACCCGTCCGATAGTCTACCTTTTCGTCTCCGACAGCGTGATGTCGTTAGACGATAAATCGATTGAGACCCTCGTCTCCAAGCTTACACTTGACGAGAAACTCAGTCTAATAGCCGGAGCATCGACATGGCGTACCGTGGCGGTGGACCGCGTGGGTATTCCAAACATCAAGGTATACTGCCCCAAACAGTCTCCAAGGCTTAGAATTAACGGCTAACATGTTGCAAGTTTTCGGACGGACCATCAGGTGCTCGTGGTGAGGTTTTTGGCGAAAGCGTCCCTGCAGCATTCTTCCCAAGTGGCGTTAGTTTGGGCGCGACATGGGATGTAGACCTCATGTATGAGATAGGCGAGGCATTAGCGGAAGAGGTAACAGCGTGCTCAATCTCTGACATATTGAGGCCTAACTAACTTGAAAGTGCAAAACAAAATCCGCCTCCGTCATCCTAGCTCCGACTATGTGCATCCACCGTCATCCTCTCGGCGGACGTAACTTTGAATCCTTCAGCGAAGACCCATACTTGACGGGAAAACTCGCGGCTGCTCACGTCCGTGGAGTGCAATCTCGGGGCATAGGTGCAACGCCAAAACATTTTGTCGGTCAGTGTAGCCTAAGTCGTGGGGAAACTCATAACATCTAGACTGACTTCTGATGCTAGCCAATGACCAGGAAACGCTTCGGTTCAAGTACAATGCGGTAATCTCTCCACGGGCTCTGCGCGAAGTCTACCTACTGCCCTTTCAGATGGTTGTTCGAGAAGCGGATCCATGGTGTATGATGACATCCTATAATATGGTCAATGGATACCATGTAGATGCCCACAAAGAGCTCCTCACGGATATCGCCCGGAAAGAGTGGGGGTGGGATGGGCTATTCATGAGTGACTGGGGCGGAACCAATACCTCTGTTGAGTCCATTAATGCCGGTTTGGACCTCGAGGTGCCTGGTCCACCACTCAAGAGGTCTAAGGATGCTCTTGAAGGCCCAATCAAGCAGGGTCTTGTCGATATAGGATGTATCGATGCCTCAGTTTCACGCCTTGTACGGCTTCTTGAAAGGACGGGCCGTTTCCAGGACGCGCAAGACAACCCTGAATTCTGCAAAAATGATCTAGGCGTGAACCGCTTACTATTGCGGGCAGCTTGTGCAGGCATAGTTATGCTCAAGAATGAGTTTGAAACTCTCCCTCTTCGCCTGTCAGAGGGGATCAAGAAGCTTGCCATCTTTGGCCCAAATGCTAAGAAGGTCGTTGCAGGGGGCGGAGGAAGCTCCTATATAAAATCCCCATACTGGACCTCGGTTTTTGAGTCCATCGAGAAGGAGTTTCAACGCTCTTCGACAGAACTTATCTTTGCGCCTGGAGCAAAATCGAATCGGTACCTGCCAACCATGCACCCCGGAGTTGTCCGTAACCCTGAGTCTGGCAAACCCGGAGGCGCTGTTGACTGGTACATCGGCCACGACCTTGCTGCTCAAATCGCTGCAACGACGCACATGTGAGTCGAATCAACAAGGCCGATGGGATTTGAACTAACTCGCCTTAGTGATGACCTCTACTTTGTGGCCTACGGTGTGATGCCACCCGAAATCGACCGAGAAACAGACTTTTCGTTCCGTATTCGCGCAGTGCTCCGACCTCTTACTTCTGGCCGTCATCAGCTATCACTTGCTAGCATCGGACCTTCGAAACTCTTTGTCGATGGGGTCGAGGTAGCTGCTCAATCAGGAGCCTTCGAAGAGAAGGGCTCGCTCTTCTTCACGTACGGTAGTGAGGAAAGTATCATCTCCCTGGATCTTGAGGCTGGGAAAGACTATGAGATTCGTGTCGACTATCATTCGCACGATAGGCAGCTGGATCCAGAGATACTTCCCGAGATGGATCCTATGGAAGACAAGTTCCAAGGAGCAAGGCTTGGCTACGAAGAACAAAACACGGCCGATTTGCCCAAAGAAGCAGCGACACTAGCCCAAGATGCGGATGCCGCAATTATTGTTGTCGGCCGCGACAAGGAATGGGAGACCGAGGGCCAAGATATCCCGTTGTTTGAGTTGCCCGGAGAACAAGTTCGGCTGATTCAAGAGGTCTCCAGTGTGTGCAAGCGCACCATTGTAGTGGTCCAAGCCGGAACACCCATGCAGTTCGAGCCGTGGATTGACAATGTTGAAGCAGTCTTATACACTTGGTACCAGGGCCAGGAGGTAGGCAACGCTGCCGCTTCGGTCATCGTGGGGAGATATAATCCCTCTGGACGACTTCCAGTAACATTCCCCAAGAGAATTGAGGACTGTCCTGCTTTCTCGTCTTTTCCAGGAGAGCAAGCCATATCTGAGTACTCCGAAAGCATCTACGTGGGGTATAAATGGTGGGACTTAACGGATACACTGCCCCAGTTTCCCCTTGGCTTTGGGCTATCCTACAACACTTTTGAGGTCAAGTCGGGTCAGATCAGTTCCTCTATTCTTTCAAAGGACTCTGTCCTGATACTTTCAGCCCACGTTCAAAACACCGGGGGGAGCAACGTCTCTTGCCGGGAGACCGTGATCGCGTGGTGCTCTCAACGGCCTCCGACGCGGTTACGAAGACCTAAGAAGCAGGTGTGCGCATTTGTGAAATCCCCGGCCTTGTCCGCTGGCGAAGAGAGCGTTGTCGAACTGCAGCTTGATGCGTATAGCTTAGGCGTATATGATCCAAAGAAGGGCAAGTGGCTTGTTGATGCGAACAGCAAGTTCGATATCCTCCTTGGCACCACAGCACTCAATGCATCGCCAGCCTGGGTAGTGGAGGTTCCAGAGGAGATTACATGGGTACATAAACTGAACTAGCCTAACGCAAGAAAACTTGCCTCGTATTTATCATGGGTCTTTGAACAAGTCCTTCCCTGTATAGCACACTCGAAAAGTAAGAAATCTTACTTGATTGAATCTTTGTGAAGTGTGGGCCTCGCTTCGGAGGCTATTCTTGTGTCTTACCTTATGCCGCATTTCACTTTTCCACGATACCCTCAGCTCTGCTCATCAACCTTCCACTCAGATGCTCAGCAATGCACAGCCCTGCCGATTTCCTCAAAGTGACTGAAATAGCATGTCGGGTTAGCGGTGCTAGCTAGCATCTCTATGCTCTTCTATGTCTAGCGATTAGACATGTATGACACGGGAAGGGTAACCTTACTTACAAATAAGTAGTAACCCAATGTTGATATAGAGACTTAAGCGGCTTGTCTTTCCCTGAGCAGGGAGCTTGAGAGATAAGAGAGAGACTTGGTGGTTTTAGAGTAGTAGAGGTGGAGAATCTCGTGAGGGCAGGATTTACCAATCAAGGGTTCTTTGGCCCATGAATAGCGGTCCGCTACGAAAGTATGGGAAGACGTGTGTAAGGGTTGGGGCGGCATGCCCAACCCGCACAAAGACCCACTGCAGCAGAGCTGTACGGGTCGCATTGTGCGGGCACGACCCTTCCATCGACGTTCGTCGTTCGTGTCCCTCGCACAGGCCTACGCGCTCCAGCGTTCTCACTTGCACCTTGTAGTCCGTGCACGCGAAAGCGGCTGCGCAGGGCACTGGGTTCAACGGATTTTACGGATGTAACGGATTTGGAGTTATTAAACTCAATAAACCCGAACTAACAGCAACGACGAAGATATTTGAATATACATTCGGCGGCAGAGCAGTTATGTATTTATACGACAAGGCCGGTGTTGCTCTGTTTCTGACTGCGTCCTTGTCCACCTCTCTTCTCAAGAATATCTTGACCTCCTGGCTTTCCGAATTACCCATTCTATCTAAGATACTCAATCCGCAAACCAAATCATGTCTCAATCATCTACAAAAGTGATTGTATTCGGTGCAGCGGGCGCAGTTGGACGAGCTGCCGCCTTCGAGGCCCAGAAACGGGGTGCACAGGTGATTCTCGCCATGCGGGACACCAAGAAAACGATCCCCGGTTTAACACCTGATATCGAGCAAAATCGCGGGTTCACGCGAATCAAAGCCGACTTGTCAGATCCAAGGTCCATCGAAAACGCTGTTTCTCAATCGGGAGCAACCTTTGCATTTACATACATTGTTCCCAGGGCACAAGATGGCATGCGCGCAACCTTCGACGCAATGAAGAATGCCGGAATATCCTACATCATCCTGCTATCTTCATACTTGTTGTACGCGTATCCAGATGCGAAAACTGCCGTGACAGGCACCAACGCAATTGCAGCTTTACACGCAAAAGTTGAAGTTGCCCTGGCTGAAGCTGGATTGGCACACACAATTGTTCGTCCCATGTACTTCAACAGCAATATGGGGCAGGAAGCGGAAGGGGTCGAAAGAGGAGAACTTTGTTTATTGCGACCAGATACAATCTGCGACTACATCGCGCCAGAAGATATTGGATCTGTTTGCGGAGCAAAGCTAATTGAGCCGCATTCTGCCAATGATCCTCAAATATTGCCGTTATGCGGCCCGGAGCTCCTGTCGCAAAGAGAGGCGTGGAGAATTGTCTCGCAAGAACTCGGTCGTGATATCACCATCAAGGAGATTGACGTGGACGAGTTCCTCACACGGCAGCATGAGAGAGGACTTCCTAGAGACATAGCACAAGCCTTGGCGGATTATCAGCAGCAAGATCCAGCATTCAGATATTCGGGGAAACGTTATAAAGAAGCTTCGACGAATATCGCACGGCATTCCGGGAGAGAGCCGACGAAGTTTCCTGCATGGATCAAGGCGCATAAAAATGAGCTTTTCGGTGCATAAGGAAATCATCGACGGGCAAATACGGAGGATTGTCACGTGAGACAATTGGCTTGTATGTCGTGCCACGGAACGAAAGAAATAGATGTTACGAGAAAGAGATTGCAGAAGGCAGAGATGGAGAGGGGCGGTTTATATATTGCATGTGTTCCGCGAAAGCCTAGCATGGGCTGTTATGTAGTCATCTAATTCAGCATCTGACCGGGTTGCCTACTGCGCCAGCAAGGCTATTGTATTATATTTTGCAGTATCTAAATCATGCTCACATTCAGTCAAACCTCTCTCTGTCTACTCATCGACATTTTTAGCGCCTTCGCCAAAGAGCGATATCTCCTACGTGCTGTCGCTCATCATCTGGACCCTGACTCTCATGATCACCGCTAAATATGTCCTCATCATCCTACGTACGGACAACGGGGGCGAGGGTGGTACCTTTAGCTGCTGGGTTTCCACGAAGCTCAAGTGGTCGGAGCGATCCAAGGGAGTGGAGTATTTATCGATAGCTATCACGTCCTTTGGCACACCAATTGCGCGTATCGGAGCGGGGAGCGGAGCCGGGAGGGGTGGGGGTGGAGCGGCCGCTACCCGTGGCACTATCGCCCCTTGTATTGTGCACACCTTCCTTTGTCATCTTACTTTCTTGGCATGCAGATGTTAAGAAAGTAGCCCTCATTACACCTTTTTCCCTAACAAGTGCACCGCAACAACCACAATCCTGCGCTTCGCGCAACCGGTGACGGCGGCGATGGCATCAGCCACCACCCGCCCGCCTGCTGTCCCAGATCCCTTCGACCTGAGAATCCATACAGCGGGGTTCCAAAAGTCTTGCAACGCCACGCGACTTTTTCGCGACCAGTGTCAAGGATCCGAACCGAGTTTTTTGCTCCTTCATCTTCAACATCCCACAACTTTTTATTATGACGTCCAATTTACAATCTTTTGGGACCATAATATCCGGAAATCGCCAAGGAAAACAAAGAACTAGCCCTGAGCTTCGTGCGGCTATTATTGCGGCCGTGCAAGCTGGAGAAAAAAGGTGTGTGGTCGCGACGCGTTTTGGGGTCACGACGGCCACAATCAGCCGTCTGCTTCAACGGCTCGAGACAACCGGATCAATCGATCCTAGCCCTCAGTCCGGGCGGCCTCCAAGCCTGACGCCTCGGGCGAAAAGGGCTATTATTCATGCTGTACGACAGGATGAAGGTGTCTCAAGAAAAGATCTGGTAGATGACCTGAGTCTTGGGGTGAGCGCGACGACTGTACGCCGGGCTTTAAATGAGATCAACTTACGCAAATGGCAAGCGAGAAAGATGATCTTTTCACGAAAGGAAGATTCAGCTCAGCGGCTTCAATTTACGCGTGACTGGGCGAAAAGAGAAGAAGAATTGAGTGACGTATGGCTGAGTGTTTAAGATGTCCCCGTCCGCTACCTACTGTACCTGTTACTTACACCCCTTAGGTTATCTTCTCTGATGAATGCTCTGCTGCAAATGGCAGCGTCAATCCAGGCACATGGGTCTGGAGGTTTACCCACGAGATCTATGACCCAAAATTCGTTAATAAAATAGCCCATGGCAAGGGTGATGTAACGATAATGGTATGGGGTGCAATTTGCAAGAAGAGCCGAAGCAAGTTGGTTATTATGACTCGGGATACAGCCTCCAAGCGTGGCGGCTACTCATCAAATAGCTATATCGAAGCTCTGACTTCTGGGCTTCTTCCTGACTATAATGGCACCCGGCATTTTCAGCAGGATAATGCCGGAATTCACACATCAAAGATCTCGATGAGCTTTCTGCTTGAGCACGGGATCTCTCTTATTGATTGGCCGCCTCACAGCCCCGATCTGAACCCCATCGAGCACGTTTGGGCCAGACTAAAGAGAGATCTCTATAGAATGTTCCCTTGGGTCTCTAAATTGAAGAAAAACGCAGCCGATATCGCTAAATTTAAAGTATGCTTAGAAGCGGCGTGGGAAGCTATCCCTCAAGACTTCATTCAGGGCCTACTAGAGTCAATGCTGCGTAGGGTGGAAGCTTGCCGTAAAGCTAGGGGTTGGTATATAAAATATTAAAGCCACGCCTCTGAGGAATACAAAAATGTAGTTACTTTTATTACAGCTAGTCTGCGGCCTGTTTAATTGGTATCTTTATTACATGCGTTCCGGTGAGGGTGGTGGTGTACCGTAAGTGGGGCTGTTGCAAGACTTTTGGAACCCCACTGTACTCCCGCCAATCTCAATCGAAGAGCCCGCACAGCCCTCCTGAAAAACAGCCCCGCTGTTGTGAATGGACCTGTTGATGTCCCGCCTGCCTTTAGAAGGACGGCACGAATACCGTCCCGCTTCTCAATATAATCTCTACTGCTACGGCCACGGAAGGAGCCCAGCTCGCCCGTCCTGTCCCGTCCCCCAATCCTGCCCGGACCACTGAACAGCAACCAGTCTCCCTTATCAAATCAGCCAATAGGCTCGCACACGAGCGTGTGGAGTAGAGGAGGAACCCGAGCACCCAAGACCCGGCTCTCCGAGGAAGCGCCGCATCGTCCTGATCACGCGCCCCCACGACCACGGGCATAAGTAGACGCCCACGAGCACGAAGATGCAATAGAAAGACTCTCCAAAGCTTTCAAGCCAATTTCAGCAAGGTTCCCGGTCCACGACTCTGCCCTTGCATTAGCAGACTCTGAACGATACAATATCGTGCTCTTCCAAGAACCATAGACAACAATAGCAAACTCCCGCTGCCTTACGAAGACCCATCCTACATATAACACCTAGTCTCCAGTTAAAGCCTGGAATAGTAATAGCACCTGACCCAGAGTCATAACATATATCTACTGAGACTCTAAACTCGCAGCAGACTAAAACTGACACTATATAAGCTGCAATATCCTGTAGCTTACAGTTAATGATATAATAATAGTGAATTTCTACTGCCAGAACGACGAAAAAGATACGCTAAACACTCTACTACAATAGCCGATCCCTAATCGCTGCCTCGTAGCAGGTGACTTCAACGCTAGACATCACACCTTGCAGACAGGCCCGAATATAAACCGTAGCTGCGAGATTGCCTCTTAAGCATCAGAAAACAGCCTTGACCTACTGAACACCTCAGACATCCCCACAAGCCCCACAGAAACACTATCAACCTCGCCTTTACAAACCTACCTCTTGCTGAAGCTAACATCGAAGACCACCTCGCCTCCAGCTCTAATCACTTCACTCTTAGTCTAACACTCCCAGACATCAAGGCCGGCCCCAATACAGCCAAGCAACATCCAGGTAACAACAGACAATAAGCTTAAGCACTTCGTAGAAATCGTAGAACTAGGATCATCTGATATCCCCATCTCTGCCTCAGGCCCATCAGAGCTAGACGAGCTCACATCTGCACTTATAAGTCTCCCACAATCAGCAGCAAAGGCAGCGGGCCGGCCTGCGAGGAAGGGAGCACGCAACGCTCCCTGGTAGACCGAAGAGTGCGCCCTTGCCGCAGCCCAATACCATGCGATCAGGAGGCTTTACCCCCTCAGATTCAACCAAGAAATTCAGCTAGCCAAACGAGATTTCCACCACGTGGTCCGCCGTGCCAAAAGGCTCTACTGGCAGAACCTAATCGACAGCTTCTCAGATAGCAGCTCCGTTTTCAAGGCCGTCCGGTAGCTGAAATCGCCAGGAGCCTTCCAAACCCCTCCACTACAAGTAGACGACGTAGTCTACGAAACTCAGCTGGACAAGGCCAACGCGCTCCGGCAAGCCACTCTAGAGCGCCGAACAGCTGAAGATGACATCCAGGACCCCTAGATCCAGGTCAGCCCTCGCAGAATAATTCCATTTTCACAGGAAATCTCCCTAGAAGAAGCAAAAGATGCGACTCTCTGTACCAGGAACACATCCCCAGAAGCAGATAACATCACAGTCAAGCTCCTCACAGCAGCATGGCATATCATCGGAACACACGTTCGCCGTCTCTTTGAGGGGTGCCTGGCCATAAGAATCCACCACCCGAAACCCTTCAGGGCGGCCGAGGTGGTCATAATCGCCAAACCTGGACGTAGAGACCTGACAGAATCGCAAGCATGGCGACCTATCTCTCTACTTACCTGTCTCAGCAAGGGGCTAGAACAGTTAGTCGCGCGTCATCTCACGTAGACATGCATCCACTATGGAGTCCTTCGCCCACAACAGGCTGGGGCGCTCCTAAAGAGGTCTGCGACAGACCTTGTAGCTGCTTTGGTCCACGACATCGAGGAAGCATTCTCCCGCAAGAAGGCAGCCACACTGGTCACGATAGATATCCTGGGCGCGTTCGACACCGTCATGCGCAACAGATTGATTTTGCAACTCCGCGAACAAGGCTGGCCCGAACATCTCACACGATGGGCCGGATCCTTCATAGGTGACCGATCTGTCTGCGTCAGATACCAAGATACTATCATCCCGCTCTCTCCTCTCCAGTGCGGTCTCCCTCAGAGATCGTCAGTATCGCCGATCCTCTTTCTGCTGTACACAGAGCCCATCTACCCACTAGTTAAGCGACCCTCGGGGCTGGTTCAGTACGCAGATGACACAGGCATCCTGTGCACGGGCGACACAGTAGAGGAAACATGTTGCATCTGATAGGAAGGGTGCATTGTGATGTAAGTAGAAGCTCTTCATTTCTATCTAACTGAGGGCTCGCGGCAGACCTATTTGTAGGTTGCCCTCATAGCTATGATAAGGTTCTCGGTAGACCGGATCCCAAGGGATCCGGGTTTTTGAGACCGGCTTGTTAGGAAGCCGGGTCTTCGAGACCGGCTTGCTAGAAAGCCGGGTCTTTGAGACCGGTTTACTAGAGATCCGAGCCTTTGAGACTGAAGACCAGTCTTAACAGTTGATAGATGTGACAAAACAACCGCTGCGACATCAAGATCTGTCGAAGAAATGGTCTGCTGGAGCGCGACGAATGGGGTATCTTTCAACTCTAAAAAGACAGAAGTCATGCACTTCTCTCAGAGTAAACTTGAGACTGCACCAGCAATACGCCATAGTAACGTCGAGAAACACCCCGAGGCAGCAATGCGCTAGCTAGGCATCTGGCTAGACAGCAGCCTATCATTCCGAGTCATAGAGAAATGGACGGCTAAAGCTCAGGCTTCGCCTACCATCTGCGAGGACTCACCAACACGATACACGGTCCGCTGCCCAGTGCTGCGCGGAGTGCAGTTAGGCATGCGTCGAACCGGTCCTGCTCTATAGCGCTGAAGTATGGTACCCAGGTGCAACCCGACCGCGGTGGAACCAACCCTCCAAGGGCCGGCCGTCAAGTATTGGACATCTCCTGCGGAGAATAAACAAGGCTATCGACCAATCCATGCGAGCTATACTCCCCGTCTGGAGGACGACCCCTATCGCTATCCTCCATCGGGAAAGCGGGATACCACCTGTCGCGCAGCTTCTTGAAGCACGTCGATACCGCTCCTCCGCCTGACTCAAATCCCTTGACGAGGCCCATCCCCTCGCGAAGCGCACGCTTCCACCCAGACAACCCACGTACCATATGCTCATCAAGCGGAGGTACTAAACCCCATCAGAGAGCAACTTCAGGACCCGTCTTCGACGGACTAATGAGCTCCTCGCACCCTGCACACGGCCGGTCCTCATCCAAAAATGCTTCGGCAGGGAACAAGACATACCCCTACAGATAGCGTCGAAAGAAGAATCGGCTGAGGCCTTCCTCCAGTGGGTCCAGTCAGTAGGCCCATCCACCTTGATCGTATACTCGGACGGCTCCTTCTCGCTGCCGGAGCCTGAGGGCGCTCAACCGACGCTAGCATACCTGCGAAAGCTGGCGAGGCAGAAACCAAAAGAGGCTTTCGAAGCATGGTGGTCAACTTCCGCCCCCGAGCATTATAAGAGATTCAACCTCAAGCCAAGTATACGCTGCCCGCCGGAGCTCTCGCTCCCTCGGGCTACTTTGCACCATTTACTCGCAGTAAGGTCCCTCCATGGGGATTTCGCTGCATACCACGAACGATTCAACCACGAGGATGCGCGAGTGACCTGCTCGTGCAGTCGACGCAAAGCACCTGACCATGTCTTCTACTGCAGAAAAGTACCGCGGCGGTGTCGAATGAGGCTTGTCCCGTCGCTGACCGCAACACTCAACCTCGCAATAGGAAGAAATTTCGATAAGTATACCTAGCTGGCTAAATTAAGCGCCTTCTTCGAGAAGATTTGCCCTCGTTACTAGACGAGGCAGATCCGAGACGCACTCGCGTCTCTTCCTCTCCTTCTATTCTCTTCTCTCTTTTGTTCCTTTTCTTGAACAATATGGGCTCGGCTGCCTCGTGCAGTTACGCTAATGCTCTCTTCCTAGTCTTACTAAAGAAGACTGGCCCATATATAGCGGCTAGTGCTGTAATAGCCGCGCCTGGTCATCCTGCTGATGGGTAACAGGCTCGATACAACGCACCTTTGAGCCGATGATATGCTGGATAATGGTCTGTTCTGTAGTTTACGAAGGCTTTGCGTAGATTTTAGCATTAGAGACTCTAGCTTAGCACGTCCTTTGCCCCAATAGGGGGCTTTACGGGCCTCACCGCCCTCGGACGAAAAATATACATACATACATACATACATACATACATGCCCTTGTATTGTGCATATTTTGAGGTGTAGCAATGACTCCGTAGGCCGATGCTAATTCTCCAGGTGGGGGTCTTTGATACCAGTCTGCACTTCGGTAAGGAAGGTAGAATCGTCTCGCTTGAGAACTGTGATATTGGAATGAAAGAACTCCATTATGCGTACTTTCATAAGAAGCTATTGCAATACCGCTACAACAAAGGGAATGTACACTCCTCTTGCCGGTAGCGCATTATAGTACCGGTATATGTAGTTTGTCTAACAGAAGCCGCCAGTCGATAACATCCCATTCCATCATCTTACATTCGCACAAATCCACTCACCTATTAGCATCCTTCCCTCATGCGTCTCTTCCACGCATGCTGCGTGTCATGCGAGGTAGTTAACAAAGAGGTGGGTTAACCACAGTGAAAACCAGCCAATAAATTCCCATAAATCCCTACCATAGGTTTAAAGTATTGTGTGTTCAGGTGGTGATCCCATATAGATGATATATTGCCAATATAGACTAACCTATATCACCTTCAATAGCGTAGGTATGCAATCTTCGTATGTAAGAAGTCGCCTAAGTAGTATTCTATCAACTAGCAACAGTGCCTTCAATCATAGGGAAAAGACGGTACCTACAAACCAAGGGCATTACATCAGGCTGTGGATAACTTCACTAAGCACGCTATGAATATATTGTAGCCAATTATCCTAAGCCTCTTTATATAGTCACAATCTTTAACGATTCAATTCAACTATAATTTAATTAAGTGTTTAATTAGTTGAGTTGATCTAGGAATTACTTAGGTTTTATGATAGGCTGTGAGTATAAAGACTACTCGCTATAAATTGGCCGCTTGTGGATTTTTAGACATTTAAAGTGAGCCTCTCTTACCCAAGATACTAGTACCTAATTAGCTCGTTGTGCCTTGGAAAGAAAATCGGGCTGGAGTTGCTACCCCAGAAGGAGTGTTCGGACCCGACTGTAATGGAAGTGCTAGAAATGACGGGTTAACTATGTTCAAGTAAAGATACAGTGTGGCTAAGCTCCGCTATTCTTGAACCAACTCTTGACTAGTTCCTCGTATAATTCCTAGGTGAGCAATTATTTACTGGCCCTATCCAATAATGTATCTAAGCCCATCTCATAGTTCGCTAATATCTCCAAGCACCGTGTAAAGCTGCTATCCTTTCCGTGGAGACTGCTCGACTGTTGGAGGGCCGTTGCCATAGAAATAATGGCATCTTCCGCATCGAGCATTGACTGGAGCTTCTCTCGAGTTGACTGTTTTTGGATCAAAATGACGAAAGGGTCTGCCGGGTTGAGTTCGTTGTTCCAATCCTCAAATCGAACCGGCGAGGACCCACAGAATGGCACATTGACGCCCACTTCGCCCAGTCCTCCTCCAGCCCCGCTAGTATTCCTGTAGACGCCAAGGTCTCTCTTTTGGTCTTGATACCAATTTAAGACCATCCCGGCGTGTAATACACAACGCGACACAAATATTGACAGAGGGTGCCTACTGTGGGAAAGCTTTTGTACCAGGCATTGAACCAGCAAGCAATGAAGCACCAGTTCTACCACAACGGCGGGCGGAAGCGAGATGAGTGTTGACTGCGCTGTTTGGATGCCTTCACTACCATGATACCTCTCTATGGCGTCTCTGTCTACAAGTAACGAGATGAGCGTGGAGTGCCAGAGGATATTGGCTTCGAGGTTCTCTGCAGGGATGCTGCCAGGGTTGTTGGCGAGGATAGTGGCGCAGATGTTATCTTCAGTAGACGCAGCTTTGTCAGCGAGTAGAGGAGGGAGGCACTCTATAAGATGCTGGAGGAAGGCATCTTGGTCTTGGAAAACCTCAATCTCGTTGAATAGTCCGCTGCGACGCACTGAGATCTCGGTGGCGAGGGACGTTATGCTGAGTATCCTTTCCAGCCAATGACTTTTCTCCATTTCTGGAGGTTGCGTTTCTATGCGAGGATTCCGATATCCCTCGGCATGGGTAAACCCGATGCGAACGATTGAAGAGTGCCGGGTTGCCCTGTCCGCGGTCTGGCTAGTTTCCATCTGAGCGATATTTCGCCACTCGTCCGCGGTCTGTGCCGCAAACAGAGCGTCAGAGGCCAGTGATGGAGCCCGCTCTGGCCTGAATTTAACCAAGGGTGGCTGGGAAAATATAGAGCCTAGTTCGCTATCGATAATGGCTAGGGTATAGGCAACTCTGCCGCTTGATGAGCAAATCTTCGGCGGTCGGAAAAGGGGAGAGAACCGTTCCTGGTAGACTAACCTAAGCTTCATTTCTTCGTCAACCCAACTCCTCCAGCGGAAATATAATTCGGGCGCCGGAAGGTTCCGCAATGCCGTATGGTGCAGTCCTTCAGAAGGTTGACCACGACTCAAATCCTGGAGTATGCCTATACGCCGTGCCCACTGAGAGCGATGTGGTGAGCTAGGGGTCACACTTATAAAGTAATACTAAGAAGAGTCCTAAAATAAAGGTAGAAAGCCTAGAAAGAGCTGGAAAGGAGGTATGGAAGCAATTGAATTATTGTAAGGAATATGACGGGAATACTACTCACCAGTACGGCTGGGCCCAAGAAGGTTACGCTTAGTGCTAATAATTCCGAATCCTGGGGTAATACCAAATTATCAGCCCCGGGTTACTTTATTCACATATGTAAAATCATCCTCGTGAGTATAAACTAACCCCTAGTAAAAGAGGGTGAAGGTCAAGGTGCATTTGCATTAAGATGAGGATCATCTGATTCATTGAAGAATTGCTCGACATTATAGACTTCTACTACTAGGAATTCTTATTAGTCTCCCTAGTTACTTAAGTGAGCAATAGGATGCGAGCCTTACCATACCTTTGACATAATTAGAAAACCAACACGATCGCGCAGTCTTTTGCCGAACTCTAGAGCGTCTCGACTTCCTGCGAATACGGACCCAATGGCGCACATGGAGAAGAACAATAAGTGGTTGTTCTCCCAAGACGGAGCCAGGGACGGGAGATGGACTATTGGAAAGCGCGGCCAGAAAATCTCAACATAGAGGTTGAAGCACATTTTCTAGTGGACACTTGTCAGTGGTGGACTGTTTGGAATCCTTGGGGTAAAGTGAGTTTCGTGCAGGTAAAAGCGCTAACACGTACCATGAACCGCGGATTACGGGAAAGGCTGTGGTCAAATATCATCGGGGTCGTCAAGTTAGCATGGACTCTGAGAGTAGTAGACTTCTCAGTACTAAGAGTGCCCTCTTCGGCTAGCGTGAGTACAGCCACTGACATTTTGAAGTCGCTCATGCACCAGTGGGTCGCACAGGCCTTGTACATAGCTTCGACAAGGCGGGTTCGCCCGTCCTTTTTGCTCTGATGGCAGCTGATCTCATCGGTCATGAAAGCCGTTTCAAGAGGTTCACTGACGGCAGTCTGGTACGAGCCATTCGGTTGGATTTCATTCCACAGGCCCAGAGATGAGGAAGACATTGTGGCGGAGTCGCCGCTTGGTATGGTCCATGTTTCGAGGCCAACGTCGAAGCCGGCGTGGTGGTCGGTCGGCGCCCAGGTGGACGGGAGACTCGCGTCGGACAGTCTATCGAGCGTTCCATCCAGAATTGCCGGAAGATCTGTCATGAGAGTGCTATCCCAGGGTTCGTCTCCTAAGCAGTCTTGAGGCAGTTGCGCTGACTGAGTCAATCGATCTAATGGCAGACCTAGCAGGGTGGCTGCTTCGGTGACATGGCGTGAAGCGGACTTCTCTCGTGGTTGGTGATTGAGCGGAAAGTCAGAGGCACTGTTGTTGACACTGGTCGTTCTGGCGGAGCTGGCGACGCTCCTGGAGTGGCGTCTCTCATGGCGCTTGAGGACATCTTTGCGCGCAAAGCTGGCGTGACACGCCGAACAGGAGAAAGGCTTCTCTTTCGTATCTGCCGAAGCCCAATGTGTTAGTGGCGAGAGAACAAGCGGATGTGAAAGCTTAGGGAGCTATAAGAGATTGGGCAAGATGAAATCATTCAAGGTGTTGAGTGGAGCGTTGATTGTTGAGCACCGAAGTGATAAAGGAGACGCTAGTTAACCTGTAACGTACGGACACGTTCATGACGAAAAAGGTGGTCTCTCTTTATAAAGTCGCGGCTGCAGTATTGGCATCGCAGCTCATCCATTACAGCAGGGTGGGTGTTGCGTGGTCAATATTCTAAGTTAGGGAGGTGCTATGCAGGTGATCAAGGGCGACGGCATGAACTACCTGTAAGGCCAAAACCATTGATTTTGTTGGACAGGCGCCTCAAGCCTCGATAAGCAGTAAGGAATTTGTTGGATCCGATACGGGTAATTCGATCAGACTGATAGGGATCAATGCATTGTGGAGCCCAAAGACGATGATTATATTGATGTGTGTATTATCTAGGATCCTCCGGCCCCCTCTTTTCCCATGAGGGGTTTCTTGGTCAATCTCACACCCTATGACTAAGTGTTGGATACGCGGTGTGTCTTTAGTAAAGATTAGGGATAGCCAGATAAATGTAGATCAATTCTTGATGATATGTTTGATTGTTCTTGTTGTTCTTGTTCTCGTTAACTCTCGTCTCCATTTTCCTCTAGAGGGGGGTTTTATCATCATCTTGAGTCATAGATGCAGATATCCCGGTATTCTGATACCTGAATAACCTCCTTGATGCATTACCGAGCCACAATCTAACACTAAGACAGTATATTGATGTATCAGAGGGTTGTTTCTAGCCGGGCCCTAGTCCGGCACTCGAGAGGTCAATCCAACAGAATTCCAAGGACCTCCTCGATATAGGGATGTTCCATACCAGACAGGGGTGATTCAGTCACCCTAGCCGTATCCAACAAGTTCAGTATGCATTACTAAGCAGACAGGGGATGCGAGATCGTTATAAGAAGGAAGTCACTTTGCAGCACCGATATATGTAAAACAGCCCAAAAAGATACTTTCAAGGGTGAGTAAAGCGGGACATCCCTATAATACTAAATCGTATAGTCTAGCCCTGTATTAGACTACTCTTACTACGCCAGAGACTTTACTCCGCCCTGACCCTTTCAATTACCGACCCTAACTACCGCTCCCCCCGGATTGCATTCCGCAACCTGGGGTATCAAATGGAGCGCGGCTGGCCAGAGTCCGGGATTTCCGGCGACCTCACTCATCCCCCTGCCTCGGCAGAGGCAGTGCTACACTCGAATATCATCTCATCGTCCCGGGTGGTTGGGAAGAATTCTTCCGATACATCGGGCGAGCCCTGTGCAGGCGCCCTCTTCCCCACGCAGGACCAGCTGAACCTCCCGAAGTCTTGGTTCTGAAGTTAATGGAAGCGGCAGAAAGTATCAACATGACGCCGGTCCGGAACTACTGATATGTAGACCCTAAGCCTGCACGGTTCTTCTTACGTGTTTTACAATGGAGCTGGACTGCCAGGTACCCTGTGGGAAATCGGGAGCCTAATGACTCTCTTCGTATCTCTAATGGATTCATGGACAGAGCATATTAAGCTTATTTGCAGTTTTAGTATGCTTTAAGGTCCTTCTGCAATCCCTGCGTCCCACCTTCACATCGCACTTCATCTTCGTCTATCTTAAAACACAGTCTTTATACCCAGCATGTCTCGTGGTGGACAGCGGGATTTGTAAAACTAGTCTGCGCCTTTACGGGATCGATCATATGGAGGTCGTCTTCTCGCGTCGGTCTTTCTTGCTTCGAAGCTGCGCGCTGACCTAGACCTCGTCTGTGGGCTTCTCGGTACGACCCCGGCCTAGCGCCTGCTTCTCCATGTACACCGACGTCTGGTTCGTCAGAAGGTGGGATGGATCCCTGATCAAACACGCAACCCCAATTGCAAGGATATTAAAAGCCATTAGGCCCCAAAAGACGCGTTTATACGCATATCCGTACGCCCCGGAGAACGCCTCCATCACAGCACGCTGCACTTGGAGCGTAGCAGCGGGAATAGCAGCGAAGGTGTCGGGAGTTCCGTAGCCAGCCTGGAAAGTGGCAGGGATGAGGGCCTCGAGTTCCGAGGACGGAACACCCGCGGCCAGTGCCGCAGCCGAGATTTCCGGCACCAGCTTGTCGTCCACGACAGAGCGGAGGATGGTGGAGAAGATGGCGTTGCCGAAGCTGCCGCCGGCGCTCCGAAATGTGCCAACCAGACCTATCGCCAAGCCGATCTGCTTCTGAGGCGCGTGCAACGACGCGGTGAGGTAGGTGGTGACAACGATCCAAGGGAAGCAGCCCTGTGCGAAGAACTGTAGAACCATAAAGCCGGCCCGGTGGTGTGGCACAGTTACACTGAGGAGGCCAACGGCTGCCGCCTGCAAAGTCAGAATAGCGATCAGCTGCAGCTTAACGTGCTTCAGCCTGTGAATCAACAGCGGGGCGATGGCACCGAAGAAGAGCTGTCCAAGGCCACCAGGAATACAGGTGATGCCAATATCGGTTGGGTTGTTCCGGTACACGTAGAGAGCTACCTGGGGTAGCTGGGTCGTAAGGGCGAAATAGCACATGCCCGTCACGAAGATAACCACGAGCAAGACGGTAAACTGCCTCCACTGGGCGAAGAGTGATGGGGGAAAGAAAGGCTGCTTAGCAACTGTGAAGTCGTAGGCAAACGCGACTCCCACAGCCACTATCCCGGCCACGATCGGCGCGATAACTGAGGCGCTGTTCCAAGGATGGCCGCTTGTGTCTGCCCAGGTAAGGCCGACAAGGAAAGTTGTCAAGCCAGCCGTGTACAAGGCCACGCCGACAAAGTCAATGCTTAAGAACTCGTCGAGGCGAGACTTTTCATAGTCCTCCTGCGGGCGAGAAGGGGGAAAGTAGAAAATGGCCAGGCCAACTGAACATAGGACGCAGTAGATGATGGATATGTAGAATATCCAGCGCCAAGTGGCGCTGGAGTTAATCTTGTTGGCCAGAAACACAGACAATGCTCCCCAGGGTAGGATCATGGCGAACTCAGCCCAACCAAGACCGACGCCACTGTACTCCAAGTCAGCACAGATTTGTCGCCTTCGTAAAGGGGAAGGGTAAAGGACAAGCATACCGGTACTTTTTAGGCACGAGCTCGGAGATGCCAGCGTATGCAACAAAGATGAGACCGCTCGCGAAACCTCCTATGGCCATGGCTGCAATGAGGGTGCCCATGTTTTGAGCAACGCCGCCGACGATCTATCGTGAGACAACGGCCCATGAGTTAGTTCGCAATCCGTGCAGCATGCTCCGTTAATGCCAACTTACCGACCCGACTAGGAGCATGAGGTTTCCTAGTATCATGGTATATCGCCGGCCGAACACATCACTGAGGTTTCCTGCTATACCGTATGCGACGGAGGACGAGATTCCGTAGCTTCCAACGAGCCAGGGGATCGAGTCTAGATCATTCAAGTCGAGGGCAATCTGGGTGAGGATGGCCGAGGTCAAGCCAACGACGAGAGAGATTGGTGCCACGAGTGACAGCCCGAGGAACTAGACGGAAGTGCAATTAGGTGTCGGAGTTCCTGCCATGAACAGACCGATGAAGTCCAAGTCCGAGACTTACGAAAATGGCCGTGACTGTCATCCAAGACAGCCGCTCTGCCGACGCGGGCACAGCAGTGTGCTCCATGGAAGCTTCAAGGGTTTGGCGGTTCAACGAGGCTTGCTCGTGGTGCTGATAGGCGGTCTCTTTTCCATTGCCCTCCCTGTTCTCACCTAAGACACCCTCGATGTCTTCCATGATGTATGATGTGTGTGGGGGGTTGGGTTGAAATGACGGCTCAAGAAGTTGTTAAGATACTGCCTGGTTGGCCTCGGTCCTTATAACTGAACTGGAAGACCTGGCCGGCTTGATAGCAGATATTTCTGCGTCCCACCCTCACTGTGCCCACGGTGCTTCTATTGAAGAGAAAGTTGAGTCCCAGCTGCCAGAGGCATGCCATCTTTGGGATAGACGGTTGTGGGGAAGATGGGGCGGCAGATGGAAGATGGGGCGGCAAACGGAAGATGGGGCAGCCAGTGCCGAGTGAGTGGGCGGATTTTAGCGAGACCCCGAGCTCCGAACTGGCGGCTCAGCCAAAGTGTCTTGTGTCTCAGCACAATTCGGGAACTGAGAGCTCTCCGCCCCACAATGCCATCGTCAATACTGCTTAGATGACCCGGCCATAGACGTGGGACAGCATCTTAGAGGCGGCAGATCAGGAGTCTGCGCATAGACCCGTGCGAGCTTAAGAACTTGTGCTATTTACCCTGGAAGCTGCCTGCTCTATCCGCTTGGTATATCACCACGCCAAACCCCATTGCCGGAATCGTTTGAACACTTTCACTGCACTCAAGACCCAAGCTTAGTGAACCTCGCGTCGGCGCTGCTCACTTCAACTTGAACATTCTTCACCCTCCTCAGCATGCATCCCCATATGCCGGAGCACTATGTCCGACTCCCGCCGATCACGGCACCATTGGCCGCGGCCTTCGCTGTCCTATATCTTTTGTACATGTTGTGGCAGAACGGCCTGAGCAAAAAAGGCCTGCTCTCCTTGCCTCCGGGACCAGCTGGCATACCCCTGCTGGGCAACATACCTGACATTGTGAGAGAATCGAAAAAGGGGCAACAGCATCTCCTCATACAGCAGTGGGCCAGAAAGTACGGAGATGTATTCAAAGTCCAGATAGGCCGTCACACGGAATACTACCTCAACTCGGACCGAGCCGTGAAAGTAGGACACTTTCCGCTGCCCCTTGGCTCGCTCTTATTGGTTACTCCTGTTTGCTTACTCGTATCTGTAGGAGCTCTTGGATCGCTCGTCAGCACAGACTTCCCAGCGACCACGGTGGATCGTGAGTAGCGAGCTGATGTGTGGCAAGTTGAATGTACTTTTTCTCAGTGCGAGTGACGCCCGTTGGAAGGTACCTCTTTCTAATCCTCTCTCCCCATCTCGGCGGCAATGATCTAACCTGATTCAGCACCAACGGCGCGTAATACATTCGGGCGTGACAAGCGTAGCGCAAGCTGATGCTGGGCTGCCGTAAGTTCATAAGAGTTTCCACACCCCGCCACTTCCTATTCTCATCCTGTAACAGCTTCCTCCATTATGAGACCGCCAAGTTCGTGCATCAAATCGCAAACAATCCATCGTGGGGCCAATCCCCTGCAAAAATATGGTCCAGCCTTGGGAGATATACCTACAGCACTTTTGCGTCGCAGATCTTTGGCATGGAGGTATGCCAGCAAGTACGCATAGTTCACATCGGCAGGGCTAATCATACGTAAACTTCCAGATTCCGAAGAGCGATGATCCAGTCATCGCATATATTCACGGTACGGCTGCCCAAAAACTATCCGGATTGTTGTGTTCAAAGAGAGGACTAATGCACTATGTATTCTGTAGAGACGGGTCTCGCACAGATCAAAGGTACTTCGCTTCGTGACCCTGAATTGTTTCTCTGTGTGAATCTAACAAAAATCTAGGAACTCTGCCAGGGATGTATATTGTTGATACGATTACATTGCTGGACCGGTTGCCTCTGTATCTTAAGCCATGGGAGAGTGACGCAAGAGCTAGGTTCCAGAGAGATTGGGATTGGTGCATGGAGAAATTGGAGGTACGCCCGAGTCTGCCATATCACAGATTCACGAAATTCAAGTCTAACTACCTTCCTCAGCGTGTCAAGAGGCAGGAGTCCCGCGAGGACTCGAATTTTCGCCCGTCTTTTCTTCGCATGGTTGTCGACGACGAAAAGCACTTGGGCTTCCAGACCGTGGAAGAGGCCGCCTACCTGTCCTTGATGGTTTTACTCGGGGCTGCAGATACGGTAGGATGACCCAAACCGATCCGAAGACAGCCACAAGTCTATCGCTGGTGCTAACATGAAGGCCGTAGAGCCAAATGTCGACCTGGTCATTTATGGAAGCCATGATAATGTTTCCCGACGTAAAGAAGAAAGCCCAATCAGAGATAGGTGCGAGCATATTGATCCCGTTTCCATTCGGCCCGAGCTTACTATCGCATACAGACCGCGTCGTCAATGATCGCTTGCCCGTCTTCTCTGATATAGAACAGATACCATATGTAAGATGTCTGATGAAGGAATTGTGGCGTTGGAGGCCTCCAGTTGCGCTGGGCCACCCTCATATAACCACGCGTGACCTCGAGTACCGCGGCTATCGAATCCCCAAGGGGGCCAGTTTGCACTTGAACGCATGGTATGTGAACTATGCATCTGCTTAATTGCCACTCCATTGCACATTTGCGAAAGTTTGACATTTCCCTAGGGCCATTGGCCACGATCCTGCCCGTCATGAGGACCCGGAGAGATTTTGGCCAGAGCGGTATATGCATGACAAGACAACAGTGAGCCACCCTCCCCCACTTTGATATTCAGGCATGGGACTAATCCGCTGATTCCTGCGGCAGACCATGCAGAGTATTAATTCCTCCGATGTGTCCACGAGGGATCATTTCGCCTTTGGGGCGGGCCGTCGAATTTGTATGTACATTGCCCCCCATGGCTCCATGTCAGCATTGACCGACTTGCCTGCTCTCCGTCTAATTGTATTGACTAACGCTTTCCCCTTCATGCGCTAAGGCCTTGGTTACAACGTCGCTGAGCGCTCCTTAGCTGTTTCCATCATGCGTCTGTTGTGGTCATTCGACATCACCCCTATTCCGGGCACCCCTTTGCCACTCGATCCTTCTAGTTACCCTTCCATGATTCCAGGCAATCCAGGCGTTGATCTGCCCGTCACCCTGACGGTCAGAAGTGCAGAGAAGAAGGCCATTATCGACCGTGATTATGAGGAGCAGTGCAAGATGAGGCCGCAGATGGTACGTGACAACTTCCCGAGCAAATGTTCTGGGCGTTCATAGCCATGCACGTCGAGTTCCTAACATATTTTCTCCAGGAGAGTCTCGGTTGATGGTCTGGGAGCGCGCTGTACACCATCTGCGGGTATTTGCCTCAACTTGCGCGACTGCCAACATGTGATAACGCGAGTGATGGATTCGTCCTATGGTTGAGAAAGCTATGTAAGACTACATAATATTCGGGGAGCCTCAGGGCGAGAATTTAGAAGAGAAATGATATCACTTGTTCAAGCCACATACTCATAACAGTCTGATATGCGGTATTGTCTTATTCTCTTCTACATTAAGAGTATCTATCGATAACAGGGACTCGGAAAGGACCGAGGAACATAAGCTAGACTGTAATGTGCACTTTACATATTATTTCAGTTATCTAAGTACTATGTCAGCCTTTACTCGGCATAGCAACGCAGAGCGTCGGAGGGAAAGAGATGAGTGCCGCACGAAATTGTTATAACATATTAGTAAGTATGAAGTGCATAATGAAATTCAAACCCTGCTAATCTTACTAAGATGATAGGTTGGGAATATCAGTAAAGCCGTTCAACGTTCGGCTGAATCCGCGACCTACCATGCAGTACCCACCTACCGGCAGTACCCACCTGCCGGCAAGCAAAAAAAAAAGTTCCCCATACAAAATGCCCAATTTCACTTACACGGTATTTAGCTAAGGTTGAAGTTATTGGCATGGAGCAATGGCTGTTGTATTGAAAATTTCATGCCGTTTGATATTATCAAATTGCTTTTTTGATCACGTATGCGGTATGGTCGCATGGCACTAATGTAAAATTTCTCAAAACGCCTCCTTTACCACCCAGCCTCCCCGACGCTCCTTCGAATGTTTCTCTACACTCTACACCAGCCTTCCATAATCGCCTTGAAAATGCCTCTAGTGTCTTATACAAAGGATAGAGTTGTCGAAGCCATACTAGATGTCACAGATAACGGCCTCTCCCAGAACCAATCCGCCGAGAAGCATGAGATCCCTCGGTCGACTCTCGGGGACCGATTAAGAGGCCTACCGTCAAAGTCCGAGGTCACCCAGCCTGCCCAGCTGTTATCCAAGTCTCAGGAGTCGAGATTAGTCACCTGGATACTTCGACAAGAGACCCTCGGCTATGCTCCTTCTCATTGTCAAGTTCGCGCCACCGTCGCTGCGCTCTTGAGACAGCAAGGCCGGGAAAGGCCTATCGGTGTACACTGGCTAGCCAGGTTCATGAAACGTCATCCAAAGATCAAGACGAAGGTAGGAAAACGTCAGGAGGCTGCGAGATTCAATTCTTTTACTCTAATGGCCGTCAATTGGTACTTCGATATCCGGGAGAGTGGGTATGGCTGGATCAAGCCTGAGAACACTGTTAATGTTGATGAGGGCGGTATCATGGCTGGATTTGGTGAGCATTTATCTTTTTTGTTATAAAATCCACTAATCCATTCCGAATATATGCCTGGATTCCTTGGTTATCGGAAGTAGCGATCCCAAGAGGAAGGCCTTCCTCAAAGGCTCTCAGTCACGCGCCAGCGCTGCCGTCAGATCAGATTAACAATCAGATATAACAATCAGATCAATCAATTCAATTCAGATATGGAATTTAGTCAGATCAAACAAATCAGATTTGAGTCTCTGAATATCTGATATATCTGATATCCCCTAGATGCCCTGAGGATGCTTTGGTTGTGTTTGGTTCAACTGGCAGCCCGTACCCTAGAGCATTCAACGCGATTCCCAATACTGCTTAGCCGTTGCTGAGGCTTGCCCCTGACCAGGGTGCGAGTCCAGGCAGACCTTGCCTTGCTCTCTATTTTCGGCGTAAGGTAGTCGTACAGTGAACTTGGCTAGCTCAAAATGCAGGTCTTGTCCCGTTGGCAGCTTGCTCTTTGAGGTCACTCACACGTTTCATGGTATTTCTCAATGTCGGGGAATCCGATAGCGGGCAGCTTGGCTGGCAGCGCGTCATCGAAGCAGTCACCCTCCTCATTTGCTCGCCTCGGACCCAGACCAAAGAGCATTGCCAAACAGTACGAAGCAGCCTCTGCACTAGCCTCAACTAATGATTCTTCGGTCGAAGACCTCTATAAGATCACCTAGGGCCAACGACGCTTCGTGATCGGAGGTTTGCTGGACAGGCGTAAGAGCCGGGGCAGGCGCAGCTGGATTGGAAACCATGAGTGGTTCCTGGCAGAATTGAGGGCAGACAGCACATCAAGCGGCGACATATGGTGCTGCCGGCTCTGTGATGAGAAGGGGGCACCGCAATTCTTCAATGCGCAGTCCATATCTTCGGCATAGGCCCATCTTCGGAAGTTGGAACCCCATTCAAGAGCTGAAGGATACTGCTGACCCATCCAGAGCTCATAGCAACTCTCTCCTGTAAAAATTCTTCCTGACTAGCGGCTGTTAGCACTAGCGTGGAAAAATTTTCAGGCCCACCAAATTTGGCTGCTGCAGCAGCTGGGTACCCATCGGGTACTAACAGCGCAGTAAAGGAAGGATTGAGAGGGTTGACTTCCTTTACGTAGCAGCCAAGGTCACAGCCCAAGGGCTCCGGCCACGATCGAAGCCTGCTGCCCTGACCAGCTGGGCAGCTAAGATAGCAGCAGGGTCACAGCACGGCTTGCGGGGGCCAACGACACCGCTGTGGCTCTTATACATGCTGTAATGCTGGTTCAGACCTCGCAGCAGGTATAGCTATCGCAGCCAACAGCAATCACGACACCAGCTTCAATCTAGGTGGGCGTCGACCTTTGCCCTGATCTCTGCGACTCGGCACTTAGGTATATAAGGCTATATCTTAGTCTTAGTACCTGCTTAGGCCTCCGGGCCTAAGCTGCCCTGACCTCTGCGTCTCGGCCCTTAGGTACATAAGGCCACCGCGTCTTAGCACCTGCCTCGGCCTCCGGGCCTAGGCTACTATGACCTCCGGGTCTTAGATGCCTTGATTTACGGATCTTGGCTGTTAATCCAGGTCTACAAGAAGTCACAGAATCGGGCTACTTGTAGGCATCAGGGTTCTGGCTTGATGGCCCTGATCAATGGATGCTAGCTGCAGTGGTTTTTCCCTCTATGAGCTCCCGCGAGGTTTTCCCATCTGCAGTTTTTCCTATCATACGGATCCCGATTTCTGGAGGTTTTGAATGCCGGCAGGCAGGAATAGGAATACTGGAGAATTCCAAGCTGGTTAATAAATATGGGTATGCCGACACCCGCCCTGACAATCCGCTGACGGATATCGGGCTCGAAATCATAAGTCAAATAGGGCTGCTTAATTGCTAGATGGAAGAGGAAGAAGGATTACAATCTTAGCTTATGCGGACTGTAGGTCCGAGCTACGGACCTGCTTGGTCTGTAGCTCCGGCCCCGGGTTACTGTACTTAGGTTTCTTTAGCTGTTGACACCAGCCTAGCACGTCATCTTGCCCCTAGGGGATTCTGTAGACATCTCTAGTAGATATCTTCATGACGGTAATAATACAACTACAACTCCAGAGCTCATAGGATTACTGAAACCTTCTAGCCCGCTTCATCTGACGAGTCCTCTGTCATCGACCTTTAAAAAAGGGCATCTATGAAACGACCGGCTCCGACTGCCATGGTTGTTCCCCGAGCAAAGATCACGCGGATCCGAGAGCTGTCCGTTGGCTATATTGTCGATTCGAACCTGCCGGTTGCCACCCTTGAGAGTACTTACCTGCAGGAGCTGTTCTGGCAATTTGATCCTGATCTTTGTCGCCACGCGCCATGGGGTCGAACTACAGTAAGGAAGGACCTGGGGGATATATTCACGCAGAAGAAAGCGTCTGTCAGGAAAGAGCTGGATGAGGCCATCACCCAAATATACATCAGCTTTGATCTCTATGGACCTTTCCAAACAGACTGGCCTTTATTTCGATATTTGGTCACTTTCTTGATAAGAAGCATCTGTATCGCAGCCGACTACTTGCTTTTCGGCGGCAGGTTGGGTCGCACGCCGGCGAGAATATCGCATTCACAATCAAGAGTGTTGTCCGGGACTGGGAGATTGACTCAAAGCTCGGGGTCTTGATCTGTGATAATGCGAGTAGTAACGACCCTTGTTTGCGGAGTCTCTATGTAAGCCTCGATGCCTCCATGACTCGCGCTGATACTGAAGCACGAAGGATGCGGTGCTTCGGGCATATTCTCAATTTGGTGGCCCAGTCTTTCCTCTACGGCGAGGATGCTGCTTCTTTTGAACTTCAGTCCGAAGCCTATGGCTGGCTCTAGCAGGTGGAAGAGGACCTTGAGCACTGGCGAGCGAAGGGTCCAGACGGCAAGCTCCATAATATCGTCAAGTTCATCCGGGCTTCCCCGCAGCGCACCGAAGCATTCAAAGCACAAGCCAGGGAGCAGGAAGAGGCTGAAGTATACAAGCTTGCAGAGGAGTCGACAGCTGAGCTCGAAGTCATACAGAACAACAGCACCAGGTGGAATTCGACATACATGATGATCGAACGTGCCTTACTGAAACAGTCCGAGCTCAATAGCTTCATCCAGGAGCTGGGTTTAGAAGCAGACGCATCCAAAAGGGCGCCTACAGCTGATGTCCTGACCTCTGACGACTGGAAGGTGCTTAGGGAAATTCACTATGTATTAGAGCCGATCTACCATATGACCATGAGAACACAGGGATGGGGCACGAGCAGTGGTCACGGCCGGCTTTGGGAGGCCATGACAGGGATGGAGTTCATTTTGGACTATCTTGAAGACTGGAAAGCCCCGTATGAGGAGAAACCTGCTTATTTGGCAGTGGAAGTGGGGCTTGCAAGTCAGGGGGAGGGGTCGCCATCCCTGACACCTAGCCAAATACGAGAGCGACCATCACGCCAACCACGACTACCCTCGAGGTTTCAAGGCTGCGAGATTCTTGCCCCTTTACGCCGCAATTGTCAGACGAAAGCTCCGGCTCATTCACCGGTCGCTCCACGGTTTGACGAGGCCGCCTTGCCTGCTCATTCTCGAAATGAATACGTGCAGAGCGACGCTCGCTCCGTCAGTAGCATAGCTAGTATGGAGGGGCAAGAGCGAGCCAGCATCAGGGCGAGCATCAATAACGCTTGGATAAAGCTTAATGAATACTACACGCTCCTCGGCCAATCCCCTCTGTTTGCGGCCTCCATCATTTTAAACCCGGATCTTGGCCTCCGATGGCTTGAGGCTAACTGGACCTCGCCAGAGCAGCTGCGGTGGCTTCGGGATGCAAAGAGTGGAATCAAACATTACTTTGAGCGTTGGTACTCGCATGATGACATGGCCCTTAAGGAGGCCGATGTCACGATGCCCGTCATAACGCTCCGACCTGAACAAAGCAAGTTTGAGCAGTGGGTGCAGAGCCGACAGCCTAAGCTCTCCGCGACAGGTTGTGAACTTGAAAGATACTATAGGCTCGAACCGGAGCAGGTGAGAGATCCTGTTCAAGGGTGGATCGATCATAGGAGCGCTTTTCCGCAGCTCAGCAGGTTTGCCTTGGATGTTCTTGCAATTCCGGCTATGGCAACCGACTGTGAGAGAGCATTCAGCTTGGCAAAGCTTACAGTCACGTCACAAAGACATTCCTTGCTTGGATCGACCGTTGAAGAACTGCAGTTGCTGAAGAACTGGATCAGAGGAGGTTCTGTCACACTGGGGGGCCTGTGTTGGAGTAACCAAGCTGGTGAGAACCTAGGCTCAGACTGACCCACCCATGCATATATCAGATATCAATCAATCAATCAATCAAATCAGATATGAGCCGTAAACCATCAGTTCAGATCAGATTTGGACTCAGATCTGATTTGATTGATCTGACGGCAGCGCTGTCACGCGCTTGGACTAGCTTTATCGAAGCCGTGACAGCAGATGGCCGTCTTCTGAAACCAGGGATTATTTTCAAAGGCAAAGGGCTTCAGCAGCAGTGGTTTATCAATGAGTTCAAGAAGATAGCCGACTGGTATTATATCACTTCTGAAAACGGCTGGACTGTGACGGGAGCGTCTGGAGTGCTGGACCCAGGGTGGGGTCGATACGTAACTAGGGCGCACGGGGCAGGCCACAGGGACTATCAACGCGTCTACGCGTCTACGCGCCTGCCCGCTTTCTCTTTCCTCTTCATCGTAGTATTCTCGCAATACAGTGGCATTATCTCTTGAGTTGATCTCATCTGGCCCGTGACATATACCTTAAATAAAAATATCTTTAAAATATTCTCTAAAATTAAAACTAAGAGTAAAATAGCTAATATTATAGAAATAGCTCTATTATATATTAAAAAATAAATGCAAATTTTCTTAGATTTTTTAAAAAATTACTTAATAAGCTATATTAAAAATGCTTATTCGCACTGTATGCATATGGATGATGACTAAGATCACGGCGGTGGAATGGATGGATATGGATCCATTATGGATGTGAATCCACATTGTGGAAAGGATTTCCACATGACGAGCAAGGGACTTACTCCCTGGCATAACTCAACCCCTGGCATATCGCCATCATTCCCTCGAAGGCTCTGTCAGTATCTGATCTAACTGCCCGATCAATCCTGTACGTAGCCAACTGCGTAAAGTCTGGCATATGCTGATAGTTGAAGCATCTAGCCGATTCCTAAGCCTCGTAACCATCTGCCCGGCCACTGAAAATAACCTCTCACACTCTGCTGACATAGGGGCCACAGTCAGTAAATCCAGGGCCATCCTACTCAATTTGGGGTACTTAAGCCGCCTGGTGTGCCAGTATTCGTATGGGTTAGTAACGAGGGCGCCAGAATCGTCGATATTGCGTTGCTACTGATCGTACTCATCGAGACCCAACCCTCTGTACAATAACGAAGGAGATGCCCCGGCAGACTCGTTAATAGCCTGATTCTGAAGAGTTAGCCCTCGTTTGACGCCAGGCTGTAAACTTATTCCTTGAGGATTTAAGACGTTTACTTGCAGGTAAATCAGAGTCTTGATCTTCAGAAAATAAGTCCTTGTATTCGCATTCCCACAGATCCTGAATAATCGCTTTAGCTTTGATAATCCACGTCCGCCGCTTAGCATCATCACCCCACAGACCGTCGAATAATGCCCAGCGGTAAGCAGGATGGAGAGCCGCCGCGTCATAGATCACAGGACTGTCATTGAGGTATTGATAATACTTATCGAGCTTTATCCAACCTAGGTTAATATTAACGGCGAGATGCCCGGAGTCAGGGAGGCCAACGGCAATCTTTTTAGCGGATTCGAGGGACTCGAGAAGATATTCGTACGCATGAAGAAGATCCCAGCTTGTACCTTCGAGTCGTGACTCGGTTAGCCATACTAATTACAGACTGACTCCATCCAGCCAGGACTTACTGAATAATGGAAGCTCAATCTCATCTTCTTGACCTTGCTTTTGGTGTTTCCCCTGTCCATCGCCCTCCAAGGCTTTGACTACTAGCTGAAAGTCTAGTAGGATATCGCGGAGCGCCTGGAGCACATGCCAGTCGCTGCTTGAAATCCGGTTCTCTTCCTTTAAAAAGAACGGCATCCTGGCCCCCTTCCTAACGGAGCCACTTTTCGTAAGATTCGCTTTGTTCCACTCACTCAACGCTCGCTGGATAAGAGGGTCGTAAAATGGCTGCAAAACAAGAGCCCGGTCGATCATGGCTAGCTGGGACAGCCAACGGGTAGCGTTATCTAATACAACGCTAACAGGATTATGGCTTTAGGTCGCTGGATCGTCGGATAGTTGGGATTCGACCTGCTGGACTTTTTTAAGGACGTCGGTCTAGATATCGGATCTGTCAACCTCCTGTAAATGCATTTAAAATAAGCCAGAAAATAGGAAAGTTAGAAAACAATATAGTAAAAATAAGAAAAAAATCAGCTTACTATAGCGAAGTTATGCTATTTACTCACTAGACCCCTTTTGCGCCACTACTCATATTCCCTCGCTGCTGTCAATTGGCCATCGTAGATCTGTTGCTCGAACGCGTTTAGATCTTAGCTAAATAGTATGTGTTTCACCACTATGTTGATAATATAGCTAATGCAGCGAACCCAGCGCTTCTTCCAGTCGAATCCTAGCTCATGGCCCAGCTCTTCCATCGTTGTTTTATTATTCGAGGCATTATCTAGCGTAAAGTAGCCCAGCTTATCCCCAATCTCGAACTCCCGGACGATGTCGAGTATCTGCTTAGCGATATTCTCGCCTGTGTGCCGGCCCAGTAGCTCCGGAAGGCCGAGAACGCACTTCCCGGGCCTGTTATCCAGATCCCTGAATAAACAAGTAACGCTGTAAAGAGCATACCTGTTCCCGGATCGCCATCCACCAAACTGGATATGGATCTGGCCTGGGCTCTTCTGAAGCGTCTCTCGTATAGCCGATTTATTCGCGTTGAATTCTCTTTCGGCGATCGCGCGTACTGTTACATTGGATATGTGAGCTTCTGTAATGGAGACAGAAGGGTTGAGATATTCGAAGATTGCTCGCAGGTTAGGATCTTTCGCGGTGGTGAATGATCGATTCGTGTTAACGATCCAGTTGACGATCCTCTATTAAAACGCGGCTTTATTAAATCGCTTGATTAATAGATTCGTTATTTCTTAATTGCGGGGGACCTCTGGATTCAATCGAAGTAATGTAGCAATTAAGCGGGCGGGTGTTATAACAGTAGATTTCAGGGCCTGCCTTTTACCTGAAGGATCGACTATGCCGTTATGATCCTTGAACAAGTGGCTCTCAGCGTTCTGCAGGCCCTTATAGTTGTAATTCTTCGGCCTCGGATCCTTCCGTTTGATACACATATAACAGACCCAGCGGCGTTCCTTCGTTGCGGTATTCTGAATATCGTACCCAAACCGGTAGACCTATTGATGCGTGTGGCGATCTCTTTCGGACAAAGTCCAGCCTCTGAATAAGCGAAATAGCCGTTGTTCGTCTTCGTCTGTTCGTTCGGGGATCGCCGCCGTCGATTTCCCTTGCGCAGAGGGCTCGAGAGTACCTGGTCGAGAATCGGGCTGATAGTTGGCCATTGTGATACGATATTTGCAGCTGAAGATTTATCACCAGTCAGAAATGAGCCAAAGTACCGGTATTCGGACGCATTGGCATTATCAGACAATTAAAATCCATATAGTCGAAGGTCTAATAGTATCAGCCAATTGATAAGAATTATCTAGGGAACGCGTCCTCCATGAGGAAGTGCACAGGATCGTACAGCTTTTTATTCTGCTAGCCAGGCAGTTACGGTCGCGAACAACATCATAGGAACAGCCGAATAGACATTCCAGGTAGCTTGATATCAGTAGGGAATAGGTATGCATTATCTTAAACCTGGCATCTTAGTTAGCAAATACTTTAAACTTAACTTATTAACTAGGGGTTCTGTGGTATTTATAAACCTCTGCTAAGATTAAGGAAATATCCACTGCATTCCACAATTTCCACATATAGCCTGGCTCCCGTGGAGTGGTAGTAAATCCACAACTGGGTCTGATGGAATGGAGTGTATTTGATATGGATCTATAAGTGAGTCCATATGTGGGTTTTCGTGGAGTGGCTTTGAACCCTGGCTGCAGGGCTGATGATTCAATTCAGATCGCCTTCGCAGCTGGTAAGCGCAAACTTGAACATAATTTCATGGACTGTTAGGGGCAGAGATTTTGGGTTTGTCTAAACCTGGGCTACACCATACGCTTAGGATTAGGAGCTAATAAGCGAACAGAGATCACATCTCTCCCCAGTGGTTAGATGGTCCACCATTCTGGATGATTGGGTCCCGGGTTGAGAGCATTAATTGTACCTATCTTACAAACCACCGATATATCTCATGCTAACCGTCCTACCCGTTAGAAGTCGGACGAGCTCGATGAGATTGGAGATCTAGGGTAGTGGATTACGGGTTTCCGTTGGAGATAGGTGAGAGCGTTAACTGGATCAGTTTGAATCACAGCGGGTAAGGTACACTGACCATTTCATCAAGTCAAATACTAATCCCCATTAGCCAAGAGCAGCAGCATCTTGGGATGGCTGCCAGGTCGTGTAGAGTTAGAGATAGCACGCGACTGCAACGCAAATGCTGCGAACGCGACAAGTGTGGCATTCTTTCACAAGTGATTGGCAAAATAAAAATTTTTGCACCATCCTTCTCAATACGACTGTCATATCATTGTTCTACCGGCTCTAAGTCTATATCGTTCCCCGCCCCTTCATAAGCCATCGCCGCTAACTATAGAGACGGGCAGATGCTATGCACATCTTGACTAAAGCGCTACCAGGAACCTGCTGGTAGCAGGCCTGCTAATCACAATATAAGCGAGTTCTCCGATGTGACTGAGCCCCGACGCTCTGATCTTTCACCTCGGCCAGCATTGTTCGAAAGCATCATGTAAATCATGGCCGACTGAATCCAAATGGAAACGTGATTAGGGTGTTGTCGAAGGAATATGTTGTAGTCGACACTGCCTCGCCAGCAGAGACCCAAACAACTCAACGTAATCAACTCGTTGATCAACGGCCAACTCAACCAACTCAATGGAGGACTTTATTAGTAAGCTGCCCAACTCAATATTACCTTGAAATTGGTGGATCTCGTTGATTTCGTTGATATGAAGTGGGTCTACTAGCCACTGTTAGTGACTGTAACTGCGGACTCGTATAAATCATAACAGCGACCCCGTAACTAAGGCCATACCATGTGTGGCTTGTACGTATGGCAGATCACCTAATTTCCCTGGCCGCCACCTCCTTTTAGCCTCTGTTCTGCCCTCAATTCTGCTTCCAACCGGCACATCGATTTCAGCAGCTACACCGATTGCATTGCGTAACTAGCTCAGGATGAGTATTTTATCAGATTCTGACGCCATCACTGCTGTTGACGATGATGGAAATTTTAGGTCGTCTCCAGCGCCTTCTACAGCTTTCACGCCATTCTCGCCAGCTCGACGTTCTAAGTCCACCTCGCCAGATTCCACTACCAAAGAGCGGCAATATGAAGAATCTCTTTGGCGCCGTTTCCCCGGCTTCACCTGGTCTCAAAGGGTTAGAGATACTAATTCCTGGGCCTGGGAGTATGGGTACGATATCCAGAAAGGCAACGACAGGAAGTGGGTTTGCAAAATTTGCATCCGCAAGAACACTCTTAAGCCAAAGACCTTCACATCAACGGGCATCCAAAATACCCTAAACCACCTCTATGACGATCACAGGATTTGTGCGCCTGAAGGGAAGAGAAAATCAGCCTCGCAGCTAAGAGCAGAGGGCCGGAGTGCCAAGGGACAGTCAACCATCGCCGAGTTGATGAAGCTTGATACCAATAAGCTTAGAGAACAAGCAATTGCGAATGGTTTCATCAAGAACTTCGACAAGAAGCATTTCCAACGACTTCTAATGGAATGGATCGTGGAGGCCAACCTCTCGTTCGAAACGGCAGAACACGACAAGCTCAGGAAGATTTTCGCACATCTGAACCCTTGCGTGAAGCTCTGTGACGCCAATATTTCCGCAACATCTATTCGCAGGAAAATCGCGGCATCATACGAACAGCACAAGACGGAAAGGTTATGGAGGTCCTCCAGAGCTCTCCCGGCCTAATTCACGTCTCTTTTGATGGCTGGAGGTCCGGAAATCGGCACGCGTTAAATGGGATTATGTGCTTCTTTCAAGACGAGAAAAACAAGCCCCGCAAAATCGTCCTCGGAGTACCCGAGGTCTCTACTCGCCATTCTGGCACAAATATTGCAGCAGAAGTCCTCGAGATTATCGATTTATATGGTATAAAGAATAAGATCGGGTATTTCACGCTTGATAACGCCGAAAACAACGACTCAGCAATGGCTGTGATCGGAGGAGAGTTGGGCTTCGATGGACGCAAGCGCAGAGGTCGATGCTTTGGCCACATACTCAACCTCTCTGCCAAAGCATTGCTTTTTGGCTCCAATCCAGAGGCTTTTGAGAATCAGCTTTCCGGCGCAGCAGCGTTATCTGAAACTGAACACGATCTTTGGAGGAGGAGAGGGCCAGTCGAGAAGCTCCACAACCTCGTTGTTGACATCGACAGATCTGATGTGCTGAGTTACCTTCTTCGAGGTGTTCAGTAGGCTGATATGGACCAATCTATCGATCCGAGAGTTCGAGCGAGGAAGCCTCTGAACATCGTCGTCGATAACGATACCAGGTGGCTGTCCCAGCTCTATATGATCCGCCGCGCGATAAAACTCCGTCCTTACCTCGATGTGATGATTCTTAAACACAAACAAGCTTGGGAGCAGGACAATAGGTCGAAAAAGACGGGCCTGATGAGGAGGTCGGCTGTTCAACCGCGGATTTGCCTATCCGAAAACCAGCTTTCAGACAAGGACTGGGACGTCCTCGAACACCTCGCTACGATTCTTGGATTCTACGAGGTCACCGTCAAAACCCTTGAGGGAGACGGTATTCAACGCAAACGGAAGAAAGGGTGGGTCGGCTCGTACGGAAATATCTGGGATGTCATCCAAGGCTTCGAATTCCTAATGGCAAAACTGGAGGAGTACAAGACAGTCGCGGCGGATTATCCTGATCCCGAACACTTCAGGGTCAACATCAACCTAGGGTGGCAGAAGCTCAACAAATATTACACAATTCTCGACGAGACACCAATATATTACGTGGCGTTGGCTCTCCACCCTGCGTATCGATGGGGTTGGTTCGAAGAACACTGGGGAAAACATCCGGATTGGATCGCAACTGCGAAAGAGATGGTTCAGGAGGTATGGGAGACCGAATATCGCAACCTCGAGGTGGTATTGAGCCCAGGAAATGAGCCCGTTGCTAAACGGCGAAGGAGGTACCAAAATGCCTTCGAGGAATACTGCGAGCCATCAAGCCGGTTATTGACGCCTACGACTACGCCAGCGAGGATGAGGTCTTCTGCGACTCCTGAGTCCCCGAGGGACGAGTACGAGGCGTGGCAACAAAGCTGGGTTCCAACAGACACCGATATTCGAGACCCCAGCGCATATTGGCAGGATAACCGAGCTCAATATCCCCGCCTCTCTCGAATGGTTCTTGATTTCCTCACGATCCAGCCGATGTCAGCCGAGTGCGAGAGGCTCTTTTCTGCCGCAGGTCGATTGGTGACTCCCCTGCGCAGCCTCCTCGAAGTCGATATAATCGGGATGTGTCTAGTGCTGCGTTCGTGGCTACAAGCCAAGATAATCGACGACCTGGATCCTCTGTTCGTTCCCACGCAAATCGAGGTCGAGAGCAGCGCCAGAAGCGAGGCAGGCGCAAGAGAGTCAATGGCGTCATTTCTCGGCCGAGCGAGAGAGCTGGCAGAAGAGGAGAATGGGTGGGAATAACTGGTGGACCATGTCGCGAACATCTCGTCAACTAGGCCAACTGTGACAGGATAAGAGCACGAACGAGGTCGAGTATGGTTTGGGTAAAATGATTGTTTACGAGTAAAGAAAGAGACGCCTAAGGAAAATTCCGACTTAAGCTATTTACACAATATTCATAAAGTGAGACTATTCATTAAGTATGAAAGTCACATGATCGTTCCCTCACACCAACTCAACTCAATCCATTAAACGAAAGCGTTGAGTTGATCAACTCAACGAGAGGTCAGCGATTACTAAGCCAATTCACTCAATATAGGTCGTCCGTTGAGTTAGTTGAGTTGTTTGGGTCTCTGCTCGCCAGTCCAGAGGTCTCGCACTTCGACGGCGAACGTGCTCTTGGCCAGGTTTATCTCGGTGATCGAGCCCATGCTGGTCTCTGATGATGAAAGACGCAAGTTGAGGTTTAGGTGAGAGGAAGTGTCTCCTATATTTATACTTGACAAGAGAGTAGCAGCGACGAGGCTGCTGTCACACATCCAGTACACTAGCAGAGTGGGATTGAAACCCATGCATTCGTCTCCTGTGAGCGATTGAAGGTACACTTCTCGTCATTAATCCAAAGTATAACAGCGCCTTATTCACTCAACAAGACATTATATCGACATCTCCAGTCTTGTCCCTGGGTCCGTTACAGTTCCCCCCTCCTCCTCTCATTGTACTTGGGAAAACAGACATTACCAGCGGCTGCTCAGTGCGTTGAGCCAACCATTGACTGACAAGGAAGTTTAATCCAAAGTCTTTCCGTGCTTTTTGACTCCAGTGGAGGTTTTTGAGAGGCGTGATAGATAATTGTTGTTGCCTTTAGGATACAGAAAGATAAATAGAAGATCGTGTTTGCTCACAATGCAGCCTGAGCACCAGTGCTAGGCCTTCTTGTAGTGAGGCCTCCTGGCAGGCAGGGTACATGTTACAACTATCATCAGACTCTAGGATCATGTTTGCTTTTTTGTGCCCTTATCATAACAGGCCATAGGCTCAAGCCCCTGAAGGCTCGGATCCCTGACTTAGGTCACGAGACCGTCTTTTCCTTCATGTATATAAGGGCTAATTTGGGCCCTTCAAATAGCTAGAAATCAAGAGCTTCTATTCACATCACAATGCACCCTTCCTATCCGATGCAACAGTACATGTCTCTGACTCTCAATCTAATAGACCGTAACAAGCTCCACAACACCAAAGCCACGAGTTTGGCCGAAAAACTTGCCAGAAACAGTAATAAAGCCTTCATATGCTGTGTCAACAAGGGCATCAGGTCCGTACATTTCCTGATCAGGACGGATAGACTTGACCACGAGATGATCACCATTCTCAAACTCGAGTTTCCAGCTTAGAGGGTAAACCAGGCCTGAGTTCGGCGAAACCCAAACACTGGACATGTCGGGGATCAAGTCGTAGGCGAGCACGTACTGCGACTCTCCCTTGCGAATGGTGGCGAAGTGATAAGTGGTATTGTCAGGAAGGCCCAGATCGTATGCCCAGACGCTGGCCTTGATTTCGGTTCCGGGAAAATTGAGTTGGAACCAAGTCCAGTTTCGAGGGGCTCCATAGGATATCTGACGGTCGTACCATGTGAAGGAGTTCTTGGTGTCGATTTCGACACTTTTACCGTCGAGTGTCAGGCTGCCAGTCGTCTTCGCTGCCGGAATTCCCCATTCGGTCGCATTTGACGGGCCTGTTCCAAAGGCAATGGAACCCGCTCCGCCATTCAGCAGAACCTTGGACGTAGCTTCCCAGCTAATGTTAAAGGAGTAGGAAGCGTTTGTATCGGCGTAAGCGTACATGTTGGCAATGCTATCGCTCGCCGTCGATACGAATTTGTAAGTATCGAAATCGGCGTTGAGAGGGCCAGATGTATCGGATGCCTTGTTCTCAACGGATGAGCAGTAGGTGAGATGAACCCAATACTGGAGACTCTGCAGATCCAACACAGAAGACCGGCAGAGGTTCTTGAAAGGTGTCATGATATGAGACAGGGCAAGGTACTGCTTCCCCTTAGTGCTAGTGATAAAAGAACTCATCCAGTAAGACGAGCCAGACTCGACATCATACTGAGACTCAGTGAGATTCATCAGAGAGGGAACATGGGACTTATTCGGGTTAGCTTGAGCCATGTAGGTGGTATGCAATAAAGCTTACGTTCTGGTAGGTGGACTTGTGTTCAGGCTTGAAGACGTATTTCCCATTACTGGCGGCGCCGAGAACGGTACCGGCGAGCTCAACAAGGGAGACAAATTTAGCAAAACCGCGAACCATGGTTGCAATCGTATGTAGTGATCAAAGAGAGAAACTCTGGAAGTCTGATGGATGAGGCAGTAGTTGGAGTCGATGTCTGAAGGTTGCTGGTATTTTCCTGCGGTTAGTCGGACGGGGGACTTTAAATAGTAGACAGCAAGACGATGCCCCAAGGCTAAAGCCGGGAGCATCGGGGGCCTTGAATTTAGGATGACCATGTGAACCGAGCGTCTGCCATAATGCTCCCAAACGAGCAAACTTCCGTAATTAGTTTCACATCCCCGGAAGTGGCGAAGTACAATGCACACCCGACTATGACCAGGCCCTAAGAGGGATCTTCAAACATGCGTGCGCCCTTAATAATAGGCATGTACTTCTCTGGCATAAATTATACTTATAAATCCTTGACGCCTTAACCTTACAGAAACTATAACTACTCTATCGCTTAGGAAGAAAGGAAGAAATATCTCATTTTATTTCTGTGTATATTTCACTTCCCTATGTACTTGCCGTTAGCTTCCCATCTAATCAAAGTGTGTATAGAACATGTGTGACATCATCATGCTGCGGTCAAAGACGTAGATTCACCTGACGAGGAGTGGCCGACTAACCGAGATTACAGATATCCTGCATTCGGCGGCTCGGGGACTAAAACGTCTCCGGTGTAGAAGATTGAGGATTTCGTTCTGTGTCTTCGTCGCGGCATTGCGCACTAGCAGTGGCAAAGGCCTTCATTCTATCTTGGTTGCTTGGTCATAGAGTTAACGTCCATTAAACTTGAACGAATTTGGACTAAACTAGGGATAGTCGAATGCAACACCATGCACGGTCCACTAACTATACTCGATCGAGACGACTTCCTCTGAGTCAGCAATGTCAAGGATCATGGACGGAACGTGAACAGAGTGACAGCTTAGACACTTAGGGGCGGTGTGGGAGGATCAACAGCTACCTGCAAAGGATGGGAGCAGCAGAATCAAACATATGCGACTGTGGACAAGCAGCAGAGACGATGGAACATTTTCTGTTCCGGTGTACGCAGTGGGATGCACAGCGGGAAGGCATGCGAAGGATCGGCCAGGCAAAGATCGGAAACCTCTCGTTCTTTTTGGGAGGAAAGGCGGCATCGGATGGCCCAAAATGGGCACCTAACCTACAGGCGGTGCGGTGGCGGCGATTTAAGTTCGCCATAGATACGAGGAGACTTGATGCCAACCAGACTGGATAACATACTAACCAACCAAATTAGCAGCCAAACATAGCGATACTAACACCAAACAGCCTCAAGCTGGCTGGCCATGCTTCAGCTGCTGAAGATAGGACGCTGAACACTTGGAGAAGTTGGCCTTCAAGCAGGCCTGTCACACAGAGTCAAGCGAGGCAAGACGATCAGCGGACAGGGAAGAGTGTGGGGCTTCGAACGATAAACTTAGAACTGCAACTAGTCTAGCGCACCTGGCCCTATGAGGTTAGTCCTCCCGGGCGGAATAAATTTCATTCATAGGGGGTGTGTCCCCCCAGGCGGAATACTAATCTCTCTCTAATCTGTACTGGTTCCCCCTCAATTCTTCACCCGTTTGACGACTTGAGGCCACAGCACGAGGTGCTCGACACTCTTTGTCCTTTCATAATGCAAAAACCGGCATGTGATGCCTGCTACAAGCGGAAGGTACGTACACCTGCTGCGTCCCATAGTCCCTCAATGCTCTGATTTGTCGAATCCTTCGCCATCTTGTCCCTGCACTGCACCTCATTCCTTCTCCTCCTTTCCCAACCATGTGGGAGTCGCTAAAGAGCGTCCTTTTGCTCTTCATTTGTTGATTCGTTCATTCTCGGAGCTAAAATTTCCATGTCAACAGATTCAATGCCACCAGATCAAGCCAGATGCCCCATGTGACTGGTGCCATCACCATAATCTTGCCTGCACTGTGAACAGGGTGAGAGGGCGCAGACAACAGCCCAAAGCCAGGTGAGCCCACTCGCTGCTTCACACAAACTCTCCCCTGTCTCAGCTGACTGACAAATCTTCGGTCATCGCACCATTCAGGAGCAAATTTAGTGTCAAACAGAGCCTATCATGGCAACTCGAGCATATTGAGGGTGCCCTAATCCATGTCTTCGCTGCCCGAAAGAGCCCTATCAGAGCCACGGTTCCGTCCATTACTACGGTCTCAGCATTCTCCTCAGCCAACTCGAACTCACAGGCGGATGGTTTTGGCCCACCTTGTCAACATTTCGCCGGCCATGGGCTTGCACACCCCCCTCTTCTTTTGATGCCCAGTGACTGCTTAGACACCTACATTCCCTCTGGCCAGGTAACTAGCGATGAAGGTATCGTCGGTGATATTCCTTATGGCTATGGTTTGGCAATTCTTTCTGAGAAAAGTCAGAGATGGGTGTCATCCAAGACGGGGGAGACTGTCTCGTTCCACAAATTCCGTCTCGTCCTCCAGCCACCACGGGACTATTCGCTACCTCTGTCGTCTTTGGAATTCCACGGCTCGTTAGGACATCTCTATGACCTGCCTGGAAGAGAATTTGTGAAAGACGCCTTGGGGACCTACTTTCGTTCCTCCATACGGCTCATTTTTCCACTCATTGACCCCATATTGTTTGATGAAACCATGACACTAGCATATGACCCTTGGCATGGACAGCTTTCTGCGGACCGCATTTGCGCCAAAGCGTGTGTTCTAGCCTTTGCTTCAGTAATGAAATATTTTGGGGAGACGGGTGAAAACCCATACTCTCTAGATAGCAACACTTATGCGGCTAAAGCTTTTCACATGCTCTCAGATATGCTCGACTTTCCGAGTGTTGTACTTCTTCAGGCACTTGTCATGCTGGTGAGGATAACGAAACCTTTTAGCGATATATTAACAAGTAAAGGCTGACACCGCTCAAGCACATTCACCAAACGTTCTCAGGGTGTTTGAAATCAGCTATCCAGCTGCATTCAATTGCCTCTCGTCTTGTTCTTAAACTGGGCGGTCATCTCTATACTAAGTCTGTGTCACACAACAACGAGCAAACACCAATTGACCGGATCAACTATCAGCTGCGTATGCTATTCTGGCAGTGCTATATTTTCGACAAACATATCACGTTCCGCACCGGCCAACCCCCTCTCATGCCTGACGACCGTTGCGATTTAACTCCTCCGCACCACCAGTTCAACGATCCCTCTTTCCTTCGTGGCATGGATAACGTGTCTTTATTGCCAATTCGTGTTGGAGAATCGACGCCTTATTTTACCAGTGACCTAAGTCTAAGTCACCTGAAAGCCAAAACCTACCGGCTGCTCTACTCTGCACAAGCTCAGAGCAAATCAGGGGCTGAACTACTTCGTGCTATCAGAGAGCTGGATGCTGAACTGGAGAACTGGCGCATGTCTATCCCTTCAGATTTCCGACCTGCTTTATCTATTCCCAAGGAAGCCAACGTCCAGCTGCCCGAAATGAGCTCGCCACCAAGTATGCGCCACATTAGCTTACAACTTGAATATCACCACATCATCATTACAATCCATCGGGCCAGTGAGAGATGCCAGTCCTTTCAATCCGAGACCAGCCTTGAATGTCAATGGAATCCTGGTATTCAATCTTGCAACAACCTTTCCCTAGAAGCAAGCCGCTCAATTCTCATCTACTTAAGGGCCACGCTCCACAAGGTCGCTGGCGAGGCATTCTGGTATGTTCGCGCCAAGTTTCATTTTCCTCTACCAGGTTGACTGAAAGTGAAATTTCCAGGCTTATTACATTTTACCCAAAAGTAGCTATCATGGTTCTTTTTCTGAATATTCTCACAATTCCCCTGCTGCCACAAGCCCGATCTGACTTGGAACTTATCCGTTCAGCCGCTGCTATCATCAGAAACATACCAGTACACAACTTATCCCAAGATGAGAGTAGCTATTTACAGGCAGTGGATGACTTGGTGGCTGAGTTAATACATCTTACAAACTGTGCCATCTTAAAAGGTTCATTGGAGACACAACAAACGCCTTCAGAGAATGGGAATTCGGTCATGGGCACTGTATGAAAAGGGGGGTTTTCTGTGATATTGGTTCTACGCACTCCCATTTATATCAATGAAAGCTGACAGGATAGCTCCCGTTAACAAGTATTAAATATGTCACAAGCATCAAGTTAGCTGCTAGGAGAAAGTGACCCATACAGTGTGTCGTCTCTTGCTTGGTAAATGCAGTGGCTCTATACCTAAGACCTAGGCGCCAGAAAGGTCCCAGCATCGGGCTTCTGTATCATCTCAAAGGTATTTACATGAATCAAATATCCGGGTATAAGAGACAGCTGGAAGACCGTCAGTTAAATAGGAACCAAGAGCTTCTATACATGTATCCCATGCATTTTATCTAGCAGATGTGACCGTTGTCAGCCCGGTTTTCCTATAGCCGAAGCGGACGACATCTTTTGACTAAGCTGCCGTGGAAGCAATGGGTTTCAAAATGCTTAAAGTTGTGAAGAAATCTGTCTTTTTTTTTTTTTTTTTTTTTTTTTTTTTTTTTTGGCTCTGTGCCAGCCCGGCGGAGCGGACAGCCAGATACTACAGTGGGTGTCAAGAAGTTTTGATCCAAAATCATGTAACGTATGTGATAAGCATGCGGCGCATCCAAGTATGCGGCGCATTTTCCCCAGAAACTCTCATCTTTTCATTTAAACACACATTTCTCAACCACCCAACATGTCACAGTCAAATACCGAAGCAAAAACCCTTCTTGCCCTTCAAGCCCTTCAAAATAACCCAAAATTAAGTGTCCGAAGCGCTGCTAGCACCTATGACGTCAAGGAGCAAAGGCTTCGTCGCCGACAGAATGGCATTCAATCTCGACGCGATTGGATCCCGAAATCGCGTCGCCTATCTGATCTAGAGGAACAGATCATTATTCAGTTCATTCTTGATCTGGATTCGCGAGGATTTCCCCCGCGACTGCGTGGTTTTGAAGAAATGGCCAACCGACTGCTCGCCGACCGCGACGCGTCACCTGTCGGCAAGCGCTGGGCTTCTAACTTCGTCAGGCGACACCAAGAGCTTAAGACGCGTTTTTTTCGTAAATACGACTATCAAAGAGCCAAATGCGAAGATCCGACTATTATTCGCGAGTGGTTCAGGCTCGTGGAGAACACAATCGCGAAATATAGTATCGACCTAGCTGATATCTACAACTTTGATGAGACCGGCTTTATGATAGGCATAATCGCAAGCGGAATGGTCGTCACAGGCGCAGATAGGCGTGGAAACCCGAAATCAGTCCAGCCTGGAAACCGGGAATGGGTTACGGTTATTCAGGCGATCAATGCAGAAGGCTGGGCGATCCAGCCGTTCATCGTGGTTGCGGGCCAATATCACCTCGCTAGCTAGTACCGGGAAAGCAACCTCCCGGGCGATTGGGCCATTGCAACAACTCCAAATGGCTGGACCGATAATGAAACAGGTCTTCAGTGGCTCAAGCACTTTGACCAGCACACGAAGAATCGATTAACCGGTCGCTATCGTCTTCTGATCCTTGACGGGCACGAAAGTCACCACTCAGTCGACTTTGAGAAATATTATGAAGAGAACCACATTATTACGCTTTATATGCCGCCTCATTCATCTCATTTACTTCAGCCTCTTAATATCAGGTGCTTTAGGCCGCTTAAAAAAGCCTACGGTCGAGAAATTGAGCGGTTGATCAGATGCTCTATAACCCACGTTTCAAAGACCGAGTTCTTCCCAGCCTTTTATACTGCCCACTAAGCCGCCATGACGGCAAGCAATATCAAAGGGGGTTTTCGAGGGGCTGGACTTGCTCCTTTAGACCCAGAAAATGTCATATCAAAGCTTGATGTGCAGCTACAGACTCCAACACCGGCCGAGGAGGATGTCAGCCTCCCTGACCCTTGGGTTTCAAAGACCCCAAAGACTGTGCTTAAGGCTAGCTCGCAGTCTGAATACCTTAAAAGACGAGTTAGGAAGCATCAAAGCAGCTCTCCAGCATCTATCCTCGAAGCGCTCGAGTCATTTTCTAAGGGAACAAAGGCAATAGTGCATCAGATAGCATTATTGAAGTCTGAGAACCAGATCCTTCGACAGGCAAATGAGACCCTTAGTAAGCGGCACAGAGCAAAAAGAACCCGCTTACAGAATAGAGGGAAGATGACTGTAGAAGAGGGAAGGGAAGCAATTGATCAAATAGATGTCAATACGCAGGTACACGCTGAATCGTCGAAAAGTGGTGGCCAAGGAGGGTCGGCGCGACCGAAGGAAAGGCACTGTGGAACTTATAGAAAGACTGGTCATAATGCAAGGACCTGTCAGGTTGTTATTGAGATATCTGAGGAAGAGTATAGCGATTAGTTTTAATTAATTAAATGCTGTGTTGTGTTTTTATTTAAGTTCTTGTATTGAATGTTAGGAAAAGTGCGCCACATACTTGGATGCGCCGCATGCTTATCACATACGTTACCGCAGTGGTCACTGCCAAGAATGGACTAATCCAATTACGTCAAAATACTCATGCTGCTTTAAGCTAATAGCAGCGACTGCTGAATTTTAAAATATTTCTACATCATGCCTTATTCTCATGTTCTTTGTAGTGATTACAATGGCCTCTTCAATTTAGTATTTAGTTGATGTTTGCATCTTTGTAGGCGGATGGTAGTTGATGTGCACTATAAGAAGCGGGGGTCTAATCTGATAGTCTAAAGCAGCGTGAAATAAGACCTTCATATGCTTAGTGACTAGTGCAGTACGAGATTTTAGATCAAAACTTCTTAACACCCACTGTAGTTTTGACTAAGCTCTCTTATTAGACCTCTTATCATCATCCACATCGCCCTTCCTTTCTAGCCTAGGCTTGCAATCTAGCTTATCCAAGCCGGCTGTTTCAATCTAGGTTATCAACTTCCGCTGGTGCCTCCTTCCTGAGATGGGGGCTCAGATACAGAAGCCTCTACTAAGGTCTGAGGAGATAGAAGACCAACTACCAATCCAAGCCACTTCTTTCCCCTTCCTTCTAGCAGCTACAGCCCTGCTAATCCCTGTCTTACCACCTCACTCCTCTCAGTTGATCAGACCATCCATAACCAAATGAGGTCATCTTCATTCCGGCGGAGTTGCATAGAGATTCGTCTTGACTGTGGGCATACAATGGATGCACGCCCTAGCGACGTGATGATACCAAAGACACATCCTGCCACACCAGCTAACCGAAGACGTAGCTATGAGCAGCAAAACTAAACAGGTCATATGGCTCCCCTTCATCATTCCGGATGAAGTACAATAAGGGCAACTCGGCTGTTCCGAATCGGATCTTCCGGAGTCTAACTGTTGCCCAACCAACCATCCCTTTAAGTTACTCATCACCTTAGTCTTTGCGGGGCGGAAGATTCCGATTTCATGTCATGCCCGGGTTACAGTTGCCGCACCGTCTCCAACTACCGCCCTCATACTCCATACAGTGTGGTTCATGCATACAGTGATGTTCATTATTGCCTTCCTCTGTGGCTCTCTTATCTTTCTTTCAAGGGTAGACGCACGGACTAGTAGTACTTGTGGGTGCCTAAAGGTACATGGTTCCATTGGATGACCAGAAGTGGCTGACTTTGCTAGGCAATTTCACTTACGTAGTAATCAAAAATCCAAAAGTGGGCTATGAGAACAAGTCCTCGAAGGTACTGCTAGGTACATAGTAGCACCGCAGCTTACGTAATATATTAGGACAGTGCCGTTTACACTGGAGGGTACATAGCAATCGACTTTCGGGAACGTCGGGAGAATGGCACTTGTATCTCATGACCGCCCACGTGATGGTGCGGGATGCATCGCTGCTGCCTTGCACAGGAGAGGCAAACCACTCGTGGTTTGCGCAATAGAGCCTTTGTGGCTAGATAATAGGCTAATTCTGTCTTGGTTTATTTCCTTACGAGAATATTGCGGCAGACTATCAACTACCATTCAGGTTGTTATTCCTTTTCCAGAATTTTCTTGGTGGGTTGATGGCTTCGATGTGACCGGTTTAGCGAATTTGATGGTAAAGCGACAATTGAATCAAGGGCAGGTGTCGAAGGGTTTACCGAGGCAGGGCTTCTGGTAGTGTTTGGCTCGCTAGCGGAAGACGCTGAGGCTGAGGCTGAGGCAGGGAAAGATTGAGTGACAGCGCTGTAAGTGTCAGGCGAAAAGGAAGGTTTCGGGGCCGGCAGCACACACGGCCTCTTCGTCGGTGTCTGGGCAGGGTCAGGTAGTGTCGCTTTAGTGGTGGTGTACCGTGTTGCTTGATTGCGTGACCTGGAGCTAATAGAAACTTGTTCTATGGATTCAGAAAGGGAGTCATCGACATCCCCGAGGTTTGTGTGGCTTTCGAACGTCACTGTCCCGTTGAGCCCGAGACGTCTCCTGACCGACGGATTTTCGTAGGCACCCTCTACCAGCTTCTGAACCGCGTTTTCCATCATATCCCGCTGGCAATTCCGGAGGCCGATCTCACTGCTGACTGGATGAAGTAGGGACTTCACGTACTCCAGCTGATGTTGCGATGGAAAGACAGAGTCAGAGAAAAAGGAACGACTGGAAGAAAGTTCCTCCCAGACCTTTTCTTGTTCCAATGCAAAGGTTTCCTATGGGATGACTCGTCGAGGATAGATTCGGCCGGTCGGGTTCGTTGTGTCCCCTTGCGTTGTGAGGGAACGATCGGTTACCACCTTGACCGCAAGATGGAGTGAGTGGCATGTTTCAAGATAATGGTGTATTGTCGACAGCTGAGATGCGCTGGCACGTTGTTCGGCTTCTTCGCGTCGGCGTTGCTCCTCTCCGCGTAGGCGCTGTTCTTCCTGTAGCTGCTTCCGCAGCCTGTCGATCTCGAAACTTCAGATTTACTCTACATACCACGAGGATCAAGCAATAGAAACAACAGTTCTGGCCCCATCATCTACTACATTGACCCCATCGCTTCCTTCGAATATCCTCCTGCTAACGTAAGCCACTTCTAAAGATAACTCCACTCCGGGCCCTCCTATGGCGACGGTTAAGGCTTGGCGTGACAAAAGAATCCAGCAACATCCTCCTGATCAGTATGGCTTCCTCGGCGCCTCGGCGCCTTAACATCGATTAGCATCATAATCGCTACGTCAAATGGCGTGTTTGTGGCTAGAAAACTCACATATTGCTTGACTGCTTACGCCGAAGCAGTCGAACACAGCATAGGAACTCTATCGCTGCCCCACCTCGAGAGCGGCGGGCTTGGCCTCACTGCTAGGCTGTGTTAATTTCGATAGCCTTATGAGGTCATACAGCAGATTTCAGCATCTGGACGATGGTGGTGCTACCAAGCTTCTGAGCCACCTCCAGTGGCGTGTAACAGTTATAGCCATGGAAATCCGGCCGAGCACCGTACTTGAGCAGTAGCTCTACCGCGGTACGGTTTTTATTCTCCACTGCCCGCGATAACGGCGACTAGTGATCGTGTTAGTAAAGACATCGATTCAAATTCGATCGGGTTTACTCACACGCTAGAATAGAAAAGAGGACAACATTAGCGCATGGATTGAACAAAACCAGATCGTCTCAAGTTTGTCCTGTTCACTTACACCCTACAACAGCCAAAGGCAGCGGTGTTAGTAATCGATAGAGATCAGAGCGGATTATGTTCACTTACAACCTACAACAGCCAAAGGCAGCAGTGTCAGTTATCGATAGAGAGATCATAGTGGATTATGTTCACTTACAGACTACAATAGCCAAAGGCGGCAGTGTTAGTCATCAATAGAGAGATTAGAGAGGATCATGTTCACTTACAAGCTACAATAGCCAAAGGCGGTAATATCAGTTATTAATAGAGGGATCAGAGCGGCTTATATTCACTTACTTCCTATAACAGCCAAAGATAGCGGTGTCAGTTATCAGTAGAGAGACCAGAGCAGATTATATTCACTTACTTCCTACAACAGCCAAAGGCAGCAACGTCAATCATCAATTAAGAGATCAGAGCAGATCATGTTTACTTACATACTACAATAGCCAAGGGCGGTAGCATCAGTCATCCATAGAGATCAGCATAGATCATATTCACTTACAGACTACAATAGCCAAAGGCGGCAGTGTCAGTCATCCATAGAGAGATCAGATTAAAGCAGATCATATTCACTTACTTGCTATACCAGCCAAATGCGGCAGTATTAGTTATCTATAGAGAGATCAGAGCGGATTATATTTACTTACTTTCTATAACAGGCAAAGACAGTAGTATCAGTCATCAATAGAGAGATCAGAGCAGATCATATTTACTTACAAGCTATAATATCCAAAGGCAGTAGTGTTAGTTATTCATAGAGATATTAAAGCAGATCATGTTCACCTACAGACTATAATAGCCAAAGGCAGCAGTGTCAATTATCAATAGAGATCAGAGCGGCTTATATTCACTTACTTCCTATAACAGCCAAAGATGGCAGTGTCAGTTATCAGTAGAGAGACCAGAGCAGATTATATTCACTTACTTTCTACAATAGCCAAAGGCAGCAGTATCAATCATCAATTAAGAGATCAGAGCAGATCATGTTTACTTACATACTACAATAGCCAAGGGCGGTAGCATCAGTCATCCATAGAGATCAGCATAGATCATATTCACTTACAGACTACAATAGCCAAAGGCGGCAGTGTCAGTCATCCATAGAGAGATCAGATTAAAGCAGATCATATTCACTTACTCTCTATAATAGCCAAAGGCAGCAATATCAGTTATCGATAGAGATCAGAGCGGATTATATTCACTTACTTTCTATAACAGCCAAAGATAGCGGTGTCAGTTATCAGTAGAGAGATCAGAGCAGATTATATTCACTTACAGACTACAATAGCCAAAGGCAGTAGTATCAGTTATTAATAAAGAGACTAGAGCAGATCATATTCACTTACTTCCTACCACAGCCAAAGGCAGCAGTATCAATTATCAATACAGAGATTAGAGCAGATCATATTCACTTACAGGCTATAACAGCCAAATGCAGCAGTATTAGTCATTAATAGAGAGATTAGAGCGGATCATGTTCACTTACAGGCTATAATAACCAAAGGCAGCTGTATTAGTCATCAATAGAGCTCAGAGCGGATCATATTCACTTACAAGCTACAATAGCCAAAGGCAGTAGTGTCAGTTATTAATAAAGAGATTAGAGCAGATTATATTTACTTACATACTATAATAGCCAAAGGCGGCAGTATTAAGTCATTAATAGAGAGATCAGAGCGGATTATATTCACTTACAGACTATAATAGCCAAAGGTAGCGGTATCAATCATCAGTAAAGAGATTAGAGCAGATTATATTCACTTACATACTATAACAGCCAAAGGCAGTAATATCAGTTATCTATAGAGAGATCAGAGCAGATTATATTCACTTACATACTATAACAGCCAAAGGCGGCAGTGTCAGTCATCGATAAAGAGATCAGGGCAGATCATGTTCACTTACAGGCTAGAGTAGCCAAAGGCAGTAGTATCAGTTATCAGTAGAGAGATTAGAGCTGATCGTGTTCACTTACATACTACAATAGCCAAAGGCAGTAGTATCAGTCATCAATAGAAAGATTAGAGTGGACTATGTTTACTTACTCTCTATAACAGCCAAAGGCAGCAATATCAGTCATTGATAGAGAGATTAGAGCAGATCGTTTTCACTTACAGACTATAATAGCCAAAGGCAGCAGTGTCAATTATCAATACAGAGATTAGAGCAGATCATATTCACTTACTTCCTACCACAGCCAAAGGCAGCAGTATCAATTATCAATAAAGAGATTAGAGCGGATCATGTTCACTTACAAGCTACAATAGCCAAAGGCGGCAGTATCAGTCATCCATAGAGAGATCAGAGCGGATCATGTTCACTTACTTGCTGTAATAGCCAAAGGCAGCTATATTAGTCATCAATAGAGAGATCAGAGCGGGTCATACTCACTTACTTTCTACAATAGCCAAAGGCAGTAGTGTTAGTTATTAATAAAGAGATTAGAGCAGATCATATTCACTTACTTCCTACCACAGCCAAAAGCAGCAGTATTAATTATCAATAAAGAGATTAGAGCGGATTATATTCACTTACAAGCTACAATAGCCAAAGGCAGCAGTATCAGTCATCCATAGAGAGATCAGAGCGGATCATATTCACTTACTTCCTATAACAGCCAAAGGCAGCAGTATTAGTTATTAATAGAGATCAAAGTGGATCATATTCACTCACTCTCTATAATAGCCAAAGGTGGCAGTGTTAATCATCAATAGAGAGATCAGAGCAGATCATGTTCACTTACATACTATAACAGCCAAAGGCAGCAATATCAGTTATCAATATAGAGATTAGAGCGGATCATATTCACTTACTTGCTGTAATAGCCAAAGGTAGCTGTATTAGTCATCGATAGAGAGATCAGAGCGGGTCATATTCACTTACTTCCTACAATAGCCAAAGGCAGTAGTGTCAGTTATTAATAAAGAGATTAGAGCAGATCATATTTACATACATACTACAACAGCCAAAGGCAGCAGTATTAGTTATCAATAGAGAGATTAGAGTGGACTATATTCACTTACTTCCTATAATAGCCAAAGGCAGTAGTATTAGTTATTAGTAGAGAGATCAGAGCAGATTATATTCACTTACAGACTATAATAGCCAAAGGCGCCAGTATTAGTCATTAATACAGAGATTAGGGCAGATTATATTCACTTACAGGCTATAGTAGCCAGAGGCAGTAGTGTCAGTCATTAATAGAAAGATTAGAGCGGATTATATTCACTTACAACCTACAATAGCCAAAGGCAGTAGTATCAGTCATCAATAGAGATCAGAGCAGATTATATTCACTTACAGGCTACAGTAGCCAAAGGCAGCAGTGTCAGTTATCAATAGAGAGATCATAGTGGATTATGTTCACTTACAGACTACAATAACCAAAGGCAGTGGTGTCAGTCATCCATAGAGATCAGAGCAGATCATATTCACTTACAGCCTACAATAGCCAAAGGCGGTGGTGTCAGTCATCCATAGAGAGATCAGCGCCTATTATGTTCACTTACCGTCTGCGACGAGTGGAGAGAACAGCGTTAATTATCGATTCAACTGCGAGGTCAGTGCAGGATTACTCACAGGGAGTTGGAATGAGTAGTTCACTTTCGCGCGGTTTTTGAGCAGTATCTCAATAATATCCGCAGACCCGTTGTCAATTGCGCGAGTTAATGGTGTGCGGCCTCCTGTTTCATTCGTATTAACGCAGGCTCCTTTGTCTAGCAGAAGCCGCGCAACGGCCACGTGCCCGCCGTCGGCGGCATACGACAGCGGCGTCCGGCCAGTGCTATCCACCACCTCGGTGGCGGCGCCATTGTCGAGCAGTCGCTTTACGATAGCCTCGTGGCCCTTCTCGGCAGCGGACAAGAGTAGCTCCTGACTAATCTTGTCCACTGAATCGACCTGGGCTCCCTTCATTAGTCGGCTAGCTACAGCCCCCTGTCCACTGCAAAGGGCATAGGATATTGGCGTCCCTCCAATTTCGTCCTTTGAGTCGACGCGGGCTCCTGCCTTGACCAGCAGTTGGACGACGGCCATGTGACCATTCCAAGCGGCGTATGATAGCGGTGTTCGACCATATCTATCTCTTGCGTCGACTTCCGCGCCTTTCCAAAACGACAGTTTGGCGATGTCTTTGAAGCGAATATTTGGACCCTTGATCAACAGCTTCACGACACCGTCAAATCCGTTCTCTGAAGCCCAAGAGAGCGCCGAACGCTGATAAGTGCCATCTCTAGAATCTACTTCAACATCGTCTATTCTAAGCTGAAGCTTTACAATTTGCTCAAGTCCGAAATATGAGGCAATCATGAGGGTTGTGAAATCCTGAGGAAAGCCCGTGTGTGTGCTCGCCCAGTAGATCCTGAACCAAGTCATACAACATCCTGACCTAGCGTCACAGATTCGCAGCAGTGTTGCTATGACTGCATTGTCTTCGATACCTGACGCTCGGAAGTGGGCAGCCCAGTTTGTAGCAGAGTAGTCGAGCAAAACGTGATCGCGAAGGTAGTGGGATGCTTTTCCGTCCAGGTTTTCGTCCAGAGGGTGGGTCTCAAACTCGGTAAAGAGCAGGTGCCAGATACAGATCTGGAAAAGAATGCGATGGGACTCGGGTGGCTGGAGTGAGGATTTCCATATGAGTTGATTGTCGTGGTCTCCTCGAGGATCCGGATCGTGTTTCGGAACCAGAAATTCTTTCGCGGTCTGGTGGAGCAGATATATCTTCGAGTCTGTGATGGTTACGAAGAGGCCGCAGAGGTCTCTGACATACCTGCCGAAGCGCGCCTCTGGTCTGCCATCCAGGTCTTTATAGGACCGGTGATTTTCTTGAAGAGCCAACGCTAGGTCCATTTCTGCCAGAGTCAAGGGCCGTGCTGCCGCAACGACAATATGCAGCAGTTTCTTGGCTTCTTCGGAATTGATACTCTTAGCAAGAATCCTCTCGTACGCATCATCGACGGTTCGTGGAAGTGAGGAAGTTATCTTGCGAATCTTGGTCTTATCGATGCTGATGTCGCTTTCGATCAATTCCAGGGTGAGATAAACCCACAGATATGTCTGGTTAGGAATACGCCGGAGCTCCTGCAGGAGCAGCTGTTCCTCGTCTGGGTTGAGATCCAGGCTAGCTTGGATGAGCGAAACCCTGTCTTTTATATAGACATCGATCTCTCGGGCAATCTTCGATATCTCCGCTTGGCTTTCTCCTTTCAGGTGGATGACAGGCAGCCCCGGAATATTGAGAGGCTGGAAGGCCCGACCGATTTTGTCGTAGGGCCGACTTGTTACGAGAAACTTCAAGTTGAAGTTATTCTTCGTGCTATAGAACTTGCACAGGGCTTCGGCAAGCTTGTCCCGTTCTTGGTCTTCGCATTCGTCGAATGCGTCAAGAATACAGACTAACTCGCCAGCATTCTTGTCCTGTGAAGCCATAACCAGGACCTCCCAGAGTTCATCAAAGGAGCTGGTAAGATGTGCTTTATAGGCTTCGAGCCGCTTGACAATCTTGTCAGAGAAAAGGTCCTCTCTCTGTATGAAGAGCTGATGTAGGATGCAGCTGAGAGCGCTTTTGGCGCTCCTCTGATCCTCGAAGTCGTCCTTGAAAAAGTAATAGCAGGACGTTCTGGATTTCGTAGTCTGAAGCTCAGAGCCCACCAGATATTTTGCTAAGACGGACTTTCCGCATCCGGGATTTGCAGATACCCAGAGCATACTTGATGATTTGCTTTCTCGCCATTGCTGAAAGTGGTCGTGACCTATGAACCACTCACACGTCCCTGGGACCCGATCTGGATTCCTATTCTTTCTATCCAGATATGGTGAGGTATGCAGGGTCTGGAGGATATCTCTCCGAGTCTTGGAGTCTTCACTGGATTGAACTGCAGAGCAGGAAAGGTCAGTCTATTGGTAATAATGAATCTGGCTATCAATTCCGTGATTTCGTACCGAAGGTCATAGTCTGCGCAATATACTGTTCGCCACTGCCAGGGTTGATGTTATGGCCTTGGCCGGTAATGACAGACAGATAGCCCGTTCCCCCAGAGGCGATATTCTGGGAATTTGTCATAGAGCCCTCAAAATCCGAGTCTGGCACAGATGACTCCACGTTCGACAGCTGGTCAATCGCGTCCTTCAGCTGGGCCATCTGGCTTCGGGTTGCCGTCTTGAACAACTGATTGGTAGCCAATGCATCCAAGCCCCTCAGGATGCCCTGCATCAGGGTCTCCACCCGGTGTGCTTTTCCCAAGCGGAGCAGAAGGGTGCGATAGAGGTCAAGCACTGATCCGTCCTTCGATTTCTTCGTCCCTTTTTCAACTTTCTCAAAGATGTCCTGCAGAATTTTGGCCTTCTCTTCGCAGCCACTGACGATAGGCTGGATGGCCTTTTTAGATGGTTCATCCAGGGCCAGGCCTTGGAGTTGATCACGGGCCAGACCCAGAGTGTCTTGCACGAGAGGGAGATTCCGGTTCACTTCATTGAACTCGTTCGGAAGGCCTCTGAGGTGTTGAATCGCCTTATATGTCGAAGAGATGGCTTGAACGACTGCGATTGTGGACGCAACGATGCTGAGGGGATCCATTTCGATCTTCAGGTTACGGGTATGACGAGGTTCGGGCAGACGGGAGTTGGGAAGGATTCGGCTACCTGCGATCATCGTGAGTTGTTGTACAACTAGTCATTCATACGGGTTCGTACGTCTTAGCTGCGAGTCTCCAAGGGGCTCCGAAGAGTACTGAAGGGGGAAGGCTTGGGACGTCTTGAGGCAGCGATACAGACGCCCCTGGCTGGTACTCTGCCAGGAAGATGAGAGTTGGGGATATTTCGCGAGCGAAGGATGGCCTTCGTTCGATACCGACAAGGCTGCCTAGGCCGAAAGTTATCAGAGCTTCGTACGGAAGCAAAAGGAAAAACTGGGCGAGGAGATGCAACGAGCAGGAAAGGCGGGGTCGAGGCCAGCCGAAGGTCATAAGCCATCCTTTTGTCAGCGGCTGCGGCGTCTGCTGTTCTATTCTGGCTGTTAGCGTTCCAGCTTGGGTAAAGGATTCAACCCTTCCAGACTGGAGCATTGTCATAGCGAATGCGGATTAGCGTTCTATGTCTCTCCAGCTCCTACGTGGACGAATGGATGCTACGGTGGACTCCAACTAATGTTCAGCTCCGACACCCCTGCCACGCCAATTCAACAGGCGTCCATGCCCTGTTCGGCTTGGCTTTGCCCGTACTGGATATCAATCCTGTCAATCCTGTCACGCTCATCTTGGGTCTCGTTGGAGGATGTACAAACAATATGTAGCTAAGGCCTGTCCAGCGGTCGTTATATGTCTTCGCTTGCTTGAATCTTCCTCGCCATGACCGTCCCGTGCAGTAAGCGCCTTCCTATAAAGTGAAGCTTAAAATTTCTCACACTATTCAATGTCCACTGAGTTATAGGATACGAATCTGGAGCAAAGTCTCCCATGCGCAGATATAGAACTCGTCCAAATCGTTCGGGTCTTATTGAGATACAACCCCTGCGAGGCTCCGCATCGACAATCCTTGCATTTCCGGGTCGCCCCTTTGATCGACTGTACAGCAGCTCATCTCATTGGGGGAGCCTGATAAGGCCCTGTAGCTAGGGCTGACTTTCCCACCCACTCATATTTGTTAGGCTCAGGTTCTTGCCCATCACGGTCCCATGTTGCTGCCCACTTGCCACTTTGCGCAAGCTGGACCTATTCGCGACAGCCGAAAGGCACTTATCTGCTATTTTGAATGGCTAAATCTGGAGGATGCGGAAGCTGTGAGAGTGCGGCTGCAGCCGCATTCCGCAGAGGCAGTGGGGCGGGACAGCCACGTAGCAACGCCACCTTTCTCCAACCAGCCATTTCTACCTTCTAGCTAGGTCAAAGCGCTCCACGGCCAATCATCGACACGAGAGGGCGGCAACATGATAGAATATTCTGGGCGTATCGAGTCCAATGAAAACTTGATCACTAGGTCCGACTTCTGGAGGAATGACCTACCCAACAGCTTCCTTATGCGCCGTAATCCGGCGAAGCCACCCCTCGCGAGCGCATACTTGCAGTCGAATCAGCACATCTCGCCCAATAAACACCGTTCTCATGTGTCACGGCAGGTCGGTATCACCCGCTTCACCAGTCGTGTCTGACTGCTAGCTCGTGGGCCAAGGGACTTCGCCGCCACGTATCCTGCTACATACATAGTATGATCTGGTTGGGCATTGGGTCGAGTGGTTGCGCTATGTCATGTCTTCTGTCCAATCCACCGCAGACAGCCGCCTTTGATCGCGTCAATTCAGGGACCAGCCTCTCGTCCGCCTGAAAATGGCTGACAATTCTCAAACGGAGCCGAAATTATAAGGCCGCAGGGTCGAGTTATTCGCCGTTTGTGCTCTCCGACGTTGGCTTGTTGTCACATTCAGTATATCTATAGTATTTGCACTACGCATTAGCGGAGTGCGCATTCCCTTTTAGTGTAGCTGGCAATGCGACACTTGTTCATGCTAACAATTCTGGTAACAGAGTCCCCCATTCCCCATCCAGCTCCTCGAGCGCGAGAACGAGCATGGCGCGGACGCGTCGCGACGCGACCTCGACCAGCTCCTATCGCTCTTACCCGCGTCGTACAGCACAGACTTCGGGGACTTGGCCGCCGTGGGTCTTCATGTCTCCGCCCGCGTCGAGAATGAGCTCGACCTACAGCGGCTAACTAGCATTCACGGCTGGCTCTGGGTCGCCGGGCGGCCGATGCTGCCGAGACCACTGCACCACCAGCTCGTCGGTCGGGAGATCGTCGCCACAGAGCGTACGGACATGCGTCTCCTCTGGATGACGGGCCGGATGTTCCTCAAGCCCCTCCCGCGCTTCTGACTTGAGCCTCACTTCTGGACCAAATATCTCTCCTGTGGAGTGGAATGCGGCTGCTCTCGCGACAAGGTCGGCGCCCATGGATGCACCTGGAGTGCAATCGAGAGCTTCGGAGCGTGTGCTCGGCTTCCTGTTCTCCTATGCTGCGCTAATATCCCACGAGAGCAACTTCCACATCGCCAGGGAGAATCACTTGCTCTACTAGAAGTATCGTGGCCTGCGTGGAAATCTTTGTTGAGCAGCTGGATACGGAGCGCATCTACCCGCATATCGACCCGCGTTTCTACCACGGCGAGCGACGTCTAAGCCAGCTAAGGAAGATCTACTGTCTCCAGCGGAACCTGCTACACGGGTATATGCCGTGCTGGAACCAAAATAGCGACTTCATTTGCAACAACCTCGCCTTATTGGCTAGCTCGACGGTTTACATCGCCATTATGCTCACCACGATGCAGGTTGGGCTCGGCACCAAGCTTCGTGATAACGATGCCTTCTTGGCCGCGTCATACAGCTGTACTGTCTCCTCCGTTGTGGGCAAGGGTCACGGGCAATCTGGCTCTCTAAAGCAGCCCACATGTTAAGTAACCTTCTTGGGTCGGTCGACGGTATTGAGGGGCGCGTCGATGATCCCGAAATGCAGTATGTTCGATCGTGCATAGCGTACGGTTCGTGTCGAGCAGCCGCCAAGTTTGGCGATGTCTTCGTCTTTAATTTCCTCCTTGTGTCTTGACTTACTGAGGATGATGTCCTGAATGAGGATACGCGAAGTGGCTGGTAGATTTGGAGCCATGCTGGTTGGAGAGAGCAACATGGTCGAGCGAAACAAAGCGTGTGACTCATTCATTTTTGCCTTCATCTTCAAGCGCTGTTTCGGGTATCGGTAAAAGCTTATTCCGTAGGTCACACGAGCGGCTTGAAAGGTTCACTGTGGTCAGAACTTATTATTTATACTATGTGGGTCCAGTGACACTCTTTGAGAGTGTAAGGGAAAGAGGAAGGCAATAATGAACATTACTGTAGCATAGCAAAAAACTGTATCTCTTCGGGAAAAACTGTATCTCTTCGGGAGAATTGGTGATGAGACAGAAAAGCGATATCGAGTCGGGGAAATCTCATTATTTATCTTCTTTATAACTTTTGAAATACCCGGTGGCCGCTTGGCGGAGATTCAGGCCTTTGGCGAATGTCTGGTGTTGTGAACCCCGCATCAGACGTCATTGTCGTCATGGAAGGCGAACCCGATGTTCCGGGCGGGGGATATCATCGTCCCCTGCGAAAAAGGACCAGAACGACGAGGGCATTGGAATGCGAGCAGCAAAAAGGCGATATGGAATGGCAGGAGGAGGAGAGCAGCGAGGGAGCTCTGAGTCACACGCGAACTAAGAAAAGAGCCACGCCTAAGGCAGCTGGCAACATGACTGAGGCTATCCAGGGCCTGAAGCGAGTCCTGGAACAAGATTTCAATAAGAGGATGGAAACAATGAAGGCAGAGTTTCAGCTCGAGTTTACCAAACTTAGCGACCGCATGGCTGAGGAAGTCACCAGAACCACGGCCCAGATGGCACAAGAATTATCACAAGTCCGAGAGCAGCTTACCCAGGTTTGCGGCGAGCTGGAGCAGACCCGACTACAGCTGGATGCACTGAACAAGGCTCAGGCACCACGACCGCCGGGTCGGACATATGCAGACGTGGCCAGAATAACACCTATCAGTACTCCCACTCAATCTCCATCTTCGGCCCGTTTGGCAACTCCAGAACCGGTGTTCTGCACGGTAGACACATCTAGGGTGCCCGAAGATCATATTGGAGATGCTACGCCTGCAGTGCTACGCAGGACCGTTGAACAGGAAATGCGAACGTCTAGCAACCAGCCCAGTTGGCGATGTGTTGCAGTGACCAGAGATGGGCGAAATACCAACCGCCTGAGGGTGATTGGTAGGAACGAGGAAGAACTGAAGAGGATCAAAACCATTATTGAAGCCAAGAAGGCTCCAGGTGCGAGAGTGCTCCGAGACCAACTGTACCCAGTCAAAGTTGACAACATCAACCGTGCTGCCGTTCTCGACCGGGAAGGCAAGGTCCTTCCTGGAGCGATGGACGCTTTGAGCCAAGAGAATGAAGTCCAAATTGCCAAGATGGCTTGGTTGAGTCGAAAGGACAGCACAAAGGCTTATGGATCCATGGTGGTATACCTCACCAAAAGCAACGATGCCAGGAGACTCTTGCAGGAACACTACTTCCTTGCAGCTGGTGAATCGGCATATACCAGCGCGTTTGAGCGGAGAACTGGTCCGATACAATGCTACAACTGCCAGGAGCTTGGTCACAAGGCCTTCTCGTGCAGCAAGAATCGGGTATGCGCGAGATGCGCCGCCGAAGGCCATCACCATAGCGAGTGCCAGACGCAGGTACCCAAGTGTGTGCCCTGTGGTGGACCGCACGAGTCGTTCAGCAGAAGCTGCCCGAAACTCTATCCTACCCGGCATGAGTAGGATGTTTCAGGTAATGCAACTGAATGTAAGAAAACAGGATATGGTACATGAAAGCCTAATGAACGACAAGCAACTCCAAGACGTTGCAGTTATTGCGATCCAAGAACCACAGGCACGGAATGTTGACGGCAAACTACGTACAGTCCCTATGGGACATCCCAAATGGATCAAGATGGTCCCCACAATTTGGAGGGATAGCAGATGGGCGATCCGGAGCATGTTGTGGGTGAACAAGGATGTGGAGGCGGAGCAGATACCAATAGAGTCAGCGGACATGACGGCAGCCGTCTTACGGCTCCCTGAGCGCCTGGTCCTGGTAGTATCAGCTTATGTACCAGGAGGAGACACTCAGGCTCTACGAGACACCTGCGATATCTTACGCCAGGTGATCACAGATACGAGAAGAGATGCAGGCAGGGTTGTGGATGCGGTGGTTGTCGGAGACTTCAACCGGCACGACCAGCTATGGGGAGGAGACGATGTTTCTTTAGTGAGACAGGGCGAAGCGGACCAGATTATTGACCTTATGTACGATCTCGGTCTCACTAGCTTGCTCCCCAGAGGGACGAAGACGTGGAGTGGCGGAGACTTTGAAACAACGGTCGACTTGGTCTTGGCTTCGGAGGAGTTGACAGCTTTGACTGTCAAATGCACGATACACGGGACGGAACACGGCTCTGATCATCGGGCGATTGACACGGTTTTCGACATCTCGGTTCCCGTACCAAAACAGCAGGATCGACTTCTCCTGAAGAATGCGCCTTGGAAAGACATCAACGCAAGAATTGCAAGCGCGCTGGAGATAACACCATTGGAAGGCACAGTGCAGCAGAAGACTGACCGGTTGATGTCGGTGGTTACGGAGGCGGTTCACTCCCTGACACCAAAAGCCAAGCCATCGCCGTATGCCAAACGATGGTGGACGACGGATCTGACACAGCTTCGCCAAATATACACGTACTGGAGGAACCGTGCTCGAGCCGAGAGACGGGCAGGACGGATCAGGACGGAACTGGAGGAGATGGCGAAGGGGGCCGCGAAGCAGTATCATAGCGCTATCAGGCAACAAAAGAAGAAGCACTGGAATGAGTTTCTTGCGGATAACGACAACATCTGGGAGGCAGCTAAGTACTTGAAGTCGGGGGATGATACAGCATTTGGCAAAGTACCGCAGCTGGTCAGGGCTGATGGGACAACTACTACAAACCACAGAGAACAAGCGGAAGAGCTGCTGTCCACGTTCTTTCCTCCCTTGCCGAACGACATCGGCGACGAAGGCACTAGGTCCCAGAGAGCCCCGGTACTGATGCCCGACATCACACTGGAGGAGGTGGAACGACAACTATTCGCAGCGAAGTCATGGAAGGCACCCGGGGAAGATGGACTACCAGTGGTGGTGTGGAAACAGGTGTGGCCAGCAGTCAAGCATTGGGTGATGTCCATTTTCCGAGCGTCTTTGGAGGAGGGAACGCTACCTGATCAGTGGAGGCATGCAAAGATCGTACCGCTTAAAAAGCCTGATAAAGAGGACTACACGATGGCCAGAGCCTGGCGGCCGATCTCACTGCTCGCCACCCTTGGCAAAGTATTGGAATCGGTGGTAGCTGAAAGGATCTCACATGCTGTGGAAACGTATGGCCTGCTCCCGACGAACCACTTTGGGGCCCGCAAACGGCGATCGGCGGAACAAGCGCTTCTGCTATTGCAAGAACAGATCTATATCACTTGGCGGCGTCGACTGGTGGTGAGTCTCGTCAGTTTCGATGTCAAGGGGGCCTACAATGGAGTGTGTAAGGAAAGGCTGCTCCAGAGAATGAAAGCACGTGGCATCCCGCAGAAGCTACTTCGATGGGTCGAGGCATTCTGCTCAAACCGCACGGCAACGATTCAAATCAACGGCGAGTCATCAGAGGTTCGAGAATTACCGCAAGCTGGCCTCCCACAAGGTTCTCCGCTGTCCCCAATCCTGTATCTCTTCTTCAATGCGGATTTGGTCCAGCGGCGGATCGACAGCAATAGAGGGGCGATAGCATTCGTGGACGATTTCACAGCCTGGGTCTCAGGTCCAACAGCACATAGCAACCGCAAGGAAATCGAATCAATTATTAAAGACGCATTGGACTGGGAGAGGAGGAGCGGTGCGACGTTTGAGGCGAGCAAGACGGCGATCATTCACTTCACCCGGAAAGACTACAAGTCCGACTCCGAACCGTTCACAATCAAAGGACAGTCAGTGCAACCGAAACACCATGTCAAAATTCTAGGAGTCATCATGGACGCTGGGCTCAAGTACAAGGAACACATCGCAAGGGCGGCCTCCAAGGGGCTTGTAGCAGCAATGGAACTGAAGAGGTTGAGGGGCCTGTCGCCAGCAACAGCAAGGCAATTGTTCACAGCTACCGTAGCCCCGGTGGTGGACTACGCGTCCAATGTGTGGATGCACAGGTTCATATACAGACTCATGGCACCGATCAACAGGGTTCAGAAAGCAGGGGCACAGGCAATCGTGGGGACGTTCAATACTGTAGCGACAAGCGTGGCAGAAGCAGAAGCTCATATCATTCCAGCACAGCAACGGTTTTGGAGGAGAGCGATCAAGATGTGGACGGATATCCACACATTGCCTGACACCAACCCTCTTCGCAGGTTGACGTCCCGCATACGAGCATTCAGAAAGTCATATCGGTCACCACTCTACCAGGTAGCAACAACGCTTAGGGACGTACCAATGGAGCAGCTGGAAATCATTCAGCCTCTCACGCTAGCGCCATGGGAAGAACGAGTAGAAGTTATCACTGATGAGGCAGCAGCGAGAGAGGCGGAAGCAAGTTGGGCCATACGCATCGCGGTGAGCAGCTCTGCTCGGAACGATGTAGTAGGTGTCGGTGGCGCAGTCCAGATATCAGCAGCGGTACGAGGCGGGCCAGAGCTCGTGACTTTCTCGTTCACTCTTGGTATGAGAACAGAACAGAACCCGTACAGCGGAGAGCTTGCAGCAATGGCGTATGCCCTAAGGCGAACCATACCAAAACTTCGACACCGCAGCATCGCACTGATGACGAGTAACAAAGCTGCCTCGCTTGCAGTCAAGCAACCTCGCCAGCAATCGGGTCAAGAATATATACGGTGCATCTACGATTCTGTCAAAGAGCTCCGAAAGGATGGAAATGTTTTAAGGATCGTGTGGCTTCCCTCTAGCGACGAAAACAGGCTCCTGAAGCATGCTAAGGAGGAGGCTCGGAAGGCAACACAGCAGGGAGCTACCCCCGAAAAGCAGTTCCCCAGCATGCAATCCACAACACTCAGCACTACACGCTCTAAAGTCAACACTAAGTGGTCACTGCCAGAGAAAGTTGGAAAACACTCCAAACGAGTCGATGCAGCACTACCGGGTAAGCACACAAAACAACTCTATGACCAACTATCGTGGAAGGAAGCCAGTGTACTTGCCCAGCTGAGAACAGGTATAGCGAGATTGAATGCATACCTCTTCCACGTCAAAGCCGTACCATCGGACTGGTGTGATTGTGGACGAGCGAGGGAGACAGTTGAACACTTCCTCTTCCGATGCCGAAAGTGGACAGCATACCGTGCAGAGATGCTTCAATGCACTAGCGCCCAGAGGAGCAATGTCTCTTTTTATCTTGGAGGAAAGTCGCCATCTGATGATCAAAAATGGGTGCCAAACATGAATGCCGTTCGGGCGACAATCCGATTTGCGTTGGCCACGGGCCGCCTCGATGCAAGTTAACTGGGGAGACAGGCCTCTCCCTATCCACCCCCCTTACAACCCTCCTATTTCGACCTCACCCTACCCTCACCCCGTGCCGAAATAGCGAACACCGCTTCAGCCGCCGTAGATAGGACACTGAACACTTGGAGAATAGGCTTCAAGCTAGCTCGTTAACAATATTACTAACCCACGGGAACCCGTAGAGAGAGAGAGCAAATGAGAATGCATAAGCAAGGCGAGGACATAGTATTGGGCTTGAGGAGACTAGGACACAATTTGGGCAATGTATGGTAATATTACTAACTGGTGCCCTTTCGGCTTAAGCCGCCGGGCGTTAATAAATTGATTGATTGATTGATTGATTGTAGCATAGCAACAGATTCGCAGAGTGTAACATCGTATTGTAAGGTTTAGGTTGTATGAAGACCCAATCAAGCAGCCTGTCTCCCCAACCATCAATTGCGGGCCGAATGAGGGCATCCGAGAGCGGGCTCCCGAGACAACCCCTCACACCCCACATCCCACACCCGCTAGCCTGGGTATTGCACAAAGCATGTTTTCAGAATTGGTGGTGTTGATACACAGACGGAGCACCGTACTGTCAGGATACCACTGGGTGGCGCCAGGAGATCATCGATTCCAATTGATCTCTTCACAGAAGCCATTGCGGGACAAGAACAATCAGCAGCCATATTCCTCATTGCATGGATATCGGCACTAGGTGCCTCCCAACAGATTCTCCCATTTCCTGCTTGGTTCCATCGGCCAAACCCATCCACATTCATTTGAAGAACTCGAACTCGCTACAGACTGGAGTAACCTTTTCAAAACCTCTTCATTTTACGGTCGTTTCGCCCTGCGCTATCAGGGAGCGAATTAACACGTGTTGAAGGTCCGCACACCTGTTTGGACTCATGCAGTGCTCCCAATTGGCCTGGTAACAGAGCGGATATCTTCCAGCAGTCATCCTCTAAGCCGCCCCAGTTGGAGACTTGGCTTCTAGAGACAATGTCCCGTAAGTCAGATCCATAATTGTCGAAAGAGGCCTCACCTGACCAGAACCAGACAGTATCCGAGCTCTCTCACAGAACGATGACTTAACAGGCGGGGCCCTTTACCAGTGTGTACACTGCATGCGATCCTTCTCACGCTTAGACCATTTGTCTCGACACGAAAAAACGCGTAAGTAGCCCCTAATTGCCTCTATTTTCTGATCTCGATTGACCATCTCCATTGGAACAGATACATTAGAGAAACCGTATGTCTGCACTGTATGTAACAAAGCATTTTCAAGGGCGTACGTATCGTGTCTAACATGGCATATGGCCCGAATGTCCCGAAGGCTAAGACTACATCTAGCGATCTTTTGAAGAGACCCTGGCGTCGCCATCTCTCGGACCCTGCTGCAAGGTCCAAGCTCACGGAGAGCATCCAGAATGTGTCGAATCGCGTGGCTCGCGCTTGCGCCGTTTGCGCCACGTCAAAATTGAAATGCAGCGATACGAAGCCATGCCAGCGTTGTGTCCGGAAAAACATTGTCTGTCAGTATGTCATCAGTAATCGTCATCCTGAGTCTGGCTGGGTAGCAGATCAGACGTTTCAGGGGAGTCAAATGACTCTTGACGAGAACCAGAATGTCGAAGAAGGTGATGGCTCTCGAGTCGGGGTCTCCCCCCCAGACTTCTCGAACTTAGAATCTTCCGACGAAGGAAGCCCTCTCAGTTCTCCAGAATTACAGGAACAGCATCAGGACTCCGAACTACAGCTTCCAGGATCCTCTAATCGGGAAATTACTAGTTTCGTGGCTCCGGAATTGGCTGTGACCACAATCGGACATGCCACGCTGGGTGGAGAAAGGAATAGTGGCCTAACCGGCAATAGAAGGGCATCTACAATAGGCGGCGCTGGTGGAGACAAGGTCTCTGAAGATATTGGGGCTCACCCAAGAGGCAACGATGTTTCTGCATCTGGTGTCAACCATTTTGACGAGGTAGACGAGCCTTTTCCCGGGGCTTCTTCGGAGATTTGCTGCCAGAAAACGCTCATCATCCTTCGATTGGCATTGATGGCGACTTCGACATCTTGGATAGCTTTGTGGACCCTTCGTTCGATTGGGCCACGGACTTGCAGGCTATTGAAAACGATCACGGAGGAGTTTGGCGCGATAGACCATCTCTAGAGCAGTCAACTTCCAATGACGCCGCGTCAACGTCGACTGACAAGGCTGCCGCTATCGATACTGCTGTCAGCGCGTACAAAGCTTCAGTCTGGAACTGGATCCCAAGCCCAGCAGACTCGGCCCTTGCCAGCCAGAAGGACATCTCACCTCTGCCTACCGCCGTTGATAGCACCGAATCTTGGCATGAGGTGAACCCTGGATTGCTTGGAAAACGCTGTCTATCTAGCGATCGTTCCCGGGTCCTCGAGACTCTCATTGCAACATGCTCCAAAGATTTAACAGTTCGACTCGTTTCGTCCTTTCCCTCGCCACACTTCATGAGCTATCTCATGCATGTGTTCTTGCACTGTCATGATATGAGGAAGCTTAGCTGGATTCACATCCCGACATTCGACCCCTGTACGAGTCTCGAACAGCTGCTGATAACAATAATTGCGGTCGGAGCTTGCTCAACGCAAGCGCAACCAGTACAGCGTCTTGGGTATGCTATCTTGGAACTTATGAAGACGTCCATTACGACGCAAGTAGGTTTCGGCTGATATCCACTCTTCTTCGGCGTTTGTGTTGACTATCTAGTGGGAGAGCGACAGTAGCAAAACACGAGATCTTGAGTACCTCCAGGCGTTTAGTAAGTATACTTCTACCTGTTTTTGCGATATGGCCCTACTAACATTCTTCCCATGCTTGATACTCGTACAGTGGTTCTGGAGTGGCAACAAAAGGAGGACGGAATTGGCCGAGGGTCTATCGCAACCCCTAGTAACCGTATGTGAGCTTAAGATCCATGAGGTGAATTGACGCTGAGGTCTCATCTACAGATATTTAGAGCAGCAGGATGGTTACGGTTTGAACAATATGAAAGGATCTCTCCAAGCACACGGGATGAAGGAGATACCCTCAAAGAAAAGTGGCATAATTGGGTTGAGCAAGAATCTCGAAAGAGGTAAGAGCGGTCAGCCCCATTCAGAGACGGCAAAGTAGGGAACTAATTTAGCTTCGTTATACGTGGAAGGCTTGCGTATGAGATATTTGTTTACGATGCACAGATGTCGATGGTCAACTCGCACGCTCCGGTAATGTCACCATCTGAAATGAGAATACAACTGCCTGAATCCGATGTCCTGTGGCGCTCAGAGACTGCTGAGGAGTGGAAGTGGCAATTTTTTAGTCACCCGCCAATTCCCAACCAGGTATCGACATCAATGGCGGCCAGCGTTCGGGCAGTGCTCACCGACAGCTCATATCTTCAATCTACAAAGGACGATCATCCATCCCATATGGTCATGCTGTACGCCATGTGGAGGTTTCTTTGGCAGTCCAGAGAACACCGCAGTCTGCTCTCCGGCAGTCCTTTCTCGGCCGACCAGTCCTCGTTACTACTGTGCGCCCACTTGCCCGCTCTTGCCAAGACGATACAAAGCCTTTACGGTGTCAGCCACTCGACCGGCTTCTATTCTGACTACAGAGGAGTCGACCCTGAGGTTGCTTTGTTGCATGCTTTCCTGTTGCTGAATCTATATGCCCCGTTGGATGACCTTCAAGCGTTCGCCGGCAGATACGGGAGAGGGGAAGTTCTCCAGGCATATTCACGCCTGCAAGAATGGATTCTCACGCGTGAGGCGCGGCTCGCAATATGGTACGCATCTCAGATACTACAGGCTTCCAAATCCCTAGCGAAACATCTCCTGTCCGAGTTCTACGCTTTCGCGCTATACGAGGCAAGCATTACTCTCTTTGGATATGGCACATTTACTGCGAAGCGTGAGCAAAGATATCAGCTCGAGCCTCAGTCTCACCTAGAAGATTCTCAGGGTGAGGAAGAGAAAGGTGCAGATGAGGCCTTATGGCTATGTAGCGGCCCGATTCACCAGGTACATAAATTTGTCGCACTAGACGCAGGAAAGCCAGCCATCCGAGGGTTAGAACTGCCGTCAAGCCGGGCTCCATGTCCTTGGAGCGTTTTGAGATGTCCAGGGAGGACATTGAACGTTGTAATTCAGATCCTGACGCGAGCAGAGAGGAATGAACCCGGTCCAAATGTGCTGCCGGGTTTCGTCGAAGGCATCGTCGTTCTTTTACGTGAGCTGGTGCGGGCAGCCGAAGCAGCAGGCCATGGGTAGACCGCGGACGCATACTTCCAATGCATGTTCCTGCTGTCCATGACAACAGATGAAGCCTTCGATACCTAGGGGTCGTGAGCATTGAAGGGTCCTAGTTGTTTAGGCTAGGGTATTACAGGCCAATATTCCAGATCGCTCACCAATTCAAAACTACCATAGTTGACGCCTCAAAACGCCAATGGTGGGCTCACCAAGTGTGAGTGTTAATGTACTATCCTACATCCCTGAAAATACGCTTACGTAGAGGCCCTGTTGTCTAGTCTCTGTCTACGTCAAGCATCCGTAGCTGGAGGCTGCCTGGAGACAGAGAGCGACTGCACGCAGAGGCGTTTCTGGAAGGCAAAGGATTTACGTAGGATGCCCGCAAGCAGACTGTATTTACTAAAACTGGCTCTACCCGAGAGATGTGTGTTGGACAGAATCAGCATGCAGATGCTCCTCCTCCGTAGATTCGTGAGTGGCAGATTCATTTAGCCAAATCCGTCGGAACAGAATCGCCCATTCTCAGAATGGCAAAAGACATACGACTGTTTTCAATCAACCACAGAATCGATCTAAGCGTCTTAGGCAGAGTTAACATAGAGCCCACAAGCCTCAACCTCCCTTAGCCACAACTTCCACGGTCTCTGCGCAGACCACTTGGTCATCTGTGCAGCTGCCGCCGCCTCCTCCACGCTCAAGTACTTGATATCATGTTGCGTTGTCTGTCCTCCGAAAGCGGCACTTATGGTTAACGTCATAGTCTGAATGCTGGCGTTGTTTTGCGTGTAGATGGCTCGCAGAACGCAGCTTTCCATGTTCTCGGCGACCACCGTGAACCCGTGCCCTCTCATCAACGAAACGGCGTGATCCGGTAGCTCAGTCTTGTTGTTGTCTATCCTTCGTGAAAGACTGGCGGCTAACGAACTACCTAAGCGCGTATCTCTGACCAAAAGATCCTTGATATCGCCGTCGCAATACGCGTCGCTGATATCCCACACGGGCACCCCCGAGCCCAAAAACCCGGCCATGTGATAGCATGGCTTGAGCGGTACCCCGCTGATCGTGTATGGTAGCACCGCCTCGGAATGGCTGTGTATGACAGCTCGCACACCCGGGTAGCGTTTGTAACACTCACTGTGGATGCATCGTTCGGCGTAACCCTTTGCGGACGTGGGATCCACGGGCTCAGCGTCGGCGACATAATATTCAATCACATCGCCTGGCGATGAGATGGTGCCGGGGGCAATGCTGCGAGCCATGAAGAACTTGTCGGGGTCGACGGGGTGGCGAAAGGAGAGGTGACCATAGGCGTCAAGGACGTTGTGGTAGTGGAGGATGTGGCAAGCGGATATGAAGGTGCGATGGAGTTGCGCCAACGATGGGTTTTCACTGGCGGCCATCCCTTCGTCTGTAGCTGAGACGCTCCAGGAACGTGCCTCGCCCGCTTCGCTTCACTTTTCGGAAATGACGTATTGGGTGGACCGAGAGTCCCTGCCCTGTCGTGACGGCCGAGTGCCTATAGTAGTGGACCTTCTGGCCGCGCTGAGTCGGGGAAGTTCTTTGGACGTGCCTTGCACTGCGAAGAACTGATGGGGCAGCAAATGACAATCCGTTGGGCCGGAAGGGGCTTGTAGGCGCTGTTCGTAATGATGCCTGTCACGTCGCAGGGGTACATATGAGTGCGTACAGAGCATATCAGTGGGTGGTGATGAGCTGAGATTCTTAAACTGCTCTCAGAGAGCTCAAAGCTGCCGTAGGTACTTAGAGTCAAAACATATAAATGCCTCAAAGTTACTTAGACTTAAACTAGTGTAAAATGTTTTACAAGTATGATGTATTGTTTATGCTGGCCTTAAAGTACTTGTTCTTCACCTATTTTTGCTAAGCCTTCGCTGTAACTTGACTTATAAGAAGCCGTAGATCACTTAAAGAAGCTGCCGAGTTCCAGACTTGGTTTATCCCTGGATCTCCACTCCAGCACCATCCGATCGGAGAACGTTCTACTCGGCATTTCACCTCGGGAGTTCCGATTCAGCCTCCCGATAATCTTTTTCGGCTCTTCAAAAGGCCTCGAGTTAGCATTTGTCCTCTGCCGATCGGCTGAGGGGGGGAGGGGGAGTCTAGGAGCAAGGACAGAAAGTCCCGTCTCTTCGGGTTCGTGCAACCTAACCCTCTCCTCCTTGTCCTTCGGAGGCTACTCCACACTGCAGTCCATGAGAGAATCGGGTTCCGCAATGTAGAAACGTACGATGCCGAACACACGTCAAAGTGATGCCGTCAAGTTGATGACGGATAATGTACATACAGTGCGCCGTGCTGGTGAGGTCCCGAGCCACCTCGAACCAGTCCCGGCCATCCGAGCCCAGCATATCGGCTTCCTCATATCCCCCAAGTTTTGGCAGGGTCAGGAGGTCGTAAAATTTCTGACAGAGTAGCACCCACGCTGTAATTGTCCCAGTTGCAACAACCGATCCAAATTCAATACGACATCGAAGCATCTGCGTCTCTTTCGTGGTGTTAGTTAGACAGTTGAGTCCTCTGCAGACGAGAACACCCATGACGTCCCCCGTTCCTCCTCTTGACAAGGCGTTGCCTTCGCACTATGATCTATTCTATGGCGGTTCTTGGCATCGGCCCATGGACGAGATGGTCCGCGAGATCGTGAACCCGGGCACGGGTCAAGGCATTGCGCATGTCGGCCAGGCCACGGCGGTCGACGTTGACGCCGCCGTTCAAGCTGCGCAGGCTGCGTTCACATCCTGGCGCAGGACCAGTGGCCGCGAGCGGGCAGGGCTGCTGCGCCAGGCGGCGGCGGTGCTACGCGAGCACGGGGCGGAGCTAGCGTTGCTGGATGCTCTGGATACCGGCAACCCGGTGGCCGAGACGATCAAGGACGCAGCGGCGGCGGCGGCCAGCCTTGACTACTACGCGGGTCTGACGCCGATGCTGCGCGGCGAGACGCTGCCGGGCCCCGAGTCGGCCGACGAGTATCTGCACTACACGGTCCGGGAGCCTTGCGGCGTGGTGGCGCGCATCGTCGCGTCGAACCATCCGCTCATGTTCGCGGGTGCCAAGCTGGCCGCTCCGCTCGCAGCGGGAAACACGGTCATCGTCAAGCCGCCCGACCAGGCACCGCTGGCGGCCTTGCGGCTGGCCGAGCTCCTCGGCGACATCTTTCCCCGGGGCGTCGTCAACTTCTTGCCGGGCGGGCCGGACTGCGGCCGCGCGCTGACGACCCATGCCGGCGTCGCCGTGGTGACGCTCATCGGCAGCGTGCCCACGGCCAAAGCCATCCAGCGCGCGGCGTCGCACACGCTGAAGCCCACGCTGCTCGAGCTGGGCGGCAAGAATGCCCTGATCGGCTTCCCGGACGCCCATCTTGACACCCTGGTGGACGGCGTGGCACGCGGCATGAACTTCACCTGGGCCGGCCAGAGCTGCGGCTCGCTTTCGCGCGTCTTCCTGCACGAGAGCCTGCACGACGAGGTGCTGGCGCGCGTCGTCCAACTCGTCGCCCAGCGTTACCGTCCCGGCGACCCGACCGACGCCGCCACGACAATGGGCGCCCTCATCGACCGCGCGGCGCAGGACCGCGTGCGAGATCACATCGCGTCTGCGCAGGCAGAGGGAGCCCAGCTGGTCTGCGGGGGAGCCGACCTGCCTGCCGGCCTGGACCCACGGCTCGCCGGTGGCTTCTTCGTTGCCCCAACCATCTTCGCCAACGTGCAGCCGCACATGCGCATCGCGCAAGACGAGATATTCGGCCCTGTCATGGCCGTGTTCCGCTGGCGCGACGAGGCAGATATGCTACGCACTGTCAACTCGACCGCGTACGGCTTGACCACGGCCATCTTCACCCGCGACTTGGTCACAACCCAGCGCGCCATCCGGGCCATTGACGCCGGTTTCGTCTGGGTGAACACGGTGGGCAAGCATTTCCAGAACGTGCCCTTTGGCGGCATGAAGGAATCGGGTCTGGGCAGGGAGGAGGGGCTGGAGGAACTGCTTGCGTTCACCGTCACCAAGAGTGTGAACATCAGTCTGGTGTGATCGAGACAAGGACAGCCGCAAAAAGGCCGGGCCGGATGCCGAGAACCAGCCCGCAGGACTCGAAAGACAGGGGTGAAGGTGACGAACCAATGCTGATTCAAACTACGGGACGCTGGCAGAGTTATAGCACAGGTTTTCTGATAGTGCCTGATTCCTTTCCCTAAATTTATTACTCGCCAGAAAATGCTTCCAGCCGGAATTACTTAGGTACCTAGCGAAGATAGGCCCGGGTAGCAGTCTGTAAGCCTCCGGGCGTGTTGACTCACACAACCTCCAGGTGGCACAACACAGCATAAAGCCACGAAATCTATGTAAGAACAGAATTAAGGAATGTAGCGGTACTTAAACAATAGGCAGTTAGTGAATAGCGAACAGGGCGAGATAGATGTGTCCTCTCGCTAGAAAAAAGCGAATAGCCTTAATGAGACTAAGACCACATACTCTCATAAAGCAAAATAATCATCATTAATGCTTACGAACTTTAATAATGACTTTCAAGTAACTAATCTTACTACGATTCTACAATCAAGTCGTACGGGTCTAAAGGCTGCGAAATGGGGCGAGAGCTGTGCGGCATGTAAACCTTCCTATGCTGGTCACCGCAGTGTGGAAAATACATACACTCCACCGAAAACTCGAAAGGTGCACCCTAATATTCAGCTGGGAACATCGGGCTGGTGGCCCATTCACCGCTCTGAATGAGCTGCTGATCGATTCCACGAGACCCTCCCGAAACATACAAGACCTTAGTGAACGACGCCTGGCTGTAGTAGGTAAACTTCGTCTCCTTCGGGATAAAGACAACATCGCCAGTTCCCAGATGGGCGCTGTCGTAGCCCTCAATGATCACTGTCAAACTGCCCTCGATGACCGAGAAGGCGCAGCCATTCGGCTGTTTGAAAGAGGGCACGCTGGATGGCGAGCGCCGAGGCAGTAGTCCGTTTATTGAAATGGTCGCCAGGCTGAAGGTGGTGTTGCCGGACGCCTCGGGTGTGACCAGCGGTTGTACTAGCTGCCAGAACCCTGTCAGGTCACGGTCGAGGTACTTGGGCCCGAAGCCGTTGGCCACGAAGTAGGCTGTGTCGCTATCGTTTGCGATGGGGTTGAAGCCCCGGTGCCAGGGTTGACAGGCTGGCGCGGCGCCGTTGATGAGGTCGCGCCGGGGGACGAAGTCGAGCTGGCTCCAAACATCGAAGCGCCTGAGGGAGTCGAGAAGCGTGTGGTTGGTGCCTGGGTTCCTAATCGGCGGCAGCGAGGGATCGTAGGGCACGGCGTTGGCCGCGTCCCACTTGTCGCCGATGTAGTAGAACATGTCCTCGAAACCACCCGGAACCACGGCGCCGAGCAACTCGGTATCCGGGTCGACCAGCCGGAGAGTGTGGTTAGTATAGGTCGGAGCGGCGCCAAAGTCCCCCTGGGTCAGGGAGCGCGCCTGTTGCTCGGTGTTCCCGCCGTGCTGGGTCCACAGCTCGACGCGGCCTTTGATGTTGTAGAAGCTCTCGTAGTGCGTCTTGTGTATATGTGGAAGCACGACCAGGTCCTCGGAACCCGGCCCGTTGGTCCCCACAAGAGTGAACTCGTTGTCGGAGGCAGGGCCAGTGACGGGGAAGCGAAAGACAATATTGCCCGTCACGATCCCGTTGGCGGGAGCATAATGGCGGATCACGTATGGCCTCGGATGATGAGGCGGGTTCAACAACTCGAGGCTGGGGCCTGACCTGAGCGGAGTTTGCGCAGGGACAGTATAGAAGAAGACAAAAAGCTGGCGGATGAGCTCAAACATTGCTGGTGACGACAAGGGGAAACACGTTTCGAGCGTGAAGTGGAAAGGTTCCAGGCGATTAAGGAAAAACAGACCGCATGCCCTTATACGAGCCAGTCTCTTCTCCTGTCCCACGCTGCCGACAGCTGCATAATAACGAATTAGCTCACGCCGCCGGGTTTGAACCAGGCACGGGTCATCGGATTTGTGAAGATGCATTCGGGTGTTGCGGGGGAGGGGCAGCTTCTCGGGTTTTCTGGGGCATCATGGTGCGGGGAGGTTCGGCTGAGGGCATCCGAGTAATCCCCTAGTCTAACATATCGTCCTGCTCGCGAGACTCGTAATGCTTCACTCAGAGGCTTGGTCCTTTTTTTTTTTTTTTTTTTTTTTTTTGAAGTTTCTGAAGGCACGACTATTCGATCGCTCAAACCATGATTCTGCCCTCACTGCCTGAGCTCCAAAAGGTGGTAGCCACGGTCGCCTTTTCTATGCCATGCAACCCTCATTTTGCCCGCGACCTTCTACCCAGCCATGCAAGCCTAGTCTCAGCGCAAGTCTTGGATGATAACTCGACCTTTGTTGTCCCCCCCTCAGATCTGGGCTTCCCCAAATCACCATCGGGTTTGCCCGCTCTCTGTGCACTTCAAATCAAAGTCGCGGCAGACCACAACTCCAGTTACGACCTTGGACTGTTCTTGCCCAACCATTGGAATGGCCGATTCCTGTATGTGTACTACTGGTCGCCGCCACGTTATCTCGAAGTAGACGGCTAATATTTCCACAGCGCAGTTGGCAACGGAGGGTTTGCTGGCGGCATCAACTGGCAGGATATGGTACAGCCACCTCCTAGCACATTCTCGAGTCCACCGAGGTTTTCATCGCATTAACCAAGCAAGATAGGGCGCCGGCGTACAGTACGGCTTCGCGACCATGTCCACCGATACGGGCCATCTCTCCGCGCCGCACGATGGATCATGGGCGGCGAACGATCCAGAGGCGGTGGCCAACTGGGGCTACAAGTCGATGCAGGGCTCGACCCAGGTGGCCAAGCAGGTCATACAACGATACTATGCACGTGACGTCGCCTATAGCTATTACAGCGGATGCTCGACCGGCGGCCGGCAGGGGCTCAAGGAGGCTCAAGAGTATCCTGACGAGTTCGACGGCGTCCTTGTCGGTGCCCCTGCCTGGTGGACCACGCACCTCCAACCATGGAGTGTCAGGATCGCCCTCCATAACTTGCCAACCACTGCTTCGTATCACATTCCTCCGGAGCTGTATCCGATCATTGGAGCCGAGGTCTTGAAACAATGTGATCCTCAAGACGGCGTTGTGGATAACATCATTTCCTTCCCCGCGGGCTGCGAATTTCAGCCCGCGGCACTCTTGTGTAACTCTGGCTCTCCTACAGGGTCGTGCCTCACGGCTGAGCAGCTCCCAACGCTGTATAAAATTTACAATGACTGGGTTGAAACTAATCAAACATTCATCTTTCCACACTTGCTCCTCGGGAGTGAGGCACAGTGGGCACAGTATTCCTTAGCGGACGAACCTAGTGGACTAGGAATAGGTCAGGACCATCCTCTTTCCTCTGAGATCCTGTTATAACTGACTCCGGATAATATGGCCAGATTACATGAAATACATGGTCGGCCTGGGATCTAGCTGGCAATGGCAGGACTTCACTTCCAACCTCATTGCTGTTTCAGAGCAGGTGGACCCCGGCAATGCGACAGCGGATAACTTCGACCTCTCTCCGTTCTTCCGGCGTCATGGGAAGCTGCTTCATTATCATGGCCTTGCGGACGGGGGAATTGCACCCGGCCTCAGCCAGTATTTCTACAACCGGGTGCTAGAGACGCTCAAGCCGTATGGAGTAGAGCTGAGCGAATCATACAGGCTGTTCTACGTACCGGGAATGCAGTGAGTAGTCCCTTGCGCCATGATCTCCGTCTCCCTCCCGGGGTTACTTAGTATCCCTCGTTTGTTAGAACATGCCGCCAGCTGCGTTAAATACTCATCCTCTTCATAGGCACTGTTTTAAAACGCCGGAAAATATGAAGGCGCCGTGGTACTTTGCCGGGGCAGGCCAAGCCGGAGCCTTGGCGCCTGGCCTAACAGCCCACTCTGTGCCCAAATTCGAGAACGCCCAGCACGATGTCATGTTGGCTTTGATGGGGTGGGCTGAAAATGGGACAGCTCCCACGCAGATTATCGCCACCAAGTGGGAGAATGACGACCCAGATGCGCCTATTATTAGGCAGCGGCCGCTCTGTATGTATCCGCAGCGGGCGAAGTTGCGAGAAAGGCTGGGGCTCAACATGGACCCGAGTGCGGCTAGCAGTTGGGTTTGCGAAGACCCTTAGACTGGATGGACTCCCCGGGTTTTACTTGGAGGAATTCATACGGGTTTCATTCTTTGGTCAGAAATGTTTAGTAATTTGCCTTATAAATTTTTCAGAAGTTATTAAACAGACGTTAGTTGGTATCAGTGGATTAATGTACTATTCCAATAGTGTGTTCATGGCTGAAACAAAAGTTCAAGAGATGGACGTGGCTCAGTGTAATATGAAATTTCCAAGTCTTAGATGAATTGCTAACATATAACCAACTAGGACTAGTCTATCCCAAACTGACGAGTCCAGTGTAAAACCCAGTAGTTATACATCCGTGCCGTGTCAAGGTGCGTTGTCCAGCCCACATCAGCTGCGAGGAATGTCTAAAGGTCCTAATCCATACAGGACAAACAGATCCATAGGAGCTCCCAGCCCGCTACTCGTCGACTAAATAATGATAATGGCGGGCTAGGACTGGAACAGGGATGTGATCTTGCTTAGACGAAAGTCTCCCCTTTCCCGAAGAAGATTCTCGCCACCGTAAAGAAACACCCGCCAAGCACCGTGACACAGCCGCTGAAGACGATACCCTCAGTATATCTGCCATACGCACTGATAAGTGCTCCCGTAATCGGAGCTCCAGTCAGCCCTGCAATTGCAATGATTGACGAGCCCATGCCAATATACGTTCCGATCTGATATTATTCATTAGCGCACACTCTTTGAAAGACTAAGGCTAAGTACAAACCTGACTTGGATGAGGCGCAGTATGCCCCATTGTCGATACCATCAACCCATTTATTGTGCCAGAGGTGGCGCCATAGAGCACTGCAAATACAGCCAGCCTTTGCTCTGAGATAGCCCTCAGCCAACAGAAGAGTAGAATTGCATTGAGCGTTGCAGCCAATATCATCACGTTAAAAGGGCCGAGATGTAAAGTCAGTGCTCCTGAGAATAGACGTCCAACAAGCGATCCTCCATTGAGGAACGCAAAGATATAAGTGGACAGCGTTCCTAACATATTATGTCTCAATGCGTACTCTGCGAGATAAAAGTAGGGCGTCAGAACACCCAACCACATGAGAAACAGCCCGACAATTTGAAATGCATACGCCGGGTTTTTAAAGGCCGAAAAGAGAATGAAGGGACCGCCTCGGTGCTTGAAACTAGGATTGGAGCCTAGGAACGCCACACCTACGATCACAGCGACCATGAGGGCAATGACGCGCTGCGTCCAAGCAAAGCCCAGCGAAGAGTTGCTCAGCATCTTTGTGAGGATGATGGGGTAGACGATGCCGCCGAGGGGCGAGCCCATGGATGCCAATGACATGAACAGCGCTCGCTTTTTATGAAAGAAGTGCCCAAGAACCGCCATGACGGGAGCCAGCAGCATGCCGCTAGAAGCACCCTGGAGAAAGCCCTGGCAGAGGAGGAATTGGTAATATTCCCGGCAGAAGCTCGTGCCTGCGATGGCAAGGACTAAAGAGACAGCAGACGGCCAAATCACGACCTGTGCTGTGCGTCAACAAGATTGTACCAATGAGTGGAAAGAACTCACCAACCTGAAGGCCATACCGATCAGCAAGAGGGCCGCTCACTACCATTGCCGAAAGCTGCGCCCACATCTGGATCGACCCTATCCAGGCAATCTCTGAAAGGGAGCAATCCCGCAACATGGTTTGCAAGTAATATGTCTCGTACACGCCGAAGGAGGTGATGTAGCCAAAGGTGACGAATTGCACACTGAAGGCGCTCAGCACGGCAAGCCAGCCACGGAGACCTCCTTCGGGGAATAACACGGGAGGCTCTGTCGAAGTCGTGGCATAGGACGTGGGCGTAGTTGTTTCCCCTCCCAGGAGAGGGTCAGCTTCGGAGGGCTGCGATGTGTTAGCTCTGTCATAGTGGGCCATTTGCGTTTTCGTTCGCTTCAAAGCGGTTAGTTAGAGAAAGAATAAAGTTGTAGTAACCGTACTGGAGAGACCTGAAATGAAATGGACGAGCGGCATTAGTGTATTCACTGAGACTGGCGGGTTCATCCAACCGGTGTTTCCGAAGTTGCGGGCACCCGACGTCAGTTCCCGAAGACCTGAGTCCGACGCCCTCTCCAAGCCGTAGTACCCACTCGTCCTTCGGGAAGTGACAAACCTTACCATCAAGCGCTAATCGGAACACTACAACTCCGAATTTCCTGCTGAGTATTGTCATCTTGGTGCTTGAGAAAGCGTTATTCCGTTATAAGAGCAACCGTGAGCGCAGATCGCAATGGCGCGTCTGAGCTTACCCACACCGAATCCTGGCCTTTATCCCGCAGATCACCAGACCACACACCTTTTCCCTTCCTACAATGACCGATTCCATTTCCTATGGCCTCCCTGATGGTTTTCCCATTCTGTGGCGAGACACGGCGGACCCGGCCGAGTTCCAGGCCGCACGGGATCGCGTATGGAACGCCAAGCGCACGTCTCGATCTCCTCGGGCCATCGTGAAACCCAAGACCGTGGACGACATAGTAGCATCTGTCAAGCTTGCTGAGAGACTCGGTATCAGAGTTTCCATCCGATCGGGCGGTCACAGCTGGGCCCTTTGGAGCGTCCGCGAGGATGCTGTCTTAATCGATCTGGTTGATTTCAAGCACCTCGAATACGAGGAGACCACCAGGATTGTCCACGCTTCCCCAAGCACCACGAGCATCGAGCTAGCTTTATTCTTGGAGTCAAAAAAGAGGTTCACGCCTTCAGGTCACTGCTCCGGAGTTGGACTGGGTGGATTTGTGCTCCAGGGTGGGATGGGGTCAACGCCCGGGTAAGAATCACCCCTAATGGAAAATCAATTTGTCTTGCTGATGCTCTAAGTAGTCTTATGGCTATACCTGCGAGTACCTCGTCGGCCTCGATGTAGTCACGGCTGATGGGGAGGTCAAGTACTGCGACGAGTTCGAGAACTCGGACCTGTTCTGGGCCGCTCGGGGTGCTGGCCCAGGTAATATTGACGAAAGTCTGGTTCTTGAAGGTGGTTCTGATTGATTTCATAGGTTTCCCTGCTATCGTTACGAGATTCTTCTTTAAGACTCGACCACTTGCCAAGGTTTACAAACGAAACGCGTACATATGGCCAATTGACAAGTACGAAGTGGTGATGAGGTGGCTAGTCAGCGTAAGATAAATTTTCCCTTCTACCACCACCCTTCAACCCCCCCCAGAAGCTAATAGCTTGTTGCTCAGCTCACTCCCACTTTGAGTGATGATATTGAAGTCGGCGTTACCACCCTTGTTCCGCGCGGTCGCGATGAACGTATCATCATAGTCAACAGCACCGTCTTCGCAGAATCCGAGGCCGACGCGCTTTCAAAGCTGCAGCCTCTGATCAAAACGCATCCCTCGGGAACAGTGATGGCTGAGGATTGCGTTGACACCAGTTTTGCGCAGGAATATAAAGAAGCAGAGAAGGCGGTCTGGGTGGAGGGTTTCCGCTATATCGCTGACACTGTTTGGCTGAATCAGAGTGCCGACATAGTAGAGGTCTGCAAGAAAGCCTTTGCCGAGCTTCCATCCAAAGACGGCGTGGCCTTCTGGGAGCCGATGAATCCTGTGAGCAGACGACCTCTGCAAGACATGGCGCTAAGCCTGCAGACGGACTATTACATCGCCCTCTACGCGATTTACGAGCATGCCGAGGATGATGAGCGAAATGGAAATTGGATGCAAGAGCACATGGCGGAACTCGAAGTGCACTCCGTTGGGACCTACTTTGGAGACCATGATATCGCAGCCCGCCCAACCAAGTACTGGTCTAATGAGGCGGGAGAAAGGCTGATGGCTATACGAAAGACGAGGGACCCGAAAGGCAGGATCTGCGGTTATTTAGATGCGGCAGATGAGTCCGGAGTTGGAGGTTTAGCGAATGAACTAAAGCGGCTGTAGAAAATATGCGATAGATAGCGCTGACTGAAGCCTGCAAGGTCACCTAAGCATTCTGGACAATTAGGAGCACTGGACACACTGTCTGCTCAACACGCCGCAGTGGTACGAAACTCATTCAATGAAGCTATCAAGCATGTCTCTGATCTATCTGGCCATGTTTCAAGGTGTGAAGGAAGGAACACTTTCTCAGTGCCGACGTTCCTTGTGTAGTCTGAGTCTAGTGGACTGATTGCTCTAATGCTTAGTGTTGGTTGCTGAGGCAGCAGGTATACAAACTACATACACTTCTGTCAATGATGCACACATACTCTCGGAAGGTCTCCAGTGTGAAATTTCACGAGCGATAAAGAAGTGCTCGGAAGAGCTCACAGATGTCCGCTAAGAAAGAACTCCCACGCCATACACGGAGACGAACCTCGGGCCGCCCGGCATTGCAGTCGTGGGTATTCGGAGTTGCCAAAGATGCACTTGACAGTGTCTGGTCCAGACAATATCTCGTTGGTGATTGGCAGTGATTTTGCGGCTGTCTCACACAAGGCCCGCGTCTCTCAGCAACTGCAATGAGCGGCCCACGCCGTTCTGTGGACAAATCCGAGCCCCAGACATCCTTATTAGCGTGGCACTTGAATGAATTGATGTTTGTGTATTGTGTGTAGTCCTATCCCGATCAGATGCCACGTACATGACCTAATCTGACAGTTACAAACTCCTAGAGATACGTTGGGTGTCAACCTACCCCCGTCAACTGGACATGGCCGGAGGATTCAAGCTTGACAGAAAATGTATCAAATCTTATGCATCATCACTTATGTATCCTTCATATCGAAGAAACGATCGTAGTGCCACCCCAGCCTTGTTACGGAGGAACCTAGTGAAAAAGTCCATGCGTTTCAGATATGACGCGGCCAAACAAGCATACTTTTGGAGGGTAAGATTAGCCGCGCGGCGACATAATGCTAGCTTTCATCCCAGTTCGTTTATCACAGCTCCGCACCCAGTTCTCTCACTTAGCTGTCTGCTAATTGAATCTTATAATGCGAATATCCTCCAAAAGATGGAACTAACAAGGATCAAACTGACAAGCCCTGTTACAAGTAAGTCTAGAATTAGCTTAAGGCAACCTATATTCGCGCACTGCGCGCGCTTACTTACTAATGCCATTGTATTATTACGTTGACCTAATGAAAGAGCGGCAGTCCTATACCGCCTTGTCTTAATCGAGTATAGTAAGGGGATTATTACTAAGATAGAATTAGGATCTTCGCTAGCATTTAGTGGTCCGAGTCTTGGCGTAAACCCGTACTTCCATCACATCGTCCCTAAACCGCTTACAAATTAGGTCACGGCATTTCCGGCGGGGTCATTAGTAACTCAAAGGCAGTAAAACAAGTCTGTGACGATTCAAGGGTATAGTCAATATCATTATAGATCTATTTTATTGTAATAACGGTGAAGGTATTACTTTGCTTGCCAAGCAAATGAGAAGAATAAGAGTCGAAGCAATCGCCGCAATGTCAACCACTTCATGTCTCACATGTCTCGTTATCTTATGACACACTTTCTTCTATACCCCAGCGACACGTAAAGTATGGTCCAACTCGTTAGTCTCGCGGCCCTTCTGGCTTTTTCTTGTGCCGGTAGTTGTGCCAGCAGCTCCTCGTCAAAGCTATTCTCGGGTGGTACAATTGTCGCCTGGGACAACAAAACAGAGCTACCTAATGTCATTCGAAATGGCTCCATTCTCATAGTCAACGATCGGATCAAAACGGTCAGTCCCAATGCTAAGCCGAGCTCCCTTCCTGATGACGTTGAGATCATCGACATCTCAGGACAAATCATCACGCCTGGCTTTATCGACACCCATCGTCACGGATGGCAGACAGCCTTCAAGACGTTGGCATCCAATACCACCCTGGCTGAGTACTTCTCTCGGTACAGCTCGTACGCAGCGGCAGCCCACTTCCGTCCCGAAGATGTCTATTTAGGCCAGTTGGCTGGTCTGTACGAGGCGCTCAATGCTGGCGTCACAACGAGTCTGGATCATGCGCATCACACTTGGTCGAACGAAACGGCTTACGCTGGGCTGAACGCGTCGATTGCGAGTGGCGCTCGTGTATTCTGGGCCTATACGTTCCACGATGTCCCAGCGATCAATTACACCATCGTCGAACAAATTCCCAACTTTCGCGAGATTGCGTCAAGCTCGATTCTAGATGGTGCCAACACTGAGCTTGCAATTGCCTACGACGGCTGGGGTCCTGATCCGGGCGCGCAAGCCAAGCAGATTGCTGCTCTAGCAAAAGAGTACAATGTCTCTGCATTGACGACACACTGTCTCGCTGGTCCTTGGGGAGTCACCAATCTTCCCGAAGATGTTTATCCTTTTGGAATTCTTAATGGCTCTCTGCCTGTTGTCTTCTCTCACGCAAGCTTTATCACTGCTCGCAGCGCGCACCTTCTTCAAACGACGAACCAGTACCTATCAATCACTCCCGAGTCGGAGATGCATTACGGCCATACGCACCCCCATTCATACGTTATTCAAGACCAGGCAGCTCTTGGCGTGGACACGCACTTCACTTTCTCAACCGACGTTCTCACCCAAGCGCGAATTTGGCTGCAATCCGCTCGTTACCACTTCTACGACGAAGTGTTGTCGGAATGGCAAGTTCCACGGAATAATCCGATGAGTGTCGTCCAGGCCTTTGCGCTTGCCACTCGCTCAGGTGGTCTAGCTCTCCGTCGATCGGACTTGGGTGTCATCCAAGAAGGTGCTAAAGCCGACCTGGTTGTTTGGGATGCGCGCGACTCCCCGGCGCTCTTGGGCTGGAGCGATCCTATCGCCGCCGTCATTCTGCATGCGAGCGTAGGCGATATTCTCCACGTCACAGTTAATGGGAAGTTTGTCAAACGTGATGGGAAGATTACAGCGAAGAGATATTCACAAGTCCGCAAAGACTTTTTGCAGAGTGCGACACGCATTAAGGAGATTTATGGGAAGATCCCATTGCCAGTTCTGGAGGGAGATGAATTGGGCTTTTTGTTCGGGTATGCGAATGCTAGAACGGCTGACACGAAGAGAGGAGCCGGAAATGGATATGGCAAAGTGTACGTATGAGGCGGTACTGTGTCGGTAGTTAGTGGGCTGCTGAGCCCGAGATGACCAAGTTCAAGCTATGATGCCTTAGATGCGTATGTTTGGCGGTGTCCTCCTAGAGCTAAGTCAGGCCAGGCTTTCTAACCATACGCGTATGGTTTAGTTAAACCATATATTACTCATATATTGCCCATATACCTATACCATACGGTCGGAGGCGTATGACCATATATGATCATATGTCACATCTATCAACTATTTGAAGACTGAAGACCAGTCTCAAAGGCTCGGATCTCTAGCAAACCGGTCTCAAAGACCCGGCTTCCTAACAAGCCGGTCTCGAAGACCCGGCTTCCTAACAAGCCGGTCTCAAAGACCCGGATCCCTTGGGATCCGGTCTACCGAGAACCTTATCATAGCTATGAGGGCAACCTACAAATAGGTCTGCCGCGAGCCCTCAGTTAGATAGAAATCAAGAGCTTCTACTTACATCACAATGCACCCTTCCTATCAGATGCAACATCATACGCGGGATAAAGTTGCTCCGAGTCAAAAATAGTCAGGTAAGGAATCGGCGGCACTAGAACACCTTGACCATCCTCCTGGTCCTGAAAGGCCTCCCTTTCTGATGCGAATAGGGTCGCTAGTCACGTAAGTGAGGGTATCATGTAGATGTGTAAAGAAGGTTGATTTCCATCTCACAGTTGTGGGCACGGGACCGTAAGGGTCCCGGTCCACGTGACTGAGGGAGGCCTGATGCCTCAGGCCGGACCCCGAGCTTGAGGCTCGGGATCCGTCTTTCCGCATCACTTTCCAATAGATCCATAAGGTAGAAAGGATACTTGAATGGCAAATCGGTTGCTTAAGCTATGCGTGAGCAACTTGGACTGCCGTGCAGCGTCTCCGTAGCTCCAATCACGCTATGATAGCTGGAGTCCGAGACCAAGATCTGAGACGAAGTAGAGTGTGGAGGTGATTCGTGTGGTGCCTCGCCCTTGTCGGTATTCTGTGAGGCGACCCCTACCCTGGGGGCGGTTTTATGCAATTAATACCCCGCTATTCCTTTTCTTTCGATCAACAACCCTGCACCATTGCGCCCAGTTTCTCTCCCTGCAGCCATGCACACGCCTTCTCTACGATCATTACACACACGCAAATCGCGGCCACTGCATGCAGTCGTCTCAAGATGATGGCTAACCAAAGAAAGAAAAGTCACCTGACCGTCAAAGCTGCGTATGAGGCACTTCTTCGGTCGACAAGCAGCGGGTGCAAAAGGAGCAAGCTCGAAAGGGGCTAACTTAAAGATTGCCAACACGAGTTTGCCTCAATTCTCTATCCTATCGCTACGGAAATAACGCCATTGACAACCTGCATGGGGTCCCCCAGTCCCAAATAATCGGCCGCGGCGCGATGAAACAAGACAAAGTACCTGCATCAGTAGGTTCACATTTTCATCCATCCTCATTTGTCGGTTACGGCACCTTGGTTGTGCTTGGTTACTGACTGGTTCTTTAGGACTGACACTCTTACTTATTCCCCTCCCTCTTCTCCAAACTCATCTAGAAAGATCACTACGCTATAATATCGCCAAGGCTCCCGAGCTTTATTGTAACAATGGGTCATTAACTCTAATACCTAGTCTCGCTTGCTCACTTTATCTTCCTCCCTTGGCCATTTTATTGTACTATGTTTGATCTTGATACTGACCCTCCTCAGGGTTTTCCGCCCCGTTGCTTATATCTCATCCATCGTTTATCTCTTTTCCACGTTATCACCAGCTTCATCAGATCCTCCGTCTTCATCACGTTCCCCACAAACCGACATCGTCACTCTCCAACGACTACGCCATCGGCACAAAAGCCCAAGGCTGCCTTCTCGCTCTGTCTCGCATCGACCATCTCGACAGTTTCTATTCTTTGACACCTCCAATCTCTACTTTCTTGTTTCTTGCGTTGAATAACTCAAACGCATTAGATTGTGGGGTGTGGTGTTTTTGAGATTACTTATCTTGTTCACCTTTGACGTTAAGATGCTAAGCTTCAAGAAAGAGAGGGGCAAGTGCTTCGGAACGTACTTAATCTAAAGACTGCAATAGAAGCCTTAGTCCAGCTGGTTACTGTCCGCAATCTCCCATATAATTGCAATACTTAGCCAGAGTTACACGCTCTGCTTATAGCGGCAAATTATACTGCAGAAGAGCTTAAAATACTTCGAACACCCGTTAAGTTGCCAAGGCAAGAGACTTAACGGCTGAATATCCAGCCCGAAGGGTAAATATCGTATAACGTACATGATAAGCGAGTCGGAAATACAAGCGAGTCGGAAAAAATCCCTCAACTCTCCTTCTTTTTATTCAATCAATCATTTCTCAACCACCAAATATGTCACAGTCAAGCAAAGAGGCAAATATCATCCTTGCCCTTCAGGCTCTTCAAAATGATCCAAAATTACGCGTCTACCCTACTGCAATATTGTATAAAGTCCCGCCTAGTACCCTCTATGACCGACATCATGGCAAACCTTCTCGAGGCGATATTATCCCTAATTCGCGTCGACTAACCGACCTCGAGGAACAGATCATTGTTCAATTCGTTCTCGACCTGGATTCGCGAGGATTCCCCCCGCGACTGCGTGGTGTTGAAGAAATGGCCAACCGACTGCTCGCCGACCGCGATGCGTCACCTGTCGGCAAGCGCTGGGCTTCTAACTTCGTCAGGCGACAACCAGACCTCAAGACGCGTTTTTTTCGTAAATACGACTATCAAAGAGCTAAATGCGAAGATCTGACTATTATTCGCGAGTGGTTCAGGCTCGTGGAGAATATAATCGCGAAATATGGTATCGACCTAGCTGATATCTACAACTTTGATGAGACCGGCTTTATGATGGGCATAATCGCGAGCGGAATGGTCGTCACAGGCGCAGATAGGCGTGGAAACCCGAAATCAGTCCAGCCTGGAAACCGGGAATGGGTTACGGTCATTCAGGCGATCAATGCAGAAGGCTGGGCGATCCAGCCGTTCATCGTGGTTGCGGGCCAATATCACCTCGCTAGCTGGTACCGGGAAAGCAACCTCCCGGGTGATTGGGCTATTGCAACAACTCCAAATGGCTGGACCGATAATGAAACAGGTCTTGAGTGGCTCAAGCACTTTGATCGGCATACAAAGAATCGATTGACCGGTCGCTATCGTCTTCTGATCCTCGATGGGCATGAAAGTCACCACTCCGTTGACTTTGAGAAATATTGTGAAGAGAACCACATTATTACACTTTGTATGCCGCCTCATTCATCTCACCTGCTTCAGCCTCTTGATGTCGGGTGCTTTGGGCCGCTTAAAATAGCTTATGGTCGAGCAATTGAGCAATTGATCAGATGCTCTATAACTCACGTTTCGAAGACCGAGTTCTTCTCAGCCTTCTACGCTGCCCACAAAGCGGCTATGACAAAGAGTAATATTGAGGGAGGTTTTCGAGGGGCCGGACTTGTTCCCTTGAACCCAGAAAATGTCATATCGAAGCTTGATGTGCAGCTACGGACTCCAACACCGGTTGAGGAGGAGATCAGCCTCCCTGACCCTTGGGTCTCGAAGACCCCAAAGACTGTGCTTGAGGCTAGCTCTCAGTCTGAATACCTCGAAAGACGAATGAGAAGACATCAGAGCAGCTCTCCAGCATCAATTCTTGAGGCGCTTAAGTCACTTTCAAAGGGAACTAAGGCGATAATGCATCAGAATGCCTTATTAAAGTCTGAGATCCAGATCCTTCGACAGGCAAATGAGACTCTTAGCAAGCGGCGCAGAGCGAAAAGAACCCGCCTACGTAAAGGAGGGAAGATGACTCTAGATGAGGGAAGGGGTGAGATAGATCAGAGAGATGTTGATGCACAGGTAGCAGCTGAATCGTCGAGAAGTGGTGGTCGAGGGAGGTCGGCGATGCCGAGGCAAAGGCGCTGTGGAAATTGTGGAAAGGCCGGCCATAACGTAAGGACCTGTCAAGTTATAATTGAGACTTCTGAAGAAGAGGATAGCGATTAGTTTTAATTGATTGAAGTTGTTGTTATATTTTTATTGAAGTTTTTATTTTAATAGTGTGGGATTTTTTCCGACTCGCTTGTTTTTCCGACTCGCTTATCATGTACGTTATCTGCAATTCAACTCTCCTGAGAAGATCCCCTAGAGCCCCCCTTTCTCTTGTGGCGGGTAACCAGCTGTTAAACCGCTTGAAACCTGTAGTAAGGAAGTTTGTTCCCTCTCACGCTTCCTGACACACCCAATCTAACTATATACTGTCTGTCAAACCTCCCCTTTCCCTATAGCTTATAGGAAAACGTCATTTAGTCAATGTAGCGTGGTGGATACGGCGGATCGGTCAGCTGTTAAGCCTGACGGCGTTGTTGGTCAGCAAGTCGTATCTTCATCCCTGCCTTATAGTTAGCCACAAACGCAGTACTTAGGAAGCGCAGGCGTATAAACCTTCCGTGGGCGTGTGGTTATAGAGGCTCTGACGATCGAAAGGCGCCTCAAGGAGTAGGCCCTGCAGCGAGGTAACTCGCGAGACAGCAACATAACTAATACCGGCCTGGAAGTCGCGTATAGCGAGGTCAGTAACTATCTGATCCTTCGTTAGGCTCTGGCATTTATGAACAGTGATAGCAAATGCCACGATCAGAGGAAACTGCGTATGAGCGCAAGTCTTATTGCCCACTAGGAAATCACGCGTGACTAGAAGGATAGGTATGATTTTCCTACTATCATTAGTTATTAGATATGGCAGTCCATTATAGCTATTAAAATCTACTATAATAATGGCTAGAGGGTCTTCCCATAGTTTAGCACCTGCATTCCAGGCGATATCATATATAGTAACCTGGGCGCCATTAACTAGGCCAGCTGGCTGCTATAAATTAGTTATAAGCATTACTCTAGCGCCCTTAGCAATAGGAAACTTATTAGATAGATTACTAGCATGATCGCTTGCCGCCTGCCCCGCGCCATTGCCCTGATTCTTTGCCCCTACCTGTATTATCAGGGCGTTAAGGTATACTATATGCTCGTAATTATATTCATTAACGCGGGCTTTTGTAGAATATACCCGCAAAGCGACCCTGAATCTGTCAACCTCGCTCTGCGTTAGCTTGGCCTGTACCCGATTGCTAAGGAGGTTCTAGGACGGTATAGATAACTTAACTTCACGCAGTTCCTGCAAGGCCTGACGGAACCGGGCCTGGTATCACCAGCCTGGCGCTACACCGTGGTCAGGAAGACGGTACGGTCAAATAACCAGTAGGCCACTTGCCCTCTCATTTCCAACGAAGACAGGCTCGTACTAGTCAAATACAGAGGCTTTTGTCGGACTGGTGGTAACTAGAAGAAATCGCCTATAAGCAAGATACTCACACCACTAAAGAACTCGAATCTACGCTGTGGAAAGGCCTGCCGCAATCAGGAATCGATCCGCGCCAGCTGCTCAAGCCCTAGCATGCTCTTTTCATCGATAACGAGGTACTTGACATACTGTAGACAGGACTGAAGGGCGGCTGCGTCGGCTAGGGGAAGGTCAGTAAAAGCACCACGCACTAGGAGACGTAACAACGGATGTATAGTACTGCCCTATATCTAGTTACTCGCAACGCCTATTAGCACTACGCGGAAAATAGGGCTAGGATTTGGTAGAGCAGCTGCCTAAAGATGGGAGGAAAGCACCTTAATAAGGAAGGACTTGCCTATACCACTACTACTATCAACATGGAGAAGGATTTGAGTAGGATTTTATGCCTAGAAGTGGCCTATAAAGGTATCGTACACAAGCCGTTATTATAGGTTAAGCTAGTCACGCTAGTAAGGGCCAAGGACCTCTACATCATTAGCTATAGAGTGGCTAGCGATAAGGTCTTTCTAATAGCTATCTCAAAATTCCGGATAAGTGCCTACATGCCGTGTCCAGTCGTAATTAATGTTAATATCATAGCGGCTAAGTAGGTTAAGACCGTCTTAGGTAAGGGGGTTATCAGGTAAAAGGGCGGCGAGGCGGATCCAATCTTCATTATTAAATTCCTCTACAGGCAGAGTCTCATACTGATCCTCTTAAGGTTATAATCGAGCCTCTTCTGGCCGGCTATAATGGTCATTACTATGACTATAGTGCTGCTAATAATAGGAGAAGGCCTGAGCATGAGAATTAAAACGCTGGCCGTTACAGGTAAGGTGTCACGGGCCGTATGAGATCAACTCAAGAGGTAATGCCACTGTATTGCGAGAATACTACGATGAAGAGGAAAGAGAAAGCGGGCAGGCGCGTAGACGCGTACACGCGTTGATAGTCCCTGTGGCCTGCCCCGTGCGTCCTAGTTACGTATCGACCCCACCCTGGGTCCAGCACTCCAGACGCTCCCGTCACATCCAGCATCTATCCTCGAAGCGCTCGAGTCATTTTCTAAGGGAATAAAGGCAATAATGCATCAGATAGCATTATTAAAGTCTGAGAACCAGATCCTTCGACAGGCAAATGAGACCCTTAGTAAGCGGCGCAGAGCAAAAAGAACCCGCCTACAGAATAGATGAAAGATAACTGTAGAGGGAAGGGAAGCAATTGATCAAATAGATGTCAATACGCAGGTACACGCTGAATCGTCGAAAAGTGGTGGCCAAGGAGGGTCGGCGCGACCGAAGGAAAGGCGCTGTGGAACTTGTAGAAAGACTGGTCATAATGCAAAGACCTGTCAGGTTGTTATTGAGATATCTGAGGAAGAGTATAGCGATTAGTTTTAATTAATTAAATGCTGTGTTGTGTTTTTATTTAAGTTCTTGTATTGAAGGTTAGGAAAAGTGCGTCGCATACTTGGATGCGCCGCATGCTTATCACATACGTTAGTTATGTTAGTATTTAAAAAAGAGTATAGTGATTAATTTTAATTATTAAATGTTAAACTCAAATAAATATATAAATATATATATCTCCTTTAATAAGTGTAAAGGCTATAGCAGTAGAAGGAGTGGAAGGTTATTAGTGGAACTCGGCGATTGTGGGTCAAGGAATTGACCAATTAGAAAAAGGATTGAAGATTCAAAGGAGCAGGAAAAGACGATTAGAAAGGTAGTCGGTTTGATTTGATTGGTTGAGAAATGCATGTATTGATGATGATAATCCTTCTAGACTGGCTAGAGAAAAGCCCCAGCTTTATAAAGAGATTGCTGTCCAGTCACATGTCCAGTCACATGTCCAATCTAACAGGGGATTTGGACAATTTGTCATAGTAAAACCGGGTAAGATGTGTCCCGAGTTTTAGGACTGTTAGACGTATGTCTGATGCTTGAACTCTAACCTTATTGAAGGTTCTTATTATAGATGTCCTTTGTAGTTGTAGTATTGTGTTGGGCAGGGGGACAAGAGGGACACCACCACCCGAAGTGATGGATGCAGTAGGGTAGGCGGGATGCGTAGCAGAGCGAGGGTGGACAAGACTCGCAAAACAAAACAGACAAAAAGAGGGCCTGAGCTGCAATCAAGCGGCTGGCTAGAAAATAAATCAGATATTCCAGTTGATCAAATAAATCTCATCATAATGACATCAAAAACAATTCAATAATTCAAAAATAAAGGTGGGCAAGAACATGATTGATTGCTATCTGTGTCCGAGTTGTCTCTGCCTTTTATCTCAGACCAACTCCAGTTATCCTTATCGATAGCTTTATCAAGACCGGCACTCAAATTGGTCGGCCAATTAAAATGTTCGGGCCATTCTAGCTAGTGGGCCCTCAGCCCCGACACAGTATAAGGAAGGTAGGCTTTCTGAGGCATAATATATACCATTATAAAGCTAAAAATCAGGAGATTTTGAATATCTTATTTATAGTCTTATCTGATAAGAGCTAAAGGAGATATTTCCTTATCAGTTATATATTTTATATATAAGGACTTTACAATTAGTAGCTGTGTACTTACAATCTGGACGAGTTCGGTAGGATGAAGAGACAGCCCTGTTAAACACCGTACTCTCACAACGCAGGCCTTGGGCTTACATAGCCCAAAATTCAATCAACTATGGAATAAAAGCAGACGAATCGAATGATTCTCTTCAATTTACTAGATGCTTTGTGGTTGTGGTTGAAAATGAGTTTTAAGATGGAGTCTGTTTCGTGGAAAAAAACTCCGCACGCGCCCAAATATCTGGACAGGATCCTCAGGCCATTTGCTCGAGGAGCGCACGTGAGTAGCGTGCTCCGCTGCCGCAGGCACGAGCCACAATGGCCTGAGCTTGCTGAGGTAAGATTGGATCATGTACAAAGCACCTGATCGGGCGGTCACGTGGTGACCTCCAGGGTTGAGGCTGCCTATTGGTGCAGATACCTCAGGCCCCCACTTTTTCAGCCGAAGGCTGACTCTACATTAATCCATAAGTTTTCCCAAATAATGAGGGTTTGGTGCAGACAGGGATAAATAAGTTTCTCGGAATCTGATTGGTCCAAATTTTGTATTGTCGGTCGCTAAAGAAGGCTGGATTGGCTGGCGGCTCTAGAAAAAGTGGGTATCCGCCAGCCACCATCTGTCACTGCTTCTTTGTTTACTTCTTTGTTTACCATCGCCAAATTTGCCTGGCGATCTGTTCGTTTGCTTGGCCAAGCAACCTTTCTTCCATTATCGATCCCGATGCACCGTACGACTGAGGATGGATTCCGATTCTAGGGGTAATATGAGCCCTGGATCTGATTTTGGAGTCCATTGCCCGTCTTGCAACCAAATAAAACCAGCAAGTGACTTCATTAGCAGGAGGAAATCTGCCAATCAAACTACAACCTGCCTGGAATGCCGGGACCAGCGCAATTCTGAGGTAACTGACATCATTGGTATAGTCTATATGCCTCCCTAACCTGATCAAGCGTGCCAGGTCCAAAGGTGCGGTCCTGACGTTAAGGAACCTGGCCGTCCGTCCCTCCTCAACTGAGAGATCTGCCCCGAAAAGAACCGACGGAGATGCTGGCCTATCGCCTCCTGATGAGAGATCCGGAACCCAGCCTACATCACCACTGAAGCTACGGCAACTTCATACAGCTAGGAGTTTATTCGGAGAGTCAATTAGCCAGCCGCACGTAGTGCTGGGGACTCCAATTCCACCAACCCAACAAAGCACGCAGCGTTTCCGTGCTCTAGCTCCCTCACCTCCCGTGCAACCAACGGCCCATCCAATCGCCTCACATTCTGACCCATCTACTGTCCGAAGCAACACAACTGGTTTAGATTACTCTTACTTGGCTGCTAGGTTCCACAGGGCCGGGAAGGACTCGCAAGATGATCCTTCCAAGGCCGGGGCGAGGGCCAAGCTGGCCGCTGTCCAGCGCGACCATCGTTCACGACGCCGTGCAGGGGAGACTGTGTCACTAACTCCTACAATATCTCAACTCGGCGTCTTTAATGGGTCTGAGGGTCCTAGGGAAGGTATCCTTATGCTATAGTCCTAGTAAATTGTTCAGGCTAACCACAGAGCGTAGATAGAAGTCAAGATCGACTACAACCGAGTTGGTTTCAAGACGGGGATGGGATAACCAAGGAAGGCAATGACAGGGGACAGTTCTCTGAATCTGATATTGACGCCGAGGACTATTTCAACTTACTCCTCTCGCCTGCTCGACCACGGAGGTACCTCAAACAATTAGGAGTGGAGTGTGATTCCGATCCAGGGGACGAAGACGAGAACGGCGATAATAATTCCGTGGATGGAAGCCCTCTTCGCCATCGCTTGCCGCAGCCTTCCACACGGCCAAGGCGTGGTCGCCGTGGCCCTGCCCCTGGTACAGGAGGGCGGCCGAGACAATCTCGAAGGCAAACTCGACCGTCGAGGCCGCCACGACGGTATCGGAGTCCAGTGATGATTCTACCTGAAGAATCGGCGGTATTTCACGCACAAGACCCGGTGTGGAATGGAGACCTCGAGGCTTGCGCCTTGACCGATCGCGACAAGGCAATCCTCCACGAGTTCTGGATAAAGCTGGACAATGACCAAATGCAGTTTTGCAGTCGATGCCAAGAGAGTTGGTTCCAGATGAAGATCGATTGCGATGGCATTTGTGCGCGTTGCTATCGAAAGGATGAAAAACGCCGCCCCGACGAGCCGTATTTCTTCTCTGCGGATAATCAGCTCGACTTTGGCCCTATACCGACCCGATTGCCCCAGCTTACGCCTACCGAAGAGTCTTTGATTGCTCGTGTTCACGTCCACGTGAATATTATGCTTGTGCGAGGGCAGCAGTACAAGTATCGGGGGCACGTGGTTCACTTTCTCCGCGAGGTTGGCTTAGTGTACAACCAGCTCCCGCTGCTGCCGCAGGAGTTGAACATTGTATTACTACGTCCTGCCAATACGTCGTCCCACGCAATTCTTAGCCGGCAATTCACCCGCCAGTTCCGTGTCCGCCGCCAGCCGGTTGTCATATGGTTAGACTACCTCCGCCGCCATCATCCTGGCTATCGATGCATCGTCATCGACGAAGAGAGGCTGAATCAATTGCCCCAAGATGGCAATGTCCTGGATGCCATCCCGCAGAGTCAGGTGGAGGCTGCGGATGTTGGACCCGAGGAAGATCAGGAGGCAGAGCCTGACCTGGAGGACGAGGCTGCAGTGCCAGACCTATTGGCCAAGGACACGGAACTCGATGCTCTGCGGTCTATTCTCGCCGGAGAATCAGAAGTTGATTCAGGGCTTTCCACAAGCTTCCAGGTGCAGGCGCAACACGAGCTGCGGCTCCTGAATATACGACACACACCCATTAATGAGTTCAATCGCTCTCATGCCCTACTCTCCTTAGCGTTTCCCTGCCTCTTTCCTGACGGTAGAGCCGACTTTGTTGAACCTCGATTACGCTCCATTGATTATAAGGATTACGTCGAGCACGCGATGCGCTGGCACGACGGGCGTTTTGCACGCCACCCGACATTCCGCTTCGTCGCCTTCAACACGCTAATGCGGTCACAAGCACGTTCACGATCCAGATTCTTCGTGAAGCAACATGATGGGAGACAGCAGCCGCTGACGCGAGAGCAACTTATTCAGGCGCTCGAATATAGCGAGGACCCCGAGGCGCAGGCGCTGATCAACTCGATCACAAGGCATGCGGTGTCTATTCGCGGTACGCGTCCATTCTGGAACAAAAAGAGGCATGACCTCGAGGCCTACGCCTATAACCTTGGTTGTCCTAGTGCATTCATCACGTTTAGCCCGGCAGATTTACACTGGCGGAGTCTCTACCAGCACATGCCCCAGTATGACGACTGGCTAGCCGCCACCGAGCCGGAGAGGATGGCTCTATCGCGCCGCCTATTGCGGCAGAACCCTCACATTGCTGCTTTCCACTTCTACCGCCGATACTGCCTCTTTCGGGATATCGTGCTAAGCAAGAAGTTCAGCATTACGGATTACTGGGATCGTTATGAATGGCAAGGGCGTGGGAGTCCACATAACCACGGCCTGTACTGGATGGAAAATTGCCCCGGAGCCGACATGGAGGACGAAGCGGCTCGTGATGTTTTTGCACGCACGTGGGGATTCCACGTCACTGCCATTAACCCCGAGCCGAGTAGGACTATGCCTCAGGGTGAGGGTAATCCGCTGAGCGTAGATCCCCTGAGCATAGAGATGACATTCCTGCGGCTCTCGCAAATTGTCAACCGTTGCCAGCGCCACAAGTGCAACACCACGTACTGCTTGCGTGTGAGGAAGAGAACCAGTGACATCGCGAGGGATATGGAGGGTGCCGCTGCAGACATCGAGGCGGCCAACGCGGCTAATCCAGAGAGGGAGTGTCGTTTTGACTTCCCTCGTGCCTTGCGGGAGCTGGCCGCAGTGATCAGGAAGGAAGGAAGGTCGTACCACATCTTCCAGGCGGCGCGGAACGACAGCCTCATGAACCACTTCAATCCTGCTATCATCCTAGGCTGGCTAGCCAATATCGACATATCTCCTTGCACCAGCTTACAGGCGGTTATTACGTATGCTGCGAAGTATTGTAGCAAATCTGAGAAGAAGACTGAGCCTTATTGCAAACTTGCAGATCAGGTCTTGCCGCATACAGCACACCTCCAGCCCTTATTATCCTTCTCCTCTCGCCTTATGAATAAGCTGATTGCTGAGAGGGATTACTCGGCGCAGGAGATTTCCCACCTTCTGCTTAACATCCCTCTGCAGGAAGGCACACGGATGGTCGTCTCTGTCGATTGCCGTCCGTTGGAGCAACATGCACGTTCGTATCGCGTCGACGAAGATGTTAATGAGACTATCGGCAGCTACAGAAAATATCTGGAGCGAAATGACCAGCATGAGGATGTAACCTACCTCGAGTACCTGCAATCGTACAATCTCAAGACGTGGAGGAAACTCGCTACTAACGCGAAGCAAAGGGTCCTAGCTTACTTCCCTCGATACAAGTCCATGGAGGCTTCTCCCCAGTTTAACGACTTCTGCCGTGTTAAATTGATGATGGTTCATCCACATCGCTTTCCAGAAGAGTTGCTCGTTGTGGGTGGCCAGCGGTTCGATTCTTTTACAACTGGGTACATGCGCTGCAGACAGCTCCACGATACCCATGCAGACGATCATTATGGAGAGCCAGATACGGATGAATTAACTGCAGAGGACGATGAGTTTGAGCTTGAGGCCCATGAGGAGCCCATCGCGGAGGAGGATTGGCATGAACTCGCCCGCATGCTACCTGACCGCCCACTGGAGGAAGAGGACATCGACATCCTCGGCCGCCGAGACATTGACATCAATTACGATTGGACCCCTCATGTTGGGCGGTATACCGATGATGGCATTCTCAACAGCGACTACTGGAAGCAACGCAAAGCGGAAAACACCCTTGACCTTGATGTGGATGATCAGCCCTTGGAAGCTCGCGATTCCCTAAATCGAGATCAGCGCCTAGTGTACGACACGGTGATGGGCCACTTCCTGACAGGGGTTCCTTCCCAGTTGTTACTCCATGTAGATGGGGGAGGCGGCACTGGCAAGTCATACCTCATTAACCTGCTCTCCGCGCACCTTCAAGCCGCGGCGGGCGGGAGAGGGACACCCGTCTGGCGTGCCGCGCCCACGGGCGTCGCGGGAAATCAGATTTCGGGCACTACCTTGCATTCCCTGTTGCACCTGCCAATTAATAAGGACTTCAAGCCTCTCTCAGCCATTGATAAGGCTCAGCTCCAGAAGAAGCTTAAAGATATCAAGTATCTGATCATTGACGAGAAGAGCATGCTTGGACTGCGTCAGCTATCTTGGATCGATGACCGTCTCCGAGAGGCGTTCCCGAATAAGAACGAAGAGTTCTTTGGCGGCCTGAACATCCTGTTAGTTGGTGACTTCTTTCAGCTTCCCCCTGTGCTGCAGAAGCCGCTTTATTACGATAAAGAGGTTCAGGGAGTAGAGATCAAGGGCAGAAACGCATATAGGCGATTCGATAAATCGGTCTTCTTGAAAGTTGTCCAGCGGCAGCGTGGCGACGATCAGGAGGCATTCCGCCTAGCTCTCGGGGAATTGCGGCTGCTTCAACTATCTGTGGAGCCCTGGAAGCTCCTTTCCAGCCGCGTACAGGCAAAACTAGACGATCAAGAGGTCGCAAGGTTTGTCAACGCCTTACGAGTATACGCCACTAAAGATAGGGTGAACGAATATAACCACTATCACCTCGACCGCCTCTGCCGGCCAGTCATCCAGGTTATGGCTAAGAACGTCGGCCCCGGCGCGGCTGCTGCGCTTGATGACAAGGCGGGCAACCTTGCGAAGCAGATCCCTATATGCATTGGCTCCCGTCTGATGCTGACGTCCAACCTTTGGCAGCCAGTTGGCCTCTGCAACGGCGCTCGCGGCACAGTTTACGATATCGGCTGGGCACCTGGGGCCGACCCCATCCAAGACCCTCCCTGTGTTATCATGATAGAGTTTGACAAATACAGCGGACCAGTATTCCTGACCACTGCTGATGGCAGGAAGATTGTCCCGATTCTCCCAGTGGAAAGGGACTTCCTCATCGGAGCCACTCTCTGCGCTCGCACCCAGTTTCCCCTGATCGTATGCTACGCAATTACTGTGCACAAGTCACAAAGCATCACCGAAGACATGATAGTTACAGATCTGTCCTGCCGGGACTTTCAGACTGGTTTAAGCTACGTGGCTGTCTCTCGCGTGAAAACGCTCGACGGTCTGATGTTAGATGCACCATTTGATCGTAATCACCTGGTCTACGGGTCTCCCCCGGATGGCATGAAGATGAAGATGAGGGATCAGGAGCTTCGGAAACGACAGGTGCTCACACGGAATCCGTACATGTCACATAATACCAATAATGGCCATGGCAATGGATCAGTACGTAGATAATGCAGTAGTAGTAGTAGCTTCCCGGCCCGCGGATACACAGCCTTCGGCTGAGGCTACCCCATGCACCCCATCGCCGCTCCAATGTGCATGGGGTGACGTAGTATTTTAGTGGTAATTAGAACACATACGCAGTCACGGCCGGGAGACCTCCCAGATACACACAGACAATACACACACAATCAAGTCATCTAAGTGCCACGCTAGCTTTCCGACAAGACTAGCTCTTCGGCGAGGGCTCGCTGAGCACTCGCCAAGTGAACGCTTGCACACCACCCTATACCTGCCTTCAGATCTCTTGTGTGACACCTTGACAGACCAACCCTTACAAAGAGTTTGAGAGATTTTTATTACACTCGCTGAAATATTGCACTCACTGATGAAGTACGTTAAAGTCTTTATAATAAGTAAGACACTAGTAGAGGGAGTAGATAGCTAAGCTTGATAAAGGAGAGGAGATAGAAACCGAGGTTAAGACTGAGGTATTAGCTAAGCTAGATACTAAGTCTCAGACTGGGACTGAAGCTGATGCTAAAGCTAAGACTGAAGCTGAGACTGAGGAAGAGCAAGCAGACCTGGACGTCTCAGACATCGAGGCAGTTGAAGAAGCCGTTGGTGCCTGGCCTCAGCCACTCGGGCCTGAGGAGGCAGACTAACAGCGCCCCTACGAGGAGTACGACGAGGAGTATGACACTCACGGGGCATCATCGCGGCAGTCAGCCTCGGCTTCAGCTTTAGCGAAAATGGGAGCGTAAAACTCATATCACCTCCCAGGAACTCGTTAATTAGACATGCCTCCTCAGTACTATGAGGATCCTTAACGGAATAATATAAGTTATCTACACTATTAAGTTTCTTAATGGAAATGAGACTCTACTTAACAGAAGAACAAGCATCACCAGCACCATGAGGCTCATCGACGTGAATAAGACTTTCTACAACAGAACGATACGCCTCGTCGATATCACGAGATTCCCCGACTAGATGAGGCTCCTCGAGCTCGACGGGATGAGGCTCCTCGATGACATGAAACTCCCAGATCTTGACCTCAATGAGATGATGCTCCTCGACGGGATGAAACTCGTCGACAAGATGAGACTCTCCCTCGTACTAAAGAGTAACATACCTCATGGCACTTCTACGTTACCATGCGCCATAGCCAACTGCCCTCTCTTACCGACATACCAGCCCGTTCCTATTCAGGCCGTTCCTTTACTACATCCCCTGCCCCGACGAAGCCCCAATGACCCCCAGTGTGTCATAACTAGCAGCTGCTGCGTTGCGATAAGGGCGAGTGGTTCTAGAACGAGAGTTAAGTTTGCGACGAACATGATCTTCACCAGGAAAGAAATATTTCGCTCCGAATAAGGTACTACGCTTGACCATTGCAACCTTAAAGAAGTTTGTAAGAAGTGGGGCTATCCTCCTAGCGAGGCCTAGGATAGCAGGTACGCGGTCGGCGTAGTGTGGTATTCTTCGCTTGGTGGTCTTCCTACTTCTTATACAGCTCGCTACTAATTCCCATCGAATCCCACCTTTGGATGGCGTGTCTGCGCGCACGAGCCTTGTGAAATTTCTTGTATTTAAAACTCATCCCTTCCGGATCAGCCTCGGGGCCGCTCCTCTTTAAGCAAGACCAGTGCAAGACACCTTGGTCAAAGTGTAGGAGCCGCACACTTATCTCCCGTTCCTGGAGGGTCCAGCATCGCTTATCGACAGGCCCAGACTCAGGTAGGAAGTTCTTTACGTTCGATGGTAACACGTACCAATGACGAACAGGCGTGGAATGGCTCCGCAAAAGGCGAGGAACGCGGACATGTAGTCGCACGGGTGGCCGCAAGGGTGCATTCGAGTCGCGCGGTCGGAAAAGACCTTCACTCACACCGGATGATGGGGCGGCAGATATAGTCACGACAGCAGTCAAGTAGATATTCTGCATTTGCGCGGCTTCTCGTTCCCAGTCGTCTGGGTCATTTTGAACAATACAATGCAAGGCGCACCGATCCAGATATACCTCAGGCCCAGCTGCATTGTTGTATTAATAGCTTGCCGCAATGTCGGTGGGAGGGAATCTATAGGCAGGGCAGTGCGATGCTTCGGCAACGACGACTTGGTGGTAGTCAGGCCTCGTGATGAGCCCTAACAATATGACAGGGCGGCAAAGGGAGCACTCAATCATTGCTTTGAAAGAGGTATGGCTGGCATTTGCTGTCCCTAATGTCTATACTCTGGTTGGCAAGGGTGAATCCTTCTGGACGTGATGACGGCAAACTTCATGGTTCTTGCTGCAATCGCGCAGCCAGTTCCTCGCCATCTGCAAGGTAGTCTGTTAGTTGCAAGGCGTTTGATCGCGCGGCGATAACGAGCTCGAATCGATGTCTCGAGGAGGCGTCAGCGGAGGAGTCGAATAGCCTAGCTGTATAGAGACATGCTACGATCAAAGAATAACTAGGAAAATGGCACGTTCAGAGACGTCCTCACAACCACCATGCGTCCTGTCGGACTACCGATGGCGATTGCTAATCCATCCCTCGAAACGTCTGATTGCCCAGATCGGAAATCAGGTGGAAGCCATATTGCCTTCCGACCACACCATGTGATCCAAGAACGGTCGCCACCTACCGGTACCCAGCCCCGGCGCAGCTTAAGCGTATGAGAGTCACGCAGTCAAGACAGATTACATAAAACCGTCTAGCGCATGTCAAGGAGTCAATTTGGAGCCTGATAGCAGGCAGGCGATCAGTTTGTGACGGGGGCACAAGGGCTATCTCAATGGCCCTTTCGACACGCAGGCAGATTCAGGGCTTAAAAGGGCCTAGAGAGCTAGGAAGGACACGCGTTCAGCTTTGGATGGTTATTGCCTTGAAGAACATGCGTAAGGGGATTGTGGTTGGAGGAGGACGGCGTAGCCGAGTCAGCGAGTCACGCCCACGGCTCATTCATTGCCTTATTTGTGGGGTGGCGCAGAAGCCCGTTCGCTCGCATCGCGACCCCGGTTCGTTTTTGCACAACCTGGACGACCAGATCAGCGCGAGCGGGCCGATCTTAGAGCCCGGTGGGATGATCTACGTTATCTCCTTTCCTGCGGAAAGAGAAAACTACTTCATTGCACTGTCGGTGTTGCACTGTCGGTGTTGGTTGTGATGGAAACCTCCTCTACAGCCTAATACGAAAACCTACATGTGGCTTGTCTGACCGGCTGCAGCTAAGACGCATGAAACCAATAGATTGCGGTATTTTCTCGCCCTAACATCGCTGGAAGTGCATTTTGCTACTGCTGCCTGGCACCCAGGCCAGCGCTAACATCAGAAGTGTCATGCACTTTACTGTTATACTGTATCTGTATGTTACCTTAGTCGTCTGAAAGCATAGACATTATGTTTGAAGGACGTGTAAGCAATAGTAATGACTAAGAACCCTCCTTGCGTTGTTTAGGACCTCCGTCAACTATGAGGTGTGTCCTCCTGGGTGGAATAAATTTCATTCATTCATCCATACACTGGCCACCGTGCTGAATTCGTATGTGGCTTTTGGAGTCTGCGGGCATCTGTCATACCCCAGGTCTGATTGGTCGGGGATGGCAACTCCGGAATCGCTGTGATCTTGGCGCCGCTAAGCTCTTTTTAATTAATTGCCAGTGTCCCAGAAGAACCACCTGGGCCTTCCTTACAGTCTTTATCATCTGTGCTTCTTGAGCATTCAGCCAGCGCAATTTCTCGAACAGACCAGCATCGGTTAGGGTAGCATTCAAACTCCTCCTTCCCTGCGGGAAGTCCCGTAATCAGCGGTCAATGCGCATAAGTTCGGGCTCTGTGGCTTCGCGAGAAGCGATTTTGTAGACGGAACCCCCACTTCATCCAGACAGCCAACTGACGAGGGCCAATAATCCGAATTGGGGGCGGCTGCTAATGACGGTTTCAATTTCGAAAGTGGAGGAAAAAGCGAGAAAAAGACGCCTTTGCCATGGAATCAAACCCATTGTGATTATGCTTTTTTAGTCGATTCGGCCCGCTCAGTTTAAACACATATCAAGAAATTTCCCGTCGCTGTTTCCAGCTTGTACTACGCAAGTACCTGTATGGAGGCCGCGGAGATACCAAGGACGGGTCTCGGGTACATTTCCGAGCTTCCTTCATCACACCCTAGCTTGACGCGGCGCTTATCACATTTTGATAGATCATACGGCTGCCCTTCCGAAGGTCCAGGTTATTTTACCGCTCCAAGAACGCTAGCCACCAAGAAGACTAGTCCTGGCTGCATGGCGGATGGAGGCAGGGGTTGAGATGGGAAGGTCCCCATGGCACGGACCTTGTGGAGCTGGAATGGAGTAGATGCAGGGATATTCTTGATGATCTGGGATGGTCGGAGGAGCATGATAGGCAACCAGATCACTAGGATGAGACGGCGACATGGGACAAGAGGAAACAACAGCGATGGTTACAGTACTAGGGGTGTCTCGTATACCTTTTTATTGGCTGTTTATAAAATGTTACGTGTTTCCAAGGCTGCTGTTGAATTTGGGGACCAAGCTTGGATTCTGGATCTCCTCGTTCGCCAGATCAGGCGCTGCCTCGGCCCTCCGCGCTTATGATCACGTTTGGCGAATCTGAATCCTTTGGCAAGTTGTTCGCTTCTATATCTAATGATTGGTTTCACTGTGTTCAACACAACAACATTCTAAGTCTAATTGGCACATTGCGTGATGTGGTTTTTTTAGACTTGCTGAACACCCTCATCCCTGGCGGTGGCTCCATGCGCCTTCTTGTTGAGCCTCTCGTTAGCGGCGGTGTTCTTGGCGTGCGGGCGCATGGCGGCATCCTGGCTGCTCATGCGGCGGTCGAGAGCACGGTCGAGCTTGGCGCAGAAGGCGAGCTTCTGCATGTAGTCCGTTTTCTCCTCACTGAGGACGACGCGCTGGGAGGAGAGGGCTTTGCTCTCCAAGCGGTCGAGGTGGGAGGCGATGTTGCGGATCTCATTGGTGGCGGAGTCGTTAGTCTCGACTGTGAAAGGGGGCTGTGGCGACACTGTAGATGCTGAAGAGTACCGATGTACGGGCTTTGTGCAGGAGGACGTGGCGTTAGTGGGCATCGTTCGGGTTCGTGGTGTAAATTGAACAATGGGTCGGTGACGGATTACTAGAAAAAAAAAAGGAGAGAAAAATATGTATATAATCTTTAGAGAGGCGTTATTTAAATCCAGGCAGGCGTTTTTGCTTCTTTTCTTTGGACAGTGTGTCCTTGGAATCCTACATTAAGTGGCAGATTATTCCACCCGTGGACGCCCTTTTCCACGTGGCTTGACGTCCAAGCATACCTTGTAAACTCTCAAAAGATTCTTGAAAAAGGGAGGCTGGAGCAGCGGGCCAGCGCTGGACGCCGTCTCTCAACCTCTAGACCTGAGTACCTAACTGCCATGCGACAGCCCAATCTCTCGGGTCTCACTCCTGCACCTCACCCCTGTACTGCATTGGCGGGGTCGCAAGGCGCTGGGACCGATTGGATTGGAGAGTCGGTCGGGGCGCCACGACCGCTGGACCGCATCTGCCTCCAACCCAGCCCAAATTTCAGGATTCCGAATTCCCGCCCATGGCTGACCCAGTCTGTTGGTACAGCCCAGCTTTACCCGTGCCGGCGCCGACGGCGTAAGCCTGAGGCATGATTTACATTACCATTGGAGTTGTCACGGTCCTTGGACCCCTCTTTAGCGCAGCCGGGCATTCAGAGGCGCCCTGTCGCCCTGGGATTTATTTTCAGGCTTGTTGGCCCAAACCCCCGTTCCGGTGCCAGCATCTAAGACACGCTTGGTCGAGCCTACCACCTTAAGGGATAGGCCAAGCTTCCCCCGAAAGGTAGGAGCAATATGTAGTGTTTCAGGTCTGTGCCGCTCCCCATTAGCTGCATATGCTTCCCTTGTGGTCGCAGATCTTTACCGAGACGCCTGCCTTGCAGTTGGGGCACTTATATTCTGTTTAAGTGACTTGTCAAATGAGGGCACGACGGTCCATCACGGGGATGGCCCCTACAGCCAGAGCTCATGGCTTGATAGGTCCTCCCATTTTCTTCTACCGAAGGGATGTGAGGCTGGCGGTGACAAGGCCAACGACGGCTGGCCGCCAGACGAACGCAGCCATGCTGGAAGGGGTGCTCAGCAGCGGGCGCCAAACAGCGGGCGAGGCAGGGTGCGAAGGTGAAAAGGAGGAGGTGGGAGATGGTAGGTGGACTCGTTCACTGGTCGGAAACACCCGTCTGTGCTCCAATCTGTGCTCCAGCAGAACCCAGAGCCTTGTGGGTTAGCACTCGGAGCCTCATAACCCTTGCTTGTTATAGCTCAGTAATGGTCTGAAGGAAACGAAGAGCAGCAATAGGCAGGTTCCTGCCTCTGGGGTCGGCGAGGTAACATGACCAGGGTCTCTGGGAAGTTCTTGGATCACCGAGAGTGGGACAACTTGCTATCCTGGCAACAAGTTCCTTCCTCCCTGTCGTCAGAGCCGCAAGAACGCTCCGGCTATAAGCACGGGGAGGGTTGCTCAGCCGGTATTGCAAGCTTAATTCTCAGTTTCACACTTCATGCATCCTTCTATTTGTCAGACAGCCATCACAATGGTGATCGTGGCTGGGCACATCGCTGGGCACATCGCAGCCAGAAGTTGCTTGGAGGGAGAGTTTGTGCCGGACTACAGAGCGGATTGAGTGCAATGGAGATTGTCATATGAGCGGACGAACCGGAAGTGATAATTCGCCAGTCCGCAGGAACACCACGGTGAGCGACGGCTTCCTGACACTGTGTATCCTGGATACTGAGACCTGATTAAATTGAAGGGACAGTCGAAGCTGATCTTGATCCCTGCAACCCCTGGGTCGACCTCTTGTAGCGATTCTCACACGGGAACTTCCGGGTCGAGAGACAGAAACGCCAATCCTTATCCAATTGCCGAGGAGGCGTTTTCGAAGCGTAGTACGCTCACATTATGCCCCCAGTCACCGCTCCATATCATTGGCTGCCGTTTGAGGAGAGTCACTGATCGTGGAACGTCGAGTTTAAACGACAGCGCCAGTTACACGATTCATGTCTTGACGGCCAAAACTTCAAGTTGAAGTCCCTGCTTCTAATATCTGCTAGTCGAGTCCAAAAGTTGATCAAAGCTTTGGCAACTGCCAACCAAAGTCGACGTATAAGGCTCTCGATGCCAATAGCCTTAATTCAGCCCGAAGGGCGTTTATTCAGCCCGAAGGGCGTTTACTCAGTCAGAAAGAATAGCATAAAACCTCTTCTGATTGGCCAATTAGCCTGGCCTGTGGTCAACTCGTGCGCGAATTGGTCGGCTGCTAACGCCACCAAATGAAGGCCTCGCTACAAACCACCCCCTTAAGCGTTGACTAGGTAACTAGCTAGCTTGGCAAACTCTCCAACAGCTTTCAGTTCTTCTTTTCTTCTATGCAATCAATTTGTTGGGTTGCTAAGCATGATCCTGACTGAATAACTCCCGTGCCCTTTACTCCTTACACTAACCTATGTGGCGGCTGCTTCCCTTCTCTGTCGAATCTATCAAACCCATCAGGTTGCTAACGGTATCTAGGTTCACATATTACCTCCGCAGCTGGCCTACCTCTCCAGATTCCCCGGTTACCCTGCCTCCGGGAAGCAGTGCAGTTTCCTCCCTGATCATTCAGACCTGATCTAACTACCTCAAAGACAGCCTCTCCATCGAGTTCTATCACGGTATTGGACGTAAGGCTCCCTGCCCGAGCGATAACCAGCAGTCTAGGTGGGTAAGAGGTGGATACATATACGGCCAGATGGAGGACGATATACCCCAGGCAGTTCGAAACTGCCGTACCTGCAAGCAAGACCTGCCCGAAGTCAAATTTCGAAGCGTCAAGGACCCTACGAAGTTTACAGTGGACTGTGCTAGCTGTAGGACACGTCGAAGGGAACGTGTAGCCGAATCCCGAGCCGCCGTTGCCGCTATGCGGAATATCGCCTTGCGGCTATCGCCACGCAGAACCACGAAGAGGACCGATTCTCTAGCTAACCTGACGCCTCCAAGGCGGACTGCGCCAAGGCCTGCGTCTGTGCACGGCTCACAACCTCCCGCTACGCCTGCTTTATTCCGTGGCCTGGCGCCCGCACTCCAGGGACTGCCTAGACCTCTGCTGAGGCCACCTACCCCAAGCGCGGTAGAGGGACCTTCCCCTATCACTCCTACCCTTAGCCTGCCAACAGTAGTTCTGGGCACGCCGATTCCTCAAACGCCAATTCCTCAAGGCACTCTTCCAACGGCTCCTGTTGTGCTAGGCACGCCTATATCACAGGAATCGTTCCCTACCACTCCTTCATTACTGCCACAGGGTCATCGCCGCGGCCGCTATACACGTCAAGGCGCACATGCTCAAGAGCGACAGTTTGACCAGATAGTTGATCCACCTTTTACAAGGGACCTTAACTTGCCTGCCCTTAGTGAGGAGGATCAGGCCCTTGTGCGGGAGTTCTATACTGCCCTGGATGACGACAAGATGCATAGTTGCATTCGCTGCCGGGAGCATTGGTTCGATATGAAGAGAAATAGCTTGAAAATCTGCAGCCGCTGCATTAGTCGAGACAGGGAGAGAACCCCTAACGATCCCTACTTCTTTAGCGCTGCGAATAACCTTGACTTCGGGGAAGTCCCCAGTAATCTGCCTAATCTAACGATGGTTGAGGAGATGCTGATTGCTAGGGTTCACGTACACGTGAAGGTCCTACAGGTACGTGGCGCTCAGTATAAATACCGCGGCCATGTTGTCCACTTCCTTCGCAATGTTGGTAGGCTATTTAAAGAGCTCCCAGTCCTGCCTGAAGAGCTAGATATCGTACTCCTGCGGCCTCCTAATATGGAGGGCGACCCTCACTTCCAGCAGCAGTTTGCTCGTGATTTCCGGGTACGCCGCTCATGCCTGTTGACCTGGCTCCATTACCTACACCGCCACCACCCGGGCTATCGCGATATCGTTGTGAGGCAGGATCGCTTGCAACGGCTTCCTCTTGACGGCAGCATAGTTGCTTCCATTGCTAGCCAAGTGGCTGACATACCTGACGGCGAGGTCCCCCAAGGCCCCGTTGAGGAGGCTGTAGAAGAGGATCCTAGCGATGCAGACGCATCGGCGATCCCGAATTTGCAGGTTACCGATACCGAATTAAACGCCCTGCAGTCCCGATTTCTTCGTAGTACCCCTGACCCTGAGCGTATGGCCGATCTTGAGCATATGCCGCCTACCGCGCAGGCCCAACACCAGATGCCACTACCTTCCATTCGCAGGACTCCTATCAACGAATTCAACCGTTCCCAGCCGCTGTTAACACTCGCGTTCCCTACTCTCTACCCTGACGGCAAGGCGGACTTCGTGGAGCCTCGCCTACGGAGCATCACGTACCAGGACTACCTTGCCCATGCGATGAGATGGCAAGACGGACGTTTTGCCAGCCATAAGACGTGGCCTTTCGTCGCCCTCAATACGCTATTACGTGCGCAGGTCAGAAAGCGAAGCAACTACTTCATTAAGCAACACGAAGGCCGCCGTCAACCTCTTACGCGCGCTGACATAGAGGAAGCGATGGCTAAGCCTGACGAGCCAGAGGCTCAGGCCCTGATCCAGTCGATCACGCGCCAAGCGGCCGTAATCAGGGGCACCCGTCCATATTGGTATAAGCAAAGGAAGGAATTGGAGGCATATGCGTACAATCTAGGCAGGCCTGGCCTTTTCGTTACAGCAAGTGCAGCTGATTACCACTGGGAGTCTCTGTATCGTCATATGCCTCGATTCCAAGAGTGGAAAGCAGCCCCTGAGGCGGCGCGGATGACTCTGTCCCGGCAATTACTGCGAGATAATGCCCACATTGCCGCTTATCACTTCTATAAGCGTTATACGCTCTTTAGGACTATTGTCTTAAAGCAGAAGTTTAACCTAACGGACTTTTGGGGTCGCTACGAGTGGCAGGGCAGGGGTTCCAGCCACCACCACGGCCTATATTGGTTAAGTGGTCACCCAGACCTAGATCCTGATAATAGTCAGTCCCAGGAGCGATTCGCCCGAATCTGGGGATATCACGTATCTGCTATGAACCCAGAGCCTCAGCAGGTACAGGCGCCTGAGGAAGGGAATCCCCTGATCAGTAATCTATTAGAGCATCCCCTTACAGTTCAGTTCCTATCAATAGTAGTCAACCGCGTGCAGCGCCACCGCTGCAACAACTACTGTATGCAGCTTAACAAGCATACCAAGCAGGTAGAGTGCCGCTTTGGGTTTCCTCACGGGCAGCGCATACTAGCCTCCCTTGAAAAGGTTCCTCATTCTAAGCACTGGAGCTTCAGGGGCGAGCGGAATGATAGCCAGATTAACCACTACAACCGCTTGCTTACCGTTGCGTAGCTAGCCAATACAGATGTCTCGCCCTGCACGAGCCTACAGCAGGTAATCGATTACGCAGCCAAATACTGCTCCAAGTCGGAAAAGAAGAGCGAGTCTTTTGCTCAGATTGGGAAAGCTCTGATGCCCCGGGTCAAGGACCACAACCCCCTGATTTCCTTCACGTCAAAGCTCCTAAATCAGCTAGTTGCTGAGCGGGATTACTCAAAACAGGAGGTTAGCCACTTGCTCCTCGGCCTGCCGTTACAGGAGGGCTCACGAACCTGCCTATACGTTGATTGCCGTAATCCTGACAGGCATTCCCGCTCTCTACGGATCGATGGCGATGAGGTTGACGAGGCCCCCAACGTCTACGAAAAGTACTGTCGACGCCCAGAAGCCCTAGAGGACCTGACCTATGTTTCCTTTCTCAAATACTGGAATTTCTGCTCTAGGGACCCTTCCAAGTGGAAGCAATGGCAGTCAGGCAACGTCAATGGCAGGCCTCGTGTATTGGTCTACTTTCCTCGCTATCAGGCTGATCCAGAAGGTCAACAGTGGCCAGATTACTGCCGTGTAAAGCTAACATTGAACCACCCACATCGCCGGCTTGATGAGCTCCTCACATTTGACGGCCAGCGTTTTAATTCTCACGCTAAGGCATTCTCCTATTGTTGGCAGCACCACAGTCATAGTAATGACCATTACGGCTGGCCAAAAGAGGCTCGATTACAGCCTCAAGAGGATCAATACGAGGCTCTGCCTGTGGAGGAAGAATTTGATGATGAAGACTGGATTCGCCTCGCCGCCCTTTTACCTGATAACCCCCTTACCCAGGAAGGTCTTGACCTACTTGGCCGCCGCGATATCGACGTCAATTACGACTGGACACGGCATGTGGGCACTTATCCGGAATTTCGAGACAGCTACTGGAAAGACCTTATCGCTAGCCACCCTATAGCCAACGATGTGGAGGTTCTTGGCCCTCACTGGCGTGACCGGCTTAACCCACAACAACGGCTCGTGTACGACACCTTCATGGGCCACTTCCAGGCACAAAATCCTACTCAAATCCTTCTCCACGTTGACGGTGGTGGTGGTACAGGCAAGTCCTTCCTTATCAAGGTGCTTTCCTCCCATCTTCAGGCGGCTGCCCTACCAAATCCTAGCCCTATTTGCCGCGTAGCGCCAACAGGCGTTGCGAGTAACCAGATACAGGGCAGCACCATACATTCGTTGTTACGTCTCCCAGTGCGTGGTGCTTTTACCGACCTTCCCCCAGCCGACGCAGCCGCCCTTCAGTCCCGTCTACGGCACGTCAAATACCTCGTTATCGATGAAAAGAGCATGCTAGGGCTTGAGCAGCTAGCGCGGATCGATTCCCGTTTACGGCAGGCCTTCCCACAGCGTAGCCTCGAGTTCTTTGGTGGCGTGAGCGTCTTGCTGGTGGGCGATTTCTTCCAGTTACCACCCGTCCGGCAAAAGCCGCTGTATTCGACTAGCACCAGCCTGTCTCCGCTGGAAAGAAGAGGGCAGGTGGCCTACCGGTTATTTGACCGCACCATCTTCTTGACCACGGTACAGCGCCAAACTGGCGATGATCAGGCCCAGTTCCGTCAGGCATTGCAGGAATTGCGTGAAGTTAAGTTATCTATACCGTCATGGAGCCTCCTTAGTAATCGGGTACAGGCCAAGCTAACACAGAGCGAGATTGACAGCTTCAGGGCCGCTTTGCGGGTGTATTCTACAAAGGCCCGGGTCAACGAGTATAATTACGAGCATATGGTGCACCTTAACGACCCGGCAGTACAGGTGGAGGCAAAGAATCGGGGCAACGGCGCGGGGCAGGCGCCAAGCGACAACGCTGGCAACCTATCTAACAGGTTCCCTGTTGCTAAAGGCGCCAGGGTGATGCTTACGACTAACCTATGGCAGCCAGCTGGCCTAGTTAACGGCGCCCAGGGTACTGTATACGACATCGCCTGGAACGAAGGCACCAACCCATGGGAAGAACCCCCGGCGGTTATTATGGTGGATTTCGATAGCTACGACGGGCCGCCGTATCTAACAACGAACGAAGGCAGGAAAATCGTACCCATCCTTCCAGTCACGCGTGATTTCCTAGTGGGCAACGAGACCTGCGCTCGCACGCAGTTTCCCTTGATCGTGGCATTTGCTATCACTGTTCACAAATGCCAGAGCCTAACGAAGGATCAGATAGTTACTGACCTCGCTACACGCGACTTCCAGGCCGGTATTAGTTATGTTGCCGTGTCACGAGTTACCTCGCTGGAAGGCCTACTCCTTGAGGCGCCGTTCGACCGCCAGAGCCTCTATAACCACACGCCCACGGAAGGTTTATACGCCTGCGTTTCCTACGTACTGGGTTTGTGGCTAACTATAAGGCAGGGATGAAGATGCGCCTTGCTGACCAACAACGCCGTCAGGCTCAACAGCTGACCGATCCGCCGTATCCACCACGCTACATTGATTAAATGACGTTTTCCTATAAGCTATAGGGAAAGGGGAAATTCGATATACGGTATATAGTTGATTGGGCCTGTCAGGAAGTGGTAGAGGGACCCCTATGTCTATCAGTCAACTCCCTGACTACAGGTTTGAAGTGGTTTAACTGCTGGTTACCGCCGCAGTTGAAAGGGGGGTTCTAGGGGGTTCCCCCAGGAGAATTTAATAGCAGGCATACGGTATTTACCCTTCGGGCTGGATATTCAGCCGTTAAGTCCCTTGCCTTGGCAACTTAATGGGTGTTCGAAGTATTTTAAATTCATAGAGTATACCTAGGGATCGTGATCCTAAGCATTTCCTTATTGGCTGACCCACAATTTAGAAGCCAACAAATTCTTTCGGTCCAGGTTCTCCCGTGCGCCATTTGTTGATTCGTTTTATGGCGGCGCCGCTCGGATCATCGGCGAGCTAGCGGCGGGATGGGCCAAGGCGGAAGAGGGTGTTGGATGCCGGCCGCTTATTCTTCGCCTCCGTGTCAATCTAGGTTCGTCTCTACTCCTCCCTTAGAAACATGGCCCGTCGCTCAACGCTTCCCTTGGGTAAAAGATCCAACAGCAGTGAACTGGAATCCTTTTCGAGATAGACACCCCATTTTGCAAGTAATCGCTAGCCCCTCTACCCGCAGCCCTCCACAGTTCCAATTACTGCGCGAATGGCTTCGGGACTGTGACCAAAAGCACGTATGCAAGGGGCCAGGAAACTATTGGCCGACAAGGGTTATCTTTCTTGGAGGTCCAGACCTCAACATCTTGAAACTCGTTAAGAAGCAAGATATGGGAGAGGACTATACCGGAGGGGACTATGTTGTGCTCTCGCACTGCTGGGGTACTCCTACGGATGAAGAGAAGAAGCGATTCTGCACCACAAAACCGAACTATCAACATCGATTGCAGGGTTTCAACTACGATGATCTGCTAAAGACATTTCAAGATGCGGTTCGGGTGACTCGAGAACTTCAGAAGCAATATCTCTGGATTGATTCTCTATGCATAATCCAAGGGGACGATGACGATTGGGAAAAGGAAGCTGGAGAAATGGAAAATGTCTTCGCCTCCGCCTACTGCACCATTGCGGCGAGTTCAACGTCTGATTGCAGAGATGGCTTCCTCGAGTGGGACCTGGATTCTCAGAATATTGAGATCCATGACATCCGAAGGGGATCGACTTATACCTGCGACTTTAACAAGGATGTGGATAAGGGCGCTCTGAGCAGGAGAGCTTGGGTGATGCAAGTGTTGGATAACTCAGGTATCCTGCTGTTATAGCAATTGCTCTTTCGGGCGGGTGAGACGTCAAAACCGTGATGGTTAACTTGGTGTTTTACTTGATGTCTAAAGAACAGAATCTAGGCTAGGTAATAGGGCCACGAAGTGGCCCTATATCTAGCAGGGAGGCACCTGCACGTGCCCTTACAGCTGTTACTAGCTGTGGTCTACACACGTGGGTGCCTACGATCCTGGCGCTAGCCCTGGCAGTGTTAGTGATATTCCAACACTGGCAGTCTTCAATTTTGTGCCAGGGCCCAGGATCACCTAGATATATAAAAGAAGCAGTAATTCCCGCAAGCCTGATTCCGTAACTGCGTATTCAGCATCGCAGCTCCGGCGCCCGTATCTCGGCCGGAGCTTCCTGGTCCTGTTAGGGCTGCGCCCGCGCAGCCAGCTCTTGGGACAGCTGGTTCTTATGAAAATCATCACCTTGCGACCCATCCCTCCATCCGAATCACAGCAGTTGCCGTATCCATGAAGCGCTCCAACGCCTTGTTGCAGCTGTTCTTAGTAAAGGCATCTGCTAGGTTGTCTTCACCGCTGATCCAACGGATCTCAAACAGCTCTCGGCGTTCGTATGACTGCCGAAGTGCCATTATATCGACCATCAGCCGTTTCTCTTGCGTTGTTCCGAGCTTTACCAGGCACTCGTATAGTGAGTACGAATCGGTGCATGCAATGGTGGGTACTGCTGGGAGATCCAGGCGTTCTAGCACTTGATTGATGGTGTTTGTAATAACGTAGGCCATATCTACGCCTGCCACCATGCCATAGACCTCTGAAGCCAAGGAACTACGGGTAATGCGTTTGCACTTTGTGGAGCTGTAATGCACAAGGTTGCCAGTTAGCGTAAAGGTATCGTCGCTAACTGCTGTTTCGTTGCCTAGGATGATCGCAAATCCAAGCTGAGATGTCAGGTCAGGGTTATTTGCTAGAGACCCGTCTACGAAGACGAACAGCTTCGCAGTTGACAGGTCGATGGGCAGGTACCGGATGCCGCGGTCTTGGTGGTCTATTTGCCATTGCAGACGCTGATTCAGCGCCTTCGCCTGCTCGAGAGTTGGCTCTTGGTGCTGCGCTGCAGCAGACAGGTCGTAGCAGGCCTCGGGTTGGCAGATGGATGCAATGTATGCACCGCGCGCACGCTGTTCGGTGTACTGGGCCTTGATGGAAGCAGCGGTTGATTCAGGGGTGATCTCTAGGAGCTGCAGCTTTTCGCCTTGCCCCTTTTGCCGTAGTTGTATGATACCGGTTGCTGCACACAGTGTGATGGTCCCGCCGTTGAAGGCAAGCGGTTTGTCCGGTTGTAGGCGTTCCTTGGGCTTTGCGGTAAAGCTGGCTGCCTGCAAGGCAGTATCTTCATGTCGGTCAAACGCTTCATCTGACACGCCGATGGTGTCGTCCGTTTGCATGCCAACGATGCCGAAGTGCTGGTTTTCCTTGGTAGTTATAAGCAGGCACGGGTCGTACGTAGATGTTTCCATCTGGAGCTTTTCTCTATGGTGGGCGTAGTACGTGGCCCACCAGTAAGTGCCTGCCTCGGCGATGCCGTACAGCGGTTTCACCACCTTCATGATGGTGTTGTCCGGGTAGTGGTGCTGTATCTGTGTCGGCAGCTTGGCGAGGATGGTGCGGTTCAGCGGCATAGCCGCTTGGACATACGCCTGCGTGATGTCTCGTAGCCATAGGTGCTGGCCACGAAGTAGCAGAGATGGTGCAAGTGCGAGGATCAACCGTTGGCTGGACCGTTGAATTGTAGGTGCTTGCGTTAAAATAGTGCGTTTTCCGTCGTCTGCGAAGCCCTGGATGACGAGGCGTGACTTCTCGTAGGGCTGTGAGGTGCCCTTGCCTTTGAGTTCGTTGACGATCCGGGAGCGGAAGATGCGGGTGCCCGAGTGCTGTTTCGGATCGAATGGAACGAACTCAAATACGCCTCTGCTGATGAGGGCGTCGATCTCCTTGTACGTGGATGCTACAAACGGCTCTCCAGGAGCTGTTATAATGCCTTCAGCACGCAATATAGCAACCAAGGCCTGATCGTCCTGTTCCTTCGACGATAGGTACGCTACCGTACACACGATGGGCAAGCTGACGTCCGTTTCGCTGATGTATACGGAGTGCTGTTGTGGCGGTTCGTCCTGTTCCACGGGGGCAAGTGGGTGTTTTCTGGGACGCCCGCGTCTCCGTCTTTGGGGAATTGGGTCTTGTGAGGTCGCCTGCTGCGGGAGATGTGACTTCCCGGGTCGACCTGGGCCACGTCTGGGCTGGGCTTGGGCTTGGGGGGGGGTATCGGGCGTAGTAGAAACGATGATCTCGTCGTGGATAGTGTTATTTTCGGCTGCTATTACTGCTGACGTAGGTGATGTAGTAAGCACTTGGTCTTCGGGATCATCGTGCCATGGCTTGACGGCAGTAGAGCGGAAGTCTCGTGGGCCGTGTGGCAGTTGCAGAGTGCAAGTCTGGCCAGCAGTTGCAATCAGGGTAAAAGGGCCTTGCCATCCCTTGTTCTCGCGCCACACGCGGACCTGTGATTGCAGTGGTAGGCTGATCGTAGGGGCCATGTCAGGCCCGTTGCGGGCGGCCAGCGCTTCCTGGACCTTGCGTTTGGCTTGTAGGTGCTGCAGTTCCTTCATTGCTTTGTGAATTGCTGCAGCCCTCCGCACGTTAGATGGTGAGGGTGGTGAATCCTCGGTTATCCGTGGGTAGGAGCCAAAAACCAACAGTGTAGGCACAAGGCCGTTAGGGCCAGCAGTGTCATTGATAGCTTTGACGGCCATCTGGAGGGCGCTCTCTGGTAACACGGTATTGTCTGCTGATCTGATGATATAGTAGGCTCGCCGTAGTGCAGGGTGGGCTCGTTCGATCTTGCCAATGCTGTTATGTGCCTCAATAGGCACTTCCTTGACGCTGATTCCTGCAGCTCTTGCTGCCGCCTTGAATTCTGCGGCGTGGAAGTTGGTGCCGGCGTCGCAAACGATCCAGTCAGGGGGTCCTTGGTAAACATCTATCCAGCATAGGCGCAGTGCGTCCCACGTGTCTTGTGCTGATAGACTGCGGAGGAAACGGGCTGCCGTAAAGGATGTAGCTGTATCCACGACATGTAACACTTTGCCGTCGTCTAGGGTGACGACGTCAACCACAATCTCGTAGTTGAACTCGTAGTCGTCGCGCAATGTGAATTTGAAGCGGTTAGGCGGTGTCCCGTGTAGCTGACATTGGCTGCAGATGTCCGTGAGGGCTCTAATAGCGTTGATTTCCACGTCGTGGCCTGCTTTATATAGCAGGTCATATAGGCGTTGCACGGATGGATGGCCACATCGGCGGTGTACTCGACGTAGCTCGGCCTCTGTCAGGTGGTTGAACGCCAGTGGTATCTCTGGCTGTAATAGCATCCATGGGTGGCCCCATTTGCGGATGACTGGTACAGTAAGTGCCCCTTTTCGAAGGACATTGGCTAGGTTATCAAATGTGATGCCCATGCGGTCCATGTCTGCTAAGCAGAGCAGAAACGGCGTATCTGCTGGCACCACGTGAAACACCATCTGACCAAGCGGTGTAGGCACGTCGATCGTGCCTGTGGAGTAGGTAGGGGGCCCGGCTCCGAAGGTGATCTTGGAGCCTGCTGCTGTCTGGTTCAATGCTAGGCTTGGGAGCTGTTTTTGCAGTGCTATGAACTGCTGGTTGCCAGCAGTAGAAAGACCGGAAGCTCCTGTGTCTGGCAATATCCCCTGAAAAATGTCTCTGTACCGGGCCTGCAGTGTAAATGCATATGCGGATTCCGTCGTATATGTGGGAGCAGTCGGGAGACGGCCTGTGAAGGCGTGGTACATTGCCTGATTAGCTAGTTGGTTAGCGAGGGCGGGGCCATCAATCGTCGTTGTCGATGTGAAGTAGCTGGTGAAGAACTGTTGGGAGTCTTCCCACGCAGCATCCTCTTCGCTGCTAGGCTCGTTGTTCCTGCTGTCTGCGAGTTCCTGGAAGTACTGCTGTACGAGATCAGGGCTGCCGCTGCGTGACAGCGTTACAGTTGGTTCAGGGCCTTCGTGCCACGTTAAAAACGCCTTGTAGGAGGATTGCGAAGTGCTGGTGGCTGCCCTGTTGGTCCTGAATTTCCGGTAGGCCTGTGTTCGTTCGTCTGCTGTATGCCTTGTGGACCAGCAGTCGGGCTTGTTGCAGACGTAACACTTCTTGCTCTGGGAGCTGGGATTAGAGCCGCGGTTGCCGTACTTCGTATCTCTCCCTTGGCCACGGAACGTTCGGTCCGTCCAGTACTGTACTGGGTTGCTGGTGGGTTCTTGAGGGAGCGTTGCAGCGGTATGGAAATGCTGCGTTGACGCTGCTAGCTTAATAGAACCGCGGATCTGTTGGATAACGCCCTCGCAATCTACTGCAGGTCGGTATAGCGCGTTGGCGCACTCGGGTTGGCCGTAGCAGGCGTTGATGATTTGCTCCTTGAGAGCAATTCTGCTGCCACTGACCGTAGGTAGTGCGCTGTGGAGTAATGTTATCCTTTCCAGTAGTAACTCGAAGACTTCGCTCTTTGACTTTGCTGGGTGCTCGGTTATCATCTTCGCAAGTGTAATAGACCGCCACTCTGACAGGTACGTCTGCTGCATCTCTTCGGGCTCGAAGTGCTGTAACGTCTGTTGTACCATGTGTGTGAACTGCATTACTGGGCGGGTCCGGGCGAGGTTCGAGAAGTAAAAGCGTAATGCCCGTCCCTTCAGCATCAGGGAGAATACATGTGAAAATTGCGTCTGCGGAATTGAAACTTTACCGCAGAAGTCCCGGAAAATCAGCAGCTTGTTCTCTAACACGTCATATATGTCGCCACCGTATTTGTTGTCGTCGGTGTACATCTTAGAGAGGTCTGTCACCTGCCGTGAGGTAGGGACATCTGGCTCCGTGGGTGTGTCAGTTGCTGTTAACGGTGCTGTATGTCGTGGGGTGTCATACTGCAGCTGCTGCTGCTGCTGGTGATGTATAGCTGGGGCTGGAGGTGGAGTGGTATTCTCGGGGCTTGGCAACTGCAGTTGCAGTGGCCGTACTGGGGCTGTGACTGCTGCCTTCGCAAGGACTGCTGGGTCCTCCTTGAGGTGTTCCCTGAATCTGGGGATCTTGTCGAGGTTGTTGAGGAACCTGGGGTATTTGCTAGCAGTTTGTTCGATCTCTAGGTCTGTCCATACGTGGTACTGCTGTAAAGCGGTTGCCACGTTGATGGCGTGGGCCTGGCGGTTGGTGCCCATCCATATACCTTGTTCTAGCATGAACGACCTTAGTATCTTGCAGGCTTTCTTGTTGACCCGGAAGTGCTGTTCTTCAAACTCTTCGAAGTCATCATAGGCTCGGGCCCATAGGTAACGGCCGTACAAGCCCTGGCGCTTATAGGCTGTTACATTGAAGAGAATGAAGGAGCCGATGTGCTGTTCCGAAGGTGGGTTACTTTCATCGTCCAGATCTAGCAGGTTGAGTTTGCCCCAAAGTGCTGGATCAATGAAGTCCTGGTATTCCTCGGGAATAGGCGTTCCCCTTGACGTCCCCTTGAGGGTATCGCCACTGCTGTTGTCGCTGCTCTGGGAGCTGTCTGGCGTCTCTGATGTCATCTTAGGTATTGCTTGCTAGCGTACCTTATGAAACCTTATGAAACTGATGATGTGATGGTGTGGCTGGCTAGCCCTGATCGGGCTAATGCTGCCCCTTATTGCTTTGTTGTCAGGGTCTCCGGGATTCCCACGTCCTTGGGTGACGATGGTACTCCGTAGTCTTGTCGATTGTGATCGGGTGGCTGCTGTTGCTGTGGTTATATAACCGTTGAAGCAGCTGTTGTCGTGCGTGATGGACGCGCCTAGCTGGGCCTTGGAAGGGGAGCTAGGATGAGGGTGCCGGTGATCTAGCTGGGCCAGTGACGGGGAGCTAGATGAACCGGTTTCCTGGTAGCACAGTAGCTACGATAGTGAGGGGCTGTTGGCGCGTAATGGGCCGAAGCCAGCTATATCGTAACTGCTGTCTCTTCTGATGAACCTTGCTGATCTGCGGTATTCTGAGTGGTGGACCTGGTAGGTTAACCACTGATCAGTGTTGGATAACTCAGGTATCCTGCTGTTATAGCAATTGCTCTTTCGGGCGGGTGAGACGTCAAAACCGTGATGGTTAACTTGGTGTTTTACTTGATGTCTAAAGAACAGAATCTAGGCTAGGTAATAGGGCCACGAAGTGGCCCTATATCTAGCAGGGAGGCACCTGCACGTGCCCTTACAGCTGTTACTAGCTGTGGTCTACACACGTGGGTGCCTACGATCCTGGCGCTAGCCCTGGCAGTGTTAGTGATATTCCAACAGCAAGAACGGGTGTTGTCCCGCCGAATTATCCATTTTGCTGCGAAATAGACGTATTGGGAGTGTGGAGAGGGCGTACGGTGCGAAAACCTCACAAGACTCAGATGGTAAGTCCGCTAAAGGTCATGAGTGTGCTATTCTCACATTAAAATTATGTACTCCAGCCCACCGGGGAGGCAGCATTTCATTCTCGATCCCAACTTTCCCGATCGGCTCTATTTGTCGGGGTATAATCGCACGCTCGATTTTGTCCAATTCCTTTTCAAGAAGTACTCACGATGTGATCTTACCGTTAAATCCGACAGGGATACTGCGATCATTGGCTTGGTCAATCGGCTAAGTACTGCCTTAAGGACTGAGGCGAGGTACGGAATCTTGCGTTGCTTTTTTGCTAGCCTGCTACTGTGGAAGCGGTCTGCCGACGAAAAGACGGCTCGGATTGAGTACAAGGGTCGTACGGTGCCATCATGGTCTTGGATGGCATACCTTGGAGGAATTCATTTTTTGTCGAATTCGAAACTCAAGGTACCGCCTCCTACAGATCTTGATTTCAGCAGCGTTGATGGGGCATTAATTGTCCAAGTCAGGCAATTTGAACATTGCCGAATGGAGCGAGAAGGGGAAATCTATGCTATTTTCGCTAATACCAAGAGAGTGGGTTTTTTGTGGTTCGATATGGCAGCCAATATTGAGTTTGGACATTGTGTTGTTGAGATGCGCGAAAAGAAGAAAGAAGATCCTCAGAAGACTTATTGCGTATTGGTCGTTCGAAAGAAACAAAGCGGGCAAGAACATGAAAGGCTGGGAGTGGGGGAAGTCGAAGCACGCTATGTATCGAGAAACTACAATGCTGGGACGCTTTGGTGAAATTTCTTCTTAATGGGTCTGTATGTGACGATCGGTACACTGCCCTGGGCTCGTGAGTCTAGGGTAGGCTGGGAACCTGATCTAAGGGTTTATGCAACAATGAATCAGGCGTGTCGTACTTGAACAATGTCAGTCACGTCTGGTAATAGTAGAGTCTGAGGTACTCAATGTAACCAAGTGTTATTGATAGCTGAGGAGCTGCCCATACTAGATGTGCACTTCTCAGTCGACTCTATACTCCTAGTCTATTGCTGGCGCGATGGGAGCGGAGGGGAGCGCTAGGAGCGACGTTCCTCGCTCCTTCGCTCCTGGCCGTTCCTATCGCTCCTATCCTGATTCGTCAGACCTGGGCTGACTCATCTTCTGGTTCCCTGGGAGCCTGTCGTCACGTGTACATATTGCCGGTCTTGACCGCCTGGTCATGACATGGGCCGTGACAATATGACTTCCCCACTTCCCAATCCTCCCCCAATTTTGCATATAGATCACAGTCCCCATTGGCCAAAGTCCTACCGTCCCCAAATTGCCAACCACGGATAAGGAAACCGCCGAATGGGTGCCTAGCTGTTGTATAGTCCGCGCTATATAGCAATGCTAGGCCGGGATAAGCAAGGGTACAAGTACACCATACAGTAGGACATTATAAACGAGGTGCAACCAGACAAGGTTGCCTTGCGGTTCCACAATCTCCATCGAAAAGAGCCGTGCCTAGGTTGTTCATCAGTCCCGGGGCTAACCATAGGTCAAAAGGCTTGAAGCGCGGAGCGGCGACATGAAGCAGGACAATGTTTATAATGGTGATGACGGCGGGCCGCTGCTATAGAGCAGCTAAGTCCAGACCGCCATCCTTTAAAACTTTGGTTCTTGTCCATGCGAGGTCAATCCGTACTGCATCACATCAACTTGAAACTTAGTACGCAGGCATGCTACGCCCCTTATTAGAAAGCGAGGGAATTTTTTAGCCTCGCACTCATACCGCCCAATGATTGGCTCGCTCGGAATTTTATAGGAACAAAGTCTGAGTCAGCTAATACGGATCACTTCAGGACACTAAGCACGGTTCCTGGATCCCTGTCAGTCCCCTGGCCCAGGCAGGGGCACTCCTAGGACTCATCATTATTAGGCGATCTTAGCCCACTTAAGCCGATGATTCGCCATCACCCTCCCGTCGCTGGGAGATGAGTTCTACGGGGTTATAAAGCCAAAAGAGGACTTTTAGATGAATACAGATACGCAAGACAGCTGTGTTAGACGAGAGAATACAACCCTTGAGCCAGTAAGGCGGAGTATTTAGTGGGGCTTCAGCATCGCTAAATTGACAGTAGTCCGCCGACTGAGTCACCATGCCGTCTTACTCCTGCGCCTCGACAGGCTGTGCTAACGTCCCGCCAAAGAGAAGGGAACCAGAATAACGACAAGAAATACAATATAAATACGGCCAACCACGGATGTGAATTTGACGCTCTGTAGGTCAACTGGCCATCCTATACTTGGCCTCACAGATGGCTCGCCTATCAATCTTCAGCCTCCCCCTCGAGCTTCGGCTTACCATTATTGACAAACTCGCATTTCCTGACACGGCAAATTTGCGAGCCACCTGTCGTTCATTCGCATCACTTATCCCTGCCCAGTCATCACATTATCTTGACCTCCTCGCCGTCGAGGACTCAGCCTGGGCCGTAAAGCGTGGCTGTCTCACATGTGTCTACTGCGCACGCATGCGTCCTGCTTCGGCCTTTACTGAGCAGGAAAAATCCAAAAAGACCGCGCGCGCCGTCCAGTTTCGTTGTTGCTACAGCTGTGCGCTGGCTTACGATGCTACAGGCGTAGTGCTCAGGGATCGTTGCACTCCAGTCAACCACACCCGAACAAGATTCTCCAACGACAAGACGAAAGTTCACGTGGACCACATTGAAAGGGCAATTTGTAAATGGTGTCACAACAGCTTCAACAGATGGGGCAGCAGATACGCCGACCGCGAAGTCTGTACGAGGTGCTTTCACGATAACCCAACTGAATTGGCCGTCCACGAGTCGATCCGATACAACAAAGACTTAATCCGAATGGAACATAAATATTTTCAGAGTCGCCATGGCCAACGGACATTAGGAGTAATTTGTAACGGTGACGAAGATTTAACTGACATTCGAGATGATGAAGATTGGTTGTACAACCTCGAGTGGGATTGGGCACCCCCCACCGTATTTCCGGTATGGAGAGGAGGAGGCAGAGGTGTCGTCGTTCGAAAACAAGAAGAGGCCAAGAATTTATATTTCGAAGTGCAGCTACCTCAGCTGTGGACTGCTGAATATCAAGTTCAGCTCGCCTCTCTTCGAAGGATCGTATAATAGCCATGAGTTCTTTGTCGTAGATATCGTAGTTACATTCAGTCGATGTCAGTCTTTTCGAGAAGAATGCGACTTGGTGCAGGGCCCGTTCTCATCAGGCTGTGATAAACAGCCAGGGTTGACATAATCTGAGGAGTCAATTGATTCTCGAACAGTTTAAGGTGATTCTCGTAACACCAAGATATTAGATAGATATCGCTTAGCCCCTACAATGAAGATAACTTTCTCCCAGCCCCTTCAACCCTCCCAGAACAAAGCGAGCGATGAGAAAGAAAAAAACAGATTATACCTTCAATAACTCCTTCGACCACTCCCAGGGACCTTGGCGCCCCCCCAAGCTTCGATCCATCCGATATAAAGATCTTGGCAATGCATGGCCGCTTCGTCTCGTTCTTTAGTAATCCCAGCCACGCCACGCCGTCCTACCGAATATCACTTCGTTCCATGGGACAGAAGAACTCGCACTCGTCGCTCGAGGGTTCGTTGAGGCAGTATCCAATCTCGAGTTGCGCAGGTCGGCTTCTGTACGTCGCGATGACGTATACGGCTCCCTTGCACAGCGGGGAGCAGGAGCACGAATCCGATCCGTGGTAGTTGTTGGGCTGGTCTATAAGAAAAAGGATTAAAAACAGCTCACCGGGAATCCAAAATGCCAAGATGGTATAACCATGAATCAAGCTGTGACGAAGTTGGAGGCCTGTTGGTGACTGCAAAGTGTTAACACTACTCGGGTGTGCGGTACAGGATTCATACGCTGGTCCAGGAAATTGGCCAAGTTGATTGATTTGATTGTGGTAATTGATTGATCGAGTTGACATGTGGGGAGTGCTGGCCTCTGGTACTGGTCCAAGTAACAAGGGCGCCGTTTTGCCGTGGACTGAGATAAGCACCAAAGGGGCGCTGCAAAAGCTGTATGCAGATTGATCGACAAATGATATCCTACGCGACATGCCCTGTCGGAGGATTTCATGTTGGCACCAAAGGGCATTGTTTGGTTAGGATATTAGGTCAGCAGAACTGTATGAAAAACAATCATTGTCTTTTCAAAAATATATTGGATTCATCAATATTCATCTGGGTGTCGTAGTCTACACGTATGCTTCACTCGTAGTAATCCCAGATCCTTCACTCGTTGGCATACCCTCATCGAAGTGATCCTGGTACACTTGCGAGCTGCGCTTCAAGTGACGAGTCGACGACTGCGAGCTGCCATCTTCGTCTTCTTCCTCGCAGTCTCGACGTGACTGTCACCCGAGTCTGGACAATCTTCGTGATGCCTTTGGACGCTGGCTTGCTGCTTGTATCCGCCTCGATGTGCGCCTCATTATGGCTGGAAACCAATTGGTCCGCGGTCTCTAGACCGGCCTGATTACCAAAGGACCTGGCCGCCTGGATGTTACCCCTGAGCTTCGACTGCAGCTCTGTACCCTGTGCGTAGTCGTTCTTATAGGAACTGTCATAATCCGTAGCGCGAGCGACCTTAACAATAAGGGAAGAAATGTTCATCTCGATCTGGAGTTTGATATTATAGATAAGAGGATGGAATGGTATGTAACTAGGAAATGATTATCAGGCCCACGGACGATTGAATTAACTCATTAGACGAGACTTACATAAAACCGTTGCCGATAGACATACTACCGATAAGAATAACCTGAGTACCAATAGGTCAGTCTGCGGTCGCCAGCCACTATTGCCCTCCGAAGGTTTCAAGACTCACATCGAGGCTCATGGATATTGCCACTATAAATATATTGAACCGGAATAGAGGAGTATACTTGTGGAGCCCATTGGCAATGAGCTTGATCCTGACCAGATAGATAAAGTAGAGGTGCAGACTGGCGTCAATCACTAGGAAGATGGCCTTTTCAGTCTGATCATAATAATGGTTAATATGCACCCACATCTTAGAGATTTGCAGTTACGCGGGGATCCAGATAATAAAGCCACTGATATTAATAAGGACCAGTATGATGGCTACGCTCCAACGAATCTTAGCAACATTGCGTTTGTCGATCAACTCTCTCCTGTAAAAATTCTTCCTGACTAGCGGCTGTTAGCACTAGCGTGGAAAATTTTGCAGGCCCACCAAATTTGGCTGCTGCAGCAGCTGGGTACCCATCAGGTACTAACAGCGCAGTAAAGGAAGGATTGAGAGGGTTGACTTCCTTTACGCAGCAGCCAAGGTCACAGCCCAAGGGCTCCGGCCGCGATCGAAGCCTGCTACCCTGACCAGCTGGGCAGCTAAGATAGCAGCAGGGTCACAGCACGGCTTGCGGGGCCCAACGACACCGCTGTGGCTCTTATACATGCTGTAATGCTGGTTCAGACCTCGCAGCAGGTATAGCTATCGCAGCCAACAGCAATCACGACACCAGCTTCAATCTAGGTGGGCTTCGGCCTCTGCCCTGATCTCTACGACTCGGCACTTAGATATGGATGTTTGGAAAAGCGCGTAATAGGTCGCGGAACTTGGACACGATCTGCTTATAGGGTCGACAGGTTAGAAGATACCATGCAGTACCCACCTACCGGTAATACACACCTACCGGTAAGCAAAAAAAAATTTCCCCATACAAAATTCACATTTTCAACCTCATGGGAAAAACTTAACAAAAACTATATAAATAAATTTATTTCCAGAATTCGGGTTAGAACTGAATGAATTTTAATATTTCCTTGGTCTTTTTTCTTCGCGGCCGCTGCGGGTGCGTACGATGGGTAACTCTTCCGCCTCCGAATTTGAGCTTCTATCCTCTTGCATCCCTCCCACCTCAATCACATCCTCAACAGCCCCTGTCTCTTCAATTGCCTGGTTTGGCTTGGAAGTAGTTTTAATAGCCACTAGAGCCTCGGCTAATGTCATGAAATTCTTGTTGGGATTAGGTATGGCCTTCCTCTTCTTGCCTCTACTCAACCGGCCGACTTCCTCCTCCAGACTGATGACTCTTGCGCTTAGCGAGGCTATCTTTGACTCCTGGGCTTCAAACCCTTTCGATATCACAGAATACCGTCTTCTGGTTGAAGGGCTCTTGTTCTTTCCCAGATCTCTGATATGACGGCTGGTCTTTGGCGTATTATCAGGGTCGCGTTGTCTGTCACTGAGGCCCTCTGATGTAGGCGTAGTTTCCTTCTTGTCTGGCTGAATCTCTGGATGTATGAGGGCTTTCTGTCGTAAAATTGGCCAGTTTCCAGTCACTCTCCAGCCTGAGAGTATGTTTTTCTTAGTCATACTCACTTCCCTGGCTTTGGCATAAGCCTTAATGAAGTTGACCTTATTTATTGGCGCAGAATCGGTCAGGCTTGCTAATTTTTGGAGTTCTTTGCGATATGTAGCTTTGGAGGCATTAAAAACGCCATTATCCAGCGGTTATAGGCCGTGAGAGCAATGAGCTGGCAGGTAATAGTAATATACGTTATTCAAGAAGCAGGTAGCCATCTACTCATTCTGAGTTTTAGGTCAGCGGCATTTATGATTCAGACCAGGTAGATACTTGCAGATATATGACTTCCATGGCCATCTAAGATAATGAGTCTGGCATCAGAATCATCTGCCGGCTGTGTCACGGGCCAGATGAGATCAACTCAAGAGGTAATGCCACTGTATTGCGAGAATACTACGATGAAGAGGAAAGAGAGAAAGCGGGCAGGCGCGTGGACGCGTAGACGCGTTAATAGTCCCTGTGGCCTGCCCCGTGCGTCCTAGTTACGTATCGACCCCACCCTGGGTCCAGCACTCCAGACGCTCCCGTCACAGGCTGGGTTTAAGGTAGATAGACCTCTTTAAGCCACTTAACTGCGATGTGGTTATCTGTCTAGCCGTTTTTAGAAGTAATATAATACCAGTCGGCTATCTTCTTAAACTCGTCGATAAACCACTGCTGCTAAAGTCCTTTGCTTTTGAAAATAATCCCTGGTTTTAGAAGACGGCCATTTGCAATTACGGCTTTGATAAAGCTAGTCCAAGCGCAGGACTGAGAGCCTTTGAGAAAGGCCTTTCTCTTAGGATCGCTACTGCTAATAACTAAGGAATCCAAGCCTGTATTCAGAATGTATTAGTGAGTTTTATAATAAAAACGATAAATACTTACTAAATCCAGCTATAATACTGCCCTTATTAACATTAACTGTATTCTCAGGCTTGATCTAGCTATACTCGCTTTCCCGGATATCAAAGTACCAATTGACGGCCATTGGGGTAAAAGAATTGAATCTCGATGCCTCCTGACGTTTTCCTATTTTCGTCTTTATGGTCGAATGTCGTTTCATGAACCTGGCTACCCAGTGTACACCGATAGGCCTTTCCCGGCCTTGTTGTCTTAAGAGGGCCGCGACGGTGGCGCGAACATGACTGTGGGATGGAGCATAGCCCAAGGCCTCTTGTCTCAGTATCCAGATGACTATTCTAGACTCCTGAGACTTGGATAACAGCTGGGCAGGCTGGGTGACCTCGGACTTTGACGGTAGGCCTCTTAATCGGTCTGAGAGAGTCGTCTGGGGGATGTCATGCTTCTGGGCGGCTTGGTTCTGGGAGAGGCCGTTATCTGTGACATCCAGTAAGGCTTCGACAACGCCATTCTCTGTATAAGACATTCGGGGCATTTTCGAGGTGATTACGGAAGGTTAGTGCAGATAAAAATTCGATAAAACTTAGTAGAAGCCGATTCTTGAACGAGGCGTTTTTAGAAATTATACATTAGGCCCGTACGACCAAACCGCTTCTATAATGTAAAAAGTAATATCATAATATGAAACAGCATGAAACTCTCAATAAGACACAGCTTGTTTTATGTAAATAACTTCAATTTTGGCCAAGCACTGTGCAAATGAAGTTGGGCATTTTGTATGAGGAAATTTTATTTTTGCTTACCGGTAGGTGGGTATTACCGGTAGGTGGGTACTGCATGGTACTTCAACTTGCCTTGACTCAACTGGTCGGTGCGGAATTGGCCTTCCACATTTCGCACCAAATTCTCAAACTCTAATTCGGCACATTCATTCAGGGCATCAAGGACCACGATTACATGTCCTGCCTGGGGATCTTTTATAGCGTTTCGTAGAACCTTCTAGAGCGATTCTGTAGAGTTAATTAAAGCTTTCCCATCTTTGCGGAATTGTAGCAGGGCATGTTCGATCAGAGACGGCTTCTGAGAGAAGAGCTGGTGAATCAGTGCGCTATGTATCCCAGGCGTGTTCGTCGTCGATCTTGCTTCGAGGATTCAGGCCATGGACGGCGATGATGCTACGTCTTGTTAGCAGGACCAACACGGCAGAGTGTTCAACGTACTCGACTTTGGCAGCGTCGCCTAGCGTCGTCGAGAAGCTTGAAACGACGTCAAATATGACTTCCCCACTTCCCCAGTCCCTCGCCCCAATTTTGCATATAGATCACAGTCCCCATTGGCCAAAGTCCTAAGTTACCACCCTAATTGCACCACGGATAAGGAAACCGCCGAATGGGTGCCTAGCTGTTGTGTGGTCCGCGCCGTTTAATAATGCTGGGTCAGGATAAGCAAGGGTGTGAGTGCACCATATAGTAGGACATTGTAAATAAGGCGCAACCAGACGAGGTTGCCTTGCCGTTCTGCAATTTCTATTGAAAAGAGCTGTGTCTGGGTTGTTCATTACTCCTAGGGCTAACCCTAGGTCAAGAAGCTTGAAGCGCGGAGCTGCGATATAAAGCAAGATAATGTTTATAATGGTAATGGCGGCGGGCTGCTGCTATAGAGCAGACAAGTCCTGACCGCTATCCTATAAAACTTTAGTTCTTATTTATGTGAGGTCAATCCGTACTGCATTATATTAACTTAAAACTTAGCATATAAGCACGCTGCGCCCCTTATTAGAAAGCGAGGGAATTTTTTAGCCTCGTACTTATACTGCCTAATGATTGGCTCGCTCGGAATTTTATAGGAATAAAGTCTGAGTCAGCTAATACGGATCACTTCAGGACACTGAGCACGGTTCCTGAATCCCTGTCTGTCACCTGGGGCTAGTTATGGACACCTGCCGGTCTCCTGGCCGAAGTAGGGGCTAATCATTATTGGGCGATCTTAGCCTACTTAAGCCGATAATTCGCCATCACCCTGCTGTCGCTAGGAGATGAGTTCCAAGGGTTATGAAACCCAAAGAGGACTTTTGAATACGGATACGCAAGACAGCTGTGTTGGACGAGGGAATACAGCCCTTGAGCCAGTAAGGCGGAGTATTTAGTGGGGCTTCAGCATCGCTAAATTAACAGTAGTCCACCGACTGAGTCACCATGCCGTCTTACTCCTGCGCCTCGACAGGCTGTGCTAACGTCCCGCCAAAGAGAAGGGAACCAGAATAACGACAACAAGAAATACAATATAAATACGGCCAACCACGGATGCGAATTTGACGCTCTGTAGGTCAACTGGCCATCCTATACTTGGCCTCACAGATGGCTCGCCTATCAATCTTCAGCCTGCCCCTCGAGCTTCGGCTTACCATCTAACTAAATGCGTAACCGGCTTCATCTTTTGAACACACACTTGTGATTGTAAGCACGGACCATGTCTCAAAGGGGTACCTATATATACATTGCATAAGCCATAACTGGCCTAATTCTTCATTTATTTCTATACGCTGTCAGCTTCTGAAAAGTCCCACGAAGTATCCAAGAAGATCTCAAGCAGAGCCAATCACAGCTGGGGTCAGCACAAATACAACAGTGAGACGCAGTGTTATCCCTTTGACCGTGGTAAGGCAACACTTACGCTGGCAGCAGGGATTCAAACCAATGAAAAGGAGAGTAAGACGAGGTAACTACATAAAGCCCCGCCTATTTTATACGGGGCTAGAAGTCACACCTCTTAATGATCTACATCGTAGTACTTAATCCTTCCTGTAGCTATTTAGCTTTTTGAAGTCAACAGGCGTACCGCCGATCTCCCGGGCCTCTATGGAGACTATGGGCCAAGTGTTGCCTTACCACGGTCAAAGGGATAGCAGGGAGGATTGCTGCCCCCAGCCTGACCGATTCGCTCTGTCGTTTTATGAAGGGCGTTCCAGTCCTTGCTAATGGTGCCACATTATCCGTACCTGAAGCTCGACTCGGAGGTGTTCTGGGGGCGGGGAGGGTTAAATAGAGATTCTCCTTTCAGCGGCAGCTCCAGCCCGTGATTGGAGCCCAGGGGCTTCAGGGGACTCTGATGACCATCGCTAGGGCCACGGTAGGCAGGACTCTTCCGAGCGAATGAGAGTTCTGAAGACAGGGGGGAGATGATGACCTGTAAACAAGCATTTCAAGACGAGTCCGGCCGTAAAACGCCTGTGGCAACCCTTACGCTAGCCGCAGGGATCTTGACCAACAAGTGAGCAAGAAAAAGGAACAACGAGGTACACGAGGTTACGCATGTTTTATATGGCGATAGAAGTCACGGCATTTAGTGATCTACACCACAGTACATGAAACTTCTCACAGCCACGCAGCTTTTCGACGTCAATCAGCGTACCGGATCTGCCGGGTCCCCGTGAGTCACCAAGCCCAAGTGTTGCCTTGTGACAGTCAAAGGGATACAGATATCCCAGCCTTGGTCAAATGACTCGAAAACCTTTCTCAAGAAAAACAGGGACCGGGGGATCCTTGACCATCCATCTTTGGGCTCCACATCGTATTGATCCCTATTTGTCGGATCGCATCGGACCCATCAGGTCCAACAACTCCACAATCACATTCGGGGAATCCCTCTATTTTTTGGGTGGACGTCGCAGATCAGGGGTCAAATCAACATTTTACCTCCCTCCACGCGCTGCTTGTACCTAGGTAGGGTCTCTTGGCAAATCCATTAGTGCGTCTATCGATGATGCTCCTCGCTTCAGTTTCCATCCCGACATCCACACCCATTTTCCCCTGTAACGCTTTTCATGAATTTCCCCACTCCCTTTTCTGATTTTCCATTCGGATCATCTCATATCGCCTGACGCAGCAATATGTCAGCAAAAACAAGTCCAGGCTCCCCGAGCTCTGGTGAGGAGACACAGAAGCTCACACGCAACATGACAATGCGGCCCCACTGCTTCGCGGCCCGTATGCCGTTAACGTCGTAGTCGGCCCCTATACGAATCTTGAAGCATATCTGGCTGCCACTGGGGCAGAAAACGGTGACTTGGCATGCATACGATGCGGGGTTGAACGCTCGTATTTGGCGATACAGTCCTCACACTAACCGCATACGAGCAGTGCTTAGCTGGCTGATACCGAGCCCAATTGGCCAGCTCAGCCTGTAAACATCCGTCCCCATGCTCGAATCAGGCCATCCATCATCCGCCTTACCAGGCAGGACGGCCCGCCACATTCCTGATGCTACTCTGTACACTCATCACGGATCGCCCGTGGGTCCTGACCAGCTGTACTATTTTTAATAGTCCGAGATCCAAGTCAGAATCAGCGTAACATTGTCAGCATCGGCTTTTTTGCTAGCAGGGTACCTTGATGCTGGGCCTGTTACCTCTTCCTCGCTGTGACACAGACTCATTGGCTTCTTCAACCTCAAAAACGTTCGTCGAAAGCCTGCTTTGTATGCTTGTTTTTTTATTTCCTTGGCTTTCAATATTGTTTAATTGACAGGCGTCACTCATTGTGGCCGCGTCCCTTCAATCGCTACTACTCTTCTCCAACTTAGCTCCGCCATCGTTACGTTCTGTCGATTTCCTTGCTTCCTGAGACTACATAATTCAACTGATCTCTCTCGTTCAACAGAGCCCGGCCCGAATCACCCCGAATACCGTCTTGTGTCCAACATCAGCATCGCGACGTGTTATCTCTCGTGATCGTCCTGCGAGGGGCATCACTGTCACCAGCCATGACGAGCCGAAATTCCATGTACTCGATGGCATCTGAAGGCCTGGGTTCCTCCCAGACTGCCCAGGTGTCGACGACCGGGCTTCTGAATAACATACAAACCATCTACCTGTCATCTCAGCCCCATGAACTCGATGCTAGCGCTAGTCTAGTTATCAACACTTGGCTCACTGCTGCACAACCCGGTCTTACTGTTGATGCTTCCCTCGCTGCTCGAGTTTGGGAGCATGCTAGGCGTCGAGCTGAGGATGGTTGTGTCATTCTCGGGTACGCTTTTCTGATTAAAGTCTGATCCATCGTCACTGACAAATCACCACAGTTCGCTTCATCACTCGAGCCCTTCCGTTCTCATACCGTTCCTCAACACGTTGCCCTTCTCTGTCCCGTCCTCCATTTACAAGTCCCTCGAGGCCCTACGGCCCTTCCTCCGATGTGTGACTCCTTACAATCCCTCGGCACCCAGACAGATTGCCCTCGGCGTCACGCTGACCCTCGGCCTTTCTGGGACTATTGCCGGTGCCTCACTGGCTTTGTCCCACAGCGGCATCGACACCGATGGCGGTCTTTTGAACGTCCCATCTGAGACGGGCTATCGGGCCTTCGACGTATTCTATTATCTTCTGGCCTCAGTTTCAACTCCTGCCGAGCAGGAATTCTTAGGCCTTAAGTCGGCTTCTTCATATACCCTTTTGGCCAATTCTGGGACCTACGAGCCGCCATCATATCTTGCCACTGCCCATGACGGTGCCGCTGCCGACGACTTCCGCCAGGCTCTAAAAGAGATTGGTATCAAGGGCTCCGCCCACCGTCACCTCATTTCAACGCTTGCTGCCGTGCTCAAGCTCGGCAATACTCTCGACTATGCAACCGACTACGATGAGTTGGAGGAAATCTGCGAAGATGTGGGCGGGCTACTTGGTATAGAACCCGAGGTCCTCATGCAACAATTGAGTACCGAGGATCGAAGAGCACTTATTGAAGGAGTTTATGAGGCTCTCGTGGACTGGGTAATATCCAAGGCCAACAGCGCCATTTCGGGCCAGATCCTTCATATCCGAGACGGCGATGGACACCTTGATGGCCGCAGTGTTGCCTCCAATGATGACACTGGCGACACTGTCTCCATCACTATCATTGAGATTCCTGACCCGACGACGGGCAAGGCATTGGCTATGCGCACCACCTTCGATGATTCCTTTGGTATCAATGCTGAGATGCTTGAGGACGGTGTAGGAGCTTATCCGGTCGGATCATCCATCATTAGGGAAATGCAGCAGGCTCTAGCTGAGATTGCACCTGATCTGGGCATCATGAGCGGTCCCCAAGGCAATGATCGCCGACATAAGCTTGAGAAAAGAGAAGCCATTCTGGAGAAGGTGACATCAGCCTTGGAGGAGTCAGATGGGTTCTTAAAAGAGCTCTTGTTCCCTATCCAGGGCGAGGGTATCAACTCGGGCCACACCGGACGTTTCGATCTCTCCGCCACCCTCAGCTCCAGCCGCACTTGGTATCACCTTTCCCTCTATCCTACGGATGATTCTCCAGCCAGCCTAGCTGCTCTTGCAGCCGCCGACTCTACTTGGTCCGCCGATACGGTTTATCGCCAACTCCGCTCGTGGCGACTTCCCGAGTGGGCAAACCGCAAACGACACCTTGGTTTCACTGCCGACTTCGATTTTGACGAGTTTGCGCGGCGCTATGGCGTTCTCGGGTGCAAAGAGAGTACCAGGGATGGCATTGAGAGCTGGGTATCGGGGCAAGGTTGGATCAATGGAGAGGTCTTCATTGGCAAGGAGCGCATCTGGGTCAGCGAAGGCCCTTGGATGGAGGCTGAGGGCCAGCTCGATGTCAAGCCTGCTCACAGTCTCTCCAGCGTCGGTCAAGACTGGTTCAGGTCTGGCTTTCCCGTGGGCCACTCGACTATGGACGGGAGCAATGATCATCTTGTGCACGGCCGCAACTTCAGCCAAGGCAATATGAGCCAGGTCACCTTTAGTCAAAGCCAGAACCTGTTGCCATCCACCGCCCCAAGCGCTATGCGCAATGTCAGCAACACGGGTGACTATGGTCTTGGCAACAAAGGTGATACTCACAAGGGCCAAGTCTTTTATAACGATGAAAACGGCTTCACAGGCATGTTGGATCCCAAACTTGCCAAGAACAAGCAGATCGAAACAAAAGAGCTCACCTTTGGCCGGCGCGCCTGGATCGGGTTTGTTTGGGCCCTTACTTTCTGGATTCCATCGCCCGCTCTCCAGTACGTCGGTGGTATGAGACGACCCGATGTCCGCATGGCTTGGCGTGAGAAGTTGGTCTTGTGTTTCCTGGTTGCCTTGATCAACGGTGCCATCGTCTTTTGGATCATCTGGTTTGGAAAATTACTCTGCCCAAACTCAGATAAAGCCTGGAACCAAAAGGAGCTTCGCACGCACATGGGCGATGACGACTTCTGGGTAGGCATCCACGGCAAGATCTATGATATTACGGACTGGTATAAACAACAGCATAGCGACACCAGCATCAAGACGACTAAAGCAAGTATGATGGAGATGGCGGGGATGGTCTTGGACGATTATTTCAGACCGCCGCTACACATGGCTTGTCAAGGCTTGGGGATCAAGGAGACGACCCAACTCAGCTATAACAACACTCTCGAATTCCCCAATGCGCAGCACATTTCGGGATACTACGCCAGGGACCCCACCAGCGCTCTTCATCATGATGACTGGTACTGGACCAATTTTCAGCCAAAGATCAAGGAATTCTACCATGGCGACCTCGTCTGGAAGCAATCCACCGTCAAGGCACAGGGCGAAGACGACTCGCGCATGTGGGTTAGATACGGCAATCAAATCTACGACCTTACGGACTACTTTTATACCATCGAGGAGCAAGATGGCTTTGCAACATACAAGTTCCTTAACAACGACGTTTCGAACCTCTGGAAGGACAACCCAGGACAAAATATCAAGCCTGAACTAGACGCTCTTATCGAAAACTCGTCAAACAATAAGACCCTCAACGCTGAAATCCAAAACAGCTGGCTCTGCATTCAAAGGATTGCCTACAAGGGCATCACCGATTTTCGCGATACGCCCAAGTGTCAGGTCAACAACTACTTCCTCCTAGCGTTCGCAGCCGTTGTCTGGGGTGTTATAGGCGTCAAGTTCATTGCTGCCCTTCGGTTTGGCTCTAAGCGGCGCCCCTCTCCTCAGGACAAGTTCGTTATTTGCCAGGTTCCTGCATTTACTGAAGGCGAGGATTCCCTTCGCAAGGCCCTCGACTCATTAACAGCCCTACACTATGACAATAAGCGCAAGCTCATCTGTGTCATCTGTGATGGTGTTGTCGTCGGCCAGGGAAACGACCGTCCGACGCCCAAGATAGTTCTGGATATCCTCGGTGTAGACCCCAAGCTTGACCCTCCAGCCCTCCCTTTCAAGTCTGTCGGCACGGGTGCTGAGCAACTTAATTACGGAAAGGTGTACTCTGGCCTCTATGAGTATGAGGGCAATGTTGTCCCCTACCTCGTTATTGTCAAAGTTGGTAAAGAATCTGAGCAGTCAAAGGCTAGGCCTGGCAACCGCGGAAAGCGCGATTCTCAGATTCTTCTTATGAGCTTCCTCAACCGTGTCCACCATCGCACGCCCATGTCCCCCCTTGAGCTTGAGATGTTTCACCAGGTCAACAACATCATTGGTGTGGACCCAGAACTATACGAGTACCTTCTTATGATTGATGCTGATACTTGTGTCGGCGAGGACTCGCTCAATCGGCTCGTGGCTGCTTGCACCCACAACGCCAAGATCGCGGGCATCTGCGGTGAGACGGTCTTAGAAAACGATGAGAAGACATTGTGGACCATGATTCAGGTTTATGAGTACTTTATCTCTCATCACCTTGCCAAAGCCTTTGAATCCCTCTTTGGCAGCGTGACCTGCTTACCTGGATGGTATGAGAAGCATATCATTACATGGAAGACCTATCTCGCTGACTATATTCTTTAGTTTCACTATGTACCGGCTGAGGACCATTGACAAGGGCAAGCCACTTATTATTTCTGATGCCGTCATCAAGGAGTATAGTGTTTGTGATGTCGATACATTGCATAAGAAGAACCTGCTATCTCTTGGCGAAGACCGCTATCTCACGACCTTGATGATCAAGCACTTTCCAACGATGTCTTATAAGTTCACCCCGGACGCTACCTGTAAGACAGCGGCCCCTGAGTCTTGGAGCGTCCTCTTATCCCAGCGCCGACGATGGATCAACTCAACCATCCACAACCTTGTGGAGCTGATGCAACTGAAGGACCTTTGCGGTTTCTGCTGTTTCAGTATGCGGTTTGTTGTCATTGTCGACCTTTGCGGGACTATAATGCTGCCTTCAACCTGCGCCTATCTTGGTTACCTCATCTATTTACTTTCTAGTAAGATCGGCCCGACTCCCTACATCTCCCTTGCCATGATTGCTGCAGTCTATGGTCTTCAGATGCTCGTCTTTATCCTCAAGAGAGAGTGGCAGTACATCGGCTGGATGATTATCTATATCGTCGCTTTCCCCATCTATTCATTTGTCCTTCCTATATACTCCTTCTGGAACCAGGACAATTTCTCATGGGGCAATACCCGCATTGTCATTGGTGAGAAGGGCAGCAAGCAAATCGCTGTTGTCGGCGATGAAGGATTCGACCCTCGCACAATTCCTTTGCAACGATGGGATGACTACGCCCTTGCCAATAACCTCCCTGGACGCCGCGGTGAATACCAAGACAATCACTACTCATTCGGAGACCAGTACGAGATGGATGAGATCAAGTCTATCCACTCTCTTGGACCTCAAGGCTCGCTTCTACCGGGCATACCCTCTCGCAATGTCTATTCAGCCCCTCAATTTCCTGCTCTCAACAGCGGTCGTATGTCAGCAATAGGCTACCAAGACTCTCCCACACAGAACCGTCAATCGATGCTACCCATGGGTACGGGTCCGAACAACACCCGAAGCCAAGATAATCTATCTTCCGGCATAGGCGGCCAGGCCCTAGTCACCACCCCCGGCGTGAACAGTGGTTCTCAATCTCCCAACCCTCAAGCTATGTGGTCGCAGTCATCATTGGACTTCCAACAGGGTCACTCTGAACCCAGCGACACATCTATCCTCGACTCGATCCGCTCTGTCCTAAGAGAGGTTGATCTTGATACTGTCACGAAGAAGGAGGTTCGCGCCCTCGTAGAGCGAAAACTTCAAACGGAGCTTGTCGGCAAGCGCCGCATATTTATGGATCGCCAGATTGACTGTGAATTGGAGAAGATGTAATTTGGATGGTTTTCCAGAGATATGGGAGACGTGCCTTGTCATGTTCTTACTTTCTTCATAAAATATAATGTTTAATTTTAATTATCAACACACAAAGTAAGGGGTGGGTTGCCATTGTGTCATGTGGGACTTGGTGAACATCCAAGTGCAGTTCCACTTAGCCATTTCAGCACAGCAACAGTCAACCACAACAATAACGGTAGCTACTTTTTTACAGCCACACTATCCCGGTCTTTTCCACAGAGATGTGTAGGAAAAATTCCAAGTCGCCACTCTCGACGACCAACCTGCAGAACCGGTCCAAGAACGTAGCACCTCTACACTCTCTGTTAATGAGCAGAGCGGCTCGTGTATGCTTAGGCTGTTGTATCCGGGCACCACGCCGGCGGGCATTTGCCGCAACAGCCGCTATCGGAGTGCGGTGTGAGTGTTGACTCTGCTGAAATGAATGCTATGCAGAACGAGACTTGCCCCGAGCGCTCCCTGACATGAGAAAAGCAGCTGGAAATAGTGGTGACGTACTTGGCATTGTGCAAAAGATAACATCTGCAGCTACCATCAGGGTCTCTAGGCTAGCACTACCATCGAACGCTTGCAGTTTAATGTGCTCTGGCCATCGAGACTCCGGGTCGTTGGTAAGAGTCTCGACCGAGTCTTGGGCTCTCTAGCTAGAACGGTTCACAATGGTAACAGTCCGAATATCTTGGCTCCGGAGCAATCGAGAAAGCCGGATATACCACAAAGCCTGCTTACCAGCGCCGAATACGAGGATATTCTCTGTGATAAGTCGCAGTCTGTACAAGAGCATGGAGCCGAGGGCTGTCCGGAACGCCGTGAGTTCCGCCGCGTTCAAGATGCCCATCGCTTGTCCAGTGGCGTCACAGATGGTGAGCGCATTCTTCAGTGCGGGAGGCGGCTTCGTTCCGGGGGCAATGGTCGTTGGGTCTATCGACGGACTGATCCCGACAATCTTGCCTCCAATCAGATGTTGTGTTGTCGCTGGCATGAAGAGGCTGACTTGACCCCCTGGCCGAGTCATCACGCCGCAGTGAGGCTGGTACTGTTTCTCATCTTGGGTTGAGTACTGCAAGAGTGCTTGGTCGAGGGCATGGGTTAGATTGGTAACCTCATTTATGATAGACCCTGAAAAAGCCTTTTGATGTCGGAGTCTGAAAGCACAGTAAACATCATAGTGAAGAGCTGACCTTGCTTTACTTTTGTGCATGGGTTGGTGAAGCTTGGTTGTGATGAGAAGCAAGGTAAAGACGGATAGTAAGTCTGTGGGTGGTTATTACTTGCTTCTTGGTCAGGCGAGTCCTTAAGTACCCATTACTTCCACGCGTAGGATGGCTGTGGAGCTGGTACTGCGACTTCGGAGATGCCGAAGGTCAACTGTGGCCGTGGCACCAATGCAAGAAGTCAGCATCTTGCTAAACTTCGTCCTTTCTCCAGAGCTTGGTTTGGTATCGCAGTAATAACTTGTTATGAAGTGGCCATATATCCGACCAGGCCGAGAGTTGGAAACGCACGTTAAGGCTGACTACAGCATACGAGGTTCATTTTGAGCTCTGATTATCGTCAATATACCTGCCTAATGGGGGCCAAATCCCGAGTAGGTTCGTCGAGCCTCCGTTGGACCGGGCATTGATAACAACGACGCTACTTCCGGTAACCGCGGACAAGAGTCATGGGAATAAAAGGACAAAGCTCCACACCGTATTCATGATTCGAAAGAGGCCATAATTCGAGTCGAAGTTTCCACTCAGTTAAGTATCTGGGCGGTGTTGAGCTTCGATTGGTGTCAACCCTCGGCCCCACTCACCGACTTCTCCACAATAGATGTCGGTTGAGCCGACTCCAACCTGCCTCCCTCTAAAGTTGCCCCGCGGCCGGCCCGGTCTAATCCCCAGAACTCCAGGCTCGTCAATCCAATCTCGCCACAAAGGCATGGATTATACGGGGAGTCAGGGAATCCCCAGGAACGCAGGCAGTAACATCCTTCCCATGGCGATCCCTGCGCGTAAATTCGACCGACATACATCCAACCTCGAAAATAACCCCATCAGTCATGAGTGACAACGAAATAACTCAGCACAGGATAGCAGAGTCCGACTCTAAGAAGAACAAAGCGGCCGACGAATCCGAGTTCCAAGGCGTCGATTTTAGAACCGAACTATCCGATGATAGGAAAATCTAGGGATAAATGGCACAAGATAGACGAGGAATTGCGAAAGTTCCTCCCGCTAAGAAAGACAGAATCACACTTCATGACCTCATGCCAAATCTTCGACCCTAAGCCCCGCCTGGAGAAGATGGGGGGGTTCCCGGGCCTCGAAAGTAGGCGAGCACAAACTGAGGCACATGGGATGGTCGGTCCGGCCGTGAAGTTTCTTACACAAAAGGACTTGTCTGAGCGATTCAAACCACTCTCAACCTATTGAAGAGTGAGTTTACTTTTCGTCCGTGTTTAAGCAAGTCGCGTACTACCCGTATGGCGGAATCATTTCCGACACGGGGTGGGAGTTGTTACCTATCGCAGTGATGATTACCACATGATGCACTCAGTTTTTCATTGCGGCTCGTCGCGATATCATGTCAAGAATTTATCTAAAGTTTACCGTAGGAGGAACCCGGGATAGATATCTTCTGTAGGATCAATATAGAAGCTCATCTTCCCACACAACTTCGCGTCACCCCGCACGCGAGGAATGTAAGCAGGAAATCCCTTAACCAGACTGATGGCGTCCGACACGATATCGGCCTCAAACGAAGATACGATGATGGATCGGTGTTGAAGCTTCGCTTGCCCAGGTCCCAGCCTGCCTTGAGCGTAAAGAGCCACAAGACGAGCGCATGTTCCAGAGCCGCATGGTGATCGATCAATCTGTCCGTCAGCGAACACCGTGACGTTGCTTTGCCTGACAGTCAGTCCGTGGCCGTTGGCCTTCTCGTCTCCCTCCTCGTTGAAGAATATGACGCCGTAGCAGTCGTAGATGCCGTAGGGAGCTCGCTTTCCCAACGAAGCCTTAATCTCCCGTCCGAGCTTGATGAACTCGTCAACGTTTCCGGGTTCGACCTTGAGGCCGAGCTGGCCCGCATCTAGAGCAGCGTAGACAACTCCGCTAAATGCCAATTCTACGCTGACTTCCACTCCGCGCGAGGGTATGGAAGCGGGGAGTGACGACGCAATCTGGTAGCTCGCCACGTTGATAAAGTCGGCGTGGACAGGTTTGCCCTAGGCAATGGTCATGCTGGCGACGACGCGGCCAGACGGCACGTCGATCACCACATCTGCGGTTCCATTCTCAGGAACCTCGACGAGGCCATTCGCCACGGCCCAGTAGCCCAATGCGATTGTGCCGTGCCCACACGCTGTAGAAAACCCATCCTTATGCCAGAACAGAACGCCAAAGGCAGCTCCGACATCATCTGGAGGCGTGATGAAGCCCCCGTACATGTCGGCATGACCTCGAGGCTCGTGACATAGCGACTGTCGAAGCTGGTCCAAAGGATGTTCAGGCGTGGCGATGATGTCGAGACGGCGTTGGGCGACGGTGGAGGACTCGGGGAGGTAGCCGTCTGGTAGCTTTTCGACGATGCGGAATGGCTCACCTGCCGTGTGCCAATCGTCAGTGTCGATCCAGAAAGGGGAGAGCGACATGATTGGAGATGGTAAGACGGTGCTGAGAGCCATCGAAAATGAACCAAGGCCTGATGAATGAGATTCTACCCTGGATAAGACTCGCGGAAGAAAGCTCAGATAAGCGGCCGTTGGTTGTCTTTTCTAAGTTGATTACATCGTCAGCTCTTACGGCCCTAGCCCCAAGTTTTGGTATTCGATTACTCCAGCTTCCCCAATCTCAATAATTCCGCGACGATATCTCACCACCCTTTGCCTTCAACAATTTCCCCTCATCATCCCATTCCTAATCCGAAGTAGTTGCACATCGATATCATGAGGACGCTCTAAAAAGTCGGTATCGGCATGTGGGTTCCAACATTCATCATCATCATCAAAATCGTGCAAGTTTGAGAAGGGGCTGATTCTGGACTTCGGGTTGATGACCCCTTCACCCCGAACCCTAGTTCATGAACAAGCAACGACATGAACACCTTCTTTTGTCGCATAGTATCTTTGCGGAGAAGTCCGCGGGTAACATAGCCAGTGCGGAGAGCCTGGACTTCTAGGTTCGCCTTCTGCGCCATCAAGGGCAAGTTGCTTCTTCTATAAAGTCAAAATATCACAGTTTTCTTCACATTTTAAGCATTTTAAAATCTAATACTTTCACAGTTGCCTGAGATCAAGCTTTTCCATCTAGGAGGCTTAAATCTCGACAGTATAAATGCTAGCCAGCTCCAGGAGCCGGGCCCTGATTTTCTTTCCCTCTCTCCCTCTCTCACACACATACCTCTTCAAGATGACTACTCTCAGAACGATCATCGGTTAGACTGCCGGCTTCAGTGCTGCCGAAGCTGAATACTATCAGACAAACCCATTTATTACATTCCAGGATTTCTCTGATATATCGAAGGGATATGTCTCTTATCAGAGGTCTCTCTTTGCAAACCTATAGACTGTCTGTAATATAACTAATCCTGCTAAAATCCAGGCCCAATTGGTCTGGCTAATTAACTGAGACCAGGTCAATTTAGCCCTTCTTAGCTGCGAGGCCTTCCTTGCTATAACTAAGAAGAAAGGCAAGATTTTCACTTATAAATAAAGGCGCTAGCTTCTTCACCTTGCAGCAGCCTTCAACTAAGACATGGTTATAGATGAAGACTGGGCTGAAGCTGAGAAGATCAGCCAGAACCTGGCGTAGGTTACGGAGCTGTTAGGGCTGCTAAGGCAAGCCCAGAAGAAGAGACATAATAATGAGGTTTCTGCTACGAGGTAAGTCATTCTCAAGGTTTAAGTGCCTTCTATAAAAGGAGAGTCTTTTTACTAATAAAATCCATTTATAAAAGGGAAAGTTAGGTGGGGAAGGAAAAGTTAATCTGCTTGGGCACATTTTTGGGGGGTTGGACCATAGTCAATTTGGATTATGAATACACTTTTCTTTGGCAACACAATGGGAGAGTCTGGACATAAGTTATCCGGTGACTACAAGGTAAGGTGCAAGAGGCAATGGCTGGGATTCTGAAGGGGTGTGATGGCTTTGAGCTAGCGTGTCGATGTTATTAGAGTAGAGCCTAGATCGAGGGCTTCTCTATATAAACTAGACTTGTTGTTGGCTTACCTCTCCATCGGCATCCAACTCATCCTCTCTTCCGGCACACTCTCATCTTTGATTCAGACCATCATCGACGTCCACAGCTCACAGCAGTCAGTCACTATGACGGCCGACATAGAGAAAACCCCCTCCATTTTCGACCGCGCCGAGTCAACCCACAATGGAGCGATGGACCATCTCGAGTCCCAGCGCGACCCAAATGAAGGCCTCAAACAAAAACTCAACACCCGCCATCTCACCTTCATATCTCTCGGCTCCGTCATCGGCCGATAAAGGCAAGAACACGTCTGCAGAAGGCCCAAGATGAGGTTGGTCCCATGTACCCTAGTCATAAGCGATTAGCTTCTTGAGTTGGCAGGTCAAGACAAGCCAGCCTACAAAATTTGCCGTGAGGATCACGAGCAAAGACTTCTCCATTGTCAACCAAGGGGTTGCGATTAAACTCAGGCGAATCTAGTTCATCCTGGTGCTCATCAACGGGAGCCTGGGAGGGTATTGCCTCGACTTGTCAGGTCGTCAGTGACATTGGACCACAGCGTCAGAAAGTCTACGCGGGACGAGGGCAAGCGCACCAGAGTCAAACTGTCCCGGGGTGTGAAGCGACCTTTCCCTTGGGCTTAAAATATCCGTATCCAACCTGGTAAAACGATCGGACCGTATCGTCGGCTGCGGCGTCATCGCTACTGGCTGTCGAGAACGAAGGGTCCGCGGAGTCTGTTGCCCGACTGCACGGCCACCACCACCTTGCACACGAGCTTCTAACGACTGGAGATAGCTACAGTCATTGTTAGTCTTAACGTATAGCATAAATCAAGGGAAGTACGTCCCTCAACGAAACAGTCGCCCGCGCATCATCAGGCTTAAAGTAGCATTCCTGTCGTTTCCTCTGGCATCGCATGCAAGGAATCGTGCCAGAGCATCGAACCTTCATGTCACGGCATCGCGCGCATCTACACAAGCGTCGTCATCAGCTTCACTCGCCATAGTTTATAGATGTAGAGATAGCGTACGCGCGGAGACATTTCTGGTGGTTTGTCCGATCTGAGGCGCTGAAGTCTTGTGACATAATGATGGGCGACGATGTAGGGCTCAGGCTAAGCTGATAAAGCTCAGATTGTGAAGGCGACTCTACCTGCATGCGACTCCGCTAGCAAGTTCAGATAAATAAGCCAATCTCAATTAGTCAAGTTTCATCCTTCCTACCCTACAGTCAATAACCCCAACGGCGGACCAGACGGTTTCTCTCATGCATGTCTTGATTTTGGCTTGTTTTTCATGAGTCCCAGAATAATGTGGCAATTTAATAACGTCAGTAGCGCCGTCCACTATGAAACCTTGATCGGCGGTGTCCATGATCTGAAGGAACACCTAAGCTTGATATTACTACGCATTTTACAATTTGGATATGTAGTTAAAGGTTAACGTACATGATAAGCGAGTCAGAAATACAAGCGAGTCGGAAAAAATCCCACACTATTAAAATAAAAACTTCAATAAAAACTTCAATAAAAACACAACAACAACTTAAATCAATTAAAACTAATCGCTATCCTCTTCTTCAGAAGTCTTAATTATAACTTGATAGGTACTTACATTATGACCGGCCTTTCTACAATTTCTACAGCGCCTTTCCCTCAGCATCGCCAACCTCCCTCGATCACCACTTCTCGACAGTTCAGCTACTACCTGCGCATTAATATCTCTCTAATCCATTTCATCCCTCCCCTCATCTAGAGTCATCTTCCCTCCTTTACGTAGGCGGGTTCTTTTCGCTCTGCGCCGCTTACTATGAGTCTCATTTGCCTGTCGAAGGATCTGGACTTCAGACTTCAATAAGGCGTTCTAATGCATTATCGCCTTCATTCCCTTTGAAAGTGACTTAAGCGCCTTAAGAATTAATGCTAGAGAGCTGCTCTAATGTCTTCTCATTCGTCTTTCGAGGTATTCAGACTGAGAGCTGGCTTTAAGCACAGTCTTTGGGGTCTTTGAGAACCAAGGGTCGGAGAGGCTGATCTCCTCCTCAACCGGTGTTGGAGTCCGTAGCTGCACATCAAGCTTCGATATGACATTTTCTGGGTTCAAGGGAACAAGTCCGGCCCCTCGAAAACCTCCCTCAATATTACTCCTTATCATGGCGGCTTCGTGGGTAGTGTAGAAGGCTAAGAAGAACTCGGTCTTCGAAACGTGAGTGTGACGGGAGCGTCTGGAGTGCTGGACCCAGGGTGGGGTCGATACGTAACTAGGACGCACGGGGCAGGCCACAGGGACTATCAACGCGTCTACGCGTCTACGCGCCTGCCCGCTTTCTCTTTCCTCTTCATCGTAGTATTCTCGCAATACAGTGGCATTACCTCTTGAGTTGATCTCATCTGGCCCGTGACAAAAAAGTAGAAAAGAGTTAGTATTAGTTATCATTATGGGATGTAGAGTAGCTATTCAATATTTTCCGAGAAGAAAGAGTCAATCCTGTAGCTGATACCGACAGCTCGGGCTATGATTTAGTGGTAGTGATGGTAGTAATGCCTAATGGCTCTATTGTATGATCCTCAAGTTGGAGTGGTGAAGATTCTCAGGGATCCTTGCTTTTCGTAACTTCGTAATATAACCTAGTTTCCCGAGGCTTGCATTGGGGGACAATAATCCTAGTCAGGGGCATCAACGCACTCACATATCACAGTAGATGATTAAAATAAGAAGTAAGTTTCCCCTGGTTTAAACAAAGAGTCTTGCTATTTGCACGACATCACATTGCTAATCGCACGATATCAGGGGCCCATTTCCCGGACTAACTGATATTCCGGTCGGCGCCGACCCCGACCACCCCCTAAGCTCCATATCCACAACCCAATTTCCTCCTTTCAATAACACCAACTTACACCTCTTTCCACTACACCATGAGCAACAACGGACCGCTGCCACCACTTCCAATTGACCAGATGCATTTCCAAACTATTCTGAATCATCAGATTCATTTTTTTCTACTGAAAATGACCCCCTCCTGCAGTTTTTCGACCCAGAAGATGACGAAATCCCTCCCCCGCCAGAATCCCCCGATTTAAGTCATTTGATGACCTCTTCAAATACCTTCAAGACTTCCACCTCGCCAATGGCGCTGCCCTCGTCACTAGCAACAGCTCGAAGCCTCGGGTAGTCAATGGAGTGAAAATTCGCACGAATTTTACCCTCATTTGCGACCACGGTGGGCTCCGGCCGTCCTCATCAACAGGTATTCGGAACTCACGGACGAAGAAAACCGGCTGCCTGTTCAAGATCTCTGCCAAAACAGCCCTGAAGATGAACGGGCTTTGGAGCTACGATGTCGTTCACCCGTATCACAACCACGGCCCTTCCTTACATCCCTCTGTGCACACAGCTCACCGCAAGCGGACTCCTGCACAGCTTGCCCTCACAGAGACCTTATTCAAGCACAAGTCTCTGCAAGCACGCGAGATGCTAGCGATCGTCAAAGACTCTACAGCTGAGCCGACCTTTTTCATCCAAAAAAACATCTACAACGACCGGCAGAGACTACGAATTCAGGGCCTAGATGGCCTCACAGCTACTCAGGCGTGGATTGGCCACCTACAGGCTGAGGGCTTGAACCACACCGTGAAATATAACACTGACGGCAAGGTGGGTGCAGTCTTCTGGACCTATCCTTGGTGTGAGCTAATGTGGAAGAGATTTCCTGAAGTTCTTGGCATTGACAACACATACAGGACTAACCGCTTTAAAATGTACCTATTCCAGGTCACTGGCGTCACAGACCAGAAGTCTGTAGCAAGCTTCGGCTTTGGGTTAATCAATAACGAGAAAGAGGAGGGATTTCTGTGGCTTTGTACGCAACTTGAAGCTATTCGCACGAAGTTGAATATCGCCGCGCCTGCTGTCATGATCACAGACAAAGAAACCGCCCTTCGCAACGCTATTTGCGTCGTGTTTCCGTACACACAGCTCCAGCTGTGTGTTTATCACATCAACGCCAACGTGAAGGCGCGGATCGTCTCTAAATGGAAGGATCCAGAAGCTCATGATGATGACAGCAACTATGACTCCTCCTCTGATGATGATGATGCTGATGAATTCGTCTCTGACGATGCCAAATACCGTAACTGCTTGATTACACAGGATGAGGCTAACAGATTTAAACCATCGTCACAGCCGCCGGCAGCCAAGTTGACGCCAGATTCGATGTTTGAAGCCTGGAAAGCTGTTATATACAGCCGCCACGAGGTCGATTTCCTTCGAGCTTGGGCTACGATGGTCAAGGCATACAGTCCACACCAAAGTCACATCCTCGCGTACATCTCCAAGGAATATATGCCGTGGCGGCTGCAGTGGGCAGGTTGCTACATCCGTAACTATCGCAACTTCGGCCAGCGAGTGAACAGCCCTGTAGAACCGCTCACAAGGACGTGAAGTCATACCTCGTGACTGGAACAGGTGACCTTTTACATCTACATCACGCCCTTCTGCAGGTGATTTCACGCAAAAAGGAAGCGTACGAGATCAGGGCTGCAGATATGAGCATGCGGCAACGGCGGGAATACGTTGGTCGGGAGTGGCTTGGGCTATTACCCTTACAAATCTCCTTCCCGGCTGTCAACCTAGTAGTTCAGCAACACCGCTACGTTGAGGCCGCGATGCTAGCTGACTGTGAGAACCCAAAGCTCCGCCCTTGTGAGGGCACATTCACCCAGCAATACGGCCTCCCTTGCAGTCACGCGATTTTGCAGCATCTTCGCACCGGACCACGGCTTCATAAAGAGCTTGTGCACCCGCGATGGTGGCTTCAGAAGCCTCTGGTGATAAATCCCTCGTTGATAGTACGTTTCTAAGCTAATCTTCATCTTCTAGGACCTCCTCGAGCCGCTGTTACGAATCCAGGACCCCAACATCGTCGAGAACCTCCGAGGCCGCCCGCGCAAGCCCAAAAATGCGAAGCTGATGATACCTTCAACTCTCAAGGCGAACTTGAACATAACGGCAGTGCTAGGAGCCACGGATATACAAAGGAATCGCGGCCGGCTCGCGATAAAATCAAGTTTAAAGCGCTATATATCACAGGACGAGCTTGCGTTGGAGAGACCGGCACCCAGTCCCTCTCAGGCTACTCAGGCGTCTACAAGCCAATCAACAGCAGATACAATTATAGTGAAGCTCTTAACTGAAGGCAGACGTAGCCGTAGAGGGAGGAGGAAAGCTGGGCTCGAGGCTACACCCACAGCGTCTGCGCCGATGTAAGCGGAATAAACCGCCGGCCCGTGAAAAAAGTGTTATTTTCAACGAAAATGCTGTTTTTGGGCTATTTGAGTGCTAGCGATGTGTTCAATTGAGCAGGTAATTTGAGCTTTTCAATGTGTTTTGCTTGTGGGACAATTTTGGTGTGATTTTGTATGTGGAAGAGTCGAAAAGGTGAATCGGATTAAAGCACGGTCGAAATCCGTATGTCACGTGATATATGTCGTGCGATTAGCAATGTGATGTCGTGCAAATAGCAAGACTCTTTTGCAATTGTACAGGCGGCGTTGTTATATCTGTCTAGACGGCATTATAGTAGAAAGAGTAGGTGAGGAGGAACCTCTTTTGAGCCACTGAATAAATAGCAGGTCTCGGAAGAAATCTATTTACTCTGCTATAGTAAATTCTACAGCATTTGAAGCTGGCACTATGAGCTTTGGCCTTCCACCATTATCCTGAGGCTCGGTAACTTGCCCTTTGATGAAGCAGGGCAGCTTGACCACAGTTTCTACATGATCTGAGCTATCTCCCCAGTCCCACCAGTCTAACTTGACGCCCTTGAATATATAGCGAAACACATCCCCAACACTCGTATCATCAGGCAGACCTCCCTGTGCTTGTAGCCGATGTGATGTCGTCCACGTCTCTCCTGCTTGAAGGTCTTCGAAGTTCTCATCCTGGCTCACGTTAATGCTAACATCGGGATCGTCGACAATCATGAAGCCAGTGGTGTCGTCCTCGATCTTCTCCCATGTGTTCTCTCGACGGCGATATAACCTGTACCCTTCACGGGGACCGTACCACCACTGGAAAGGGTAACTGTGAAATGTGATCGCCGGGCTGCCAGTTGGAGCCTCATATAGCACGCTAATCTTCACATCTACTTCACCACCTTGGGGAACAATCTTTTCGCAATCGAGACTGACACTCAGCGTCGGTGCCTCAGGACTATGGCGGAGTTAGCAAATCTTCTCTATCACTCAATATAGAAAATACTTCCATTCTTTCCGAAGCAGCAATCGGGGAAGGACTCCCTTGCGCCTCCGCGTCCAGACCAAACTTGTTGAACTCAAGAGTGACTCGCGCAGCAGGGAGGCATATCTTCGGCACCTTCTCATCCAACCTCTGACCCGAGTGTTGCTCCTTCGAGCCCCAATCCCAAATGGCGATCTCACCGCCGGGCCACACCAGCTCGTATTTCTCGCCACTCACTAACTCCCTCCGATACCTCTTTGGCAGCGTCGCCATGAATCGTACGCTCCCTCCAGGCGTTAATTCCCGCAACGACCCGTTCCATCCGCCCACGATCAAGGGTGCCTGAGGGGCCGCAGCGGGATCGCCTTCTATGTCGATCTTACGCAAGCCATTATTATTTGGCGTGTGGTGAAAGAGCATGAATGCCGCGGCGGCGTCGTACTGGCTCCAGCTCAGAATGCATGGTTTTCCTTCATTAGAGTCGTTTGAACGGCGCAAGGTCACCAGCACATTACAGTCTGAGTTTTCCGTCAATATCTGGCCGAGAGCCAGCTCGAGGCTCACATGGGGTGTGTTTGGTCTAATCAAAAGTCAAAATCAACTCTTTTTCCGTTGTTTTCCCTTTCATTTGTCATTGCTTTGTGGTCTGGTCTGGTCTCATATGGTCACTTACGGCACGTCCGACTCGGTAAATAGGAGGAAGGATTCGATTTCAGGATCCATCACGAAATGGAAGTTTAAAAAAAAATGGATATTGTCGTAAAAATAACACGGAGGATGGCAAGGATATTATTAGAGGGGGAGGGGGGAAGGCGGGGTGAGAGAAGTACGTGAAGTACTCCGTACCGCCGGTCCTACTTATTATCCCCTCGTCCGTTGAGACATTGCTAGCGCTGGCAAGGGGGTCTTGCTTAGACAGCATACTCGAGTTCCCACTTTTTTAAGCTCCACCACCAACATGAATTCTTCCACAAAAACAGTCAACGAAGCCGATATAGAGTCAGCGCTAGCTGAAATGAGAGCTATGGCCCGTCCAAACGCGTCTGCAATAGCACTGAAGTGGGGTCTTGACCGTATAACCCTTGGGAAACGATTTAGGGGAGTAATGGGGGCCTGGAAAGTGGGTTATCTCATCTCGGCTTTAGGTCCACTTCAAGTTTTAGAGTTTGTACGCAGCACAGCCAATGCTAAGAGACGGCTCATCCCAAGGCTAAGAATCTGCACAAAAAAGGCGCGGGTGTGGCACAATGAGGCATTTTTCTCTTTTTTCATCTCCTTTCACTCAGGGGGGTTCAGGTTCTAGGTTCTGACATTCGGGCAATTGCATGCATGGTTGGCGTTTATCAAGCAATTGGTGGCAAACGGTTACCATATACTTCTGAGTTAAGTAAATGCCAAGTATTCTCCTAACTAAGGACGGCATACCCCGAGGGTTGCCAAGGGGACATGGAGGGTTCTCCAATAACTTTGTTTAGAATTCTTCTTGAATGATCAAAATTATATCCCATACAAAATTTTTGCTTAACTTCCTTGATGGATCCGGTACGGCCAACTCGATCAGGATAATAGGGACTAATCCAGTGGAGCCACAAAAATGATGATTGTATTGATCAAGGATGCCTCCGGCCCCCTCTTTTCTCGAGAGGGGTTTTATCCCTTCGATTGCCAGGAGGCTCCAGTTCGGTCACTACAGGGATGTCTAGCCAATCAAATAAGAGAGCATGAAAGGTACATCATTCTCTACCTAAATTAGCCTGTGATAGAAGTCCCAACAATAGTCCGAGTTACAAATCGTGACATCACACTGCTCACATCCCCCCCTAGATTGACGCCTCCTTGTATTGCTGCTGACCGCCCCCAAAGGTTTCCTTGAGGTTTTTGACCAAGGCTTACCCAGCTGTTGGCCCTTACAAGCAACGCAGCTAGATTTTTTCCCTCTTCGGACGTATTTATGCTGTGCCACGGGCGTAAATTCGTCCCCAGTCCGAAATGACTGCCTTGACTGACTTTCCTTATCTCCTTGAGTGCGCGAAGGCACATTGGATGTATCGGACATGGATCTGATCCAATTAAAACCGCGAAAAAAAATAGTGACATTAGCTAACAGGCATTTCTTGCCTATGATAGAAGTACCAACATTTAGGCTTTTTACAAATAGCTACATTACAAGCCAGACAACCCCACATTGTTGATGTACCTATCTTCTTAGGGGCCCCTTTGTCGGGCCTGGCTGTTGATGCTATTCTACGTTGGGCTGGGCCTCCCGGTGGTTGCCTGTCAACATTGGCCATCGTCACCTCTGCCCATTTTCTTTATCACTGTCGAGCCCTACTGACTAACCGTGCCGCCATGCCTCAGCAACGCCTACCTTTTGCCCAATGGTCGCAACGAAGAGAGTCGTCAATTTCAGTCGACCTTTCAGAGTTTTCCAGCCAGCAGTTGTATGACCTAGACCAGAGCCAAACGTTTAAATGCCAGACATCTCGACCTCGCACAGCCTCCACATCCTCCTCCACCAAGCCCAGAACATCATGGGTCTTCTCTCATATGCCAGAAGAGGAGATAGAGACAAGATACTACAATCCGCGGACTGGAAAAGAAGAGTGGCGCTGCAAACATTGTGACAGAACATATGCCTCTTCTGGGGGTACTGCGGCTCCCGCAAAACATCTTATGGACCCTCCTCCTGATGGCCACGGTCTGCCAAAAGGAGCCCCGCGAACAGCTAAAGTGACAACGATACGAACGATTCTCGAACAAGCTCGTGCTGCGGCGGAAGAAAATCCCCGCAAACGCCGTCGGCTCAACGATCAATCCGGAGATTCGATCGACCCTAACCAGCTCGAAGTGTTGTACGTGAGGTTTATTACGGCCTGCTCTCTCCCATTTCGGCTCGTGGAATGCCCAGAGTTCCGAGCACTATTGGCCTACATCAATATCGATATCGATACTTGGCTTCCAGATTCACACGAGACCATCAGGAAATGGATTATGCGGCAGTATGAAGACCAGAAGGAGAAGGTCAAGCAGCGTATACAGTCGGCGAAGTCAAGAATTCACATCAGCTGCGACCTTTGGACTTCTCCTAACTCTTTGGCCATCTTGGGCGTAGTCGGTCACTATGTCACAGAAGACGGTCAGCTGGAACACCATATTTTGGCGTTGAAAGACATTGACAGTGAACACGACGGTTCTCACCTCGCTGCGGCCATTTTGGAAGTGGTTGACGAATGGGGCTTTGCTTCGAAGCTCGGATATTTCGTGATGGACAATGCTGGTAATAACGATACAATGATAAGATCCCTTTCGCTTGGTCAGTACAACTCACCGTTGATACTGACTGACCCTAACATCCCATAGGCCTCCTACGCCGATATGACATCCAATACGATCCCAAAGTTCACCGACTCCGCTGCCAAGGTCATATCATCAACCTCGCCGCCAAAGCTTTCCTCTTCGTCACGGACAATGAGAAGCTCGAACGCGACGATCCTGGTCTGCATAATGTGACACTAAAGCATATTGAAGCGTGGCGGAAGAAGGGTCCTCTTGGCAAGCTTCACAACTTCGTCGTTTACATCCAACGGAGTGTTCAGCGCAACCAAAAGTTTCTTGCTATCATGTTGCAGCCATTGTGCTCCACCCTTCGCATAAATGGCACTACATCCAGGAGAACTGGAAAATGGAGTGGGTTGAGCCTTCAAAGAAATTGATTGAGACGCTGTGGAACGAATATAAACCTGTGGAATCACCCCTTCCCCTCTGCGAAGTCCCATTGACGACCACGAACGAGTTCTTGAATTGGAGAAACAAGCACCTGCAACCGTCACTCGTGACGGATGAATACGAACGATATTGCAATTCTGAACGGGTTTATGGCTTTACAAGCGCCCTTGCATGGTGGCTAGAGGAGACGCAGCAGAAAAACTACCCGAGCCTGAGCAAGATGGCCGTGGATATACTGTCGATTCCTGCAATGTCTGCGGAGCCCGAGCGACTCTTCTCTGGGGCAAATATAACGATTACAGACCGTCGAAATCGGCTTGGGAGTGATGTAATTGAAGCATTGGAGTGCCTGAAGTCATGGTTTGGGATACGAGATTTTCAGGGTGACGAGATTTGTGCAGAAGCGGTTTAGTGATATGGTCACGTGGAATATATTGGATGTATTGTCACACTGCCAATATATTGGTTTCTTGGCAATAAATACAATATGAGTCACGTTCATATTGGGTAATACAATATGCACCCCTTGACAATACAATAATATTGCGAGGGGGTCCATATTGCCAATATCGTATTGTTTATATTATTAGCAACACTGCTCGCAGCTGGAACGCCCCAGTGAAGGGGAGCAGAAGATTGATCCAACCCAGCATCCGCAAACCCGCGGCGAAGATTACCGTACGATCCAGTAAGTTCTCATGCGAAGCGACGGACGCTAACTTGCCTGTCCGAGCAGAAGAAGAAGCAGACGAAAAAGGCCCCTCCCCGTGGTTCGGTGCGTCACTTCCCGTGCCGGCCCTGCGTCACCCGCGCCACAAGGGCTCCCGACCATGAATGTGCCTCTCAAGACAGTATGCTTGGTTTCCCAAGGCCGTACACCTCCTACGCTGACATGCACGGAGTAGATACAGGTGCTGCGTGCTGGGACTGCGCAAAGACCGGCCACACATGCAGGCCGGTAAGACATCTCTGCTCTGTCTGATGAAGCAAAAAAGGTCGCAGGTGATATTAAAAGGTCTAAGTTGCATGTGTCTGAGAGGAGCACAGCTCCTTACATAGTATCCACATCCCAGCCACCAGCAGATCGGACCATCTTAGTCATACGGTCTCAACACTCCCACTCGAGCTGCTGTTGGACTTGATGTGCACGCCTGTCGAGTCTCGTTAAAACCCCAAAAACACCTTCGTGGGTGAAAAACTGCAGGGAAAGAGCCATCTCGACCCAAGCATTCGGAAATTCTTTGACAGCCTCATGCAATCTTGGGACAGTAGGTCTTCTTCTACACGCAGAAGATCTCCCTCTGAAGCCCATCTTTGCACGGTCTTGCAATCTTAGGGCCGCAGGTCTTCCATCCGCAGAAGATCTCCCACCTAGGTCCACCTTTGCACCATTCTTCTCAGTCCGATGCAATCTTGAACCCATGGGTCTTCCATCCATAGAAGATCTCCTACGAAGGCCCATCTTTGCGCATTCTCTTCAATCCAGCGCAATCTTGGGGCCGCAGGTCTTCTTCTGTCCGCAGAAGATCTCCCTCCAAGTTCATCTATGCACCCTCTTCCCAGTCCAGTGCAATCTTAAACTCATAGGTCTTCTTCTATCCATAGAGGATCTCCCACTTAAGCTCATCTTCGCACCTTCTTCCTAGTCCAGCGCAATCTTAAACCCACAGGTCTTCTTTCTATCCACAGAAGATCTCCCACCTATGCCCATCTCTGCAGGTCTTGTAATCTTGGGTCCATGGGTCTCCTGTCCATAGTAGGTCTCCCACTTCAGTCCATCTTTGCACATTCTTCACGCTCAGTGCAATCTTAAGGTCATGGATCTTCATCTATTCGTAGAAGATCTCCCGCTCCAACTAATCTTTGCACCTTCCTCACGCTTCAGTGCAATCTTGGATCTGTGGGTCTCCTGTCTGTCCATAGTAGGTCTCCCTTGGATGTCCATCTTTTCACGTTCTCACAATCGTCGTTCTTTGAGGCCCAGTGCTTCCCAAAATAGTAAAAAACGATCCTTCGGCAAGGCCTTCGTCAGCCCGTCAGCGACCTGCTTGCCTATTAGAATGTACTGGAAGTCAACGGTTCCATCATTAACCTTCTCTCTGCAGTAATGATGCTAAATATCAATATGCTTGGTTCTTGCATGGAACTGGGGATTCTTCGACATTGCGATCGCTTCTTGGTTGTCTCCGAAGATCACAGTTGTCTTCAGTTCTGGGACCTCCCTGTACTCTTTTAACAGCTCCTGGAGAAGGCTTCGCAACCAGACTGCTTCCTTTGCTGCTCCCGTTTGCCCCATGTATTCTGCTTTACATGAGGACAGGGCAACAGTCCTTTGCCTCTTCGAGCTCCAGCTAATAGCGCCCATGCCAAGGTTGAACACGTATCCAGACGTTGACTTTCGAGTATCCAGATCCCCCGCCCAATCCGAGTCAGTGTAGCCGAGAAGGGGTTGCAGATTTCCTTGGTACACCAGTTCCAGATTTTGCGATCCTTTGAGATATCGAAAAACACGCTTGACAGCGGTCTGATGTTCGTTGGTTGGGTTTCCCAGGTGCCGGCTGCATAGAGAGAGAGCAAAGGCAATGTCTGGTCTCGTCCCAAGCATGAGGTACATCAGGGATCCAATCGCCTTTACATACCACTGCTTGAGTTCATCGGTTGCCTTGTAGTTAGGATCTGGTTCTCCGAACTTGCTTGTGGCAACTGGTGTGGCATTAGGGGCGCATTGGTCCATTCCTCGAAGTATTTTCTCCACAGCTTGACAACTTCCACGTGCCCATTCCATGATGCTGCAAAGAGTGGCGTCCATCCGTCCTTGGTCGCAACTGTAACATCGGCCCCCTTCTCAAGGAGCAGCTCGACCACTTCCCCATGTCCATTCCATGATGCTGCATAGAGTGGCGTCCATCCGTCCTCAGTCGCAACTGTAACATCGGCCCCCTTCGCAAGGAGCAGCTTGACCACTTCAATATGTCCATTGCCAGAGGCTGCGTTCAATGGTGTAGAGCCGTTGTTGCTTGGGACCGTGACATCGGCCCCCTTCTCGAGGAGCAGCTTGACCACTTCCACGTGTCCATTCAATGCCGCTGTAAAGAGTGGCGTCCATCCATCCTTGGCCACAACAGTGATGTCAGCCCCCTTCTCGAGAAGCAGCTTGACCACTTCGACGTGTCCATTCAATGATGCTCCATGGACTGGTACCACTCCGTCTTTAGTCGTAGCAGTAATATCGGCCCCCTTCTCGAGAAGCAGCTTGACCACTTCGACGTGCCCATTTGATGATGCTCCATGGAGCGGTGTTCGCTCGTTGTTACTTAGGACCATGATGTCAGCCCCCTTCTCAAGAAGCAGCTTGACTACATCGATGTGTCCATTGAATGATGCATCATAGAGCGGCGTCCATCCGGCTTTAGTCGCAGCAGTGATATCGGCCCCCTTCTCGAGAAGCAGCTTGACCACTTCGACGTGTCCATTCAGTGATGCTCCATGGACTGGTACCACTCCGTCTTTAGTCACAGCAGTGATATCGGCCCCCTTCTCAAGAAGCAGCTTGACTACATCGACGTGTCCATTGAATGATGCATCATAGAGCGGCGTCCATCCGTTTTTAGTCACAGCAGTGATATCGGCCCCCTTCTCAAGAAGCAGCTTGACCACTTCAACGTGTCCATTCAGTGATGCTCCATGGACCGGTACCACTCCGTCCTTAGTCGCAGCAGTAATATCGGCCCCCTTCTCAAGAAGTAGCTTGACCACATCGACGTGTCCATTGAATGATGCATTATAGAGCGGCGTCCATCCGTCTTTAGTCGCAGCAGTAATATCGGCCCCCTTCTCGAGGAGCAGCTTGACCACTTCGACGTGTCCATTCAATGCTGCTGTAAAGAGTGGCGCGTATCTATCCTTGGTCATAACAGTGATGTCAGCCCCCTTCTTGAGGAGCAGCTTGACCACTTCGACGTGTCCATTCGATGATGCTCCATGGAGCGGTGTTCGCTCGTTATTACTTAGGACCATGATGTTAGCCCCCTTCTCGAGAAGCAGCTTGACTACTTCGACGTGTCCATTCAATGATGCATCATGGAGCGGCGTCCATCCGTCTTTGGTCGCAGCAGTGATATCGGCCCCCTTCTCGAGAAGCAGCTTGACCACTTCGACGTGTCCATTCAATGATGCATCATAGAGCGGCGTTCGCCCGTCTTTGGTCGCAGCAGTAATGTCAGTCCTCTTCTCAAAAAGCAGCTTAACCACTTCGACGTATCCATTGAATGATGCATTATAGAGCGGCGTCCATCCGTCTTTGGTCGCAGCAGTGATATCGGCCCCCCTCTCGAGAAGCAGCTTGACCACATCGACGTGTCCATTCAATGATGCATCATGGAGCGGCGTCCATCCGTCTTTGGTCGCAGCAGTGACATCGGCCCCCTTCTTAAGAAGCAGCTTGACCACTTCGACGTGTCCATTCGATGATGCTCCATGGAGCGGTACCACTCCGTCCTTAGTCGCAGTAGTGATATCGGCCCCCCTCTCGAGAAGCAGCTTGACCACTTCGACGTGTCCATTCAATGATGCTCCATGGAGCGGTACCACTCCGTCCTTAGCCGCAGCAGTAATATCGGCCCCCTTCTCAAGAAGTAGCTTGACCACTTCGACGTGTCCATTCAATGATGCATCATAGAGCGGCGTCCATCCGTCTTTAGTCACAGCAGTAATATCGGCCCCCTTCTCGAGAAGCAGCTTGACCACTTCGACGTGTCCATTCAATGATGCATCATAGAGCGGCGTTCGCCTGTATTTGGTCGCAGCAGTGATATCGGTCCCCTTCTCGAGGGAGGCAAGGGCATCAGTACCCGCGGAGTTTGGTCCATGTCCCGGCCGTGTAGCCTTCGCACCGTCAGGAGGAACCAAGCTGTGTAATTGCTGCACCACCCTCCCGAGCAGGTTGACCTGCTCTGTGCGTTCTCCCTTACCGCCTAACGCCCAAGCAAGATTTCGCCTCTTGGATTCGGATGGTGCGGTGCGGGAAGGTTGGGCCTGGCTGGCGCGAGCAAGCCCGGTACCGGCCAGGAGCGGGCGCCGAGAAGCGCCGTTTGCGTTGCAAATATTGTCGATGATTAGCAAAAGGTCCCGTACTGCCGAAGATATGTCCGGGTCATCGAGAGCCTGGTGGTGGTCGGCTAACGGCTTCCCTCGGTCGAACCCGACATGCCGGCCCCATTGCTCGAGGCGGAGCTTTTCAGCTTTGAACTGGGTGTCTAGCACCTGAGAATCAGCCCCGAAAGACCCGTAAGACTGCACCCTCTCAACGGCTTCCAAGCAGGAACTGAAGAGGCCGGCAAGCCCAGCGATCCCAACGGCCAGTCCAACAGGCTCCATGGCTGCGTGATTTGGTTGCCGTGAATGAATCCGAGGTGGGGTGCCTCTTGTTATAGGCGGCTTGGTGAGGCAGCCAGGTTTCTTTGCACAGCCACATAGGGCAGCCTGCATCATGCGCAGCTTGTCGCCCGCAGCATGCAAGTGCAGCTAACCCGTAAGGAAAGTTTCATGAGACTAGGCACATCACAAGAGATTCCTGGTATAGCATTAACCTTAAGATGTAGCACCTCTATTTCTCTGATCAATGGAGTACGTAGAAGTGATCAACGGATCCCTGACTGCAGGTAACGCGACTTGCATGCAGAGGTACCATAGGTGTTGCCCTCGGTATGAGCGCCTGGTGCATCGTGCATACGCGTGCTGGGCAGGGGCCACAGACATCCGAGAGGATGTTTAGGTCAAGCCCATCCGTCGAGCCTGATCTTCTTCTACTGATACGCAATCCTTCTCTGGTTGGGCTGAACGGCCAGGCCCAGCGACCCGCCCCTCGCCCCCTAATCCGGGACAGGTCTTGACGATCGTCCTAACGTGTGTCACACACTCCAGCCGCCCACGGAGTAGTCAGCGACCCAACGCGTCCACGACGCGCTATGCCCCACAGCAGCGCTATGAGACCGCCGACCGCAGACATCGACGGGGGCAAGCGCCTCTTGAGATCATATTCTTGTGCTCATTCTCACTCTAAGCCGTTGCCTCTCTCCCAAAATGGCGATGTACTGTGTCGGGCCAATCATTACGAAATGCACGAAAGCGCTTCTGCCTCTTCGGCGGAAGTCTAAGCCGCAACCCAGCCACGCTACAGCCTCATTAGGCACTTACGCTAGTTAGTGCCTGTTGACAGATCCCCTCATCCACACGGTGATCTTAGGCTGCTGAACCACAAACAAGATTCCGTCGAAAACCACTTCCCTGATCATCAGAAAACCATCGCTTGCCATGGCCGAGGCCGTGGGACTCGCTACAAGCGTCATCGCAATCATCGACCTGTCCGCCAAAGTCGCCGTCCTCTGCCTCCAGTACTCCACCGCTGTCGGGAATGCTAGGGCCGACATCACACACCTCCGAAGCCGGTTGGACGACCTAGGCACAACCCTCCAGGGTGTTCAGCATCTGCTTGATAACCGGAATAATCAAGCGCTCGCGACGTCGCGAAAACTGGTCGACTCTATCGATGGCTGCACATCTGAGCTGGTCCAGTTGCAAAGCAGGCTGGATCCGGGTAAGGCCCGTAAGGCAATGCGCCGTTTTGGACTTCGTGCCCTCAAGTGGCCGTTCGATAGCAAGGAGGTCAGCGATATCGTCTCTAACCTAGAACGCTATGAACGGACCATCACTCTAGGTCTGCAAATCGACCAAACGTAAGTTAGCAAACTGTCTGGATGTTTTGAGTACGATGGACCAGGCTGACGGCATCGTCCTTGCAGTACGCTTCTCCTCGACATCAGGCAGAGGATCGAAGGCGTCTCGCTCCAACCCGAAGAGGATGTATCGATAGCTCGCAAGCCCTGCTTCAGCCTACCGTTCGAACGCGATCCTGACTTCGTCGACCGACCCGACATTATGGCATGGATAAAGGAGCAATATACAGGCCCCGTCGGTCGCATGGCCCTCGTAGGCATGGGCGGATTCGGGTACGAGCCGGAGTGGCTAACGAGCTTGTGCAAGACCATCACGCTGACTGGCCGTAGTAAATCGCAGGTCGCTATTCAATTTGCGCATCACATCCGCGACACGTCACCTCAAACCAGCGTCTTCTGGGTACACGCGAGTTCGAAGCCAAGGTTTGAAGAGGCATACCGGTCCATTGCGGACAATCTACGGCTACCTAGGCGAAACGATCCCAGCGTCGACGTGCTCGGGCTAGTTCGCGACTGGCTGCAGAGAGAGGAAGCTGGCCCGTGGTTAATGGTCTTGGACAATGTTGACGACGTCAACCTCTTCTACCCCAGCTCCAGCGCCGGAAGAGATGGGGCAATATGCCACCTAGCGGACGAGAACCCTGCTGCACTGAGCGTGCAACAGCCACTCGCAGTCTTCCTACCGAAATGCCGCAATGGAATTATCCTCGTCACATCACGCAGCATGGACGCCGCTGAGAAGCTAACAGGTAGCCATAAGGCTGTCTATGGGATCTCAGCCATGGATGACGCCCAAGCCCTTCAGCTTTTCCGCAACAAGCTGCAGGGAGACTCTGACAAGACTGCCGCTGCCGATCTTCTTCGTGCTCTAGATTATATCCCGCTGGCCATTACTCAAGCAGCAGCGTACATCAACCGTCGGGCCCCCCGCATATCGGTAAAGACATACCTGGACGCCTTCCGGGAAAGTGATAAGAAGAAGGGCAGCCTCCTCAACAGCGACGCGGGGGATCTTCGGCGGGATGACACTGTCTCCAACTCCGTGGTTACAACGTGGCAAGTAACGCTTGAACAGATACGCCGCGAGAGACCATCCGCCGCCAACCTGCTCTCATTTATGAGCTTCTTCAATCCGCAGGGCATCCCCGAGTTTGTACTCCACCACTATAAGGGCGATCTGACGGAGAATGCGGATGGGGTCAAGGACGACGAGGATAATGACGAATTTGAGGATGATCTGGATGTCCTCCGTGGCTACTCGCTCCTGTCTGTGACATCAACGCGGGATGTATGCGAGATGCATTCCCTCGTGCAGTTTTGCACACGAGCTTGGCTGTCTGTGGTTGACGATGCAGAACGGTGGAGACAGGTATTTTTATGGGCTATGTCAAGACATTTCCCATCTGGTGCATTTGAGACCTGGCCCACCTGTCAGATGCTACTTCCTCATATTGAGTCGATGTTGGAGGAGGAGCCACCAAACGAGGACCTGCAGAAGTGGGCCCGTTTGTTGACAAATTGTGCATGGTATATGTTCACTAGAGGGAACTACAGGGCGGCAGAAAAGTTAGGCGAAAAAGCAGTCAAAACGAGGGTCAATGTGCTGGGAGAGGAGCACCCTGATACGCTGAGCAGCATGGCCGACCTGGCGTCGACGTATAGGGACCAAGGGCGATGGAAGGAGGCAGAAGAGCTAGAGGTGCGAGTGATGGAGACGAGGAAGACTATGCTGGGAGAGGAGCATCCCGATACGCTAAGTAGCATAGCCAACTTGGCGTCGACGTATAGGAACCAAGGGCGATGGAAGGAGGCAAAAGAGCTACAGATAAAAGAGCTAGGAATTTGCTTGAGGGTGCTGGGAGAGGAGCATCCCGATACACTGACCAGCATGGCCAACCTGGCGTTGACGTACTGGAACCAAGGGCGGTGGAAAGAGGCAGAAGAGCTACAGGTGCGAGTGATGGGGATGAGGAAGACTATACTGGGAGAGGAGCATCCCGATACGTTAAGCAGCATAAACAACCTGGCGTTAACGTATAGGGATCAATGGCGATGGAAAGAGGCAGAAGAGCTACAGGTGCAAGTAATGGAGACGACGAAGACAGTATTGGGAGAGGAGCATCCCGATACACTGACTAGCATGGCTAACCTGGCGTTAACGTATATGAACCAAGGGCGATGGAAGGAGGCAGAAGAGCTAGAGATGCGAGTGATGGAGACGAGGAAGACTATACTGGGAGAGGAGCATCCCGATACGCTGAGCAGCATAAACAACCTGGCGTCGACATATAGTGACCAAGGGCGATGGAAAGAGGCGGAAGAGCTACAGGTGCAAGTGATGGAGACGATGAAGATAGTGCTGGGAGAGGAGCATCCCGATACGCTGAGCAGCATGGCCAACCTGGCGGCGATATATAGGGACCAAGGGCGATGGAAGGAGGCAGAAGAGCTAGAGGTGCAAGTAATGGAAAGGAGGAAGACTATACTGGGAGAGGAGCATCCCGATACGCTAACCAGCATAGCCAACCTGGCGTCGACATATAGGAACCAGGGGCGATGGAAGGAGGCAGAAGAGCTAGAGGTGCGAGTGATAGAGATGATGAAGACAGTGTTAGGAGAGGAGCATCCCGATACGTTAAGCAGCATAAACAACCTGGCGTTGACGTACTGGAACCAAGGGCGATGGAAAGAGGCAGAAGAGCTACAGGTGCGAGTGATGGAGACGAGGAAGACAGTATTAGGAGAAGAGCATCCCGATACGTTGAGTAGCATAAACAACCTAGCGTCGACGTATAGGAACCAGGGGCGATGGAAAGAGGCGGAAGAGCTACAGGTGCGAGTGATGGAGACGACGAAGAATATTCTTGGAGAGGAGCATCCCCATACGCTAACCAGCATGGCCAACCTGGCCGTTTCCTGGAAACACCAAGGCCGCACTGGAGATGCTCTAGCTCTAATGCGAAACTGCGTTGTCTTGCGAGAGCGAGTGCTTGATATAGACCATCCGGACGCGGCATCCTCGGCGGCAACTCTAGCTAAGTGGGAAGAAGCGAGCGACCTATCATAGGAAAGGAGACAATTTTGAATGATGAGCATGTAGGGGCGCTTGTTAGATGAACCCCGTGTGCTAGTTCATAATCAAAACCACTTCTCAGTCGCTGCCAGCACATTTACTGTATCTTAGGCTACCTAGTAAGCCCACGACCTTTTAGGAGGGAAAGGAGATTAAGAGCTAGAATGATGATATATTGAGAACTCGGCTGGCACTATCAAGCATTCAACGAGCAAGACAGACATCGCCTGTTAAGGCACTGCATTCCAGTTGCAGCGACACTTAGCTATTCAGGGTCAGCGGCCTGGTTCCATTGTTCCTACTTCCCCCTTAACTTAGAATGAAAGCGCACCTGAAGGACTCCCACACCGTCCCGGCAATAACTGCGTAAACTCGGCCCTGATCCTCCGCGGCCCTGGACTCCATCAAGCTGTAGGACCCTATTTTAAACGAGCTCTGGACATATTTGACATCCACCAAAGGCGTGCTAGGATCTCTTACGACGCTTGACCTTCGTAGAGTAATGTTCTCGATTGTCTGAAGAAGCGGGTGAGGGAGCACGGTGGCAACTAGGTCATCTACATTGTTCGGAAATACGACAATGTGGCCCTTCACGTATTTCCGGTAACTGACACCTGACGGCGTTTTGTTATCAACAGTGAACTTCATGATGTAGCCGAAAGGGGCCTGAAGAGCGATCAGCCTCTCCTCGACAGGAGAGAGGCCATCGAGCTCCCCAGGATAACGATGTTCACATCCGATATCCATGTTGTTGACCGAGCAGGCCTTTGGCAGCCTCCCTTTTTCAAAGCCGCTGCGGCACTCGAGGCAAATATCGACCACATCGTCACCATCGGGTGGGAGACATTTCTTGCATTTCTGAAGAGCTGTCGTAGCCTGCACCAACGCTGGAGTCAAGTAATTTCTCCACTGGGTGGTAGTGAGTTTGGCTGGCGGGCATTTCCTGTAGCAAAATATGCAATGGGAAATGGATAACGTGCTTTCGTCGGCGAAGGCCTCATAGAATGACGTCGAAGTCTCAACTTGAAGGGCAAGGGGGACTTCTTTGCACACAGACAGTGTTATCTGCTGACCCTGATGCGATGCGGCTGCCGTCAGGCGAAAATGCTACCGAGAGAACCGAGCTGGTATGGCCCTCAAGCACTTGGAGACATGGACTCCAACTGTCGTCGGTCTTTGGTTTCGTCAAGACCCAGCTGGGTTCTTCTGCCGCAAACAATCCGCGAAGGATGCTGCGCGCCGGAGTAAATAATAAAGCCGATACGTATGTCTGGAGTGGAGCGTGGTCGAGAATCCAGCGATTAAATAAAATAAACTGATACACGTCTTCAACGAGGCCAACAAAGGTATCACTCCCCGTTGTCTATAGTGGCAAGCAATCAGTTACGTACTATCCAAAAATGTGGAATACTCACTACGAAGGAATTTCTAAGCTTGGTGAGAGAGACGACGCCGTTCGAGACCAAGTCAAGGAGGCTCAATGCTTCGAGCCAGTGCAGGAAGTGATGTTGGAAAAATAGTTCGACCGAGTCGCGCATGCTTGTGATGGCGGTCAATACATGGGCACCTACATAGATGCCCGTGTATTGGCCGCCCGCGTACTGCTCTTACCGTTTTGTCTCTACTGTAATGACATGACCGTATCTTAGCTAAGCGCTAGGTCCAAAGAGGATAGAGCATAATTGGACAAGTAAATAGAACTGAACCAAAGAGATAGGCGATACGCTGGCATCTGGTATGTACATAGCTAGTGAGGCTCAGACAGGAGCGCCTACATCCGCGGGCATGTGCCAACTGGCAAGAATTGGATGAACGAAGAGTGGTCAGAGCCGACTGTCCTCTTCTGGCGTCAGCAATCATCCACTTCATCCATGGCGCCAAACTTGCCCAATGTTAAAGGAGTTTCCACTGTACAGTACAAACAAGGGTGAAATCGGTCTCCTCTTTTTCACACTATGATCAATTTGAGCACGGACTATCAGTACAGGAAGTACAAAAAAATACTTGCGGCGGCCAAAAATGGACACAGTTTCCATCTATATTTTCCTACTATCAATTTTTAGCTAGTATATTGAGGTACTGGTAGGTAAGCAGAAGTCCCAAAATGGCTTAGTAGCCTTCACAGTGTCAGGAATATTCGGCCCTTGATAAGTTACATCATCTCTGGTCGCAGTACACCGGGTCTCAATATTGCACTGTGCTTACTCTAATTGTGATTGGCTCTGCGTTGGATTTTCTGAGTACTTCGTGGGACTCTCCAGAAGCTGACTCCTTGTAGAAATGAGCCAGGATTTAGGCCAATATTGGCTTATGAAATGTATATGTATCCCTCGCGGCATGGTCTGTGCTTACACTTACGAGTGTGTTTGCCAAAGATGAAGCCGGTTCCGCATTTAGTTGTACCAGGGAAGCACACTCAACAACTATACAATAGCTTATCATGGAGAGAAGCCAGTGTGCTGGCGCAGCTCAGGACAGGCATGGCCAGATTGAATGGATACCTCTTTCGGATCACAGCAGCACCATCACAGCAATGCGCATGTGGACAGGTGACAGAGACGGTCGAGCATTTTCTCTTCCGATGCAGAAAATGGACAGCACACCGAACCGAAATGATGCAGTGCACCGAGACACAAAGAGGAAACATCTCGTTCTTCCTGGGAGGGAAATCACCATCAGACGATGCAAAATGGACGCCAAATATGGACGCAGTCCGTGCGACTATATACGATTTGCGATAACCACAGGTCGACTTGACAACATGCAACGAAATCAGGTTGCAATACCCCACTTTCTTACTAACCTACCCTACATCCACCAAACACTTCGTGCCATGGACAGCAGGCCACCTTCCTTTGTCACCTTACTTTCTTAGCATGCAGATGTTAAGAAAGTAGCCCCAATCACACCAATTTCCTTAACGAGTGCACCACAACAACCACAATCCTGCGCTTCGCGCAGCCTACGGCGGCGGCGATGGCATCCGCCACCTCCTGCCCTCCAACATCCGACGTCGCAACCCCTGTTGGTGTGGCTCGATTTTTTATTTCTGAACTTGGCAAAGGCCTAGACCAGACAGGTTTGAACTGCTCTGTCCCAGCCTTCAGCCTTCAGCCAATGCAACCAACCACTGCCCAAAGAAGAAGGTGCTTAACTTACGCGCTGCACCGCCACATATCGCAATCGACAGGCTGCAAGGGGAAGAAAGGTTGATTGCGCCACTGCCTAGTCTTGCGGCCTGTACATCGCGTTACTCTCCATGCCATTTTCACATTAGGGTTTTGAGCAATTGTCCTGTGAATTGCAAGTGGTGTCTACTGCGTATCGGCGACTTTGTCAAAGCACCACAGTACCAGAACTGACCCTCAATGCTCCATAGCGGATTCTCACTCGTTCCGATTTGGTCGAAGGGGATATGGCCATCTTGCGACCGTAACGAAACAGCTCCTCGACAGAGGCCTATTGCAGAACCGCCCGATCCAAGTTTCATGCCAATAATGATTAGCCAACCATATGCTCTTCCATTTAGGAGAGTAGGCAGCGCGCTAGATATACTGGAAAAGGTGTTGCTAGCCAAGTCAAATCCGCCTTGTATTGTATCAGGCCGGTCTTTATGCGGGGTTAGGCATACCATCCCAGCCCTACCACTAGGTCTCCAGGGGTTTTATCCGTAAGCTTAAGCCAAACCTAAGAGATCCCTACTTCACCTTCTCCGATCGGGTGTAGTGAACCGTTGCAATAAACCGATCCAGAGTAAGTGTAAGCACCCGGCGCACAAGTAGAAGGCAAGACGGGAAGGTAGCATGATCATCAATGGCGACAAGGCGCCCTGGCGGCCTCACTTCAGTTCCGTAGAAACTCGGTCAACTATGGCCCCTAGTTCATCCCCATCTTTTCACTATTAACCGTCAGAATGACTCATTTGATTGGCTGTTGCGTGTGTTTGAGGGCGCTACTGATGGATGGAATGGATTCTGTGATTGGCTTGCCTACTTTTATGGGGGCCACTAAGTGCTTGAGCCGGCTTCCTATTCGTACGGCTGCTTCTCTGCTCAAACCCCTGCAAGGTTGAATCTCGACTGGGCTGCGCTAAGCCTGTCTGAATACTGAACGCTGTCAGCACCAACTTACTTCGTAGATGGGCCGAGATTTGCGAGTGACTTCGGGGCCAGCCATCCGGAGTTCGGATCAAACAAGCCAAGCATTCCTCGCTTAGGATTAAATTTACTCGTATTACGTAGGGCTAGATCCCTTTTAGAGACCCCCTGCCATACATACCTCCGTAAAAGCCGAACCCTACGTATCAAGTCGGGCAACATCGCCGCTAAGCCAACTCCCAGCCCCAAAAGTGCCGCTCATGAGTGGTCGGAAACAGTGGATTCCTTGCCGACGTTCCCCGAGGGCTGCTGTGCCGTAGGGCTGATGGACTAATTCCTAGGCATCCTTGATGGTATCAGTGGAGATATTGTCTTGGGCGGACCAGCGGGGATGATAAAGCGTGCTGGGCTCTCTGCGCAACTCTAGTCTTCCTCATCGACACCTCAACTCAGCCAGCCAACTTCCAAATCTCTCCCTCCATTCTTGATACTGGTTATAGCGCATACACCCACATCCTCAACACCCACAATGAGAGTCTTACCCGCCTTCTTCTGGATCTCCGCGTTGACGCCAGTCGCTCTTTCATTCAATTTCACCGCTCCTGATACTAGCAACCCGGTCAACCTCTCTGAGCCTGTCGTTTTCAAATGGGATACCTCTACAGGGAAGCCCATTCAGCCGTGGCTCCAGATCATATTCGCTACCGGTGACTCCACTCAGACAGGTCGGTGGGGAATCAACCTCGACCTGATCAACATCAGAAACACCAGCACGTGGACCTGGGACTCCCCCGAATGGGTGGCGTCTGTGAACAACGGCTCCAAGCAGATTCTCTTCGCCGGCGAGAATAACTGGTTCGAAGCAACTTTTTCAAGTTTCCAAGATTCCAACGACACCTTGAGCGATCCGTTGACGGAGACGGAGAAATTCGAGGTCACGGGATATCCCAACCTCAAAGACCCTGAGTCCGGAGTTGGAGCGACGGCACCTTCGCTGAGCCTTGCGCTTGCACTAGGGGCTATGGCTCTTGTTTTCAGCTCGACGGCTTGAAGGCCGTGGGCTTCTGAGGTCTTGTGTGAGGAGTTTGGGTCTGCGCGGGTGGTTTCTGTTGATGAGGATAACATGTGGCCCGGGAGTGAAGGGGTTAGATACCCGGGGGTTGGTTGACATTAATCAAAACATAAATATACTACCTAGATATAATACGACTACAAGATCAATGTTGATTTCGCTGTTGATCTTTGTTTTTAAATGTTGAACCTCTAGTCCTCCATCCAGCCGTGTGGGGATATACCCTTGCTAACCAATTCATCACAGAGATCTACTCATGAAATTTGAAAAGAAACGCCCTTGTACTAACTCATACTGGCGATATGCAAACTCTGAATCTCATTGTGGAGGGGAACGATATCTCAGCGCATCCTGTCAGCAACAGTTAGGCTTCTGGGACGATGGTCGCTGGCGAGCTTCCCACTATTCGAATATAAGGATTAACCACCGGCATGTCCCTTTATTTATGAAAATAGGTAGTGCGCCAAACACATGTTAGAAAAGCTACTGATAGTCGAGTCGAGAATGGTATAGGGTAGGTCTGTTCTGCGTCGCTCGACGGTGGCGATAAATTGGGCACGACCCGCTGAGTAGAATGGGTGTAAATCACCTCTAATAGCATTAGAAAAATGGTTTGCAATGAAGCACCTGAAGGAAAAAGACTAATCCTATGGCTTCCAACTATATTGGTCGATATCAGTATTATCGAGGTTGTTGCTGGTATCGTCTTATGGATTTATAATAGTTGTTCTATTTGGGTTTCACTGTTACTTGGAGTCGAGGCATTCGCATTTATAATCGGCACTGTGATTCTAACTTGGAATATGTGGAGAGAAGAGCTCACTACGGCCATCTGACCCCATTATATCTAGGGTTTAATAGAGACCATTTTATTATCTAAAGACATAATATAAATCTCTGTGCTGTGCATCGTGGCGATCATGACTGGATAGCGGCGGAATGTGGCTACTACGATGCGGCTAGGCGTGACTCACAGCGCGATATACGACGTTCCATAACGTTACGTCAGTTTACCGATGTGATCATTTTGTCCCAGGTAAAAACATAATTTAGATAGCATAGTAATTACTAACGTGCATGATAAGCGAGTGCACCAACTAAGCGAGTGCACCAAAAATCTCCTAATCTCTCCTCTTCACATCTAATTAACCATTTTTCAACCATCAAACATGTCACAATCAAATAATGAGGCTAACATGCTTCTCGCTCTTCGGGCCCTTCAAAATGACCCGAAACTGGGTCTCCGGCCCGCCGCAAGGTTATACCAGGTGGATTATCATGCCCTTCGTCGCCGACAGAATGGCATCCAGTCTCGACGCGATACCATCCCTAACTCACGGAGATTATCCGATCTAGAGGAGCAGATTATTGTCCAGTTCATTCTTGATCTGGATTTGCGAGGATTCCCCCCGCGATTGCGTGGTGTTGAAGAAATGGCCAACCGACTGCTCGCCGACCGCGACGCGTCGCCTGTCGGCAAGCGCTGGGCTTCAAACTTCGTCAGGCGACAACCAGACCTCAAGACGCGTTTTTTTCGTAAATACGACTACCAGAGGGCCAAATGCGAAGATCTAACTATTATTCGCGATTGGTTCAGGCTCGTGGAAAACACAATTGCGAAATACGGTATTAACCTGGCTGATATCTACAACTTTGACGAGACTGGCTTTATGATGGGCGTTATTGCAAGCGGAATGGTTGTCACAGGCGCAGAAAGACGTGGAAAGGCGAAATCAGTGCAGCCTGGAAACCGAGAATGGGTTACGGCCATTCAGGCGATCAATGCTGGAGGCTGGGCGATCGCGCCGTTCATCGTGGTTGCAGGCCAATATCACCTCGCCAGCTGGTACCGAGAAAGCAACCTCCCGGGCGATTGGGCTATTTCTACGACTCAAAATGGCTGGACCGACAATGAGACGGGTCTTGAGTGGCTTAAGCACTTTGACCGGCATACCAAGGCCCGATCAACCGGTCGCTATCGTCTTCTGATCCTCGATGGGCACGAAAGCCACCACTCGGCCGACTTTGAGACCTATTGCAAGGAAAACAATATCATCACGCTCTGTATGCCGCCTCATTCGTCTCATCTGCTCCAGCCTCTTGATGTCGGGTGCTTTGGGCCGCTCAAAAAAGCGTACGGTCGAGAAATAGAGCATCTGATCAGATGCTCTATAACCCACGTTTCCAAGACTGAGTTCTTTCCCGCATTTTACGCCGCCCACCAAGCCGCCATAACAGAAATTAATATCAAAGGGGGGTTTAGAGGGGCTGGGCTTGTTCCCTTAGACCCGGAAAGTGTCATATCGAAGCTTGATGTGCAGGTACGAACTCCAACACCGATCGAGGAGGAGGCTGGCCTCCCCGACCCTTGGGTGCCCAAGACGCCAAAGACGGTCCTCGAGGCCACCTCTCAATCTGATTACCTTGAAAGACGAATCAGGAGGCACCAGGGAAGCTCCCCAGCATCTATTGTTGATGCGCTCAAGTCATTTTCTAAGGGAACGAAGGCGATAATGCATCAAATAACGTTATTAAAGTCTGAGAACCAGATCCTTCGACAGGCAAATGAGACTCTTAGCAAGCGGCGTAGAGCAAAAAAAACCCGGCTACGGAATGGAGGAAAGATGACTTTAGATGAGGGGAGGGATGAGATTGATCAGAAAGACGTTGATGCGCAGATGATGGCTGAATTGTCGAGAAGTGGTGGTCGAGTGAGGTCAGCACCGGCGAGAGAAAGGCGCTGTAGAGCCTGTGGAAACACTGGGCATAATATAAGAACATGTCAGATAGCTGTATTAGTATCTGAAGAAGAGTATGGCAATTAGTTTTAATTGATTAGATGCTTTGTGGTGATTTTAAGTTATGTTCTGTTTTAATAGTGTGAAATTTTGGTGCACTCGCTTGGTTGGTGCACTCGCTTATCATGTACGTTATTCAAATAGGTGTAAGTCAGCGCACCCATTAGATGAACAGGGGCTTAGCTGAACGCCCCACTTACAGCCGCGTCAACCACAACGCGTCTCTAGCCACACGCGTTTCTTCCTTCAATAACACTCAATTCGTTAATTCAACCTTATAACCTTATTTTTTATGCCTAAATACACCCAAGAAGACCTTGAACTAGCCATTCAGGATGTGAGAAATGGCGTATCATTATCAAAAGCAGCCAATCAGCGCGGAGTCCCCAAATCAACCCTACACAGCAAGATAAATGGCGTACCTAGCCGCAATGAAGCCCACGAATGGCGTCAGGTGCTTTCCAAATATCAGGAAGACCAGCTCACTGATTGGATCATCTTTCAAGATAAGCTCGGCATGGCGTTGACGCATGGCCAGATCCGGAAGTTGGCGATTTCCTTGTTGGGCCAAAGCGGCACCAACCAACGACTCGGAAAACACTGGATGAAGGGCTTCCTGCGCCGCAACCCGCGAATAAAAACGCTCAAAGGAAAGGGAATCGACCGGAAAAGGATAAATGGAGCAAATCCGGCTGCTATTGGCGGGCTCTTTGATCTATTGGGCCAACCAGAGGTCGCATCGATCCCTCAACGCAACCGTTGGAATCTTGACGAAATTGGAGTCTTCCAAGGGCCCGGATCTAACGGGCTTGTGGTTGGCCAATCAGAGCTTCAATCAACGATTAAGAAACAGCCACAAAACCTTAACTGGATATCTATTCTTGAGGTTATTTCCGCAACGGGAAGGTGCCTTGACCCATTGGTTATCTTCAAAGGCAAAGACGTCCAGCACCAATGGTTTCCTGAAGAATTAGACTTTCTGACCAATTGGAGATTTACATCATCTAAAAAGGGATGGACTAATAACGAAATTGGGCTTGCGTGGCTGCAGGAAGTCTTTCTTCCGGGCTCAAAGCCTGCCCGGGCCAATGAAAAGCGGCTTCTTATCCTAGATGGGCATGGATCACACATAACGCCTGATTTTATGCGTATTTGTGTGACCAATAGGGTCCATTTACTCTATTTACCACCTCACACAAGCCACGTTCTTCAGCCTCTTGATATATCAGTCTTTGGGCCACTTAAAGCTGCATATCGGGCTGCTTTACTGCTAGCCAATCCTATTACTGATGCCGGCCCAACTAGGAAGGAAGACTTTCTAAAATGCTATTTTCAGGCTAGGAAGAAGGCTATTACTACTCGAAATATCCGTTCGGGTTGGAAAGGAGCCGGGTTGTGGCCAATTAACATCTCAAACCCAATGGGTAGCAAATTCGTTATTGAGGATCCTAAGAACTCAATTACGGTCCAATTGGGAGCCCCCATTTCTCCAAAGACGAATCAGAGGTCTGAAATCAGCCCTTTTACAACCCCTAAGACTTCGAGAGACGTTGCTTTATTGGTCCATTCTAAAAAGAAGGAACTTCTCAACAGCCCAACCACAAGGCAGCTATTTCGGGCTATTGACCGGGGTTATGATAACCTTCACTTACACAACGCCCAATTAGAAGACAGAATTCTAGTCCAAGACCGAAATTCAAGCCAATCAAAGGCTAAGAAGAGAGGAAGGGTTTATAAAGACCCAAATAAGGAATTTTCTAACATCCAGAATGTCAAGAGGGCAAGAAGGCGAATAAAAACGCCTGAGGTTGAAGATTCAGAATAGCTCGTTTTTCCTTTGTTTTTATTGGCTAGTTTTTTAATATTTAGAAAATTCATTAGTTATTTTATAAAAAATCAGTTGAAATGGACCAATTAGACCTCTTAGTTGTTATTTTATGTATAAGTGAAGTTAAATAAGAATTTTGGTCATTGTATAAGTGGGGCGTTCAGCTAAGCCCCTGTTCATCTAATGGGTGCGCTGACTTAGTTATTTCTCATTTCATTCTAAACAGAATGTTTATATTAATGTCACATAATACCTTAGATAGCAAGTCCAAGTCTTTTTATTTACCGCTATAATCATATACGCATATCTAAATGCAAAAGAATACTGTTGCTTTCTCTCCAATTAACTGACGCTCTCTTCTTAACCATTATCGCAACCGCCTTAGGCTCAGACACCTAATTTCCGGGCCTAGAATAAGCTCATTACTTTTCATTATAACTAGAAGCAGATTGGTCGAAGATCTTTATAGAATTAATAAGCCAGTAGGCCTCAGTAAAGGCAGCTGGGTTGGCGGCGACGTAATCATTACAGTTAGATGAGAGGGCAGAGCACTTAGGATTGGTATTCCAGATCTCAGCGGAGCCAGCCCAGTCGCCGCAGAAGGTAGTGTCGAAGACTAGGTTATTGCTCATAAAATAGGTATCTATGTTACAGCTAGAGCCGATGAAGCGCGCAGTAGGCAAGCCCCACGTAGACGGATCAAGAAATTCGGTCTTCATGTTGTTAGGGATCTGATTGCGGGCGAAAAACCAGATGGAAATGTGATTTGAGTTCCACTCCATAGCATATACACCGCCACTCCGGAGCCGCCATCAAGATTTTCTCCAAGAGTGGGAGAGATTCAACCAGCGACCGCATGGGAATTCATCGGGCACTGCGGAACTGCCTTGAGCTTGACACAGCAGGCTGCAAAATCAAGAAGCGGTGCATCTTGGAGGGCGAGCTGCTGGTATGGAACGACGACGGGAGAATCGAGCCTTTCCACAAAATCCGCAGACATGTGAAACGAGCGGGCCGGTTTCTTGGAGCTGCTCAAGATTCACCCGTCGAATCGAGCGAGCATCTCATGATCATGTTCTACGATATTCTATTACTGGACGACACTGTCTGCGGCTTAGAGACTCATGATGAACGGCGACGACGGCTTCAATCTCTAGTCCGCCGCATTCCGGGCCGGACCGACATCGGGTCCCGCGAAGTAATTGATTTCTCGTCTTTCGACGCGGCGGAATGTCTTAGTGAGACATTCGCTCAAGCCATCACACAACGGTGGGAGGGATGTGTGCTCAAAGGTTGCGATGACCCCTACTTCTCATTCAACGGAAGCAGGCCATTCATCAAGCTCAAGAAAGATTACATTCCAGGCCTTGGTGACACCGCAGACTTCGTCATTATTGGGGGACGCCGCGACGCGGGAGATGAGCATGAGCTTGGCATTGGTAGCCTATGGTGGACGTCATTCTATATTGGGTGCATCGAAAATAAGGACGAGGTCTGCCGCTTTAATGCCAAGCCGAGATTTCACATAATCGATACGATCGCTAGCTTACGAGCTAGGCGCCGCCGCCCAAACTTGTCCGAGTTTGCCGGCAGCGTGGACGTTGTCGGCAGGAGTGCCGGGCAAGGTCATCAGCTAGACCAAATGAGGACGTCGACAAAAGCTGGCCGCTATGGGGACACGGACAGCACGACATCGCTAACGCCGCGGACTCAAGGGGACTCTTCAGATTTTAAGACGTGCGCCTGAGAAGAGTAACTGCTGTCGGCGTGCATTTCGCGTTGAACGCCTCTGTCGTCTTGGATATGCTTGGGGCTCACGTAGATAGTTTTGGAACTAGTAGTTCGTCAGTAGTTGCATGTTTAACGTGTGTGATAACGCATACCAGAAGATTAAAATCCGGAATTGTTTCACCATCAGGGACATGGCCTCTGACGCTGAAATCACCGGCTATAGGGTCAAAAAAGAACAATGCAGTGAGTATCTTGGCCTTTTGCCCCAATTCTTTAACCTTCCTTAATCCACTCTGGCCACTCTTTCTGACCTTCGTTTTCTCTTTCTGTGTATGTTGGCGCATATCTCCCGGAATACCCAAGCTAAGAGCTTGTTAAAAATGGACCGGGAGCATCAAAATACCGTCGCCTAGTAACTTTATCACCACATTATGGCTGAGCTTCCTGATACCCCAACATCCATTTTTGACCTTTGATAAAACTGGACATTTGACAAAACTGGGATTTTGGTAAAGCTGGACGATTGGCAAAACTGGACAGTTGACCAAAACTGGATGTTTGACTACAACAGGGATGTTTGACTACAACAGGGATGTTTGACAACAACAGGGATGTTTGACTACAACAGGGGTGTTTGACTACAACAGGGATGCTTGACTAAAACTGGAGCTTTGACTAAAACTGGGAGGCTTTTCTATTTTGAACATCTCGAGGAGGACTGTTATGACAGCGGTCTTGACAGCGATGGGGATTAGCAAGTACATTAACAATAAGCCTGGCAACGAGCCCCACTTGGGTCATGTTGATATATCTAGAATTGAGACTTAATGGTCAGACCTTTTATTAGTAAATATATACCACTATAGATGTACGCTGTTAAAAATTAGTCAAGGGACATGACCTTTCGGTCATATATTAATGCTTACTGTGCAGAATAATATCACTTTTTGAGTAAGTCTTTTCAAATAATGACTCTAAGGCTAGGACAGACGTAAGGTGCCACCGGTCCTAGATGTTGACCACCTCAGCGGAGATGCCTTCGACTTAGTGGTTACTAAGTGAAGTACATAAATGTATATAAAAACTAGCAATACTACTCCATTCAACTTGCGTCCAGTTCTCAATGACTACTGGAGGATGGCCCATTTCCTCCGGAAGAACCGTTGCCAATTTTGGCGCTGTTATAAAGGACTTCACGTCTATGACTACCGTCACCACTGGTGCGGGATGCGGCGGCCGGGTGGGGTGCCTCGCACGTCGGCTGACGGACCAGTGAACCTATCTCGGACGGAGATGGAGATCTGACTACAGGTCTAAAACAGACATCTAGCTAGGAAATCGTCGAATCCCTTGCTTGGCTCAACCTAGCAGAGTCCCATCACAGCCAGATGAGCCTCGACAACCTGGATCGGCCTCATCGATCTACCACAATGTTTTCAAGGCTTCCATGGTCTCTTCTTTTTTTCTCGCTATATTGTTGCATCTAGGAGATGGAAGTGATCATGTAATGAGGGTCTTTGGGTCAGTCTTATAGACGAAGATACTGACGATGACCTCGAACAGCCAAGACGGTCCGGATGCTACGGACTATTTGACTTTATCTGGCTATCCTCCTGATCATAGCTTGTGACGAAGCTGATGACGAGGCTAGTGACGAGGAAAGTGTCTGTGGAACCTTATGATGAAGGGCAGAAAGCTTGACTGTTGTCATAGCTGCAAAATCCGATATCCCGATATGTGACATATATCCTTCTGCGCCCCTTGCATGGTACCAATGCTTTGTTGTTCTGCCTCTAATATAGAGTTCTCCTGCCTTGCGAGAGCCCCCAAGAAAGATGCTGTAAGTCTCATCAACGATTCTGCCTCAACGAACACATGAGCAATGACGTACCTACAATCGTTCTCGACCGTTCTCGCACCGTGGTCTAAGTCATGCATGGGGTGGGTTTTCGTTAAATACAAGCCCTGGCTCCCCCTCAACCAGGCCATGTCATTGATTCCGTCATCTTCTCAACCATGCCTTACTCCCAGTTCACACAACGACCGACAACCCTACGAGCCTATTCGGGCTCCATGTACCAGTACACAATGAGCCAATTAACGGTTCTATCCGGTGCTTTCACTACGGTACTGATGCCAAACGGGATTTCGGCCCCAGACTCCGTTTCTTCCGCCCAGAGCCCCTAAAATAAAACCCGGTATCAATATTGTATACGCCAGAGTCTGAGAAATGAGGGACCAGGAATGAGCTGATGGAGAGTTTCTTGAACGGAATATGTGGGATCGGGATGAATCTAGCTGAATTTGGTCATGTAACCGCACCTTGGAAACATTGTCGACTTCAATCATCATGAATACAGTGGGATGCAATACGTTTGAATCCAACCCAAGGTACCTGAAAACTGATCTAGCCTTTTCTGGTCGGGGTCCCATAGGCACACGCCTAGGCGCGCCTCCACTCGTGCACGCGTAGGCGACTCCCAATAGGCGCAGTCATTTTGCGCGCCCAGGCGCCAGTGTATCAGTCGCCTTGGCCGAACCCTCCCGTCTGACACCAACCCGGCAGCTGCCTAATAACTCGCCAGGGTTCTAGCCTGATGGGTTATGATCAAGTCTCAGACGCTCCTGCCGGCTCTCACCTCACTGCTATGTTGCATCCTGCCTCCATTGCAAAAATATAAACCTAAATCTTCTGCATCACCTCGCAGTATGGGAGCTTCTACTTATGCATTCGAGCCCTTAGCCGGCCCTCATGAGATCCGACTGTTACACCTAGCCCCTGGCAAAGGTAATGACCCCCTGTGTGGTAGACTTGAACACGTCAGATTACTCTGCAGCCAGCCGTACGAAGCACTGTCGTATGAATGGGGAAACCCACAGAAGAAACACAGAGTCGCGCTTGATGACGGCTCCACAGTTCATGTCACCGAATCCCTGTACCATGCATTACGAGATATCCGATACGAAGTTGGAAGTAGGGTAGTCTGGGCGGACGCGATTTCTATCAACCAGGAAGATACCAGGGAACGGCAACAGCAAGTCTCAATAATGGGATCTATCTATCGCAAGGCTACCCAAGTTATAACTTACATCGGCCCCGAAACGGATGATAGTTTCCTTGCAATTGCCTTCGCACACGATCTACGCCAATATGCCACGTCCCGAAGCGGAGCATTGGATCCCAGACTTCAGTCTGCCGACGAGCTCCTCAATATTGGGCTGCCTCCAACATTCGACCCACGCTGGAAAGCCCTCCGTGGATTAATTCTGAGAAGTTGGGTTCGTCAATCCTCTATTGCCCGTGTGATACCACAAGCTAACAGCGTTTGGCAAAAGGCCAGTCGATGCTGGTGTGCTCAAGAGTTTCTTCTTAATGAGAACGTCACGATGATGTGTGGACGAATAGAAGCTCCTGATTGGCAGCTCATTCCAGACATTGTGCAACTTGTCTTCAATCGATCACTTCCAATGTTCTGTCTCCCGAATTCGTCAGAGGATCCTAATTGCCTGAGGGAATGTCTTGTGTCCCTCCGGCGTTTGCGCCTGTCCATCGCCTACCAGGGGTGCCAGCCCGACCTTCTCAATTTACTCCAAATTCACATCCGTTACGGGCCACAGATCCCAGGGACAAAGTCTATTCTCTGCTGGGACTGGCAGATGACCGCGACGACTTGGCATTGCCAATTGATTAACTTGAGCAAGGCGTCCATTGGGCGCGTTTGGTTCCTTAGCATCAATTGGCTGGTGCAGAGGGCTGCTGGGAGGAGTCGTGTGTTGGGCAGGGGAAGGGTGGAATGGCTGGACCAAATGGGAAGCCATGGCGATCAGGCAAGATGATGAGATGTGTTATTGACAAGATAAATGTTGCTGTGATTGAATGTGTGAGTGTCTTATCTTCATTCTCGGGGGGGTATCTCCTATTCTTATATTTTCGCAGCACCGGCTCTGAGCCGAAGATTGTTCCAAGCAAAGCAATATCTATCGCAGCCCACAGTCGGCTCCCCACCATCCCGGGGTCTTTCCCTTTCTTAGCAGGGATTAAAACGGGCTGGGATAGTTCATCTACACCTCCAACACCGATGTGGACACAGGCCGCATCATGCATGTCCATAGCATGTATGTACGCGAACGGCTATTGCACGGCCAACAAAGAATGATCATCACAGAGACCTACTCATCCGACGAGCTGCAGGTATTCAAACAGGGGCTGCGTGTATAGGTCGACCCTGATACCCCCCTTTTCCCACAAAGAGGCGTTGCCGATGGCTACGCAACCCGTATCATGCACGTTCATAGCACGCATACACGCTAGTGACTGTTTGCAACCAACACGGATGACCATCACGGCTCTCCAGCATGCATATTCACTGTTCTACGTGTCTCCAATCATTAGAGACAGGCACCGGGCCGCGACGCATGGGTCTGCGCGCGCAAAGTGATGCCGGCCATGTCTTGCATTAGACTTGATGTTAGGTCACTCCCGGATGGGATTTCCAGTTCCAAGGAGGAAGTCAGAGTCGCCTGTAGCCGGAAGACATATATGAGGGGCATCTCCCATTTTATATGAGAGACAACATCTTGGGACCGTACCTCCTGACTTTGGAAATTGATTACGGCACTATCTATTCTTCAGTCCGTCTTGCTATAATCTTGAATCGTTTCGATCGTCTGGAAGGTGTCGCTAGTGAAGATACCAGAGTCTACGTCTCCCACCCCCCCTCCACTTCCGCCTCCATTCACAGCGGTCGTCAGCTTCTCTTGGTCACCCACGGGGGGGTTGGGTGGGGTTGGATCAGCTTTTCGTGGTTACTCGGACATTTCGAGTTGCCAAGGTGTCTATCCGGTCAGTGGCTACTCTGTGAAGGAGGAACCCAAAACTTACTCGTTTATATTTGTGTACAATAGACCATGAGATTGATGCAGGATCAGGACTTGCACTGCCAAATAACTCGTCAGGGAGCCTTCCTTTATAACACTCAACGTCCTCCATCCTTAACCACAGACACGGCCTGTTTGCTCCGCCTGGAATTTCAGTTCGTTTATGCAAGTGATCGGAGCCGTCCCCATGGCAAGCCGTCAGGACTACAGGGCGGCGTTGGCCAAATATGACATGCACTTTCCATGAGAATATCAGCCCGGTCAGCAAAGTGGTCGCATGCGTCTGTCCAATTGGGACATATGTTCCCCTCCCTAACCCCTACCACGCACTATCGACAGCTCATGCATTAGCCATTAATCGATGAGTTGTGATGATCTACGGTTAGAGCCGACCATGCAGAGGTAATCACACTCGAACAACGGACCACTATCCCGGTGAGGTTGTTGGTCGATAACTCGCCCTTGGTCGCCCCCGGAAGTACGAATTGGTCTCATTGAGGTCGACTCTATCTGCAGCAAGACACGGTCATGGAGAAACGAGCTGCAAAGAACCATCAAGCTTCAAGCCATCAAAGGCAGTGCGCACACCTATTTTGTCCTAGTTTGACTTTCATGTGGTTGCTCGTGTCTCGGCCAAAGCTGCAGCACAGACGCCGCCGCGTGTATTGCAATCGCTTCCTGTTGGACGATCTCGCACGATTGCTATGCAGGCCAGAGTGAACTCCAAGGCACTGCAATCCCCCCACTCCGTATGTGACTTATTATCCCAGCCCGTCACGCTAAGATGAGTACGGCAGGCTATAGGGGTCACTGTTGCAAAACCCCCAAAATCACCACGCAGGTGCCGTTGTAAGTGGGGCGGTCAGCTAAGCCCCTGATCCGTAAGTGGGTATCCTGACTTAATCAAAGCTCTGTACGGGCTTCGAAGATCCCCTCTTCTTTGGCAAAAAGACCTGACCGAGACCCTCCAAAAGCTAGGTCTTTCGATCTGTACGGAAGACCCCTGTATCGCTAGGAATGACTGGGTCACAGTCTTCTTCTTTGTGGATGACATAGTCCTGCTGTATCGCAAGACGCATCAGCTAGCGGTTAACGATCTGATCAAACGACTGAAACAACGGTACAAAATGCAGGATCTTGGGGACCTACAGTGGTTCCTAGGGTTCAGGGTCATACGGGACAGGAAAAACAGGAAGCTTTGGCTCTGTCAGGACTCGTACCTAGAAAGCCTAGTAACCCGGTTCCAACTGGCCCCTCGGGAGACCTTCCTGGGAAGCCCGTTTCCTAGCTCCCTGGTCCCTAGCCCGGGACAAGCCTCTAGGGACCAAATCCGTCTCTACCAACAGAAAATCGGCTCTATCAACTACGCGGCTGTCATGACCCGGCCGGACATAGCCTTCGCAGCTTCCAAGCTAGCGGAACACATGCTCAACCCATCAGACCACCATCATCAGGCCGCTGACCGCGTTATCCAATACCTCTTTGCAACCCGGCATCTAGCTGTTCAATACAGCGGAAAAGGGGACCAACAGCCAGGACCTAGAGACCTAGATGTTCGAGTCAGCAGCCCGGCTAGCAGAGAGCTAGAAATCTCGTCAGATGCTGCTTTTGCAGATGATCAAGAGACTCGGAAGTCATCCCAGGGATCCCTGATATCCCTATTCGGAGGGGTAATCAGCTGGAAAGCCGGAAAACAACAGACAGTCACAACCTCGTCTACTGAGGCCGAATTGCTAGCTTTTACCTACACAGCTAAGGAGGTCATAGCAACCCAACGGCTATTCCAACAGCTATCTCTTCAGCTAGACCACAAACCCGTCATTGAGTGTGCAATCAGCAGACTATACGGCTCGTGACTCTGGAAATCCCTAGGATCAAAACCGCCCTCAAGCACGTCGACGTCCACAGCTGCTGGGCTAGACAGACCTATCAGGAAGGGACCTTCCTAGTGGAATACACACCAACAGCCCAGATGAAGGCAGACGGCCTGACCAAGCCGCTGCCTAGGCAGAAATTCGAGACCTTCATCAAGCAACTAGGTCTCATAGATATCAGGGCTATGATCGACTCATCCGTCGAGTCAGACCCGGAAGACTAGGACCTAGCCTAAACCTCCCTCTCTGTGGCCTCCCTCTGCTATCAGCCCTCTCGGAATAGCTTCATTTCCATCCTTTCCATCGAAAATGGGGGGGTATGTCAGACGGACTGATAGGAAAGCTAGTTGTGCATAGGGCCGGATCGATATAGTGTTTTCCTTTGAACCTAGAAAGAGACTTCAAACCTAGTCCACCCTCAACAACCTAGACAGACCTCAACAACCTAGATGACCCTCAACGCCTAGATAGACGGCTTGTGACGGCATCATCAGATCAAGGGTGTCCAGATCAGCCGGATCATTAGGGATAAATAGCTAGCTTCCTTCCCCCCTAGACAGAGAAAAAAAAAGACAAGATCTTCCATCGTCACTAAGCTGTCTCAACCACTCCTTCCTGTCTGAAAGGCTCCATGGCAGCCACACACACGGTAGCTTCAACGGCTCAACAAAGTTCGGGAAAAGCATATGATCGAGGGTTCGCAATCGCCACTCGCGGAGCTATATAACCTCCGCAACTTCGGCTGTTATCACGCGCAAACCGAGCCGCCTCCATTCCTACTCCACTGGAGCGATGATGGCAACACTGTTTCTTATGGAGATGATTTACAGCTTACTATGCAAGAGTTCCGGGCACTACCGGAATACCTCATCACTCAGGCAGAGGGACTTTGCGAAAGGTTGATGTCTGGATTAGAGCCTGACCTGGATCTATCTCAGATCAAGAACAGTATGACGAACCGAGAGCCAGGCTATTAATTCTTGAAGCATCCTGACAATGGTCCCGCCAATGCATACCAAGAGCTCTTCATTCAAGCATGTACTCAGGGGCTATCCATGCACGGCCAGTGGAGCTGGAACGCTCTCACATCCTATATCCAGGACACGAAGACACTCGAAGAGCTCCTTCTGAGCAGCCTCTTTGCCGCGTGCGGCCAATCACCTCGACTGCGAGATCTACTGAGCCTTCAAAGTGAAAACAGCACTTCAGCAGCCCGCGGTATCTTCATATGGAACGACTTCGTCATCTACGTTCTGCCGCATCATAAGGCCAAGAATTCAACAGACAGAGAGTTCTATATTGTACGCTTCCTGCCTATTCGATTAGGAATAGTTATGCTGAAGTATCTTATTTATATTCGTCGAGTAGCGGCTCTACTGCAGAGAGAACGGCTCGGGAATCCTGACCCGGATTGCCCGACAACACCGCGATCTCTACTCTTCCAGTCTGACGGTAGAGCATGGGTGCCCTCCCGACTTACAGTGGCACTAAAAGCCGCTACTTGCCGAATATGGCAGCATGAGGTTAACGCGCGGGTATATCGCCAGCTTGTTATTGGAATCACGGAGAAGCATGTGCGGGAGGCGCATTCGCCTATCAATCAATACGATGATCGAAGCCTGGATGCTGATCTGAATGTTGCCTTTGCTTGGCAGGGCGGACATCGCCCTTTACAACGTGGAATAACATATGGCCTTGATGGCGCTTATCCACATCAGCTCCAGCCGGCCCTCTTACGCGCATATGAATGGGCATCTACCCGATGGCATGAATTCATTCATCAACCAAGCAAGAAGGTGCCATGCGAGCGGAAGCCAACATCTCCTTCTAATAACTCTCGCGGCCAAAAGAGGCGCTCTTCCATGTCCTTGCTGAACCAACTGAATTCACCACAAGGAGGCTCTAAGAAACGCCAGAAGACCTCTACGACAAGTATGGTGGTCCTACCGTCATTAACAGGGCAGTCTTCACTGATTGATCAGCACCACTCCTCTTTACATTTGGAAGGCCTCGTATCCATTATACACCAATACCATATTCTGGTATGCAGGCTCTGCCATATCGCAGCTCGACCCGGCAACAGTATTGAACATCACTTCCGCGGCATGCATAGATTGAAAGGGGAAAAATTGCAACAAATAAAGGTCTTCTGTTCCGGTTGGTCATTTGCAGATGCATGGGAGGTGAAATTGCCACAGAATTTCAGCAAGGCTATACCAGAGCTGCCAGTGTATGCAGGCTATAGCTGTAAGTTGTGTGATTACTTAACGATTAGTCGAGATCGAATAATGGACCATAAAAGGAAGGTCAAGCACCAAGCAGGGTCAGATAAAGTAGTGATTTGGAAGAGCGTATGGTTGCAGACGTTTACTAAAGGTGGGCATGTAAGATATTGGATAGTATTAGAGGATGAAAAGCGGCGGATAGGAACTGCAGTGAATGGAAGAGGCGAGCATATGGCAGGGATATCAGGACGGGGATTGCTAGTTCCAAGTGGATAGCTGTAGGTAATATAGACTGTAGGGTAAATAAGGTAAGCTAAAAAGATATAATACTATAGGGAGGCATATCAGGGCAGTATTATTTGGTTTAGGCAGAGGTATAGAGTTGCTTAGAGTTTGTATATATGAGGAGGAGTTTGAGATCTGCAGATTGTTACTATAGGGTCAAAAGGATTATTTTCTACACTTTATATTACTATGATATATAAATGCGTTGGGGTTAACAATGTGATAGGAGATAGGGCGTCTTAGATGCGCCGATTCAGGCTATTGCAGTAATTAGTAGACCTTAAAGAGTGTACTAATAGAAGAAGTATATACGATGATAAAGGCTAACGTACTTGATAAGTGAGTGGGCCAAACAAGCGAGTGACGTGTATGATAAGCTTATGTCACAAACAAGTATATGTCACACCTATACTGTACAGCTAAAAGTGTAAATTTTAGAATTTCTAAAACAGGAGATTTAATTATTAGATTTCTAGAAAATTAATGGTAGATTCTTTAGAAAAAAAGTCATAAGTGTCAGATTGTGGCACATATACTCAATCGATAAGAGAAGCTGTTACATCAGTAGCGGCGCTACGTTTTTGGTGTAATGGTTTATCTCACAATTAAGAGTCTCACTGCCTCAACCCATTTTAATATCTTTTGAATCCCTCTATTATATCTATGATGCTGCATAGAAAATCCCAGAAAGAAGGTCTTACAGCTACTCTTATAAAACCCGGGGACTTCCCGGACTGGGAGCACGAATTCCTTCTTCAGGTTGACCTTCTAGGTCTGCAACAGCACCTCAAAAGGAAGATTTTCCTTGAAGAGGAACCGGCCTTCCCAGATATTAGAAGACGCAAATACACCAAGAAGCGGCTGACCGCGTCATCCACTACCTCACACACACAAAGAACCTAGCCCTATCCTTCGGAGGGCCCGGCGGTCTCAGCATTGCTAGCGATGCCTCTTTTGCTGACAACACAACTGATCGGAAGAGCTCGCAGGCATATACCATCAAGCTGTTCAACGGACTGATCGGATGGAGAGCCAACAAACAAGACACAGTCACAACATCAACAACAGAAGCAGAGCTCCTAGCCCTAGCACAGGCAGCTAAGGAATCTCTCTTTGTGAGCCGACTGCTCAAGGAGCTGACAGTTCAACTGGATGACTTGACTATCCAGATTGACTGCGATAACACTCAGACCATCAACCTCGTGACGGCTGAGATAGCTACTTTGAGGACCAAGTTGCGGCATGTTGATATCCACAATCACTGGCTCAGACAGGAGGTTCAAAGAGGGAAAATTCAAGTCAAATACGTCAAATCAACAGACATAGTCGCAGATGGCCTGACGAAAGCACTTCCAGCCGGAAAATGGAACCGCTTTTTACATCAACTTGGATTAGAAGACGTTAGGAAGAGGCTCCAGAAGGACGAAGAAGGGCTTCAGACTCAATGAGAAGTCATTGAATCTGAGGGGGTGTGTCAGATATGTCAGAAGCGAAAGTTGCCACCTATTGCCACCTATTGCCACCTATTGCCACGAGGCTTAGCAATCAGCTTCTAGCTGATTCTATACAGAAGAGAAAGAGTATATAAAGCTTGCCCTGAAACCTCAAGGCATAGGCGGCAAGGACAGAATACACAATTTTTACACCCTAATATTTGACAATAAGAGAGTAATTTTTATAAACTTTTAGCTAATTTATTAAGCCTTTAAAATATAAATTTAAGAAGAAAAACAGTGTGAATATGCTTTTTCTTAACAGCTTTATAAATAAAAATAAATAAAATATAGTAAAATTTCTTTATATTATTTCATATTTAATTAACCTTAATTCTGATTTTTAGCTTTTTTAGGCTTAGTTTCGATTTTTAGCAATTTCTTTAAAATCGCGATTTAAGGTGAAAATTCAAGTGTGACACATACTTGTCTGTGACATAAGCTTATCATGTACGTTGGGCCACTTTGAAATTTCCTAGCATTTACACCTTAAATGAAAATATCTTTAAAATATTCTCTAAAATTCAAACTAAGAGTAAAATAGCTAATATTATAGAAATAGCTCTATTATATATTAAAAAATAAATATAAATTTTCTTAGCTTTTTTAAAAAATTACTTAATAAGCTATATTAAAAATCCTTATTCGCACTGTATACCTAGCTATTTCTATATAAAGGAATTTTTTTAAAAATTTAAAAAAATTATTATATAGTTTTCTTTTTAATTAAATAATTAAAATTATTTTTATTTTATTTTTAATAATTAAATAGCTAGTTTTAAATATTTAAAGTTTGGCTCTTTTTAGTGCACAGTATTCGTGGCCCACTCGCTTGTTTGGCCCACTCACTTATCAAGTACGTTATAGTAAAAGTAAATATAATATTTTACATCCATAGATTGGTATTATAAAAGAATGGGAGGATTTTAACTATTATATAAATGGAAGAGGTATAAGTTACATAATTAAAAAGGCTAATATAGAAATAGATTGAGTGTTTACGATTTATAGATTATTGTTATAGGAGGACTAGTAGATTGTAAACACTATATTAAGAAGAGTAGTGCTATTCGGGCTGTATGATATTGCTATCCGGGCTGTGTTGAAAAATCCGCTTGCCTAAAGAGGAAATCTATTACATAACCTGATTAGTCTAGCCATATCGGGAAAGGCCTGTACCCACGTGACCACCCTCGCTTACAACTCTGGCATACCGGGGAGCAATTTCTATCATTCCAGACCTTGTAACATCACCCTATTCCTTGCAATTGAAGGTATCGCGATAGCTTCAATTACGCAGTCGCGGCTGCCTTACAACACCACCCTCGCGGCTGCAATGCCCTCAATTGCACGGTCGCGATAGCTTCAATTGACACGCCAATCAGCCGGAACATTAGTCAGACCGACGGAAATGCATTTTTTCAACGATTTGGCCGTAGCCGGGCCCGCGGGCTGGTAGATTTCAATTGAACTGCTTGACATTATTCATATCCTCCTACTGACACTGTAATTTTGGTGTGATGGGAAGCATTGGCTGAATGCAGTTGAAAAATTACGTGGTCATGTGATTAATACAGCCCGGATAGCAATATCATACAGCCCGAATAGCACTACTCATTAAGAAACAGCAGTGGCAAAGGAGGCAGCAGCCGCAGGATGATGCGACTGCCCGAGAGCAACAGCTGCTGGTGCGGCTCGGCGAGAGCTTCGACCGAGAGGTTGAGCGTTGCAGCTGGCGGCTCAACAGCGTGCCGACGGAAACGCTGCAGTGGCTCGCAAGCATTTCAGCTGTCAACCCGCAAGCGGTGCCGTTCGGGGTCAAGGGCAAGGAGTTGTCGATGGCCAAGTACCGCAGCGTCGGACAGCGCTACTTGGGCTTCTGCTTGCGGGCTTACTGGCTCGGGCGCGAGGAGGCTTTCAAGCAGTGGGCGGTCCGCTTCACAGACGAGCAATGGAGCTTGCTACAGGACGTGGCATACGAGCTCGGCAGCAGAGAGGCGGTGCCGAGCACACAAGATATCGGATTTGGCAGCAGCGGCGGTCGCGGCCATACACAGCGACGTCATATAAGCAGGAGCCCGGGGGCTCATAACCAAGACGGCAGCCCGAGTAATAATGACAACGACGATGACGATTGTGAGGATGACGACGACGACGACGACGACGGGGTGAGGATGGATGGAAGTGTAGATATCACAGTTGTGTCGACGAATGGAGCTTGACTACAGGCTGGCAAGACGAGGGGCTTACCAAGAAAATGCTCTTCCCAAGGCTAGCATTTCCGGCGAAACGAGGAAGATCCAGAGCTCTAAATCTTTTCGTCTCTGGGAGGAGAAGGGCAACTGAGAGGAAATGCGAATTGGCTAAGAAGCGCTATGATTTCAGCTCGGCGTTGTGGCGTAAGACTACGAGGCAGATTAGCCCTGGCTAATCTTCAACTACCATCGAACCAACTGCCGCGCTATGTTTCAACTGGGGAGAATGGTCCGATCAGTGACAGCCACAGAACTTAATGTCGGGGTGGGTCCCCGATGAACCCATTGAACCAGGGTGAATTCATTATTGCGTGTGAAAATTAGGAAGTCGCCGGTTTCTGCACTCTCTCTCCTATCCCAAAACGCCATCAACCTGGCTGAACCAGTTGTGGCTTTTGACATGAGTGGGTACTCGTATCGGCAGACCGAACTGGGCCAATGAAAGTTCAACCAAGAAGTGACCGTGCTCAAAGTTTAAGAGACAGTCTCTTGGCAGGGGATCAAGTATAGCGAACAGCAAGCAGGAGCTTCTCGGGCGTCGGGAAGGCGGGACATAGTTGCGAAGAAGGATGTATCGATAGGAAGGGCGTTGACAAGGTGAAGGAGCCAGAAAGCGACTGGTACGAATTCAAATGAAGATCGAATCACTTGGAATGAATGGAAAGAGGAAGCCTACCCTCCTTGTGTATCTGTCACAGCTGCGCTAAGAAGCTCTATGATTTCAGCTCGGCGTTGTGGCGTAAGGCTACGAAGCAGATTAGCCCTGGCCAATCTTATTTCACCTCTTTCCTCGTTCTGCCAATCAAGCGAACACGCGCGGGAATTATTGGGGTTAAGGGTCCTCAAACACTTGGCATCGACGCCAGCAGACGCCCAACTGCTGCAGCTATCACGCTTCGAGTTCCGCCTTTGATTGCTCGCTAATTGGGACTGGTAGTTCCGCTGTCTTGCTTCCCATTGGTCGCGTCCCTCTTTGGCATTCTTTGCGATGATGGAGCTGCTCGAGAGAGATACCGGTAGGATTGGGGATGCATATCTTCATCGAGCAGAGAATGCAGAGAATGGCCAGTGGAGGCGGGGGGGGGGAGGGGAGCTAGCCGGCAACCATCAATAGCTCAAGCTGGGATGGGGCGTGAGGGAATATAGCGATTGGCTCTTTGTCCGCACGTATCGGCATCGCCTTCTTCTACTTCACTTTCAATGACGAGAGCAAACAAGTCGCATCTGCTCTCCTTCGTGCCCTCGTATTACAGCTGTCAAGCCAACTTGACAACAGACATGCCTTTCTCTCGCGTCTACGCGACAGCTACGGCAATGCCACGCCGCCAGACTCGGCTCTCATGGACTGCCTCCATCAGCTCATACAGGCATTCAAAAATGTGTATATTGTCCTAGACGCACTGGAGGGACAAGCACCGCGAGGCAATGCTGCGGGTTTTGGCCGACCTTCGCGCATGGTCCGAGCCCGGTTTGCACCTCATTGTGTCGAGTCGAGATGAGGTCGACATTCGCCAAGAGCTAGGCGCATCGCCAGAGCAGACGATCATTATGAAGAATGATTCCATTGACCGGGACATTGCATCCTTTATTTCTCACCATCTCCGCGACAATAGACGGCTTCTGAAATGGGACGAGTATCATGCTCGCATTGAGACCGCACTCACCACGCGCGCCCAGGGCGTGTAAGTACACCTACACTTAGCCTCACAAGCAGCTGCTGACCCAGGACAGATTTCGCTGGGTAGAGTGTCAATTCAAAGCACTGGCGAGTTGTCCACAGAGCGAAGACCTCCTCGATCAGCTCCTTAAGTCCCTGCCTCAAACGCTGGACGAGACGTACGAACGAATGCTCAGCAACATCCCATCGTCTTCCAAAGACTACGCCAGACAAATGTTGACATTGCTCTGCTGTGCGAAGAGGCCCTTATCGGTAGCGGAGCTCATCGACGGAATTGCTGTCTAACTTGACGGCACGCCGAGGTTCAATCCGAAGCGAAAACTCAAGAACATCGAGGCAATTCATCAAGTTTGCCCTAGCTTTACTGAATTGGATGTGAACCCTGACACTGGAGAAACCACCGTACGGATCGCCCACTTTTCCGTTAGCGAGTACTTAGAATCGGAGCAGATACGCAATTCTAAGGACGCGGCCTTGTTCAGCGTGAGACAACAATATGCTGATACGCAGGTGGCCTGTATTTGCCTGACAGTCCTGCTTGAACCTCAATTGGCAACATCCGGGTCATCAGCATCAACCCCGCTGCAGCAAGACAATTTTGCATTGGCACACTATGCTGCTCAGTATTGGCCGGGCCATTTCCGAGATGGCCTTGAAAATCCTCAGACGGACGTTCAAGTCGTCCGGCTTTTCAAAGGCAGGGAGGGTTTATTCGAAAAATGGGTTACCATATGGAATGTTGATCACCCCGCGGGCGAAGCACCGGTCTGGAAAACTCCAGCGCCGCTCTACTATGCTTCGCTTCTTGGGCTTGATTCAATTGTGCGTATACTTCTAGACGACACAGCCCTTACTGCTTTACCTCCTACCGGAGATGAACACTACGGAGGCGCTCTACAAGCGGCATGGTTGGGAGGCCACGAGAAGGTCACTCAACTACTCATCGACAAGAATGCGGACGTCAACGCGCAAGGTGGAGAGTACGGAAATGCATTACAGGCGGCATCGGCAGGAGGCCACGAGAAGATGGTCCAGCTACTCATCGAGAACAATGCCGACGTCAACGCACAAGGTGGACATTATGGAAGCGCTCTACAGGCGGCATCGGCAGGAGGCCACGAGAAGGTCGCTCAACTTCTCCTCGACAAGAATGCGGACGTCAACGCGCAAGGTGGAGAGTACGGAAATGCATTACAGGCGGCATCGGCACGAGGCCACGAGAAGATGGTCCAGCTACTCATCGACAAGAATGCGGACGTCAACGCGCAGGGTGGGCCCTATGGAACCCCAAGCTCTCTACAGGCGGCATCGGCAGGAGGCCACGAGAAGATCGTTCAACTACTCATCGACAACAATGCGTCAGACAATTGGCCCCGCAGGGATTATTGATGGCACCAGTTGTCTGGCCAGTAATATTCAATAAACACCTTACTTTCACTGTGTCTAACAAGAAAATGAATCAATCCGTTTATTTTTTATTGTCGACCATGCCGTAGTTACTCAGAGTTCTAAGAAAACCGATTAGTTGGTTTAATCACCGACTGCAAGTTTGCTTGCCCGTTGACACTCATGTTATCTCTATTTATAAGCTAGTCGAAGATTTTCCGTTTATTCTACTGACATGTGTCGTGGAAAGCAACATTAAGTCAACTCCCAAGTAACTTGCATTTTATCGTTTGTCAACGTCATTTCTCTCTTAAAACGGTGTCAACACTATTTTTGCCCAGTTAACCACCTCTTCCTTCTGTTGCCCGCACTTATAGCCCGCATTTTAAATTGGATTCCTAATTCAGTCCGAAGGACTTTTATTCAGTCCGAAGGACTATAGGACATGCGAATCGGGATCAATGATGGGTTTAGGGTGTCGGATTTCGCTTGTGTTCCGGCCGCGAACGCTATCCCTGTTAAACAGCACGGTGCCCCTGCTCGTTCGGTAAGATAAGGGATAATCCGGATACTGCAATAAGTATTAATCCGGACACGTCTGACCCAGTCTACTCCGTGCTGTGGTACCCAATACCACTTTTTTGGTCCGTGCGCGGTACTTCTCGGAGCTGGTGCTGGGTCCAAATACAAGAAAACTTGGCCTATGCACCTTCCCCAGTCCCCAGCTTCCATGTCCCCAGGACTGATTCCCTGTCGCCGCAAATAGAAAGCAGCTGATCGGCTCAATTTTTAAAATGGAAGAGAGATTACCCGATGATCCCTTGGTTTGGAGGTCATTGCCCTCACAATCGTACCATTGCTCAAGTGCCCTTTAGCCAGCTTCCAAAGCTCAAGTACCACGGACCTTGATGGGATGATCGACGTTATCTCCTCTCCGGGGAAAGAGAAAACTGCATCGATCCATTGCCGCTTTTGGTTTTGATGGGAACCCGACAAAACTGGGATTTTAGTAAAGCTGGACGTTTAGCAAAACTGGACATTTGACTAAAACTGGACATTTGACTAAAACTGGACATTTGACTAAAACTGGACATTTGACTAAAACTGGACATTTGACTAAAATTGGACATTTGACTAAAACTGGGATGTTTGACTAAAACTGGAGCTTTGACTCAAACTGGGCTTTGACTAAATCGGACATTTAATGAGACTTGGCCGATACGTCGAAGATGAGGACATTTCCATCAAAGTATTGAATCTTCGGCGATCGGTGCTCGGTGAGAAGCACCCGGATACGATCAGGAGCATGGCGGATCTTGCGGCGACATACCATACGCAAGGCCGATACGTCGAAGATCTTTCAGGGACCCGAAAACAGCGACAGTCTAGGTTCCTTGGTTTAAACATATTGAAAGCCCGGTTCCTATAGAGTAAAGCTCTGAAAGTAGAAGCTGGATAACCTAGTACTACCGGTAATAAAGATCACAATGCGAAGTTCAAACCTGTGACTGCAGGAAACGTAAGAACTTTGACAAAGGAGACGCACCTATCAGGCTTTTATCGCATGTATCGCTATTATAGTATCTGCTTCCGAGCTGGCGCCAATGCCGCGTCGGCCGAGGACGGACCCACGGCAGCAGGTGCTCATCGCACCGGCGCGGCCGAACTGGGTATGCCATGCGCTACATATTGACGACTGTGGTGAGGCCTATGTTGCTATTGCATCAGCGCCGCGCGGGTCGGTCGAGGGCGAGGTGTTCAATATCTCATCAGAGCGATATGAGACGGCGGAGAAGGTGCTGGGGGCCATAATAGAGGAGTATGGCATTTCGGGAGGGGTGAAATACGTGGATCTCAAAGAGGTAGGTCCAGGAGAGGATCCGTCACTGGCCATGGTGGTTGGCTTTCCGCAATGGACATGCTCGCAGAAGTTAAGGAGGGTCACGGGCTGGATGGACCGCCGCCTGCCGTTCTCAGATGCAATCCATGCCTACCGGCTGGCATACGAAGCGGCTGCCGCGATGGGAGATGAGAACGTAGAGAAGATCGGGACAACTATTGACTTGTTGATGCCTACTGTAGAAAGAGTATGACAAGGAAACAAGATAATCGCAAATTACGGACCAGGGACTAGACTTGACGGTGGTGTGGGAACCGAGTATTCCTAGGGACATAGCGAGCACTTTCAAGGCTAAAAGATGGCCCACTTCCCCCAATACGGAGGCAGCCTCCAAAAGTTTGCGGCCAGGAAAAAGCAATGTCAGCGCCACATCTAAAATAAATACAAAGGATACTTCAAGCTCATTTAATCCAACTAAACGCTACTAGAATATAGCGGGGTCTAGTCAGTAATTAGAAGATAAGCTTCCCCTATCGCCCCTAAAGTTACAGAGGCATTAGGTATAAGCCTCGCTGTAGCCAATCCGAGTGCAATGTATCTACAAGTAGCCACAGGGGTCGAAGAATATGGCGTATTTTAGCGCGGCCGAGGACTTTTAGAGGCTGCCTCCTTACTAGATGGCCCAAATCGAGGGTAGATCGAGAAGTTAGCGAGGCCAAAAACAGACTGCTAGGAGTCTCCTGGCCATGGTAGCAGATTCGCAAAGTACCAGAGAATCCTGCCCCATACGCAGCCACTAAAGACAAGGGTGTTGCAGTACCAACATCTATGGAGTTAGGGTCGACGTCACTCTCTGCAAGTGGCAGTCGAACGACCGCTTCGCGTTCACTCCTTGCCGCAGACATCAACGGGACATGACTAAGGCTTGCAGGCTGCCGTAGGCGCTCCTTGCGATGGCATTTTACGCTTTGTTACTAGCGTCTGGTATTCCTGATTCCTGGGCATGGATCCACTGTGATGGACCACCCGTTTCTTTGCTGTCTGTTTGTTTGCCGGTGTTGACACGGTGTGAGGCGCCAGTTTACCGCTCTCAGGCTCAGGCGGCACTTTGTACCGGCTCCCGACGCGCCCCGAAGGCCAGCTATCCCAAAATTTCCCATTTCCCTTCTTCAGTCTCTCTCAACATTTGCCTCGCACGCTCGTGTAGAGTGGTCCTCTAACAATGCGCTTTCCTTTCTAGGCTCTGCGAGGCATTTGCCTCTTGTGTCGTTACTATCCTCCCAACGAGTTCCTTCCTCCCTGTCGTCACAGCCGCTTGGAAGCGATGGTAGGTTTTCTAATTCTTGGCTTTTCCTGACCTCGCAAAAGCTTTCTGTGGCAGGAAGAGGGCGCCGCAAACTATATGGCACGTATAATTTCAGGCACGAGGCATAATTACTGAGCGGCCTGTTACAGGCAGTGAGCTGGATCGGAGTGGCAGTCCGGTTGGCTCATCATTCAGTCAATGTGCTTTCCACTCTTCTACCAAGACAACTAGACAAGGCAACAATTCTCCAAGATCGACATACAATGAACTTGATCAGTGCGACCGTCTCTCTAGTGCTAAGTATCCATTACATATTAACAGTCTCCCCTCCCTCTTGCTCAGGCTATCCCCCATAGCCTGGTGTCCCTGGAGGTCCCTCAACACCCGCCGCGACATCCACGTAAAAGCCGACCATATCGATGTACAAAACTTGCATAGGAAGATCAGTAACGTGGAAATAACATTTCAAACGCAGCAATTGTTGACTGCAGTGCTATATGCTCTTCCAGGAGAGATCTATTTCTCTCCTCGAGGAGCGCAATATACTCCGTCGCCCTACATACAATGGACTCCTGTATTCTAGGTAAGAGTCGTTGTATTCTGAGCTGGGAGCTAGCTAACCTTATCCACTATTGTTTTCAGCGTTCCTTCGTGAGGATCCTTCGTTACATTCTCCTCTCCTTCCTTTGCCATTCTAACTCTCATACTAGGGATACTATCCCGCAGTTCGGTAAATGTAGCATTTAACTGCGTGTCGTAGCGCTTGTCGATTGTGCGCCTGGGCGGCGCTTCCGATGGCTTGCGACGGCCGGAGTTGCGTGCTGGTGCGGGAGGAGACTCGGGCTTGATTCCCATGCTGGAGGAGAGTGACAATGGCGTCAGTTTATCCGGTCTCTGTAGCTTGGGAGGTCCTGAGGAACGGTTAGATGCGGCCCTAAGACAGTGGGCATCGGGGAATGGGAGGGGAGAGATTTTGAGGTTGAAAGGGGTCTGTAAGGCATTTGAATCCATGGTAATATTATACTGAAAAATAGTGTTAAAAGTGTCGCGCCGCATTTCGCACGATGATATATCCGAATGTGTCTTTCTCGACATGGCGGGGGATATGGCATGTCCACTATCCCGGCAGAGGTGGTACAAAATGGTACCTCCATTGCGCCACCAACTTTTAGGCTGCTCCACGCAAACTTCCTACGTAGTACAGGGTTCGTAGTTCTAGCCGATCATTGGATCGTGTTCTGTGTCACATTACCGATCAACGGGTCCAGGCCAACCATGGCCTGATTTTGATTTGCGCATCACTGCCTATTACACACACAACACGGTCGTGGCGGTGGAGAACGGCCCAATGACCATCGGGGGTTTCAGCTTGAACGCTTGAGAAGAGGGGATAAGGAATAGAGAGATTTTGGCAACTCCCTCTCCCCATCTCAAGGCTACGGGAGAGTGCTCATTTGCTAATCTCGACTTTTTATCTCTCGACGACGGTGATGGCACCTGCAGCTCGCATCAGTGGCTGTCGACGGCTCCATGCTACATCGCACTAGTCCAGGTGGGAGGTCCTTAGCCTTGGGTTGGGGTGTTTTATTTGTTAAAAAGCAAAATACCGTGCTTGCTCAAGGCAATCACAGTAAATCTAATTAAAAAAAAAATGAGCTGAACAGAAGTTCTCTCTTGACTGGGAAGTTGATCTACATTTTCAAGGGATGCAAGACCGCTGGAAGATATTGGGGCTGTCAACGACTCCCCGATGCTCCGCCCAATGCAGCCAATATCCACCCTCCATCTACGTTCTTCGGCACCCAGAGCGCCGAAAAGCGTTGACAAATGCGATGAAAGCCATAGCGCAGAGCCCACAATGTTACCTCGTCTTGCTCGTACTTCCCTGTTGGGCCTTGCTGTATGCCAACTCTGGTCTAGCCCAGTGCCGAGGGCCGAAGGGCCCTTTGTTCGGGACACCGTCGAGATGCATCCATCAATCATCAATCAGTCATCAAGTAAATCAAATCAACCAAGCAGCGAGTTCAGCCAGTAGCCGCAGCCTTCGCAGCCATTGGGCGTATTGCCATCCACAGCCCCCCTGCCTAGCGCTGCCGATCACAGAATCCAGACTGGTCTATTGAATGACACGCCTGGCCAATGGCAGAGCGCGTTGGGGTTTGTAGGGTGTCCCTCTGTTATCAGTGAGCGGCGACAAGTTTGTCCGAGAAAATGCCCGAGAGAAGGGGGAGACCTGGTCGCCCACAAGAATCCCATTTTCGAAGTTATGTTGGATTCGCAGACTCTAGGCATTGTGGAACATTGGAAGCTCCCCGTTGTGCTCAACTATTCGCATGTATGTCTATGTCAGTATTGCCATCGTCCCAAGGAAATGACCTCGCCCTAGGGGGAGATGAAGGTTGCTTCAACCTGCCCGACTTCAGAAAGAACGTAGATATGATATGGTTTTCCGAAATCCTGTCGATGGACGAGAGTGAGAAGCGCGAGTTCAGCAAGTCCATCGTCTTCGCATTTTTTGAACAGGTGTGGGAAACATTGGACAAGTTGGACACGGCCCTGTGAGTACCCCTCCCAGTACTCGACTTTATCGTTTTCCTGACTGCTCCAGTCATCCCTCTCTTGCTCTTCTTACTAAGGTGACCTTACTTCATTTGCTAATATGGCTTTTTCGCAGCGCAGATAAAGATTTTAAGAAAATCGCCTCACTCAGCGTATTTTTGAAAGGTTCTTCAGCAACCCTTGGATTCGTCAATATCAACAACCGATGTGAGGAAATTCAGCAGTACTGCTGGAAGGAGAATATAGGAGGAACTTCTTGGCATGACAAAGAAGCTCGTCTAGCACATATTACTGTGGCCCTAGAGATGCTGAAAACCGAGCATAACGAGTTGGAGGAGGCCCTGAAAATGTTTTTCAGCATTAGTGAATCCAACGCGGCTTAGCCGTTGGCTGAGCAAGAGAAGAATCGAAACCAACCTTCGCCTCATGGCCACTGCTCCATCGCATCTGGTTTACCGAAGCTTGGCAAGGAGTTCGTTGCCTCATGCACTCGTCCCAGGACAGTCACGTTACCTATAGCTAGCTATAAGAAGCCGCAGATTTCCCAGACTTAGAGGAAAAATCATCTTTCTTCCCCCTTTTTTTTACCTGATTTTTCCTAAATTTTCTAGACCTTGATTTTCCTATTCTATTTTACTTGATTAACTAATATCATATTTCCCTTTCTAGCTAGCTGCTTAGCTGATGATTTTATCTGCATTTTTAGCTATTTTATTTCCTAGGCCTTATCTTGCCGTCCTTCGCATACCTCTCGGGCCCAGCTTGCCGTCACTTCGGGTGGTTGTTTGTCCCCCTGCCCAACAGACTATACGGACTGGCCTTCAAAATCTCTTTTCCTTCCTCAAAGTCATCAACCCTCCCCTCTTGATCCCATAGGGCCGCGAGAACTTGCCTCTCGCCCTTCCAAGCGGACCGTGAATGCATGACAGCATAGTTGTATTTCATTCAATGTCAGTTTCTCTCGCTACTCCGTGCTTGTGAAAAGTAGACCATACTCATATCGAGCAAGACAAGATCGCCTTGTTCCCATTTTACCAGGACTTGTGACGACTCTGCGATAGAGAGGGCGAGGTTTAGGTATTTGTTCTCGATTTGCTCTCCGTCACCATATTTGGGAGGAGGGTGGTACGAGTTGTCATCGCCTCTATACGGAGGTTCTGTCGCTCCATGGTGCCTGCTGCGGCCCCAAGCACTCGTCACGTTTCCGAACCAAGTCGCCAGGCCCGTCTCTTCGGTACCGCGTCTCAAGGTTGACGAGGGTGGGCCAGCGCAGCCACACGATCTTGTGAGCCTACCGGATCACGATCGTGCCGACATTCCACGGGCGCAGCACGATCTATTGAATACAATTGAGCATAATACCTGATACCCTCAGTGCAAATAGGTCGGTGGCCTCCTCGCCCCATCGATGCCGAGCTCGCTCAACGACCGGCTGCGGCATGGCGATCTGAATCCAACCACCCCCCTCTTCGAAACGCGACTTCATACTGGTGATCCATTCAGCCTGATTTTGGATTGGTCAAGGCGGCAGGGACCTCACGTAGTCCAGCTGGTGTCGGGACGGAAAGGCGGCTCGGGAACAACACGAGGGACTGAAGGAGAGCTGATCCCAGACTTCTTGATTTGCTGGGGATATTGCATCCTGCCAATTTTCGGCTCCTTCCTTTCCTGGCCATATTCCACGCTACCTTATTGCAAGCGAAACTAGAGTATCCTACAAATACCGCTACATATTTTCAACTTAGAAAACGAAACATAATTGCTACTTTCAGCATGAGGACCTCTTTTTTCGCACTCTCCCTTACCGCCTTCAGTGCTACTACAGCGTTTCTAGTCTCAACAGCTTCGCAAGGGGAAGTGTCTCCTTATTTTTCAATCTTTTGGGCTGGACAGCGCCGCGATACTCAGAATGCAGCATCGAGTATGCTCACACCATCTTCAGACTCCTCGACGGGGATGCCGACGCTCCCAGTGCTATTCGTGTCTTCGCCATTTGCGCCGGCGATGGCGGCGGGAACGAGATTCGTCATTTCGAAATCGCCAGTACACATGTTGAAGGGGAAGCGGCAGGGGGCCTTTCCGCCGCGGCGTCTGCAGTCGGCCTTTGGGCAGACGTGTCCGTAGATGTAGTTGAGCTTCCTGCAGGCTCCACGCTGGGGACACGGCATAGTGCGCGCCATCAGCTCAAGGACGGGCTTCAGGTAGCCCTGGATCGGCGTGTGGTCGTACTCGCAGTTTTCGTCGAAGCACGAGTCGCTGAGGTGCTTTTTGTTGCAAAGCTTGGTAGGGCCCGAGATGGCCTTGAAGCGCTTAAGGGTGTTGCTCGAGGGCGTGGGGACGTAAGGGTCTAGACGGTCTCCGTTGATGTTGATGGCGACGAAACCTGTGGGGATGTCGATGTGCCTTGGCAGCATCGACATATCCTTGGGTGCGGTTTGCGGGTAAGAGTCGTAGTTGATTTGGTCGTTGGACTTGTTACCCGTTCTCCAGCTGTCAGTCATATGAGAGGGTGACTGGCCATTATAGCCGGACTTAGGGTGTTGTTTGGTATCGAGATGCAGGAACTTGCAGCCGTTTCCATACTTGCATTTGCCAGCTGCGTAGAAGGTGCACTGCATGCTGTTGTTGTTATTGTTATTGTTGTTTGCCGAGATAGATTGCATGGCAGCATTTGCGGACAAATCTGTCGAGAGGTTTCTTGTCGCCAGAGGCGTGTTCTTTTGGTTATGAGCTTGGCCGGCGACAGGGTAGGGCATCAGGCCGACGGTGCGGAAGACGCCAGGTAGCTCCTCGGTGTTCATCCCAAGCTTGAGGAACTCGTTGTGGAGTCGCAGGCTCGAGGTGCGGACCAAGGTGAATAGCTCAGTGTTACCCCTATAGGGAGTAAGGTTGGCAACGTAGCCCACGTCGTGGCAGGCGGCGACATAGATGTGCTTGGTCCCTCGAATCGATTTCGACCCTTCCGGTGTCTAGGAGAAGCTTCACGATCGATTCGTGCCCGTTTGCTGCGGCCCGTGATAGCGGTGTCCGACCACGCTTGTCCCTCGAGTCTCCATCGACACCATCGATAGCCAGCAAAATCCTCGTCACCCCTTCGTGCCCATTTTCTGCCGATAGTCCCAATGCCTCGCCGGTCCCTTCAGACTCAGCATCTCTAGCTTTCCTGGCCGTTCGCCTTTGGCCATGGGCGGCAGCCGATCTAAGTGCTGAGCTTCCAGACTGTTGCGCATTGTGGCGGTACAGAAAGGGATCTAAGCAAGTGAAGAGTCTGCGGTTAGTTCGAGCCAGTGCATTTGATATCTCTTTCCAACTCAAGCTGAGCGGCAATACTCTGAGAAGCTCCTTTGGAAGACGCAGCATTGGGTGCGAAGGAATGAACGAGAAATTGGACAGCGAATCGGGTTCTTGAAGGAAAAGTTTCGTCGCTGGGAAATCGTGCCTCCTAAATGGGTGAGTGTGCAGCGATCTTCCAGTGATCTGAGTCAGAAGATAGAACGGGAACACATTTGTCCAAGCAGCTGCACCGATGATTGCATGGTGGTGCGAGGAGCAGAACTTATCGTGGGGTCGTTTGCCCTTTCCTGGTAGATGCCAAAGCCGACTACGCCATGTTCCTCGAGCCGCCAAACGATTCGAAACTCGCCATGTCGCTGCTCCGTTACCGACAGCTCCGTCCGACTTGCCATCGTGCCACCCGCATCCAGCTCAGCGACGAGGCTAGCACGCCCGTCGCCATCGGCATCGAGGCCAAAAGCAGCAAATCCGACGGCTTAATTATTTGTTCCGCACAGCTTGCCACCTGGCTGCGCGCCCAGTTTCAACATCTCGAGTCTCTGCCAAATCATGGGACCCAGGGCCTTCTAATCATTCACATCAGTTGCGAAATCACCAGTTATGCACCACAACACACACAGCCTATACCTAAGATTGCTTCAAAACCTCTGTCAGACGGACCGATAGGAAAAGTCAGCTTTGCAAAGGACCGGATCCGTACCGTGGTTTTCTTTGAACCTAGATAGAGGTTTTAAACCTAGTCCGCCCTCAACAGCCTAGATCATCGGCTTGTGATGGCTTCATCGGTCTAAGGGCGTCTGGATCAGCCGGATCCCTAGGGATAAACAGCTAGCTTTCTTCCTTCTAAGACAGAAGAAAAAGACAAGATCTCCCATCGTCACCAAGCTGTTCCCACCAATCCATCCTGTCTGATAACCTCCAACCCCGAATCATGCCGGATTCTGTTCAAATTGTCTTCAGCGTGTCTTGTGTCCAATTCCATAGCTTCGTTGCCACCTCTCCACTATTGGAAGTTGCGTCCACCTCAGTCTCCACACCAACCGGCGTGTAGTAAGCCCCAGAAACCAACTGCTCCCTGCCCGCGCCGGTGGCCCAGAGCTGGCTGTAGGATCCCTGTTTTGGTTCCATGAAGGGGGTTCCCATCAGGAAGTTGGAGATGTACACAAAGGCCCGTCGGACAAAGGTCAGATTCGTCACCAGCTCCGTTTTCACCACTCCCGGATGGACCGACACGGCCAGCATTTTGGGATAGCGTCTCGCGACCTCCTTGGTGTAGACGACATTGGCCAGCTTGCTCTGCCCGTACCGAAGCCACGACCCGAAGAACATGTCCATTGGCGTCCGCAGCTGGTTGTAGAGGAACCCGCCTACGGGGTGTCCCTTGTGTCCCTCCGAGGTCAGACATATAACCCGGACGTCTGAGTCGAGAAGGTCGGCGGTTTTCTGCAGAGTGGGGAGTAGGCTATCGATGATGACGGCGTGTCAGCTGTGAGCAACTATTGATTGCCTCTTTTACATACCAAGTGAGCGGGGTAGCCTACGCTAAATCGCTAGCCCAAGAGCCGCAGTAGTTGAAAGTCAACTGTTCTAACTTGGGGACAGCCACAAATCAGAAGAGCCCACAATGAACTCGGATTGCACCCATTAGAGTGTGTGGTCCGTCATTGTGAGACATGCTTGCGAGTCCATGCCTCATATCGTAACGCTATAGCATCCCTTCCTTGGCCGGGCATGGACCTTCCGTGTCGGGGGGCGGACGCCGTTTAGTATAACTTTGCACCCCCATCCCTGCCCCAGTTGGTTTCTGCATCTTCCGTCCCTTCCAAGCCGCCGGATTCCAAAATGGCTATCTCATACAAGCGTCTCAACCCCCTAAGCCGCGAGATCCGCCTGCTCGAGATCCAGCCGTCGCACAACCTCGACGATCCCATCAAATGCCGTCTTATCACTGTCCGCCACTCCAAGGAACTGGAGTACATCGCCCTCTCGTCCCTCTACGGCGACCCGGCTGGGACAGAAACTATTTTCGCTAGCAGCCGCCCGGTCACCATCACGGCTCATCTCGCATTGGCCCTGCGATACATGCGTGCCGTCTTCTATCCCGGTATCCTACGGCGCTGCCAGCGCATGCCGGCTAGTCGTCTGCAAAGCGTCCCACGTTGGCTGAAGCATTTATTCGCATCGAATAGCTCGCACTTGCCGGATGGCGAAGTCAGCCGGCCAGGCGTTCTGCGTGTCTGGCTCGACTTTCTCTGCGTCAATCAGAACGATGAGTGGGAGAAGTCGAAACAGCTGAGCGACATAAAGTACATTTACGATTACGCTGATCTCGTCGTCGGCTGGCTAGGCGAGAAGGCCGAGCACACTGACATCACGATAACAACCATGGAGGAGATCGAAGACGCCATGCCGCCATACTGGGGTGAGTCCAGCCACCGAAAGAGCCATCCGGAAGACTACTCGCCCACGCATGTGTGGACAAAGTCAATACAGTACATGTGGGAAGAGGGACCGAATGGTGAGCCGCCGTTTCTGATGCCGCGCTGGCTGGGGTGCGTGGAGTTTATGACGCGCCCGTACTTCCAGCGGCAGTGGATTGTCGAGGAGATTGCGACAGCTTCGTTTCCGGCTTTCTTAGTGGGCGATACGCTGGTGCCGTGGAGGCAGGTGTTGTCGTTGTATAGATTGATGGAGGAGTTCAAGTTCTACCCTTCAGATGTCTTTCCAGCGGTAAGTCGCTTGAAGATTGGCCCATTGAGATGCTACTGTGTACGGAATTCGTTACTGACTCGTTTGTGAATAGCATCTGAGGGCCGAAGTCGCTTCTGTGCCACTAGAAATAGCACAGAAACTCTTGGATGAGTACGCGAAAGAGAAACCGAGCCGGGATTCAAGCTCCTCTGAGAACTTGCCGCGGCCTCCTGGATAGTATATTGATGGGCGGTACAAGACGCAACGTATGTACGAATCTAACGTGATTGGAGTTTATAGTTATGTGGTGTTATGACATTCAAAGGAGGCATCGGAAGAGAAAATGTACAGCAAAAAAAAATTTCCCCATACAAAATGCTCATTTTCACTTACACGGTGCTTGCCCAAAATTGAAGCTATTGACATGAAACAATGTCTTTTTTATTGAGAATTTCATCAAGTTTCATGTTATAGAATTGCTTTTTCGATGACCTATGCGGTATGGTCGCATGGCACTAATGTAAAATATCTCAAAATGCCTCCCTCATCACCCACCCTCCCCGAAGCTTCATCGAATTTTTCTCTACACCAGCCTTCCTTAATCGCCTCTAAAATGCCTCAGACGTCTTATACAGAGAATAATATTATTGATTCCATACTAGATGTCACAGATAATGGCCTCTCGCAGAACCAGGCCGCCCAGAAGAATGGCATGCCTCCCACCACCCTCTCTGACCGATTAAGAGGCGTACCGTCAAGGTCCGAGATCAACCAGCCTGCCCTCTTGAGGCAACAAGGCCGGGAAAGGCCTATCGGTGTACACTGGGTAGCCAGGTTCATTAAACGGCATCCGTCCATAAAGACGAAGATAGGAAAACGTCAGGAGGCGTCGAGATTTAATTCTTTTACCCCAATGGCTGTCAATTGAGGGCGCCGATGTCGAGGCGGAGGACGACGAGGATGGTCAGACGCCGCTATCGAGGGCCGCCGAGGGGGGGCATGAGGCTATCGTCACGCTGCTTCTTCTTCTTCTTCTTTTATTTAACGCCGGGGGCAATAGATATTCCCAGCCTCCCGAAGGGCATAGGGCGTGCAGGAGACTATCTAGATCTAAAGAGATACTGTACATATGGAATTACCATATTAAGAATATCCTGCAAATTAAGCCCAATGGCTACTGGTGTTTGTTGCGTTGTTCCCGTGGCTCCGCCGGTTGAGCTCGTGTCCAATCTTGGGTTCTTGCGGGGCTGACTGTCCTGTATCGTCACGCTGCTGCTCGAGAAGGGCGCCGACATCGTAGCCAAGGACAAAGATAGTCAGACGCCGCTATCGTGGGCCGCCTGGAGGGGGCACGAGGCCATCATTAGGCTGCTGCTTGAGAATGGCGCCGGCGTCGAGGTGAAGGGCGAAGATGGTCAGACGCCGCTATGGTGGGCCGCCCGGAGGGGGCATGAGGCCGTCGTTAAGCTGCTTCTTCTTCTTCTTCTTCTTCTTCTTCTTTTATTTAACGCCGGGGGGAATAGAAATTCCCAGCCTCCCGAAGGGCATAGGGCGTGCGGGAGACTATCTAGCTATACCAGCTATCAATATATACACGGCAAAAGACCTTCTGGGGGGCTAGTCCGACAGTAGCCCACATCCTCCGATCCCCTGTGATGTAGTCCATCTCCAGCCTTTAAACACTAGATATCCCACATATCAAGCCTCCTCATTGGAAAACCCTCTAGGGATAAAAAACCAGCGAGTACAAGCGGCGACTGGTGTTTGTCAATCCGTTCCCGTGGCTCCGCCGGTTGAGCTCGTGTACGGTTATATGATCAAGCTTGTTGCCCCCTCTCTCACAGATAGAGACTATCAGAGATAGCAGCTATTAGAGATTGAGGGTCCAAGCCCCTAGTCCAGCAGGCCCTAAGGCCAGAGGCTAGGTCGCTGTCGGCATTCGTCGCCATGACGGTCGTAGTAAGGTCGTGAGGGTCCTTAGGAGCTTGCGGATCTGCTGGGCAGTGTGCGCTCGCACAGCGTAGGTGGTTGTGGACGCGGGTCCGATCCAGTGCCTTCCCAGGCTGCCTGCAGTGCAGGCTCACGAGTAGGCAGCCTCACTGGTCGTTGCATCTTATTGTCGGTGGTGGTGGTTTCGAGCTCGGGAGCAAAAAACGCGCATTTTTTCCTCTCTGTTAGGGCAAAGATGGATCGTAGCTAAGATTTAGGTGCGTTTTTTGCTGCACAACTAGGCGGTCGGACCCCTGCCTTAACAGCCGACTAACAGCCAGTGCCAAGGAAAAAATAAATTGAGGGGAAGGTGCGTCGTTAAGCTGCTGCTCGAAAAGGGCGCCGGCGTCGAAGTGAAGGACAGCAGGTATGGTCAGACGCCGCTATGGTGGGCTGCTGAGAAGGGACATGAGGCTGTCGTCAAGCTACTGCTCGAGATTGCTGGCTCAACATATTGTGTCCCATATACAACCGATCAATTTTTTTCGGCTAGATGGAGTGTTCTTTCAGAGGAGACATACCTAGTACTCCCAGAAGAAACAAGGACACCCTCCATAAATACTCAGCTTATTATCTCGCCTCCGCCAAGTACTTCAAGAAGCCTCGAATCAACTGAGTCAGCGATGCTTCATCTGTCTCATCTCTGCCCAGATCAACAATTACTCCAGCTCCAATATGCAGGAGACCTGGTGCTTTTTGAACCAAATGGAGAAATGCAACACCAATTTGCAAACATGACATACGTGGAAAGTTTATTGCGAGACAGGGAAGAGTGATGAACGATTCTGGTAGATTCCTTTTCTTTTTATTCGTTTCGGTTTTTTGAAACGGGGATGCAAAACACCACTGGGTCATGATAGCTCGGAGATCACGAGCGGCCGAGCAGCCAACAATGGAGCGAGGGCGCCATTGGTCACGGAGAAGCGGAGAGCCTCAGCCGGCCGACAAAGGCAACCTCTCCTTGATGTTGGGGGTTCCGTGAGGCAAACGGTGCCGACCTGGTTAAGAAGTGGTCTGTATATGGCGTGTCATGGATGGTGGTGCCAACGAGAAGGCATAAACAAGCCCCGTAACCCGAGAAGAGCCAGGCGGCTGTGAGGGACGATGGCTGACTGGAGGCCCAATGTCACGATCCGGGCTCCGGCTTCTTGCGTTAGTAATTGCCTCGGGTGACCTATCAAGCCACACAGGCGTCGACCTCTCCTTTTTACATTTCACTTGACACATCCAAGTCCGCCTTGGGATTCGGAGGATGTGAAGGTAGAGCAGCCGAGGGGCGAGAGTTGTTGTTGTTGTTGTTGTTGTTGATTAATTACCGTCGTGAAGACATCTAGATGTCTACAGAATCCCCTAGGGGCAAGACGACGTGCTAGGCTGGAGTCTACAGCTAAAGAAACCAAGGTACAGGGTAGCTAGCTTCGGCGGAGCCGACAGCGTAGCTAAGACTAACCCGGGGCCGGGGCCACGGGCCCAGCGGGCCCGTGGCTCGGACCCGCAATCCGGTGTCACGTGTAAGTCTAAATACATCCCTCCACGAGCCGAGATTGCGATCCTTCTTCCTCTTCCATCTAACAATTAAGCAGCCCTATTTGACCTATTATTTCGTGCCCGACATCCGTCAGCGGATATTCAGGGCGCAGCCCGACGACTGCAATAGCATCCGATTTTTAAGGGAACCAGGGGGAAACCGCATTCGAAGCTGCTGTGCAGCGCGGCGCGTCTTCAGGCCCGGAGTGACGATCCGAGCCATCTGACCACGTCGAGGAATAAGGGACAAAGGAAAAGGGAAAAGATTGAATTGGGGACTGGGGCTGAAGCGGCTGTGACCGCAACTTCCGGGGGTTCAAGACGAGGGATCCTAGCGATGGTGGGGGCAGATGTCTTGGAAGAAGTGCGCTGCCTCTATCATCGCGATGAACTTGCCGAAGTCTTGTCCTATTACGCGATTAATCGTCAGCTTCGGAAAAAGGCCTAACTTTATCCGATGGTGACGGTCAACCTTGCGGCAATAGAAGGGATGGTCAGGTGATTTCCGCCGTCCGCATGAGCACTCGAGCTGTGCGTCATCGTGGGCAAATCTCTCGTGGTATGCGGCAAAGTCTCCGTGGCCAGAGCGGGCTGCTAAGAGATGTCGGAGAGTCTTCCGGGGAAGCTGCAATTCAGCTGGGCTAGCGGCGGTAGCCTCTAGCTGATAGTATCGGTACGAGTCTGGGGCGTGGTCTTGCCACCAGCTCTTAAAGAGGGTTCTGGAGAGGGCCTTGGCCTTCCGCTTATTAAAAGCAAGGGACGGAGCCAGTCCGGGTAGTTCCGGTAGCTCCGTACCTGCTTTGGCCAGCTTGTCGGCCTGCTCGTTCCCGGGGATGCCTTTATGGCCAGGGCTCCATCGTACAGATGTAGCCCCGTGGGCTCGTGCGATCGAATGGAACTCCAGGAACTGGGCCTGAGAGGATTCCGAGGGCTGGCCTAGCAGCCCGGCTGCTGCAGATGTGTTGTCAAGACAGATGTAAATCCGTGAGCCTGGCTCTGACGAAGTCAGGCTCGTTGCGTGCCGTAGGCCCGCGAGGGCACCAGCGACTTCCGCGTCGAAGACCTCGGCGGGACCTAGCCGGCCTAGACCCTCGCCGATTTTGTGATTGTTGCGATGAATGACGTACCCGTAGCCCGCGGCCCCTGCAGACGATCGGGATCCATCTGAGTAGACGATGAGATCTATTTCAGACAGGGTCTCGATCCAGGCGAGGAAAGCGGGGACGGCGACGTCTTTCGGTTGTATATGTAGTTGGGCGGGGCTGTATTTCCGCTGCAAGAGGTCTGGCCGCGGCGAGGGCGGAAGGAGCAGGGCTGTTCGTTGTAGTCGGGTCTTGTAGATCGGCTTCTGGCCTGGCCTAGGGGTCGGAATCACAGTCCTAGCTGTGAGGGGGTGCCTTGGATCCAGGGACTGGAGCCGGGCTGCGTGGCGCAGGCGTGTAGCATCTAGCAGCTGCTCGACTGGCGGAATGCCGCTTTCGCGGTAAAGGGCAGCTAATGGGGTCGTCTTCCAGGTTGGAAGGATCGCGCGGATACCGATATGTAAGACGGATTTAAGGCGGTCAAGAAGGTGATCGATCTTGGTTGAAACCTGGGGTCCTCCTGCTCGTAAGGACGGCGCTGTCTTTCCCGGGTACCAGGCCTCGGCCCCGTAGAATAGAACAGGAAGGACACAGGCCTTGATGGCGAGACGGACCTTATCAGAGGGAGGACCGCGGGCTGTATTAGCGAGGCCTCGCAGGAGGTTAGCGATGGCTCGGGCCTTGATCGCCCATTTTTCCACATGTATCTTAAACGATAGCTTCTTATCCAGCCAGACACCCAGCCAGCGGAGGGCTTTCTCCGGCACCTTGGTCTGACCTTTGTGTACAATCGTCGGGCTGCAGTCTTCTCGTCTCCGCGAGAAGTGCATTATCTCCGTCTTAGCTGAGTCGAAACTGACCTCGTTGCAAAGCCCCCAATAGTCAATCTCTTCGATGTTAGTCTCCGCTTCGTCCGTCGTCTCACGAAGCGTATCCCCAATGTGGAGAGAGGCAATGTCATCTGCATAGCCATAGCGTATAGTAGTAACCGGATTGAACCCAGGGCAAGGGTTCGGCTTGATCCTGATCTTATAGACCGGCTCTGTATAAAGCAGGAAAAGGATCGGAGAGACAGGCGAGCCCTGAGGGAGACCGCATTCTAGGGCAGAGAGAGGCGTGACCGCATCTTGGAAGTGGACTCGGGCTGTGCGGTCAGTCATAAAAGAGGCCACCCAGCGGACCAGCAGGTCCGGCCAGCCCTGCTGGCGAAGGCGTAGCAGGAGCCGGTTCCGGAGGACTGCGTCGAAGGCGCCTAGAACGTCCATCGTCACAAGGGTCGCGACGAGCCCTCGGGCGAGGGCAGCTTCGATGTCGTGGACCAGGGCAGCGATGAGGTCAACAGCAGACCTCTTCGTCAGAGCCCCGGCTTGGTTCTTGTGCAGGACCTTCCGGTCGATCGCCACAAAGGCGAGACGTCTTGCGATCAATCTTTCCAGTCCCTTGCCGAGGCAGGAAAGTAAGGAAATCGGTCTCCAAGCGCGCGGGGAAGAAAGATCCCTCTTTCCGGGCTTTGGGATCATAATAACCTCCGCGCCTTTGAACGCCTTCGGGTGGTGCCCTAAGCAGAGACATCTTTCGTAAAGCCACCGGATGTATTCGCCGATAACTGGCCAGCAGGCCCGGATAATCGCTGTAGTTACGTTGTCTGCACCAGGAGATGTGTTTCCTGTCTTTGTCCCTAGCTCCACGTCGTACTTGCTGACGACATAAAACAATTTAGTCTCAATATCAAAGGTTAGCCACTTTCCTAGGGTTGCGATTTTGAGCCCCAGGTAAAGTATGCGTTTCTTTCTTTCGTGGGCCATTGATGCGAGTTCAAAGAACTTCTCATCCTCATCAATCTTCTCGTTGACAAACCATCCCTTCGGGTGGTAGTCCTCAGCATAGGTAAGACCGCGCATGGCGTAGTCCTCTGGGAGTGGCCGTGGAGGTTCGTCTTTCTCCAGGCCAGGGAAGTTTCCGTCCATTCTTGTTCTATACTCGCCTGAGGCTAGAATATAATTGAGCATAGCGGCGGTGAGCTTCTAGGGATACTCTCGTTCGAGATATGACATGGCGGTCGGATAACGTGTCATATGCTCGATGAAAACAAGGGTTGTATGAACAAAGGGAAGGATGTTGGCATCTCCCCAGCGAGTGGTGACAATCTCGTAAGTCCGGACTGCAAACGAGAGTGACTTCTTGAAGGTGTCACCGGGGGGAACTTCCGGGATAGTGCTTCCATCTCTAGTGGTGTCGGTCTCATCCAGTCGCTGGGACATTGCTCTTGTGAGGATATTAGAATCAGCTCCATACCCAAGGAGAGAGCACCCGATCGCGATCCCGATAAAGTAGCTAAGTCAGGTAAATGAAAATTCAACGCAAAACGCACTAATAGTACTGACCCAGCTTCGAGCCATCGCCTTGTTGTTCGACTGATGTGATTGTCGAGGAGACTTAAGAACTCTTCTATCGAATCTTCTAGCTTATCCTCTGACTTGCCCGAGAAGAAAATCCTATGTACCCGCACAAAGGCTGCGTCAATTGGGGCGAGGCGCGTTGTATTAGAGCCCAGTACAGGGTCAAACAGGGTCATAATACTTTCTTTTGTGCTGAGGAACGGGATCGGCACACACAGCGATTTGGCGTAGTAGTATAGCTGTTGCAAGGCATTCGGTCGAGCCAAGATAGCCAAGTGGTGATAGAGGCGTCCTGTGGTCGGAGACTTGTCTGATGCCTTGCTATACCAGTGCCGACTCACTCCTGTCCACACTTCTCGGTCCTTAATGTCATCATCCTCGATCACCATCCTGTAACGGCCAAGATCTCCTAGGCACTCAATCCAGGTATCCTCAAAAGCTGGCACGGTTTCATATAATAACGCCGTCATACTATATGCAAGGCATAGAAACGTCAGTATATGCTCTAGGGATGCTGGCAGTCTATGTCGAAGGAGCTCCAGGAAGGAATGGATGCCGTGTCGCCACATTCGAGCTGGCATGTCATATTTTGATGCAAGCCCCCGTAGTGGAACACTAGCCGAGGGATGCTGGCTTGCAAGAAAGAAGTCGTGGTGCTCATGCAACAGCGTGCGATGCAGCGCAATCAACGCTTGCCACTGCTCGTTATTCAACGGGTCTGCATCCGTTGTGTTGGATGACTGTGCGTTATCGACTTCGATGCACTTCGCCTCAACCATGATCAGGCCAGCATATATGCCTTTCACTTCGGCAACAAGCTGGTCCTGAGAAATAGGCTTTGTTTCAGGCTGGAGAATCATCTGCGGAGGTTCGGCCTCATTAGGCTGAGAGGAATGTCGAGAGGGCCTAGCTGTTTTGTTTGACGGTTGGAGGGTAGCACGATGAGGGAATGCTATCATCTGCCGACCACGAGAGCCTCCCGGAAGCGCTACTCTTGGACCTCCCAATAGTGCTGCCTGAGCCGGTTGATTTGTTGCGGAAGACTGGGACCTCTTCTTAGGGTCGTCGTCGGATGCTGGACGAGTCGCTGCTTGGGTGACTTGGACAACAGCTGGCTTTGGAACGGTATTCCTCTTTGGTATGTTCTTAGATGCGCTCTGGGCGCCTCCGAAGCAACACCCGAATATGGCATTACTGGCCCGGACTAGAGTGAGAGGCAACCAAGTCAGCATCGTGGTCGTCTGCAGTGCCAGTCGGCGGTCCTGTTATATATCGGTGGTCCAACCCGCGGGATATGGAGTGGGGTGAGCTTACGCTTCTGTGATCCGTTAAACGCATCATCAACATCCTCGTCCGTGTCCCTGTCGAGACGTGCGATGAACTTCTCTTGGAGGCGTGATGGTAGCGACTCGAGATCGCTGGGCACCTCGGAGCTGCTGCACTGAGAAAGCCCCTTTTGGGAGGAGACATTCTGCCGATTCTTGTTCCACAAGTGCGTCATCCACTTCTTAAAGTTCATACTGATGTGGCTTTCGTCCCCTTCGTACTGAGAAGACGAAACTTGAGGGTGCAGCGACTCGAGATCGCTGGCTACCTCGGTACTGCACTGAGAAAACGTCTTTTGGGAGGAGACATCTTGTCGATTCTTGTTCCGCAAGTGCGTTACCCACTTCTTTGTAAAGACCATACTAATACAGCTTTCGTCCCATTTGTCCTGAGAAGACGACACTTGATGGTGGTGGTTGGAGACTCGGCTGTGGAGATGATAGTTTTGCTGGACATTTAGAGGTGGGATTCGCAGTTATAAGGGGGATGCTTATGGGGTCGCCTTGCCACCTAATGGTTCGCCCGCCAGTTGGCAGTTGAGGCAAGCACAACGCAATCGTCATAAGGCGGCTGTGGCTGGCTCGGCCTCCTCGGCAATGACTCCGATACGTCGGCTAAATGCGAACTACTTTTATGGTGCACCCTGGTCAATGTTGGCGCATGAACAGTTCTGTCGGTACTCCCCATGCGGGGGCTAGAAAAAATGGCATACCAAAGGCCTTGTCAACTACTGTAACGGCCACATTTACACGTAACGCGGTACTGATTTCCAACTGCATAGCCTCCCCGAAGGCGGAATGAAGGGCCGAAATGAATGCCTAGCCGGATGAGCAATAGTCATTCTAGTTGCAATACTACCACAGAACCCACTTTTCTTGACAATCAGATGGCCCATTAAGAGGAATGCCTCAGAGTGAGCCCTTATGGATCTATGACGGATGACGGACCAAAACTGTCCGAAATAACCACTTTAGCGCGGCTTGCTGTAGATACACCGTTAAGAATTAAATATACCACGAAGGACCAGAACTGCATTTCAAGATGAAAAGGCCCAAGTCAATTTTTCTTTACCGTTTTCTCCCCAAAGCACCAAGTTCCGGTTACAAGTGACAGTTCCTGCTACAGTCGGGTCGCAAAAGGCTCAATCCGGGCCCACTTCTATGGCACTAACATTGCCTATCCATTTTTGGCTCCGGCTGACATGGCAGAGACGTAAGGCACGCTGCTCCGTACTTAAAAACACCCAATCACCCCCCCGAACCTTACGTATCGCAACCCTGCAGGCTGTGTTGATTCAGAATGGGAAAACTATATCTTTTCCCCATCAGATTGGACTGCCAGTAAGAACAGAATATATCCCTCCCGCTGATTTCTCTGGTAAGATACAATATGATTAGTTATTTGATACATCTTCCCCTGCCCTGGTATGTAGTTAGTGTCTACTCTGAAGTTAACCGCTGTGCCCAAGTGGCAACTATCGACAATAAGGTCCATCAGCCATGTCTTATCAAGCCCTACTATAAAACGTTATCAATTAGCTCAAAGCTTACGATGCATTGGCACTCAAAGAGGCGTTTCCCGGGGATCTCAGTGTTAACAAATGCTATTAGTCGCGCATCGACCCAGTTGCCTATCTCTCCAAAACTTTCATGCATCCAGTTACGCTGATGTCGGCTATGTTCGATTCTGGCTGTGTTATTAGTGGATCTCGGGCATTAGAATTCTTCATCCCAGGGTCCATCATACTGCAGTCAGACTGGGACTTCTACGTCCCCGGTTACAAAGAATCCGTCGCCGATATGATTAATGTCCTAGCTTTATGTGGCGTGACTTGGGACTTAGAGGGTGATGCAATCGTTAGCGCTTTGACCCAAAGTGGAACTGTGGAAGTTGCCGTTAGAACCATGGAGGCCTTGGTATCATGGATGTCGCAGTTGGATGCAGCCATAGCAACCACATTGATGGGGGAGAGCTTGTATCAGGTCTTATCGGCCTTTCTAAGATCCACACGGAGCTCTTGCGATAAAAGCTACACTGTCAGTATTGACCTAGACAACCAAGTGGTTGTCACGCCGAACCAATTCCTACTAGACGAGAGGCCTGTAGACTCAGCGACCTATAAAGACAGTGCAGGGCAATCCTTCAATCTACTGCGTGGTTCAATAATGATAAGCACAGGCACACAGCCTGTGCAATTAATTGTTGGCTACCATTATTCGGGCGTATGAAGTTGCTTGAGCTTCATTAAAGACTTCTACGCAAGCTATGTGCAATGCTTTATTAGTGGATGGTGTGCAAGCCATTTGTACTACGCTGATGCTAGTGCTGGGAAGGCATTCCTGTAGCAACGGCCTGAGATGAGCGCAGCTATTAAGACAGCCATCGTGAAGTACCAGAAAAGAGGTTTTGAGTTCTTCCCTGCTCCTAAAACTAGTCCTACCCTTCGGCGACTAAAGGATAGTCGCGGAATGTTTTTAGACTACGGTGATATATACCAGCAATTCATACGAAGCAGTAACCAGAGCTTGCTTCAAAAATGGCTCACTGAGCGCCGCCAGAACATCGACAGCATACAGTGGACCGAGTTTCAGGGCGAGATATTGTCAATGTATAGCCCAATGGAGGCTTGCTGGAAAAGAAGTAAATCGTATGCTGTTGCAGCATATGGCCTGCCACTTGATCGTCTTCGGCGTCTTGCAGACATCATCTCTCTTAACACGCCGAGTACTGATGCTATGAGGACTGAATTATTCTTCAGTACAGTGAGAAAAACGGTGATGGGCGACGAATGGTACTCTAGAGAGGCCGCAAGATCAGGAGCAGTCTATTTTATTTTTCGGGACGCTACTCCTTGGTCTTGGTTGATGTAGGAGGAACAACTACTGAGAATGCAAGGATGAGCGGAAGTAGGTTGCTTCCTGGTCAGACAGTCGCATTTTGGAATGAAGAAATAAAATGAAACAAATTGGAAATCAAAACGATATGAAGCAATGCGAAAGAAGAACAGTAGTCTGAGTAAAATTGAGCGAGGAAAAGGAAGACGGATTCTTGATGGCAGAGTAGGGGGAAGACTAAGATTTGAGTCAACTCCGATGAGCAATCGAAGAAGAGGTAATGCATGTGTCCGCCCCACGTGCACGGCCGGATTAACTCTAGAAGCTTAGTGCCAAGAAGGGCCTTGCGAACGGCTATCGCTTGTGCTTAGACGGTTTACTAAGTCGCAGAAACCTCAGGAGGCTCCCTTCAAGATTCGTCACATTACTAATTCCCATTCCAGTCACAACATCCACACTGCAGCAGAGTTGCAAACCACTCCACTAGAGACCTCGGTGGAGTGGATTTAAAGGTGTGTGGGCATGCAGGGTTCAACTACGTGGTGCTAAACCCACTTAGGATGTGCGTCGAGTGGCATGGATTGCAAATCCAAACCCATACAGATGTTGCGGGAAGCTGTTGCTCCCCAGATCCATCCGTCCATAGACCCAGCTTGCCGAGTTTCTATACATCAAGACTTGGAATGAGGAAAGGCGGTAGGTCAAAGTCACAATATCCATACTACGTGCGTGGACACAAGCTCAAGCGCATCTCTGGCCTCATGCGTCTCGGCACCGATCTGCAAGCCCCTTTGATTGGTAAGCGTTCAAAAAGCGTCAGATCAGACTTGTCTTGCCCCCGATTTAGTAAGCGGCCCAGCAGCCTGCTGCTTGACGCTAATTGTGGTCGTTCACTCTCATCGTGAACAAGTTCACGATGATCGTGATCCTTGCCTCATTTCGACGGCAGCTGCTCTAGTGGGGCCACGGCTTGATATGCGACAATATGTGCATCGTACTTCTGATTCAATCTGTTCAGGTGTGCCGCACCTGACTTGCAAGACTTGGCAAAATTCTCCTTAGTTCGATCTCGCTTCTTGTGGGAGGGCTTAGCCATGGCGGGCGGCGTTCGAGAGTGCAGATCAGCTTGAGCGTTTGAATGAGAGAGAGGTGACTACTTGAACTCCTTTAGTAGTATAGCGGCGGCCCAGTTCTGGGCCTCCTTGTTGCTGTCCGTTCCCAAAATAGCTCGATTAGGAACCGGCCCTCTGGCGGCTGCAATCATCTCAGCAGGCGATTGTGCTTCACGGCGACGCATGTGCTGGTCGTTGAGAAGGGAAGCCTAGCCAGGCCCCTGGCGCATTTGGGCATTTGGGACAAGAAGCGGGATTGGTCGCCCTATGTCCTATTTTTAGGCGCATTTCGGAGGCCAGTCCCCGGCTTTGTGTATGAGTACTACCGCGAACCGGACCTTTACATGCAAACCAGTACCGCCAGGCCCGAGAGTAAACGCTACTGGTCGCCAACCGAAGATACTTACTTCGGTTTCTGGTACTAATACCGCCTCTCGCCCTGAAGGACGCTCCAACCAGCCATCGTCGATTGAGGTCCCTGCTTCGATCGGAGAGGTGAAGAGCTTGTGTAGATGCAATAAACACGGTGCTTGGCGTTCGAAGAGCGGATAGACCCCTTAAGCAAGGGTTTCAGTGGCCTTTACTAATCTAATAACTTTGTTCGTAAAGCGCGTCTAGTGATTTTCGTGACTTGAATACGCCTTAACCTTCTCCTTTCTATATACCTGCCTAGCCGCTCTTTAAGTCGAGCTATCCAGTATAGCCGCAAAGCTTGGCACAATTAACAGGGCTCGGCTGGTGGCTTGCGGCAATAAGCTGGAAACACGCTCAAAACACGCTTGGTGTTCACGTTGTTTGCTCCATTCAAATGAGTATGGCTCAATGTACAGATTTACTAGCATTTGGTCCTGAAAGAACACTCACACTCTCTGTTCTTGGCCATTCCGGCCCGTCAGGGACCCCTAGCCATAACACACGTGGTCCTTCATCACACCAGCCCCGCATGGAACCTCCTAAGTCTGGTTATCATAGCAACCGCTCTTCCCCTCCAAATGACAGCAAGAGGCGAATCCGCCTACTTTCGTAAAGTCGTTCATCTCATCCGTCGTCATATACCACTTTCCATGCGCTTTGTCATAATTGTCCCAACCTTCCTTTTGGCCGCACTTGGCAGTTGGATAGACACCGTCATAAGGCTTCCCCTCATTGAAGCACGTATTTCTGTCTCTGCCGCACCAGTACCAGACATGATTCCAGGCTTGAGCCTCAGAGGCCAGAAATGCCAAGGCCACGGCGGTGGTGAGCACCTTCATAATCTCAACGCTGGATGGCGGACGGAAGAAGCGGTCTTAAATTAGAGGCCTTGAATTAGAGGCTAATCTTTTTCGTTAGCTAAAACAGATCCACATCTCATTATTTGTCATGAGATGACTTACAAACCAAATAATACGCTTCTTGACAAGTATAGTAGCTTTGAGTCAAAATGTTATCTTTAATTTTTTTTTTTGAAGGAGGACTTACTCTTATAACCGGCAAGAGGCAGAGCGGGGTTGGCCATTTTAGCGGTAGGTACAACCTGTAAGAGTCGGATGGTTTCCCCCCGATGATCATTTTGGCTCCGTCTTAGGCGGGGTTGCGTTTGCCCTCATCTGCTGTACCTACACGAAACTATGACGGTGACTATCAGTGTACATATACGTGTACGCCTCACTGCCACGGTATCTTCCGTCTAAGACTTTAAGGCACCAAGACTCTATGTTGAAGCCTTACGTTAGTGGCATGGCTGTTATATCTCCAACAGCCTGACATAGGATATATCCTTCAGATCTACTCTTCAATCCTTGCCTTTTCGCCAAAGAAGAGTACCATACGACAAGTTTTTAAGAATCAGCTTCCCAAGTGGATATCTCTGGCACCAAAACCAGAGGACAATTGGGACCAATGTCAACAGATCTTGGAAGGCCATGAGGACTCGGTAACGTCAGTGGCCTTTTCGCCAGATGGCTCGCTTGTGGCCACGGCCTCACGCGATCGGACAGTGCGGCTCTGGCGTAGCAATGATGGCGCCTGTGTGCAGAAGCTCAAGGGCCATAAGGACTCGGTAACGTCAGTGGCCTTTTCGCCGGATGGCTCGCTTGTGGCCTCGGTCCCGGACGATGGGACGGTGCGGCTTTGGCGTAGCAACGATGGCGCTTGTGTGCAGGAGCTCAGGGGCCATAAGGCCTGGGTAACGTCAGTGGCCTTTTCTCCAGATGGCTCGCTTGTGGCCTCGGCCTCAGACGACCTGACGGCGTGGCTCTGTGGGACGGTGCGGCTCTGGCGTAGCAACGATGGCACTTGTGTGCAGGAAATACGAAGCACGAGGACTTCACATCTTGAATTTGACCTTTCGGGGTCATACCTTCTTACTGATGGTGGCCCTATCACTCTTCAGGACGTTAAGTCATCTAGTCAGATGGCTTGTAGACCTTTTTCTGAATGCCTTAATAGTATTGGCATTAGTCGAGATGGTTGCTGGATCTTATGGCAAGGTACCCCGATATTTTGGCTATCTGTTCCATTTCGCGGTTGGTGTTCAATAGTCCGCGGATCTACTGTGGTCCTTGGGTGTCAGTCTGGGAGAGTGATTATTGTGAGATTTGAGAATTTAGGGTTAAATCTAGGGTTTTAGAATAGGTTAGATATTTAATTGAATTTATTTCTTATATCTTTGGGCTCGGAGGGTCATACGGGGTTGGTGAATTTAACCTTTTTGGGGTCTAAGTTAACTTGAGAATCTTCTAGATACCTCTAGTGCAAATCGCTTGTGACTTCATCGAGGTTCCGAGATGAGTCCTCTCTGTATTATACATGTATAAAGTATGCAGTTTAAATATTCACACTGTAGAGTAGTGGCCCGTGCGCTAAGAAACTCATCTTAAATGCAAATAGAATAGGAGACCGTTTTCGCCCTCGTCTCACTACATACCAGATAACTGACACATATCTAGTGTCCGCCCTTTCGATATCCTGTGTCTGTCTTTTTATCAGCGTCAAGTTTAACGCATCGTGGTGGCGTGAGAAATACTTGCAAGGCCTGGTGGCAGCGTGGCTCATACTGGAGCTAACAGTCTTGGTCATGTTTTCTTTAGAAAACACTCGAACTATAAGGCTCCCGTGGGTTCTTGCGAGATCCATGCACAAACTCTTAGTCGCAATGTCCTTATGGGGAATTGCTACAACTCAGGTGAGTATAAGTTTTAAGCATGCAGCATTGCTATTCTGAGATAATGATTTAGGTCACTGCGATTGTCTACGTCTTCGCGGGGGCGGTTGGACAGGACGTGTGGTGGATATGTACGGCAACCCTCGAATGTGTTGAAGTCGTTTTAATTGTCGTCTTCATACTAGTTCGTGAAGATTCGATTCCCATCGAAGTTGCGTACCTGATACCACTTACGTCTCAAGTTGCAACCATATCAGTCACCGCACACGCGTCTTGCAGGATATTCCCAAACAAAGCGCCATGGCATATGGTCATTCATTCCATGGGTACTAGCATGGCTGTTATCACAGCCTCAGCGACGGTAATTGCGCTTTCGGCTACTGGAAAGCTTCCGAATTTGGTATCGCTACATGGCATCCTGTTCATCATCAATTCGATAGTGGGATATCGGCCTCCGAGTCATCCCCCAACACTGGAGAAATTATAGCCTTAGGCAGCAAGCATTCATATGCGTCTTGATAGGTTGTGAAAAACGTGCAGTGGACTTCCATAAGTAGGGTCGAATGACACAGAATGCCTGTTGAGCCACCCCCCTGCCGCACCACCCCCCTGTGAACCACCCCACATGGTCGTGTACCCCCCACATACCTCAAGGATCCGTGGCCAGCATTGGTCCGACATCACTTCCACTAGACCCACCACTTCCAACTTTGATCTTGGAGGATGCTAGAGTTACATAACCTGGTTTCTTATCACGCGACTCGTCTAGCGTCTCTGCAGGGCCAATAACAGGCCGTTAAGTATTACGCCTCATTAGGTGTTGTAGGGTCTAGACTGCTGCCTGGAGCTACCCCTCGACACCATATGGCATATATATATAGAGGCTCGCGCGATAAAATCTTATTATGTATCTAGAACTATCACCGACAGAACTAAAGTTAAAGATTATCTATCCTACCTCCTCCACATATATCATAACAACTTTAAAATTTATCAAACAAAGATTCCTTAGTATCCCTTTTAATATGCCGAATGTCGGACGACTAGAGGGGCTTGAAAGCGGTGGTAGACAAGCGGCAGAGGTTAACGAAAGCCACCTCTGTGCCCCATGCCATATAGACAACCCTGTCATCACCGTCACCAGCTACACCAAGAAAGCTGAGGTTTGCTTCCCCTAGCTATCCTCTAGCAGCTCTTAAACTTCTCGCTAACTTCTACCTCAAGCGCTCCCTCCGCGAGTCCGACTTTGACGAGTTTAAGAGCGAGCTGATCGTCTTTATTAATTTGCATAATGATGCTGTGGGTGGTGGAGCGGAGGAGGTAGAGAAGATGAACAAGCATAAACAAGCCGCGTTCAGCAAGATCGAGGGTTTCCCTGAGCTGGTCGCTGATTTTGATCAGTTTTTAACCGCTTGGAAAGTGGTAATGAGACGTCCTACAGTCAGTGTGTACCAGGACTTTATAGCACTATGACTTCCAAAAATCTGAGACCTTTCATCTTATTTTCTTTTATTTCGATCATTGGTAATTAAATTCCAAAATGGGCCGAACAGTTAAGCAACCTTGGAGTTCAACTTGGCGACAGATACGCACGCACTGGGTCGACGGCAGACCTCGAGGAGGCCATTGTCGTCGCGTGGCAAGCCTTAAAGGAAATCAGACGTGTTCCTGGTCATGAGCGCTTTATGCTTGGTGAGGCCGTTGCTGAGATGCAGGAAAGTATTACTAAGGGCAGCATTGTGGTTGTTAATGTCACTGACTTCCGAAGCGATGCCATTCTCATCTCCAACAATACACTAACCACAATCACACTTCCTGAGCTGTCAGCAGTTGATGCGAAGTCTTGGGTAAGCAAAAACTGGTCAACGAAAAAGAAGTCTGAACAGAGAGGAAAAAACGATGAGTTTTTAGACTACCTTTCTTGGCTTTGGCATGTCTGTGTCAAACACATTCTCGCCGAGATCTCGGCTACACAGAAGCATCCAAGCGAAGGCCTTCCTCGAGTATGGTGGATCGGATCCGGTCTAGCGAGCTCGATGCCCTTCCATGCTGCAGGTGTGCATGCGAGAGGGTCAACAGAGAATGCCTATAGCAGGATGATATCTTCTTACACGCCATCGATCAAGGCACTTGCCTATGCACGGAACCAGGCAATGCGGGCCAAGGAAGCACCAGTAGCACAAGAAACAATGGTTATTGCAGCAATGCCGACGTCGCCGAAAGGGCCCGCTGATAAGAAAGCACCGAAAGACCTTCCTGGAGTCAGAGAAGAGACGGAGGAGATTCTCAACTCAGCTCGCTCTCAAATACGTACGACAGTTCTTACACACCCCAGCGCGGATCAAGTCTTAGGGGTCCTGAAGACCTGTCGTATCGCACACTTTGCATGCCACGGACCATCAGACTACTCAGACCCTTCCAACAGTGGCCTGATACTGCAGAAGAGTGCCGGGCCTGACGAGGCTTTCGAACAAGACCGACTCACAGTCTAACGAGTTTCGGAGCTACAGCTTAGATGTGCGCAGATTGCATACCTCTTAGCGTGCTCCACGGCAGAGAATAAGGCAGCGCGATTATCAGATGAAGTGATCCACGTTGTCAGCGGGTTCCAGGTGGCAGGGTTTCCTCATGTTGTAGGGTGCCTGTGGCCAGCTGGGGACTCGGAATGTGTAGAGGTAGCGAAGCGGTTCTACTCTTTGGTATTACGGGGGAACCAGTCGGCCATCAATAACAATGAGGTGGCTTTGGCGCTGCAGGAGGCGGTGATGGCGGTGCGTGCAGGGGATCTCGAGATGCCGCTGAATTGGGCACAGTTTGTGCATTATGGGACATGAAGCGGTGTTCGTATGTAGTTGTCTGTCTATAATGTAGGATTTTGGCATAGTAATAGTCATCGTGTGACCATCAACGTTTCTGATTACATCCCCCGAAGGCGTAGTCAGATGTAAAGCTCTCATTTTGCCAATGCTGACCGCCTAGCCAATTTTCAGCCTCAGATAAGGTACATCGCCTATGGTTGCAGTACACTGTGTCTCACTGTTATACTGTGCTGACCCTAGCTGTGATTGGCTCTGCTTGAGATTTTTCTGGATACTTGGTGGGACTTTTCAGAAGCTGACACGTATAGAAATAAGCGAAGAATTAGGCCAGTTATGGCTTATGCAATGTATATATAGGTACTCCTTTGAGAGATGGTCCGTGCTTACAATCACAAGTGTGTGTTCAACAGGAGGGACCGGTCCGGCAAGCGGCCCGCCAAAGGAAGCCTGGAGGAACTGTGCTGGCGTGATGAAGCTGGTGAAGAAGGGCTGCTTGTAGGCATTGTCAGTAAGATGGTGGATTTAAAGTATTACGATGACCAAGGTGGAGACCGGGCCCCACTTTTAACGGGAAATGTCAAATCTGTTGCGCATGACTTTAGCGGATCGGAGCACCACTCCAACGGATTACTAGTAATTCATAGGGATTATCAGCAATTTCTATGCTAACCCTGTTGAATTGGACCATGTTGGAATACCTAGGCGCAGGGTGGTCACGTGAGACTAGGTAGTCTTTCGGGACCGAATCGGGGAGGGCTCGCTAGGCTAGACTGTATTAGGAAGCCAGAAATAGCCATACCTCCCTGACCTTAAGGGGCGGGAGCTTAAGGAGAAGCTATATAATACACACACACGTTACAGGGCCATTATTGTGGTCACCTATACTATTTAACAAACCCCTCTAATTCAGTTAAGAACTATTGTGTTGGGCAGGGGGACAAGAGGGACACCACTACCCGAAGTCACGGATGCCGTAGGGTAGGCAGGATGCGTAGCAGAGCGAGGATGGACAAGACTCGTAAAACAAAACAGGAAGGTTATGTTTTTAGTCAATACTGGCAATCTAGTCATATAACTGTGCCCTCCTTTTTCCTGCTGTAGTTCTCTTGCTTCGGATTGGCTTAGGAGTGCTTTATTGCTTCCTCTTACGTATCAGAGTAGGGGAAGTAGGATCGAGTTAGTTATCTAATATTTGCTCTATATCTAAGGCACTATCCGTACGATCGCTATCTGAATCGCCAGTTAGCTTAAGGAAGAGGTTTAGAAGGGACAAGACGTACCTAAACTTGGAATTAGAAGCACTGGATTAACGTTAATTGTGGTTAGAGTCAGTGGTGTATGTTTTTCTCTAGGGCAGGCTGGCGGTTTGGTCGCCTCGCAATCTGAGTGCTTTGATAGCAGTGTCGGGGAATTAGCTTTCTTTTACAGAGACTGCTTTTGACTACGGATTGGAGACGAGAATGGGTTTCTGCTCATAACGCCCCCAGGGCCAGCTGGTCGTGGCGGCGTAGGCAACTCATTGATAGGATTCGACGATGTGGGCATGGATGTATTATGTGTAGACAGGGCACTCTGCTGAACGAATTCCCAATCGTCAGGGAGAATTACTAAAATCCGGACGGTGGAATCGACAACTTGCGGGCCTTGGATAAGATCGCGGTTAAGGACCCCCAAGACGCGACCGCTGCATACAATCCATGACCCTTTGGGAAAGGGGTTCACGGCTTGTCGCATCCACCCGAGCAGGGAGCTCTATGGTTATTGCTCTATGGGGAAGAGGAGGAGGACGTAGCATATGTGTACGCCTTTATGAGGAGGGCGGTCGTTCTCTAGCACTAAGTAAGAACCCAGCTTTATGAACACCGAAGTCTTGCTCAGCAGCTCTAGCCAGACATCCTCCTTAATATAGAAAGTGTCTAGATCGACAGGACCGGCAAGGGATACATAGGCTAAAGAGCTTGGCCAGGGGGCACCTTCGTCGCTACTACTGAGGAGTCGAGGGACAATACTATAGGATTGTGAGCATCGATGACTAGTATGAATACGACGTGAGAGAACGTACGGAGTCAAGCCGCCATCACACGGCAGTGCTAGCGCAACCTGCACAGATTGAGTTTCTTCTGTCTCCCATCCGTCTAAACTTACGCTATGGAAGGTAAGTTTGTTTGGAAGAAGTCGGGCGACTATGGTGAACCATTTCCCCTCCCAGTCCTCCTCTAAGGTCGCTGTTTTTGCTCCGGGGTTGAACATGGAGAGTAGCAAAGGAAGCCCCGAGGTCTCGTCATCTTCAGGACTGAGGAGGCGCGGATAAAGGTCAAGAATGAATGCAGGCTGGAAGAAGGGCAGGAAGGTCCCGGCCTTGAAGTTCCCTGCATTCATATAGCGTGAGCTAGCTAGAAGGATTTCGCACTGGGCTAGGTCAGAATGGTAGGTGATGACAAGATCCGCACCGATCGCTCCTTGCCCACGCTTGTTTGGAAGCGGAGGCATCGGGTAAATGACAGAGGCTGAGGGAGAAGCCATGTTGATTGCAATAGAATTACGCGCAGTATTGTAAGTGAAATGAGTTTAGGAGAGCTAAGTGCAAAGGAGAGAGAATGTTGGGTCTTTATTAGTGGGAAATGTTAGCTTGCTGTGTAGATAAATCCTACTTTTAGTATTGCTTTGACCCTAATGTTAATATAGTACATTACTACTATATCTTATTTTAGAAGAAAGAAACAATAGTTGATGCTTGAGGCATTAGAGACTAATAGTTTAGCTAGATATGAATAGTATTATAGCTGAAATGGCGTTATAGCTAAAAAGGAAAAAGCAAACAATTCCTCGTATCCTAATGACAGCTCCGCCTTCTAGTAGCAACTGCTATAGATAACAGCGATTGCTATAGATAGCATCAATTACTATAGATAGTAGCGATTGCTATAGATAGCATCAATTACTATAGATAGCAGCGATTGCTATAGATAGCGACTGGTATTGCTTTTAGCAGTGATTAGAGCCCGTAACCTTAGTTAAGATAGGTGTGGAAAAGGGCTTCGTACTGTGAGTCTCTTATTACATTCCTCTAGACCTCCTCACATATCTCTCCTACTCAGAGAAAGAGTCAGTTTTAAGAAACCTATAGAGTTATTAACATAGAACTTACTAACGCGATTTATCACTATACAGCAATATATTTAAAGAGGATCTTCACTAAGTACTTTAACATGGCTGAACCACATAATGATCCTTCTTTCCTACCCACTCCACTACAGACACAACTGTCTAGTCGGCAGCAGCAGACGAGGACAGGACCGCAAAGTGATGAGAGTCGGGCCATACGGGAAGCAGCTCGGCAGCGGCTGGAAGAGCAAAGGCGGCGCGAGCGGGAGGCGAGAAGATATCAGCAGCAGATGACAAGACGGCTGCAGGAAGAAGAGCGCCGCCGCTAACGAGCGGAGGAACGAGCTGAGATAATTCGACAACGGGAAGAAGAACGCCGCCGCCAACAAGAGGAGAGGGTGCGACAGCAGGAACTAGAAAGAGAACGCGACCCACAAGCTGAAGAGAAAAGACAGTGGCTAGAGAGACACCGTCGGCGTCAAGAGGAGGAGGCTCGACGTCGAGAGGAGCTGGCGACGCACACGACCAAGCGCCGTCGACGGGCTAGGGAGGCGAGACAGGAGCTAGATTTACCAAACCCGGAGTATGAATCCTTCTTGGGGCACCTAAGGTCTCTTGAGCGCGCGAAGTCTGACAATGACTAGGAGACGTCGTCGGCCAAGGCAAGATGGACCTTCTGGCACCATCCCGGCCAAACAGGCAACTCTTCCTGACCTAATGTCCATGGAGATGATTATGCGGCAAAAGGAAGCGCTAGGCAGGCTGATGCAAGCAGTAGAGCAGTCCTTCTAAGAGAAGCAAGCGGCCTCGAATCGCCGTGATTGGTGCAACCCTGTGCCTGCACAGCGTAAGATCGACACAGTTCAGTCCTTTCTAAAAGCTTTCCACGATGAAAGCAGTATGGAGATAGCAGTATGCTCGGTTTGCTATCTACAGATACGCAGTCGTTGCCGGACGGATTGTGGGAGTTCAGGAGTGCTTTCACGTTCAGTAATGTGGCAAGTAGGAACAATCAAGCCAGCCTGGAAAGCAGTTCTTTATAGACGATATCTTTCGCTTGCTCCTTGAATGCCTGATAGTGTCAGCTGAGTACCCAATGCGTCATACTAAGTAGCCTAAGATATGCAGTAAATAGGCTGGCAGCAACTGAGAAGTGATTCTAATCATGACTTATTGGCATACAGCGTTCATCTAATGCCCTTCATGGTCATCATTAAAATTGTTTCCTCTCCTATGATAGGTCGTTCACTTCCTCCCAATTAGCTAGAGTTGCCGCCCGGGATAGTGCGTCCGGATGGTCTATATCAAGCACCCGCTCTTGAAGGACAACGCAGTTTCGCATCAGAGCCAGGTTGGCCATGCTGGTCAGCATCTCGGGATGCTGCTCTCCAAGAACATTCTTCATCGTCTCCATCACTCGCACTTGTAGCTCTTCCGCTTCCTTCCATCGCCATTGGTTACTATACGTTGCCGCCAGGTTGGCCATACTTCTTATCGTATCGGGATGCTCCTCTCGCACTTGTAGCTCTTCCGCTTCCTTCCATCGCCCTTGGTTCCTATATGTCACCGCCAGGTTGTTCATACTGGTCAGCGTATAGGGATGCTCCTCTCCCAGCACCCTCTTCGTCGTCTCCATCACTCGCACTTGTAGCTCTTCTGCCTCCTTCCATCGCCCTTGGTCCCCGAACGTCGCCGCCAGGTTGGCCATGCTTTTCAGCGCATCGGGATGCTCCTCCCCCAGCACCCTCTTCCTCGTCTCCATCACTCGCACTTCTAGCTCTTCTGCCTCCTTCCATCGCCCTTGGTTCCCGAACGTCGCCGCCAGGTTGCCCATGCTGCTCAGCGTATCGGGATGCTCCTCTCCCAGCATATTAGTCCTCGTTTTGACTGCTTTTTCGCCCAACTTCTCTGCTGCTTTATAGCTCCCCGTGGTGAACATATACTATGCACAATTCGTCAATAAATAGGCCCACTGCTCCAGGTCCTTCTCTTGCGGCTCCTCCTCCACTATTGACTCAATATGTGGCAGTAGCATCTGACAGGTGGGCCAGGTCTCGAATGTACCACGTGGGAAATGTCTTGACATAGCCCATAAAAATACCTGTCTCCATCGTTCTGCATCGTCAACCACAGACAGCCAAGCTCGTGTGCAAAACTGCACGAGCGAATGCATCTCGCATACATCCCGCGTTGTTGTCACAGACACGAGCGAGTAGCCACGTAGGACATCCAGATCATCCTCAAATTCGTCATTGTCCTCGTCATCGTTAGTCCCGTCCGCATTCTCCCTCAGATTACCCTTATAGTTGTGGAGTGCAAATTCGGGGATGCCTTGGGGATTGAAGAAGCTCATAAGTGAGAGCAGGTTGGCTGCGGATGGTCTCTCGCGGCGTATCTGTTCAAGGGTTACTTGCCACGTCGTAACCACGGAGTTGGAGACGGTCTCATCCCGTCGAAGATCCCCTGCGTCGCTGTTAAGGAGGCTGCCCTTTTTCTTATCACTTTCCCGGAAGGCGTCCAGGTATATCTTTACTGATATGCGGGGGGCGCGACGGTTGATGTACGCCGCCGCTTGGGTAATGGCCAACGGGATGTAATCCAGAGTACGAAGAAGATTAGCTGCGGCATTCTCGTCAAAGTCTCCCTGCAGCTTGTTGCGGAAAAGCTGAAGGGCTTGGGCGTCATCCATGGGTGAGATCCTGTAGACAGCCTTATGGCTACCTGTTAGCTTCTCAGTGGCGTCCATGCTGCGTGATGTGACGAGGATAATTCCATTGCGGCGTTTCGGTAGGAAGACTGCGAGTGGCCGCTGCACGCTCAGTGCAGCAGGGTTCTCGTCCGCTGGATGGCATACTGTCCCATCTCTTCCGGAGCTAGATCTGGGGTAGAAGAGGTTGACGTCGTCAACATTATCCAAGACCATCAACCACGGGCCAGCTTCCTCTCTCTGCAGCCAGTCGCGAACCAGCCCGAGCACGTCGACACTGGGATCGTTTCGCCTAGGTAGCCGTAGATTGTCCGCAATGGACCGGTATGCCTCTTCAAACCTTGGCTTCGAACTCGCGTGTACCCAGAAGACGCTGGTTTGCGGCGACGTGTCGCGGATGTGATGCGCAAATTGAATAGCGACCTGCGATTTACTACGGCCAGTCAGCGTGACGATGGTCTTGCACAAGCTCGTTGGCCACTCCGGCTCGTACCCGAATCCGCCCATGCCTACAAGGGCCATGCGACCGACGGGGCCCGTATATTGCTCCTTTATCCATGCCATAATGTCGGGTCGGTCGACGAAGTCAGGATCGCGTTCGAACGGTAGGATGAAGCAGGGCTTGCGAGCTATCGATACATCCTCCTCGGGTTGGAGCGAGACGCCTTCGATCCTCTGCCTGATGTCGAGGAGAAGCGTACTGTAAGGACGATACCGTCAGCCTGGTCCATCGTGCTCAAAGCATCCAGACGGCTTGCTGACTTACGTTTGGTCAATTTGCAGACCTAGAGTGATAGTCCGTTCATAGCGTTCTAGGTTAGAGACGATATCGCTGACCTCCTTGCTATCGAACGGCCACCTGAGGGCACGAAGTCCGAAACGGCGCATCGCCTTACGGGCCTTACCCGGATCCAGCCTGCTCTGTAACTGGGCCAGCTCTGATGTGCAGGCATCAACAGAGTCGACCAGTCTTCGCGACGTCGCGAGCGCTTGACTGTTCGGGTCATCAAGAAGATGCCGAACTCCTTGGAGGGTTGTGCCTAGGTCGTATAACCGGCTGCGGAGGCGTGTGATGTCGGCCCTAGCATTGCCGACGGCGGTGGAGTAATCGAGGCAGAGGACGGCGACTTTGGCGGACAGGCAGCGCTGCCCTCAAATCAAACAAATCAAATCCAGAGTCATATTTGAAATATTTGATAGCCCGCAAAGCCAGATTTGTTATTTGGAATATTTAATCAAATATTTCAAATCCTAACATCTGTGCTTTCCATACTACTCTCAATATCCCAGTGTAACCCATCTGTCCCAGGTGCAGTAGCGCCAAGCTTCGCAGCACCATGCCTGATCCAGTTCTTAAGGCACTGCAGCCTCTCCAATGTTTCCGCACTCATCGAAAGTCTCTGTGACGTTAACGTCAACTTAGCAAGGCTGAAAGACCTCTCACAATCAGTTGCCATCGCCGGGATAGCAAGTATATCAAGAGCCAGCTGGCTAAGCACCGGGAATGGTCCCTGGTGGGCCATCCACCACTTGATTGGATCCTCGGTTTCTTGTGGTTCTAGCCGCAAATAGCGCTCAAGTTCGCTGCCCATCACCGTTGCTCGAGCTCTCCTGCTTTTCACCTATTGTTTGAATACACTATCCTCATGTGTTTTATATAGCACGCATGACGATATCGCAGTCTTCATAATTGCCTTTTGCTATTCATCCGTTACTATCGGCCGGCTGTAACAATACTAGCGGTTAAGGTAGTCAGATAGACCTATCTTAGCGTCTCTCACCCATACAAGCTGCTCTTCCGTAGCCCAATTCATCTTAACGTAACTCATACTAAGAGCCAGATGCAGAATAATAGATGCAGCAAACAACAGGGACTCCCCTAGCTTAGTGTAATACTCATTGAGCTTCTGCCAGGCCGTCATAATAAAGAGCCTCATATAGTGTCGATAATCTTTTCCCATATCATCAATCTTTAATAATCCGAACGCCTTACCCCGTCCACTATGTCCTCCTTAGTCATGATCTGGAAAGGGGCTCTCCTATGGCTTTCGCGGCTGCATGTCCATCTCACAGTCCGTGAATCTAGTAGGGAGCTGGCGATTTCGGTCTGGTCGCCCTCAAGGCAGTTTCACCTGCGAGTTAGCACTCTTTTCCGCTGTCTCGTCTGGGGCAGCGTGATAGAATAGCTTCTAATCCTCTAAATGTTCTAGCAAATATTCCATGCCCATCATCACCTCCCAAAGGCATCCATAGCCTCCCTCACTACTCTACCCTTACGCTCTCATAGTCTGCAAATAGAACAGCTTAAGGATATGCTTAACTTCTGCTAAAAGCCTCCAGTCATCACCTTTTAAAACATCACCTTAGGGTAGCTATCCCTCTATATCTGGATATACTAAGAAGGCCGTAATATCTCCTTACTTAATAAGCACTCAAGAGACCATGAAGTAAGTGGAATTCTATCTCGTGTTATTATTTAGAACAACCTCTAGCTCCGCTGTAGACTCGCCTGCTAGGAGAAGGCCTTATGCTTCGTCATTCTTACATACGATCCTCTTAAAGAGCTCGCATCTCTGAGGGGACGATCTAATGAACTTAACAACATTATGAAGCTTTCCCACTGGCCCTTTCTTTCTCCAGTGCCGTAGGTCTTCCTCGTAGCAGCCGAGAAGGTTAAAAACCTGCGACTCGGCCTCAAAAGCCTCGAAATCTTCCCCGTAGAGGAACGCACGAGCTACCAAGTTCAAGATATGTCCATAGCAGCGCATGCGTTTAGTACGTACGTCCGCCGGTGTCATTTCTATGTCGAGAATTCTGTAAAAATGTTGGAGACAGTTATCGGTAGAGGACACATTGTCCGAGATCACCGTTCCAACTCAGTCCTCTATTTTCCACTCTTAGACGATTTGCAAAAGCGTTACGGCGAGGTTTTCCCCACTATGACACCCGAGCTGGCGTCGAAGTGCCAGTAGGCGCGACTGGTGGTGGCCCTGGCGGTCAAGGAAGTGAGCTGTGACCGCCATTATAGCGTACCGATTAGGCGAGGTCCAGAGGTCGAACCCGAGATGAATTTTAGTGAGGGCATCCAAAAGCTCCTGCTTGACTTGGTCTTTCTTGGACTTGTACATATCGTCTAGCAGACGGCTCATCGATTGCCGGCTCCATGGTATCTGGCCTGATAAATGAGGGTCGAGCTGCCACACGAGCTGTTCAAAGAATGGATCCGTGAAGAAAGAAAAGGGAACGTCGGCGTTGATCAGAAGTCCTAGGCTTAGTTCTCAGACAATCTTGACCTTGGCTCGCGGGACGGCGCTGTAGTGCAAGCGTGGTCGCTTGGCCCGATCGGAGTCGTCAGTCGATGGGTCTATATCAGCGCCTTGGCTGCTTTCGAAGATCCGGTGTGACCTGCACTTATCAATGATGCTCAAGATGACGATGCTTCACGTGTGACGTACTTGCGGAGGTGGTCAGCTGCCGAACTGGTAGCAGCAGCGGCGAAGAACTCGGGCTGGCCCTTCGCATCGCATAAACGGCAGGCCCAGTAAGGGTTCGACGGGCTGTCGTTAGCATCTAGTTCAACAAGAAATAAACCATGGCGCTTGATCCAGCTCTTCCGGCCCTTCGACCCCTTTCTAGATAAGGACTCTTCCAGAACATATCGTCTGTTCCTCCATACCGCTTGCGGGAGATCTGCAACGGTGGGATGGTCTGGCAATGCCGTCTGCGTCGTCGATTCGAGTTGACTTGCCAAGTTCCTCGGCGGTCGGAGAAGAGCAAAGGCGGAGGGTGGAGAAGGAAGCATGGTGTCGTTGGGCATGCATCAGTCCGCACTGGCACGCGTTGAAAGCAGGTAAACAATTCCCCAAAACGCGTGCTGAACTTGTGGGGAATAAGGATAATAAGAAGCGACTTCTAGTTCTAGGCCTCTTAATCATAAAGAAAAGTGGCTTGTTAACAGGCATTTTTAGGATGACTCTAATTAGTCAGACTAATCAGTATATAGATAACGTAGCAGGTTCCGGGTAGGCTACTATTACGCACTCATCAGCCTGGACCTGCTCGGCCGCCTCGCTATATTGTGTATTAAATATATCAAATTGCATTTCAAATCCGGGGTTTTGTATTTGTTTGATTTGAAATAAGATTTCGCTCTATTTGTTTGATTTGTTTGGCAGTTTGTTTGTTTGGATTTGATTTATGGGCAGCGCTGCTTGCCGACGGGTGACGCGTCGCGGTCGGCGAGCAGTCGGTTGGCCATTTCTTCAACACTACGCAGTCGCGGGGGGAATCCTTGCGAATCTAGGTTGAGGATGAACTGAATAATGATCTGCTCCTCTAGATCGGACAGCTTGCGCGATTTGGGGATCCAATCGCGTCTGGATTGAATGCCCTTCTGCTGGCGCTATAGCAGCATACGGCCAACTTTGTAGATCTCTGCAGCGCGTCGGAGCTTTAATTTCGGGTCATTTTGAAGGGCCTGAAGCGCAAGAAGGATTCTACCCTCAACATTAGGGTTAGACATATTTCGTGGTTGAGAATTAATTGATTAAATGGAGAAGATGTAGGTGAAGGGATTTTTGTCACGCAAGCTTGTTTGTCACGCAAGCTTATCATGTACGTTATATGATAAGCTTTGCGTGACAAACAAGCTTGCGTGACACTTATACTGTGCATCTAAGAGTGTAAACTTTAAAATTTCTAAAACAGGCTATATAACTCTGAGATTTTTAGAAAATTAATTATAGATATTTAACTAAAATATTAATAAGCTATTTTTTAAAACATTTTTAAATTTTTACAGGCTTTGCTGGGGTAGGAAGTGTTGAATTGGAGGCATGTGCCTTGAGGAACGAGGTACGAAGTGACGAAAGGTTTTCTGCCGCCATCTTTTTCCAGACCTCAAAATCACCTGACTCTTCCAATCAAAAGTTTCGCCCTTAAAACCCGTGCCTTGACGCCTGACCAAACCCGCCGTACTGTACTGCTCTTTTTCTGCAACGCCTTACGTCTCACACGAAAGAGGAAAGATGACAAATTGTAGCAAGTGGCAAGCACGTACCATCTCTTCTAGCTCTTGCGGCAATACTGATCAGTAGACGAGGAGATTTTCGTCTCTAACTTCGTTCCTCAAGGCTCTTCTAGGCAGACCGCCTGCGGTTTGCGTCTCCTGTCTTTTTCCGGGCCTCAAAATCACCTGACTCTTCCAATCAAAAGTTTCGCCATTAAAACCCGTGCCTCGGCGCCTGACCAAACCCGTCGTGCTGTCTATCTTTTTCCGCAACGCCTTGCTTCTCACACAACATGAACGAAAGAGGACCTTCTTACACCGGGGTTCCAAAAGTCCTGCAACAGCCCCACTTACACCACCACCCTGACCGGAACACATAGAATAAAGATACCAATTCCACAGGCTACAGACTAGCTACAATAAAAGTAACTACATTTTTGGATTCCTCAGAGGCGTGGCTTTAATATTTTGTATACCAACCCTTGGCTTTGCGGCAGGCCTCGATCCTCCGCGGCATTGACTCTAGCAGGCCCCGAATGAAGTCCTGAGGGATAGCTTCCCACGCCGCTTCCAAGCACGCTTTAAATTTTGCGATATCAGCTGCGTTTTTCTTTAATTTGGAAACCCAGGGGAACATTCTATAGAGATCTCTCTTTAGTCTGGCCCAGACGTGCTCAATAGGGTTCAAATCGGGGCTATGAGGAGGCCAGTCAATAAGAGAGATTCCGTGCTCAAGCAGGAAGCTCATCGAGACCTTTGATGTGTGGATTCCGGCATTATCTTGCTAGAAATGCCAGGTGCCATTATAATCAGGAAGAAGCCCAGAAGTCAGAGCTTCAATATAGCTATTAGATGAGTAGCTACTGCGCTTAGAGGCTGTGTCTTAGGTCATAATAACCAGCTTGCTTTAGCTCTCCTTACAAATTGCACCCTACACTATTATCATTATATCTCCCTTACTATGAGCTGTTTTATTAATGAATTTTGGGTTATAGATCTCATAAGTGAACCTCCAGACCCAGGTGCCCGGATTAGCGCTGCCATTTAAGCAGAGCACTCATCAGAGAAGATAACCTAAAGTATGTAAGTAATGCGTATAGTAGCAGACAAGGGCATCTCAAACACTTAGTCATACCTCACCCAATTCTTCTTCTCTTTTCGCCCAGTCGCGCGTGAATTAAAGCCGCTAAGCTGCATCTTCCTTTCGTAAAAAGATCCTCTTCCTAGCTTGTCATTTGCGCAAGTTAACCTCATTTAAAGTCCGGCGGACAGTCATAGCGCTGACCCCAAGACTCAGGTCATCCACCAAGTCTTTCCTTAAGACGCTTTCATCCTGTCATACAGCGTGAATAATAGCCCTTTTCGCCCGAGGCGTCAGACTTGGGGGACGCCCGGACCGAGGGCTAGGATCGATTGATGCTGTTGTCTCGAGCCGTTGAAGCAGACGGCTGATTGTGGCTGTCGTAACCCCAAAACGCGTCGCGACCACACTCCTCTTTTCTCCAGCTTGTACAGCCGCAATAATAGCCGCACGAAGCTCGGGGCTAGTTTGTTGTCTTCCTTAGCGATTTCCAGATATTATAGTCCCAAAAGACCGTAAATTGGACGTCATAATAAAAAGTTGTGGATGATTGAAGATGAAGGTGGCAGGAAACGCGGTTCCGATCGTCGACGCGAGTCGCGTGGCGTTGCAGGACTTTTGGAACCCCACTGTAGTCATGCAGTCTCAACAACCTCTGACCCAATTACCCAACATCGTATCCATAATATTTCAAGACTTCCGCCTCTCGTCATCGGAGTGATCTCCGCTGAGCGAGCTCCGTCATCTCTCCGTTTCGTAGCTCTTCGAGGGTCTAAGCGGGGATCTGAACGGGGGGCTGTGCGAGGTGTGCTGCTGACCGTCTTGCAGCCGTATACCCTCTGCCAGTTCCGCTGCATCCGGCCGCCTGCCGTTCTGAAGATCATTCATCAGGTTCTTGCAGGCTCCCAAGGAAGTGACGATGTAGAATGCAATGTTCCAGAAGCCTTGGAGGGGAAGAACGAAGGCGCCTATGTACTTTAGAGGCGCGTAGGTGCTCCCATAGTGGACGAACGAGTACACTCGGTTGGCGCTGGACGGGAGTCATGTGATGAGAAGCACAGTGAAGAAGAGAATAGTGCGCTTCGTGTATCACCAAGCCGCGTTGTTCACGTCGTAGTTTTGGGCATTAACAGTCACCAGATTCGAATCGGTTAATGGAGAGGCGCGCCATATACGGGGCCTATTACCGGGATTTTCTGAGGGGGTGTGATGGGATAACTCGCAAGTTTAGCGATAGACTAGTCCTGTCTAAACCTCAACACGGCGTGCCGAGCCATGAATCCCGAGTGTGGGCAGACATCCCGAGTAAGATCACCGACATCTTGAGGTCCCTCATATAACGCAAGATACCTAGTCCTAGCCTGGTGATAGTGCGAGAAAGTTTATAATATCCTATGCCTCATAGAAATGAAAAGAGATCTCTAATGCGATCATCAAGATCGTACAGCTCCGCCAGTATAGTATTGAGGACTTCACCATGGCTTAGAGGTTCCATCATAATATAGGAATTTCCCGGTGTCCTTATTTTCTAACGTCGACAACGTCCGTAGCACATTGCTCGCGCTGTCCGCCACTTCCATTTTTGCAGTTGGGCCTCCCATCTGGGTCTTTACATGCCCGGGTGCAACGCATACCACCATCGCCTTGCCTTTGAGCTCGGCGGCTTGATGCACAGTCAGCATATTCAGCGCCGCCTTGCTGATGCTATAAGCAGGATACTCTGCTTTAACCCGGCCGTCAGAAATCTGAGTCATGCTCCCAACCCCAGAACTGATGTTAGCAACAACCGCCAGCGCTGCCCATAAATCAAATCCAAACAAACAAACTGCCAAACAAATCAAACAAATAGAGCGAAATCTTATTTCAAATCAAACAAATACAAAACCCCGGATTTGAAATGCAATTTGATATATTTAATACACAATATAGCGAGGCGGCCGAGCAGGTCCAGGCTGATGAGTGCGTAATAGTAGCCTACCCGGAACCTGCTACGTTATCTATATACTGATTAGTCTGACTAATTAGAGTCATCCTAAAAATGCCTGTTAACAAGCCACTTTTCTTTATGATTAAGAGGCCTAGAACTAGAAGTCGCTTCTTATTATCCTTATTCCCCACAAGTTCAGCACGCGTTTTGGGGAATTGTTTACCTGCTTTCAACGCGTGCCAGTGCGGACTGATGCATGCCCAACGACACCATGCTTCCTTCTCCACCCTCCGCCTTTGCTCTTCTCCGACCGCCGAGGAACTTGGCAAGTCAACTCGAATCGACGACGCAGACGGCATTGCCAGACCATCCCACCGTTGCAGATCTCCCGCAAGCGGTATGGAGGAACAGACGATATGTTCTGGAAGAGTCCTTATCTAGAAAGGGGTCGAAGGGCCGGAAGAGCTGGATCAAGCGCCATGGTTTATTTCTTGTTGAACTAGATGCTAACGACAGCCCGTCGAACCCTTACTGGGCCTGCCGTTTATGCGATGCGAAGGGCCAGCCCGAGTTCTTCGCCGCTGCTGCTACCAGTTCGGCAGCTGACCACCTCCGCAAGTACGTCACACGTGAAGCATCGTCATCTTGAGCATCATTGATAAGTGCAGGTCACACCGGATCTTCGAAAGCAGCCAAGGCGCTGATATAGACCCATCGACTGACGACTCCGATCGGGCCAAGCGACCACGCTTGCACTACAGCGCCGTCCCGCGAGCCAAGGTCAAGATTGTCTGAGAACTAAGCCTAGGACTTCTGATCAACGCCGACGTTCCCTTTTCTTTCTTCACGGATCCATTCTTTGAACAGCTCGTGTGGCAGCTCGACCCTCATTTATCAGGCCAGATACCATGGAGCCGGCAATCGATGAGCCGTCTGCTAGACGATATGTACAAGTCCAAGAAAGACCAAGTCAAGCAGGAGCTTTTGGATGCCCTCACTAAAATTCATCTCGGGTTCGACCTCTGGACCTCGCCTAATCGGTACGCTATAATGGCGGTCACAGCTCACTTCCTTGACCGCCAGGGCCACCACCAGTCGCGCCTACTGGCACTTCGACGCCAGCTCGGGTGTCATAGTGGGGAAAACCTCGCCGTAACGCTTTTGCAAATCGTCTAAGAGTGGAAAATAGAGGACTGAGTTGGAACGGTGATCTCGGACAATGTGTCCTCTACCGATAACTGTCTCCAACATTTTTACAGAATTCTCGACATAGAAATGACACCGGCGGACGTACGTACTAAACGCATGCGCTGCTATGGACATATCTTGAACTTGGTAGCTCGTGCGTTCCTCTACGGGGAAGATTTCGAGGCTTTTGAGGCCGAGTCGCAGGTTTTTAACCTTCTCGGCTGCTACGAGGAAGACCTACGGCACTGGAGAAAGAAAGGGCCAGTGGGAAAGCTTCATAATGTTGTTAAGTTCATTAGATCGTCCCCTCAGAGATGCGAGCTCTTTAAGAGGATCGTATGTAAGAATGACGAAGCATAAGGCCTTCTCCTAGCAGGCGAGTCTACAGCGGAGCTAGAGGTTGTTCTAAATAATAACACGAGATAGAATTCCACTTACTTCATGGTCTCTTGAGTGCTTATTAAGTAAGGAGATATTACGGCCTTCTTAGTATATCCAGATATAGAGGGATAGCTACCCTAAGGTGATGTTTTAAAAGGTGATGACTGGAGGCTTTTAGCAGAAGTTAAGCATATCCTTAAGCTGTTCTATTTGCAGACTATGAGAGCGTAAGGGTAGAGTAGTGAGGGAGGCTATGGATGCCTTTGGGAGGTGATGATGGGCATGGAATATTTGCTAGAACATTTAGAGGATTAGAAGCTATTCTATCACGCTGCCCCAGACGAGACAGCGGAAAAGAGTGCTAACTCGCAGGTGAAACTGCCTTGAGGGCGACCAGACCGAAATCGCCAGCTCCCTACTAGATTCACGGACTGTGAGATGGACATGCAGCCGCGAAAGCCATAGGAGAGCCCCTTTCCAGATCATGACTAAGGAGGACATAGTGGACGGGGTAAGGCGTTCGGATTATTAAAGATTGATGATATGGGAAAAGATTATCGACACTATATGAGGCTCTTTATTATGACGGCCTGGCAGAAGCTCAATGAGTATTACACTAAGCTAGGGGAGTCCCTGTTGTTTGCTGCATCTATTATTCTGCATCTGGCTCTTAGTATGAGTTACGTTAAGATGAATTGGGCTACGGAAGAGCAGCTTGTATGGGTGAGAGACGCTAAGATAGGTCTATCTGACTACCTTAACCGCTAGTATTGTTACAGCCGGCCGATAGTAACGGATGAATAGCAAAAGGCAATTATGAAGACTGCGATATCGTCATGCGTGCTATATAAAACACATGAGGATAGTGTATTCAAACAATAGGTGAAAAGCAGGAGAGCTCGAGCAACGGTGATGGGCAGCGAACTTGAGCGCTATTTGCGGCTAGAACCACAAGAAACCGAGGATCCAATCAAGTGGTGGATGGCCCACCAGGGACCATTCCCGGTGCTTAGCCAGCTGGCTCTTGATATACTTGCTATCCCGGCGATGGCAACTGATTGTGAGAGGTCTTTCAGCCTTGCTAAGTTGACGTTAACGTCACAGAGACTTTCGATGAGTGCGGAAACATTGGAGAGGCTGCAGTGCCTTAAGAACTGGATCAGGCATGGTGCTGCGAAGCTTGGCGCTACTGCACCTGGGACAGATGGGTTACACTGGGATATTGAGAGTAGTATGGAAAGCACAGATGTTAGGATTTGAAATATTTGATTAAATATTCCAAATAACAAATCTGGCTTTGCGGGCTATCAAATATTTCAAATATGACTCTGGATTTGATTTGTTTGATTTGAGGGCAGCGCTGTCGGCAAGCGCTGGGCTTCTAACTTCGTTAGGCGACACCAAGAGCTTAAGACGCGTTTTTTTCGTAAATATGACTATTAAAGAGCCAAATGCGAAGATCCGACTATTATTCGCGACTGGTTCAGGCTCGTGGAGAACACAATCGTGAAATATGGTATTGACTTAGCTGATATCTACAACTTTGATGAGACCGGCTTTATGATGGGCATAATCGCAAGCGGAATGGTCGTCACAGGCGCAGATAGGCGTAGAAACCCGAAATCAGTCCAGCCTAGAAACCGGGAATGGGTTACGGTCATTCAGGCGATCAATGCAGAAGGCTGGGCGATCCAGCCGTTCATCGTGGTTGCGGGCTAATATCACCTCGCTAGCTGGTACTGGGAAAGCAACCTCCCGGGCGATTGGGCTATTGCAACAACTCCAAATGGCTGGACCGATAATGAAATAGGTCTTCAGTGGCTCAAGCACTTTGACCGGCACACGAAGAATCGATTGACCGGTCGCTATCGTCTTCTGATCCTTGACGGGCACGAAAGTCACTACTCAGTCGACTTTGAGAAATATTGTGAACAGAACGACATTATTACGCTTTATATACCGCCTTATTCGTCTTATTTACTTCAGCCTCTTGATGTCGGGTGCTTTAGGCCACTTAAAAAGCCTACGGTCAAGAAATTGAGCGGTTGATCAGATGCTCTATAACCCACGTTTTAAAGACTGAGTTCTTCCCAGCCTTTTATGCCGCCCACTAAGCCGCCATGACGGCGAGCAATATTAAAGGGGGTTTTCGAGGGGCTGGACTTGCTCCTTTAGACCCAGAAAATGTCACATTAAAGCTTGATGTGCAGCTACGGACTCCAACACCGGCCGAGGAGGATGTCAGCCTCCCTAACCCTTGGGTCTCAAAGACCCCAAAGACTGTGCTTAAGGCTAGCTCGCAGTCCGAATACCTCAAAAGACGAGTTAGGAGGCATCAAAGCAGCTCTCCAGCATCTATCCTTAAAGCGCTCGAGTCATTTTCTAAGGGAACAAAGGCAATAATGCACCAGATGGCATTATTGAAGTCTGAAAACCAGATCCTTCGACAGGCAAATGAGACCCTTAGTAAGCGGCGCAGAGCAAAAAGAACCCGCCTACGTCAAGGAGGGAAGATGACTGTAGATGAGGGAAGGGGTGAGATAGATCAGAGAGATGTTGATGCACAGGTAGCAGCTGAATCGTCGAGAAGTGGTGGTCGAGGGAGGTCGGCGATGCCGAGGGAAAGGCGCTGTGGAACTTGTAGAAAGGCTGGTCATAATGCAAGGACCTGTCAGGCTGTAATTGAGACCTCTGGAGATGAGGATAGCGATTTGTTTTAATTAATAAAATAGTTTGTTGTGTTTTTATTGTGATTTTTATTTTACAAGTTAGCATTTTTGTCACGCAAGCTTGTTTGTCACGCAAGCTTATCGATGGTGCCCGCAATTGCGTCGTAATTCGCTTAGACCACGTGACGACTTATCCCCCGCAAAACCGGGCCCGTGAAATCGTGTGCGCGACGCCTGATAAGTTCTGCTTATCATGCACGTTATATGCTCCGCGTAATTAAACTTAAACTAGTCATGCGAATGTGGCCGGACAAGGGTCTCAAGGGGTTGTGGGGACTAGGGATTCAACTCCCTAGACCACAGGGAATTTTTGGGGATTTTCAAGACAGACAAGATCATCAGCTTCAACAGCTGCAGAGGCAGGGAAGCCTCTGAGCTGCCCAATTTGACCCGGACTTTCATTTTCTAGACCGTATGACTATCAATTTCATCGCGAATTTCATACATTTCATGTCGCATATCAAGCCCCGGCCCCACTAGAGCAGCTGCCGTCGAAATGAGGCAAGGATCACGATCATCGTGAACTTGTTCACGATGAGAGTGAACGACCACAATTAGCGTCAAGCAGCAGGCTGCTGCCTAAACAGCCAACGCTTTCATTTGTGTATAAAAGAGCTGCACGGCTCAGTGCATCTTGTCATTGAGTTCTTGCTCCTTAGATAATTCTCATCAATTGACTGGTGCCAACAATGATCCCTGTGGAGCCAATTGTCTGACAGTTATGAGCCCGGTAGCACTTTAGGCGCTCATCATAGCTGATTCCGACCGTTGTGCAAGGACACTTGCACGACGCCTATCACCACACATCACATAACGGATCCGAATCCTGCCACAAGCCTCATCTGCTGCCTGCCTGCCTGTCGGCCCCTTCTTTTTTGCTGCCCAATACCAAGCGTTTCCAAAGATGACAGCCAAGTCCGAAGTTGCGCTCTCCAGACCGTCCGAATGGACTGCCTGGTACGACGATTTCGTCTCAAGGGCTGAGACTTCCAAGATCTTCGACTTTGTCGATCCCGATAAGGATGCTCCGATCCTGGAAGAACCAAAGGAACCCATGACCTCTGAAGAAATGCTCGGTCTACTCAACAAGGCTGCCTACGAGGCTTGGACACACGCAACCCAGCAGAACGCTGCGGTCGCCGGACCAAGACCAGAGCCGGCTACGGACCTGACCGATGGTCACTGGACTCGACTCACTCGCCTGCAGTCAGAATACAAGGTCAAGCTCGCGACCTTCGCCAACCGGCAGCGTGCCTATGCTGAACTCGCTGTTTGGGTCCGATCAACCGTCGATAAGACCTACCTTGGCAACACGACTTCTAAGTCTGACCTTCGCACAATTGTCCGCGACCTGAAGTCAAGTCTTGCACCCTCCGAGGACGAACAGAAGGAGGAAGCGCGCTTAAGATATCGTCAGGTCCTGGCCCAGACTAAGAGGGTCAAGCCGGAGGACTGGCTCGTGGCTTGGAGTAAAGCCAAGCTAGAAGGCGAAAGGCACAAGATCGCTGAACTGGAAGGACAGTCTGCCCTCAATGACTTCCTCACTGCCGTCTCAGCCTTCGATGCAACTTGGGCAAGCCAGCAGAAGGTTCAAATCATGAACAGCAAGAAGTTCGGCCTCAAGATGGATGTCACACTACGCGCGCTGGGCGAACTGTTTCACGAACAGGTTCGAAGCACCAGAATGACCAGCAAGCTGACCGACACCGTGTTTGCCGTCTCTGATGCAGCCCAAAGCCACTGTCCGTGTGGACTGCCGTCGTCCAAACATCGGTGGAAGCCCGTTGATTGCGCCGCAGTGCAGATCGCAACCAATGGCGAGTCCAAGGATGGAAGACACGTTAAGTCCAGCCGCGTCAAGACCTGCAAGGAAGCTCTGAAGCAAGCCAAGTGGAAGAACCTTGTCGACACAGTCAAGGGCTCGGCAGCGACCGCCAAGTCGGACCAACCAGAAGACAAGGGGAACCCACGTAAACACGGAGACTTTGCTGGCTTGACCATCGATGCCAACGGCCTCTCCAGTGGAACCTCCGATTCAGTCTTTGCAGCCCTACGCGAGAAGCATCCTCTTTACAATTCGACGATCTATGACTGTGGAGCAACTACTCATATCGTTAATGATAAGAGTCTGCTGACTGACGTCCGCGAAGCTGTGGAAACCGACTATGTTATGATCGGCGAAGGTTCCTTGAAGGTCGAAGCACGAGGCATCCGAAGGATGGAAAACGTGCTGGATGGCGAAGACGGAAGAAACACGCGCGCTCTTGTCCTCCTTGACGTTGCGTATGTGCCAAGATTCCATACGAACATCATCAGCGCGAAGAAACTTGCAAGGAAGGGATTATGGCATTGTGGGTTTGATAATACGCTCCGAATGGGCACCTACGACGACAATGATATTCTCTGTCGTCTCACAGACCAATACGACCTCGATGTAGTCGAATACAAGCCAGTTTCCCGCTCTTACTTCAAGCTTCCACAATCCTTGATCTCCGTATTCAACGCCTTCCAAGATGTATTTTCCTCTTTCCAAGCGGACCGCCTCAAGCCGAGACGACAAAGAATGGCGATTTCAAGGGTTCCAGCTCCGCCGCGGATAGATTCTTCAAAAATATGGCATCTTCGCTCTTGCCACGCAGGACCACAAGCACTTGAACAACTTGTCTTACAGACCAAGGGAGTCCGGATCAAGGGTCCGACTACTGTTCAATGCACGGCCTGCGGCACTGGCAAGGCGACCGAGATTATCTCCCGCAGGGAATCACCAAACCGGTCAAGACAACCGTTTTACCGGATCTTCATCGACATCTTCGAGTTCCCTGCGGCATACAATGGACACCGCTACGTTCTGCTTATCACAGACGAATTCAGCGGCATGATGTTCTCCTGGTCCTTGGCTTCAAAGACGGAAGTCAGCAAGATCATCAAGAACTTTGAGGCCCGAGTCAAGCGACACACGGGTGCATCGATCTGCAAGATCAGAATCGACAACGAAAGGGCCGTCATTAATCTACCTTTTCAAAGAGACTCCGAGTTTCAGATTTGGGCGACAGAGGTAGGAATGGAGATTGAACTTCCGCCGACGCACACCAAAGAACCGACTGGTGGAGCGGAACGACCTGGTGGAATCAATCAGCTACGAATGCGCTGTATGATTGGCCTCCTTCCGCAAGATCTCTGGCCAGAATTCTACCGTGCAGCCGTTTGGATACATAATATCCTTCCCAGCCGCAGGAACGAGTGGATGTCACCCAAGGAGAAGATGGACCGTTGGTTTCACCAGCACTTTTGATGGTATAGACCACCAAACGTCGATTTTGATGCAACAAAGGACCTCCGACCAGACTGGCGCGGGATTTATGCGTATGGATGCAAAGCATATCCCTTAAACAGCCGCTATAAGGCCGGGAAAGACATCAATCAGTTCAAGCTTGGCCCACGAGCACACGTTGGATATCTCGTTGGTTATCATGCTAGCAATATCTATCGTATCTGGGTCCCCAAGCTCAATCAGGTCATCCTGTCCCGAGACGTACGATTCAATGAAGAGGAATTCTTTGACCCAGAGAAAGAAGAACAGCTCGAGACGGAAGCGGTCGTGGAATACAGACCAACACCGCAGGCGTTGGAGCCACTTCCTCGGCGAGACTGGGACACGATCTTGGACGAATTTCTCTATGAGTTCGATGACCACATCTTGGATTTCAACCCAGACGGTTCGAACTCGGGGGTGGAAGACGCTAGAGGAGCCACTTCAGGTGCTGCAGACAGCACGTCACAGCCTGTACAGCCTCTATCGCAAAGACTTCTCACACCTCTGGGCGAACCACCAATCCTTCCGACGCCGGACCCAACACCACAGCTGGTCAGTAGGGACGCCTCACCAGCTTTCGGGTCAACCGGCTCGAACACTTCAACACCAGACCCGCCGTTGCAAACAGACCCGAATTCACCTGCCCAACGGTCCGTGGCTGGTCCAGACAGTGACCTTGACGAATATCATGGCCCTCCGATGCAAAGATCAGCTGCCCCATCGCCAGACAGCCGATTCGAAGACATCGAGCCAAGTCATGCCATTCCAAGTTCAACTGAGTCACGCGATCTTAGTCCTGAAGGAGTCACCCGGGACACGATCGTAGTTCAACCGCTGAACCCACGCCGGCGACCTTCCCCAGAAGGCAATAGCATGCAACCGGACAAGCAGCCGTCAGGTGACCAAACAACTCCTGAAGCTCGCGGCAAAACGCGCACACGCCGCAGCCAAAAGGAACTCTACGGTGACCAACCGACTCGCAAGAGTGACCGGACACCAAAGCCAAATCGGAAGTATGATGATAACGTGCACAGCGTTTTCACTACCCAGCTTCCAACCGATCAACATCCAGAGGGAAACCTCGCAACATTTCATAGCGTCTTTCTCGCCGCAGTCTCCAAGACGGCACGAGATCATCGATTTCACCGGGATGAACTTGTACGACTTCCCAAACGATATCAGGATCTAGAAGACCACCCAATGGGCCCAGAATTCAAAGCAGCCATAAGAAAGGAATTACACGATCTCCTCCAGCGAGGCACCTGGAGGCTGGTCGAACGCGAAAAAGCTCGTGGACTACCCCTTCCGCTGAAGTGGGTATTCACCTATAAATTCGATCAAGATGGCTACCTCCAAAGGTGCAAGGCTCGCGTCTGTGTCCGTGGGGATCTCCAAGATGACGATGGCGGACTGGAAACTTATGCCGCCACGCTTGCAGCAAAGACCTTCAGGATCATGATGGCAACAGCGGCACGATTCGATCTCGAGATTCGACAATTCGACGTTGGGAACGCATTCCTCTACAGCGACCTCAAGAAGGACCAACCCGTCTACGTTCAGCTTCCCAAGGGATATGTGGAACTTGGTTTCCTGAAGCCAGGGGAAACGTCAACCATGATCGCGGAACTCGACAAGGCCCTCTACGGCCTTCGCGAAGCTCCACTCCTTTGGTATAACGAGATTTCTGAGGCGCTCAAGGAAGCAGGGATTGATCGCACGGATGAAGAACCCTGCGTCTTTACCAATGGCAAGATCCTAGTTCTTGTCTATGTTGACGATATCCTGATCCTCAGCACACGGCAAGAGAAGCAGGTGGTAGACAACCTCGTTCAACATCTCCAATGCAAATACAGCCTGCGCGAAGAAGAGTTCAAATGGTATCTTGGCATCAGAGTTATTAGGGATCGACCAAATCGGAAGATCTACCTCTGCCAAGACGCTTACGTTGAGAAAATCGCACGAAAATTCAAGCTCTACGACTCAAAACTTCGAGTGCCATCGATCCCGATCATAACGATCCCTCTTGTCAAATATGACGGACAGGCCACCAAGGAAGAAGTCAAAGCGTATCAAGAACGCGTTGGGTCTTTGATGTATATCGCAGTTATGACCAGACCGGACATAGCGCGAGCAGCAGCCCAGCTTGCAAGGTTCTTGACGAACCCATCGCCTGAACATCTTGCTGCAGCCAACCAATGCATTCGTTACCTCTACGCGACGAGATTCCTTGCCATCATCTATGATGGGATGCACGCAGGAGAGGCTCTTGTGATCGCAAGTGATGCGTCATTTGCAGATGACATCGAGACCCGACGCTCATCGCAGGGATATGTCATGACACTGTTCAACGGACCGGTCGTATGGAAGGCTGGTCTCCAAGACACAGTCACGACTTCGACAACTGAAGCAGAAATCTTGAGCCTAGAAAGAACAGCCAAGGAGAGCTACGCCCTAGACCGCCTTCTCAGGGATATCTCTCTTGATCTTGGACCACTTAAGATATACTGCGACAATCTTCAGTCGATCCGACTTGTGGTTGAGGAGAACCAGAGAATTACGACGAAGTTGCGACATGTTGACGTCCAGAACATGTGGCTGAAGCAGGAATTCAAGAAAGGTAGATTTCTGGTGGAATACCTCAAGACTGATCAAATGCCAGCAGACGGCTTGACGAAAGCTCTGTCCAGATCTAAGTTTGAGCACTTCCGCTCAATGCTGAATTTGGTCGATATCAAGAGGGAGGTGGGCTTGGGAGACCAAGCTATGCAATAGGATGATGGTGATTTTATGGCTGGTTGTGATAGCTTCTAGCAGCGTCGACTTGATCACTCAACGCTGGGGGGTGTGTCGCATATCAAGCCCCGGCCCCACTAGAGCAGCTGCCGTCGAAATGAGGCAAGGATCACGATCATCGTGAACTTGTTCACGATGAGAGTGAACGACCACAATTAGCGTCAAGCAGCAGGCTGCTGCCTAAACAGCCAACGCTTTCATTTGTGTATAAAAGAGCTGCACGGCTCAGTGCATCTTGTCATTGAGTTCTTGCTCCTTAGATAATTCTCATCAATTGACTGGTGCCAACAATGATCCCTGTGGAGCCAATTGTCTGACATTTCATCTATCCCTTTCCAATTCCACTGAAAACGCCCTTTTCCTGCGAGCCCGACCCACCCCGTCCTTGGTCTTCCACCCAAGCCCGGATCTGCCGCTGCAACATTCATCTTTTCGAGCCTTGCCACAATCCGCAGTGGCGATCCAACCCGATAGAGTGTCTACTTAGACACTTTCCTAGCTATCTTGAAGAGACCGGCCTGTCATCTTTATCTGTGGTGGTGCTGAAAGCAGCCGCTGCCGACCGCTGCTGGAGGCGGCGAGACGGCGTCAGTCGCGATTGGCCCCAGAGGCCCCGGAAAGATAGCTAGCCATTTGGGTGTGGTTTCTTCCTCGTCCGCCAAGGTCGTTTCACCAAGCACTAGGGGCAGACTGTAAGTAGAAGGGCCCATACACGAGGCGTATACCTCGCCTTATAGGAGCCTCAAAGCATGTGTATATTAGTATTTAGAACCGCGATCTACAGAGGTTGGAAGCCTGTTGTGGATAGAGGTTTAGGAGGAAAAGTGGGAAGTTTGAAAACAGCTGGTCAAACGCCAAATGGCGTTGGCGAAGTGGGGCGTAACGGATAAACATCCGGAGCGCTTCGGCCGTCGGTCAAACCCCGCTTACCGGGCATGGCTGCCGAGAAATGGCGGCTAAAACCGAGTAGGAAAAGAACCTGAGGATTGATAGACTGAGAGTTAGACACCACCAGAAAACTGGACTCGGGTGGTTTGGCGACCATGCACATGGGTATAGCTCTGGTCCTGAATGGTGCAAACTTCTAAACAAACTCGTCGGTAATGATAAGTCGTGTGTCGAGATCGTGTGGTCTGGTTGTCGTCACTAGCTTGAATATTTTAGGAGGTTTGGATGGTCAGTGAGGCTTCGGACCTCTGGTGAAACGTGCTGCAAATGGCTATGTACTGTTGATAATAGTACCGCCGTCTCAAGTTCCTATGTTACTGCTGAGTGTGAAGCCTATCCCGTGGAAGGAGAAAGGCCATTTCTCGTGATTGTCGTGGTGTTGTTCTCGGTGCTTGTTTGCTGGAGCTCGCTGGGCTAGGCATGCCACAAAGGAATATGCCTAGACCAAGAGGCTAGTTCTAACTCTTCTGAGGGACTTTCGAGGTGCTTTGAGGTGTGCTTTCCAAAATTTGATTCGTGCATTTTTTGATGTTTTCTCTGAGGGGGAAAATTATCTGTGCCAGTGTCAGTGAGTGGCACGTGAGCGAGAGAACGAGTACTACCCCGCGCAAGCTGTTCCCGAATTTTCATTCCACAGCCTAACCTCCACGGAAGACACGAAGTGCGGACAGCAAATTGGCTCCAGGGGTTGGACATCTATATCGACTTTCTTATAGCCTGCCGGTCTTATTAAAGCACCGTATGGAGACACCAAGTATCAATCTCGACTCGTCTGGCAAGACCAGCCAAAATTGTGGCTTATTTTCGTACAAAAAGCTGAAGAGTCCAAAATCACAAATTCGGCTGCTTACACTTCATCCATCTAACGAATATGCCCGACCCATCGACTGCAGCATCCAAGATGCAGATATCGACAAGCCGACGCCATACAAGGCACTCTCCTATTGCTGGGGCAAGGGCGATAAGTCTCACAGCGTGAGCATCGACAAAGCAGCGTTAGACATAACAGAGTCACTCGATTCGGCCATGAGACACATGCGTCACCAGAACGAGCCTATCATTGTCTGGATTGACCAGATATGCATCAATCAAAGCGACGATAACGAGAAGAATGACCAGGTGGAGATGATGACACGCATTTACAGCAAGGCTGAGCAAGTCCTCGTCTGGCTTGGTCCGGCCGACCAAGGCTCAGACGATGCCATGGATCTCTACGCCGAAGTGGGTGACACAATCTGCAAGACAGGCCTGCAGTACTACTGCAACCGGGACATGTTTTCCCTCGTTGATGCTGCCGTACATCGCAAGGACCCTGGCGACCAATTGTGGCAGAAAGTCAGCGAAGTACAGAGTTTGACCAGGGAGCTGTTACTACCTTGCCTTCAGGCTATGGTGGACTGGGACAGGCGCTACTGGTTCACACGCGTGTGGGTGGTGCAAGAGTTCTGCGTCGGCGTCGACCCCTGGTTCATCTGCGGGCACAAGAGAATACCTGTGGACTACGTCAAAACTACCCGTCTGTTTCTAGGCATCGGCGAGACGCCTGAGTTCCTTGCCGCGGTGCGCAAACTCGGGGAGGACAAACTTCCGCTCCTGCAGGCCCTTAACAACCAGGACCCGACGCCTGCTTTCTTCAGCGCCCGGACGTGGAGGCAGAAGTATGATCGTGGTGAAAGTCCTGGTGATACGTTACTCGAGTTGCTGCGCAAGACCTACGTTAGTCGTGGCGCGAATGCGACTGAGAAGAAGGACCGTATCTTCAGCCTCCTCGGCATATCTAACGATGCTGATCGCTTGGGCATCCACATTGACTACAAAAGAACAGAGGCACAGGTTCTAACTGATGCTGCCAAGGTTATGATCGAGAAAGGCAACCTGGCGGTCCTATCATATGTTCAGTTCCCAAGAGACGTCGGTGGCCTACCGTCCTGGGCCCCCGATTGGCGCTCGAATCTTCGCCCGTCGTTTTACCCGTACCAGGAAGTCAGCCTCGAGGACGAGCATTACTTCAAGCCATCAGGGGACCGCTCTCCGGCCGTTTTGCCGGGCTTTGATAACACCGCTATCGGCCTAGGAGGTTTCGTTGTCGACACCGTTGAGGACGTTGGTAGCATTTGGAAAGACGACAGCAGCGCTAAAGATCCCCTTCGACACCAGAGCTTTCTTTGCCAGATCCGCTTCCTTTGCCGTCTTTCGGCCGCGAAAAACCAACCTATCTACGCGTCTAGGCAGCGGCGAGATGAGGCAGAATGGCGTGTTCCCATCGCCGACATCTGGGAGGCTAATGAGCCAGGCTCTGGCGCACGGCAACGAGCGACAGGACGAGCTATGAAGGCCCTCGCCGAATTTCGCCATCAACTAGCTTGGTTTGAGTGCGTCGGCCTGGTAAGGTCGGCAGTTGCACCAGATAACCGAGAGCCGTCCATGTATCGACTGAGCATGTCTAAGATGAGTGGAATGCGTCCTTTTGTCACGTATTGGGGCTATGTCGGTATAGGCTCACCTGGCATGTGTCCCGGAGACGTCTTAGTCATTCTATTTGGGGCACGAGTGTGTTCCATCCTACGACCTACAGGAATGGGTGCGAACATGGCGAAGCGGTATGTCTATATCGGCGAGGCTTACTGTGACGGCGTCATGGACGGAGAGCTCCTCGGCCGGAGGTGGGAGGAGGTATTCTACTTGGTATAGCTTGAAATAGGGGTTGCTGAAATTCTCCTTTCTTAGGGTTTTATGCTTTCAACTTCTTTCTCTAGCCACCGCATTAGTTATATCTCGTGCTTTGATGTTTTTGTACTGCTTTACAATTTTGTCGATAAACTCCTTTCAAATTTACACATTATAAAGTTGCTAGCACTCAGAGAGATTGGCAGGCTCTTAAGGGCAAATTAATAATGTCATCCTAATTTGCCTGCTTGTCAGAGATAAGCCATCGTTTCTAACCGCAATTTCCAAATGGAAAAGAAGAAGTGATTGAGGAAATGGCCGCACACGCTTGTCCTTGGCTCTGTGGCCATCAACGCGTCACTTGGACGTAAGGATCCAATTGTTCATCGGGAAATCAAGTCTCCCTGCAGCATGGAAGGGCATAGAGCTCGCCAGACCGGATCCGATCCACCATACCCGGTGAAGGCCTTGGCTTTGTTGTTTTTATGTAGCGGAGATCTTGCTAAGAATAATTATGCTTAACGCAGACATCCCAGAGCTAAAAAAGGTATTCTAAAAACTTGTCGTTTTTACTTCTCTATATAAACTTCTTTTTTAATATCTAATTTTTACTTAGCTAAGCCTTAGCATCAGATGTTAATAGCTTAAAAAGCGTAATTATTATAAGTATATAGTTAGAAATAAGAATAGTATTACTATAGAAGTTGGTAATATTAATGGTGATAATACTACCTTTAGTAGCACATTCCTATATCTTAATAATAGTTTATTTAAATACAAAGCTCTTATAGCTAGGAATAGTTCTAATTTCATATATACAGGCATCTAGCTCAGCTGCAGACTCACAATGCCGGTTTATTGCCTATATTTCTACCATATCGTGACTAATCTGACGGAAGGGAGTATTAACTTTATTAATAAGATTCCGATACTGCCGAGCAAGCCTAGGATAGTCCCAGGTGATTCTTGATCTATCACTATGATCATCCAGTGGCTGGCTGATAATAATGGCACGGCCTTTCTCAAGATACTAGAAAGCGTCGTTTGACCGGTTCGATGCTAAGCATAACGCACACAGGTCGGAAGCCACCCCTGCGAAAGTCAACATTACGAATTGCTGGTCGTTGCAATTAAGGGGTCTTATGTTAACGGTAGGGAGGAAGTCAATTACTGCCTTTCCTAAGGTAATGCCAGCTTCAAGTCTGTTCTGTGTTGCTAAAAATTTTAGACATGTAGCAGCGGCTTTAACTCGAATGAAAGGAACCGCAGTAACACAATCCCAAGCATGATATAGGTAAGTTGAGGCGTCCATCAGGTCCTTCATTTCTCCTATCCGCTCATACCGGGTTACGAGCTTAGCTCCTAGGTTGCTTAGGAAGGCCGCCAGGTCTGGATGATCAGCTGGCGTTTTATCGATAGCCTGTCGTGCGATCTGAATCGCCTCCTCTAGGCTCATCAGCTCTCCCGTCCGCTCACATCGGCGACCAAGCTTGTGGTCTAGGGTGTTCAGGCAGGCTGCACGGTCGGAGTGGTCGTCTGGAGTGGATTCCACAGCTTTTCGTGCACACAGGATGCTGGAGTTCCTTGGTGTCAACCCCGCGTTGTGTCGCAACTCTCTCCATGTCTGCTTCTATGTAACGACAGAGTTAAGATTTCCGTAAACGTTTAGTTGCTACTTGACGTAGCTGTTCTGGAGGCTGTTGTCGCACGGAAGAAGTTGAACACCTCACTGCTACGTAATCGATAGGATATACACTTTAAGGGGGTGTCAAAGTGTCATGGCAGGTGGCTGTTCTACCCCGTCTTAACGTTGACGCCAGCGCAAAGGAGCCGAACCTTGTTTGCTGTTGGTGGCGGTGGCTAATCGATTGTTGCCTTGCTGAGGCATCCCATGCACTGCCACAATGCGGGCATCCAAAACAGAAGACCTGTGTGGGCCCAGACTTTCCAGCAACATACCAGTCACGTTACTGGCCACAGGGTGCTTGTCCTGATGCTTAAATACCGTTTGCATAACTAGCTCCTCCTCCTTTTCTCATCACATGCCAACTCTTTTCCACGATGGTAGTGACAGTTATCCCATCTTAATTTTTCCTCCCGCTCAAGTCCGTTAGACTTAGGAGATTGATTAAAAATATCAATTAACCACATGAAGGTTACCATGGATCCCTAACTATCGAAACGCCTACAGCCATTATGGCGGAGTTTCCATTTTATGGCTAGAATTAATATGGAATTACTATAAGTTTTGGAGCTGCATTAACATCTCTAATATCCGCAAAACTCTCTAGGGGTTAGCAATCAAAGATCCATATTACATCAGCTCGTGGTATTAACTACTCCCTTAATAATTCTGTATCAGACAGGATGGAATAGTTGAGACAGCTTAGTGACGATGGAAGATCTTGTAATTTCTCTCTGTCTAGTAGGAAGAAAGCTAGCTATTTATCCCTAGGGATCCGGACGATCTGGACACCCTTGAACCGATGAAGCCGTCACAAGCCGTCTATCTAGGCTGTTGAGGTCATCTAGGTTGTTGAGGTCTGTCTAGGTTGTTGAGGGTGGACTAGGTTTGAAGTCTCTTTCTAGGTTCGAAGGAAAACACTATATCGATCCGGTCCTATGCACAGCTAGCTTTTCTATCGGTCCGTCTGACAAGTCCAAGGGTGTCCAGGTCAGTCAGATCCCTAGGGATAAATAGCTAGCTTCATTCCTTCCTAAATAGAAGAAATAGATAAGATCTTCTATCGTCACTAAGCTGTCTCGACTATTCCATCTTATCTGATATTGAGTATCTGACTTAGTAAATAATAAAATTATAACATTAAAAACTGCCTACCGTGGCTCGTGTACTATCCCGTTCAACCCATTCATTATCCCTTCCAAAACTCCTCCCAAGCTCTCGGCCATTTCTCCTTCTCTAAGCGCCTCAGCCACTCCTGGAACTCCTCTGGCTCTTGGTCCTTCATTTCAATCTTGCCATCTTTAACCCCCAGCCATCCCTCCGCCGGTCCGCGAATAAATTCGTGTTCAGCACCACAATACGCTCGCCACTTGTCTCCCTCAGAGTTGCCATTGTTGGAGACACGTTTCAAATAGCATGTCTCACACCAATCACAGTTCGTACAAACGACACAGCGATACATTGCCGTCTGGCTCCAGCTCGTGATATCGCCAGGATTGTCGAGGCAATAACCGCCGCAGCGGATGCCGCGGTGGCCTGTGGTGTCATACTCGTCTTTCACATCGTTTTCCACGATGGAGCGGAGCCAGCTCTTGTTCCTTGGCTTTTTAGGAACCGTTTCGATATCACAAGGATTAGAATCGGTATTATCGTAATCTTCATCCTCGTCTTCGCCTTCGTCGTCAGTGTCTTCCCACTCTCCATAGCCGTCATCCTTTAAACCAAGCCCCTCATCATTGACTTCCAACCTAGTTATGAAATCCAGGCTCTTCAACATTAACTCCTTGTCCAGATGATAGAACTGTGCGCTCAGTGCAATTGCCGCCTCGTGCTGTAAGCCCGGGAGACAGGCGAGCACATTGCACAGCTCGCGCAAGGTGACTGAGTCGTTCCACGGATTGTTGTCCTTGAGGCTCGCCACGCAGTTGTTAAATGCCTCCGTCAACGTCTCCTCGAACTTTTCCACCGGCCCGAAGCGACGGTACATTCGTGCCAGGATCGTGGCTTCAGGCCTCTTGAGATAATTAGACTCGACGTCGGACGCGAGATGCGCGTTGCCGAGTTTCCGTCCTGGTAGGCCTTCCATTTCGGCAAGCGAAGCGCGCTTTTGTGCGGAGCTCGTCGCCTGGAGGAATTCTTCGTAGATGATCTCGGCGAGCTCGCGACGCGCGAGGTAAGGGATGCTGTCGGAGACGGCGTCGGTGGCCGGATTGATGCAGTTGTCTGCGTCCAGGATCTGATACAGCAAGCTCTTGGCCTTGGCCGTGTCGCCTATGCTGCGGCGGCAACCGAGTGCATACTGGTACCGTGTCGGTGACGCCCACTCCAAGGGTGACAGCTCCTGGACCAAAAGTTCGTACGTCGCCATCATGACTTGCTCCTGTCCTGTCTGCTTGGCCGCTTTCTGGTAACACAGGTTCACTTCGTCCCAATTCTCGGCGGTCACGGCGAGTCGTATCGGACCCCAGGCCACAATGTTGGCGAGGATATGTTCGTGTCGGCCGAGCTTGTCGAGAGTACGGAGCAACGTGCTGAAATCTTTGGCCGTCTTTGTCCGATCTCCAGAGTACACTCTAATGGCCTCCTCTAGCGACTCGACGGCGACCTCGAGCATGTTGTGGTTAGACTCGTAGGTAGCTCGTATAATAAGGGCAGCATGAAGCAGGTCATCATGCGTCTTGTCCAGACCGGAGCGGTCGAGTGTGAGTGCCTCGCACGCCTTATCATAAGCATCTTCGTGCTTATCTGCGATGCCGTCGAGGCACTTGGCCATCGCGGCGAGCGTGGCAAATTTGTCGGTATCGGTTTCGCAAACTTCGAGGCTCTCGCTAAAGGCCACTAGAGCGTCGAATGGCCACTCAGGACGGAGCGCCCAGGCAATGGCTCTGTAGCCGGACGGCCCGACTTTGACGTCTTCGAAAGCAGCCATTAGTGCCACAACTCGCTCGTTGGAATTCATCCCTTCCTCTTCGATAAGGTCGTCATCATCCTCTTCTTCCCCTGGCTCCTTGTTGGCTTCAACTTCGTTTTCCTTGTAGAAACCCGGGTCTTCAACTTCCTCTACAGGCGGAGGATCCACGCTAACCTCGTGCTGCCGGAAGTGTCAGTGTAATTCAGACTTGTGAGCAGGCAGAGACGTACAGTAGCATAAGCTTTCCATGCGAAGTTGAAAGCCCGCGAGACGTTGTCTTCGTGAATCTCGGCATACCAGTGGTTTACATGGTCGCGCGCGAGGGGCTGCAAAACTTGGGCTGGATTCTCAATCGCTCTCTGAGCCCAAAGCTTCACCTCTTCCTGCAGCAGAATTGGCGAGTTTTCAAGGGCCTTCTGCGCCCAAAGCTTGATAAAGTAAGGTACTCCTTCAGTGAAGTCATCGTAGCAGGTTCCTGCATCGTGCCGCAACAGTTTCTAGATGCAGTTAGTTTTGTCAGATGCCCAATTCTCACCTTCCGCTTGTTCGAACTTACCTTGACAACGTCATTTTCATTCGAAGAGATGCGACTGAAGCATTCGACTACTCGGGTGACAACCTCATCTGGCGCAGAAACCGTATACGTCTGGCCTTTTACACGATACTTCTCAGGCGTGGCAATGTCGATGATTTGTTTGAAATGAGCCATCCAGTAATTCGCCGCGTACTTCTGGAGTATCCGTGTTGAATCAGTGCACTTCAGGCGGCCCGGATCTTCAGGACTGCAGAGCACCTCTGCGCAAGTGGCGAAGATGTTGAGATGGGAAAGGAGCGGTGACGTCTGCAAAGTGCTATTGGGGACCTCTGCTGAGCGCATGTAGTCACGAAGTGTGTTCTCCTGAAAATGGACAAGAAGAGAGCTATCCGGTTGAAACGTGTCGGAAATCTGAATACTGTCATCGTTCGGGCTCTCAGCGTTAGAGTCCTTCTGAACGACTTTTTTCCATTGCATTTTTTGTTTGCGCTCTTCCCAGACGAGAGTGCTGGACATGTTCAAGATGCTGGATATCGAGGTCAGTTCAGGCCAGGACAGTTAACGAAATTCAACCTCATACCTTGAACATCTTCCTGCAATTTCCGTCTCGAGATCAGTCAACTTTCCGAGCTTCAACATCATTAAGTGGTACGCCTCCTCGAGCGTAAGTGGGCGCTCTGCGAAAGCTATCCAGGCGAATATAAGCTTCAGCAAAGGTTGTTCTCGCTCTTTCAGGTTCTCAGAGCACGTGGCTAGCACATTGTTGTAGAAGTGAGGCAAGTCTTCTGGAAGTTCTTCAAGTGCCCTCATGGCTGGGCGCTCAAGGCCTTTGGAATCAAGGTATTGCAAAATTCGGTCAGCATATTGAAGCCCTGCCTACGGTCAGCCATGTGTCCTTTTGGGTTTCTTGGAATCAGTACTCGCCATATTTCTCGTCTGTCAGTACTTTGACAATCTCTGCCTTCGCATGGTCACTAAATCTCGACAATCGAGGAAGCGACTCGAATCTAGAGTCGAGCAACTTCTGCATCCCACTCTGGGCAGTACTTGGATCCATAGAAATAGTAGCAAAATGCTTGTTGACACGATACTTGCGCCACATAGACAATAGCTTGGAGTCGTTGCCAGTGAAAACAACCTTAATCTTTTGCTTAGCGTCGATGATGTTTTCCATGTAAGCAAGTAACTCATTGACCTGCGCGGGATTTGCTTGTTCAAGGCTGTCAATCACGAGGAAGAGTTGGTCGGTCGACTTCTCTTTGTACAGGGTGTCGATTGTCCAGTGCCAGATGTTGAGAACAGACCACGGCTCGCAACACATGTCAGGCACTATGTTCGCAAGACTCTCGCAGAGCTTGTGGTTTTGGGTGACGATTTGCAGACCGATTGATCGGAGAGCGGACTTGACGGACCTGAAAGGCTCGTTTTCTTCCTGGAAGAAGTAGTATGCGACTGAGGCTTGCGGGTTGTTTTGCGTCTTAGTTTGGAGCGATTCGATGATTGAGTAAGCCAAATGACTCTTCCCCAATCCCGGTTTGCCGGTGATCCAGAGGAAATTTCGTTCACCATCCTGCCACTTTTGGTACTTCCTGTGATGATAGAGCCAGGAGTCTGTGCCGGGTACGAACGAGCGCCGTAGCTCTTTGAATTTGGCCAAGGGACTTGGAGGGATCCCGAAAAACTGCTTTGTGATGTTCAGTGCCACAGATTTCCCGGTCACGATGTCTTTCGCGGACTGTGCAGCCTCCTCGGAGTTCGTGTCCTGGCCCAGCTGGCTTCTTAGCTCTCTGATGCTGCGTTGGATGCTGGCCAGCGAGACGTTCTGTTGCTGGAAATTCTGTTTCTGGTGGTCGAATCCAGCCTCGATCCGCTGGCCCTGGTCTTGAAAGTAGACAACCATTTCCTCATGGATGAAGTCGACTTTCTCGCCGAGACTTCTCATCAACTGCTTAATGTCCTGAGTGTTCCTCACAGCCATCAAGCCGTTCGCGCGGCTCAGGCGAGAGAGGGCAGTAGTGACGCCGCCGTAGGCTGCGCTGAGTTTGGCATCGCCGCCTCCTGAGACGAGGTTATACAACAACCTCAACGGCCTCCCTTCCCACATGTATTTGGTCTGGATGGCAAAGACGACCATGAGGGAGGCTAATGCATCTGTGACACATTCCGCATAACAGTCGCAGTTGGGAAAATTGTCCTCAATGATCTGGAGCGTCTTCAAGAAGGTCCCAGCTTCTCCGATAAGGCTCAGCAGCTGGTCATAGTCTTTGGATTGAGCCTGGCATGCCTTGATGGCGTACGTTGCGACGGTCCAGATGGCGCCGGCGGGAGGAAAGGAGGCAGAAGCAGATGAAGCAACCTGGTCGCCGATTCTCTGGGCGTAGTCAAGGTTTGTGCCGATGAAGTGGCGCGCCTTGTCCCAGTTTCCACCGTCGTTTCTCCATTTCTCAAAGGATTTTCTAGACGTGTCGACACAACCTACGACATCGGCCAAGCTTGTAACGAGATTGGCACCATCGAGGTCTAGCTTCTTGCCCTTCTTCCCCACAGCATCGTTGTAGGCCTGAAATGCATCTCTCCACAGTCGAGCTGGCTCCGTGGGAGTTTTGCCTGCAGGTTTCTCCACGACAACCATCGTGGAAGTACAGCGCTCACTGGGGATGCAAGTGAAGAACGGTGAGGAGATGACCGGCTAAGGCCAAAATATACATCTGATTTACCACCCATCACGGCTGAGGGTACCAGCTTGGTGCGCCTCGAACGCCTCGAACGCCTCGTAAGCCCCCAACTTGCCGGTAATCCGAGCAGGACAATACTTTGTCAAAAAGAATGTTATCATGGCTGGCTGAATTAAACTAGCTTGGACTAGCGGACCTATGACCGGTAGTGGTATTGTAAGCACAGCCAGCTCCATGACTCTTCGCAAAGTCAATATATATTTGGAGGAAGCAGACAGCTTTATTAGTATTGATGGCAGTTGTCTCCAGAGTAGATTTTATATGTACAAACCTATTTAGATTCCCGAAATCATTTCATCAACCATTTCGTCCCTCATCTCTCGCCCGTTTAACAGGTGACCGAGCGTACTGGTACACTACGGAGTGGTGTGTTCGGAATGAGCCGGTCTTGTGACATGCTGCATCTGAGTCACAGGGCTGCTGCCCCCCTCCACCAATAGCCTAGATCAGTCTAGCTCAGTAAGACCGAGACGCGGGCATTAGTTCTAATTTAAAATCGCGTTGTTGCAGAAGTTTAAATCCCCGCATGTGATCGATGACCCGAGGAAATGTGATAGTGGGCGTCTACATTGCCCGCTTATATATGACACCGCTGCATTGTCTGTCTGATATTTCATGGTTTTGATTGGGCTCCATGGTTGTGGCCATTTGGGGCGTTGATTTTGAGACCAATAGTTTTCAAGTAGAATGTAATATGTGAAAGAGTGCAGTTAAAAGGAGGGACGGTGTTTCTAGGTATCGCAGTCTTCCGACATCGTCATTTATGAAAAGTAAAATGCTTGCGTTATACAAATTTCAATATGTCACCTTCGGGATCTTCCATTGCTTTAGTCTGTGAGTATCTGTCGCCTACATAATTTCTGAGGTTCTTCAAGAATATACCACGGTTTAGATGACCAAGAGGAGGAGCATTAATAGCTTCATTTCCTGCTCGGATTGCTTTCTCGAGGTCTTTTATCGTGCTTATGGGTAAGTATCTATTGCCCAGGCTAGCTCAGAGGTTATTCAGCCATTCAGCCTGGTCCGGAGCATATAGCGGGGTGGTATCAATAGCTTCCGGTATGAGACGAATAGTTTCCTCCAGGTCTGCGAGCGCTCTAGTCTGTGAGTATCTGATGACTACTAGGGGGGTCTCGTGACTTCGCGTAAGCTCAACCCCCCGTGAGGGACAAACGGGGGGGTCACTGACCAAGCAATGTCACGACATTTCTTGTGTGAGGCATCTGATTGGGTGTATGTATGTTCTTTCTTGCGTCAAGTCCCCGCTCTGAGTCCCTGTACATCCTTTATGCTAAAGTAGCTAGAAGGATATCGCTATAGCAGTCACACGCCATATACACGCCCTGCTACCCAAATACACATCGTGACAAGCAAAAAGTCGTTGACTTAACAAATGTTGGATTGACCCCTCGTGTGGCGGCATAAGACCCGAATTTGCATAAACCTCTGATACACAGATATCCTGTCAGATGACTAGAAAACCCCTCTCGAGAAAAGAGGGGGCCGGAGGCATCCTTGATCAATACAATCATCGTCTTTGGGCTCCACAATGGATTGATCCCTATCAGTCTAATCGAATTGACCGTATCGGATCCATCACATAAAGGATGTACAGGGCCTCAAAGCGGGGACTGCACGCAATCAAGAACATACATACACCCAATCAGATGCCTCACACAATCAGAGATCGTGACAACCTAAGTCAGGGCCCATAAGGCGTCAGAGTGCGTAAACAGCCAATTCAACTCAATTGGTACCTCCTCGCAGTTGGATTGACATCCGGCCAAGTATATTTCAGTTGGATGAAGTTGGAGGAGGTTGCTCTCAGTTGGATTAAGTTGGTTGTTCCGGACCAACGGGTGTCTCCGTTTTTCACGTCTTAACACCGATCTCACTCATCACTACTAGTGATCTTGTTGGACTGGACTAGCATCGGAGTGGATTTGGACGGACTGGATTTGGCCGAACTGGATTCGCAGTTTCGAAAATTTGGATTGGACTGGATCGAGAGGTCTGGAGCTCCTGGAGCTCTAATGGGCTATGCTTAATTAGAAAAGCAGGAAGCCTTAACGCCACTCTTCGTTTTAGGGCACATGATGATAACGCTGTATTCATTAGAATATAGCATGCTCATAACGAGCAGTAGTAACGAGACATTAAGAAAATGTAGCACGTAGGTGATATGACTGCCTACTTATATAACTAGCAGCAGGAACCCGATATACCATTTGACTAATAATGCAACCTTAATTGATGTTCCAGAATGGCCGCATTTGACAATCACCTACTTCTTCACTTGCGCTTCTAATAAACCTTCTGAGTCGGACAATGTTGTTCTCACTCTGGAATCGATCTACAGTCATCGTGAACCGGACTCCCTGATCTAGCCAGATGAGTTTAATCTTTAGGGAGAGCAATATACTCGATGTACTGTGCTGGTAAGAGGCTCTAAATCAACAAAGAGGCGTGCGTCTGTTATTTGGTTACACGGTGAGGATTTACAGTTAAAAAGAGATGAAAAATGTGTCTAGTACTGCTATCTCCGCGAGAAACAGCGTCATTAACAAGACCTTCCAGCTATCTCAACTGGAAATTCTACAGCACTTGACTATCTCCACCTAAAACGTGATAGTAACAAGACTATAGGGGAACACAAGAGATTTCGAGGAGACTCAGTAGACTTGAGCTAGCCCTCGATATCTAACTATTAAGATATGAAGTCGATTATCTTCTCCCGCCGCCTGGATAGGTTCAATAAACTCCTCGTCTACTGGCTGGCCTGTTACTATATCGCCTTCTTCTAGGTTAAGAATGACTACTTTTGCGACCTCCTCTTCTACTTTTTCCCACCTTTAGCAGACTGCCTTCCACAGGTAGCGTTAACTATTCACTAGTAGGTAATGAATTCGTTTAAAGTGAAGAAGGAGAGATTGTAGTAGGATATGCTTGATAGCCAGAGTTACATTTCACTATCTTTTGATCTGTAAACGTCGCCAAACTACCTCGCAGTACTTGGGTTAGTAGCACATTTTATAGACAAATCAGGGCTGCGCCAAACGGCTGTCTTAGCGCTATGTAAAGTAGAAGGGGAACACTTAGGAGAAAACATCGCCAATATCCTACTACAAGTCATTAAGGACTATAAAATTATAAACCAAGTTAGCTATTTTATAGCTAATAACGCATTAGCAAACGATATATACATTGACTCCGTCCTGCGCGCTATCTGCCCAAGTATGTCAAGATAAGCAGCGTAGACGCAGGCACCTCCGCTGCTTCGGGCACATGATGAATCTCTATGCGCAGGCTTTCCTTATCAGAAAGGACGCAAAAAAGCTCTATTAAGATTTAGATACTGCCTATAAAGAGGGTAATGTGATGCGAGTCCGGGAGCTCTGGCAGAAGCGCGGCGCCATCAGAAGGCTTCATAATATCATCAGATGCATTCGAGCTAGTCGTCAGCGCCGTCAGTTTTTCCGATCTATTGTCTGTGGGGGAGAACTATCGGAGTTTGATGGCTTCGAGGTGAGTTACCTAAGCACCCTCGGGGAACTAGCAGGTCGGGACTAATCTAGCCCAGCTTATCCAAAGCCAGCAGACTCGCTAGAATTCATACTTCTTATCAATTAGCAGAGCTCTTAGTGTTAAGGAGAGAATTCAAATCTTCTGTGACCAGTATGAGGCTGGCCAGAACCAGAAAAGTCTCGCTGAAGACCGCCTGTCTGAGCAGCAGTAGGACGAGCTTACACACCTTTATAATCAGCTAGAGACATTCTATAACAGAACCCTATCGACGGAAGGCAGGCATTTAACACTAGCGGACCACTTTCAGACACTTAACTAACCGCTAAATGAGATCTAGTAAGCCAAGATTAAATTCGAGGAACTCCATAGGGCGGCTATTTGAATGAAGACCAGTCGAGGAGCTATTACTACTAAAGCTAATAACTTCGCATTTCTTGCTGCTTTAGCAGAATGTTCTTAGTATAGGCTAAGGAATACTTTAAGAGCGTGGATAAGACATAGCATATTATACTACTATCTTACTGAATCTGACTTTTAAAAGCCAGTAGTATGTTAAGACTTAGACAGAAGAAGAAAAACGGTTATAGATCCTAGGTGTTATAAAACTTATTAGAGAGCTCTGGCTAGAGGAGTATCGGGGCCGACATTTTATAAAGCAGGCTTCAGTTTCCGCTTCATTCCCTCTAACTTTATCTACTCTAGTTAGGAAGGAGAAGGCCTTTGCAGCAGTTAAGAGTTACAAACGTCTGAAGCTACATCATAAGGCCCGGGCAACCGACCTACCCGCCATCTACCATCTCGATTAGTTCCATAAAACGGATGTTATCCGGCTTAGTGAGGACGAAACCTTTAGCGTTATTAAGTATTGGAACGATCGCTACCATACGTAACCTGACCTGGCACGCATAGCGCTAGATGTTCTAGCCGTTCTGTCAATATCAGATAAGTGCGAGCGGCTATTTAGCAGCGCTAAGATACTACTTTCTGACCGGCGGTTAATGTTTAAGATAGATATTATTAATGCTAGTAAGTGCCTTCGATCTTAGTACGGCCTACCTGTATAGAATACTTTTGAGGATATTAATATCGGGAGATAAGAAGGGGAGTCTGATCTGCAGGAGACTCATTAGGCTGGGGAGGGATCTGAAAATAAAATGGAGAATGAGGACCTTCAGATCGTCGATCAAGATGGTTTCCTCGAAGAGGATAATACTACTCAGGTCCTAGAGGGCTTGTATTAACTAGCGTTATTATGTCAATCATACTGCAATAGCAGTAATAAGGCTCTATTCTGTAGTAAATCTCGCGGTAACTCCTTTATTAAATACGTAATCGTGACTAAGGTAATCCATTTTAAGAACTGGATTTGCATTGGCGCTCCAGGAGTCCCCAGCCCTGTGCATTGGACTGGACTGGATCCGACCTCGAAATCCAGTCCAGTCCAGTCTAACAAGATCACTGATCCAAGAAGCATGGCTGAGCATGCGAAGCTGCAACTAGATTCCTCGCACAGTGCCTTGCGCAAATCATCGAGTAATGTGAGCATCTACTCTACGGCTTCTATCCTCCGCGTCTCAATAGTGACTACGGTATTCATCAGCAGTGATCCAGATTCTCGGATCTTTTGCCCTTCTTCCCGAAATCTCACTCCGCCCGGTGACTAATAAGACAGCGCACTTACTTAATAACTTTTCGGGCAACGGAAGCTCCATATCAATCGGCCCTCGGCATTCCTTCCTAGCCAGTTCTGTCATTTTTTTTTCGAAACGTCCATACGCGATAAGACCCATGAAATAGACCACCAGAGAGTGGATTCTTCCCCATACGAAGATGGAAGTTTGCTCATTAGATCCGCCAACCACAGGTCAGTGAATATTTCCACAGGCTCATGGCAGTCATAGTTGTTAAGACCGTATGACTAAGATGGTCCGATCTGCTAGTGGCTGGGATGTGGATACTATGCAAGGAGCTGTGCTCCTCTCAGACACAGGTAACTTAGACCTTTTAACATAACCTGCAACCTTTTTGCTTCATCAAGTCTACCCTATACACGCTAGATAGGGGCTACCGTGCATGCCGCCATGGCGAGGCAGAAACCTGTAAGGGTTGGTCTGCCAAGGTGTCACACAAGAGATCTGAAGGCAGGTATAGGGTGGTGTGTAAGCGTTCACTTGGCGAGTGCTCAGCGAGCCCTCGCCAAAGAGCTAGTCTAGCCTATTTCACGTGGCCTCTTATCTGATAAGACCACAGCTCCATCGGCCCAACTCTTACAAAACCAAAAGAGGCTTTCGAAGCATAGCGGTCAACTTCCGCCCCCGTGTCACGGGCCAGATGAGATCAACTCAAGAGGTAATGCCACTGTATTGCGAGAATACTACGATGAAGAGGAAAGAGAAAGCGGGCAGGCGCGTAGACGCGTAGACGCGTTGATAGTCCCTGTGGCCTGCCCCGTGCGTCCTAGTTACGTATCGACCCCACCCTGGGTCCAGCACTCCAGACGCTCCCGTCACATGCGCCGGAGGCGGCACCAGCGTGCCCCGGGCGAGTTGTCACGACCCATGCTCGACCCAAGGGGTCCAAAGGCGGTCAGGACTGGCAGTAATATAGTACCCACAAATTTCATCCAATAACCTAAGGATCGCAACTCTCAAGATCGTTGCGATCCATCTAGTATCCCCTAGACCGTGGTAAGGCAACACTTGACCCATAGTCCCCATAGAGGCCCGGGAGATCAACGGTACGCTGGTTGACTTCAAAAAGCTAGGTGGCTATAGAATAGGATATGTACTATGATGTAGATCCCTAACAGTCGCAACTTCTAGCATCATATAAAATAGGTGGGATTGCATGTACCTTGTTATATTCTCTTTTTATTTGGTTTGAATCCCTGTCACTAGCGTAAGTGTTGCCTTACCACGGTCTAAGGGATATAGACACCTGAGAAGTGCACATCCAGGATGAGCAGCTCCTCAGCTATTAATACAACTTGGTTACCTCAATCTACTCTGACTGCTACGCATCATCGTATATTGACTATTACCTAACGTAACACTACGACTACCGCTCAGTAAGTGTGACCTAACCGTTCTGCTAACATAGACCCCGGTCTATCCCTTAGGAACCCATCCTTGAGCTACCTATACCCCGTACAGGCTAGCTTGTGGACACGACCGTTACAATGAGAGCCATGGCCCAGAGATTAAATGAGACAGATGTCGCTATAGACCGGAGCTCCATACTAGAGACACCCCCAAGCAAGTCGTCCACATAAGCACTCAACTTCGCGATCAAGATGTATGATATCGTGGTTTAATGCTGGAGCGATAGGAATACTCTTCCGTTTATCTATACTATTCTAGTGTCCACTCTGAAGATGACATAGTATCCTGCTAGAATATTATATCTAGAGAAGTCCTTCCCTTAGAAGTTGACTATAGTCATGCTTAACTACTATCTGAACTCCTGCGACTGTGAACCCAGAATGAATGACTTCCCTGGTCCAGAGAAGAGCGAGCGTCCCAGGCCCTTTACCAGGGGACTATACTATGCGCAGCCTTACGTATAAGTCAGCGCACCCATTAGATGAACAGGGGCTTAAGCTGAACGCCCCACTTATACAATGACCAAAATCCTTATTTAACTTCACTTATACATAAAATAACAACCAAGAGGTCTAATTGGTCCATTTCAACTGATTTTTTATAAAATAACTAATGAATTTTCTAAATATCAAAAAACTAGCCAATAAAAACAAAGGAAAAACGAGCTATTCTGAATCTTCAACCTCAGGCGTTTTTATTCGCCTTCTTGCCCTCTTGACATTCTGAATGTCAGAAAATTCCTTATTTGGGTCTTTATAAACCCTTCCTCTTTTCTTAGCCTTTGATTGGCTTGAATCTCGGTCTTGGACTAGAATTCTGTCTTCTAATTGGGCGTTGTGTAAGTGAAGGTTATCATAACCCCGGTCAATAGCCCGAAATAGCTGCCTTGTGGTTGGGCTGTTGAGAAGTTCCTTCTTTTTAGAATGGACCAATAAAGCAACGTCTCTCGAAGTCTTAGGGGTTATAAAAGGGCTGATTTCAGACCTCTGATTCGTCTTTGGAGAAATGGGGGCTCCTAATTGGACCGTAATTGAGTCCTTAGGATCCTTAATAACGAATTTGCTACCCATTGGCTTTGAGATGTTGATTGGCCACAACCCGGCTCCTTTCCAACCCGAACGGATATTTCGAGTAGTAATAGCCTTCTTCCTAGCCTGAAAATAGCATTTTAGAAAGTCTTCCTTCCTAATTGGGCCAGCATCAGCAATAGGATTGGCTAGTAGTAAAGCAGTCCGATATGCAGCTTTAAGTGGCCCAAAGACTGATATATCAAGAGGCTGAAGAACGTGGCTTGTGTGAGGTGGTAAATAGAGTAAATGGACCCTATTGGTCACATAAATACGCATAAAATCAGGCGTTATGTGTGATCCATGCCCATCTAGAATAAGAAGCCGCTTTTCATTGGCCCGGGCAGGCTTTGAGCCCGGAAGAAAGACTTCCTGCAGCCACGCAAGCCCAATTTCGTTATTAGTCCATCCCTTTTTAGATGATGTAAATCTCCAATTGGTCAGAAAGTCTAATTCTTCAGGAAACCATTGGTGCTGGACGTCTTTGCCTTTGAAGATAACCAATGGGTCAAGGCACCTTCCCGTTGCGGAAATAACCTCAAGAATAGATATCCAGTTAAGGTTTTGTGGCTGTTTCTTAATCGCTGATTGAAGCTCTGATTGGCCAACCACAAGCCCGTTAGATCCGGGCCCTTGGAAGACTCCAATTTCGTCAAGATTCCAACGGTTGCGTTGAGGGATCGATGCGACCTCTGGTTGGCCCAATAGATCAAAGAGCCCGCCAATAGCAGCCGGATTTGCTCCATTTATCCTTTTCCGGTCGATTCCCTTTCCTTTGAGCGTTTTTATTCGCGGGTTGCGGCGCAGGAAGCCCTTCATCCAGTGTTTTCCGAGTCGTTGGTTGGTGCCGCTTTGGCCCAACAAGGAAATCGCCAACTTCCGGATCTGGCCATGCGTCAACGCCATGCCGAGCTTATCTTGAAAGATGATCCAATCAGTGAGCTGGTCTTCCTGATATTTGGAAAGCACCTGACGCCATTCGTGGGCTTCATTGCGGCTAGGTACGCCATTTATCTTGCTGTGTAGGGTTGATTTGGGGACTCCGCGCTGATTGGCTGCTTTTGATAATGATACGCCATTTCTCACATCCTGAATGGCTAGTTCAAGGTCTTCTTGGGTGTATTTAGGCATAAAAAATAAGGTTATAAGGTTGAATTGACGAATTGAGTGTTATTGAAGGAAGAAACGCGTGTGGCTAGAGACGCGTTGTGGTTGACGCGGCTGTAAGTGGGGCGTTCAGCTAAGCCCCTGTTCATCTAATGGGTGCGCTGACTTACTCCTGACTACCACCACAAAGACTGGTTCGACAATAGAAAAATCGACGAGGATAAGAAGTATTTAAAGCTTGCTTCCATAGCGGACCAGCGAAAGGAGCGAATTTTATATCTCGGCTACAAAATCGCTGCCCAGGGCAAGTGGATGACCTTTGGCATAGACTCAAAGAAGTTCGGAGTTGCATCTATATACGATGCGGAGATCGGCGTCTCTATCGGTCATCCCCTCGATTCCGCTCCTGAACTAATGAAGAGTGGAGAAGACTCGGGGAGAGATAGCATTGAGTCTACGAAGTGTTAGAGTAGAATGATATCGTAGTGTCCAATGTAGTATCACCCTTATTCCTAAGTCAAGAAATGAGCAGCCGATGACTCGAGGTTACCAACACCAACAAGACTCGCGCAAATTGCGAACTCTCGTGTCGGGAGAGACCCGTGCCAAATGTCGTCTTCGAATGCCATCGCACTACTTGCAAAAAGAGGAAACAGGAGCAATTATAGAAAGTAAAAAAATAGAAGGCAAGCAGCAAAGTGAGCAAAAGGAGCAAAAGGAACACTCAGAGAGCAACCGTTAGTGTCCTCCAACCCCACCCCGCATCAATCCCTCTAACCCTCTGATGTGATAAGGCGCCTTTTTTATGCCCTCTCCATAATTACCAGTAAACCCTATCAGGTCGAGTGACCTCTGTACCCTATTGACGTAAAAAGCCACCTTATGGCACCAGAGAGATCCAAGAAGCAGTAGGCGTTTGAGTATGCCGGGCAGAGACACGAGCCGCCTTAGCCTTTCCTTGAATACTTGGACAGTGGTGCTATCGAGATCATTACAACCGGACAGATTGAGACCACAACACAACGTCCCATCAGACAAAGAAACAGCTGACGCCTTCTGCGCAGGCCGCGACGCGAAAATTGCGGGTATTCATAAAGGAAGCGTACAATAAGTGAGGTACCAGGCCATGGCCACTTAGAGCTTGCTCCAAAACCTCAAGTAGCAAGCGGGGGACACACAAGTCACACACAACACATGAATACAAGCAATTCACCCCAACATCTGACAGCAATCATCATCCTTGGTCTCCACATCGTATTGAACGGTATCACTCTGATCGAATTGACGGTATCGGATCCATCGTGATCCATTTAATGTAATTGGTAAATTTCCTATCCTGGACTTGTCACGATCTCTGATCGTGTGAGGCATCTGATTGGGTGTGTGTATGATCTTGCTTGCGTCAAGTCCCCGCTCTGAGTCCCTGTACACCCTATATGCTAAATAGCTAGAAGGATATTGCTATAGCAGTCACACGCCATATACACGCCCTGCTACCTAAATACCCATCGTGACAGTGGTGGATAGTGGGGGAAATCTGGAATGTCTGGTGCGACTCCCTCTATACGTAGTGGGGCTCTCGGGGCGCTGATTCAGTGGTTCTGCGGTTGCTCGCGGTACCTTACTGTTGAAATCTGCAAAATAGGAGCTCCATACAGATTGCATGGATTAATGTGCGTTATAGCCACCAACACTTACACTCCAAACTTGGAAGGTACTCCACATAGTGTCAATTTTTTCTTTCAAATCCGTGTACGGAGGAAGCCTTCAAAAGTCATGTCCCACGCTAAACGCGCCACATCCTCAATCCATGTCAGTTACCTAAGATACAAGGTGTGGAATCCAGCCACAATAAGTTAGCTGTTATATCCCCTATAGTTTTAGGAGCTATAAGGAGGCCAGCACATCACATGGTGGGTATACGCTGCTGTAAAATTAGCAGCCTTTAGTGGACAAAACACGAGAGAAAGTACATGATGTACTTGACCCAGCCACAACTGTCAGATTTCCCGTTTTGAACTAGCGCCAGAACAAGACTTTTGACAGGGCTCTCCGTACTCCGTATACGTTTCTTAGTACCTCCGGAATAATGTTTTGCCGTTATCCCAATCGATAAAGCCAAGTAGCTTTGCGCATCGTCCACAAATAGCACCTAAGTCATCCAAGATCCAGCGAACCGAGCTCCAGAACGTCATCATAAGTAAGTTACAAGGTGAGGAATTTATTAAAGACAAGGACATAGCCAAAACGACTGTCCCCTGCATCCACTGCCGCCAGCCGTGCTGACGCACACCACTTCGCGCAGATAATATCAGGTCCAAAGCGACGCTAGGGCAGAAAGCGTATGAGAGGCTTGGGGAACATCTGCTTATTGGCTAGACAAGATCCAGATCTCTACGTACTTCTCGATGTCCCGACTGGGCACGAACTGGTAGTGGAACGGATGTAGCGGCATGGGCCATCCCGTGACCTAGCGTTAGCCGTGAATACTGGCTGGTCGCTCCAGGTCGAGCTCCCCCTCAATGCAGGTCGTGACTCGTCGACCCGCGGCGGCCAAGTCACGAAGCTCTATGTGGTACGATGCAGGCGAGGCTGGTCGAGACCATGTCGCGACGCGTCGGCGCCATGCTACTTTCATACTGGACTGCCTGGGATGGAGAACGGAAAACTCTATTGACGGATTTGTGATGCGAATAGGGTCGCTAGTCACGTAAGTGAGGGTATCATGTAGATGTGTAAAGAAGGTTGATTTTCTATCTCTTACCTCAGCAAGCTCAGGCCATTGTGGCTCGTGCCTGCGGCAGCGGAGCACGCTACTCACGTGCGCTCCTCGAGCAAATGGCCTGAGGATCCTGTCCAGATATTTGGGTGCGTGCGGAGTTTTTTTCCACGAAAAAGACTCCATCTTAAAACTCATTTTTAACCACAACCACAAAGCATCCAGTAAATTGAAGAGAATCATTTGATTCGCCTGCTTTTATTTCATAGTTGATTGAATTTTGGGCTATGTAAGCTCAAGGCCTGCGTTGTGAGAGTACGCTATTTAACCGGGCTGTCTCTTCATCCTACCGAACTCGTCCAGATTGTAAGTACATAGCTACTAATAGATGGGGATTTCGATATGGTCGACACCCTGACACGTCAGCGTTTTTCACAGGCCACATAGATGAAGTAGGAGGAAAAACTTACTTTCTAGATAGAATATGCTTTGATGCATAATTGATTGAATTTTAAGATACTTGCGGTATGGTTTGGTGTAGTTATTAATGGATACGTAAGAACGTGGCCTCCAGAATCGCGAAAATAAGGTACAAAGTTTCCGCAGAGCAGTGGGCGCATTGGACAGGATCCTCAGGCCATTTGCTCGAGGAGCGCACGTGAGTAGCGTGCTCCGCTGCCGCAGGCACGAGCCACAATGGCCTGAGCTTGCTGAGGTAATCTATCTCACAGTTGTGGGCACGGGACCATAAGGGTCCCGGTCCACGTGACTGAGGGAGGCCTGATGCCTCAGGCCGGACCCCGAGCTTGAGGCTCGGGATCCGTCTTTCCGCATCAATTTGTTATCAACTGTGCCTTTCATTGTTGGCATTTCGGCTAGCCTCGGCGATCCTCGGCTTTACAGAAGTGCCACAGGTAATTGCTTATCACAGTGTGTGTTTTAGATAACAAGGTGATGGATCCGATACGGTCAATTCGATCAGACTGATAGGGATCAATCCATTGTGGAGCCCAAAGACGATGATTGTATTGATCAAGGATGCCTCCGGCCCCCTCTTTACTCGAGAGGGGTTTTCTAGCCATCTGACTAAGGCTAGGATATCTGTGTATCAGAGGTTTATGCAAATTCGGGTCTTATGCCGCCACAGGAGGGGTCAATCCAACACAAGGCGTGTAAATGTTGTAGCAATTGTCACGATGTGTATTTGGGTAGCAGGGCGTGTATATGGCGTGTGCCTGCTATAGCAATATCCTTCTAGCTACTTTAGCATAAAGGATGTACAGGGACTCAGAGAGGGGACTTGACACAATCAAGAACATACACACACCCAATCAGGTGCCACACACGACAAAAGCTCGTGACAGCAATTGTCACGATGTGTATTTGGGTAGCAGGGCGTGTATATGGCGTATGACTGCTATAGCAATATCCTTCTAGCTATTTTAGCATAAAGGGTGTACAGGGACTCAGAGCGGGGACTTGACACAATCAAGAACATACACACACCCAATCAGATGCCTCACACGAGAAAAGCACGTGACAACAATATACTTCTAGCTACTTAGCATAAAGGATGTACAGGAACTCAGAGAGGGGGGCCTGACGCAATCAAGAACATGTGGTATGCCCTCAGAGAAGGCCAGTAGACCTTTGATCATCACTGTCTCCCAAAATATAGCTTCCCATATCATTCTCAATGAGATCTTGGCCCGGACCATAAACAGCGAGACTTTAGAATCTACCCTCCTTGGTCTTTGGAGACTAGATATGGGTGTCATGGCCATATGGGACAGCGGCCGCCATGAGTATCAACTGCTCCTTGCAGTATGCCTTGCTAGCCTTTTGAGTGCCGACAGAGTAGACCTGTGCGCCTACATCCACATGTTGACCGACCCCCACAAGGGCGACATGGGTCCCAACCTCAACACCTTCCATGGCCCTCCAAGAACTGCAGTGTGCCATCAAGAGATACTGAGGAAGAAACTTGGTTTGGCTCAAAGAGAACACTCTGGAAGATTATGTTCGATCCCCAGTTCGACGACATCATCATCCGTGGCACCAGAGCCAACACGCAGCCAGCTCCAAAGCAGATAGAGCAGGAGGTACATCAATATTTTTAGATCATTTCAAAGTCTCAACAATCCAGGGGAATGTATCATGTTCAGGCTATAAGCTATTATTAGCGACCGCAGAGCAAAGTGCTCATTCGCTTTTACCTCAGCTCGTGATGCGATAAATGGAATGGCCCAGCGCGTTACATGTCACAAGACACGGCGATTGGTCCCAGGCATAAGCCACAGAGACATCTATTTTATTTACAGCTTTCAGCTGCGTGCGATCAAAAGAATGCGTTGATACAGAGATGAAAGCCCCGTACACACTACTATACTCTTGTCTCCGAAAAATTGGCACTTGCAGCAGAAGAAAGGGGCTGAGTCTAGTCAAGCGCCACACTCTGGTAAAGGCAGCGTGCTACTAATTTTGGGGTAGATTGGCTTAGGAAGTCTGTCATTGGACATGTGCTAATTCGTGTCCACGAGAGAGCGGAAGTGAGTACGTGGATACTCTAGGCCAACTTATTTCAGACCCTCGTAATGAAATTTGGGCTACTGGGCTACGAGGTGCCTTATGACGCACTTCTTAAGGACACAACTTTATAAGTACGAGCAAACCTCCCTGCAGGTCGACCGCACTGATTCAAACGAATGTTCAGTCCATAGTCCCACAATGCGGCGATTTTTTATTCTATCCAGTCTGCTCGGCCTTGGTAAGCAAGTCTCCTGGTCCACCCCCAAGGTAGAATCTGATGGGTCACCCTAGGTCGAGTCCTGGCTTGTTCACCTGGCTGGTACGGCACTGCACCGTTTTGTGACGGAGAATGCCCCTCCGGCACCCACCAGATGACAACGGACAAATGTGGTGATGGGCACTGCTGCGCGACCGGACACAAAGTCTACTGCGACTGCATTGGTGACCCTGGCTGCGGGGCTTTCTGGAGCGGGACTGCGCCGTTCTGCGATCCGGAGTCGTGTCCGGCTGGATGGCACGAGGCAGGGAGAAGCGACTGGGGCAACGGTGGCTACTGCGTCACTGGGAAGAAGAGACTCTGTGAGTGTGATGGCGGCGGACAAGGTCCATGTTCTCCAAAGCCGGCAGATCTCCACTGCGATGGCATCTTCTTGATCTGCAACAATAGCTGCTCGAGCTTTGTCTGTGGAGGGTGCATCGGGTTCGGCTAGCACTAAGGCTAAGACAATCGACAGTCCTTCAACTGTAGATATTTTAAGGCTTCCGTAAACACTGAGTTATGTTTAGTATATAGTCCAGATTTCGTTGGAAATAACGTATCGCGAATATTGTCAAACCAAGCCTGAAGGAGACTATGAAGCAAGCAGCATCTCATGAAGACAATCTCCACATCTATCTTTAGTACAGTAGCCCAGGGTCATTGCGTACGTATGGCAGCATGCTGTTACGTCGATCGGCCAAGTTAGAAGCCCGAAATAGAATATACGCCACCGTAACTATGAAACTACCAGTCGACTCTAAAGCTCTCTCGTAGTAGAATACAGACTTAGTGGCGGGGTCACAGGTTGGCTAAAAATCTAGAATTGCATGCTTGATCTATTCGTGGAAACATTTTGCTAATTTAGAAGTCCTGGATCCGTAGATATACGGAAATCTCCCCCCCCCCCCCCCCCCCCCCCCCCAACCCCCAAAGTCCAACTCGAAACTCCTGGACCTGGGCTATATATGGCAACTTTCCTTAAATACCGATCGAGGGTCCAGCACTAGGACGGGAGCTATTGATAGCAAGCTTTCCTGAAATCTACGGAGACCAGCAGCACTTTTGTGCTTGAATCCTATTGGCAGATGTCCTTGGGCGTGATACCCCTTTTTAGTAGACATGTGTGGCTCTCAAACATCCCAGCACACCCACTCGATATCCTGCAGGTGAATTTAAGTCTCAAGTTTGGGCGTGTCTATTTATAGCGGCTTTCGTCTAAATCTGAACATTGCCAGCACCATGGAGTTCTGTCAGCGGCATCATGACCTGCTGCTCCAGCATAAAAGCATGTAGAAAATGCACAGGCGAGAAATCCCATTCCTCGCTTTGTTCCTCTGTTCCAAAACGTCCAAGCTGTCATCCACCAATACCACGATGATCTCAGTTTTTCGATGCACTGTCATTTGGGCTTTTGCCCTCATGATCGTGATCATCTCTCACTCAGAGGCCACCCCGATAGCATCAGACGACACCCGCGCATACCATTCCATCTCTACTCGAGCTGCTGCACCGTGGCAAGCTCGACACAGAATGACCTCTTCCACCTTCCAAGACACGTTCGGCAAGCTGGTACGTGACAAGTACCGCCTCACCTATGTGAGCGGCTACACCATCGAAGATGATCCACGTTTCGCAGCCATCTGGGACCAAAATGTTTCTTCGGATTGGGCCGCGAGGCACGGCATGACCGGCGAGGAATACCAGGGCCAGTTCGATGCTCTTGTTGGCAAGGGCTTCCGGCTCCGTCTTGTCAACGGATACACCGTTGCGGGAGACGCCCGGTACGCAGCCATCTGGGACAAGTCTGCGGGCGCCGCGTCGGTCGCTAGACATGGCTTGAGCTCCTCAGAATACCAGAGCGCGTTTGATACTTTCTTCTCACAGGGGTACCGACTGAAGCATGTCAGCGGCTACTCACAGGGGAATCAGGCTTCGTATGCGGCGCTGTGGGAGAAGTCGACGACTAACAGTACATGGGTTGCACATCATGGCATGACGTCGTCTGACTATCAGGGGCTTTCTGATAAGTATGTGGGCCGGGGTTTCCGTCTCGTTCATGTCAGTGGTTATGTGGTCAACAATGTGGATTATTATGCTGCGATTTGGGACAAATCGCCAGGTGGCCCTTGGGTTGCGAGACATCGGATGTCCTCGGCGGAATATAAGAATGAGTTCGATAAATGGGTGGGTGAGGGATATCAGTTGACGCTGGTAAGTGGGTATACATTGAATTCCAACCAAGATATGTATGCTGCTCTTTGGATCAAAGAGTAGTGAGGTTTTGGATAGTTTTGAGGTACTTACGGCTCAGTGTTTGCTCTGAATTGGAGAGCTTGAAGCGGAAATTGTTCGCTATATATAAATTGTGACAAAAGAGGCGCCTCGCTATCTTTGGTAAAACCATATTGAGTCTCCATAGATATAAAATCAGCCGCAGCAAGGCTGTCAGCTGCTGCTCTCTTCATCTCATGAACCTCGGCTTTTTTAGAGTAAGATGGGGGCAAATCAGTCAACGCCTCCCACAGAAAGTTCGAATACCCAGGAACAGCCGGATAGTATCCGGCTGGCTTTCTAGCAGACTTTCAAGTACCAGGCGCTCCGACAAGATGTCGAGTGCATTCGCCTCGTCCAGATCTAGCCAGCGCAGCATAACGGCGACCCTTTAGTATGCAACCTGATCCTGAATTTCCCTTAGCTCCCATATCCTAGTTCGGGCTACTAGTGCTGACTTACATTAAGCACTAACTTCCATCAAAAACTCCACAGGTAGCCATAGTGATTCTATAAATAACAATAAGTTATTAGCATCTAGTAATGCACTTTTATTAGTAGAATAATGAAGGGATAGGGTTTCGAAAAGGACGAAGGCCAATTGCCTTCAGACAAGTTAGGCCAGGAAATCCTACGGGTCGCTCGTATATTCGGATACTAGTAAGCGGACGTGGTCAAGGTATAAAGAGAGTTATTCGGAGGAATACTAAGGTAGTATGCCCATACTAATCAGTTTAATTAACATTATAGAAAACAGTTAGACCAATATCCTAGAAGTTTGACTGCTTAAATAATACTAGTTCTAATGTACTAGAGTATTAATAAGTAAAACCTGGCATTTGAGAGCGCCTAGGTTCGCGTGGGCCCGTGACTTTAGAACCCGTGGGGTCCCACGGAAATGACTAAATACAGTGTTTTTAGCAGACTATGCTGCTAAGCTTTAGCGCTTATGCACTATACTTAGCGATTTACTGCCTTATTTTCATCATCCTACAGAGGGCTAGTAAGATCGTTTTGCGCATATACAGCCACTCAGGTCTTAATATAAAAATCATTAACTTAGTTAACTCTAAGTTAATGAAATGTTAATGTAATAACTATCTCTTACCTATAATCATGCTTTTATATGCTAAATGTGACGGGAGCGTCTGGAGTGCTGGACCCAGGGTGGGGTCGATACGTAACTAGGACGCACGGGGCAGGCCACAGGGACTATCAACGCGTCTACGCGTCTACGCGCCTGCCCGCTTTCTCTTTCCTCTTCATCGTAGTATTCTAGCAATACAGTGGCATTACCTCTTGAGTTGATCTCATCTGGCCCGTGACACTAAATCTAGTCCTTTTAGCATAGAGCTAGCTAATCTATATCTTTTTAAGTCTTACTATAAACGGCATTTATAAGCGAAATAACTTGCGTATAGTGTGAGTTTCGATAAATCTCTGCAAAATGTAAGCAGTCTGTGGCCATCTAACTTCAAATGCCTACAGTAAATCGTAGTTATGTTCGAAAGTAAATAAGAGTTTATGGCATGTGGCAGAAGCTGAGAATCGAGCTCCATAGAGTCTCAATAGAAGGTTGATGGGTCTGAGAGCGGGTTTTTTAATTAGTTGAGCTCGGTCACTTTCCCGGGACCCCGCGAACCTAGGCGCTCCTCCTTGTCCTGTGCCACTTAGTAATCGTTAGATAATAAACTACCCCGACTTGTTATACGAGCTTTCTGTTTGCAAGATATCGAAACATGGTCGCTTCTTCGCCGCTGGTGCAACTGACCAACCCAAAATCCTCACCTGTTCCGCCCGTCTTGAACAATCGAAGTCCCGTGCTTTGAGATTCCTCCTTTAATTCCTTAACTATATGATGGCAAAAGCTTCCCTGAGAGATGTCATCCTACATTGGTGTCTTCCTACCCCATTGTCGGTGGAACATTCTGTACCACCTGATCTCGTAAGGCTGGGGTCAACTGCACTAAGAGTCAACCCACAGGGTAAGCGAGGTATTTTTCTTTGCCAAGAGCATGTCCTCCCTCCATGTGTCAGCTCGTTATGGTTGCCAGTTACGGTGATTTCGGTCGGTGGGGAAACTAGGCAGATACTTAGCCGGATCACTTGACGAATCCTACAAAAAAAGGGCCATGACCGTCTTGTGCCTGAGCGACAGTATAATCCACCCCCAGCCCTACATTTCTAGGAAACATCTTTTCTTGCCGTTCACAATGCCCTCGACTACAGCGTACTTTGGCGAGTTGGTGACGAACCTCGGTCCCCTGACGACGACCTTCACGGCGCCGGCGTTATGTATAACAGCAACCGACCATTATTATTATGGAAAAAACAATTCTCTTGGGATAATTTATGGACAACCCACCTGCGGATTCAAAGATTATGGAGATTGCATACCATCTGGCTCTGCTTATGACTCCCTTGTCGCAAATAGGCTCAAGTCGGCAACTCAACCCTTTCTCTATTATTACTCACCCGGGATAGTCTGCCCTTCGGGCTGGACTACGGCTGGAACTCTTGCCCATGCAAGTGTAACCGGCCCTCTTACTAGATCCGGTGTCTTTACTCAGAATCCATATCCTACTAGCCTTGATGAGCTCCCCTTCGTGGCGCTGCCCGAGGCAAAGGTTTGGTCAGAGGTGTTGGGTCAATCTGAAACTCTTGCATTCTGCTGCCCTAGGTACATGAGTCTCGTTTAGTGGTCAGGTATTGAAAAATTAAACTAATCAACTCGCAGTGGGTACTCTGGCTATATCAACGGAGTTTGTTGGTCATCAGTTGGACCACGCGATGAACTTGGCTACTCTTCAATCTGCAGGATTTATTATCCGAAGGAAGCTCTAGTTACTGTTGAAACTCTCGACGGTTCTACCTGGACACCCCCAATGATCTCGTTAACTCCAGTAACAAACGACTGGACAACCGAGACGGGTGTATTAGTCACCAATACTGCGGATAGCTTCTGTGAGTCTGACTTGCGCATCCACACAATGATTCCTGCCGTGCCGCTTGTGTTCCAAGCCACTGATATCGCCGCGGCGGAAACCAGTGATGGTGGTGATAGTGCTGATGACGACGATGACAGTGCAGCGCCGAGAACTTTGGCTAGGCCCGCATCTCTACAACTACTCACTGTCTTAGTAAGTATGCTTGCTGGGGCCGGACTGTTGACGCTTTGGTGAAATGAGAAGTTTGGAGTGTTTCTAGAAACCTCAAACAAATGTGACTATTGTAATATACTCTCTTTAGAATTCTCAGTTACGTGTGCATGAATTTAGTCTTAGGAAAGTAGAATAGTAATTAGCGTATGAGTAAATGCGACTAGTATTGCTCAAAATATTGGGAGTAGTTGGCGACTCTACGTCAGGGCTCTACCTAATACCTTGTACAACCTGTTGCATAGTGGCAGAGCAGTGGTCACTCAAGATTCCAGAAACGTAACAGCTCGAGAGATATCTTTACCTTCCTCTTTACAAATCTCCGCCCAATCGTTTGCCCGCACCGCATTGCCTCATAATCCTCTCGCATGTGCAGCCCCAAAATTAGGACAGGTCCGAGTTTAACAGCCGGAGATGATGAGGGAGGGGATCTGGCAACGGTACTAAGGTGGGTGCCCAACGAGGCTGTACCGTGGCTGAGTTGCGGCTTAGACATCCGTAGAGGGGCCAGGAGCCCTGACGTCCTTGATGCCTGTGGGTTCCAGGACAGGATTGGGTGCTTCACACTGGACAACGCAGAAAGCAACGATAAAGCCATGGAGGTAATTGGTGGCGAGCTTAGGTTTGTCGGATCGACAAGGCGTGGGCGCTGCTTCGGCCATACTCTAAATTTCTGGGCCACAGCCATTTTTGCAATCTCAAAGTACACGTCTGCCAAGCAGCAAACCAAAAACCGCTGCTCGCATCGCCCCTCGATCATGTTTGAAGTTTGGGTCAAGGTATTTCATCACGGTCCCGCACAATAAGTACGTACACATGAAAGTTGAAACATTGGTCACCTGTAGCACGCATGTCTTGATGAGAAGTATGACGTTATATCTTGAACACAAACAAAGCGTCATCGACCGAGGTCAACCGCTTTGCTGTGCAATCATTGATCACTTGTCTGTTGCAACGATAGCTCCGACGTGGACACCTTCTCCGTCAAGCAGATATTTACAGCTTCAAAGCTCATTATTCCAAGTAGTTTGTCGGCGCCCTTCGGGTCCATAGTGCAGTGTACCTCGCGAGTATTCGGGATCCTTTGCAAGTGCCGAACTTTCAACACTGGTGAAGACAATGGGCCAGGTTTGTCGGAACCTCGTCACAAAGCCTGTTTCTGGAACCTCTTCGCCATCAATGGAGTTGACTGCGAAGTGAAGTCTGTGCTCAGTAGAGGCGTCTTTGGGTGTTGCACAAGAGAACTCCCAATTGGCGGTGATAGAAAGGTCAGGCATTGCAAAGAGGGTTCCGCTTCCGCGGCCATTTTCATCAATGGGGAGTGACTGGCCGAACATTTGGACACGAGATGGGTCACAAACGTTGTTTGATTCGTCAAGGTCTATGCGAATAGCCTGGAAGGGCTCAGCTTCTAGCAATCTGACTTTGGGAATGAAAATACTCACGGGCTGATAAAGACGGTTTTCGGTCGGGACTTGGAGTGTGACGAGAACTGCGGGACTATCTGATGGCTCAATGCATCCTTCGTAATTATTGGAGAAGGCTCAGCGTTCAGAAAGAGTGATTTGATACTTACCTAGCACTGTACACATGTCAAATGCTGAGACGGAAGATGCGAGCACAGTCGCACAGAGAGATATGTCGAGGCTGCGCATGCTGTGAGGATTGACTAGTTGGCTGACTGAGTGACTGGATTGAGTATGGTTATTTTTCTGAAAAAGAAAAAAAAAAATCTTGGAAGACTTCAGAGAGTGCTCAAGGCAAACATCGAGTATTTATATCATCAGGGGGTATTGTTGCCTGGTCGAACAACGTCATCTGATTAAGTACGCACAACCCATTCAGCTTCAAAAGACACGTTGGCATGTTGACTGACAAGAGGCTACGTTTCGTATTGGTACCCGTGCTTACAGTATCGGAGCCTGTTGGCTCCTGTAACCTTTGGAAATTAGGAAACTTGATACGAGGTTAAATGTAATTTCCCCACTTCCCCAATGCCTCGCCTGAATCTGGCATATAGATCACAGACCCCATTGGCCAAAGTCTTACCATCCCCAATCGCTAACCACGGATAAGGAAACCGCCGAATGCGTGTCTAGATGTTTTGTGGTCCGCGCCGTATAACAATGCTGGGCTGGGATAGGCAACAGTGAGACGTACATCATACAGAAGGACATTGGTGACATGGTGCAACTAGATAAAGTTGTTTTGCCGTTCCGCAATCTCCATCGAAAAGAGCCGGGTTTGGATTGCTCATCAGTCCCCCGGCCAACCATAGGTCAAAAGGCTTTGAGGGCGGAGCGGCGACACTAAGCAAGACAATGTTTGTGTTGGTGATGGCGGCGGCCGCTGGTAATTATGGAGCAGCCAAGTCCAGACCGCCATCACTTAACGCTAAAACGTAAGTTCTTGTCGATGCGACGTCAATCTGTGCTGGGTCACATCACCTTGCAACTTAGGCGTGCTGCTGCACCCCTTAATTAGAAAGCGAGGGAATTTTTTTAGCCTTGCGCTCGCATCGATCACGCAATGATTGGCTCGCTCGGAATTTTATAGAAACAAAGTCCGAGCTAGCCAATACCAAGCATTCACGGCCCGGTAATTTGTCCAGGATAGGACATTTAACAGTCGCTTTCGTCACCTTGGTCAATTGAGTCACTTAAGTGCTCCCTGGTCCTAATACTCTAGGGGGTTGGATCTGTCAAAAACGGATCCTTGCTCTTAGTCAAAAGCGTGCCTTACTCTCAACTACAAAGAGGGAATGGTGGCGGAATCGAGAAAGGGGACTTGTAAGATTCATTGCTAACACTGCGCCGTGGCCATTGCTACTGTGGAGCTGACGAGCGCTTCTTACGAAGCTGCATTCGCGAGAGATGGAAAGGAGCATCGGATTTTATGTTCTGGGGCTGTTTTTGTTATGATAAGGGCCCTTGTGATGCGAATATATCGCGGAGGTCACATAAAGTGAGGTTCTCATGTAGATGTAGAAAGATGGATGGCGAGCTAAGACTACAGTTGTCGACGGGAGTATAAGGTCTCCTTCCTCACAAGATGTTAATTACATATAATGCCAGTCTTAAGCACCAGGCCCAAGACTGGTTCTTCACGTATCACCTTGCCACTCTTGGGGGCCCTGGGACTGCTGCTGAGAGGAAGGAAGCCAAAGAGAAAATTGATGCTCTGAATGAAGAGCTTGAACCTCTCTGCCGGGAAGAGTGGGAGCTAAATATAGGGCTCAGACGACTGAACCTACGACAGCTGCCCGGAAAGAAGCCTATTTGGAAGTGGAAGAAAGAGACGGGCAAGCTGACAAGAGGAACAGGAAAAGGGATTGACTGGTGGCGATATCAGAGGACGATTTTGATCCCTCTTATGATTCCTTTTGCAAAGGAATGTATGAAGACCCAGCCTGAGACTGTTGTCCAAGAAGATAAGGCTCCTGCACACGCTAATCATGCTCAACAGCGTATTTATGACCTGCGCGCAGTTCAGAGGCTTCTTTGGTGTGGGAATTTTCCGGGCCTCAATGTAATTGAGCCCTTGTGGCCATATTTAAAGAGATTAACTACAAAGAAAGGGGCCCCAAAGACTCGGGCAGAGGCTGTACGGGCTTGGAAGGCAGGTTGGAAGGAGCTCCCGCAAGAGAAGATACAAGCCTGGATTAAAATAATCCCAACACATGTGCAGAAAATTACCAAGCCAGAAGGAGGAAATGAATATAAGGAAGGCAGAGAATAGCTTCATAGTAATTTGTATATGTACACATACATACGCTGACCAGTTTGCTAGGCATGGTGTAACCAAGAAATGAAAAAAAGATAGAAAATTAACCTTATATATCATTCTGTTATGGGATGCGCGGGATCTGTGCTGCCATGTTGTGGGGATAATGTACGCCAAGAGCTCGTCGACTTCGTAGAGACGTGGAACCTTCATCGGATACGCCTCCAGAAGAACCGCCCGCACGTGGTCCACGGCCAGCCCTGGATGAACTACCATTACCCCGACCCAGAAAAGGCATGCAATTGGGGTATCCCCATTGACCGCTCGGCTCTAGATGAAATGGCGCGGCAATTGGCTGATATCGATATAAGCACTTGTTTGGAGCCGGGGACAAAGAATTGGTGTCGCCAAGTTCTCCTTGAAATGGGCTACGACAACGCAGTCCTTGGAACTCGCCAGGAGCCGGACAAGTTGCGGCCTTTCAAGCGTTTCTACCTTGGTCTTCGGAATAGAATTGTTCAACACATCGAAAGTGGCCAACAGCCTGTGCTGGCATACCGTAAGGCGCCAACTGGGGGCGTTGCCGAATATGTAAGCCACTATATCTGCTCGCGAATTGACCTATCTAAACGCATGTAGCTAGCATTGCTTGAACGAGCAAATCAAGCCCGGGAAGATGAATTTGGAGGTGGAGAATCAGCAGAAGAGCCACTTGTTGAATTGGGACTTGAAGACGAGGAAGGAGACGACATTGAGGGAATAAGCGATGACAGGGAGGAAGGTCACAGTTCGGACGGGGAGCCTGAGTATCAATCCTTCCTTTTCCTATATCGAGAAGCGAACATTGTGGGTGTCTTTATGCCTTTGAAGCGTGTAGAGTGGGCTGGTAGAAGCTCTTCAGTAGCATCAGTATCAGCCATTTGTGGTTAAGTTCCCCCCACGGTTTGAGGAATCGATTCCGGATTTACCTATTAGGGTCAGTGCTCGGCTCGGTGATGAGGTGGTCTGGCTTCTTACAGACTTCAGAATAAAACTTATCTCTTCCTCAAAATTTGATAGTTGACTTTGTCTTCTTCGTCCACCACGCCTTCATCTCCCTTCCCATCATGGATGCCGTCAAACACTAGATCGGAAAGTGAATCCTCCAGTTCACTGAGATCTACCACATCTCCCTGTCTAGCGACCTCTTTGGCAATATCTCTAAGCCCATCGCGTATCGGGCTCTGGTAGGAGGAAGTTGGAACAGGCTCTTCCTGCTTGACCTTGACGTGTATCTCCTGTTTGACCTGATCCCTCTCCACGCTGCCCCTCTCTTCCTTGACCTGCCTCTTGACGCGCTTCTTGCGCCCGAAGGCTGGGCTAGTGTCCTCTTGCTTGACCTTCCGTTTCTTTTCTTCCTTGACTGGCGTCGAGTATTCATCTGGCCTCAGCGGTGTGACCGGCTCCTGCTTATCAACCACATCCGTGGATGTAAGGACGACCAGCACCTTCAACTGCCCTACCTGGTTGTTCGAAAAGTGTCCCGATGCGAGCATACCCGACGGCGTCGTGTACTTGTCGGTATTGGGAACGGTGACAATTTTTTTGCCAGAGAAGGTTGAGGCGTAAGAAAGACTCCAGAGATCTTTGTTGGCAGGACCGATCGCACTCGGAAGCGGGCGGAGGTGATCGAACAAAGTCCCAGTGAACGAGGGCCAAGTCAGCAGACCCGCCGAGGAAAACTTGATCACCGTATCCTTCAGAGGCAACACCGTCTCCTGGACCTCCGCCGAATTGATCTCTCTAGCTGCAATCGCGAGATCTAAGATCCTTCATGCGCTGATAAAGCGGCCATCTGTGCTTAGGATATCGTCTGGTGGGGTTATGTCGGAGAGGAGCTTAGACCATGGTGTAATCACGGATTCAAAAGCCCGGAGGAATTTCATGATTTCCCACTGATGCACTAAGCGTGCGCAAGGGGTGTTCACCGTGATTTCCGCAACAGATTCCTCTTGATCATCGGGCTTGCCCTGGGCGGAATTCAGCCCTAGATAATTTGGGCTGCTGGGGTCTAGATCCATCTGGACATCAGAATCTTCCAACCTCATCACTCGGAACCGATGTGGTAAGGTCCCTACAGCGTCGTCGAGTGTTCGGGACAAATCAGTCATGAGGTTGGTCTAAATATGTTTGCCTACCAAGTTGACGAAGGGGCTACGCCGACTTATATCTCGAGTGAATAGCATGGGTGTCTCCGCTCCGGCTCGCTGGACGATCGTACCAAGAAGGCTTAACGACCACGATCCGTGGTCCAGGATTCCGGGAGTCCGAGCCATCTGACACGCAGATTAAGGTCAGCCACCCAGCTTTTCATCCAGGACATCCAGAAGTCAGGACTGTGACCGAAACCTGTGCTATGCCACGAGTCCATCCTGTTCGCAGGCGCCACATAAACAGCCGGCTCTACGTAACATCATTCGGGTTTCTGGTGTTCTTTGATTTGGGGTTTGACTCTTCCGGCTGTTTGTTGCCAGGTTAGTGGCTCAGGCCTCGGGCCTGCCAATCAATCAAGGGTAGGTGGATCTAAATGCATTCACTACTGCAAGGCACTACCCGTTGGCATTGTGGGGCAAGCAAGCATGCCAACCTCTACGAGGTTGGTCACAAAAACCTGGTCCAGCCGGTTTAATCTGTGTCACCCTTTTTGGTGTAAAATGCCGGGGTTTGCTATTTTTTGACCCTTTATTTTGCCTTCAATTTACATATATAAAATCTTTATAAAATAGATCTAGATTAAATAAACTAAGGGCTTTAAAATGAACATCTTTTTATTTACTTCCTTTCAATTTTTATCAAAGAGAGAAGAGTTTTTTAAGACATAACTATAAGTTATATAAATAAATATAGAGGTTCATTTTAAAGCCCTCAATCTATCGAACTTGAATCCATTTTTCAAAGATTTTATATATCTTGATTGAATGCAGAAGCAACAACTCAAAAACGGCATTTTACACTAAAAAGAGTGACACAGATTAAACCGGCTGGACCAGGCTTCTATGACCAACCTCGTAGAGGTTGGCATGCTCGCTTGCCCCACAATGCCAACGGGTAACGCCCTACAATGATGACATTCGTGGATTCATTGATAGCGAAATGATAGGTAGTGACTTTAAAAAGTGATGCCACTCTAGCAGACCCTTCACCAGTACGTATGAACACGAAAGCGATAACCAAATGTTGATTCCTAAGAAATATATGCTCTCTTAACACAATCTAATTCGGCTAGAAACGCCTAAACCCTTCTCGTCCTGTAGGTCTCTCTAGCTGGGGATGGTAGGCGTGGTATCGAGGCTTAGGCCCCACTGGCGGAGGAGATGGCGATGGCGGTATATTTAGGTCGGCGGCGAGCTCTTGTGGCCCAGGCCCTAGGACATCGGCAAGCTCTGCTCGACCTTGTGGCAGATTATAGCTGTGATGAAGTGGTTGGGGGGCAGTAGGCTCCGAACAATCTGCTGAAGCACGTTTAGAGCCTCGCCGAGATGGTGTTCCCTTCTGAGATGATGTGTAGAGCGGCTCTGCTGGGCCTGGAGTTTGACAGTCCTCGGTTTTTTCGAAGACGTACCAGTGGTGATGGTGGATGTGTATTATGGGCACTTCGTCAGGTCCACGACAACGACGACAGACTCCCTTCACGGTAGGATGCCCTGGCACTGCTGGAAACCGGCGATGAAAGGCCCTGGATCGACTTCTTTGACACCAGTCACATTTATGTCGATATTTGTGATGAGGCATGTTGGCAGGAGCATTCGAAGTTTTGACATGAGGTGAGGGAGAGACGGAGCCAGGAGGATTACATCGATGCGAGGTTATAGGCCTTAGGATTATGAACATGGCGAGTAGGCCCAGTTCCTTCGACGACGCAGATCGAACGTCAACCAATATTCTGCAACAGCCGTACAACTTGCCACATATCGGTACCTACGCTTCAGCCTTCACCCGCCAAGCGATGGAAAGCGTCATGTTAGAAGGATTTCCTGTTAGGAAATTGCTCAACCCATCCCCCCAGTGCCTTTCGCTCCCACCCGGTAGTCACTCTGTCCAGTGTCTTGGACATGGTTTTTGGGCCTGTCGTTTTCCAAACATGACGCAAGTAATTGGCAAAAAATCGGTGGTCGTCTCGGGAGCGTGACTCTGACTCTATGGCTCCGAGGAAGCAGGGCCATGCCAATGTCTGTGAATCGGGTCGGTGTTCCGAGTGTTCCAATAGCCCTCGTAACTGCCGAAGGAGGCCAGTCATACGGTCTTGATATGCAGGGACCACGCGTGATTCCATTCGTAGCAGGTAGATTTCCTGTGTTATGCAGTGGACGTCGAGGTTTTGCGGCAGCTCGTGGCTGTCTTGTACGCTCGGCCCCGCATCCGGCGTGGATTCGTTGAGATATCGACGGGTGGCAGCCGATATATCTTCGTAGTCGGCCAGCATGGAATTAGCAAAAAAAGAGTATCTAGATAGTCAGTAGTTTGTTGGAAGACACCCGCCAGCTAGGTCCACATACAACTGCGCCTGAATGTATAGAAACTGGGCCAGTGGTGATTTCGCACCCACAGTCCCGCGAGCGGCTATGAAGGAAGTGAGGGAATGGTACAAGGATACGACCTCTTCACTGCCAGTAAATAAATCTCCTAGAATCAGTGTGTGGATGACGGCCCATGTTGCATCGTCCAATGCGTTTACACAGCTGGCTCTCTCGCGTAGATTTCCGATAATGTCGGCTCGAGTTTTCTCAGCAAATGGAAGTAAACGTGGCATATGTTGACCAAGATGAAAAGCGGCAGTGGCACAGAGAGCCTGATTGATGAGGGGATCCACGTAAGCCAACGGCATTATGTATTTTCGGTACCCGTTTCCTTCGCCGTCAAACGATACCATGATGGGGGAGATTTTTTTAGCAACTACAACGTCAGCCATACCCAGACACCAAAGAGTGAGCTTACAGTGGTCCAATAGAAAGCGCGGCAGAGCCTCGATGGGGTCCATTATTCGCGGGACTTGGCATGATGGGGGCGTGAAAGGATGGGTCTTGGCAGGCCGGCGAGGCGTAGACGTCAAGTCATGAGCAGAACCATCTGCTCGTCTGCTGGCTCGAGTTTGAACGACATTCCAGTGACCACCCGAGTGTGGGTTTTCGCGGTGAGTATCAACCAAGTCTGTGCAGTCATTTTCAGGTGAGCCAGTCGAAGGATCTTGAGATGTGCCTTGATTCGAGACCTGGGAGTCTTTTGATGCAGGGCGATGAGCAACTTCTTGAGTGGGGTGGATCGCCGAACCCATTCGGGGATCCCCTCGAGCGATGACGGTGTTGATTGGCACGAAGCGGAAACGAACACCGTACCCAGGACATGCAAGACCCTTTACCTTGCATTTGTTGCAATGCGGCATCGCTTTATCGCAGGTGATTCGCCGTCTCATGCAGATATAGCATCCTGCAATGACCCTAGTTGTTAGCTGGGGGGCATGCACAAGGCGGTACGCGGTTGGTTGTGGGCGGTGGCGGATGGTGGGCAGTGGGCAGTGGGGCGAACGAGCCGTCCCATCCTCCATGAGCCGCTGCCTTTCTTAGTGGTCTTGGCTCGAGAGACATACCTCTTGCAGGTTTTGAGCGATCCCCCATGATGATATCGGTGGTAAAGGTCGCGTGTCTGAACAAACTCGAGGAGCTTACGGCGCAGGAGGTTGCTAGAATGTTGGTTTTAGTTCGAGTCAGTGCCACGTGACTATCTTAGGCTAAGGTACGTAGTAATAGAGGCTCGTCGGAACGATACAAGCCATCCATCACTGCGGTTCGCCATGTGAATATGCCCCCATGTTACAGCTAGTACACGATGCCAAGTAATTTCTACCCTTTTCCAGGTTGTCCACCGGTTTGTCAAGCCTGAACCTACGACAAGGTGGGGGAAGAGCTGAACAGGCCCAACTCCGACGCGCGAGGCCCGTGTCTCAGAGGGGGTTAAGGAGTAGGTATGGCGCTAAAGTCAATCAAGGAGAGACCAAGGCCGATTCAATCGCTGGGGAAGGAACAACAGATAGATTAAAACAACTGGCCAACTAGACGCAGCCAAGATAGGGAAACAAAGACGCTGGCCGTGCTGCATGATGGAGGTATCGTTTTGGTGGCTGGACTGACATCATCTTGAACCGGCTTTGAAGATTGATTGTCTATGTACTCCGTCTCGTGGTATCGCAATTAGCCGTCCCTAGGCAAGCAGCTCGGCTGAGGCTTGGCCGCACTCAGGCTGGTAAGCGGGTTGCTTAGTGCCTGCTCTCTAGCTCTGGCTCTTCATGCCTGTATTCCACCAACCAACCAACCGCTTCCCAAGTTCCCACCGCCACGTCTCAACCAATCCCAGCCAATCCCACCCCGTTGCAGCAGCTCCGCTTCCTGCCTCCCTTCCTTCCCCGAAGCTTCGGCCCAAAGTAGCCCCAGCCCAGCCTTTCCAAGTTTCCACACGACCCATTCGCATTCACATCCATCTCTACATCCGTCCACCTCCGCCTCATCGCCATGGTCCGCCTTTGCCTTCATATCTGACCTGGCTGATCCTACTCTACCGTCCTTTCGGCGGGTCTTTTGCGTCCGTCTCCCCCGAGCGCTGTCCCCTAGGCGAGCCTCCTCGAACTCCTCCGCTGACATCGCCATGCGCTCCAGCTGGACCATTTTGACCCCCGAATCACTCGTCGCCGCTTTCGATACACCTTCGATACGCCTTCGATACGCCTACGATCCACTTACGATAGCAATAATCTTATTCCAATTTTTTTTTCTGCGCCAATCATCCGTACCTGGGCTCACCATGTAGGCCATTGGAAGGACCGAGTATCCCGCCATGCTAGTGAGTCCACCCCAAGCCTTTCGAAGCATATCGAATCAGAGACCGACGTGCTCTGCGCCAATCCCAATCTCGATCCTTAGCTCCAGCTAACCTCGTTTACGCGATTCTACAGGCAAACCTCCAGCCTGGCCAGGCCGCCCATACCTTTACGGAGCGAGTAAAGCGCATCAACCGGGTCAATACCGAGATTGCAGATTGGCTTCAAGTAGGACCACAAGCCATGCCAGCTGATCAATGTTAAGATGTTGACCTATTAGGAACGCCGTCGCGTCGAGGAACAATACGTCCAGAGTCTGCGAGGGCTCGCCCAATTCAAGGTGCCCAATGCATAGTCGGAACTGAGGTGAGCTCCTTACCGCGGACATAGCTTCTGAGATGCTAATAGCATATAGCGTGTTCCAGGCCCCATGGAACAGAACCATCGACTCCGTCGAGGCCGTCGTCTATTCCCATCACCTCCTGGGCGAATGCATCGAAAATGACCTCAAGCATCCGCTCTGAAACTTCCACACCCGCCCCGATGCTTAAAATATAAATATAATGGCTTCTAATCTGACTGCTATAGCGAGGGATCTGGAGGACGCTTAAGACCGATCGGACAAGCTTAGTAGAAAAGGCGGCCGCGCTAATGTCCAAAAGGTCGACGCAGCAACGTCCAGGCTCGAAGCCGCTTCCCAGCAGTGGGAGGCACAGGCGCTATTTATCTTTGAGTCGCTTTAAGCCCTAGACGAGTCGCGGGTTAACAACCTCTGAGATCTCTTGACCCAGTACCAGACGCACGAATCCGATCAAGCCTAGCGCAGCAAGGACAACGCCGTCGAGACGCTGGCTTTGATGCTGGAAATCGACGCGGAAAAGGAGATTCACAGCTTCGTTCACAAGGCGGCTGCCGGCAAGACAAAGCCACCTATGAGAACGTCCACCAGGCAATCTTCCATTGCGACCACTACGAGTTCTGCGCCAGCGCCCGCAAGCACCGGAGGCAGCGCCAGCATACCTCCACCCAGTCTTTCTCCCAGTGTTCAATCCCCCCCGGATGATGATGCCAGCGAGCACAATTCGGTCCCGCCGGAACCCAAGACAGGTAAGCCAAATCGCTCGCGTCCGCAAGTTCCTGCTGACTTTGCAGAATCCAAATTGAGGCGTCTCGGGACCATGTTTGGCGGGCGCCGACGACAGAGCATGCATGCCGGCTTCGGTCCGCTGTCTCCTCAAAAGGCTCCCTCCTTTGGAAGACTCGGCACGAGTCACAGTCAAAACAGTCAGGTCTCTCCCAAGTCTTCTGCCACCAATCTACACCAAGACCATAGCCGCCTATCATCTCTCGCCGAAACCCTCCACACGCCCAAGCTTGCCGATGCCGACTCGTTCCTGCCTAAGTCTGCGGCTTCGCACAAGAATACAAACGGGGTCACGCTTCACGACGCTCCGGTGGACACTCCTACCGTCGCGCCGACTGGCAGCGGCGTTAACAATACCCATGAAACGGATGTATCGGACGTTCTACTTCTCCCAGGCCCGCTGCTATCTTATTAAGAGAGCCAACCGCCAGCTACTGCATCTAAAGATACAGACGGGTTTACCATTCCCCTGCCTATGAATGATCCTATATCGGAGGCCTAAAAAGAAGCAGCTGGCGAAAATGCAGAATAAATATTTAAGCTCAACATCTAGTAAACTCCTGTCGAAAAGGAGGATCCTTAGGAAAACAGGCTGCCCTCTCTAGCATGGTTAACAGTCTTAAGATCAGCCCGGCCACTCGCCAATCTAGCATGATCCGAGGTCGTCGCAACGTGCGCCACACGGTCTACGTCCTGCCGCCTAACTTGCCAGAGAGTAACACAGAGTCTAGCCTCGGTGCGATTTCGCTCTCTCCCTTGCTGCTAACGTCGATCTCTAAGTCTAGCGCTATCGCTGTATTAGCATCTGAAGCCAGCATTGCTATAACGTTAGACACGTAATCAGTACGTTTAGGCAACTCGCTAGGCAGTCTCGTGCATTCTAAGCACTCTAATATAGCTAGTCCCAGCCTTAACTCTTCTATTATTGTGTAAGAGTTAGGGCCGAAGGAGCTGTGGTCTTATCTGATAAGAGGCCACGTGACATAGGCTAGACTAGCTCTTCGGCGAGGGCTCGCTGAGCACTCGCCAAGTGAACGCTTACACACCATCCTATACCTGCCTTCAGATCTCTTGTGTGACACCTTGGCAGGCCAACCCTTACATATTGTAGAGGCTATAACAGTGGAAGGTATAGTAAAAGAGGAAGGTTATTGGCGGAACTTGACGATTGTGGGTCAAGGGATTGACCAATTAGAAAAAGGATTTAAGATTTGAAAAGAGCAGAAAAATACAATCAGAAAGGTAGTTGGTTTTTGTAAAGTTCTTATATATAAAATATATAACGTACTTGATAAGTGAGTGGGCCAAACAAGCGAGTGGTGTAAGGGGCTGGCCCGTCGGTAGGTGCGCTGAGGGACTAGCCGTGCATTGATCTATGAAAAGCTAAGGAGGAAGGAATCCTCCTTCGTGGGCCCGATTCTAACTCGCTGCGATCGTGTTCGTCCACATAGGAAATCATTCGAAAGGTGTATCTCGTAATCGAAACGGAGCTCCCATAGTGGCTCATAGAGCCCCTGCGATCCATAAGGACGTGGAAAGCTTGTAAACGTCCGTACATAACATGCGAAGAGATTTCCGAGCACATCTTCATTGTCAATACCGTAATACTAGCCAATACTCGCAGTACTACAAGCTAACTGTAGTCTATCTATACGTGGCGGTAGGCTGAACCTGGATTATCGGCTCTGTCGCTACCATTTTCGAGGATGTAATTGATCAATCGGGCTAGGCCTTCGGGTTCGGGTCTTTGAATTGCTCGTTGAGCTAGGAGGAGACTTAGATTGGGACATAATGAAGGTCTTTATCGTCAAGGGCTAGAGACTGGTAATGGATAGCTATCTGATGGAGAGCTGGATCGCGTCGCGTAAGTCACTAAGTGATGATTATAGATAGCTAAACTCTGGGTATAATTAGAGCTGTCGGCAGAACCAAGATGTACTAACAAAACAGGGTCCTATCCAATCAGATGTCATAAAAGTCATGCCCGTATATGAATTCCCATAGTTATGTTAAAGATTCGTCAACTTTTCAGTATCTAGGCAACGTTTATTTAAAGAATTATAAAGTAGAGATTATTATTTATCAAGCTATCATGATGATTTCCCTTTTACTTATTTCAAAACTTGAAAAACAGTCTCAACCCTCGATCAACTTAAATCCTGCCTCGGCTACCATCTTGAAGCCGCCGTCGAGGTTAGTAACATCAAACCCTGCTTGTTTATGGATGCGGTAAGCTAGGTAGCCGCGATAGCCCACTTGACAATATACGACAACTGGTAGTGACTTATCCAGAACGGGCAATTGATGTCTCAAGCTGTCAACTGGTATATTTATCGCTTGAGAAAGATGGCCGCGAGCAAATTCTCCAGGCGAGCGGACATCCACAATCTGCAACTCACCGAACTTCTCTGGGTTGAGCTGTTCGGCGTGAATGATTTCGCTGTCTCCACGGAGAACATTTGAAGCCACAAAGCCGGCCATGTTGACTGGATCTTTCGCCGAGCCGTACGGTGGTGCGTAAGCTAGTTCGAGATGCTCCAGATCAAAAACCGTCCTGCCAAATTGCATGGCTGTCGCAACCACGTCAATGCGTTTGTCGACACAGGCCTTGCCTACAATCTGTGCTCCCAAGATACGGCCCGTCTCTTTCTGAAAGGCAAGTTTGATCGTCATGGCTTGTGAGCCTCGATAATAGCCTGCATGGTCGGGGGGATGCACTGTTACCCAAAGAGTATTGTGGCCCAATCGACGAAGCGCTTCGATAGAAAGGCCCACGAAGCCAACGCTCAGGTCAAAGACTTGACAGATAACGGTGCCAACATTGCCGCGATATTGCACCTCCTTGTCGCATATATGATCGGCCGCAAGTCGCCCTTGTCGGTTTGCTGGACCGGCCAAGGCGAGCATGGCCGGTTGTCCCAAGATGGTGTGTTGAGTCTCAACCATATCCCCAACTGAGTAAATGTCCGGGTCCGAAGTAGGGTTGGCTAATCTCAATTCATTCAAGTCCGAGGACCCCACGATCGAGATTGGGCACAGCTTGCATGCCCGTTCCTGGCTTATCGCGATCCGTACGAAGAATGGGGGAATCAACATGCCTGCTTGTTCTTCCGTGTCCATTACGAAGCGAGGGGGATAAGAGTCCATACAATGGTAATAGTGGAAAGATTCTAGTATTCATCATGTTCGTGCATGCTGAAACCCAAGTTTTGGAGGTGATCATCCAGCAGATTTGACGTAAAATAGTATTAGAATCGATGAACTAGTCTCCTCTACCATTCAATAGGCTTTGACTCGTTGGGCTTGTCGAAGAAGGCAGGCAGTCCTGCAACTTCAACCTTTTCAGTGGCAAACTGCGGGTGGTCATCATAGGCCAAAAACCCAGTCCCATCATAACAGCCAATGTACTCCGCATCAATTTCCTCACTCTTTAGAATTCCCATATCAACCCAAAGTAGCAGTTCGCCGCCTTCCATCACCCCGCCTGGCCCGTACGCTGCGAAGAAGTCCCGTCGGAGCGTCACATGGACCTTGTCCCACCTGCCGATATGTTCCATCTTCGATAGGTCCAGCCAGAAGAGGATCTGAGCCTGACGGATGTAGTCCAGACCAGGAAAGATCGACGACGGACCGTTTGTGATTTCATGCGGTGTGCCAGGGTGGCCGTGAGCACCATTAGCAACGCCTGAAGTTCTGCTCACTGCAACTCTTGTTGCTCCAGGGACTGTTTCACTAGCAAATGCGTGGCAGGCCCTTGCTGAGACCATTCCCTGGCCAGGACTAGCGGTGACAACGTTGGTGACCCACTGCTTGGTGAGGCTGTCGAATTTCTCGTGCCAGTACTCACGTTCATTGTCAGGCATGGCACTGTAATCCTGTCCTTCAACCACGAAGCAGATATTATCAGGAAACTTGACTATCCTGAACCTGCCAGTTCGTATTTCAGCCACGAAGGGTCTTGGTTGTGGAACCGCAGGTAGAGGAGAGTCGAAATTGTCCTCGGGTGTCGCAGGGGTCATTCGGGAACGATAAGCACCCCAGTATCCAGTCTTCTCAGTAAGGGGAATAATCTCCCCACAGTGGGCAAAACCAGACGGCTTCTCCTTGTTGGATTCGTACATGGCTCTAGTGGCAGGTAGACTAACGGTTTCTCTCCAGAACCCAGCATTATCGGGGAGAGAAGTCCAAAAGGATCTCGTGTCTGACCTCTCCCACCATGCTTTGAAGGATTGCGGTGATGCCCAGTAGCTCATCCAGATCTTGGATGGAAGGTCATTTTGCTCGAGATCTTCAACATAAATGGCTCCGTTATTGACAAGGGCACCGAACCGGTTGATGAGGTCGAGCTTGTTAGCATCAGGCTCGTCTGCATGATACTGGCATCCGAAGAGGGACACCGTGAAATGGTGTGCAGTAGGGAAGCGCGATCGAAGCATGTTGTTGGATTTAAACGAACTATGGTTGAGTGATGGGAGGAGATGTCTGCGTTTCTCAGGAAGAGAGAAGCTTGACTATGAGAGGCTTTGAATTTATAAATTTAAGTTGACCAGCTCTTTGTCCCTGTAATCATTAGATGAAGATGAAGAATCTGAAGACGGTGATTGCACAGCCCGGCGAGGTTGACATGTCCGCCACTGTTGCCCATAGCGCCTGATTCCGTCGTTCTCAAATGGGCACTTGACATGTATTTGTGACAAAGGGGAAGGCTTAGCGGGCTAAGAAGCCACTGGCGAGCTAGTCAGCCACGCTGACTCGGTCCCCTACAGGCAATGCCAACCTGGATAGAGGAAAAGCCACTTCCAAAACCGGATATCGATTTTCATGTGATACTTGAAGGGAACTAGGGAAATGGTTAGGGGAAGCTCTGGAGCGCGACTTAGCACGTCGCCGACCTATGGGGGCTACTCGGCCTCTATCCAGAGCCAAAGGCGACCCCACGAGACCCAGCAGCATGGTAGAGTAAGGGGATGAACTCACGGTCAGTTACATTACCCCGCCCCGTCATTGTTAGCAGTCTTTTAATGCTCTTAGCGTGAGTCTCGCCTGAATCAATGCTTTAGTGGCTAATTCATCAGAACAAGCGCTTCAGCAATTTATTCATTTATAATAAATGGTGGCGGTGTGCTAAGTTCGGCTGCGTCAACAGGTATCATGCCATTCCATGATGGAGACCTTGCGACTGAACTAACATCCGGACCTCCGCGAGCAAATAATATTTCACAGAAAACGCCAATTAACAAGCGGTAATAAGGCTAAAGTACCCCCCCGCCCGGGGGGGGGACACAACGCTTACTGGCCCCAAACCAACCCCACAGGATTGGCAAATAAAGCATTTTCTGGTCAGAGCTAATAACTTGCTTTTTCCTCCCTGTTATTGTGAGAACTGATCGTCTCTACGACATTCTGCAGAGCTATCTCGCCCGCTACATATAACAAAAGAGGCAGCCTAGAACCAAACTCTAATTAAAGGCGGCTTGAGTGATCAGCATGTCACTCCCTTTAGTGATGTCGTTACACCCATAGTCATCACAGCCATTTCTTGCCGATTGCAACCCCCCGGCTCGTTCCCTTTATGGCAGTAGAGCACCTAATGCTAACACTGTCACCGCCACGGTCTCACATCATGGTGGGAAGGAACGGCAATTCCCACCTACCAAGCCAATGCAGATGAATGATTCCAGGCTAGCCATGACTCGCTTGCAGCTGTCGATTAAATTATATGACGTATCATTGCACACACATACGTAGCTGTACAACCGAACATGGGTGGCAGGAATTAGGGGTCGACCCCCATCACCCTCTTCCGCCATCTTTTTCTCCCTTTTTTGTACTTCACACTCGGGCATGCCACTGCCACGTATATTGAGGACGTATATCTTCTTTTTCTTTGCTCCCAGTGTATATTTTGCCTTCCCAACTTGCCCGAGGCGACATATACCCTGGATCATCGGAATACCATCTCCTGACATCTCTTTTCTTGCAACGGGAGAGTAGTTAAAATGGCAGCGCCAGATTTGAAACCAGTCATCATTGAGATGTGGACTGAATATGCCATTGGCATTTTGGTCCTCTTCCTTCGTGTCTTCACTCGGTGCAAGGTTATTGTCGGTTTGAACTGGCAGTATGACGACTTTTTAGCCATTGTGGCAATTATCTTGTTCACAGTGAGTCGATTAATGAAGCCTAGGTAGCAATTGTTGATGTTCTCCCAGTTAGAAGTAATGATGTGCCAGATTATCGGTATTATCGCCTATTCCTGCCGCAAGCTGACTACATCCTAACTACTCCTGTCTAGCCAACAAAGGAAGTATCACTGGCATGACCAATGAGATTGCGCTTAATCTAACACCAGAACAATTCAAAAACCGTGAAACTGGGGCGAAATGGCTGTTCGCCGCCTGGTACATCTATATCAGTATGGTTTGGAGTCTGAAAGGCATTTTGCTTTTCTTCTTTGCAAGAATCACGTACATAATATTGTCTCACATCTCTCAACACCCGTTAAGCTGACTGATCATCCACAGGAAAACCCTTCCAGAAGAGCGCTTGGTCAAGTGGGTATCTGTAGTCATCATCGCTGCATACATAGCTACCATTGGAGTCATCAGTGGTCACTGTAGACCTGTCAACAAGCTCTGGCAGGTTTACCCATACCCAGGGGGTGAGAGAATAACCGATCTGCCCAAAGAATAAAGAAGAGACACAAGCATCTGACATTTCAATAGACGACTGCTCGCAGAATACTTCCAAGTACTACGCTTTAGTCGTAACCAACGTCTTGTAAAGGTTTTCCAATTCTGAACTTGGACAACGCACTAACGAGTCTCAGTACCGACTTGATAATCATGTACATTCCGATCCCACTATTGTGGAGGCTCCAGACGACGATCAAGCGGTATGCACCCAGCCCATTTCACAAGGTCGTGCCCTCAAGACTGAACAACACCCAAGGAAACTTACTTTCGGCCTTATGTTCTGTGCTGGTGGCTTCATAATCCTTTGTACGCTTCTCCGATGCATCATATGCTTGCACACCCCGGAGAGACTCGATCTGGGACTGAGTTGGTCTATTCGTGAGACAGTAAGTTCCACCTTGCCACAACAAGGCTCAGACCAACCTCTCGTGCAGGTCATTGGCATAATTGCAACCAACGCACCCTCGATCAAACCACTCTTCCCTAGCCGCCGCAAAGGCTCAACCAACCCGAGCAACCCAACAAACCTTGTAACCTATGGCGGTAGCGGTTCGCACCAGCTTTCGCGTGTCACAGGACGCCACCATAAAATTCCCGACCAAATATCAGCTGGGAGTGAAGAGCGGATTGTCCAATCTAAGGGTGGAAGTGTTCAGGCTGAGGTTTTCGCCGATGACCAGAGCTTCGACGATATCGGGCATCATGGCGACGGCATTCGGGTTACGAGGGAATACAGAATTGAGGATCAAGGGTGCTAACCATCGTGTCGGAAAGCAACGTCAAATCAGCCTTCGACATTTAATGATCTGGTTGGGTCGCCGCAATCTATGCAGCGCTCTTGATTTTGGGGACGAGCATGGTTAGAATTCCTCGGCAACGCTCAGATAACCGAACCGAGGGCCGTATTTGGTGGACATGAACATCACCCCATTGTTTAATATCGTATAATGGCGTGTGAATTTGTGACACTGTTTTTTCTCTCGCTGCTTATGAAAACACTATGGAAAAATTGCAGAACAAAGTATCCAGCATTCGCAGACTGACTGTTCTCCTCACCACAATCAGATCTGTTAACGTATATGATAGACTAAGCGAGCGGGTCACCTTCAAATCCATATAAAATGCTGTTTTTCGCCCCCCTGCAATAACCATCAATTACTATCTTGGGCCGCCGAGAACGGGCAGGAGGCTATTATCAAGGTGCTCCAACGAAAATTTTAATCACTGCAATACCATACTCTTCTTCCCTTTCAAAAAATAGTACTTGCATGCCCTGTTATAAGCAATAAGAGTCCTCAATAGCTTAATCTTGCCTTCCCGAACCTATTCTTAGTATGGATATCGAAGCAGTGCTTCCCTTTCCTACCTTATGTCTACTTGGGCTTGGACCTGGTAGCTATGGCAGTTATATAGCACACTGTCTAATTTTTAATAACTTTGTTAGAGGTAGGTCAAAGGGGTCCAGGTTTATTTACCTGTGATCTCTTAGCTTTATGTGTGAAGAGTGTTGCTACTACGGGCATCAGGCTGATTTTGGCAGCGCGTGATATACGTGAATGAAGTCACCGGGGTTGCATGCCGAGACTCCTCGCTATCGGAAGTTAAAAGATCACAGTTCTGAGAATCGTTCGCATTGTCACTTGGTCAGTCATTTATAGTCTCATTCTGATTTATGTTTGTTAATGCATCATAAGGTACTGCATAGTTATTTCTCTTAGGTTAGCTCCAAGAAGTAACGAGCTGTCCTAGACTTTCCATAGCTTTCTATTGTCACGGCAAAATATTTGATTGTTTAAAAGAATAAAAGAGATGATACAAGCCCGCCGCCTTCTTACGGTCAAGCTGGAAGAGAAGACGACCATTGAGCGGTGCCACTGGCGATGGTGTCGACGCGGAAACTTTGACGGATAGAGAAAGGAGATTCCCTGGACGACCTGGACCATGGCTCCACATTCCATGATGCCCAAGCTGGGTTGCAGATCAGTGGGGCTGGTCAGATTTGAAGCCGGAATGCTCTTCCGAGGTGGCAAGGACCAGACGTGGCTTGGGTAACTTTTCAACTGGTGAATCAGATCTAATAGCTCTGCTCACCCAGACGCCCGACGGGATAACCTACCTACTAAGCTATTAAGGTTCAAGTCGCCTACGACCTAGCACTATATAATTAGAACAATCGGTATCAGAAGACCCCAGTCGGTTTAGCAATTCTGCCGCCCTCTTATCCGAAATAATATAGCTTAACTACGCTTTCTGATAGGTTGCATCCAAAGGATAGCCTCCTGACACATACTAGGGCATGGCCTACGTCGGGCTGAGACGTAAAGAACGGTCCAGGCCCTGTTAGTACTCCTCAGTATACTAACCACAGGGAATAAATACCTGCAAATGGGCTGCAGGAGTAACTACAGCTATTATGACGCATTAGTACTAGAAATGTATTACTATAGGTAGCAGGTTATATTATAATAGAGGCAGTGCTAGTTTAGTAACTTCATGCTAATCTTCTTCCAAACGAGCGATATAACGTGAGCCGCACATGAAGCTAACTAAGAAACCCATATCACATTTCAAAACTTGTTAACTTCCCTAGCTATATATAAAGGCCTGATCTTTAGCTGAATTCTGGCTCGAAGTATTCATTTACTACTATCTATCACTCTAATCCCAATGCTATATTCTCGATTCAAAATGCATCCTCTGTATAATGACCGTACAGTTCCGCCTGTACCAACAACGGTCCCGTCCTCGAACCAGAATCAACAGCCTTTTCAGTAGCAGCTTCATCAATAACCATATTAGCAACTATACTAACAGCAGCAACCCCAATACTAGATCCAAAACCTACAGCACTAGCCGCATCACCAGCTCTAGCAAGAGATAGCTCAAAGGCCAGTATCCCAGTACAGTATTCCTAGCCACTAGGCTCAGGTCCAGGGTTCGGCCTTTATATTCAGCTAACAGACACCAGTCCTGGAACTACTACCTCATCCGGCCTTGCAATTTGCACTGCCTCCCCCGCAGATCCTACCCTACAACCCTAGCCAGCATCAGACCCCAGGCTATCAGTCTGGTTATACCTAACCTAGCCAGCCTTTATCTAACTTTATAAGTCAACCTCACTCATTCCAGGCGCCTTCCACCTCTGCTCAGGGCACTTTAGGGTAGCAACCACCTTCATCATTCAGGAGTGGCATTGGCCTCATAGGGGCTAGTCTATCCAGGCTCATCCAGGCTCATCCAGGCCAAGGTGCAAGGGTATTTGGACTACGCCTAAGGCGCACAGGCGCCGTCGCTATTAACAATGCCTATATCCTAAGCATTAGATATACAGATAATACAAGCTCTATATATCTACTCCGCCTCTAGCTAACCATAGTCAATGCATAAGCCAATAACTAGCAATCAATATATTTAGCCATCTATTAACAGTAGTCACACAGCTCTATCTCACACGCTTTAAGTACATCACCCATCCCCATATCCAACATCTCTAAGCAACGCCAGGATCATCCATAACGCACTAAACCCAGCCTCAACCTAATTAGCACTAGGTCCCACTTCATCCCCATGCCCTTCGCCAAACCAGTCTTATATATAGGGAGTTAGTGACAGGGTGATGGCAGCGCTAGCGCAAATAACACGCGTACCGAGGCCTCCTTCTAATATAAGAACTGCCGTCCAGGCTTCGTCTGGGGGTATAGTTGGAGCCACACTATCGCTAGTGGTCCCTCCAGCGGCTCAGCCACAGCCAGAGTCCGTTCTATGGGGTCAAGTCGATGCCTAACCCAATTCTATCCCTCCCGCTCAGTCTAGTGTGTATTCAGCACTCAAACTCCAGAAATCTCGATCCCTCATCCGACGTTAGCAATGCTCTAACCAAAAGCGCCGCCCCTTGAGCTCAAGAGGTCAAAGAACCCCTCTCCACAAGTCAGAACGGCCCTTCTGGCTTAAGTGCCTGGGGTAATCGCTCCTACAGCGGCCTAAGTGCAGCGCATATCGCCCGCTATAATAGTCTTATTGATTCTACTGCAGCCAGTCTTAATATAGCCGCTAGAATAAGGTCAACCCTAATTACAAACTCAACACTTCTTTATCCCACTGACTTAAGAGAGTCAGGTAAAAGTAGCATCTGGACTAGGGCAAACATCTCGCGCATCGGCGCTTTAGGGGCTACTAATGCGTCCAGCGTCTGCTGCTGCAAGTTTAATAGCAACTCTGCCACAAACAAGCAGTAGCCCTACGCCCGGACCGATTGCATCCCTAGCACTAAAGCTATCGTCTTTAACGAACCTGGCTGCTAAGGTATAACAGAAGCTTGTCTTAGAAGCCCCCGTCGCCATTACTCAAGCCCTAAGCACTAGCAGCGTTCATAACGCCTCGAATTCCGGCTCAGAATATATCAACAAAGACGAATATAATAAGCTGCCTATGCTAGAGGGTTCAATACGGGCATCTAGAACCCCGGGAGCTGTAGCTCGTCTCTGCTTTAATAGCATCATACCCGCGCATATTAGAGATTAGTATGTCCATACTAAAGCCCCGAGCTTTCTGATCTGCTCATAGTGCTATCATAATTACATCCAGAACTCGACCTTTGCTAGCGCCTTTTTAAGGATCCGTAAAAAAGGCGGCTATAACTTCTATATCCTACGGATAACTAAGTCCCTATGGCCAGAAGCTGTCCAGACTGGCAGCCTGAGTGCTATAACGGCCTTTATGTCTACACATGCTAAGATCCCAGTATGCAAGAGTGCGGCCAGTGCTATTATAAGCGACCACGTTAACTGGTTCATAGCTGCTAATAACGAGATCCCTAACTTTATAGCCTATAAGGCCTATTATAAAGGCATTATTATAGGCACTGAAACGACCTTGGCGGACGAGGAAGAAACCACACCCAAATGGCTAGCTATCTTTCCGGAGCCACAGGGGCCAATCGCGACTGACGCCGTCTCGCCGCCTCCAGCAGAGGTCGGCAGCGGCTGCTTCCAGCACCACCGCAGGTGAAGATGACGGGCCGGTCTCTTCAAGATAGTTAGGAAAGTGTCTAATTAGACACTCTATCGGGTTGGATCGCCGCTGCGGATTGTGGCAAGGCTCGAAACGATGAAGGTTGCGGCGGCAGATCCGGGCTTGGGTGGAAGACCACGGACGCGGTCGGTCGGCTCGCAGGAAAAGGGCGTATTCGGCCGGATTAAAAGAGGTCTGACAGGAAGCAGGAAATCCGCAATGAAATTGATAGTCATACAGTCTAGAAAATAACAGTGCCGTCGAGTCCCGCAGCTGAGAGGCTTCTCTGCCTCCCCAGCTGTTGAAGCTGACCTTCGTGATGATGATCTTGTCCTTGAAAAATGCCTAGAAAAATCCCGAGACCTAGAGAGTTGAATCTCTAGTCCCCACAACCCTATCTAACCCCTGTCCCGCCACAATCGCATCAGCACTTCGTTTTAAAGCCACTTCATCCTATCTCCGCTAGTATAAGGGCTTAATAAATAAATAGTCTTATAATATAAGCTTAGAATTCATATAGCGCACTCTGCTCTAGGCCACGCGCTGCAGCAACTGGCCTAGATTTATCAAAGGAGCCAATAAGCGTATTACTATATAAGAATGCAAGAAGCAAGTTAAGATAGCTAATATAAGCAAGTAGTACTATATCCAGGGTGAGTCGCTATAGTTACTGTATATCTGCAAGACGTACTATGCTGATGACTTTGCCCGCTCTCGCTTCGAAGGTATTATTAATAAGGTCAAAGAAACACGCAAGACCAGGTCCTTGATCGTTACATGTGGCTAGAAGTTTAACCTCCCCCTTACACAACTTAAATTTTCCTATACTATTATATAGCAATCCCCTACCGAACTTCAAGCTAATATCATTACTAACTTATTATGTTTTTATCAAAGCTTTAATTTTGAAGGTAGGGATTTTTAGCTCTCTCACTTATTTAGCCCACTCACTTATTAAGTACATTAATACTTTATTTAAAATAATAAACATAGCTATTACAAACTTATAAAGACTAAGCTAATAATTTAACTATAACTATAATATCTAATTCAGCTAATGCCACACTTAGGAGAGGTAGACTCCCGACCTACACTACATATAAGTATAACAGGTAGCTACTGACAGCAGAATTTCTACATCGTGATTATAACGAATTAAACAGCCGAGGCCGAGATCTTACGTCTTTCTATATGCTTCAGTCAATATATGTCGTCTTCTTCGGGCATCTTCCGCTCATAACCAACCAAGACAGCATTCTAATGCACGAGCAGATCACGCAAGACCTGGGACAAGACTCTCAATCCGAACCACGAGATAGCAGCTATCCAAACAGAATAGAACTTACACTGAAATAGCAGATGACCAAGGCAGCACGAATGAGGCGACACCTGAAAGAGACCCCAATATCAACGCGAACAGTCCTTAGAACTCAGCGCGGTACTCGCTCAATAATTCCAAGGCCTTTTGGAGCATCACCCTTCCCTCGTTGATGTTGATGTTATTACTGTTTCCCTTCCTCAGATCGATCGCATGATCGACTTTTTCTTCAACCGTTGTCGCTCTCGTTGTCGCTCCCGTGGCATATCGGCTACTTTTGTTCGGTTCTTTCGCAGTATCCTCGAGCTTCCGCTTCATGCTTCGAAGTTTCATTAGCATCGACACGAGGCCGCTCAGCCCCACTAAGTTCTCGGCGCCTGCCGGAATAGTCATGATGAAAGCTAGCCCACCACCTCATAACACTTCCAATTCAGAAAATAAAAAAGATCTCAAGATAGATCTTCGCGGCAATCGGGTGTATCTCCGTAACAACCCAACTTCACCAAATCTCAATGGTCATCAATCGCTTTCCTCCGGCCTCGCCCTGCCGCCATCTATCTGACAGCAAATAACTATTTGATTCTATAGCATCGCAATTATCAGCAGCATAAAGGGACGCAGAATTTTCAGAACCCATTGATTTATTGTCATAGTATTAAGAGTATAAAGGGTATAAATTATAACAACGCATTATAATCAGGTCTATTATATCAGTTCGCTTCATACCTTTGAATTATCATTTCTTCGTATCACTAGTGATCGAGATCACCACATAAGTGACCATAACCGATCACTCGTTTTATATGAATACAACATAGAACACCCAGACTTACAGACTATTCCTTAGCTATCAATACAACTTATTTTACTATAGACATCCTTCCTTCCACAATCACAGCACACTTTAATATCAAATTCCTTTGCCCTCGCTGGCCATAAATTCAAAGCTATGCTTACCCTATCTAATATCATTATAACTGCGTCCACCGTGCTTCATTACGTCTCTGACTCGCATATGATAGACGTGCCCAAAGTCGAATCTGATTCGATGTCCTTTGTGAAGATGCTCTAGGCCTTAGTATTCGCAGAAGTCGTGATAGTAAGTCAGAGGCAGGCTTACGTCTAAACCCCTTTGTCCATAACTTTATAACCACAGGTATAAGGCATATGAGAAAGTCCTGGGCTCTAAAAACATTCGAAAGAATCTACTAGTGTAAGTTTAGTCTTGTCTAGGAAGCTCAGTGCGTACCAAGTACCGGCTCGTCGCTGACGCCGTTCTCAAAGCCATAGCGCTGGCTATCATGGCCAAAGTTTCAATCAGCATAACGGTCTTGATTTCGTAAACTGGCGTGAGGTGCACGATGCAATGAGCATCCACTCTAACACCATCCACCGGAAAGTAATGGCTGATGCTACCGAGAGTTCATGGAACTTTGGCCAGCTTCCTCCGTCTGAGAGTATGCGCGATTCGCAATACTCTTTTAGAAATCCAGAAAGATTTCCTAAAACCTGCATCGCTATGAAACTGTCGAAACTAAGAGGCGGAAGTTACGATTCTAAAAGATGACGGATTGTCAACTTGATTGGCCTCATGCAGCCTTTGCCCTGTGTTGCTTGTCCCATTTTGGCACTGCAACGGGCCGGCCGATCCATGCCGTGTTGAGGTGGATCTCGCGAGGTTCGGCCCGCGCCGCGTGCGGGGATTATCCTTTGAATTTTGGTCGACCATGATGAGATGTCAGTGCCGCGTCCCAATACGGTAGATCGACAGCGTACTCGTGAGATGTCCCAATGTAGGCTGATATCGCACATGTTCTCTCCCCTTCGACGTCCCAACTTCCCCACTGCACTATCCATATACCCTGCCAATGGAACAGTCATTAAGACTCCATTCACTGCCCTCAGAAACCACCAGCAAGAACGAAATTGAAACAATAGATATTTATGGCATACAGCACTCCTGTCCATGGTCAGGAAGAGGCTTGGCGAAGTAAAGGTCACTGATCTTTTGAGAAGCTGGCTGAGGTGTCAAAGGGACCTCATTCACGAGATCGACACACCTGGCCATTTGGATCCATTGCAAACCGGTTCGGCAATTCTGAAGGCTGCATAACGGAGGGAAGCCATATAGTACTCGTCCCAGCCGGTGCGGGGAGGTTAAAACTATCGAATATAACATCGCTTATCCCGCTCTGGCTTGCTGTGCTAACGGCAGACGGACTAGATCCACCTGTTTCGTTTTCGTTCGTATGAAAGAATATTGGATGTTCAAATCCAGTTGGCCATTCGGAACTATAGTCGAGGGTTTGGCTTGAGGGCATCTCATTCCAAGACGGCGCAAATGGTAAGGCCTGTTCTAAGGCTATTGATTGCGGCGAATTGTTATAATGAAAGGCATCAGGGTTCATCAATAAGCCTGACCTAAAGAAGGGGCCCTCAAAGTCGAATTCGGCGTTGAAGGCGGCTATTGGCGGCGCTGTCTGCAGGCCGTGGTGAAAGTTTAGGCTGCCTAAGGTGTGCGTCTCTAGCTTGGGCAGCCCATGCTGCACCCCTCGCTGTCCTATGGCTGCTGACATACCACCAAAGGCATGGTCTAAACTATCGATTGGCAAACCGGCAAGACTCGGGTGTTGCGTATTAGTTTGAGTAGGGGGGGTGTCTTGTGCGACAGAGGCATTCGCAGGAGCGATCATCTGCATCATGCTGCCGTCAACATGGGTGAGAGTGTTTGCCTGCGGCGTTATAGAAGTGACTGGTGCATTAAATACAGCCAGGTAAGAGCTTGTAACGCTATCCTCGAGAGCTCGGCTCTGGACGGGGGCGAAATCACTAGTAGAATCGCTATGGTCGCCGGGATGTGATAATAGGGTCGAGGTCTGATGCATCGTCTGCAGATGACGCAGCAGTATGTCGCGGCGGTGGAAGCATCGTGCGCATTTAGGACACTTAAACGGTTTCTCCTTAGTGTGGGAGCGCTCGTGTCGCTTGAGGTTTTGCGATCGGGTGAAGGAGTGCTGGCAGGTACCGCAAACGTGCGGGTGAGGCTTGCCCATCGTCTTGGAAGGAGGAAAATTGGCCGGCGCCTTGGCGTTAGCAGTGATTGTGGACGCTGGAATGGTCAGTATGCAGTGTCGGGCTGAGGAACATGAGGGTAATGCCGATGACGGCATTATTGCTCACCGTAGTTGTTGGCAGTGGAGGGCGCGCTGCCGACGGCTGGGTTGTATGAAAAGGGATTGGCCATGATGGTTGGAGAGCGTGCGGCACTGAGGCTAGAGCCTTTGATCACCGTGGCAGGTGTTGCAAACCCACCTGGAGTCGGGAGAGTTGGAAGCGGCGTGTCGTCATGGGTCGCCGATGAGCGACACCGAGCCGGTTGGCGGGAAGAATAACGGGCTTAGATGTCGATGGGCGTGGGGACGGAGTGGGTGAGGGAGGGACACGCAACACCGGCCAAAGCGCATCTTAAATACAGCACAACGTCTTTGTGCTGTCCAATGACTTTGCCATCGATGGTTTGCCTATATGCTGAGGTATTTGGAATGCTCCAATAAGGGACGAAAGAGATGGAGGTCACAATGATGGCGCTGAGGCTTCGGTTCTATGGACGGGTCAGGCTCTTGCTGCCGCAGTGTGGCGTCTCGTTGCGGGTGGCACGAGTCACGAAGAAACCTGGGGCCTGATATCCAGGGCTCCGCATCATGGGGGTAAGAGACTGAGAGACTCAGAAAGAAGCAGAGCCAAGAGGCATTATGGACTCAGATGCAAGAAGGCTGCTCAATGCAGCCCAACATGCCGAGGAGACGTGCCTTGTGTGTGGTGGAGGGGGCGTGCGATAGGGAGAGCGTAGGGAGAGCGTGGGTGGAGCTCCCCCCATCTGTCAACAGTGGTCAACAGTGGGGCCCGAGATCTCCATTCACTTTCGCGAAGCTGTCATCGCTTCTGGAGTTTGCGGCAGCGCGAGTCAGTGTCGCGCCGGCGAGTCCGTGTCGGACTCGACACAAGCCTCCTATACTTTCTGACAGCGGCGAGCCTCCATTTCCGGGCGACTGCCGGCATTCTAGCGTTGATCCATACTGCGCCGGCCAGCGCCATCACCATATGACCAGCACCCAAGTGCGACCCCACGTCCTTGATTTGCTACGTACGTGTCGAAACATATCCTCTAGGTCTGGCTCCTCAAGCCACCTCACTACGATGAACCTTAGGCTCTGGATCGTCAGGATCGTCAACGCCCCCTCCATTTCCAAATTTGCCGTCGCAATCATTAGCGTCCATCCCTTCAGCCTTATTTCGCACTTGATTTTAATATCCCGATACGCCAGCACCGTCGTGGAGTCCACTTCTCTAAACGCCCCGCTGGAGGATGCGCAACTGCCGTGCAAGATGATATATTTCAGCCAGAGAGCCATGAGTCTTCCTACTGATAGCGATTGCTCTGGACCTCACGACCCACTGACGCTGGTTTGCAGAAATCAGGGTTATAGAACTGATAAGTCGTTGGCTTCTGAAACGCCGGCCTTAGTGTTCATTCGGCATCCAGTGGCCTCGACCGTCCATTCAACTTAATCAGGTCTCAGTATCCAGGATGCCTACATGTCATGAAGCCTGGAGGACCCACGTCAAGCAGCTCGATACGGAACACATCTACTAGAAGGTTGGCGTGCGGTTCACATACGAGAGCTCCGATTGAGTCGACTAAACATGATATACAGTCTCTGGTTTCTGCGTGACCGTATGCCACACCAGCGCCAGTATGGGACCGTCTTTTTGGACAGATTTTGTAGTTAGCTTTAGCAATAGTATTATATATTGCTACTGTTCTGACTGCGATGCTGGTCAGTATAGCGACCAAGTCTCTTGCTGATAGCGATATATTCCGATATGCCTCATAAGTTTTCACCATGCTCTCTATGTTGGGCCCTCTTGCTGCCACGGGGGTCATGATCCTTCCGTTTTAGTGCATCTTTATAGATAATTAGATTGTGGTCGTAGCTCACGAGAAGAAAAGGCCTCAGGCCATACGAACAAGTTCAGAGGCATCCTGACTGGTTTGTCGCCTAGTGGCTCCCTGGTCTATATAACCTTCCCATGAACTCCCTATTCAAATAACAGATCCTACAGTCGTTCGTCTGCCCTCTTCCGAGGAAAAAGAGAAAAGGATGCAAGAGCATCGCGCGATCAACCAAAGTTGTATCGCATTCTATGAATGCAGCTGCCGTCCACGGCCAAAGCGTGGCACTGTGTTACTCTCAAGCGCTATCCTTTAGCCGCTCACTGGGTGGGCTAGGTTTGTGACCATACCTACGCCACTCAGCCCTAGTTTCCCCTCTGCATGTAGGGGACGTTAGTTTGTTCGGCCTGCTTCGAATGCACTTTGCCCTGATCGGCATGGTGGTCGTTTTAAGTTGCATCAAGCCACCTTAACATCCTTGCCTAACGCTGAGCCCCAGTACGGTCAAAGTGCGCCTTTCGAAACTGGATGGAAACTGATCATGGAAGGCCTCAACGCGGGACACGGAGTTCAACAATGCTGGTCACTGCAGATCGACTCGGATCTAGGATAAGAACATTTACAGAAGGAGAGCAGCGTCCTAATATTCACAGACACACCTACGATAATAGCTCAGATTTGCTCACATTCCGATGTTAGCATAGCCTCCTCCTATTTATCAGGAAAATCGGTAATTTATAAGGCTATAAGTGGTGCTCCTGGATGTGACCCCAGCCCTGTAAAAAGGGGCGGGCACCCACTAAATTGGAGTTCAAGGCCTGATGCTGTAATGACGTCCTTCGTCACCATCTCATGGCACGTCAGCCACACCTCCGATTGAGAAAGCAGCCAGGCATTTAATTCTTGCGATTGACACCATTTTGGATCAGCCAACTCTGCTGGATGGCGTAATGCATGCGTGACGCTGCGCCCTGGGCTGATTGGTGCCGGGGCCGCAAATACGATCATCCGTAACTGGAGTTCCACGACTCTCTGGCACAAATGTGAATCAGGCCGAGCCACAAATCCATAGCCCACCCCTGCTTTGTTTATTCGCGATAGCGCTAGTGCTTATTCGCTGTTGGACTTTAAGCGTTAGAGAGCTTGCGCATCTAAGACACATACACAAGATTGACGTCAGAACTTATACCAAATGCACTCAGGACTCGGATGAGACAGACAGTAGAGGTAGAGGCACCACCAGAAACCCCGAATAATATGTAACTTAACCCTAATCGTGCTGTGCCGTAACTCTATGAGGATGACTCAAGCATTCCAGGGATCGTTAACTATGTAGCCTGCACGGCATTCGATGTGGCATATGCACAGTTCAGACGCTTGTGAAATCGTTTCTCCGATTTCTCCGTGTTTTTAGCCTCGATTGTCGAGCCAAGAGCTAGATGGGTCGTACAATCAATCATGACTAGCCAACCCCTGCCAATTAGTGACATCGAGACTTTCATCGCATTACATATAGATATGCAAAGTATTGCTCGAGGGCCAGGTTGTTCTGTGATGGCTTAAACAGCCGCGTCGAGATTGGCACGGACAGCTTTCAGGTCTTCTTCGTGCTTTTATGCTGCCGATTGTATACCTGCAATTCTCTGCCCCGCACTCAGTCACATCTTGTTTGAGCTGGTTGAAGACAAGTATTGACTTGGGGAAATGGTGTCTCGCGCGAAGCTGCCATGATCCAGGAGCAAAAATTGGTGGGAACGCTTCCGAAGAACAGGCGTGACGGTTTCCGGCTGGGCTGGGCGCGGCCTGAACTGTAACTTTCAGGTTAAATGACTCACTGCTGGGCCCGACAGTCCGGTAAAGTCCACCATTCGCCATTTTTGTCCTTGTCAAGAGCTTTGGTCACAGGCTAAGTCCGACAAAGCTGGCCAGACGTGTTCGTCCCAGGGTCTGTTCTCGAGGCTCCAGAAGCCCCTAGAAGCTCCAGAAGCTCCAGAAGCCCCACCGGCTCCATCGGCTCCATCGGCTTCAGTAGCTAGGGGCGTGGGAGGCGGCCTGTCACATCTCTCCATCCATCCCTCGAGTCGCACTTGACTGTCACCCCCTCTAGCTTCGCTACGGCATCCGTGGTGGTGCGAAGCTAGCGGACTGCCGATCCTGTGCATTTCGAAGGTTGCCGGCATATGTTTTGTTAGTTCGCCCCACGAAGCATTCAGTAACGGCAGTTGCCTTGAGAAGTAGCTCAGGCGCACCCCTAGCGCCCACCCCTTGACCTTTCACCTAAATCTAGAAGGAATTTCATTATTCTAGCTTTTCCGCTTTTTCGAGACTTCTTGAGACCCCTGCAGTTACCGAAAGCTTCGCGGGGCAAACTAACAAAATAATGCCTGTAACCTTCTGTTGGTGTGGATCCGACCATACAATCCGGGTTTAGCCACCGTCCCGATTTACACCTAATTTGTAAGGCAACAGCCGACATCGCTGATCACAAAGCCGACTGCGGCGTCTCCCCTTTTTCTAGCTAGTCAGATCAATCATAACACACAATTCCTATGCATCCTGCCGCGGCTGGCTTTCAATACCTTCGTACTACCCGTTGGCATTGTGGGGCGGGCCGCCAACCAACCTTGTCCCGAGGTTGGTCCCAAAAACCCTTGTCATCATCCCCTTTAATCGTTGTCACCCACTTTTTACCTCACCGTTACCAAAACACGCCTAAAAACACACCTAAATTGACAAATTACAAGTAATCATCGCGTAACCTCAAAATGCCCCCTCGATACCCTAATCCTAGGTATAAATAGCCTTCGGGGAACACACCGGATCAATTTCGGGCCGAGCTAAGAAGGAACCTACTCGTAGCAGTTGATGTAAATGTGCCCCACAACACACGAAGAGCTGCAAAAGCTGCTCAATCAACACCATCAGCGCGTGCCCTTGCGGCACAATTGTTGGCTTCAAGAGAGACCATTCGAAAGATAATCAATTCAACTTCAACATCCTTCAGTTCCCCCCTCCGCCGCGGCCGGCCCGCGCTTCTAACAGCTGCTGAAGATGCGGCTCTTGCTGCCTTCATCGTATGGCTAGAAAAGTCCGGCCTTCCAGCAGAAAAGTCACAAGTTAAAGAAGCGGCTCTAGGTTTCCTGCATGCTAGGGGTTATGAGAAGACTGAAATGTCAAAGAATTGGTATCCTAGGTTCTGTGAGCGTTACCTTGAGCTTCGAAAGACATTCCTTACGGCCGTGGATAAGGCGCGTAAAGCATTTGAAGCCTCTGACGTTGAAGACATCGAGAGCTTCTATTCCGGCCTTTAGGAAGTCATCGAAGACCATGATATCGGCCCTTTAGAGATCTGGAATGAAGATGAGTGCGGTATTCGTGTTGGATGCCTTCGGGAATGCATCCAGGTCCTCATCTGCCGCATAACCCGCTCTGAACGCCCTGAAGTTGTTGATCCATCGAACCGCGAGTCTTATATGCAAATTGGGGCTGCGAATGCCCTCGGAACTAGTATCCCTCCTTGGCTCATCTTCAAGGCGTTGCCAACTGAGTCCTGGGCCTCGATTGACGCTATTCCAGGCATGCGGTTTTTACAGTCAGACACTGGCTTCAGTAACTAACAGATCACATTAGAATGGCTTCATTCTTTTAATGCGTTTTCCTGGCTTGCTTCTTCAAAAGTCAAGGCAAGAGGGATCTCTCTTAGTGACTGGTTTGGCTATAATGAGTGGCTTCGTAATGCTATCTACCCACATCATTAGCTAGCTGCGCCTCCAGCGATTCACGAGGAAACAGAGAAGATATATCGACTTCTCATCATTAACGGTTTCTCTGGCCATCTTGGGTTCGAATTTATTGAATATTGTATTCAATTTGACATCATGATCTGCATCCTGCCGTCACATTCAACACATCTTACGCAGCCCCTCGATGTTGGTGTTTTTCAGCCTCTAAAGAACGCACATCAAAAGGAACTTCGAAGATCTATTCAAGAAGGCAATCTAGGATTTAACTGCTTGCAATTTGCAACTGCCTTCAAGCTAGTCTACACTGCCGGCTTCACAAGGCATAATGTCATGTCAGGATTCGAAAAAGCCGGCATTTGGCCAACATCGTCAACGCCTGTGATCAGCCGCATCCTTGCTAAGCAGCGAGCACAGCGGAAAGCGAGTCATCCCTCTATCATGAAGCTGCTGCCGCGGGAGACTCGCTTCCAAGACGCACAGGATCAGATGGAACGTATCTTTGAGCGTTACCAGCAGGTTATGAGCTCGCCGACTCTTGAAGCTATCACCAACGTCCGCAACGTCATCGCTGAAGCACTCCTCATGGACTAACAGCGTGAGGTTTTCAAGACAGACCGGCTTAGTCGTCTCGAGAAATACGGCAAGAGAAAGAAGCCCGGCGCCCGGGTCAGGCCACGCGGTGATTTCGTCACAAGCGTTGGATTTTCTGATATTCAGGCTCAACACGAGGCATCCAAAGTAGCCGCGGAAGTCAAGGAACAGCGCTCACAACTACGGTCAACCCGTACTATTATTCTTCGAGAGATGAAGGCGCTGAAGGCTCAATGGAGAGAAGAAAACGAGTCACGCCTACCCCAAGGGCAACCAAGGCTAACCTGGAATAAGTGGCTCGATGAGAGCGAAAACCGACCTCGATTTCTGACCCTCGAGGCTCAAAGGAAGGAACATAACGGTATTCTTAGTCAACCGCCAAAGAGGGCGTTTTCTGAGGCCCAAGAACAAGCCCGACACGCCCTAAGACCGATTATCGCGATGGATCAAAGTGCCTGGCCTGACAGCGACGATGAGATCGAATTTCGAGGCCTCGGCCCGTTCCAAGATGATGATGATGATGTTGATCTCATCGGCCTCGAAGATCTAGACGGTGAGGGTGTTGTGGGCGCAGAAACGCCGTTAGGGATAACTTCCTCACCGCCGTTGGATCCCTTGGATCCAGCCGCTGACTTGGATGACGATAACCTCACAGTACCACAACTTCCGGTTACAACACCAAGGATATCGGGTTACCAGCGTGTCAAGAACGTCCTGAGAGACTTGCGTCAGCAACAGGCCTTTAAGGCTGCGAGGGCAACATCATCATAATAGGGTCATAATAGCAGGCTCGAACAGGCCCCTAGGAACAGCCAGCTCAATTGAGGCCAAAAATGCGATTTCTACTATTTTCTATTAATATCATCATTTTCTGCTATTTCAGGGCTTTCTAACAAGCTACATTATAGTCATATTCCTTTAAAATTGACTGTGTCGCAAAGTCTGAAAGATCATGATCCTGAAATGGTCGACTTTACAGCATTAAGGGACGAAAAGTGGGTGACAACGATTAATGGGGATGACAAGGGTTTTTGGGACCAACCTCGGGACGAGGTTGGTAGGCGGCCCGCCCCACAATGCCAACGGGTAAGTATCTATCGCCGAGTCGATTTCTAAGGTTGTTCAACCATCCAGCTTGGTCTGGATGGTGTTCCGGGGTGGCCTTGACAGCCTCCTGAGCCACATGAATAGCCTTTTCGATATCGTCCATTACTCCAGTGCGTGAGTATCTATCGCCGAACAGAATGCTAAGGTTGTTTAACCGTCCAGCCCGGTCTGGATGGTCTTTTGATGTAGCCTCAATAGCCTCCCGAGTTACACAAATAGCCTCTTCAAGGTCCGCCATCGCTCTAGTGCGTGAGTATCTCTCGCCGAGTCGAACCCCAAGGTTGTTCAACCATGCAGCCCGATCTGTATGGTATTTTGGGGTGGCCTTGACAGCCTCCCGAGTCAGGTAAATAGCCCCTTCGATATCCTTCATTGCTCCAGTGCATGAGTATCTATCACCGAGTTGGTTCGCAAGGTTATTCAACCGTCTAGCCCGGTTGGAGTGTCCTTTTTGGATGGCCTTGACGGCCTCCCGAACTATGCGAATGGTTTCTTGTTCAAGCAACAACAGGGAGTTCCACGCGTGATAGATGACGCGCCTTAAAACGAACTGAATCCACCCCGAAGTGAGGATTGCCCACAGCGCCCTAGCGAAATTGCCGATTAAAGATCCCACGAGGCAGATAATAAGATCGGTGGTTTCTCCAAAAACAGCCCTCGACACGAGGAGTGTGCACTCGAGGGCGGAATATCTCCAAAGAATGGACAGGACGTGTGGTATGATAAAGCCGAGCACTCGCAGTGACGTGAGGGTGCCAACATAGGTGGAGAAGGAGACCAAGACCTTTTCCAACTCCGCAGGGCTGCGGACAGCGAGGCCATAATCGTGCGGGTCCAGGAATAAGGTCGCGAGGATAAAACCGATGAGGTGAGAGGAATGGATATGGCGCATGATGGCAAATGCCATCACCGAGTCGAGAAGCTCTGCTCTCCACACAAACCGCATCAACGATGCATGAAGGATGGATGTCCAGCAATTGACAGTGATGAAGAGCATGGGTTCCATTTTCGAAGCCGTTGAAATTTCCGAGCAGAGTTGATGATTCGAACGATCGGGAAACTCTTAGTGGGCTAGTGCAGGACCGGTTTCCGTGGAAGATGAGAATTCGGGAGGGGAATGAAAGAATGAAAGAAAAGACGTTGGGAACCGTGAAATAGAACCTGGTTCCTCATTATTCCTGGCTTTCAGTTGCTTCTTTCCTTCCGTCTCGGGGAGGCTTTGCAAATTTGACAGAAGCACAGAAGCCAATATCAACCAGGGACAGTCGATGGCACACACCCGCCGACAGCCGTGCGGAGCTTTCCGACATTCAGGGGCACTTTTAGAGTTATCGTCAAGCGCCACGACGCCATCCAGCGTCGTGTCTTGGGCCTCCCTCTTGTCGGTACCCTGAGGTACATCGCAGGCAAGCCAGCATCCTCGAGGTATTCGCTACAGCCCCTATAGCCTCAAGGGGCTCACGTACTAGAGGCCAAAGGCGAGTGATTGATTGGTTGCCTTATATCGTTGCTTTTTATTGGGCCAAAACTTTTGAAATGCTCCCCTTAGTGTGGGAATACGAGACCTCGTTTGGGATCGATCTTAATTTAACGCCCTTGTTGCTATTGGACATGCTGTCGTTGAGAGAACCCGAGTTTACCAATGTACTGAGCGATGGCGGTGGGCCACTGCGATGTCTCCCATGTCAGCCCTAAATCCCGTTTCTGCTTAGGAAGATTCGTGAGGGGGACATGGAGATTGAGCATCAGAACACTGACGCTGCCAACCTGCTGCGGCTCTGGGCCTTCCTCGACAATAAGCAGCTATGGCATGGTCTGCTAGAGGCGGCGGCGGTGGAGGAACCGGCAGACCGGTGGGCCGGCTAGCTCAGCGAGATGAGTCGCAACGTGGTGCGATTCTTAGACGCGATCGGGCTGCTGCTCCGGTACTCGATGATCGAAAGGCAGCTACTCAATGCACCCGGTGGTGCACCGATGGGCGTCGTGCCTAGACGGGCAGCGGCAAGAGAAGGAATGGGCAAGGCTGGCGCTCACAGTGGTCGGGCAGTCAGTGCCGATGCAGAAAACGAGGGAGTATTGGGTGTTCCAGCAGAAGCTCCTCCCGCATGCGGAGAGGCGGGTGGGATGGATGCGAGAGACAGGTGAGAATACTTGGCTTATTAGTGATGAGTTGGCAACAGACTCTTTACATAAGCTAGATAACCTGTATTTCAATCAGGGCAAGTTCAAGGAGGCGGAGGCGATGTATAAGCGAGCGTTAGAAGGCCGGGAGAAGTCGCTAGGACCCGATCACATATCGACCCTCTCTACAGTCAATCACTTAGGAAACCTCTTCAAAGACCAGGGCAAGTTAAAGGAGGCGGAGGCGATGTATACGCGGGCGCTAGAAGGTTATAAGAAAGCCGTTAGACCTGATCACACATTGACTCTCTCCACAGTCAATAACCTGGGAACCCTGTACTTAATACAAGGCAAGTTCAAGGAGGCGGAGACGATGTATGAGCGAGCGCTGGAAGGTTGGGAGAAGTCGCTTGAACCTGGCCATACATCGACCCTCGACACGGTCAACAACTTGGGAAACCTCTACTTAAACCAAGGTAAGTCCAGGGAGGCGGAAGCGATGTATGAGCGGGCACTACGTGGTTACCAATCAGCCCTGGGACCCAATCATCCCAAGTCATCCCAGGTCATGTGCAACATGGAATCTTTACAACGCATTCAAGGTTCTACAAGTCGCCACTTACAATTAAATGCTAGCATGTCCTGACTGGATTAGTAGGTGTTTCTACGAGCATGAACGAAGAAGTTAAGTCAGTGGGCAGGTCGAAAGCGTCTGGGAAAGTAAAAGCTAGGATCCGCGAATTTGTCCGATCTCGTCGTTCAGAGCTATCGAACGACTCGACTCGACAGGGACTCAGCATTATCCATCAAAAAAATACGTGGGTGTTATATGGAGCTGTCCCACTGAGTATTTTGCACGCTCTTTGGTGAGACCCTGGAGCGGCTTCACAGGGATACCACCCGGGACCTCACTCCAGCTTCTATTATCGATCTAGAAGTATGAATACAGATGCTGGCCATCATTGATTAATACCAACACACTCTGGATTCACCATCTTTGCATATTGTTATTCGCCATGTCTTGCTCCAAAACATCGTAGTGTGCTATACAGGCTCTCGTAGGAGGATGATCTAACCCAAGGACTTTCACGTAACCGCTGCAGGCCCTCACGATAGTGGACCAACACCCCCGAATAATTTCAATTTTCTATATCACCTAATTCTATATCCTCAGTATGGGTCTATATTCCCTCATATTCTGTATGGGACGATCCCAGTAATGCAGCAACACTATCAGACAAGATGGATTGGTGGGAACAGCTTGGTGACGATGGAAGATCTTGTCTTTTGTATTTAGATACGAGGGAAAGCCAGCTATTTAACCCTAGGGGTCCCTTTAATCCAGTCATCGGATCTGACCGACCTAGGTGCCGGATTGGGTTATCTCAGCTATTAGGAATGAATGAACTGTGCCCACATTCCTAGCCTAGGTTCACAGGAATGGTCCAGACTTGAAGCCACCGACCTATTCGAAGACAGGCTTTTCCTAGCATACCTGTTCTGCCTGACAAACACAACTTGATACCTTTCCCATAGGAAACTTTGGATATGCCTCCACCGGTTTAACAATGTGAGTGATACGAAGACTAGGACTGTCAGGACACCCGCCAGAACGGGAAATGATAGCTTTGTTGGCCCGAACATTCCTGGTATCGCTTTCTCCTGCATTGACAACAGTGCGGCCGCCAGAGTAGTTGGATAGACACACTAATCGAAATCCAACCCGTTATTATGGCTTCATTTCGCCAGCTTCCGAGTTATTTTGCGAGGTCTTACTTACATATAACATATAATTGGTCACTAGCTGGGGAACCAGGTAACACGGGGAGACAGCGATGACAATACATTCAGAAACCTTGCTTAGGAGAAATTCCTTCGCCGACTGGTGCACCAAGTAGACGATTCCGTCTTCCTCTCCCTCTCACCAGGGAAGGTCGGTTGGCAATTACCGAGCAATCCCTCTCACTAGGCTGAAACGAGCCGTTTACCGCATGAGTCATCCGGCGGCAAGCTTCGCAGCGTGAAAGTGGGAGGGTTGACATCTCAGAAGATGCGAGTGTGTGATTTTGAAGGCAGGGATCATTATAAATTTAAAGCCAGAACGGAGGCTTTCCCCAAAACTATCTGCCAACCTAATATTTCGCCCTCGCGCTCGTTCCCCATTTTTCATCCAACCATGCCACTTATTTAGTCAAAAGCCTGAATATCTCTTCAGATAACAACATCCCAAAAGCCTCGTCATGGAAGGGCCGCCCCGACCACAAACCCCATCGCATCATCCCATCTACGGTGTCCACATGTCGCATGAAAGAGTACGACTACTGATGGCCAAAGCATACCCGGGCCTCACCGTTGACTCCGTGTCCCAACTTCCTTCTGGCAACTCTTACAATAACAGGATCAACTTTATCAAGATAGATCACCCCCGCTTTCAAGACTTCAGTGGCCAAGCAATCCTAGGACAGCAGGAATTAGTCTTGGAGTTGAATGGGCGTTTTTTTGGTCCCGATAAGATTCAGAATGAAGTATCTTGTTTGCGACTAATGGAAATGCATTGCCCTAACGTGCCCGCTCCTTGGGTCTGCGCGTGGTCAGAGAATGGTAAGGACCTTGTGAGGATATCTGCGGACAGACTCGAGTGCCAAAATGGGGAGATACCTGACCCCGGGATGGGAGAACATACAGGAGGCTGGATCCTCATGAGCAGAATTCCGGGGGAGTCACTGTCATCCAGGGTTGAAAGCCACTCCGCTCAATCCACGTAGCGGATCCACTCGTGGATTCCACTATCCACTCCACTGCCAAAATTCTAGTTGGATTGGCTAATCCACCGAATCCACCAGACGATCTCGTGGAGTTGGGTGGGTGGATTGGGTGGATTGAAGTGGAGCAGTTAGGGGCACCCATGTACCCTGGCAGAAGGACGAACAGTTGACTGATGCGCCCCACCGCTGCAGCAATTATTCTACCCTATATCGAAAACATCATGAAGCTTTTAGGCAGTGCAATTTTAAAATATGCAAATTAAAAGAGGCACTATTCGAATATTCTGGCGGTTGTCACTCGAATGAAATAAATCTCGACTTGTGCACTCAAAAATTGCTCATGGAATCCTACATCGCAATGAAGGCATTTAATTATTCCTACATTGTTTAGTTGCGAACCCGTATTTTGAGTACCTCGACTATCCACATTTTGGATTCATGGTTCAAAATTTATACTATCCAATAGACTTCTGTGAGGCGATTCGAAAAACGCGTTCAGGGTCTTCATTATCTCAACACTACGCGAACAATTGCGAGTTACATTTACCGCGTCAGTACGTACTGGAGAGCCTGTGAGCTTGTAATCCACGGACCTGTGCTATTATAGGCCGTCTTCAACCGTTCAAAGTCACTCGTTCCATATCATTTGGGAATTGTTGCAGGTCTGTATTTAAAGCCCCACAAGCCACTGGTCTGTTGGCTTTGAGCCGAGGGCAAGTTAAATGGTCTTCACCTTCAGGAAGGACGAGGCACCCGGTAAATTACTCTGCTAAAGAGCTGCTCCGAGTTACTATTATTCGTCGTATAGAAGAGCGGTGAGCGTTTTACTCACAAGCGGCGGTACGACCTAGGTACCCAGAAGTCTACCGTTCAGTCAATAGACAATGGGATCAAATTTTCTTTTTATAAAACTCCGCCTGCTTTACCTGGAGTACATGAGGTGATGATTAAGTCATGTTATGTCACATCATCATCTCGTCATAGACATATATTAAAACCTTAAGTCTTACTAATTATAGTTCTAGAGCGTTACTCCTGGCCATAAGACTCGGGGAGGTGGCTGCGGCTGCATGCTTTGAATGAAACCTTGACCGCGACTAAACCGAGAATTAGTACCACGGAAAGAAACTCTAACGGATATAGCCAATCATGCTCTTTCTAGCCATGCGTTCTACTGAAAGGCGATTTTTCTGCCATCCTGTGATTAAAACCTTGCTTTTGTTGGATACAGGATAACGGCATGCAAGGAATTTTCATAATCCAGAAGATATGGGAAAGTAAGAAGACATCTCTCGCGCTCTGTGTATTAGGTACATGGCCGGAGCACCTAAAGGCAAGGAAGTTAAAGTTGTAGGCTAATACAACCCTGATCTGTGCTGACGAGTGAGACTTCCCGTAGCATACACTACAATAGATAAATAAACCCTGTTAAAAGCCACTGTCACATGAAATAGTTTCGGTAAGTTCTTCTATAAACTCCTGAGGGGTTATAAACTTCTGAAAATGTCGGGCTAGCGCCACGCAAAATTTGTCATACTCTCTGCCCACGAGCTCGGTTCTTTCTAGAAGAGCCACCAAGTAAATTCACGATGGCATTATAATCTCTTAAACCCCAAGGCCAAGCTTACTTCAGCCCCCATCCTCCACATGCTTGTTCAGTAATTCTCAGCTCACACCACTGCATAAATCAAGACCTTTGCATTTCACATTTCAGAAAATCGATCAATCCACGAAACTGTTTTGTATCTACCGCCATCAACGAGACGTTACATTCTAGATCATGGCTATTGCAGGGATCACACACTCGTTATGTCACTCGTTGTGACACGTTGGGTACAGGATACAAGAGTCTTTGGAAGCGTACAGAATAGCTAGAGGATGTAGGAGAGTTATCGCCCTTAAATACAGTGTGTGCCTTCCCAACGGTCCCCCTGGAGACCTCATTCCTTCGGTCAGTCGGTTGCTAGGGCCGGCTTGTTAGGAACGCGATGTCTTGTATCGCGACATGCATCACATTCCGTTATGACTTCCTAGCAGCAACAATGGCAACTCCGCCGTTTAGTCTGGCCATCCAATATCTCGAAAAATATCAGAAAATCATCTCAGGGTCAGATCCTGCGAGTCATCCAAAGCTGGATTGCTTTAAAGCAATGCGAACCTACAAGCAGCTTCGCCATGGTCGCGATATCATTAGTATGCACAGATTACGTCTTTTACCCCCATGTCTAATCAACACCTATCGTGTCCGTCTGAGAAAGCGGATGAAAAAGCTTAAGACCGGCATTGGGGAGGGGGGGTTATTAGATGAAGAGATTAGCAGCATGAAGATCGAAAAAGAGAAGATAATTAAAGATGGGATATTAACATTATGGCAGAAGATAGCTGAGGACATGATCAACGCCATCAAAGACTGACATGTGCGATGGAACTATTCCATTGCTTCATGGAAAGTCAATGGAAGAAGAAACGGAAACGAATTGGTCAGGTCAGAGAAGTAAATGGGGTACTGATTAGTATTGGAGAGAAAATTGAGAGCATTATCAAAAATAAGGAAGAGGGTAAGGAAGAGGGTAAAGGTGAGGGTATATGAAAAATTGATACGGACGTATAGGCCTGCTGCAATAAGGGCTGCGTGTAATTTGATCAAATACAACAAATCTAGCCCCGTGCACGCGGGCGAGTCTCTTTGGCGATCAATAGGGGGACGGGTACCCGTCCTTCTAAAACTGGGTATCATGATGCTATCCGACAACAAAAGAAAGCTCACTGGCATGAGCATCCCCTCGGGCGGGCTCCTTCCGCAGCTGACGCATCGAGCGGTCCGGTCGCAGCTGTGTTTCGAGTGATAGTTCCGGCAGAGATTGCATTGGTTGGGCTTGGCTGTCTTCCTGATCAGCCTAGCTAGCCGGCTTGTCCCAGAGAGACGGAAGGCGTGCTTCGGCTGCTCGAGGAAAGATATGAGCAATGTCTTTGTCGGTTGAGTGGGGTCGTCGTGATGGGATCTTTCTAAGAAAAGTAGAGAGGAAGACAGAAAACACTCAGCTTTTTGGTTGGAGGAAGTTGATGGCCTCCGAGCTCATAACCTGATAAAACGAAAAGATTGCAGGTCATATTGAAAAGGTGTGAGTTACGTGTGTCTGTGAGGAGCACAGCTCATTACATAGTATCCACATCTCTGCCACCAGCACATCGGACCATCTTAGTCATATGGTCTTAACATTTAGACATGTAACCCTCCCATTCCCCCTCATCATCAGGCAGCACAACGCACCACAGTGGCAGGCTCTTTGCTCTTGTGGCTGGAGACGACAGCGATTCGATGACAAAATTGGTTTAACTTAGACAGTCTTCCAGCTAGATCTAAACTCGAATCAGAAGGGAATATCCACTAGGGTCAAACCAGGTGTGTCAATTGGTTCCATGGCGGCTCGGCAAATTCTGGCGTAGCCATTTGGTGGTGGCGCAGCTTAGAGCTGAACATGTAGAGATATACACTTTCTTGAGGACCAGCTCGGCATAATTGCGATTAGTTGTGGCTGAGCGGCATGTGACTTTTCTCTCACCTCATGTCCGCATTCTGACGCAGCAAACCTTCACCTCCCATAGTCAGTCCGATTCGATTCAATAGGCACAACTCCGCGCCGAGGATGGCGGACCCGATCACGATTATCGGGGCAGCCGGTGCTGTTGCAAACATCATCGACGTCCTCGGGAAGACAATTAGCACAATCGGAGAGCTTCGGAGTCAATGGCAGGATGCGGACCTAGCCGTGCTAAATCTGGAGAGCCAGCTCGCCGCTCTCAATACCGCGCTAAACAAGATCAAGGCCTGGACAGAATCGAGTTTCGAGGACCCGCACCATCAGTTGGTCATGGATTTGGACCGTTGCGTAGTCTGCTGTCGCACCTTGATCAACAAGATCGATGTGGAGGTGTCCCAGTTCCAGACGACGGCGGAAAACCGGCTTGATGTCGCGAGCAAGTTTCGGCTGCTGTTAAAGACGAAGGATTTCGAGAATGTTCAGCGCATGATTGAGCAACAGACGGGAGCATTTACGCTCCTGCTTACAGCAGCCAATACGTAAGTGGTAGTCTATTACCCTACTGTACTAGTTTCTAGCCATGTCTGATTCAGATCAGGACTATAATATCAGAACAGAAGGAGATTCTTCAGCAGTCGCAAACTCGCAGGATGTTCAAGAAGATGCAAAGCGACACCGAGTCGCTGTATGTGCACCGAGACGTGGATTCTTTGATGACGTCGTATACTGCCACCTCTATAAGCTCGTCAAAGCGGTCGATCCTCTTCGAATTCGACCCGGAGCTTTTCGTCTCACGGATATATCAAAGGTGGATCAGGGGCTCAGTCAAAAAGAGTCTCCACGAGCAACAGTGCGAGACACCTTATTCGCCCCAGCCATCTCTCAAGTCACAGGCTATTGATCGGTTGCTCGAAAAGGATGCCAAGAGGCTACGCCGCGAATGCAAAATCTTATTGCTTGGGTCTGAGTCCAGAGGAGACATTCTGAATATGATGAAGATACATTATTTTCAGGGCTACTCCGAGGATGTACTGTACAGCTACAGGTTTATAGTGTTCAGGACTGTCTGCGAGTCCGCAAAGGCGCTCGTCAACGCGATGCGGCAGTTTGAGGTCACCCCGGAGTCGGACAAAATTTGGGAGCTCGCCGACTTCATAGCGGCCTACGTTCTCGATCCAGACCCGATATCCTCCGGGTTAGACCCAAGATTTAAAACTGCTATCGAGACTATTCTAGAAAGTCCACACTACTCAGAAGTCATGAGTAGATGTACCGAGTTCTACCTTCCGCACTCTGCAGAATAGTCTGTTCTTATAGGCATCCCATTTGTCGTTAGGTAAGGCTAACGAGAGACACAGTTTTTTTAATAAAATAGCTGAAATAGCATCGCCCAACTACCTACCGACTGATATGGATGTCCTTCAGACCAGAGCTAAAACCAACGGCATCTTGGAAACCCGATTTGAGATGGACCAGCTCAGTCTCTGCGTAGCCAACGTCGGTGGGGACAGGAGCGACAGAAAGAAGTGGATGCACTGCTTTGAGAACGTACATCTATCATTTTTGTCGCCGACTTAGATTCATACGACCAGGTGTCGTTGGAAGAAAATCCACAAAACGCAATAATGGAGTCCCTTCTACTATTCGACTCGATTGTTAATTCGCAGTGGTTCATGAGAACGTCGGTCATCTTGTTCCTCAACAATGTCAGAAAGTTTGAGCAAAAACTAGCAAAGAATCCCCTCGAAAACTATTTCCGAGATTACAGCGGCGGCAATGACGTGGACAAGGCGGCGAAGTACCTTATTTGGCGATTCAACCAAGTCAACCGGGCTCACCTCACGCTCTATCCACATCTGGTAGGTCCCGACAACGCATCCCTTATGCGACTAGTATCTTCAGCTGTTAAGCAGACGATCCTGAATAATGCATTACGCGACGACTTCAAATTCTAGAAGAACTAGGGCGACGAAGTCAATGTTTGGGAATTGTTTTAATCGAGATAATGGTGTCCGGTAATCTTCATATCTTTGTCCTTCGGCTCGATGTCGCCCCCCTTTCTTTCGTCGAATGCTACTCGTGAGAATAGAAATTGGTGCTTCGTTTGCATGCCTTGTGAATATTAAGCAATCGGCTTCAGCGAGCCGAAGCTGAGCTGGGCCTGAGCGATCCTGAAATCGTCTGGAGCAAAAGCGGCATTGGTTTAGGGAATGGTCATATGACATTGGTTATATGGTGCCAGCGTCAACTTCCCTCCTACATCTAACTTCCTTAGCTGCTAATGTTAAGGATTTGGCCGCACACACACCCAATCTGTTAACACACACCCGATCCACCAACCTTTGCGATAGCCTCTGTGCCAATCGCCCCCATCCCCTTTAATCTAAGGCTTCGAACCCCTCTGCACCTCTCTCAGAACGCGAGGGCTGCTCTCATCCAGGGTAGCGAATATGACATCTCCGAAGGTCCCATCTACGGAGAGGCCATTAGCACTCCAACGCCCGCGCCAGGCCCGGTTCTCTTGGGAGAAAAGACCTTCGTCGAAATCAGCATGCAGGATGCATTCGAACCAGCAGCCTTCCTAGAAGACCCTCTCGCAGACCTTCTTGCAGACCTCCCAGCTCAACCTAGTCCTCAGCCCGCCCCCCAGGTTAACCTACAGCCCGGCCCTCACAGCCAACCGCAACCGCAACCGCAACCTCAGCTGCAACCGCCAGCAGCTTCGTCACCCATTCGATCATACGCTTCTGCCGCCACGGCCAACCTCCCAGTGCGCCTTGCCGCACAGCACGACGAATTCCAAGCAGCCCGAGCCCAGGGGGACGGCCTTAACCCCCAGCGACGACCCCTTAAGCCCCGCCAGGCCCGGCAACCCCAGGAACAACAGCAGCAAGGAAACCCTGCTATAGCCTATGATGATAACAGGGTCTTCGTACGACTCTACAAGAAATCCCCTGCCTGGGAAAAGCAACCCTTTGCTATACGAACCCACTTAGCGGACAAGCTAGGCATCAAGCTTGACGCTATTCCGCAAGCATCCAGGACCAAGACTGGCTGGGCTATCCGCCCAGCGAACCTCGACATCCGCAACAAGATCATCAACGAAGAAGCCGGCTGGGCGCCGGCCCTAGGGGCCGACGCTGTTGAGCTCGCGACGAAATGGATTACCTACGTGGTCTCTGAATGCCCTCGGTCCCTGACGGACCTGCTAGGAAAGACTGTGGATTACGAAGCTGCCCTTAAAGGCGAAGTGGAGGCTCAGACAGGCCTACGGGCTGTTAGCTGCCGCCCCTCCCGTCACGATGACCCCACTCAACCGACGAAGACATTGCTCATTTCCTTCCTTGAGCAGCCGAAGCACGCCTTCCGTCTCTTTGGGACGAGTCGGCTAGCGAGACTGATCCGGAAGACCGCTAGGCCTAACCAGTGTAACCTTTGCTGGGACTACCACTCGCGACACAGCCGCGACCGCACTGCCCGTTGTGTTAGCTGCGGAAGGACCCCCCACGAGGGGATGCCCTGCGAATACGAGACCCAATGACTCAATTGCCGAGGCCCTCATGCCTCTGACGATACGAAATGCCCTGCCCGACCCCGACGACAAAATGGCGTCCTGAAGCGACTAACACAGCCGGAAAAGAGAGGGATCCGGGAAATCGGCGAGAGGCTATTCCGTCAGCTCCACCCGGAGCTAGCCGCAGCCGCAGCCGGGTCGTCTCCGGCCCCCGAGGCCGGGGCCCGGCCCTCGTCGCCCTGCGAGGCCCTGACCCGACCTACGGAAGGAACGCTCCCGCCCTCCCCGAACAAGCGCAGACGACAAGCCCTCGAGACTCCTAAATGATACGACGACCTTCGCAGCAGACCTGTCGCATTGCCAGCTACACTAAAAGGGAACAGAATCATCGACTCCGTCAAGGCCGTCATCCATTCCCATCACCTCCTAGGCGAACGCATCGAAAATGACCTCGAGCATTCGCTCTGAAACTTCCACACCCGCCCCGATGCTCAAAAAATATACACAATGGCTTCTAATCTGACTGCCATAGCGAGGGATCTGGAGGACGCTCAAGACCGATCGGACAAGCTTAGCAGAAAAGGCGGCCGCGCCAATGTCTAAAAGGTCGATGCGGCAACGTCCAGGCTCGAAGCCGCTTCCCAGCAGCAGGAGGCACAGGCGCCATTCATCTTTAAGTCGCTTCAAGCCCTAGGCGAGTCGCGGGTCAACAACCAAGATCTCTTAACCCAGTACTAGACGCACGAATCCGATCAAGCCCAGTACAGCCAAGACAGCGCCGTCAAGACGCTGGCTTTGATGCTAGAAATCGACACAGAAAAGGAGATTCACAGCTTCGTTCACAAGGCGACTGCCGGCAAGACAAAGCTACCTACGAGAACGTCTACTAGGCAATCTTCCATTGCGGCCACTACGAGTTCTGCGCAGCGCCCGCAAGCACCGGAGGCAGCGCCAGCATACCCCCACCCAGTCTTCCTCCCAGTGTTCAATCCCCCCCGGATGATGATGCCAGCGAGCACAATTCGGTCCCGCCAGAACCCAAGACAGGTAAGCCAAATCGCTCGCGTCCGCAAGTTCCTGCTGACTTTGCAGAATCCAAATTGAGGCGTCTCGGGACCAGGTATTCTCAGGTTTGATACTATTTTCACATATAAAGCGGTCAAAGCCGTAGTAGAAGGCTTTAATGTGGGCGCGGTCTTACATCGCCTTGCGCTTTACATCTCGGGTCATTGACTTCTTTATATGAAAGGTATGTTTCTAACGCTTCATAAAGCGTTAAGACTAGCTAAGTAAAGCTCTATTAGACCGGCCGCATGCCTTCAAAATAGCATTTGCTTGGTATTGAAGAGACCGAAGTTGAATGTGGTGCCCTTGTGTAACCTGGCGATATGCTTAATACAGTATTGCCTGCTCCTGCAAGTCGGTTAAGAGAGTGTTATTACTGCCATTTTAAGTAACAGGCTTCTTTCCTTTAAGACGCGACCACAGCCTGTCATACTTGACTTACAGCTTTCAAGATGCTGCGACTGCAGTAGGAAAGAAACCCTCTTGCAAAAGCTCTACTATAGCAATAGTGCGTTGTTCGAGGTTCGCATTAGTGTACTGCAAAAAGTTAGGCTCGCTAGTATCAGAGTTAATCCATTTTGACGTTATAGATTTCTCTACTTCTAGGCTATCAGATGGGCTATTCCGATCATGAATTAATGAAGAACTCATAATGTTGTAATGGTTTGAAGTTGTAGTGTTTTCGTGATGCCCTCAATCGCAGGTTATAGTAATGTGGGGTTGTGGTTGCAGATGCGTCATCGCGCCGGAAAAGGAATACGCTGTTGCAAATAAGAGAGTTATTTTATCAAACGTAGGTACATGATTTTACTAGTGCACACAACCTATTTCCTATGTACCTTTTTTTTTTTTTAGCTTGGCCGGTCGCTAATAAATCGGCTGGTCAACGGACCCCCCGTGAGGGGTTGAGCTGAAGTGAAATGACGAGACCCCCCTAGTAGTTTCTCGGCAGCATAATGGATGCGCAGGAAACTGACAAGGTCGGATAGCTTGAGATATTTGGAGATAATTTCCAAAATCTCCGGAGGAAAAATTGCCATATTAAAAGACCGGTAAAGCATGTGGTTCCGCCTTTTAACTCTTAAAATCAAATAACTTACGAAAAAAAAAAGTAAAGAGAAGGCGCTCTTATACAGTATACTCATGCTCTCCACTTTTGCACTCTCTTCATACAGTAACGGCCGCGATAACTGTCGCCATTTCCAGAATGGACACCTCGAGGTAGTCAAGCTATTCATTAAGAAAGGTGCTCCACCAGGGTGGCATCTAAAAAACGCTTCTTTAGTCAGCACATACCCTAAGGCTGCCCAACTCCCGATAAATATGGATAGCATCGCACCTCTGCAGCTTGTGGCCAGTTTTCATCTCTTCACGTCCTAACGTCCACCAGTTGAAGAAATATGTTCGGCGGTGCCTCATGGCATACAGCTTGACTACAAAAAGATTTGATTAAGCCAGAGGAGAAGGGCGCTGGAAAATTCCACCCTAGTATTGTATTGGATCTTCTCCTTACGGCAAAGAAGCTGGGTTAAATAACCAGTAGGACAGATTTGTTCCTCGAGCTGCACATGTTTGACACCCCAAACCAACACCGTTATACCGAAAGCCCTATGCTCAACATGTGGCTCAAACTGTTTGAGCAGTATGCTCGAAAATTACCTTCTTATCTGTTGATATCTTAGTATTAAACGAGTCGCTTAGTTTTCATTTAAGATATATTTATACTCACTAGTTGGGAAAGGTCCCCACTGGCTGCCGTCTTCAGACAAGAACACTTTGAATGCCCCGTTCACCGTCTTGCTCTTCATCTCACCAGCATGTCCAGGTGCCCGTCTAAAGTTGTTCAGTCGGGCACATGTGCGGAGCATGCTAGCCCCCGCAACAGTGACGATGGCACGCCCGAGACAGGCATGGGGACCCCAGCCATGGTGGATGTAGAGATTATCTGGCCGATCTAGTTTGATTTCGTACGGATCAGGGAACTTGGAAGGATCAAGACCGGCAGTCACAAAATTGGTGAATACTGTGTCTCCGCTTTTGACAGACACGACGTCGGGACCGTCTTGCACGTCTATTTTGTCGGCACCTCTGACGCGAATCAAGCCGAAGGCTGGTGTGGATAAACGGAATCTGTTCCTCTTGATCAGGATGGAACCTCCTAGACGGTGTGAGTGGTGAGAACCATACCCTTCTAGAGCGTACTTCTTGAGCTTCTCGAAGGCCTCCGACTCGTCAGACAGTGCGAGCTTCTTGATCTCAGGCCAGTGCGAGTAGTACTTGTCCGACAAGTACAGGTCAATCATCTGAGCCCACTATAACATTCAGTGAATAATATTCTTTTTACAGAAGGCTCCAGTAAACATACCCCCTGGGCCTGAGTAGCAGATGCGGCAGCAGCAGTGGAGATAATTGTCCAGACAGTGTCATCGACACCTCGTCCGCCATCAAGTAGTCTTTCGACTAGTTGGTCGCCGAAGCTGTTCAGGGTCGTATCGGCGGGTTGCATGCTGAACATCTGTTTCAGTGAAGGAAAATGTCTTGATTTAATGTCAGCAACTGTCTGCTGCATCACCTTCCCTATTCGCTTCGCTTCCTTAGCCGCCACAGTGCGGTTCTTGAATGACTTTGCTGTGTCCAAGTCGAGGAAGACGTAACCGAAGAGATGGCCGAGCGCATCGGCCAGCGATTCCTCTGTATAACTGTTGGACCCTCCGCCATTGCTCTTCAGCGGGATAGCAAAGAAACGACCGACGAATGCCGAATGCGCAAGATTTCCGATGCTTTTCGAGGTTAGTGGATTGTGGAGGCCATACGCGATATCACCTACTCCTTCACCACGTCCACTTGGTACGAGTCGCCAATCTTGCGACTGTTCTGACGAATGAGTTTGGTGGTCGTCTCTTCGTAGAATCGCCGCACTTCTTCGAGGCCATTTTCGGGGCTGTACAAACAGTCCTGGTCCACGACTCTCTGCCGGGCATTGGCGGGACTATCTCCGCTGAGCATGCAGTCATGGTGAGTGAGTTGAAAGGTATGTGGGCCCCCTTGTTATGATATCAGCTTTTATTACGTGAAACTGAAGAGAGGGGCTGAGATGGAGGTGGGCAACTAACATGGGACGCGGAACTGCGACTGGTTCTCCAGCGTATTGACAACGCCCTGCCACGTATTAATTGGTTTTGGCGGGCCAACGAACACTGGCTTGTTGAAATCCAGGTCCTGCGAGGTGCCGAGCTTGTCGAAGATCTCCTTATTTCCTTCTGGAGTGGTGAAGGGATACAGAGCGGACACGCTGTTTGCCCGATACCACCCAGGGAACGCCCTCATCAGGAGCTTATACATCACTCCGCCTCCGGCAACATCATAGTCAGAACTAGCCTCATTGAAACTATTCTCAGGTTAGCATAAATGCAAGACAAATTGTGAAACTCTACAAAAGTCGGATAGCTCACCCGAAGCTTGTCAGGTTTGAGGGGTTGTAATCCACCGAGTAGAACCTGTCTCCGCGAACCAGTGCGACAGCATCAGAGAGGATAGAAAAGGAGGTTGTGAATCCGGGACACAGCCCAGAACCTGGAACGATTGGTTTCTTGACATCCTCGGCTAGCAGTCCTGGATAAAGCTCGATGTTGTCTGGATGTCCGTAGAGCGCCTCAACTGTTTTGCCAGATTAGCACAGAAATGTCAACTCATAAGCAGTCTTCAATCTTACGAGCTTCAGCAATAGATGGATCGGGGTTCACGTCCGCTGATAAGAATTAACTATAATGCTTTTCCAAGAGAACAGGGTGTCCGACTTACTGAACGAATAATATGGCTTCAGCTTAAAGAACTCTCTGAATTCATTCAGTGACGCTAGGCCCCACTCTCGCCCTTGCCAAATTCCGTATATCTCGATGACCTTCAGAACACGGGGGATATTCCGAGCCCCAAACGCTCCTACAGATAGTCAAGACACAGTCAGTGAATTAATCGAATGAATAGACCAAGGAGGATCACGTACCAGCTACGCTCTCAGTGGCAGCTTGGAGAAGTTCGACGAGCCCATCATCCGCGAAGCTTCCATCCTTCGCCCTCTCCAAGCCGCCAAACGTCCATTTCTCGGGATCTCGAGGCATATTCGTGGTCCACTGGCGGACACCTTGGAGGAACTTATCGACAGGGATATCGTCTGAGGGGACACCTCATAGTAAGCACAGGGCTCCGAGTAGGAGCATGTATACGACTCACCGATGCTGACATTTGGGCCGAAGATTTTGTGAAAGAGTTCATTTGTCCACTTCTCATCTTGAGCACTCGTAGCACTATGCCATCGATAGATCATGTTGAATTCAACGCTGACTTGGTTGCCAATTCCTCGAGGGGTCCCCTCCGAGTCAAAGACAGTATCGAAGTCTTCTCGCGGGTCCAATTTCCAATCGGAATGGATGGGGTTACGGTTAAGATTTAAAATGGTTCGCAGGTAGTCACCCAGGATAATGTTGATGTACAGACCACAGGTGATGCTGGAGTAAGTTGGTCAGCACAAGCAGCCATCAAATAGAGCGCAATATCTTTGGTCGAGAACTTACAGTCTTCCCGTCTGAAACAGATCATTGTCACGTTTTGATTGAGCCTTGCTGTAGTCGGGATCGTTTTCAGTCATACCCGCCGGTAGGCTGAAGCGCCCACGCTCGTTGATGGTTGCCAACTCCTGCACAATGTAGTTATGGAAGCGATTGAAGGCTACAACGAGAACACAAACACCGGGAGGCTGACTGAGAAATCGGCTTTCGGAAAATGTGTCTTTTTTCAAGAGCCCATCCTTGAAAGTCCGCACTCTCTTTTGCTCATCCATATTGTTGCCGTACAGCGGGCCCAAGTCAAGATATGATGAATTTCTTAACCTGGTTCTGTCTGTCTCGTCGGTGTGGAAAAGATCTGTGTGGCATTTAGAATAGCCCGAACCTAAAATAGTGTTTTGGGAGATTGCGGTATTACCATGGATGATGATGGTTGCGAAGTGGAAGAGACTGCTAGAAACCTTCGTAGGGTGTTCCTTTATAGACGTCTTTCGCGCCAGAAGACCTGATACTGTTAGCCTCCTTTCCGTCTTGACTATATAGATAGCCTACTTTCGAAAATAACTGATGGATCTGGAAGATTGAGAGGCCCTTGATGCTTTGGAGCGACGCTTCGAGCGTAATGGCTTCCTGCGGCACCGAGTTTGGGATATGCGATGTTCTATAAAATTACTAGTTGGGTCTCCAGGCTCGCCACTTCTCAAACCGGCAAACTTACGTTGTTGGAGCCATCAGCGGTGCGGTATCTGAATTCGTCTCCCAGATACGAAATCGGCGGATGCCGCAGGTTGCGCCACAGAGTGTCGATGAACCTTGCATTGAGGTCACCCCTAAGCTTAGAGTCATCTGGCAGAGACGAGGCAACTTGGATAATGTTTTCCACCTGATACGGCAGAGGTTCGATTAATTTTTCGGCACGTCACTCGTTAATCCGACAAGTGCTAGAACACCTACGAGGTATGTGCGATCATCAATCTGACCGCCCTTCGAAATCACATCCTTGACCCCAGCAAGTAGACTCAAATTGGGCAGAACGCGGCCCGTTTGGCTTAGAAGATCGTGCCGAGCTTCTTTCAGAAGCTCGACTAGGCGTGACTGCACGTCGCCGTCCTTGGTTGGCTGGCTTTCGCTGGAGGAGTCCATGTTTGCGTCAAGAAATGTTCTCGGGAAATGAAAATGAGAGGATTGTTTACCCATTCGTAGCTACAAATGGGCAGACTTCTCAGCTTATAAGTAGGAGCAATCAAACATGTGATATAACGCAACTCAAACCAATAACCACTCGAGTTAGAACTTTGACGCATGTAAGGTACTTTTTCTAACTAACCTTATACACGGTTACAGCTACACAGTGTTTTAAGAAATCACATGTAAAATCGTCATACGTGACATAATATACAGTACAACAGTAAGTGCTTCGTATAGACATCCACAGCAGCTTGTATTGATGGCCGCATAGTGCAGAAGATTTCATCGAAGATTACGCGTCTTGCACTTTGACACAATAATGACGTACTGGCCAGTAGATATTGAGGGGTTTCATCCGGCAGTTCGAATATGCATAAGCCACTTACTTCTCGCCAAAGTCAGCTCGACGACTCTCCCAGGCAGCAACTAACGCGGACCTTTCCATCTTGAAATCGGCTTTTATTAAACCTCGATGACCATTGGTTCCTTAAAAAATGATTTCGTATTGACATCATACTTAGTTGACCTCGCCGTTCCAACAACGGTAAGCTGAAAGATGCGTCTGACATTGTCCGAAGTGAGGCGTCATGAAGTAGGGTGGTTGCTAGCACTATTGGATGTTGTTTTCAGCTAACTCTGCCGTGCATCCGTCGACTGCGGGAGAGATATTTCCTACTAGGTTGATGTTGTGTCACCGTAAGACTTGTGGTAGGAATGGTAGCCTCTTTTCTGTAGTATGATTCTCAGCCGACAGTCTCAGTCATCAATGTCTTATTAGCATTTGGCATGTGAAGAGAGGTTGTCTCAAATTAACCATGGTTTGACACGTGAAGAGGTTGTCTCAAATGAACCATGATTTGACATGTGAAGAGGTTGTCTCAAATGAACCATGTGAGGATATCGCGTCGAATCAATCAGGAACTTCAAGTCCGGAGTACCCTGTAACGTTAATACTATCACTGAAGCGTTCTGGGAAACTGATTTACAAATGTCGCATTTACATGCTTACGGCGCTACATGTGTGTAGTCAAGGGATGTATGTTAGCGTTAAGGATAGGGTAGCAGAGACCGCCTTATCACATTGAACAGGACGTGATTTTATTGTGGTGTCTATGCCGTAGTAAGATATAAGATTCTCATACTAGCTACTTCGATGGAAACTGAAAACTATGGACACCAATGCACTATAGGAAAAATACAACCACCATTTTACCTACCTGCCGAGCTGTCTATCATCGTGCAACATTATACAATAATCAAGTGCTGTCTCTCACAAACCAACCTTTTGTTGTCCTCCACGTTGTCTATTGATTCAACTTCCGCACATCATGGCACCGAACTCCCCCAAGTTGGCAAGCTACAAGCGCATAATCCTCTGCGCCGACGGTACATGGTTGGCGTCGGATTTGGGTGATGCGTCCAAGCGGTCCAACGTCGCCATACTTGCTCGAGCGATTGCTAGCACCGGCATCAATGAGGATGGTTTAGCCGTCAAGCAGGTTGTATCTTACCATTCAGGCCTCGGTTCGGGGGACCTGCCCTTCCAAAAGGCAATATACGGTGAGTATCGCCTCGAATCGCACTCTTTCCACCTGAGGACACTTGGTTGACTGATCTTTTCTTTTGCGCTTACAGGCGGCCTGGGCTGGGGTCTTGACAATGATGTTTGCCAGGTCTATGAATTCATCTCCAACAACTATGAGCTGGGTGACGAGCTTTCCTTCTTTGGCTTCTCGCGTGGGGCCTTCACCGTCCGTTCTGTCGCCGGCCTCGTTTGCGACGTCGGGGTCCTCTCGGCGGTGCACATGCCCCGGTTTGCGGAAATGTGGCAGGCGTATCGACAAAATACAAGTGGCGAGTCATTTAGGCGCTCCACTTGGTACCGCAATCATGCCAAAGAAGTGGGGTTGATAGACGTGAGGGTCAAAATAGTTGGCGTTTGGGACACAGTTGGCGCTCTGGTAAGTGACACAAGTCGTATCACAAATGCCTTCCAATGTGCTGACGTCTGGATGAAGGGTATTCCAGAATGGGGCTTTGTGAAGTGGCTCACGAAGGCCGGCGTCCCCGTCAACAAGCAGTACGCTTTCCATAACACGAATTTATCAGAACGTGAGTATTACGAGACACACGGAAAGTGTCCAATAACTAAATAAAGCTCTCGACTAGGTGTGGACTATGCCTTCCAAGCCCTTGCTATCGACGAGAAAAGATTGACCTTTCCTCCTACTATTTGGCACAAAACCCATGATAGTCCAGCGAAGGAACTGCAGCAATGTTGGTTCCCAGGCGTACATGGAAACATTGGCGGGCAGGCGGATTTCCCACCCACCGCCGGCGATCAGGGAGAGATTGGGAACAACACATTGGCGTGGATGGTGAGCTCTACGCATCCAACTTGCTTACTACACTGCAGTTGGTTAACTGAGTCGTGTCAATCTAGGTGGACAACGTCTCCGGCATGCTCACCTTTGAAGAGGACGCGATCAACGCACTCATTGAGGAGCACCGGCTGGCAATCAATAACCTCACCAATGGTTGGGGTTCCGGACCAATCGTGGACAACTTCTCTGGGATACAAGGTGCCTTCTTCCGACTTCTCGGACGGCAAGACCGCACACCTGGCCACTATTCAAGGGATCCGGGAGACGGCACCAGTGGCGCTACGAATGAATTCTTCCACCCTATGGTCCGAATCCGCGAAAGGAAGGTCAAGTCTTGGAGCCCGCCGTCGATGCAAGGGTGGGCTCTTGTAGAGCCCGACGAAAAGAGAGGGTGGAAATGGGTGAGGCAGGGCGTTCAGCCTTTGCCAGAGTACGTGATGCGCGAGGACAAGAGAATGAGTCTCGCGTATAATGCAGCTGGGGCCATCAATTTCAAAGCTGGGGAGAGTTTGTCCCGGTTGCTCTGTCCAAGAAACATTCTGCTGGAGCTGGATAGAGACAATGGGATTGTAATGGGCAGGGACAATGGGGTCGTACACGAGTAATGGATTGATCAGGGAGGATTTCTACTAACTTCAATAGCTTGCATGCATAGTGAACAGGCTCGATCGTGAATCCGAGTTCTCAAACATCGTGAAGGAGGGCGGCTGATAAATGGGCACCTAGATGCCCAAATTATGTCAGCAGTCATTTGTTAATTAGGCAGTTCTGGGCATATCTGAGGTTGGAAGAGTTGCTCACGCAATTAGCTCCGACTTCAGAGCCCGTCGCGCCCTTAACCGCATCACCAGATCCAGTTCCAGTTTTAACTCCCACACCAGAAAGCGATTCAGCGGTACCAGAGGTAGCCCCATCCCTTCGCGCAAGAAGCGCGTGGTACGCGGCACAACCCGCTGGAAGCGTCAAGACCAACCGCCATGTCGATATTAGGCGAGTTGACCGAGCTCTGCATCGAACCCATCTCCCAAGTGTTGCAGACTTTATCAAAGTTGTCAAGACATGAAAGAATGGTAGCACCAATATAAGTAAGACATGTGAGCAGCCCCTCGTAAATCCTACCTCACAGGGAGGATGTAGCTAATTCTCTCAACAGAAATACGGACCTTCGATTAGGTCCCCAATAACATGCTGCACGGGTTTCTTAACGTCTGGCAGGTAGATGGAGTACTCCAGAAGATCTGGCTGCCCCTACCGTTTTTCTGTGTTGCGATGGGAGTCAACTCGTGACAGGAGACGAGCTTGTTGTCGATGGTGGACATTTAGGCTGGTGATGGTACAAAGTAGCTGGCCCGATGTATTCCTCCGTGGAAAAGTTTGAGACAATATCACATGCAAACTGAGAAGCGGATGCCTGCTGTAGGCTGAAAAACACTGCCTCCTTTTACCAGTGCCGAATGGCACTTCCACTTACGTCAAACGTGGTCATGGTACATGCAAGCTGAAAAGAGGCGAGGTGTTCAGCTAGTGTAGTGGGGAGATAGGCTTATTGGAGGATAAGAAGGTAATGGGTCGAGATGGGGTGGGTGTGACTATAGATAGCCAATTGATTCTCCATAAGTAGGTGAGCTGGATTGATGTCTCCGTAGATCAAGTAGCTCTGTGATATTACCATGCGATCGAAATTGCGGAAGCAGGGCAATAACTACGCTGGTATCCTGAATCTCGCCTTCCGTCCCTCACAGTCGATCGTTTCCACCTATGTTAGTTAATAGGTTAGGTTCATTGACCACTATGTACGTCATTTTCAAGTCATAATCATATCCGCACATTTTTCTATATCATGGGGGTCACTTCTCCGCTCTTGTAAGTTTAAGGTGTGACAAACATTGTCATTTGCTAGCCAGCCGTTGACAGGCTGAGAGGAATCGTGGCTGCTTACATTCAGCATACTTTTAGTCCCCAGGCTCGTAACCAAACCAACACGAACCCTATTTTCTGCACCTTATGTCTCGGCATGTGAAATCGCGAAGAAATGAGGCCTGGGGTCCAGAGAGGCAATCGGTGTTATCTTTAGCGTCCTCCTACTCTTCCAAATGTCCATTGACCTGGAAACTGCCTTTCTCGAGTCCAAGGGTTATTGTGTCAGCAAGAGTCGTTTCAACGTGGTGACTGGCTGAGGCTGGATTTGAGGCTGAAGTTTCTGGCATGCTTTCTCCGCCATTTGCGTATACCCGCTGACGTTTGCAATGCAGGCTAAAGTTGCTGGGTGCACCAATGACTCTTACTAGGGAATACAAAGAGGTGGTGATCATGAAGAAGGAAGAAATGAATTATAAATACCCTTTGCTGGCTTTCTTTCCTCTCCTTCTTAGCAACTCAGCAACTCATCATATCATCTCCCATTCAATTCTACTCTTACAAACTCAAGAATCCTAATACAAGCTCTATCAACTACAGCTATGGCTAGTCTCGATGCTGATCTACCGGTCCGGCCGCCCAATGCTCCACCAGTTCCCAATCCAGATGAAATTCTGAAACATCCATCTCTTGATGCACGAGAGAGAGAACTCCAAATCGGTATCAAAGATGTGCCTTTTGTCGACATTGACCCTGGTGTCTTCAATAGAGAGCTTGTGAAGTTGAAGTTGTATGCCAAGCCAAACCCGAAGCACCTTGAACAGCCTCCAGCGCTAGGAGGAGGAAACATCATAGAAGGGACATACTCTGGAACTCAAGCCGCATTGACTCATGCCTATAGTCGAATTGAGCGAAGGTGAGATTTGCAGCTTAAAATTAGTACAATCACGCGCGCTAATATGGCCTAGCTATGAATCCTATTTCGATGTTATGCAGATTGAGCCCACTTTGCCTCGATACACAGATCTTTCAGCCAAGAAGGAGATTTTCCAATACTCCTCCTACCCAAAGAACCCTGATGGGTCTGTTGCGCAGTATCCTCCCCACCTTGAACACATTCCAAAGGAAGACCAGGTCCCCTTGTTGAAGATTTTCAATGCTCTGGGTCTCGCAGAGACGGGAATTTTGATCAAGCAGGTCATTCCCGATAGTATCGTTGGAAAGACTGGTACATGGATTCTTGACCTGGTCAATGGAAACATCAGAGATGCTGCGAATCAAGGCTCCAGCATCAAAGCCTATGAAACATATAACAAGCTCCACCGCAAGTCTGGAACAGACATCGAACAGGGAGCCAATCTGGGTCTCTTACCGGACTGGTACAGCGATCGCCGCTTTGCCGATCAATCGTTTACGGGGACCAACCCTACGACGATTGAGAGGGTCCCTAAGGACCTGTTGAATGAGTTCGCAGAGGCCGCAAAACGGGGTGGATACGACTACTGGGCGCAAACTCTTCCTAAGATCGACCCAAGCTCGCTCTTTGTTCAAGACTGCCGCTATTTCCGTGAAGCGGTTGGTGCTCAGCCTAACGAAGAATTGCATCATAAGGAACCTGTCTCGGACAACAGCTGGGCATGTGCGGCCGTTACGCTTTTTCAGCTCCATCCGGACGGCCAACTACACCCAGTTGCCATTGTTTGCGACTACAAGAGCACCATGGCAAACTCCGTCACCATCTTCAACCAAAGGAGACTTCCCACGGACCCATCCAACCAGGAAGAAAGCGACTGGGCCTGGCGATATGCCAAGACGTGTGCTCAAGTCTCTGACTGGATTCGCCATGAAGTCGGTGTCCATCTGGCTGGCGCGCACATGATTGAGGAGGCGCTGATTGTGGCCACCCACCGCACAATCCCCATGGACCACGTTGTGTTCAAAGTTCTTGAGCCGCACTGGTACAAGACGCTCTCGCTTAACGCGGGCGCTAGATCTACCCTTGTACCTCAAATTATCAAGGACCTGGTTGGCCTGAAGCCTGACTATTTGTATCAGTTCATTCGGTATGAGTTTGAGAACTTCGACTATGTCGGGAGCTACGTCCCCAACGACTTGGAACGACGAGGCTTTCCCAACACAGCACAGGGCTTGTTCGACAAGAAGTACAAGAACTATGCCTTTGCCAAGAACATGGTCTCTATGTGGCACTGCATTCGAGAGTACGTCATGAGCATGCTCCTGATGTACTACGACAAGGACACAGGAGACAAGATGGTGCAAGAAGACCAGTATGTCAGGGAGTGGTGCAAGGAGGTGCAGACAAATGGTTGGATCAAATCTTTCCCGACCATCCAGACTCTGGACCAACTGTGCGACGCTATCACCATGAGCATTCATATTGCAGCTCCATTTCACACTGCAGTCAACTACCTTCAGAATTTCTACCAAGCCTTTGTTCTCGCCAAACCACCCTGCCTGTGCAGCCCAATGCCCGACAGCTTCGAGGAGCTTAAGAAGTACACTGAACAAAGTCTTGTGGATGCTTTGCCGATCGGTCGACAAAGGCAATGGCTCCTCTCAGTCCAGGTACCCTGGCTCCTTAGTTTCAAGGTCGCCAGTGATCGAAGTCTTATCACTTTCGCGCAATCTCAATGGCGCACACATCGTGGGGATGACAAGGAAGACCAAGAAATCAGGACCATCAGCGAGCGGTTCTATCTCGAGCTCAAGAAGCTGGAAGTTGAGTTTCTCATCACTAGCAAGAGTATGGATGAGGGAAGCATTCCTTATATGGTCATGGATCCGACCAATACTGCTGTGTCTATTTTGATCTGAGAAGCACACTCCTTTACTTGGAAACGATTTCCATTTCGTTTGTTAACTAGGCTTGGAATGAAATTGAATTCGTTGTCAACTAATTAAATGGCAACTTTAATGCTATTCGCTCATGTCACTGATGTGCAAGTGTGGTGTTGATAACAATGGATGGATATTTGAATCTTTCCAGGTGTGTTCAGCCAGCTCTCTGAAAGTTCCCTGGATCTTCATTTGCCCACCCCAGATAGTCCTTATTTCGATCCCTTGGATCTCTATTTTGTCAACCAAAGGAGGGCCATTTACGGGACCATCTGAAATCTTTTTATTATAGGCCTATTGTAAGGCATAACGTACTTCATAAGCGAGCTGGCCAGATAAGCAAGATGGCCACCCGCCCGTACCCACATGTTGTATTCCAATCTGCTATTCCTCCACAAAAACCTATGGAAACTCTTAGCGAAGAGAATTCAATGGTCCTGGCTATCAAAGCTATCTAAAAAGGACCCCAGATAAGCGCACGAGCAGCCGCTAAGATCTACTATCTCAGTCGTTCAACGCTGCACACCCATCTCAAGGGAATAACTTCTCGACGCGATACCATGCCCAATTCGCGTAACTTACAGATCTAGAGGAGAAGACAATTGTTGAGTTTGTCCTCGACTCAGATGCGCGATCATTTCCTCCCCAGCTTTGCGATGTGGAAGATATGGCCAATCGACTGCTCGCCGACCGCCACGTGCCTCCGGTCGGGGATGCTGGGCCTCAAATTTCGTCAAGCGACAACCAGAGCTCAAGACACGGTTTAGACGTAGGATTGACTATCAGAGGGCCCAATGCGAAGATCCCAACATTATTTGGGGTGGTTTCCGCTTGTGCGGAATACAATCGCGAAATACGAAGGTTGATTTCTTTCCTGCATTTCCAACCTGCTGGTTAATATTAATAAAAATCTCATTCTGAAGAAAAGGAATACGTGCGATGGGTGAGATATATAAGAGGGGCGCCTTCTTTATAGACGTTGGATCTTCCCAGCTTTCACATGCTATGGTGAGAATTATCGTATTTTAAATCATGTACAGCAGCGGTAATCGGTATTGGTATTCAGTCTATCAACCAGAATTGACGAATAGGATATTCGGAATTTACTGATTCCTCAGAACCTCCGAGCAGGGATTCCCAAGTGCCGGAGTTTTATCACATGCTATGACAGCCATGCCAATGAGGGCATGAGAGTTTAACGTTACGTGTGGCTCGGCAGGCTGAAAGTCGTCTTGTGAGAACATAAAACTCTGGGAAGGATCTACAATCGGAACGCATCGTTTGACCTGATTTTTAAGGACGAAAAGGTAGATTCTAAATTTGGCACTGTGGCTTACAATACTAAATAATGTAACTATTGGTATCCCTAGACTGCTCGGCAAATTCCGCTGACTTATCTATGCATGTATTAGTTAGACATCGGCCTTCGGTCCAATGTTGTGCTCACGCATATGCCGGGCATAGGAAAAGCCAACGCGGCAGTAGTTGCCGCTAATTGCCAGGCAAGTTTCCCAAACGTCAAGCTTACCTCATAGTAGGCATCAGCGGCGCTATTCCCTTCGGACCCAACGGCAAGGAGATCATTCTCGGTGACTTCATCGTTAACAATGGCGCTATCCAATATAATCTTGGACGACAGTTGTTTGGCGCCTCTCCTGCGCAAAGACTCGCCTGCTAGACTCTTTAGGGAGTTTCATAGCCGTTAGCTGCTAAGAGCCGTATCACATGTGAAGGAGCTCAGAAGTGGGATAAGGAGAGGTCTACAGGCCTGGCGGACAGGCTTTGTGGGTACAATGCCGGTAGCTCGTACGTTAATAGGCTAGCCGACTGCTTGGTCGAGGACAAATCCTAGAATGTATGCATAGGTTGCCACGGTCACTGTTCACTGGATCACCAGTTTGAAGGTCTCGCATCCCGGCAGATTTGTGGTTGCGGAAGTTGATGTGCTCCAGCCAATACCTTTCTCGATTTCATACTTATGGATGACCTTTGGAGAAAGATAGGATCACTGCTGGCACTGGCTCGTGTGTTGCTAAAATATATGATGTGTCTGAGGTAACCACAGCCTAGGGTGAGGCTGTAGGAGGGCAGGCCTGCTTGCAAGTAGTATGGAGAGCAGGAGCCGCCACAATGGGCAGTCATCATGCTCATCGATAAAGTAGAAAGAGATTGGCCATTGCATGTGATGACCCAGATGGAGCGGGATGGAGGAATGATTCGCAAGGGTTGCATTGTTGGGTGCCAAAGGGGTGCTCTAATGCACGAGAACAAGAGAGGCAATCTGCCGTACTGTCTGGAAGCCTATGAGCTCATCGCCAACGATGTAGACCTGCCAACGCTCTGGGGCCGGAGAAAACCTTCCGCCCGACCTGCAAGGTGATAGCACTGTAACGCCATGCCTCAATCAATTTGAGAGGCGTTGGTTTCCACTGATATGCAGGGCCTTTGCTAAAAAGTCTATCTCTGTGACGTCACTCCGTAGTTTTTTTTTTTAACCCTTGGCGCGTTGTATGACGAGGTGTGATGTGTGGGCCGAATCGTGTGTCAGAATGGTAGTATCCGTCCTCTGAGGAAAACAGCCATTTTGCTCCATCGACAGTACGGTGATCCCATTCTCAACCTCAACTTGTGGGCAGGTCGCCGACATATCTGTTTGGAGCGGACCGAGGAATGGCCTGTACTAACTTCAGTTCCTTCTCTATCACGAACGCCGAATCAATGGATCTACCCTACTTCCCAACGCCGGCTAGTAATCTTTCCGCCGTATCCGATGAGATACAGGCGCAGACAGGCGTGGAAGGCCGAAATTAGTCCAGCCTGGAAACCGGGAATGGGTTACAGTCATCCAGGCGATCAATGCGGAAGGGTGGGCGATCTAGCCGTTTATCGTGGTTGCAGGCCAATATCACCTCGCCAGTTGGTACCGGGAAAGCAACCTCCCGGGCGATTGGGCCATCGCCACGACTCATAATGGCTGGACCGATTACGAGACGGCTCTCGAGTGGCTAAAACACTTCAACGGCATACAGTCATCCGATCAAATGGTTGCTATCGTCTTCTGATCCTCGACGGGCATGAAAGTCACCGCTCAGTCGACTTTGAGACCTATTGTTTACGTCCCAGTCTGCTAATTAGGTTGAAGAGGGCTTCTTTCGCCCCACTGCCTGCCTCAATCAGTTGCTTGACTTGATTTACTAGTTGCAGACAGACGCCTGTAATGTCCTGGGCTGCGCAAACGGCTGTGGCAGGGTCCATGGCGCGAGGGATATTTCTGTTGAGATCCGTTGTTTGACGGATCAATAACTATTCCGATCCATTGGTAGCTGGTATGTGGATGTCTTCTTGTCAATAGCTTCCGCTCGTTAGCGCTAGTTCTCTTCTTCTTCAATTAATACAACATGCCCATTTCAACAATTTCCACGCCCATGCGAGCCATGCCTGGAACGCTCAGCATGAAGCGTTGCGGACAATCTCTTCAGATGATTAACAATACAAACTTCTACGGGCTATTTTCAGCATCATCTCGTTTTTGGGGGAGTTGAACTCAACCGTCTACCCTTTTTCACTAGGTATTACTTAACGGCTGAGAGAGTTGGAGCCCGATTGACAAGAGGAGCCGCTAACACTTACGTTGCAACAGGCCGCCCCAAGGTAGATAGGGGCTGTAACTCGAGTCGTAAGCTACCGAGCTAGATATGGAGTCGCAGCAAGAACGTAGGCTAGGCCAGATAGCGGGCGAGAAATAGCCCAAGGCAGATCGCAGACAGGTAGTCCAGAATTGGTTCGTAGCGGTTCACTGCAAATTGAGATTTGCTTAAATGTATTCATTCCTGTGGATAACTTTGATCCGTCTTAATTCAGTTGCTTCATCCACTCTGGGTACCTCGTCTCCAGTGTACTACCCCCTTCTTCCACCTGCTGTTAAAGATTATGTTACTAGTCTGATAAATATCGAAGTGATCGATACTCACAGATGATATGCAAGGCTACATCACTCAAGCTATCTCCGTCCCATCCACGGCTTTCAACAACTGCGAATTCTCCCCACCGTGATAAGCATTAACCCCGAGAGAATAGTGTGCACCGAATAGATGCGCCTTTCCCGCCTTGCTATAGAAAACCAAGTTTGGGTCATAACCCGAGCCCTTGTCGTCACGGTGCATCACAACGCCTAGCATGGCCACAAAGTCGGTCTCGTTCGCAAAATGCTCTGTAGTGTGGACGTATTTGCTCAAAGGGTGTTCAGTCCCATCTTTCACCTTCCAGTCGATACTTGGGTTCCCAAAGGTGAATATTCTTAGCCTTTCCTTAATGATGCGTCTCTGAGGGGAGCCTTTCGGAATCTCTGTTACCAGCGTCTGTAGCGCTAGGCGCAAGATCAGGCAACCCTGAGAGTGCGCGATCATGACGACTTTGTCGGGGACCTTACCAGCGGCGGGCCATAGAGCACCCCTAAGCTCTTGCTCGAGGGCCTTCTGGGCAGTCTTGCTACTCTGTGTGCTTTCGATAAGAGTATTTGGATCAGCGTCCCTGCGTTCGCCGCAACACTCGATAAAGTCCCAGAGGATGCCGTCGCTTCTGTTGTATACTCCTGTGACTTCTCTGTTGAAGGTGTCGCGGATCTTGTCACACGACCGTTGAAACCAAAAGAATTCGTTTGCAATACCGTTGATGAAGAGCCATTTCTCATTTGGTGGAGACGGCATCCCGGCGTGAAGCGCTGAAATGTACGTTGGTGGTGGAGGGTTGGCATTTGCATCAAAGTCGCTGCGTAGACTGACGTTTAGTTGAACGTCGTCGAGCCCGTTTGGCATTTTGCCTCTGCCCATCTTCAGAATGGCAACAATGGTCAAAGCTACCCGCTGTGCTTGGCAAACCACAGCGTTTCTGTTCTCCGGTAGCCATAAGTCGAGTTCATTGTACGGATTGCCCATGCCTGGAAACTCGGCATCTGGGGTTTCGGTTGCACCGTCAGTGTCCGGATACCTACCCAAGATGCTCCCAGGTTTGATGAGGTCGTATAACCACTGGCCCAATTCGGGAAGATGGTTCAATATGAAGTTTAGGGAGGGCTTGTTTACGCCGTTGGTAAAGATAGACCTCCAAATGAGGGCTGCGCCGCTGAGGCTTTGTGTCATGGCTTCGAGAGACCGATTTATCACCTGGAGGATTGCATCGACCACTGGTGTATCACCTGCAGCTACGAACACCTTCATCACCCAGGTGAGAAAGGTGCCGGCTATGTATGAGCCGAGTGTGCGAAGCGTAGGGCGTATTTTCGAGGGCATGTTTGTGAGGCGTGTTGTGAATGCTCGGATCGAATTTTGTACCATAAGAAACATATGAACAAGATATGGCGAGGGACCCAACACAAGAGGTCTAGGTAATATGAGGAAACACGAGAGACTTCTGGGAAATATAGCATTTGGTATACGGGCGTCCCTAGGTTCACATGTCATATAATTGATGAGAGCGCAAGGGTTTCAGCGCAAGGGCAGGGAAATAATGCCATGGCTGAAAGTAGTGGTAGCACATAACAATCTTAAGCCACATATGGCATCATTTATGATATGACAAGATGAATACAAAATCTTACCTGCATACTCCTCCTGGGACGACAGGGCTATTTACTCTCATGGTATTCTAGTGTGGCTCGTATCTGCAGGCTCCCTGAAACCATCTTTAAGCCAATGTAACATCGTGTGTACTATGCAGGATAAATATGAAATCTAAGCCGATGGTATATATTAAGTTATTTGTAATAAAATTAGGTAGCTTTTAATCTTATCCAAGCTAATTTGTATTGCGTCTGAGTGACGTCTTATCGACCTTGTGCTTCTGGACCTAGTTCTGGAACATTGTTCTCTGTAGGTCATGTTTTGAGACACCCTACTTTTTACCGGACCAGGAAACGATCTGGTCCAAAAGCAAGACGTCGTTCTATAATATGGGTGTCTCATATGTAACTACTATTATCAGGTTCCTCGGATATTATTTAGGATCGAAATAGCTATGGCCTCCATTATCTTACTTTCCTTGACCCCATATCGATCTCTAGTTTCTTAAAGCGAGAATAACACTGGCGGTAACCACCTCATACACTTCGCCTTTTATGCTGACACCGGGACTTGTGGTATCATCACACCGGTCAGCCACTTAAACATCAATTCCAGAGAGGATAGATAGCCAGGGTGATAATATCTCTCGAGCCGTCATATCCTCTACACTAGCTTCTGGATTTGGCGCTGGGTGTGGTTCAATAAGGGAACCATCGAGGCCAACTGAACACAGGCACCCAGTTTGCTCGGTTAGACATGTATGTGAAGCAAAGCAGTCTTTCTCGGTTCTAGCCTACGCGTTTATGTCCAATTGCGCAATGTTTTAAAACCACGGTGATTGAAGCACATGTCAATGACACGCGTCTATAGGAATGGTCTGGAAAACCCTAAAAACGTTAAGTTGTCGGTAGCTAGTAGCCATGTTAAGTGAGAATGAGGCCCCTGTGAAATGGCTTTGGTGGTTCCAAATGCTGTGGGCTCGGCATTCACCATAGAGTTTGGCCGTTGCATCAAGGGCTAAACGCCAGGATGAACGCCAGCTGTGGGATGCTCGACTGAAGGGCGCCTAGAACGTAATGATGACGGCAATTCTATTTAGGTCTTCTAAAGGAGTCATTCACACCAGTCATCTGCCTTATTAGCGTGAAGCCTTCCTTGCTCTAGACACGGCCCTGTAAGCTTGCTCTGTAGCATGTGATTGGGCGGTGGACCTCCTGTGGATACGGGATTGCAAATAAAGGAAAAGCAAGTGAGCGGATTCAGTCAGTTTGCAATGTTGGGTATCCTTCGTACACCATTAACGAACCTGAAGAGGAAACTATGTATTGTAGATACGAGATCCTTGTCTTTAAGTTAATACTGCGTGCTAACGGTGCTATCACATGCTTGCCCTTGTTTGTAATCCTGTATCCACAGGAGGTTGATTCGGTGGCTGAAAGGACCAGTATAACCTGGCGGGTGTTAAACATAGTTTCAGAGCGCAGCCCGAAGCTTGAAGCTAAAATACAGCGTTGGTTCCCGGCCAATTAACTCGACCCTCGGAAGCTTCATCATGTTGTAAAGAGAAGAACTGGGTAAGGATTGCTTGGACTTCTATGGGAAACGATCTTCTCATTCCCCCATTGCCTGCAACAGGCCGAGCATCGTAGTCCCAGCAGACATCGCACTGGCTTGGCGGCTTGGATTTTACAATGGGTCTGGCCGGTCGGTTATCAAATTGGCGCCAGTCCAGGAAGGATATCAGCAGACTCCTGGTCGGGAGGTCGTGCGAGTTGTGTCGCGAGGGGCGTATGCTGACAGGCTTCAGTCCTCTCTGCTCAACAGCCTCGAGTAGACCTCAACTATAGGATACTCCTAGAAGGGTCTGGCCGACCTAGTACGACCTCAGACAAGTCACCCATCCGCCCCGCAGCAAATCACGGGGCGGCGACGACCGGAGCGTCCTCCGAATATGGTCCCCGATGATCCGCATGTGACGTAGGTTGAAGTTGCTCCCGACTTGTGCCCGAGCCGTTGCGATGGAAAGAATGGGTGCAACGATGAGGAGCTTATTATGGTAGGCCTTAGCCAGACTTGGCTGGTGGAGCAGCTGAATTGCTTTGTTTTGAATGCCTCGACTCAGCCCAAATCTCGCTGAGATCACGATCACACCCAAGGAGGCCAAGCTCTCCTCTGCCAGTGACAATGGCGCCTGGCTGGTTCCGGAAAATTAAATCCAAGTTGAGAAGCAAGCAGCAGACGCCTCCCCTAGAGCTTGCCTTCGCGTCCCCGTCAACGCCTTCGCCAACACCTGCGCCGACAACACCTTCTCAGCCAACAATTTCTCAGCCAGCATCTAAACCAGCATCTAAACCAGCATTTAAACCAGCACCTCGGCCAACGCCTCGGCCAACACTTTCTCCGCCCGCCTCTGCCAACCCCGAAACCTCGTCGCCGAGCTTACAAGAGCGGCTTTGGAACCAGGCGTACGACGAACTTAAAGTGAACGAGCCCAAAGTAGTCGAAGAATACGAGAAGATTCTGTCAGCCGAACTTCATAGAGGCGAGTCGACCTCCGTGACCTTCGAACCTAGGGAAAACGAGATAGGACAGACACAAGAGACGAGATGGCGCCAAATGCAGCACCTAGTTCAGGGAGGACTGGAACGGACGCAGAAAGAAGTGGCCATCAAGCAAAGAATCGATGACGGACTGCAAGCCGTGCATGCGGTAATGGGAGCGATGGACAAGGCGGTGCAGGCCGCCCCCCAAGCCGCCCTCGCCTGGGTAGGCGTCAGCCTTGGGCTCGAGGTAGAATCGGCCTTCCCACTCCTGAGATTTACGGAGTGTTCTCACTGACAACTGATAGATCCTCTCGAACCCCATCACTGAGGCAGGCATCAATCGTCGAGGAGTATATTACGTCCTGTCAAGAATGAACTGGTACTGGAACTTGGTGCGCTTGCTTCTCGACGAGAACAGGGCGGAGAAGTCCTCTACAGGGCTGCGAGACGAGCTGGATAGCCACATTGTCCAACTCTACCAGAAACTTCTATTATACCAGATGAAGAGCGTCTGCCTTTACCACCGAAACCGGGCGGTCGTCATTTTGAGAGACATGTGCAAGCTTGACGGCTGGAAGGGCCAGCTAGACGAGATTCAAGTCGCTGAGGCCACGGTGAGAGGGGACTCTGAACAATACAATACGGAACAGATAAAATCATACCTACAGGCTCTTGCTATCACCGCACGCTCCCAAGAGGTAAAGCTTCAAGATATCTATTCAGCTATTCAGGACCAGACCAGGTTGCAAGAAAAACGGCACCAAGACGACAAGGACAAGCAATGCCTGAAGGATCTGCATGTGACTGACCCCCGCGACGATAAGAAGCGCATCCAAGATACGAAGGGCGGCCTCTTCAGAGACTCATACCGCTGGATTCTCAGCCACGCCGACTTCAAGCGATGGCGTGATGATACGCAAAACCGGCTGCTCTGGATCACAGGCGACCCTGGCAAGGGCAAGACTATGCTCTTGTGTGGCATCATCGACGAACTGGAGAAAGAGTCCACGAATCGGCTCTCCTACTTCTTCTGCCAGGCCACTGTGGACAAACTGAGTAATGCCACAGCCGTGCTGCGCGGCCTTATCTGGCTCCTCGTCATCAAGCACCCACCACTCATTTCGCACGTCTGGATGAAGTACAATGTCGTTGGCAAGAAACTATTCGAGGGCATCAATGTCTGGGTATCTCTTACAGAGATCCTCACAGACATGCTGAAAGATCCGACATTGGACGATGTAATCTTGGTTGTTGACGCCCTTGACGAGTGCACGACGAATCTATCGCAGCTTGTCGACTTTGTAGCTCAGGCTTCTTCCTTATCTCATGCCAAATGGATTGTATCAAGCCGCAACTGGCCAAATATCGAAGGAAAGCTGGACAAGACGACACAGAAAGTGAGGCTGAGCCTTGAGCTGAACGAGGGCTCGATCTCTGGTGCCGTTCACTCATACATTCGGCATGAGGTAGATCAATTGGCACATAATCAAACGTACAATGACGAAACACGGAATGCTGTTGAACAGCACTTGACCACAAACGCCAATAACACGTTCCTTTGGGTAGCCTTGGTCTGTCATGAGCTTCGGAAAGTCTCTGCAACCTGGGATATACTGGATACCTTAAAGGAGATGCCTGCTGGCTTGGAAGACCTGTGCGATCAAATGATGGAACAGATCCAAAAACTGGGGCGACGGAATCCTGAAATGTGTCGATCCGTACTATCGACGGTCACCACAGCCTATCGCCCACTTCATCTAGAGGAGTTAGGTCACCTCTCAGGCTTGCCGCCGAATATTCAGGGAACGAATGACTATGTTTCGAAGATTGTAAGAATGTGCGGCTCTTTCCTGGCAATCAGAGACAACGTTGTATACATCATTCATCAGTCTGTCAAGGACTTCTTGTCCTCGAACACGTATCTCTTTCCTTCGGGCATGAGAGATGAGCATCATGCCATCTTCTCGAGGTCACTGGAGGCCCTGTCGAAGGTGCTCCAGCGTGATATTTATAGCCTACGCGCTCCAGGATTTCCCATCAATCAGGTCTCGACACCCAAACCTGACCCATTGGCTTCGACCAGATATTCTTGTATCTACTGGGTTGACCATCTCCATGACTCAGAACCGGCGGCGAAGATAAGAGACAAGGACTTACAGGACAGCAGCGCCATCCATGACTTCTTTCAAACGAAGTATCTTCATTGGCTAGAAGCTCTCAGTCTGTTGCGCAGTATGTCGGAGGGAGTCATGGCAATGCAGAAGCTTAGGGGTTTAGTAGTGAGTTACTATAATTCATCCATACATTAGAGACGGCCTGACATGTTCACAGCGAAACATAGAATCACGACAACTAACCGAGCTTCTTAGAGACGCGCACCGATTTATTCTTTTCCATAAACGAGCGATAGAGATTGCTCCGTTGCAGGCTTACGCATCAGCACTAGTGTTTAGTCCCGCTCACAGCCGAGTCAGAGAGCTGTTCAAGAAGGAAGAGCCGGATTGGATGATATTGAAGCCGAGTATGGAAGAGAATTGGAACGCTTGCCTTCAAACGCTCGAGGGCCACAGCGGTTTGGTAAACTCGGTCGCGTTCTCAGCGAATAACCGGTGGATCGCATCGGGTTCGCTTGATAAGACGGTTAAGATATGGGATGCTGGTACGGGCACCTGCCTGCGGACACTCGAGGGCAACGGCGATACAGTACTCTCAGTCGCGTTCTCAGCGGATAGCCAGTGGATTGCATCGAGTTCACTTAATAAGACAGTCAAGATATGGGATGCTAATACAGGTGCCTGCCTGCGGGCGCTCGAAGGCCATAGCGATTCAGTACTCTCAGTCGCGTTCTCAGCGGATAGCCAGTGGATCGCATCGAGTTCGCTTGATAAGGCGGTCAAGATCTGGGATGCTGGTACGGGCGCCTGCCTGCGGACGCTCGAGGGCCATAGCGGTTCGGTGCTCTCAGTCGCGTTCTCAGCGGATAGCCAGTGGATCGCATCGGGTTCGCTTGATAAGACGGTCAAGATATGGGACGCTGATACGGGCGCCTGCCTGCGGACGCTCGAAGGCCATAGCGGTGTGGTGCTCTCAGTTGCGTTCTCAGCAGATAGCCAGTGGATTGCATCAAGTTCGTGGGATAACACAGTTAAAATCTGGGATGCCAGTACGGGCATCTGCCTGCGGATACTTGAGGGCCACGGCGGTTCAGTGCTCTCAGTCGCGTTCTCAGCGGACAGCCAGTGGATCGCATCGGGTTCGCTCGATAAGACAGTTAAGATCGGGGATGCCAGTACGGGTGCCTGCGTCCAGACACTCGAGGGCCATGGTGATTGGGTACACTCGGTCGCGTTCTCGGCAGATGGCCAGCGGATCGCATCAGGCTCGAGGGATATCACGGTTAAGATCTGGGATGCCAGTACAGGCGTCTGCCTGCGGATGCTTGAGGGTCATGGCGGTTCAGTACTCTCAGTCGTGTTCTCAGCAGATAGCCAGTGGATCGCATCAGGTTCATATGATAAGACAGTCAAGGTCTGGGATGCCAGTATGGGCGCCTGCCTGCGGACGCTTAAGGGACACAGCGATTGGGTAAACTCGGTCGCATTCTCTGTGGATAGTCAGTGGATTGCGTCAAGTTCATATGATAAGACGGTCAAGATCTGGAATGCTGCTTCAGGCGCCTGTCTCCAGACGCTCGAGGGCCATGGCGATTCAGTGCTCTCAGTCGCATTCTCAGCAGATAGCCAGCGGGTCGTATCAGGTTCATACGATAAGACGGCCAAGATCTGGAATGCTAGTACAGGCGCTTGCGTACGGACACTCAAAGGCCATAGCGGTTCGGTGCTCTCGGTTGCGTTCTCAGCCGATAGCCAGTGGATTGCATCGGGTTCATGGGAAAAGACGGTCAAGATATGGGATGCCGATACGGGTGCCTGCCTGCGGACGCTTGAGGGCCACGGCGGTTCAGTGCTCTCAGCCGCGTTCTCAGCAGATAACCAGTGGATCACATCGAGTTCGCTTGATAAGACAGTCAAGATCTGGAATTCCAGAACGGGCGCCTGCGTCCAGACGCTCAACGTGGGCAGGCCGATAGCTCACCTTTGGTTTGACCCGACGACTAACTGCCGTCTATCTACTGATATCGGAGTTCTGAACCTGGATCTACCATCTGTTGAGACTCAACTGACTGAGGCTTCTTTACGAGACGTTAGTTACTGTGGCTATAGTATAAGCACTGACGGTATATGGGTTGTGAAAGATGCGGAGCGTAAGCTTTGGCTACCTCGGGAGTATCGAGCGTCGGAATCAGCCGTAGTGGGGTCGGCGGTCGCTATTGGCTGCCGTTCAGGTTGTGTACTAGTGATGCAGTTCTCATAGGGCGTGCGCAGGTAGCTTCTAATTGTACATGCCGAAGCTTACATGGCTTAGGTCTTCATTCCAAATTCGGCCTCGAACACTGCAATAGGGCTTCGTTGGCAGGTTTTGCCTCTAGAGCCGATTTCGGCCAACATCACACATGACAAGAAAACCTGTCGTTTGCAGGATCAATTGGCTTATGAGATGTGTGCCTTATCACCACATTACCATCAGCAAAGTATGGTACTGCACTCACAAAGAAAGCACAACCGATTTGATAAACTGAATAACTTACGGGCGAACCCTGGGAAAGTAGCAATGGTCTAAATCAGGCTGTGATTGAGCTAACTCGGCTGGGTAGCTAACAATAAGAAGAAAACAGGCAACAGATTGACTTCGTTACAATCAGCTTCACTGCCCGCATAAGACTAGCACCATAATAAACTTAGCTGTACCGTTAATATCTAAGCCTTGTATCAGGTCCGTTTTGGACTGTGAGCTGAAATACACAATTTTTAATTTTTCAGACCGAGGTCAAGGATCCCCGACTTCCCTGTCTTGCAATTGGTGCATGCATCGGCCTACGCACAGAGCTTGCTGACATGCATATGCCACCACGAGGTTATCGTAATATCGTTCGGCAAGTCGAGACCTTATTGCCTTTCTCCAGCTGACATGGATTCGCGAGGATTCTATAACATGACAGACTGGCTGAGTATCTTACCGAGTAGTCAAGGCTTTACTGGCGTCTAGAATGCCAGACAGCAAATGACCCTGCCCTCCCCGGAGGACTAAGCAGGTTGAGGCGTGCGGCTAGGATCCGACATACAGAAGTTTAAGTAATGTTGAAAAGCCGTCCAATTGTCGACACCTAAATTGACAATTAAAACCGTCCTTAAACCACCGCAGCATTGTTTATGATATACAGGATGAATACGAAATCTTAGCCAATAGTATGTGTCAAGTTACTTCTCAACAATTAGATAGCTTTTCAACCTTTTCTAAGCCGCTTCATATAGCATCCCAGCTGACGTCTTACATGCATAACCCTCCCGGGTTGGCAGGGCTATTTGCTCTCATGGTATTCTAGTGTCACTCGTACCTGTGGGCTCCCTAAAACCATCCTTAAGCCAAGTATATTGTTTATAATGCGCAGGATGAGTACGAAATCTTAACTAATCGTGTATGTCCACTTGCTAATACCATGCAACCACTGACCTTTGATCCTCCCCGAGCGATGATTCTGGGTAGGACTAAAAATGGCTTCGAATAAAGTCATCGCGCAGCGAAAAGGCGCGGCTTGATCGTGTAAATCGTACATGAAGCTGCCTACGAGTCTGCCTTAGAGCTGGACAAATGAACATCACGAGTCACTATGGAAAAAGGATGCCACGCGGTATTTGGTGCTGCTGAAGGCCATGATTGGATGGGAGTGGAACTCGTGCATGTCAAACGCGACATCCGAGTTAGTCGAGTGTCGTATTAGTGATTTTAAGAACGGGATTCTTGTTAACTTGTGAACACTGCGATCTAGGCTTGGCTAAGTTCTAAGAGAAAGCTACGTTATGGCAGGATATGGCGTACTTTGTATGTTTGTAAACAGACCAGATATATCCCCTTTACAGCCCATCCTTGCCTGCATTAGGAGGGAGTCGCGCACTCAAAAAGGCTTCCACATCATCCAACTCCTCCGGGCAAGTAGAGTGGCCCATGCCACTGGATAGAAATGTCAGCCTAATCGGTCCTTTAACTCGACTCTTCTTTCGGCGGCACTTACGGGTATGTCTTCCAGGTCACATCGTATCCCAACTCTGTAAGCCTCTCCGCATCACGCTTGGCTCGGTTCGTAGGCAGGAGGGTGTCATGGTCACCGTGGAACATGATGACGGGAGTCTCGCGGTTCGTGTCGGTAGGTGAGATCAAATCAGGGAAGCTCTGAGGGAGAACAAACCAGGCGGAGAGACTCATGATACCAGCAAGTTTGGCATTGAAGGTCAGACCAGAAAGGAGAGACATGGCACCGCCCTGGGAGGAGCCACCAAGAACGATGCGGTCTGCGGGAATGCCGGAGTCGATCTCCTCTTGTATGAGCTCGTGGAAGTATTTCTGGCTGAGTTTGATGCCCTCGATATCCTCCTGAAGGTGTAGGGCGTTGACATCACAATTAAGAGCGACCTAGTTTCAAAGTGAGATTGAAGGTCATGATGCAGAACAGTCAGTATTCGAGGTAAACACACAATATCAAACCATCCCGGTATCCTTATTCCCCCGTTCTAGTACCTCCGATGTTAGCGCCTAACCTCGAGCTATTTGCCACGCTATCGGCAAGGAAGCACACTTACGAAGGTAATGGGGATTCTAGGAGCATGAGGCAAGATAAACTTGACCTCATCCAACCGCTGCTGTTGCCGCCAGTTCTCAACAGCCGAAGCCCAACCATGGCCCGTGTTGCCCAGTTCATGGACGAAGATGACGGTGGCCGTGTGCAGTTTAGCAGCCGGGACGACGAGCGGGGCTAAGCGGTTGACGGACATTGTGCTGGCAGAAGAGCGCAGTAGGCGATCGGTGATGTATCGCAAGCGGAGCTTGGAAGTGGGACGGGATATATGAGTGTTCAGCAGCGAGGTGGAAATGTTGAACCGGCTGGACATATGTGAGCTGAATCTTGGTTGGTGCTGGACGTGAAAGTTGAGCTCGGAAGTAGTTATGGGCATGTTAATTAGGCGACTACCCAATTTCGGCATGACGTAATAGTAATAGTTAAATTCAGCGGGAAAATCCAGATCCGCGAAGCATTGACGACCGGGCAAAAAGGAGAGGCTTGTGGCAGTGTTAACGCCACCTCACATATGCATCACTAGGGAGAATTATGCTCTTAATGACTCAGTGACATTCTCGCACGACTCGAGACTCGTGGCCCGGCGTCTCAGGACAAGACCGTACGTCTCTGGCGCATCGACGTTGGCGAATGCATCCAAGAAATACATAGCGTTCAGTCTTCTCACCTTCCATGTGACCCTGATAATGCAGGCCTCCTTACTGATCTTGGCGCCATATCTATTCAAGGCCTTGTTGTGTCGGAGGGGAATGCCACTAGTTAACCCCTTTACTAATTGCCTGCCTGCCCTTGCTGTCAGACGGCACAACTGACCAGCTAAGCAGTTTAAGTCCAGGCTGATGCCTGCAACCTGGTCATGAGTCACCCCTTTCTCCCATTATCATGCACCGCAGCTCTCACGTCTCCCTGCATCGGCTTCCCCGGAATCTGCCTCGCCTGTGCGTGACGTATGAGTCCAGACTTCATGCATCCCCTTGCATGCAGGAGAAAGCCATGAGTCATTCGAAGGGAGCTTATGCCAGTGATATGGCCTCAGCTCCCGAGTTGGTTATACTCATTCCGATGCCCAGTCGTCCCTCATCTACGTTCCAGCCTTGGTCCGTTTCTAGACCACGGTCATCGTGATTGCCTCAGGTCAGTACTTGCCCCGCTTCAGCACAAACTACTCAGTGGCTTACGGGGACCGTCAGCGTCACCAACGTGTTCCTCTTCCGAAGGCCGAGGAAGGCGTTAACCGCCGTACGCGGACCACGATATGCCGCGCTTGTACCGCTGTAGAGCCTAGCGGATCCTACAGACTCGCAAGAACCACCTTGCGCACGATCTTTGAGACTTCGACGGCGGCCTAGCCTTTGGCCCTCCGGCCAAGCTGGACCCTCTGTCAATAGTCCCCAAGAGATCTCTGAAGTCAATGAATGGAAACCTCAAGACGAACTGCAACACCGCGGGGCCAGGACTCGAGATTGAGAAAGGATCTGGAAGTGAATAACGGGCTGGAGTTAAGGAACCCTCGAACGGAGGAGGGGGACGTACTTGAACTTTCCGCCGCTTAGACTTGTTGGTTTTTCATCTCTAGAGGGATTTCCAATGAGGAGGCCTGATTTGCGAGATATCTAGTGTTTAAAGGCAGCCGGCAGACTACGGCACAGTGGGGATGGAAAAGATGTAGGCTACGGTCGACCTAGCCTCTCAAGAAGGCCCATTGCCTCGCATATATTGGTAACCAGAATAGCTATGTAGACTCTCGCACGCCACATACCCCAGAGGAGGTCCGGGGTGCCTTGCGCCCCCTTTGGCGTTGAATATACTACTACTACTCTCGCTGAAGATCCAATACTTTGATATAAATAGGCTCGACCTCGCCGTATCAGCCTTGCGTATTGTATGTCGCTCCGAGATCGGCAATTCAAATTGGTTCAAAGGGCATAATTGTTCACCAGGAAGGTGACAGCGCGTTGCGGCGACGTTGGACTTAGCGAGGCCGCTTGCTTGGGCATCTGCGGCGAGGCAGCGCGTTGCATGGCTCGGTCAGACTTCCTCTTGTCTCGTTGGGAATGTGGTCCAGGGGATGATTCGTTGAGGGTAGATTCGGTCGATCGGGTTCGTCGTTTCCCGTTGTGTTGTCAGAGATCGGTCCGTTTGTACTTCGATATCGGCGCCGAGCGAATCACGCATTCAAGATATTAGTAGAGTGTTCAAGGTTGTGATGCACTCGCATGTTCTTCGGCCTCTTCGCCTCAGCGTTGCTCTTCTATGCGTTAAAGTTGTTCGTCGAGGGCTTGACCTTCAGCAGCTTCACGTCGTCGTTACTCCTCTTCACATTGAAGTTGCTCCTTCAAAACACGACCCTCGCGTCGGCGCTGTTCTTCCCGGAGCTGCTTTCGCAGCTTTTCAAGTTATTCCATGGAGACTGATGAATTTCTGTAGATCGCCTGGCCTAGGATCACTCTTACCTAATTCCATATAACCATCCATGATCCACCACTGCTTCCGCTAGTGCCCCCCTTTCCAACAAATTTTCTGCTCATGATGGTGGAGACCCGCCGTTTCGGTACAACCATAATCTGCTCAACTCCCACATCTTTAACGCCGTAACACTACCGCTGCCATATTCTCCGGTCGTCATATTAAAGTTGGGATTCCTGGTGTTTAGTGGCGATGTTGGAGTGACGTTCAACATTTCTGCACCCGCACCTGGCTCCTTTGGTGCGCCGCCCGACCCTTCTTCCTCAAGGGAGTTCATCAGCCCCGTCGCATAGAGACTTTGCATAGGTCCTTCCGTCTTAACACGATTGCCTCCACTTCGACCCATGAGGACATTCATGGCCATGAAATCCCCTTCTTCAGGGTCACGTGTGAAGCGCCTCGTCGGATCAAGGGGAAAGATGGTGCCGAGATAATGCTGGTTGAACTGATGACCAGCCCTTGGGTTTATAAAAGGGAATTGATAGGGGGGCATGATGTTTTTGATACGGGGGCATGACCTTACGGGGGCATGACCTTTATGAGCTATGATTCGTCCAATTTTTATCTGTTAGTGTAACTTGGATTCTGCCGCCGACACTGCAAGTACCTCAAGCTCAAGCTCTCCACATTTCTACCTTGGCTACCAACCCGGCCATGATCGCTTTTGGCGCGTGGACGCGTTCTCCTGCTTTGATCAGCCAACTTCCAACGCCTCCACGATGTCCTCACCTCGGCTAGTACCGCTTGAACGACGTGTAGGGCTTCGCAGATCTCGAAGCTCTAGCCCCAGTGATCAATTACATCGCGAAAAACGACAGCGAACAAGCCGACAAGTCAGATTTAGCCCTCCGCAAGCCGCCAGTCAGCTTGCCAACACGCCAGAAAGCCAGCCAACAGGGCGTACGCGAAGTCGGCCAGCTGGAAGTCGAAATAAATCCACACTCGCCAAGCTTGCGCTGGAAGCAAGCCAACTGAGTAATACGCAGGCCAGTAGTCAGGTTAGCATATGAACCCGGCGCCAGGCACGTAGTCAATTGGTCACTCGAGATCTGGAAGAACAACAGGGGTGCGTGCCAGCGGTCGGAGGACGCAGCCCAGCATCTGGAGGACGAGGAAATGGGAGCTAGTTGACAGTGACGAGCATGTTCTTCGTTCTATAGTGGTTAGAGAATAGAGTGTCGGATGTTTTTCCTACGAGCGAGCAATAGAGGGTTCATTTTGCAACCGAGAGTAAGACCTCTTAATTTGCCCCGACGCGTCGAGATCCAGAGGGCTCAGAAGACTTCAAGGAAGAAAAATGTGCTGTTAAGACAGCTAGTCACACCGCCTTTGTGAGAAAGTATTTATGGGTCGAGGAAAAATCAGCCAATAGGATGTTGTAAAAAGTCATGCCCCCATAAGGTCATGCCCCCGTATCAAAAACATCATGCCCCCCTATCAATTCCCTTATAAAAACTCTGCCCATAAACCGGTTCTCGAGTCGGTCTTTGGGCATCGTCTGCGTATAGTGTAGCACTCCCCATCTGCTTGCAAAATCGTAGACGTTGGCGTAGTGTTCAATGTGTGAGATGGCTCGCCGGTGGAGAATTTTGGGGCTGACTTTGTTGTTTGCAGAGTAAGCAGTGGCGGCGGCAGACGAGGTAGAATCGCGGTATGGGTTATTGAAGTGGTTTGCAATACAGCCAAAAGTGTAGACCTCAAGATTTTGAAGGAGATCTTGCGGAACTTCATTCAGAAGCCAGTCCAATATTATGCCGCCTTCGATACCGCCCTGCGAGTGCAGGATCAAGATGACCTTCTTGATCCCTCGCCGGTATAGTGCCTTTTTCACAAGGACATAACATTCCCGAATGTCAGGTGTGGCGTAGAACAGGGCACGCTGGATTAGACATTGAACGAGGTCAAATACAACGCCAGACCTAGTAAATGTTAGACTCCTGCGTAATCTGCATTTTTGGATTATATGTGTAGGTAGTGGTGGATGGACAAGAATGTGATAAGAGAGTCTATACATACGTCTTGTTATGGACACCAACCACTGGACGGTGGAATGTCCGCGAGAGACGATCAACATTATTCTGAAGCCAGTTCTTTCTGATCCGACGAGACAATAGTTAGTTGTATTTTGTGTCCGAGTTGTCCAAGGAAGAAGTATGGATTACCCGACGCAAATTCCATTAAGGAAAATCCAGTATTCGTCGTCATGAGGTTCCCATGTTCTTGAAAAGTGGTCTTCGATAGACTTGAGCCCGTCTTCAGGAATGCCACCATTGAGAAGGCGGCACACCAGAACATTCAATCCAAGAACTACTCCAACACATAAAATAAAGAGCGATACTGGAAGGTACGCCATAAACGGGAGAGAAATTAAAAAACCTAGCTGGATGATAAAAAGGACACAATGAAGAGCGAGGTCTCGGAGGTTAGCTAGCGAAGGGTATAGCTCATCCATAGGTCCGGTAGGATATGGAAAGAGGGGCAAGAAAATGCATGGTAGGTAAATAATGTTGCGGAAGAAGAGTTTGATGTCGTTAGTGAACAACTGCCAAGGTGACCCGGTGTACGCGAGGGGACGCTCCGTCTCTCCTCCGATCTGCGAACCAAAGAACTCAGCCGAGGAGGCAAGGTGGGCAGGCATTTTGGCGGCTTAACGAGGTTTTGATTATACCAAGATTTCTAAAGCGACCGTTGGATTAAATTTCTAGTATGACTGGCTTAATATACTGACTACTGTGCATACTGTCACGTGTTTCCAGTAAGGTTAATAGAGATATTACGAAAGGGGTTCTAGTCACATGCCACAGGCCTAATTGCAGCTTGCGAACGCAAATCAAATCTACCTAGCCAGACGGTCTAGCCGGCAGTGTAGTACTGAAACTCTCAATACGCAAGTCTTCCTAATGGCGTCGAGGAACTTCCGCTAGAGCGGGCCGTCATCGTACAGCAGTCGACTTAATACACCTCCTGTAAGCTTTACGGTTGTGTAAGATGGGACTCCTGGCTGCTTACATTCAGCCAGCCCCGCACCAAAAGAACGTCAATGAGGGATATTACACAGCTTGTCCAACAGTCTTGATCTTGCAGCTGAAAATGGGTGGCATATTCTGTCGACCAATTCGCTCCAACATTTCTCACTCTGGCCTACAGTCTGCCGTGTCACCTACTCTCCAATAAATCTCACATGCATTTCTTATTCTGACATGTGAAAGTATGCATACATCAGAGCCGGGCTCTGGGCTTACAAGAGCCGCAGAGTACGCCAGCTTTTAGCCTCGTATTTGCTAACAGCTAACTAAACCTTCCTTACGGTCCTAAGCTCTAAATATTGACTTTATGGCTAAAATAGTTAGCTTCTTCTTTCGTCAGACTGACTCTAATCTTTCTCACCCTGGGCTACAGTCTGCCGCATTACCTACTCCTCCAATAAATCTCACATGCATTTGCTATCCTGACATGTGAAAGTACACATACGACAGAGATGGGCTGTGAGCTGATATGAGCCGCAGAATGAGTCAGCGTATGTCCTCGTATTTGCAGACTGTAGGTCAGCTTAACAATAATCTCAAAACGCCTTATTTCCTTTTAGCCTTATATTACCCGGGCGATGGTGTGGAAAGATCGAGACTATGACCTATAATATTTTCCTTGGCGAACGGTTCTCTATTCACATATTAAAGCTTGATTTAATCATTTCCGCGGAAATCGCCGTTCGTTACGCCAGCAGCCAGTATCAAGAGTGGCTTTCGTATTGCATACGCATCAGAAGCTTGGATGAGGCTAACAAGCTCGATACGTTCACTGCCACCATGCTTCGCTGCTTTTCCGGCGTTGTGTATATTGATAAGGAATGGACGTATGAGGAATAGCAACTACGCTGTTAGTTACCCCTAGTTACTGTAGGGAATATCAAGCGAATGTTAACACGATACATACACACTTGGGGTCTCTTACGTCCAGGGCGAAACCGGATGGCGCTAAACCGCCATCTCCTTTATTTATTTTTGCTTGGCACCTACAGCTAGTGCCAAGTTTTGTTGGTGACTTCACGAGTCAGAGTAATGTAATATCTCAGATATGAGCACGATTTCGAATGCAGTTGACACTGTCACCGCCGACAGGGGTAGTCACGTCCACATCGTTAACAACATCTTATAGAACAGAAGATCGCTGCCTGGCAGACTTACGATCGACCGATCCCCGTCACGACAAGACGCGCATCGAGCAGACCAAGGGACCACTATGTTAAAGTCGCTTTGGGCTGTCCGCTCCGTGCGAAGTCAGGAGTGGATAACATGGGCCGTTTCGTGAAGATCTTTCATGTACAGTTAGTCAGTGCTGCAGGCGGGTGTTTGGACCGTGTCGCGTCCTAGTCCGGTGCGTAACTTCATTCGCTCATGGAGGTGCATTGTGGTTCGCCGTGCCCGGTGTCGTGCTGCCACCGCTGTAAACATGTCGCGTCCGCAGCAGGACTGAACCGCAACGATGTGAGATGTTATAGCGCACCATAAGCAGAAACACAGCCATCTTTAGGATAAGCATAAACTACATAATTGACAGACAATTACAGTAAATGTGAGGTCACGACACATATGTATCCGGCCGCGGAACAGTTCATTTCGTGTTTAGCACTCACTCGTCATCCAACTCTTCGCCGCTATTAGCGAAGCGTTTGTTCATACAGACCGCGTCCGACCGTGGTTAGGCGGTCACAAACAGCAAAATGGCGACAACCGGAATAAAGAATCGCAGCTCCGTCTGTAAGCAAACGTATCTCACCATCTAACTCATCTAGCAGCTTCGTCTTCACACAACTTCAAAATCGTAATGAATCCAGCGACGACTTTATTCCTCTATAGATGCCATTTCCTGCCAGACATTGGCCACTTTGGGCAACTGGTATGTAACTGGCGGCATTCGGCTTTTTATCATTGCGAGGTAAGATTAGGCATCAACCTGCATAACCTCGTGACGAATGTTGAGGTCGAACGGGATGTGGGGAGGCGATAAACCACATACAGCTCAGCTCTGCCACAAAGGCGGCTGGATTGGCAACAGGCTATTCTCTTTAGCCCTCTTTTCCCTTGAAAGTTTTTCCATGTCATTAAACCTAGCTTCATTCCTTAAGGCTCTTTTGGGCTGTGCTGTCTGCACAATAGCCTGAGTGTAGGTCCGTCTTCGTGAGGCGGGATGGAACAGGGATGACGTATTGGGACTCTCCCTTATATCTGATGAGATAGTCCATGTGAGCTCTTTGCGTAAATGGACTCATGGATTTATGTGATTTAATGTGTTCCAACGCATCCGTGGTCATCAGATATGCTACACAGCTAAAGACACCGATGTGAGACCATGAGGGCCTTATATCCTGAGGGAAATGACTGAATGCTTTAACGTTGTCACGGATTCAGCCCCACTAAAGCTGATACGGTGTGATCCATCCATCTGTTGTTTTTCTCATAGGGCGTACGATTCGTGAGGTAGACGGCTGTGCGATAAATATCTGATGCTAGCTCTTTAGGGAGGCCTGACTCTGCTATCATAGACCTTCCCTTGGTCTTGATGGCTTTTCCTGGGACCTCGGCGCCGCCATTCTGGGTGGGCGTCGATGGGGTTGATTCGTAAACCTCAATTCCTTCGTGGTTGAAGGTCCCTCTTTGTTCCATTGTAAGTAGGGATTTCTCACCCCACACCTATGTGATTGGGCTGTTAATTAGTACGCATTGGATTATAATGGTTAGTTGTCAGGTTGTAACATGTGTTTTTTTTAGCAATATGATTATTAAAGACCAGAGGATGAAAGAGAGTTCATTTCTTAAAATGATATTCAATTAGCATGATATTATTGATCGTAAACTGACCTGAGATGCTCGATGTAATGAGCATCCATTCTAGTACATGTAATCTCCAAGGCACCCATAACTATCACCCGGCATGTCTCTTCGCTACAAATCAAGCCCCATCCTCCCTTGTCGCTCTCCCCCTTCTGCATAGGCTTCCCGCACAAATGGTCATGTCGACTCACGGTGCCTGGGGGAGATCGTTGGCGCCTGGAGTGAGCGCTCCTGGTCTCAAACACTCGAGATACTCGAATCTAATCTACACATCTCGCTGTTCTCGTTTGAAAGACTCTAAAATTTCCTCCACCCTGGCCCACCCATTTCCAATTGCCCACGAGGTCGCGTCGCCGCCGCTATCGCCCTTTCAGAGCTCATGCAGTTTGGCAATTGGCTTGATAGCTTCCTCGGAATCTTGGTCCGGTGGGAAATTCTCTTCAATACCACGATTCTGCACCTCATCAGCTTCAACCTCGATTACTACTGGAGTCGAGACCGAAGTAACTCCAATGCTCTAGAGGTGAGTTGACCGAAAGTCATAGGCCCTGTCCGTCTGATCATGTTCTAATGAGTCAAAGAAGAAGCAGCTGGACCCCGCTAATCTTTCCGAGAGAGATTGCGTCGCTATTCCAGCCGATGCTAGGGACTTTTCTTTACGCAATTATATCGGCTATATAATTTACGCGCCGCTATACTTGGGGGGCCTCATTCTCACCTTTAATGATTACATCTCACAGCAAAAGTACCGTTCCGCCACTATCGAAACACCACGTACAATCCGATACGGCATCCGTTTCCTCCTGGTGTTCGTGGCCATAGAGATTGCTCTTCACTTTGACTATGTAGGCGCAATCAGCAAGGCGTGGCCGGAATAGCATTCCTACACTGCCACTCAGCTGAGCCTACTGTCCTTTTTCAATCTACACATCATCTGGCAGAAGCTTCTGCTCCCCTGGCGACTGTTCCGATTCTGGGCGCTCGCCGACGGCATTGACCCGCCGGAGAACATGGTTCGATGCGTGAGCAACAACTTTAGCACCCAGATGTTTTGGCGCGCGTGGCATCGCTCATACTACCGGTGGTTGATTCGATACATATACGGGCCCTTGGGAGGCTCCTCGTTCCGCACCTGGAGAGCCATGGCTAAGTCTATCGTGACGTACTTGGCCGTGTTCACGTTCGTGGCCCTGTGGCACGACATCAAGCTGCGGCCTCTCATCTGGGGATGGCTGATTGTGCTCTTCATGATCCCTGAGTGGACAGCCGCCTACCTGTTCCCCAAGCGGGACTGGGAGCACCGCCCTACCGCGTACCGGATGTTGTGCTGTGTGGGTTGTGTGGGCAACGTCCTGATGATGATTTCCGCCAATCTCGTTGGCTTTGCGCGGCGGTCCCCGGCATCGTGCAAGAGCTATCACGCACCTCCAGCTGTCTGTTCGACCTACAACGGCCACCTCGGCATCTCTTTGAGCCTTACTCTCGATAAGCTTAGTAGTAGTGGCCCCCCTGCCAGTTGCGGCGGCCTTGCCACTTTCTTCTACATAGTAGAATGTAACTTATGCTAAGAGCTTCTTGCTGTCAAGTAAGAAGTGGCTCCAATCTTATAGCTACTCCGCCGCATATGACCACTGAATATCTAACTTTGGAAATCGCTTAGTTATACTGCTCGTCTTTCGATCGGTTACAGATAGAATGATCTTCATCTCAGCAGGCTCCCAAGGCTTTAGGCTCTTTTCTACAGCGGCTTGTAACTTCGATCGTAGGACATGTTTCCAAAACTTTCGTGGCGAGATCACCACACCTAGTTCCGATTCACCCGATTTCTGCCTATTATTCACCGATAACTTCCATTCCACGTAATACCGTATGTAGTCGGGCGGCTGCTCGTTGTACGGGAGTGCTGGTCTCCAATCAGTGTAAGGGACGATCAAAAGGCCGGTTCCGGCGGGTCTCAGTTGGCTCCTTCGGGTTAGTGTGGTTTGCTGGAAAGCCTCGTCGTCAGAATCGAGTAGATCGCAGGTTGAGGCTCGCTCGCATCGTCACTAGACCAGCCATCTATAGAGCTGTCCGCATCCATGGTCGTCAGTTAGTGCTTTATCGCAGAAAGTCAGCTGGGAGTTGCGTACTGGTGAGCGCCTCTAATCCGGCCCCCCACGGTCGCTCCGCTCCCGAGAGGGGTCAGTGACTCACAAAAAGTCCCCTTGATTCGCAAAATTTGATACTTAGCCCTAACCTTATTTTACTAAGAAGGGAGGTATCTTAACCCTAACCCTCATAAGATTTAAAAAGCTAATATTAATATTATATTAAATTGTTTTTTAAAATTAAATTAATTTATTGTGTAATAAAGGCTATTTATCAAATTCTTACCTGAATGAATTTCTTTTTAACTAGCTATTTATATCTAAATCTTAGAATGTTGCGAATTAAGGGGACATTTGGTGTAACGGGCTGTGCCCGTAGGTGGCCTCGGGAACCCTCGGCCTTTCGTGGCCCACTTTTACTTTTAAGCCACCATGACGAGTATATTTATGGATGGACCTCCTCTACTCTCTTTTCCTTCTTCTTCTTCTTTCCTTAAGTTTGGTATACTCTGTAGAGTGGCCTAGCTAGTTGCAATATACTACCTTGAGACCGTTACAGTCCGAGGCGTGAGTTGATCGATCGAGCGGATCAGGATATCGTAGTGAGCAATGTAGGTCACGGTCTGGTAATGTGCAAAGGGTAGTTTGTGTAACCAAGTGTGTTAATAGCTGGGCCGTCATCTATCTACGAAAGTGCTAAACGAACGTGTAATACTGTGGTGATCAATGCAGTGATCACAGTGATCGTATAAGTGATCGCCAAAATCACTTGTCTTCTGATGTAATCACGTCCATAATTGGAAGAATAGTGGGGGGTGACATGGCTCTCCCAGTCCCGCTACATATTTGGGTCTGACTGGCATACGCCCCCCTTGGTTTCTTGCCTATCCATGTTTTTTTTAACCCCGCTTGCCTGTCTCCGTAGCTAGCCTGAATCGAGGCGGCTTGTGGCTAATGCAAATCGGATTGTCGCTCGAACGGCCTTCATGTTTGGTGTCCATTTTTGGTCATCGGATGATGATTTCCCTCCAAGATAGAGAGGACATATACTTACAGTGGGGTGCGGGTCCAGCGTCAGTAGCCCATTATTGTAATTTTGTCAAAAGTGCCCAAAAACGGACCAACTGTGGCGCATGCACAGTGCACGACTCGTGCCGACATTACCCCTGCCATCTCTTAACCCTAACAGCTTCTGGTGCCTTGCCATTCGAGCATCAAAATAGTTCGTCTTATGACCAACTTGTGACTGCTTACACCTCGAAAGATTGACCTTGATTATCCCAATGTCCGTTTTTGACCAAGAGCTATGTATAACCAGCGAGCTTACACATGCACCCTATTGACGAGCACGTAAAATACGTATCGATTATAGCAACTTTCAAGTTCAGTTTCCCAGATGCCTTAACTATGAATGAAGAGGCATATCGGTCTAAGCCCCATCATGCTAGATGTAGTTCCTGTCATGTGCACTGTATTCATCCCTGTCCTCGAACAAACAGTAAGTACTGTTTCATAAGTGTAGAGACATTGCGTAGCCGCTAAGTAAAAAAATTAAGAACTCACCCCCTTTGATAACCAGGCCGGATTCATGTCAACAATCTGACAAAGACAAGTACGTTTACGACTTAACGATCGCTGCCCGAGACGTCACTTTCGCCTCGGGTCTTCTCCAAGCTCTCATAACAGTCCTGTAGTAGGTCCCTTGATAGCTGTCGACTAGGGTCGTCCTCGGCTAATATCTTTGCTTCGATTGCAACCACGCGTTTAAGTATCTCAATAGCATCCTTAATCCGTCGGTCATTGAGGTATGCTCTTGCAAGTTCGTGCTCTGATACCAGTCGAGAGTGGTCTTTCTCGTCTAGTGTCTCCTTCTGAACTGCCACCACGTGCTCGAATATCTCGATAGCATCCTCGATCCGTCGGTCATCGAGGTATGCTCTTGCAAGTTCGTGCTCTGATACCAGTCGAGAGTGGTCTTTCTCGTCTAGTATCTCCTTCTGAACTGCCACCACGTGCTCTAATATCTCGATAGCATCCTCGATCCGTCGGTCGTTGAGGTATGCACTTGCAAGTGCGTGCTCCGATGCCAGTCGAGAGTGGTCTTTCTCGTCTAGTGTCTCCTTCCGAATTACTACCACGTGCTCTAATATCTCGATAGCATCCTCGATCCGTCGGTCGTCGAGGTATGCACTTGCAAGTGCGTGCTCTGATGCCAGTCGAACACCATCTGTTTCGGGATGAAGGCCCTGTCTCCACCAGCACACCTCCTCAAAACACTTTATCGCTTCTTTGAATCGTCTGTCTGCTTCAAAGGAGTCTCCAACCTTTTCAAACAGATGATAAGTTTGATCTGTCTTATTCTTATAATTTCGACTTAGCAGCTGCATCGCATGTGGCAGATACTCCCTTCTCAAGTCATGGTGAGCATCGTTTTTTGCAGGGAACCTCGCTGCAAGGTGACATATCACATCGCTCGCCACCTGCCCGTCCGGGTCCTGTTTTCCAAGCCAGCCTCGCGTTGCCGCGTGTACAAGGCTGTGCATGTCGAATACATCGCCTTCTCTCCTGCGAACCAGAAATGAGTAGCTACAAAGCATGCCGATGGCCCATTCCAGCTCGTCAGGTTCTGCATCAGGCAATATTGATTTGGGAATTGCTTTAGGCTCGATGTGAGACATGAAAGATAACAGATCAACGGCAAGCTGGTTTGACTTTTGGATCTGATCGAAAGATACCATCCATGTTGTTCCTATGGCGTTTCGAGAACCTCTATATCGGGTGTTGTCTCGGAATTCTCTCCCAAGAACTCTCGCAATGTCGTCCTCGGCGCCTCGTAAGAGGTCTAGATATGTTTGTATTAGCGCCTTGGTTGAGGTATGCGGCGGCCTGCGTGATGGCCAGCGGGAGAAAAGTCAAATGTGTAAGCAGTTCGGCGACTGAAACTTCGTCCTGAAACAACTGTTTCTGAATCAGAGAGTTCTTCAAGAGGTCCGCTGCTTCTTCCTCGTTCATTTGCTCAACATCAATCACGTCGGATTGGGCGAACTCTACGGCGACGAGCCTAGACCGCGTCGTCAACAGGATGATACCATTTTCGCTCTGAGGCAAATACTCTTCCAACCCTGGCTTGTCAGCAGATCCAAGGATAAGTTCCTGGTCGTCAGCATTGTCCACAATCAAAAGCCATTTGTCAGCTTTATCCGAGCTGAGGTGCTGGCAAACTAGGTCTTTCACATCTTCGTCCTCGCTGCTCCTGTGCAACCCCAGCTTTTTGGCAATTTCCACAAAAGCACGTTCTGCACTTTCATTACTCAGAATCGGCACCCAGAAGATCGAATAGTCTGGCCTTTTCTTCTTGATCTGGTAGGCAAAATGCAAGGCTATTTGAGTCTTGCCAATCCCGCCAAGTCCGACAAGCGCCGTCTTCTGGCTCTGCTCCTGGCCGAAAAACTTGTCTTCTAGTGCATTTATAATGGTTGCACGACCAGTGAAGCGTATGTTTCTGGGAAATGGGATATAGTAACACGGTTCGTGAACTTCGTCTGGCTTATCGTCAGTGATCAATCCCATCCCCATTCATAACGCGTTGTCTTCGAATAAGTTACCTATGATGCTATGTCTATTCGAACGGAATTGGTCTATGCGCACATTAGTTTAAGAAAAACCCATGGAAAGAAGACTGGGTACCGTTCCTCTGGGTCGAACCTCGGTCTCCATCGTGGACTGCGTATCGTCCCAGAATGGCTTTCGCCACAGATGCTGCAGTAGCTGCTGCAAAGTCTTGCCAAGCCTTGTTCTTGTGGCTATCTGCATAGTCACAGATACCCTTGACAACGATACACGGAACCTCATCGCACGCTCCTGCGCCTTCCATCTCGAACGCGATGAGGTCGTGTCTGGCGGCAATTTGATCTCGATCCTCCCCGCTCTTCATGACTGTGTTGCCTGAACCGATTCGACCGATGAAGATCTCAGGGCTGAAAGCTCCACCCTGGACGAGCTCCTCAAAACGCTCTCGCGCAACCAGATTAGCGGGATCACATCCAGCCTCGATACATGAAGCCTTGGAGGCTGACTCGCAGAAGACGTCAGGGTCACCAGCACACACGCCACACCACTTTCGGTGTCTGTGCATATATGTCGGAGGATATAGCTTGTCTTCATTCATTCCAGGGTATTGGTAATTGGCTCGGCGTCGTCCTTTCTTAGCGGCTTCTTGCAAATGCTTCAGGTGCCTTGAAGCCTCAGCCTGGAGGCGCTCTCTCATGAGCTCTGTTTCGAATACTGCAAGCAGACTTCGGATGTCCCTGTTTGCTCTTCCAAGACTGTCTTCAACGGTACTCTTTACCGCAAAATGCCCATGATATTGCCTGCCGTAGTCGTACTGGATGATACTTTTGCTCACTACGACATCACCCAGGAAGGCATCGTAATTAGCGATGCGGGGCACACCACCACAGATGCCGACGAGGATAGCGAGCTTGAGATCGGTATAGCTCGATCGCAAGCTCGCGGTTGCAGCCGCTGCGCTGTTAGTGCCCATGCTTGGAAGAACAGCTAGAACAATGTGGTGGTCTCCGATGCGCCCAGTGATGTAGATATTTGTGTCGCCATCTGCTCGACCGTAAGGGTCACGGTCTTCGTCCCAGAACTGATCGAACAGTAGGTTGACAGCGTCAGCCTCGCGGGGCAAAGCGCATATTATGGCGACTCGAAAGCTTTTGCGGTCGGCAGGTGGTTTTTGAGAAGCCATGACATGGATTGTGATTGTAAGAGGATGAAGAGGTGCGAAGTGGGCACGATTGCGGGGTTTGTGCTGTTGCCTTGTACCGTCACGTGGGGAGCTGAAGTTGCGTCAGGGTTGTCTTCAATCGCCACATCACTGGCTACAAGCAAGTTATTCCGCAGTATCTAGGTACATTACTGTCATGATGGCAGCGTTGGTTCATCGCCAGCACGACAGTAGACAGAATCGGATCGGTCGGAAAGCATCTATCGACCAGGGGACCGTTCGAGATATCAACTACGGCCTGCCCCACCCGCCGGCCCGTGCCGAAGTCGTACGCATCATCCTATGTCCTCGCAACGAGGATCTAGTCCATCGTAGAGATCTTATCGACAGGCTAGATAAGCTTTTGCCATCGACTCCAGGATCTCTTATCGCCGAATATGCGTTGAACGGTGAGTATTCAGAACTTGCTAGCTAATTAGGCCTGTGCGCATTATTGTCGGGTTGATGCAGACTTCGGTCAGGGTGGGGGATATCGGGATAAGGGCGGGAGATAAGCGGCCAGAATGTGGTCCTCAGCGAGCTGTTGATGCCTGAGTCTTTACGCATACTTGTACTGTTAGTACTAGAACAGGGCAGGGGTCGCCTTGGCGCTAGCGGTACACTGTGCATGCGCCACGCTTAGCCATTTTTGGCTATTTTCGATAAATTTACAATGATTGATCACTGACGCTGAACTCGTACCGCACTGTACAGTAGCGGCCGCGAAGATTGTCCACCAATTGAATGTTAAATCCACCCGGACCACATTGGGGATCATGTGGCAATGTACAGTGTGAACACCTCTTGACATGGAGTAGTCCTGCAAGGTGACACTAACATTGCCTATCCATTTTTGGCTCCAGCAGATATGGCAGAGACGTAAGGCACGCTACTCCGCACTTAAAAACACCCAATCACCCCCTGAACTTTACGTGTCGCAACCCTGCAGGCTGTGTTGATTCAGAATGGGAAATCTATATCTTTTCCCCATCAGATTGGACTGCCAGTAAGAACAGAATATATCCCTCCCGCTGATGCCTCTAGTAACATACAATATGATTATTTATTTGACACATCTTCCTCTGCCCTGGTGTGTAGTTAGTGTCTACTCTGAAGTTAACCGCTATGCCCAAGTAGCAACTATCGACAATAAGGTCCATCAGCCATGTCTCATCAAGCCACACTACAAACCGTTATCAATCAGCTCAAAGCTCACGATGCATTGGTACTCAAAGAGGCGTTTCCCGAAGATCTTAGTGTCAACAAATGCTATCAGTCGCGCATCGACCCAGTTACGTATCTCTCCAAAACTTTCATGCATCCAGTTACGCTAATGTCGGCTATGTTCGATTCTGGCTATGTTATTAGTGGATCTCGGGCATTAGAATTCTTCATCCCAGGGTCCATCACACCGCAGTCAGACTGGGACTTCTACGTCCCCGGTTACAAAGAATCCGTCGCCGATACGATTAATGTCCTAGCTTTATGTGGCGTGACTTGGGACTTAGAGGGTGATGCAATCGTTACCGCTTTGACGCAAAGTGGAACTGTGGAAGCTGCCGTTAGAACCATGGAGACCTTGGCATCATGGATGTCGCAGTTGGATGCAGCCACAGCAACCACATTGATGGGGGAGAGCTTGTATCAAGTCTTATCTGCCTTTCTAAGATCCACACGGAGCTCTTGCGATAAAAGCTACACTATCAGCATTGACCCAGACAACCAAGTGGTGGTCATGACGAACCAATTCCTACCAGACGAGAGGCCCGTAGACTCAGCGACCTATAAAGACAGTGCAGGGCAATCCTTCAATCTACTGCGTGGTTCAATAATGACAAGCAAAAGCACACAGCCTGTGCAATTAATTGTTAGCTGCCATTATTCGGGCGCACGAAGTTGCTTGAGCTTCATCAAAGACTTCTACGCAAGCCATGTGCAATGCTTTATCAGTGGATAGTGTGCAAGCCATTTGTACTACGCTGACGCTAGTGCTGGGAAGGCATACCTGTGGCAACAGCCTGAGATGAGCGCAGCTGTTAAGACAGCCATCGTGAAATACCAGAAAAGAGGTTTTGAGTTCTTCCCTGCTCCTAACACCAGTCCTACCCCTCGGCGGCTAAAGGATAGTCGCGGAATATTTTTGGACTATGGTAATATATACTAGCAATTCATACGAAGCAGCAACCAGAGCTTGCTTCAAAATGGCTCACTAAGCGCCGCTAGAACATCGACAGTGTACAGTGGACCGAGTTTCAAGGCGAGATATTGTCAATGTATAGCCCAATGGAGGTTTGCTGGAAAAGAAGTAAATCGTATGCTGTTGCAGCATATGGCCTGCCACTTGACCGTCTTCGGCGTCTTGTAGACACCATCTCTCTGAACACGCCGAGTACTGATGCTATGAGGACTAAATCATTCTTCAGTACAGTGAGAAAAACGGTGATGGGCGACGAATGGTACTCTAGAGAGGCCGCAAGATCAGGAGCAGTCTATTTTACTTTTCGGGACGCTACTCCTTGGTCTTGGTTGATGTAGGAGGAACAACTACTGAGTCAATGCAAGGATGAGCGGAAGTAGGTTGCTATGCGTATATCCATTACGAGATCTCTAGCACTCACAGCCTTTCTTACTTGCTGTAGAATACTATATACCCAATGACGAAACAGAGAACAACAGACTAGGTAGCAGTCTCGCTCCACTCATTCCCGACCCGTATCCTTGCCATCTCTTCACTCTTGATGTCCTTTGCATAGTTTCTCCCCGCGATTCCCTCAATCTTCTCCGTAACGGCCTCTGACAAGACACTATCGGTACCGGCAGCGGCGTCCTGCAGAGCCATCAAACTCGGCACGTCGTCCACCTCCTCAATTTCTAGCTCCACGAGCTTGCAACGCATGCTCTCCACGGGAAATAGCATCTCTAGATCATCCACAAATCCCGTGATCTGTTCTACCAGCCTGTCGAAGTTCTTGCCGTCGTACAGCGCCCACGCCGCCTTCTTCAGCAGGCCCGTTCGCTTCTGTCTCTGCCGAGCGGAGTGTGCCGGAGAACAATCAATCGAGCCAGCGGAGAGCCTGGACTCAAGCTGATTCAGCAACTGGTTTCCGCCCCTCGCACTAGCGGGTTACTACCGAACCTAAACTCTCTTGCGCCGGGCGCGGCACATTTTAGTGGCCTGAGAAAACATCATGAGCAAAGGTTGGAGTGTCTCTTCTACGAGAGTCTCGGATGAACAGGGTTGAGCTGAAATGAAATGACGCAACCCCCCTCGTAGAGAAATGATCAAGTGTGTGTGAATCAACTAGCGTGCACAGCCGAACATCCGGGCTCTCCTTCGCCGGGCGCAAGCTATTTTAGCGGCTGGGGAAATAGCAGGGATTTGCAATCTGCCACACGCCTAAGTCTGGCATTAGCCCGCTAGCGCCTTGCGTACGAAGGTTACGGCGGTTAGTTTGCCTCACGAGGCTTGTGATAACTGCAAGGGCCCTGGGAAGTCTGGAAAAATCGGCAACACTGGAATATTCCCTTCAGGTGCGATCGAGTTACTTCGTGAAACCTCTGTAATTACTGAAAGCCCGTGGGGCAAATTAACAAAACTTTTACTGTATCCTTCGTAGTAGACTACCAGAATTGTGGGCTTATTATCTTAGGCTACATAGACCTGTGCAGTTCCGCAAACAGGCGAGATTTCCAGGATATACTCTCGTAGAATCAACATTTAGGAAATCTTAAAGAGTTTCAGCTTATCCGACTAACTTGTACATAGATAGATGTTAACAGCGCCAAGACGCATGAACTTGGATAAGAAGGGTAACAATGATGAAGGAGTATAAAGGTGAATGAAAGTGTTGATCTAAGATTATTCTAAGCTACCTATAGAAAGCAAAGTTTTTACAGTATTGGGGGTAGGGGACAACAGCAAGCAGCCTCAAGAATTACTAGTACGGGACCTTTGCTGAGACCGCCCGCCAGAAACCACATCGTGCCCCGCGGCCCCCTTCCCAGGTCCAACCATTAGCCAGGCGAAAGGTATTTACGATACCCACGCCAGACCGAACGTAAAAGCTCAACTCATCGGTAACAGGGATGAGAGTGACCTCGCCGCCAGTAGTATTCAGGTCCATATGCTGGGGATTCTTCAGCGAGTATTCCGGCCAGCGAATCTTGTTCCCTCGCTTTGGAACGGTTGCATTTTTGTAGCCCGCGGTAGCATCTGCCACAGAAATGATGGGGCTGTTGTGTATGACGAAGTTCCCCCAAATCTTCTGGAAGGCATGGCGAAAGTCGGCGTTTGGGACCGCTGCCCCAACGGCGAAGTAGGCGGATAGGTCGGCTCCGTGGTGGGATGGCGTAACCGAGTACTGGTATTTCCAGACTTTGCGAGAGTCAGTGCTGTAAGCCTCGGCGAACCACTGGGCCGGACAGTCGAATGTTGACTCGCCAGCGATGTTGAACACGGCTTGCTGGATGCCAGTGGCGTAGCTGGATTGGTTCAGAGCGGTAGGGCCTCGATCGCCGAGAGTATCGAAGCGAGGGTCGTCGTCGCCGGGCTGTGCCTGGTCGAGCTGGTAAGTTTCGTGGAGGCGGGCAGTGTCGGAGTTGCTGAATAGTGGGAAGGTATTGGTGACGAAATCATTATACTGGGCTTGTGTATTGACAACCGGGTTTGTTAAGGGGACGCCCTCGTTTGCGTTGTTCTGTGAAAGAAGATGTGAGAAACCGCAAGACTTTCCTCACGGGAAACGCTGGGCCAGAGCCACTCACCCCCACAAGAAGATGTTTACCGCTAACGCGACCCAAGTGCAGCTGTCGAGATGGACGGCCTTGAATAAAGTCACCGTCAATTACGGGCAGCCAGGAAAAGCTTCCAAAGTAGCCTCGGGTAGTTGACACTGTCCCGCTAGCACTTTGCAGTACGGCGCTATCAGCAGCAACCAGACAATCGAAAGCGTTTCCATGTTTCTTGCGATCAGGAGATCCCTTGCCGCATCCAGCCAGCTTAACAAACGCGGCGTAGTGACCAGTGGGAACAGTCTCGTCATAGCTGTAGATAGGTGGTGCGTATGGACTAGCAGCAATGACCTAGGTGAAGACACAGAAATCAGCTGCGATAATACAAATGGAAAAGGCGTTGGGCGTGGAGAAGCACCGACATTAGTAAAGAGCTTGGAGTCCTTGCCACCGTATGCGAGGGCATGGTGCATGACGGAGCCCGCACCAGACGACTCTCCTGCTATCGTGACACGATCTGGGTCGCCGCCGAACTTGGAGATATGCTTCTGCACCCACGCAAGAGCAAACTGTTGATCCAAGAGTCCGGCATTGAGCTTGCCCTTCTTCTTGACGGCTTTGGAGGAAAGGAACCCGAAGGCGCCCAAACGGTACTGTATCTCGACAACGATAAAGCCATTGTTGTTAGTATTTATCCACACGCTTGGGTCGTACGCAGCTCCGAATAGCTGGTAACCTCCCCCGTCTACACGCGCCAGCAGTCAGTACCCAGAATGGTGGAAGAGGCGACATTATGCGAGGAAATACATACGAATCCAGACCAGAACAGGCAGGTCGGAAGCATCAGGTGCAGCGTAGACGTTCAGATACAAGCAGTCTTCATCGCCCGGACCGGAGTTGAAGCCGTAGACCTCGGGCGTTCCAAAGGCTCCGGATTGAGGACATATCGGTGGCTGGTCGACAGCTGCGGTGACTGGAGGAGGGCCGTATTTGGGCGTTTTGACGGCTTGAGGAGCCTGCCACCTTAGTTTCCCAATGGGAGGCGCTGCATACCGGATCCTGGATTCAAGTCAGCACGATTGGCCCGTGATGGATATCGGTTTGCGGATGGTGTGACAATCCACGCACCCCTTCCAGATGTTCAGATCGTAGGTATCATTGTAGTAACCTTCGTAGGTCGCATAGCCGAGTTTGACGACGGGGCCACCTGCAGCGTCGGATGAATCGCGCATGTGTACATCGTGTCTGGCTGTTGTTCCTGAAGCCCATACAACCACTGTCGCTCCTAGGAGCCTGAGAAAGGTGCCCTGCATGATGGTGGTCGACTGGCTCAGGCAGGAACGAAAAGGAGGGGGAATGGAAAGTATTGGCCTGGGTTCTATTTACCTCATATGGAGAGTGAAACAATGTGGGACATGGGTAGCACGGTCCACTGGTCACCCATCCCTCTCTCAAGAGGGTGTTTCCATGGGAGAGTATTTAAGTTTGCGCTGATGCAGGGGTTCGTCCAGGGTATAAAGCTTGGCTAAATAGAAGTGTGTGCCTACAACTGATGCAAGCCCACTTGCCAGAGAGGCCAGTCTTGATAGTACCGTGGCTTGAACGGTAGCACCAAGGCTAGTTTCAGCTGCATCGACTACCGACTTTGGGTCCCCTCGGCAGTTCGCCAAAGGGGAATGCTGGCGCATAACGCGGTCAGGAAACACATTAAATCCACTTGCCTCCCAGTTTGGCATCCAGGTTAATAAGGCCATGCGGAAGCGTGTCGTCGTCGTGAAAGATCAAACGACCACGGCCCTCCAAAGCCCCCCGGCCCCGAGTACAACATGGCAGCAACCAGCGTACCGAGCGCCGAGTATCTCGCCGAGTCCAAGACGACCTTGCTCAATGTCTTGTATTCCATTCCTATCCCTCTGGAACTCACCAGCACCTCCTTGAGGCTCTGGGTCAGGTCACGATCCACAAGTCTTGCTTTCGACGACTACCTTATGATATGGGCCACGGTATGCGTTCGGTTTTCCGTCCTAAATACCCTTCTTCGTTGGGCATTGACAGTTGGATTGTTGGCTGACCCCATGGCTTAGATCACGTCGATTGGAGTATGCGTCTGTGGTCTAGTATATGGTAGATGCCGCCTCTCTCTTTGTTTCGTCAATGAAGCAGCTGCTGACAAGGTCAACAAGGGCCACCTTATGGGCTCGGCCGTCATCTGGCAGCTGTCCCGCTTGAGCATGTTCAGATGCTCCTCCTGGTACGTCAGCACGGCACGCCTCGTTGATCCCAATAACGCAACAGAACATAACCAAGCCTATAGGGCGACTACATCTTCAGCCATTTCTACAACATGGCAATTGCCTGCACCAAGCTTTCGGTCCTGGCCCTTTACTACCATGTTTTCGAGAAACCCAAACTTCGAATCGCTGTCGTCGCCACATTTACGTTTGTCGTTGCTTGGATCATCGTCATGGAGGTTATCCTCGGTTTCGGTTGCCGTCCCATAAGAGCTTGGTGGCATGCCACTGACGGGGATTTTACCTGTGTCGACAAAGTTGCTTTTACTTTTTTTACTAACATTACAAACCTCACCACTGACCTCTGGATTTTTGCCATGCCAATCCCTACCATTCTTAAGTTGAACGTCGCCAGGGAAAAGCGCATCAGTCTTCTGTTCCTCTTCACGATTGGCTTCGGTACATGCGCCATAAGCGCCGCGCGCCTGACTTTTATTGTCGGCGTCGGAGCCGAGGACTTCACCTGTAAGGCCCCCCTTTGCATCGCCTTAGCCTCACCGTCTTGCTTTATCCTGTTGTACTAATCCAGCTGGTGTAGGGACAATGGCTTCGTTGGGAATCATGTCTGCGTGGGAGCCATGCGGCGGTATCTTATGTGCAAACCTTCCAATGGTTTATCGGTACTTGAAGGACATATTTCGGACCGTCAAAGCTACAGTTCAGAGTTCAAAAAATACGGCTGGAACCTCGGGACTCTCGGAGAGGCCTTCTCAGACAGCTCTATCCAATGACTGGAAACGCCTTCATAATACTGACAATCTCGCCACATACGAAAGGCAGGCTACCTGGGAGATCTCATCATCTTCTATGACCTCTACCGTAGTTCCCGACTACGAGATGAGGCCCATGATGCGGTCTCAACATACTCTAGCGAGATCAAAAGATTCACTTCGCACCTATTAAAATCCTGTTGGGTTATATACTGGATAATTCCAAGCTGTAATAATAAGCGGGGTACCCTAAACTTTTGCCCAAAATGGCGCAGCTGGTGAATCTAACAAATCCCTAGCACATTCTGATAAATGGAGTGTAGTAGAAGCAGATTGTAGGTGCAAGTCAACTTTTCAATTCACTGTTCAATTCACTCTTGCTCCAGAAAATCCACCTCAAAAACGTCACCATGTCGAAGCAGCGTACTGTCCTTGTCTCCGGGTTCGTCACGCCACGTCTTAGTCCCGCCTTAAACTTTCTACTAAACTAACATCTCCTCTCGCGCATAGCTGCTCGGAAGGCGGAGCCGGTCATGCTCTCGCCCTTGGGTTTGCCGCCCAAGGGTTTCGAGTCTTTGCTACCGCTCGATCTACGAAATCGCTTGCTCTACTCCAAGAGAAAGACATCGAGATCCTCACGCTTGATGTGACCCAGCCAGAAAGCATTTCCGCCCTCAAGACTGAGATCATCAAGAGGACCGAGGGAAAATTAGATGTCCTGTTTAACAATGCTGGATCAAGTAAGTGACTGAGTGTCGGGGCTCATACAATTATTCAGCTGCTGATCGGCCAGTGTACGAGGCTCCGGCTATTGAGGCCGACCAAGAACAAGTCCGGACTATTAGTCAACTCCCTTACTACAGGTTTGAAGTGGTTTTAACAGCTTCGTGCATTTCGCAATTATTGTCCCGACATAGTACTATCGCTATTTAGATGCAACGGCTAGTAGTGAAAATAAGCACAAGAATCTGTTCAATGGAAACGCTTGCTCCCCTCAATGTCCGCGGTCAGCGGTCTCCGAGCGCTGCTGTGGGGCAGCGCGGCATGCAGAGGACGATTGTTAAGACCTGGCCCGAATTAGTGGGCAAGGGCGGGGTCGCCGGGCCCTAGATGGCTACCAATCAGCCATGAGGTATTCGGCATTCTAAGAGTGTACCAACAAGATGACTACCCCGTTGGCATTGTGGGGCGGGCCGCCTACCAACCTCGTCCCGAGGTTGGCCCGGAAACCCTGTGTCAGCCGGGAAAAGGCCCCCACTGGAACGGTGCCCAGGCGCCGCAAAAGAATCGGCGCCCGGGCGCTGCGATAACGTTTTTGTGGGTCAACCGAAACTCGGATGATGTTGCATCAGATAGGAAGGGTGCATTGTGATGTGAATAGAAGCTCTTGATTTCTATCTAACTGAGGGCTCGCGGCAGATCTATTTGTAGGTTGCTCTCATAGTTACGATAAGGTTCTCTTGAGACCGGATCCCAAGGGATCCGGGTCTTCGAGACCGGCTTGTTAGGAAGCCGGGTCTTCGAGACCGGTTTGCTAGATATCCGAGCCTTTGAGACTGGTCTTCAGTCTTGACAGTTGATAGATGTGACAGATGAATTCATCGCCAACGACAAGATCGACAGAAGAATCAACGCTCTCAGCTGCGGTTTCGCAGAGATTGTCCGATCCAACAATGCCCGCATCGTTCAGTTCATCCATCAGTCGGTCAAGGACTTTTTTGTCAATGGCGGATTGATGGCTCTAGACAATACCACGAAAGCGGCCGACCTGGTGGTCCCCGCTGCCCACTGCCGTCTATCGCGGACTTTAATCATCATACAAGGATAGATGACTTATTACTAGCACGGGGGGCCCCGACTATACCTGGCTTATATGGCCTACAGGTTTTATTCGCCGAACCCTCAAGTACTATCTGATATGATGCTCCCCACCTGGTTCAGGGTTTTCTAGGATTATTCGATGTTTACGCAGTCTCTGAAGGTCTTGATAGAAGTGCTTAAGCTTTTCTTCTGATGATTCTTGATCTTAAAGTTCAGGCAAGAACCTTTCGTACATACGGACTGATTACGAATCGAGTATGGCAGTTCTGCTCTTTGCTACTTCAGGCCAATTGCTACAGTGGCCTCAATGACGCTAGAAAGGGCGACGAAGAAGGGACCATGACTCAAGATGCTGTCATGCATTTGGACCAGTCGTAATGGTAGACAGTTTGTGAGAGCTTCAACACAGAAGCTTGGAGTATCATGTCATTAATTCAATGCAGGACGACGCTTAGGAAACCATGAATGTGATACCCTAGCGCATGAATCTTGGCTTGCTTTGCCTCAGTGGACGAGCAGGTGACAGGGCTGCTCAGGGGAGATTTCTAAACAGGGACTGCTTCCCGTTGTTTGCCTAGGCGAAAACAGGTCCGGAAAGGTGCTCTAGCTCCAGATGAGATCCTCGATGCCTGAATATAGAAGCAGGGCCGGTGGTAGGGAAACTATGATGCCACATTGCCACATTAGCGCTGACGGTTCTGAGCCGCCTTGTTCTCTGATACACCTCTACCGTGATACATAGTGGGAGCGGTTTTGGCATTCAAGCCTAGGCCATTTGTATAAAGGCCTGTATTAGCGCACCATTGTGTCAAGTCATGTGCAGATCATGTTTGCTACAATGCAGGTCACCGAATACCGTGAGGTTAACGAGGTCATCCCACCCGGCGTTGCATATCAAGACCTCGTTGAGACTTGTCGCTAACTTGCGAATGACCTAAGAGAAGCAAGAGTGAATCTAGATGAGTTAATTATAAAATCTTACTTCGATGCAATACGACAGGCTTAAAGAGGAGGTCATAAAACAGCAAATACAAAACATCGACTTAGATCAGCATAAAGAAGCTCTTAGCCAAAAAGTCAGAGAAGGTTATATTAAAGATCAAATGATCCAAGATCAGGCCAGCTCTCTCCAACTTGTCCTAAAGAATGCTCAAAGCAAGGACCAGCTCATCTCCAGCCTCTACACCCAAATTGAAAAGTTTAAGGCCCTCCTACAAAAGTATGACGACAGTCAGTTCAGCAAAGAGAGAAAACTTTAGAGACTCATTAATGATATCATCGCACTTGGTAATTTCTTTTGCCATTTATATTTTCTAGACCTAAGTTATCTATAGGTATACTATACAATACCAGCATGCTCCTATTTAATACTCCACACGGAACCGTGAAACGAACCACATCTGAGGAGCCACGGCTGACGTAGTGTCTGCTCCTAGCCTAGCCTTGGATGACGAAGAGGCTACCATGGTTCTAGGATGGCTCTAGGCGTCGCCATGAGACTGCCACCGTCCCCGTGATGATGTGGTCTGAAACAGGGCGGCCTGGGTTCTGGCGTCGGCCTGGCGCCAGAGAGGGTGTAAATGGGGCAAGCAACAACTAGAGTTATAGGGCTCAGAGATTAATCTGATAACATCACCACCCCCAACCTTCTATTCTATTGCTATTGACCTGCGTCCCTCACTCTTCTCATCTGGCTCATCACAAACAGGGTGGCCGGGGTTCCGACGTCGCCTTGCGACCGTCGCCGTCCCCGCGATGATGTGGTCTGAAACAGGGTGGCCGAGATTCCGCGCCGTGTCCTCAAAGATATGTGCCTCTATGACTACATGTCCATGGTTACCCTGGTCCGTAGCCGCGGCCGGGACGAGGACGAAAACCACATATCTCTCGAGGGGCCCTCTCCAGAGCACCATGGCTGATTTCAGAAGCTCCGGCGACCTCACGAGTACGCAGTGCCGATTTTTCAAGGATTCATCAGCGACGATCACCGGGATGAGCACCCGGTGTATTTCAGACGGTACGTTCTTAGTCAATAATGCCAAATCCGAGCCTACTCTGACATTCCGTGCAGTAACTCTGTTCTCCATCTGGCCCTGTTTGTGCCTTGGGAAGGCTTTCTTTCCATCATGCAGGGGGATATCGCCGACATATGGTCCGGATATGAAGCTTCTCTCTGTTGCAGGCTGCGTTTTCACGTGTTGAACATCTCCCTTCTCAGTAAGTCAGCCGAGGACGCGCGGAAAGACGCAAAGCTCTGGGCCAGCCGGTCAGAAGGTGATGACACGGTCGATGTGGAACTCCCCCTGGATGAGTATGACTACGGAGAAGAGGTAGAAACAACGGCGGCGCATCACCAAAAACTACACAGCTCTCCTCCAAACTCTGCAAAATGCCGTACGGGATTCTGACGCTACGAGAGACTCCCCAATCTTACGGAGCCTGGCCGCATAAACTAGACGGATATACGAGGGTCGGGGCTGCGATACGTAGAAATAGCATGGGAGCATGAGAGATCATTCTGAAGATAGTTTGACCTTTGTCTCCGACCTTGCAGTATCCAGAACTGACCCTCCTTGCCCATGCCGGGCCTCTGACCTGAAGCTTCAACCTAGCGCAGTTTCAACGCGACTTAGGAGCGCCAAGCAACAGCTAGACACAATAGTTCGTGATTCAGAACGGACGCCTAACCCCGTTTTAGCAATCTTAGATCTCATACGGCGACCTTACCGCCCGCCAATCATCCGGATCATTCTCCCCTCCCTTCCCAGGCCGAAACTGTTTCTGTTCCTCACAATAATCTCCCCACCACTTTTCAAAGGCCTGCCGATTATACAGCCATCTCGGCGCACCTTCTCCTTCGCCGAAGAGGTCCAGAATGTGGTCGCAGTACATCCACACGCCTTCAAGATGGTGCGGTAGTAACGGCTTCTTGTCCTTGCGCGCGACCACGACGGTGCCAACATGTGACCGCCACTCCGGAGGCGCAAAGCCAGAGTCGGGGTTGATGTTCAGGTACGTGGCGATCTCGTTATCGAGGTCCGCCTGGTTGGCAGACTGAGTGCCAACATGGTGGAGGACTAACGGAACCTCGATGAGCCCTGGGACGGGAGGAACGGGCTGCGAGAAAACGGCATGATCTGCGGGTATTGTGGTAGTAGACCAAAGCGCAAATTTGATTTTCTCGACGTCGCACCGGACGATGACGGCTTGGATAGGTCCTGAAGCGCTGTGTACTGCCGTCGAAGTGGATGGGGACGAGTGGGAGGAAGCTAGAGCAGGTGCCATGGTTGCTTTAGGCGCAGGCGCCCTGCTGAGACACCATCTCCGACTCGGAATCCGTATCTATGTTGTCCCATTTCGAGTAATCTATAGGTGCCATGGAATTGTGATAAGTCTTCACAATGGTGGAATACTGAATTCAATCTGCGTGAAAGGTTAGAAAAGACACTAGATTGCGAGATGGCGGGGCTCGTCGCAGGACCTCAAATACCCCGGTCTTCCCAAACGCTCGGATCACTTAACGCCCTATGCCTCCAAGTCATGTCGTAAGCTTCGTTCCGAAAGGCGTTGGCGGGCCCCGTAGGGGACCGGTCTCCTGTTTACCGCTGCGGACGTCAAAGCCACGTCAAGCCACAACCCAAACTCACGCGCCACTTTAAGCCACAGCCCATGCGCCATAACAATCGAGCCGCCCTTACCACCTTTTCTGACCTTGGCTCTGTCTCTTCGCCTCTATGATCCAGCTCGTCAGGTCCAAATTCGTACTACTACGTTTGGTGGACGGCAAGTCGGTCGCGATACAGCTTGATTGGGCTTGGAACCGAGCATTAGCAGCACTTCTAGAATAGGCTTAGCGGATCTCACATAGATGCCCCGACCTCCGAAGTCATTACCAGCGTAAAAAGGTTGGTCCACATTCTGGACCACCGCTGCTATTTCTGTTGTCCGTTTCACGCGCATGTGTATTTTAGTAGGTTGGTCCAGAATCTACTATAGCGAGCATCGATTGGCACCAAACTCTTCCTTACAATCCTCTTCTGCGAACACCTCTACTTGAATTCTTGCAGACATCCATTCAACTTATCCTGCCTCCAGTCTTGTTAAACCCTCGATAAGTAGGCCTCATTTAAGGCCTTTCCGCGGCCTCAAAAAGTATTTCTTCTCCTTTCAGGTGCCGAATCTGCAATTGTGTCAGCCCTCAGGTAATTATTTCGGGATAGAGGATAGCTTACGACTCGCCAGGCGAAGGTGGCGCTGTTGCCAGAGCGAAATAAGCCCGATAGTTAACTGAAAGATGCCGAAGATAATAGAAGTAAGCACTTCAGCGGACAGTCTTGTTTGAGCCATAGTGCGACGTCTGGAGATGAGAATTGACGTGTCCCATGTGCGTTGATGCTTGCGCCAGGTTGGGGGAGGGTTGACGGGCCACTGTGAAGAGTCTTGTATCGGTTTTAAGTAGAAGACTTGTGTAAGTGCGAGTACAGAGCCTTTTTAACAGGACTCTGTTTAGGAGTTTTGCAATAACAGTAAACTGTCGATGCAGGGATTGCGACAGTTACTGAAAAAAAAGAAAAAAAACTTAAAATTTTGTAGAACGCCCAGTGCTCACTAGTATGACCTACTCAGCATTGAAAACCTATCGTCTGAGTCATCTATGACCGTTGTTAGACGCGAAATAGTACTTTTGAGTGAAGAATCCATTGCGGCTGGGAGCGCCGTGAGGCAGAGAAACAAACACACGAACCGTCCAAGCTCCACATTTTGTCAGGGGAAGAGAATCGTGTGGATAATCCGTCGTATCGGCGATGGAAGACAAAGCCTGACAAATAGTAGTTTTGCAGGTCCCCCAACCGAGAGATGTGTCCCCAGCAAGATAGTAGTTTTGCAAAATGCGCTAAGCCCCCCGGACTAGTGGTGAGCTACCATCATGGCCCCCTGTCATCACATACGGCTCAGCCCCGCTCGGGCCACTATAGGACTTTGTGCTTGGTCCAATCAACCTCTTCCAGCCAACTCAGCTCCTTAGGCATTATGCAGTATATCTTCAAAAGTCTCCGCCGCCGCGAAATGCAGCATCATTCACCCTCCCCTACATTCTTTTTCTTCCCTAGCAGGTATATTCGCTCTCGACTCTTCGACCAGCGAGGTAGTTTTGCTGGCCGACACAGCCGAAGCGCGAAGGGACATCAACATGAATTCCTCGACCGCCAATCCACCCGTTTTCGGGGAGCTCAATCTTCCGCGTCCCATCCAGAGTCCTTACGTCGCACAGCAAGCTTACGAGTCCCATGGTAATCACTTGGCGCTCGACGACTCGGCTTCGCAGACACAAGCACTAGATAGACAGTTTACGACTGACGGAAGCCACATGTCGCATTCGTTCAATTCGTCTCAAGCACTTCGCATCCACGCGCCCTATAATGCGGAATCTTTTGGTGATACCGAAATCATACCCGCAATTCCCATGGGCCCGCCCACCAAGCCTCGAAAGAGAAAGGCCCCGACCCTGCGCGCCGAGGCTTGGGAGCCATACAAAGCTCGAATCCTCGAGCTCCATATTACGCAAAAGCTACCACTGAAGGAAGTTAAGGAGAAGATTGAGGAGGAGTTTGACTTTACTGCTCAGTAGGATACTCTTTTCAAGGTGAAGCAAGATAGCCTTATATGCTGATGCGATTATGCTTTACAGGATACGTCAATATCGAACACGCATAACCCAATGGGGGAAGGACAAGAATATCAAGCCAGTGGAGATGACGGCAATTGTCAGGAAACGACAACAAAGGAAGCTTGTCGAGGTTGACAAAGGGGAGTTGAATTTCACGGTTAGGGGCAGTACGGTGGAATCACAGAAGATCGACCGATGGATGAACAGGCATAGGGTCCCTGAAAATCTCTTGTATGCTCCCAGCCCCGCGGCATGTAAGTCAACGTGTGACGGATATTGCCTGCATACGACGGCTGACATGCTGAAGCCACCCCATCCGCTGTGTGCTGTCGAACTATTTCCGAACGCGGTTCCCCGGCCCCCAGTCCCGCATACTCAGCACAAATTCTGAACCTCTCACCGGCAGGCATTATGTCGGTCAGTCCGGCGGTTTTCTCTCCTGCCCTCTCCATATCGAGCATAGTTCAGCCTCAGAGCAGTACTTTTGCTGGACACAGTCCGGCCCCAAGCTATGGACCTCTTCCAAGATTCCTTTCGGGCTTTCCCCCTATTCCAAGCGCCTTTGAAGACCAACTGGATACTGCAGCAGGTTCTCTGCAGTATCGGTATAAACAAATGGACGAAGAGCGCCTGCGAGAAGAACTGTCTCTAGCAGAGACTCTGTTTGGGACCAGCCACTCTATGACCCTAGACATATTATCTAAATTAGGCAATGTGCTCATGGAGCAAGGAAGATACAAATCAGCAGAGGAAATGATTCGCAGATTGGTAGAAGGTGGCCGACGTGTGAACGGAAACGATGGAGTTAAGACGCTTGATGCCTTGGAACTGCTTGGAGCAGTTTTAAGCTGCCAAGGATTCTACACCAAGGCTGAGAAGCTGCACCGACGGACATTCGAGTCCAGGAAGATTATGTTAGGAGAGGAGCATCCCTCTACGCTGACCAGTATGGCCAACCTAGCATCGACATACTGGAACCAAGGTCGATGGAAGGAGGCGGAAGAGCTGGAGGTGCGAGTGATGGAGACGAGGAAGAGGGTGCTGGGAGAGGAGCATCCCTCAACGCTAACTAGCATGGCTAACCTAGCGTCAACATATAGTGACCAAGGTCGATGGAAGGAGGCGGAAGAGCTGGAGGTGCGGGTGATGGAGACGAGGAAGAGGGTGCTGGGAGAGGAGCATCCCTTAACGCTGACTAACATGGCCAACCTGGCGTCGACATATAGTGGCCAAGGCCGATGGAAGGAGGCGGAAGAGCTGGAGGTGCGAGTGATGGAGACGAGGAAGAGGGTGCTGGGAGAGGAGCATCCCTCAACGCTGACTAGCATAGCCAACCTGGCATCGACATACAGGAACCAAGGTCAATGGAAGGAGGCAGAAGAGCTGGAGGTGCGAGTGATGGAAACGAGGAAGAGGGTGCTGGGAGAGGAGCATCCCTCAACGCTAACTAGCATAGCTAACCTAGCGTTAACATATAGTGACCAAGGTCGATGGAAGGAGGCGGAAGAGCTAGAGGTACAAGTAATGGAGACGAGGAAGAGGGTGCTGGGAGAGGAGCATCCCTCAACGCTAACTAGCATAGCTAACCTAGCGTTAACATATAGTGACCAAGGTCGATGGAAGGAGGCGGAAGAGCTAGAGGTACAAGTAATGGAGACGAGGAAGAGGGTGCTGGGAGAGGAGCATCCCTCAACGCTGACTAGCATAGCCAACCTGGCATCGACATACAGGAACCAAGGTCAATGGAAGGAGGCGGAAGAGCTAGAGGTACAAGTAATGGAGACGAGGAAGAGGGCGCTAGGAGAGGAGCATCCCTCAACGCTGACCAGCATGGCCAACCTGGCGTCGACATATAGTGGCCAAGGCCGATGGAAGGAGGCGGAAGAGCTACAGGCGAAAGAACTAGGAATTTGCTCAAAGGTGCTAGGAGAGGAGCATCCCTTAACGCTAACCAGCATGGCCAACCTGGCTATTACCTGGAGAGACCAAGGCCGCTCTGGAGACGCTTTAGCTCTGATGCGAAACTGCGTTGCCTTGCAAGAGCAAGTGCTTGGTATAGACCATCCGGCTGCAGCATCCTCGTCGGCAATACTGGCTAAATGGGAGGGAGTGAGCGACCTGTCATAGGGAGGAACAATCTGGGATGACAAACATAAAGGGGCACTTGCTAGATGAATCAATCCTATGTGCTAATTCATGATCAAAATCACTTCTCGGTCCCTGCCAGCATATGTGCTGTATATCTAAGGAAGTAGGAACGATTAAGCCAGTCCGACTAGGCATCCACTGCCAACAACGTCCTAGAGTCTCTCGCGTCTCTTGAGTTTTATAGAGTAATGCACCTGTAGACTCTCGACGGACCGCCCTGGATGGGCCTCACAGAACCGCTGGTGAATTTCGGGCCACGCTAGCATCTCTCTGCCCTCCTTTAACTCGATGAGAAGATCATCTTCTTGTGAGCTGTATTTGGCTCTCGGAGCTGAAGCACACTTGGCCCGGCTCCGCGTCCGAGTCGAGGGCAAATCAACTCGATTCCGAACGGTGCTGCTGGCATGCCCATGCTCAAGCCAGCAGGTATCTTTCCGATGGCGTCTAGTACATCCCAAAAGTCTGTGGTTTGAAGCTCCTGGCAGACCAAGGCCACCCAGAGAAACGTGTCATTAGCACCAGAGACCAAGTGCTGTTCAACGGTATCCCTTGTTTCCTTGTCGTATTTCTTATGGCATGCTAATCGATCCACCTTATATGCAATGTACGTGTCAACAGCCATGGAGATTGAGTCTTTGTTCAACTCGAGGTATAGCCTGACTTTCTGCTTTATGTTGCCCATTTTCTCCTTAATGTCCCACCAGTTGCGGCTAGACACGATCCACTTGACGCGAGAAGCCTTGGCAATTAAGTCGAGAAGCTGATGTCGATTCGTTTTGCATTCGTCGAGGGCATTAACAATCAGGATCGCACTATCCAAGCTCGGGTCATTAAGCATGGCCGCAAGGATCTTGGATAAGGCTTCCCAGGCATTTCCGTCCTTAAAAAGCTGTTTACCCGCATGGTCGTGCTTCTTCCGAACATGCGAGGTGAGCGACGGCTGTTGGTCGACGAGAAGGTAGATCAGGCCGCGCAGCACGGCCGTCGCATTACTCAGTCGTGCCTCGGTGGCCTGGCAGAAGAAATAGGACAGGCGATTGTCGGGTTCCTTCTCCAGCCACTGTCTTTTCTCTTCAGCTTGTGGGTCGCGTTCTCTTTCTAGTTCCTGCTGTCGCATCCTCTCCTCTTGTTGGCGGCGGCGTTCTTCTTCCCGCTGCCGAATCGTCTCCGCTCGTTGGCAGCAGCGCTCCTCTTCCTGCAGCCGTATTGTCATATGCTGCTGCTGGGTAGGCAGTTATGTCTGTGGTGGAGTGGGTAGGGAAAAAGGATCATGTGAGTTAGACATGCTGAAGTTCTCAGTGAGGCTCCTGTTCAAATACATTGGCGTATAGCAATAAATTACGTCGGTGAGTTCTATATCAATGACTCTATAGGTTCCTTAAAACGAACTCTTTCTCTAGAAAGGAGAGATATATAAAGAGGTCTGAAGGCGCATAACGACAGACCCACAGGATAGAACACCTTTCTAAACCCATCTCAACTAAGGTTACAGGCTCTAATCACTATCAAAAGCAACACCAGCCGCTAAACTTCTATTAATATTTCATATAAAAAAACAGTTATATCTCTCTATAGCAATAGCTGCTATTTATTGCAATCGCTGCTATCTATAGCAATCCTGCTGTCTATAGCAATCGCTGTTATTCATTGTCAGATAGAACAGGTATGCTAGGAAAGCCCTATGCCACATCTATCAGCTATTGAGACTGCGGCCCGGTCTCAAAGGCCCGGATATCTAGCAAGCCGGTCTCGAAGACCCGGACCCCTTAGATCCGGTCTTAAGAAAACCTTATCGTAGCTCCTATGACAATGAGGGCAACTTCCCTCCTACATCTAACTTCCTTAGCTGCTAATGTTAAGGATTTGGCCGCCCACACACCCAATCTGTTAACACCCACCCGATCCACCTACCTTTGCGATGGCCTCTGTCGAAATCAGCATGCAGGATGTATTCGAACCAGCAGCCTTCCTAGAAGACCCTCTCGCAGACCTTCTTGCAGACCTTCCAGCTCAACCTAGCCCTCAGCCCGCCCCCCAGATCAGCCTACAGCCCGGCCCTCACAGCCCTCCTAGCAGCGATGTCTTTGAATATAGTGAGGTCTCAGAGCCTGCTATCGCCATTAACCTCTCTGCAGCTGCAGCTGGAGTCGCAGCCGAAAGCCAGGCTGCCCTGGACGATAAGATGAAAGTCTTCCGGACCTTCTGCGCAGCCTTCGACGAGACAGCAAAGCAGTTCCCAACGGGGCGTATGTTCCGTTTTGCTCAAGAGATGTCCCAGAGCTTCCTCAGTCATTGGGCAAGTGCCCTGACTGGAGATAGCCAGCCGCAACCGCAACCGCCAGCAGCTTCATTACCCATCCGATCATACGCCTCTGCCCTCGCAGCCGACCTCCCAGTGCGCCTCGCGGCGACGCGCGACAACGATTTCCAAACCGCCCGTGGGACCGCTCCTGACCCCCAACGACGACCCCTTAAGCCCCGCCAGGCCCGGCAACCCCAGGAACAACAGCAGCAAGGAAACCCTACTATAGCCTATGATGATACCAGGGTCTTCGTACGGCTCCACGAGAAATCCCCTGCTTGGGAAAAGCAACCCTTCGCGATGCGAACCCACTTAGCCGAGATGCTAGGCATTAAGCTCGACGCTATCCCTCAAGCATCAAGGACTAAGGCGGGCTGGGCTATTAGACCGGCGAACCTCGACATCCGCAACAAGATCATTAACGAAGAAGCCTGCTGGGCGCCGGCTCTAGGGGCCGACGCTGTTGAGCTCGCGACGAAACGGATCACTTACGTGGTCTCCGAATGCCCTCGGTCCCTGACGGACCTGCTAAGAAAGACTGTGGATTACGAGGCTGCCCTTAAAGACGAAGTGGAGGCTCAGACAGGTCTACGGGCTGTTAGCTGCCGCCCGTCCCGTCACGATGACCCCACTCAACCGACGAAGACATTGCTTATTTCCTTCCTTGAGCAGCCGAAGCACGCCTTCCGTCTCTTTGGGACGAGTCGGCTAGCGAGACTGATCCGGAAGACCGCTAGACCCAACCAGTGCAACCTCTGCTGGGACTACCACTCGCGACACAGCTGCGACCGCACTGCCCGTTGTGTTAGCTGCGGAAGGACCCCCCACGAGGGGATGCCCTGCGAATACAAGACCCAATGCCTCAATTGCCGAGGCCCTCATGCCTCTGACGATAGGAAATGCCCTGCTCGACCCCGACGACAAAACGGCGTCCTGAAGCGACTAACACAGCCGGAAAAGAGAGGGATCCGGGAAATCGGCGAGAGGCTGTTCCGCCAGCTCCACCCGGAGCTAGCCGTAGCCGCAGCCGGGTCGTCTCCGGCCCCCGAGGCCGGGGCCCGGCTCTCGTCGCCTTGTGAGGCCCTGGCCCTACGACCTACGGAAGGAACGCCCCCGCCCTCCCTGAATAAGCGCAGACGACAAGCCCTCGAGACCCCTAAATGATAGGACGACCTTCGCAACAGACCACCGACAAGACCGCCGATAAGAGACCATTACGCATCTTCCAAGCTAACGTCGGCAAGGACTCGGCATCGCATGACTGTGCGCTGGCCTTGCTGATAGAAGCGGATACGGCGTAATAATGATCCAAGAGCCTTAGACCAGTACGCAGAATAACCGTTGCACGACGAAGAATCATACTGCATACCGAACCTTCTCTCCTATATCAAACTGGGAGGGAATCAGCATACGCCCGAGGGTCATGACCTATGTGTCTCTCCGCAGCAAGCTGAACGCCGACCAGCTGAGGCCTAGGCCGAAGCCCTCTCGAGATATCCTTCTAATACGAGCTCGTGGCATCTCTTTCCTTAATATCTATCGTCAACCGGGTACGCTAGAGACCCTCGATTTCCTTGACAGTTGGCTGGTCCCTGGCCGGACCCTTATCGCCGGAGACTTCAACGCCTCACACACGCTTTGGCAAGCAGGACCCCATCGGAACCAAGGGGCCCGGATCGCAGCTTGGATTGAAGGCAACGATCTTACTATTCTTAACCAACCGAACCAACCGACTAATAAATACAATAATACCCTCGATCTCGCGATCTCAAACATCCCCACTGCACAAGCTAGAGTGGAAGACCACCTCGCGACTAGCTCAGACCATCACACACTCAGTACCTCTCTTCCCGTCCAACTAACGCCTCCGCAAGCCAGCCGGATCCGGGTCCGGATCGAGGACCCCGACGACCTAGCCCGACTCGCCGAGTCCGTCGCACGAGGACAGGACTTCCTGCTAACAGCCGCGACAACAGCCGAGGAACTTGACTTTGCAGCAGCCCAGCTGCTTAAGCTCTTACAGGATGCAATTAGGGTCATCGGCCGAAGCCCTCAGCAGAACGGGCGCTCTGCCCCGTGGTGGAACAAAGACTGCGCCAAGTCCCACGCGCAATACTGAGCAGCTAAGAGACAGGACCCCGAAGAGGACCTAGGGCCTATAACACTCGCTAGGAAGGACTTCCGTAAGATCGTCAGGAAAGCAAAAGTCGACTTCTGGAGGAATATTATTAATAACGCTATAACGAACGCCGATATCTTCCGTATCGCCGGATGGGTCCGTACCCAAAGCGCCTTCCAGCCCCCGCCCCTCCAGGTAGGAGACGAGGTCTTTGAAACGCAAGAGGATAAAGCAAACGCCCTCCGCAAAGCTGCGCTCAAGAGACGAGACGCAGGGGATGACATTGAGGACCCGTGGGCCCCTCAGGTGCCTGACGCCCCTGACCTTCCCTTTTCTACGCTGATCTCAGCTGAGGAAGCGGAAGACGTAACGACAAGACAGGAAACACATCTCCCGGCGCAGACAACGTGACTACAGCGATTATCCGGGCCTGCTGGCCAGTTATCGGCGAATACATCCGGTGGCTTTACGAGAGATGTCTCTGCTTAGGGCACCACCCGAAGGCGTTTAAAGGCGCGGAGGTTATTATGGTCCCGAAGCCCGGAAAGAGGAATCTGTCTTCCCCGCGCGCTTGGAGACCGATTTCCTTACTTTCCTGCCTCGGCAAGGGATTGGAAAGATTGATCGCAAGACGTCTCGCCTTTGTGGCGATCGGCCGGAAGGTCCTGCACAAGAACCAAGCCGGGGCTCTGACGAAGAGGTCTGCTGTAGACCTCATCGCTGCCCTGGTCCACGACATCGAAGCTGCCCTCGCCCGAGGGCTCGTCGCGACCCTTGTGACGATGGACGTTCAAGGCGCCTTCGATACAGTCCTCCGGAACCGACTTCTGCTGCGACTCCGTCAGCAGGGTTGGCCGGACCTGCTGGTCCGCTGGGTGGCCTCTTTTATGACTGACCGCACAGCCCGAGTCCACTTCCAAGATGCGGTCACGCCTATCTCTGCTCTAGAATGCGGACTCCCTCAGGGCTCGCCTGTCTCGCCAATCCTTTTCCTGCTCTACACAGAGCCGGTCTATAAGATCAGAATCAAACCAAACCCTTGCCCTGGGTTCAATCCGGTTCCTACCATACGCTACGGCTATGCAGACGACATTACCTCTCTCCACATTGGGGATACGCTCCGTGAGACGATAGACGAAGCGGAGATCAATATCGAAGAGATAGACCATTGGGGGCTCTGCAATGAGGTCAGTTTCGACTCAGCTAAGACGGAGATAATGCACTTCTCGCGGAGACGAGAAGACTGCAGCCCGACGATCGTACATAAAGGTCAGACTAAGGTGCTGGAGGAAGCCCTCCGCTGGCTGGGCGTCTGGCTGGATAAGAAGCTATCGTTTAAGATACATGTGGAAAAATGGGCGATCAAGGCCCGAGCTATCGCTAACTTCCTGCGAGGCCTCGCCAATACAGCCCGCGGCCCTCCTCTAATAAGGTCCGTCTCGCCATCAAGGCCTGTGTCCTTCCTGTTCTATTCTACGGGGCTGAAGCCTGGTACCCGGGAAAGACAGCGCCGTCCTTACGAGCAGGAGGACCCCAGGTCTCGACAAAGATCGATCACCTTCTTGACCGCCTTAAATCCGTCTTACATATCGGCATCCGCAGCATCCTTCCAACCTGGAAGACGACCCCATTAGCTGCCCTCTATCGCGAAAGCGGCATTCCGCAAGTTGAGCAGCTACTAGATGCTACACGCCTGCGCTACGCAGCCCGCCTTCAAGCCCTAGATCCGAGGCACCCCCTCACAGCAAGGGCTATCGTCCCAGCCCACAGGCCGGGCCGGAAGCCGATCTACAAGACCCGTCTGCAACGGACTGCGCTACTTCTCCCGCCCTCGCCTCGGCCAGACCTCCTACAACGTCAATACAGATGCACCGAATTACACATCCAGCCGAAGGCTAGGGCTGTTCCAGCCTTCCTTGCCTGAATCGAGACCTTATTTACGGAAGACCTCATCGTTTACTCAGACGGATCCCGATCGCAAGACGGGGCCGCGGGCTACGGGTATGTCATCCACCGCAACAAACACTCAATCGGCGAGGGGCTGCCCGGCTAGGCCCCGTTGAGGTATTCGACGCAGAAGTGGCCGGAGCCCTAGCAGGCCTACGTCACGCAACGAGCCTAGCTTTAGAGCCAGACTCACGAATCTACGTCTGTCTCGATAACACATCCGCAGCGGCTGGTTTGCTAGGCCAGCCATCGGAATCCTCGCAGGCTCAGTTCCTGGAGTTCCAATTGATCGCACAAGCCCACGGGGCAACATCAGTACGATGGTGCCCTGGCCATAAAGGCATCCCCGGAAACGAGCAGGCCGACAAGCTGGCCAAAGCAGGAACAGAGCTTCCAGAACCACCCAGCGCGGCTCCGTCCCTCGCTTTCAACCGAAGGAAGGCCAGAGCCCTCCTCCGTACTGCTTTCAAGGCCTGGTGGCAAGACCACGCCCCAGACTCTTATCAACCCTATATGCTAGAGGCAGCCGCCGCTAGCCCAGCTGAACTGCAGCTTCCCCGGAAGACTCTTCGCTATCTCTTAGCAGCCCGCTCCGGCCACGGAGACTTTGCTGCATACCACGAGAGATTTGCCCACGATGCAGAGCTTAATTGCTCGTGCGGACGGCGGAAATCACCCGACCATCCCTTCTATTGCCGTAAGGTTGACCGTCGCTATCGGATAAAGTTGGGGCTTTTTCCGAAGCTGACGATCAATCGCGTAATAGGACAAGATTTCGGCGAGTTCGTCGCGATGATAGAGGCAGTAAAATTCTTCGCGGAAATCTGCCCACAACATCGCTCCCTCGCCTAGAACCCCCGGAAGTTGCGGTAGCAGCCGCTTCGGCCCCAGACCACAATTCAATCTTTTCTCTTTTCCTTTGTCTCTTATTCTTCGACGTGGTCAGAAGGCTCGGATCGTCACTCCGGGCCTGAAGACACGCCGCGCTGCACAGCAGCTTCGAATGCGGTTTCCCCTGGTTCCCTTAAAAATCGGATGCTATTGCAGTCGTCGGGCTGCGCCCTGAATATCCGCTGACGGATGTCGGGCACGAAATAATAGGTCAAATAGGGCTGCTTAATTGTTAGATGGAAGAGGAAGAAGGATCACAATTTCGGCTCGTGGAGGGACGCAATTAGACTTACACGTGACACCGGATTGCGGGTCCGAGCCACGGGCCCGCTGGGCCCGTGGCCCCGGCCCCGGGTCGGCTCCGCCGAAGCTAGCTACCCTGTACCTTGGTTTCTTTAGCTGTAGACTCCAGCCTAGCACGTCGTCTTGCCCCTAGGGGATTCTGTAGACATCTAGATGTCTTCACGACGGTAATTAATCAACAACAACAACAACAACAACAACAACAACAACAACAACAACAACAACGCCGCTCCTAGGCCGAACGCACCGCTTGAGTATAGCAGCCCCCTAGCCCCGGAACGGCCTCAATTGGGCCGCTGGCCGTCAAGATATTCGCATGTGTGGTGCCGGGCACTTATCAGGTGGTAGTTGTGTAATCGCATACGATTTCCCGAAATTATTCCGCAAAACGACCCTAAGTTAAGTTCTGCGTATCAAGTACGTTAAGTTATAGATAAATGTGCCTCGAAAAATCAAATCTCGAATCTTCAGCATTTTTCTTGATCCAAATGTTTTGGCTGTCGACTGGAGCTACATTATCCAGGGCCGACTCGAAGACTACCAAGGTAATGGTCGCCTAGGCCTTGCAATGACTTTCGACGGCGAGGCCGAGGGTGCCCGTCAAGGTCTTCCCGCAACCCAGTGCAGAATGTCAGGCTGCACACGGTACAACAGTGCCCAGCCCCAATGTCCTCCAAAAATACGGCTTCTACACTGCGTTTCGAATAGTCATGTGATGCCCATGATTCGCGTTTCAACACAGCCCCTCTCGAGCCTGCGTCTACGCCAACGCGTATTAAGTCAGGCCACCCACTTACGGATCAGGGGCTTAGCTGACCGCCCCACTTACAACCGCGTCAACCACAACGCGTCTCTAGCCACACGCGTTTCTTCCTTCAACAACACTCAATTGGCCAATTCAACTTCATAACCTTATTTATTATGCCTAAATACACCCAAGAAGACCTTCAAGGAGCCATTCAAGATGTCAGAAATGGCATATCAATGCGAAAAGCAGCCAATCAGCGCGGAGTTCCTTATTCAACCTTACGCAACAGGCTTAATGGCGTACCTAGCCGCAACGAAGCCCACGAATGGCGCCAGGCGCTTTCCAGATATCAGGAAGACCAGCTCACTGATTGGCTTATCTTACAAGATAAGCTCGGCATGGCGTTGACTCATGGCCAGATCCGGAAGTTGGCGATTTCCTTGTTGGGCCAAAATGGCACCAACCAACGACTCGGAAAACCCTGGATGAAGGGCTTCCTGCGCCGCAACCCGCGAATAAAAACGCTCAAAGCAAAGGGAATCGACCGGAAAAGGATAAATGGAGCAAATCCAGCTGCTATTCGCGGGTTCTTTGGCCTAATGGACCAACCAGAGCTCGCATCGATCCCTCCACGTAACCGTTGGAATTTTGATGAAGTTGGACTCTTCCAAGGGCCCGGAACCAACGGGCTTGTTGTTGGCCAATCAGAGCTTCGATCAACGATTAAGAAACAGCCACAAAACCTTAACTGGATTACTATTCTTGAGGCTATTTCCGCAACAGGAAAGTGCCTTGACCCATTGGTCGTCTTCAAAGGCAAACACGTCCAACACCAATGGTTTCCTGAGGAATTGGACTTTCTGACCAATTGGAGGTTTACAACATCTAAAAAGGGATGGACCAATGACGAAATTGGGCTTGCGTGGCTACAGGAAGTCTTTCTTCCGGGCTCAAAGCCTGCCCGGGCCAATGAAAAGCGGCTTCTTATCCTAGATGGGCATGGATCACACATAACGCCTGATTTTATGCGTATTTGTATGACCAATAGGGTCCATTTACTCTATTTGCCGCCTCATACAAGCCACGTTCTTCAGCCTCTTGATATATCAGTCTTTGGGCCACTCAAAGCTGCATATCGGACCGCCTTGACACTAGCCAATCCAGTCACCGATGTTGGCCCAACTAGGAAGGAAGACTTTCTTTCTTGCTATTTTCAGGCTAGGAAGAAAGCTATTACTATTCGAAATGCCCGTTCGGGTTGGAAAGGAGCCGGGTTGTGGCCAATCAACATCTCAAAGCCAATGGGTAGTAAATTTGTTATTGAAGACCCTAATGAGTCAATTACGGTCCAATCAGGAGCCCCTCTTTCTCCAAAAACGAATCAAAGGTCCGAAATCAGCCCTTTTACAACCCCTACTACTTCGAGAGACGTTGCCTTATTGGTTCATTCTCATAAGAAGGAAATCCTAGCTAGCCCAACCACAAGGCAGCTCTTTCGGACTATTTATCGGGGAATTGATAAGCTCCACGTACAAATGGCCCAATTAGAAGATCGAATTCTAGTCCAAGACCAAAATTCAGGCCAATCAAAGGCTAAGAAGAGAGGAAGGGTTTATAAAGACCCAAATGAGGAATTTTCTAACATCCAGAATGTAAAGAGAGCAAGAAGGCGAATAGAAACGCCTGAAATTGAAGATTCAGAATAGCTTGTTTTTCCTTTGTTTTTATTGGTTAGTTTTTTGATATTTAGAAAATTTATTAGCTATTTTATTAAAAATCAGTTAAAATGGACCAATTAGGCCTCTTGGTTGTTCTTTTATATATAAGTGAAGTTGAATAGGGATTTTGGTTGTTGTATAAGTGGGGCGGTCAGCTAAGCCCCTGATCCGTAAGTGGGTGGCCTGACTTAGTCACTCTCACATGACAGGCCTTACGACGCGTCGCGTTGCGTTTTCTGCAGCCCGCTGTTCCATTCATCATCTAGTCATCTCTAGAGATTGTCTGCAAGCACCTGGCCATGAACCCGACGACGCCGTCTACCAACCTTCAACCACATTCCTGTTGCTTCTGCAACAGAATAATCCTTGTTCGTCATTGTGACGGCAATTATGTGGAAGCGAACCTCGACTACGATCAGGTACTGCAGGGAGCTCGTTCGGGCTGCGCACTTCTCCAGGGACGCCTGGATCGACTGCATTCCTCCCCCTGTTACTGGGAGTGTTCGGCTCCTAAGCTACAATGTTACACTATGAGAGATGATGAGGATCTGATATTCCTTGAGTTCTACTGGGAGGGCATTCAGACAGTGGATTCCGAAGATCAATCGGACAGCCTCCAAATATTTGCGCCAGAAGGTATTTTTAATTATTTCAGTCACGTTCCGCAGGGATAGACAGTGTTAACAATGGATGTCAAATAGGAACTTTGGCTCATCGTTATCTTAAACATCAACCTCTGAACATGGAACCCGCGTCGAGAGAGAATGTCGCCTGGATGAAGAGACATCTTGATAACTGTCGCCGTCATCATCCATGTCGACGTCTTCGCGAAGTGCACCATTCGCTTGCCATGCCTAGCCGACTGATTAACGTAGGTTCATCCAGCGATCCCCTTGTGCACATATCAGCAACGCGCTTACCGATGATGGAATGCTATGCCATAGCTAGTTATGCATGGGGATCCGGTGTTATTCATGCGATCAAAACAACCACGTCGAATCTGCAGCAAAGGATGGTTGAGGGCATCCAGCTTTCGGAGATGCCGAAAACTATCCAGGATTTGGTTCAAGTGACGCGACTCCTTGGCCTTGAATACCTTTGGGTTGATTGCCTATGCGTTGTTCAGGATGACGATGATGAGATAACGCAAGAAATGGGGAGAATGGCAAACTACTACCAGCGAACCGAGATTCTCCTCTCTGCTGCCACTGCTGAGCACAGTGACGAGGGGTTTCTCAAAGTTCGTCATGCTGATCAAGTGTATGGTGCTATCTTTGAGATTCCGTACCGATTGGATCTCAATGGCGAAGATGAGCAGGGTGCAGTGTTATTATGCGAGAAGCCACTCTACAATAACTCGAAGGAAGAACCCCTTCACAAGCGCATATGGACGCATCAGGAGCATATACTTGCCTCGCGGGTTCTAAGTTTTGGCTCAAAGCAGGTCAGGTGGGAATGCAGGCGCGGCATCGCTGTTGACGGTGGCTCTTGCTGGTCGCCAGTGGATGATCCTGCTGTCGCCGAAGCATGCATTTCAAGCGGCTCCTTGAAACCGGCCGAATACGCTCGAGGCTATAAGCTACAGGAGATTCTGGACTCTTGGACAGAGACAGTTGAGGCATATTCTTCCCGCGATTACACAAACAAATCCGACAGACTACCTGCTTTTGCTGCGATGACATCGCTGCTCGCCTCTGCAACCGGATGGCTGGTATCAGATTGTTACGCAGGCATTTGGCAGGGTGATGCTCGTAGGCAACTACTCTGGTCCAAAACTGAAACCCAAGATCTGGGCCAATATGACCAGCCATCATGGTCTTGGGCCTCACTACCAGGCTCGGTGGAATATTCTACCATTAGTAGGCTAGACTGGAGCGGTGACTCTCTTAAAATAGTGGCGTTTAAACCCCAACTTCATGGAGGAATCCTGCTTGAAATTAGGGGCTTTATCCGCCAAGCGTTCTGGAACGGCCTCTATATTCAGCAGCTTTCTAATGAGACATCGTCTCCAGATGCTCAAGGCATATTCCTAATGGAGCCAGAGCTTCGTTGGGACGTTCTTTTACCTCCCCAACCAGTATGGCTCCTTGAGATGGTTTACGCATACAGGGTCCCAGAAAGTCTTGGACTCGTTCTCGTACGAAGCACTCGAAATTTAGAGCATTTTGAACGGAGAGGGTATTTCGAACTGAACTACTCAGAGACTGGCAATTCAAGTCTTTCCGAAGCAGGAGAGAAAGGACGCCTGAAGTTGATTGCGGAACCTAATTGGATTCAACGAGGAAGATATCAGAGTGTTTTTATCGAATAGTGCTAGAGGCCGTGGCTAATTGATGTCTAATAATTGAACGCATAGCTAGTACTACTAATATTTTATGATAAGCATATAATAGCAGACGCTTGGTGGGATGAACAAATTCTATACGTACTTGGCTTACGAAATGTACAAGGACAGGAGGTAGACTGAGGTAGGCAACTTGTATACAAAGCCAATTCGGGCATAGATGCATATACTGATAGTACAGTACTCCGTACTGTCGGCAAAACAATGTTGCTATAAGTTATCCGTCCGGGCGTTATTGTTAAGTACCAGTACAACATAGTAAGGAGGTCACGGGGCGGGAGTCTTAGGTAAGGCAGAATGGGGAGATGTAAGGGCGGGGATCAGGGGCGCTCCTCTTCACCTCCCGCCTTTTATCCCCGATGGAAATGGTGATGCAAGAGCTCACGGCGACTGTCCCACGTTTTACCTCGAGGATGGTGAAAACATGCTATGATACTTGACAGCAGACAATGGTATCCAAGTTGTAACATGTTGCTCATTTACTTACATGCACTTTGGAATCCTCGAGCCTAATTATAATTTTCATCCTGTTTCTTTCAATATATAACTAGTAAGCAATAAGTAAACTAGATTAGGTATAACGTACTTGATAAGTGAGTGGGCCAAAAATCCCTCAATCTCTTATCTTTTCAATTGATCAATTAATTCTTAACCACTAAAGATAACGTACTTGATAAGCATGCGCCGCATCCAAGTATGCGCCGCACTTTTCCCTCTTACACTTAACTATCTACTTTATCAATCAAATCTCAACCACGAAGCATGCCACAGCAAAATACCGAAGCTAGAACGCTTCTCGCCCTTAAAGCCCTTCAAAATGACCCAAAACTAAGTATCCGACACGCCGCATCGATATACAAGGTAGATGAGCGAAGGCTACGTCGCCGACAGAATGGCATTCAATCTCGACGCGATTGGATCCCCCAATCGCGTCGACTAACCGATTTAGAAGAGCAGATCATTGTTCAATTCATTCTCGACCTGGATTCGCGAGGATTTCCCTTGCGACTGCGTGGTGTTGAAGAAATGGCTAACTGACTGCTCGCTGACCGCGACGCGTCACTAGTTGGCAAGCGCTGGGCTTCAAACTTCGTCAGGCGACACCAAGAGCTTAAGACGCGTTTTTTTTTATAAATACGACTATCAGAGGGCTAAATGCGAAGATCTGACTATTATTCGCAACTGGTTTAGGCTCGTGGAGAACACAATCGCGAAGTATGGTATCGACCTCGCTGATATCTACAACTTTGACGAGACTGGCTTTATAATGGGCCTTATTACAAGTAGAATGGTCATTATAGGCGCAGAAAGGCGTGGAAATCCGAAATCAGTACAGCCTGGAAACCGGGAATGGGTTACGGCCATTCAGGCAATTAATGCAGAAGGCTGGGCGATCCAGCCGTTTATTATGGTTGCGGGCCAATATCACCTCGCCAACTAGTACCAAGAAAGCAACCTCCCAGGCGATTGGGCTATTGCGACGACTTAAAATGGCTGGACCGACAATGAGACGGGTCTTGAGTGGCTCAAGCACTTCAATCAGCACACAAAGGATCGATTGATCGGTCACTATCGTCTTCTGATCCTCGATGGGCATGAAAGTCACTACTCCGTCGACTTTGAGAAATATTGTGAGGAGAATTAGATCATTACGCTTTGCATGCCGCCTCATTCGTCTTATCTACTTCAGCCTCTTAATATCGGGTGCTTTGGGCCGCTTAAAACAGCCTATGGTCGAGCAATTGAGCAATTGATCAGATGCTCTATAACCCACGTTTCCAAGACTGAGTTCTTCCCAGCCTTCTACGCTGCCCACGCAGCCGCTATGACAAGGAGTAATATTGAAGGAGGTTTTCGAGGGGCCGGACTTGTTCCCCTAAACCCAGAAAATGTCATATCAAAGCTTGATGTGCAGCTACGGACTCCAACACCGGCTGCAGAGGAGGTCGGCCTCCCTGACCCTTGGGTCTCGAAGACCCCAAAGACAGTGCTTGAGGCCAGTTCTCAGTCTGAATACCTTAAAAGACGAGTAAGAAGACATCAGAGCAGCTCTCCAGCATCAATTCTTGAGGCGCTTGAGTCATTCACTAAGGGAATAAAGGCAATAATGCATCAGATGGCATTATTGAAGTCTGAGGTCCAGATTCTTCGACAGGCAAATGAGACTCTTAGCAAGCGGCGTAGAGCGAAAAGAACCCGCCTACGTAAAGGAGGGAAGATGACTTTAGATGAGGGGAGGGATGAGATGGACCAGAGAGATGTTGATGCGCAGGTAGTGGCTGAATCGTCGAGAAGTGGTGGTCGACGGAGGTCGGCGCTGCCGAGGGAAAGGCGCTGTGGAAATTGTGGAAAGACTGGTCATAATATAAGGACCTGTCAAGTTGTAATTGAGACTTCTGGAGAAGAGTATAACGATTAGTTTTAATTAATTTGATGTTTTGTTGTGGTTTTATTGAGGTTTTAATCTTGAAGGTGAGGAAAAGTGCGGCGCATACTTGGATGCGGCGCATGCTTATCAAGTACGTTATCTTAATCAAATAAAGAGGGAAATATCCTTCTTACTCTTCAAGCCCTTCGAAATGACCCAAAATTAAGTATCCAGAGCGCCGCAGAGATCTATAATATGCATCATAATATGTCATAACTATCATCAGACTCTCATCAGACTCTAGGATCATGTTTGCTTTTTTGTGCCCTCATGACAGGCCACAGGCTCGAGCCCCTGAAGGCTCGGATCCCTGACTTAGGTCACGAGACCGTCTTTTCCTTCATGTATATAAGGGCTGATTTAGGCCCTTCAAATAGCTAGAAATGAAGAGCTTCTATTCACATCACTATGCATCCTTCCTATCTGATGTAACATAATACCTTGCATCGCCAGCAGAAAGGCATACTATCTCAATGGAGTACGGAATGCTAGGACTTCAAGCTGACGCCAGGATTTGCTTTGTGCTATCGGCTGGCAAGCCACCATCTCTCTCGGTTTCTTTGAGGGTAACGCTGGACTTGTGGACTTGGAAGAGGTGGAAGAGGTGGAACGTTTTTAAAGACTGCCAATCCCAAAAATTTCATAGGAACGCCATCACCTCTGAAGTTCAGAGCCAGCATGGACTCATCACGGGCAGCATCGCATTGCCCCATGCTCTTCTCTAATGTCGTCCGGCCCCATAAATGGGACAGGTCCCAGTTTCAGTCCTGAAGAAGCAAGCTTGCTGAGGCTAGCGCGGCTGACATGACAGGGGTACTCCATTACAACATATCACTCCGCTCCTACATTCCCAGTTTGCAGTAAATTCATCAAGTCCCGCAACCTCAGCTTAGGTGGCCTGTTCATATTTATGCCTAACCAAGGATGGTGGCCTGTGATCAATACTAGCATAGAAGTTTCCGGCCCGTAGTTTTCTATTAGTGCCATGTATAAGGCTTGATGCTGAGAAGACAACGATTAGTCCAGCCACAGCCATCATCTCAAGAAGGCATCTTTCGTTGACAGGAAGGGCTTACTTAGGGCTAGAGGCTGTAATCTCACTACAGGTGGATGATAAAATTAAACCTGGCCTACACGACACACAGACGGGGACAAAAACATGGCACTAGGACTGGAAAAGAAGTACATTTGACATAGGATAGGAATACCGCACCGTAACGAAGGCCAGCTGAGGCTGGTCGTGAGACCTAGTCAATCAACACAGCGGTGTGCAGCCGGTGAGGGGGTGGCTTGCGGCTGAGGTAAGTTTGCATTCACTTTTGCACTTCTGGAACGCCTCAGTGTGCCAATTGGATCAGGCTCTCGAAGGACGCGTACGCACTGTCTTGGCTCCTCCAATGAAGGCGCCCTTCTGACATGTGCTCCGACTTGGAGCGGCGATGTGTACGACAGGCAGAATCAGTGGCCTGAACATTAACCAGATCGTCTCTCTTTCTTCTTCATCGACTTGGATATTATCATCTACACAATGCGTCTACCTTGAGTAACGCGCACTGTCTTCGCAATGTTGGAACCCAACTTCTTCACGCGCATCCGACTCCTCGGACCCGTCTCGCTCGCTGCGCTCTTTGGTGGCGGAGTGATCTTGGTTCTCGTCGGCCTTAACGCTCTCCTCGGTCCCAAGACTGAATTCTTCCAAACAGCCAGAGAGACGCCTTACTCAGACGACTCTGAACGCATGTTCCTTCTTTTCGCTGAGGAAGACATCTCCTTTTGGTGCACCGTCGTTGGCATCGCCTCCGTACTTCTTTGGTATGGGCTCACCGAAGCATACATCCACCTGTCCGCCCGTTGGTGCGCTCGAAAATCGGGATGGGGGGCTGGACTGGATGAAAGCTCGCACATCAACTCGCTCGCTCGACGAACAGGGCTGTTGAGCCTGCAATACCTGTTCCCGCTGCTTTGTTTTGCTGCCGCCGTCGTTTATCATTTTGGCCTGATCCAAATTGATATTTGGTCCAACGGTGCGATTGATCAAGGGTTATTGAGGGTCTATTCCCTTCCTCCGCTTGGGGTCTACAACACCTTCTACGGTCCATGGGCCATAGAAAAGACATGGACTGGCCACGACCAATATTTTGTTCATCATCAGGGCTATGACCAGGGACCAGCAGATCCGCCATCTAGTGCTGTGATGGTGGGGACGTTAGATTGCCAGTCTCTCCTGGACCCTCTCAGCTTGAAGGGTGGAACGCTTGTCAGTCGAGAAGTCGTCATGGTTGCCAACTTGACAAACGAGGAAGGGTCGTTCCAGATGGCGAGGGATCATGATGGCTGGATGCGGACACAAACATCCAACAAGTTCTGGCTCGGCGAAGAGAACAAGGGGGATGGCGGTGCTGTTGTTGACTACCGCATTGCCGAGCCTGGCAAGGTCCAGATTCAATGGGCACGGCAAGGATCTTGGCTCTGCGAAGATGGTAATGGAGAGAGCAACTTAAAGATGACACCTGTCGTCCGCCGTGTTACCTACACCATTCGTTACGCAGTTGCGATGATTGTGAGACAAATCCACGTCACCAGGTATCACGACGACTGCGCCACAGCTTTTGACGCGGATATCTTGTCCATCGACAGCAATCCGCCCCCCACAGATTTTAAGAATGGATCCTTGCCTCATATCTGGAAATGGGTGGATGTCATGGTAGGCCTTGACCACTCAGGTGTGAACGATGGAGTCACTTATTTCCTTCGGGCTGTGATGGCAGGCTGGACATCTCCAGCGATGCACAGGATCCAAGGCCCACGCATTGGACTTGTCGCAGAAGGCAACAAGCCATTTGGCCCTGAGAATACTGCCGTCTGGACAGACGGATTCCAGAGAATTGGTCGCCTGGGTTATCCATACTTCAGCGGAGGGCGTACGGCTGTGTACAGGGGGTGCGACCGGGATGCGGCATGGATATTTCTGGTCGTTGGATGCATTGCCATCGTTCTGGGACTGGCGCGGATTCGGTCTTGTCCACGCGGTTCAACTCATGAAATTAGGCAGGATTGGTACATGGATCTGAGCGGTGAATGGTGGATTAAGGAGAAACAAGGTGGATTGGTTGCAAGAGACGAGGTGGATGCCGAGTGATTTGGAACCGTCAGGAAGAGATACTCGAGAGGTGCAACACTGGACAACTAGCTTACGGTATTTGGATGTGAGGACACTCATTCTTGATTTTCATGCCACCCAATATTTACCAACGTTCATTTCTATAAATGTCCCCAGCACAACGCCAGACGAGGCAAAGACATGTCTTCCCCCTGGACCACTCTCCATCTATCGAAACTCCACTCCTCGTGCGCATTGCAGATTTGGCATTTGACGCCTCCCTTCGTCTCATCACATTCGTCGCCACGCAGCGGGCGAAGCAAGAGCCCATCATCGAGCGCCATTCCCCTATCCAACTCGATGCTGATTTCAGGAATCGAGCCCGCCACCTTTTTCAGTCCGTCCAGAAGAGCCCCTGCCGTATCCTTCATCACCTCCAGTCTCTCCGCCTTCGTCCCACGTCCTTTATTCTGACGCAGCCAGTAAACTGTGAATCTTGGGCATTGTGATTCCATTGCCACCTTCACTTTCAAGGATTCGATCTTCATGTCAGCAAGCCGCCCAAGGACCCACCCCCACTTTTTTATGACATTCTTTCGACGCTTCTCCTCTTCCGTATCGTTCTGGACGTTTTGGAATGGCGTCAAGGTGAGGAGGAGATAAATATTCCTAACCCTACTAACGAGATCGGGGCCGAAGGATTCGAGGAAGACCTCGAGTGTCCTGAGATCTGCGAACGTGAGGGTTCCGTCGCATAGTGGTGCAACGTCCTGGTAGAGCAGGCGGCAGCTGAGCAGGAGGCCGATAGGGTATCCAATCGACTCCAGTTTTTCGTCATTTGGTTTCGACCACTGGAACCTGTGACATCGAGAAATAGTCATTCCAGGCCCTTTCGATTCTGACTTTGCCTCGGCCAAAATATGTGTACTGTCGTGCTTGAGGTAGGATTTGGGCAATGGCATCCTAGTATATAAGCCCACGTCGTGCAACCCTGATCTCCGAAGTTCAAGACTAAGCCGCTCGAAAGTAGCCTTCTCCTTTATATGGAGAAACTAGCTAGGAGCTATGTCTCATCTAGGACTGCCACAACAGCCGCTAAGGCTTTCACTTTATGCCATTTTGTTAGCAGAGTAGACTGGCTGAGAGCTTTGTATATGCTTTTAAATAACGCTCCGGATGATCTACGCTGATTCTACGCTGTGAAAGCGGCCTAAAATGGACATGTTAAAATTTTAAAGCTACTATAACTGCGACGCGGACGGCTTGCGTGGGCGACGCACGATTTCCGGCGCCAAGAGGTCCGTAATTATCTAACCCAGCTTCCTCTATGGCCGTTCTGTCGATTTCCTGGGGCCGGAGTGTTAAGATGCACGGCTGTCCAAGTGCAAAGCAGAAGCGTGGCAAGGCACGGCGATAAGTTGCCCCGATGCCCCACGTGCCGCGGAATGTTGGTTGAGCCTGCCACGACACTGTCGCATTCGCAGCTGCGTTTCCGAATAAGCCGGTTGCTCCAGTTATTTAGTTTGGTTACAGTTAAGCAAGTGGCGTCGAGTCAGCAGGTCGACGCCGATATCAAACGGAGAAGGCTTGAATGGGTCGTGCGATCGCTGAACATTAAATAGCCAAAACGCCTGAGGAGAAAGCTACGTAGTGCAGGCAAGTATCTCGAGTCACGGTCGTGGGGTTACAATGTGCGAACCAGAGCGCAACTTGGACGGAATTTACCGAGTCTAGTGGCCAAAATACTTTGTACTTGGGATTTTATAACTTATCAACAAGGCACCCTGGACAGAGGCTTGGCCGAGTCTTGGTAGCGAGGCAAAGAGCAACCTTTCCGGAAAAAGGATGCTCAAAACGGGCAAAAGCTTCGCAGTAGGACATGTGAGAGAAGAGGGAGTCTGGGCCCCCTCAAAGTGGCTTGGGGATGGATGGATGCGCCTCCCACGCACCAGTGGCGAGACGCCCATAAGGCAGATTTCACCCCAAAAGGCTAACCTCGCGAGTCAAGCCAGAGAGTTGTCGGGCAATCGAAGCCTCAGCTCCCGCAAACCACACCGCGACAATTCGTCAAGCTAAGCAGACTATCGATCATAATGCGATATTCTTAACGCCTCTCCCTTTTAGCAATGGAGGTGGCTGATTCAGCTTCTACCAGGTCGGGTCGGCTGGGCCGCATTCACGTCCAGCCTTATTATTCTCGACATTGTGCTGCATAACCGCTGTGCTCCGTAGCTGTAGTACATGATCCCCAGCATCCCCAGCATCCCCAACATCCACCCCCATCAGTTTCCATATCTCCTCTTGCGCAGCTTTTCTATTATCCTCTGACCATTGCTAAGACGGTTTTGCCATGTCTTTGACACCCCTTTCTGTAGAGGCTCTACTCCTTGGAGCGATGCTCCACAACGTCAACGCCATGAAGCCAGGATATGCAGCCAGAGAGGAACACGTGCGGGATCTCCCAACAGCAACGGCAGGCCCGCTGGGGCTTCTTGATGAAGCGAGGCTCATACGGGGATAAGGACTGAGACAACGCTAGGCGTCAACATCATCCGCGCTTAGTTTGACTCTGACCATCGCCCCGGATGAGACCTGCGGTTACCTGTCAGGTGAAGTGGGTGAGCCAATTACCTGTGACAACGGCGACTATTGTACGTGGGAGGTGAAAGAGCTCGGTGTCATCGCTTGTGGAAAAGCCCATTACCTACAATGCGTCGAGTCGAGTGTGGCGGTCGACCCAGTCAAATACAACGACGTATGCCAGAGCGACGTCTAGAATTTGCTATGGTGAGATTTACCTGTCCGCCTTCTCCTTCCCAACCCGCTGCTAACCTGGTCGCCTTTGCAGTACTGACTCCGATGCGCCTTACTGTCGCACGTACGTTTACCCAAGCGGCGTTTTGGACTACAAATGCGCATCCACGTCTGTGACGGCGATTCAGAGTATCGAATTTACCTTCGACGGCGACGACGATCCTGGATTCATCACTACAACTATCAGCGACGAAGCCCCATCCACAGTGTCGGGGGGGCTTCCTCCAGTGACCGTGACGAATAGTAGAACATCGACCGGCCCTGATGAAACGAGCACTACGACAAGCTCAACTGCTCCTGCCGAGACCACCCACCATAGCAAGTCGACACCTGTGGGTGCCATTGTTGGAGGTGTAGTCGGCGGCGTGGCTGTCATCGCTCTCGTGGTGTTCGGTATCATCTTCATACTTCGACGGAGGAAGACCAACCCTCCGGCCAACCAAGCCCCGGTCAACCAACCAGCCATAAGCTACGGTCCCCCCCCATAGACCAGATTCTACAGCACCGACAAATGGTCATGTCGCCTGATGAAGCCGGGCATGGCAACCTCTTCTGTCCAGTCGGACTGCCGTCAATCAACGCTGAGCGGGCCATCCTCTGCCGTCAGCCCAGTCTCCCAGGCCGGCTGGACTCACCAACCTCCTCCTGCCCCCGCTTACGAAGCTCCCAGCCATGAAGCTCGTGAGCCCATCCCAGTCTACGAAATAGGTGGCGATCACTCTCCGAAAAAAAATTAAAAATTGAATTGTCATGGTTCCAAGGAAGATAATTTGCATTTAGTTTGAGCTTCAATCAACATCCTGGACCGCATCAGTCCATGGAAGCACCTGATAAAACCAGGAAAATGTTACCATTGTGTTGGGTACTTTGGTGTATAACAGCCTCAGTAGGTGCGTCCTCACTATGAGTCTTTCGTAACACCCACATAAAGCATAGACGACCGGCGTAAGCAAGGAAGATACCATACCCAGCCGCGACGAGTAGAATATAGACTGCTGTGGCGCCATCGTCTGAGTTAACTAGAGTAACGCAAAGAGCAAGTAAGATCCAGCCTATAATGTCGTTCTTAATGCCGGAGGTGAGGATAATGATACTAAATTTGGTGTTGTAGATACGGCAGAGGACAGGAAATGCGGTAATAGTAATGTACAACCAATGAAGAGGGCTAAGACAGGGAACGTAATAAGCGCCAGTTTAGGATCGCTACTGAATTTTTAGTAAAGGCTATAAGCTAGAGCAATACTATAGCTAAAGGGAATAGCCAAGTCGAGAGTCGTAATACTAACAGCGGTTCGCCAGTTATAAAAGAGATTAGGATTAGGAATAAACTCTATGCCTTCGAGGAAGAGGTATAGAATGAGACTGATATTAGTAGTGATGCAGAAGGGCGTCATGCCTTCTGCGGGGAAGAGAGCAGCTGTGAAGCCGGGGATACGTCCTAGGACGGATGGGCTAAGGATAATACCCTAGAGAATAAAGAATTTAGTTAAGATCAAGAAGAGATAAGACAGAGGGTGGCCTAATAGTGATTACTTCATGGCCTCATAGTGATTACTTCAGTAATGACTCCTCTTGGTGCACGAATCATATCAAGCGGCCGGTAGAGGAACCTTGTGAGCTCAATTACAATGGTCGCCTGAATGATGAAGAGAATGATAAGGCCGGCTGGATTATAGACTAATGGGTTTATGCCTTCAAAGATGCCACCCTGCGACGGTGCTCGATCGCCCGCCGCAGACATGGCGGCAGTGTCTGTGGTGGTAGTTGATGCAGCACACACTGGGAGCTCGCTGCTGCGCAAGAGTTCGCTTTCGCGCTCGTGATGCGCAAGATCAAGGTGGTGCTTCCAAATATTCGACAAAGGATCCGTCTGCAATTGAGGAGTGTCAAAGTTATGATGGTGCAGATTCTGGGTAGCTCTCCTCCATGACCGAAAGATGATGGGTGTCAGAAGGAGGGTCGGGACTAGGGCCTCATGAGGATTCCAAGGGTGGGACTAAATGCCTCAACATATTCCCTGCTGCCCTGCTAATTATGGCCAACTTCCTATGCATCTAGGGGAGTATACAGTAGCACATAAGCCCCTGCTGTGTCCCTTCCTGAGGACCCTCTTCAGTAGTTCGATTCAATGGACTCTTGGCCCTGACCCCTTGTTGCACCCCTTGTTGTGTGAAAACCGAAAACAACCTTCTCAACCATATCTGTCGTGACTGAGCGTGCTAAAAGGGTTAAAGTGAATATGATAAGCAGCAGAAGTGTGTTGATTGATTTCTAAAGTGCCGGGTACTCCATCGCACAGATTTACTTGAAGCACATAGTTTGATTACTAAGTGCCGTTGTTTCTTGAGGCTCGTTAAGATCATGCCTGACTTGCGACAATATCTCTTGACTACTCTGGAGCATTCTCAGTTGACCCCTGACTCGGAGTGGGTACACGTCCGAATGTCGGCTTCCGACGGAAGGCACCCCGGCACTAGTTCAGCCCTACAGGGATGCATCCTAGGCGCTAGGCTGGGGCCATTAGGTGGGCCAACCTTTCATCGGTCACGCTTCACGCATCTTCTGACCTGTCATCTGTCAGTTGGTGTATCTTGACTCTCCCCTTCCCCCTTCCCCTCCACGAACTTCGTCTGCTTTTCTACTTTTCTACAACCGTCTCCTGAACAGAGTTTTAGAAAACTGCAAATCCCGCTATATGACATGTATAGCCTACCTTCCCTCTCTTGCCACTCTTGCCACTCATGCCACTAGAAACAACAGCATTCGTCTTCGTTCGATAACGCCTGGCATTGTCGCTTACAATGGCAGCACTAGCTTCGCTTGTACCAGACATGGCCGCCCAGAACAGAAGGCCTGTTATGCTAGTCATCATCTACCTTTTCACTATCCTCGCCTCCCTCTTCGTCGCAGGCAGGCTATTCTCGAGATGTAGGAAGCTCGGCCGGTTGACTATTGACGATTATATCATCCTCCTGTCTCTTGTCCGTGCCTCTCCCCCGACAATACGACTCCGCGACCCCATACTAAGGGAACACCCACTAGGCTCTTGCGATCCTCTATGTTGGTTTCATGACAGCCGCCGTCTCAGCCGGCCTCGGCCGCCATGCCGCAACGCTGTCCGTTCCGGATCTCGAGCGCGCCATGTTCCTCACGATGGTCGGCATGTTCCCGGGCGGCCCATCACACGCTGTGCCGAAGTTTGCCGTTGTCAGCTTGCTTACCAAGATCCTCTCTCCGTCACCGTCGCACGTGCGGCTGCTGTGGGGAGCTGGCAATCACCAACCTGCTGCTCATACTAGCGGCCTATGCGGTATACTACACGCATTGCGACACGATAGAGGCGCTGTGGACTGTAGGTGGCGATGCCAGGTGCGGGGATCCAATCGTCGGTGTTATTATTGGGATTTGTGGGGGTTGTAGGCGTCCCCCTTTTCTTGGATAAGGAGAATGGTCTGAAGACTGATACTTGGAAGTTGCAGCTTTTTCGGCCTTACTCGACTTCTACTTCGCCATATACCCCGCGATAGTCCTGTGGCCAATGCGGATGAACCTGAGGAAGAAATTAGCTTTGAGCGTTGCGCTTGGCTTCGGTATCTGGTTAGCACCTCAGGGCGGATTGTAACTCAGAATCCAAGCTGATGATTTATAGTGCCGGCACCGTTGCTCTATATAAGTGTATAACTATTCCAAGAATCGCGAACAGAGACGATTTCACTTGTAAGATAGGGGTTTCACTTAGTCCAACAGCATATGCGCTGACGATATCCGGTAGATGTCACGGGGAACCTTTTTATGTGGACAAGGTTAGCAGTTGTCATAACGTATGCTGGCAAATTGCTGATCTACTATCCGCTCCCACAGTATAGAAACAAACAGTGTCATAATCGCTGCTTGTATTCCGATGCTCCTGCCTTTAGTTGAGTTGTGCTTCGGCAAGCGCTTCTTGTCTGACAGGCCAGCTCCAGTTATTTTGTCCGGCCGATGGGACCAAAGATCGGGTGACAGAAGGCCGAATATTGACCAAGGTACTACGTCACAAGCAGAGCAACAAGCAGCAAAGTATGAGCGTCAAAGCCTGGAAACAATCATAATCCGGGAAGGAGTGAGCCTGCATGAAGAACGCCGCAGGATTAGGCAGAGGAATTATGTTTAGTGCGCCACAGGGTTGTAGCTCAAGGTCACAGCACGTTGCTGTCATCGACCGCCTATAAGGTACATGGAGGGCAAATTCCGGCCCAGTATATGTATCATCTTATCCAACAGACAGCAAAAACCCAGGTATGGTTTTATGGTCTCCTAGCTTTATTATATATATATATATATAGTGTGATGGTGTCAACGGGCACTGGCATCGCCCGTGGAGGCATGTGACATGCTAGTACGGAGAAAGCTTTTGAAATTTTTCGGTTAAGAAAAAGCAATAACAACGCCACACCAGGGGTAAATACAAAGGGGTACTTAGAGCACACTTGAGCCCATTAAACGCAATCATAAAATAGCAGGTCCTAGTCGGTACTTAAAAAATAAGCTTCCCCCATAACCCCTAAGGTTATAGGGGAATTAGGGAGAGACCCTACTGTAAGTCAATCCTCGTGTGATGTATCATAGCTGCGCGGTTTGGATGGTCATCTGGCGTCGATTCCACAGCTTGTCGTGCTGTCTGGATCGCCTCTTCTAGGTCCCTTATCTCTCCAGTCCGTTTATATCGGCTCTTAAGCTTGTTTCCAACGTTGTTTAACCTGCCTGCCCGGTCTGGAGTTGAATCGCCTTGGGACCATGGGAATGACGGCGTTTGCATCGACGCTTTCTATAAGCTTCATCCTCATCCTCGTCGCCATCATGATCCCGCTCGCTGCCCTCGGCGCTCTGAGCAGGACGGTATTTGGCATTTTTAAGCAAGACCTCAATAGGAAAGCCTAGGATACGGAGAGGCGGCTTCGCGGGTGAGAGAGGAGCACTCGTTAATAAAGACTACCTAGTGGGGTTTATATTTTAAGACAGTACTCCATAATACCCTTCAGATCCTGTCAACCCACCATTAGCCGCTCAGTCATAATGGGGTCATGGGAAGACTTTTCTAAATCACGATCGGCGTTTTCCTCATTTGATTGAATGATTTGTCCAGCCGATCGCACGTCGTCCGGCCCCGTTTCGCTTTCTTCGTTGACCTTGCGCTAATGATCCGTGAGCTAGCGCAAATTGTTTGAGATTCGCATAGAGATCGCCACCAGGGATTATGACGGGCGAAAATGGGCCCCCCCCACTAACCTTGCCATTCGCCACCACCAGGACGTGTCGGCCCTACTGGACCTAGCCAGATCATGATCGCCACGTATCCAATCGGTCTAGACTTCATGTGGCTGACAACTCACAATTTCCCTGAAACTACTGTAGTAGTATCTGGGCTAGCTAACGCACTGATGAACTAGGACGAGATCGGCAAGCGAAACGGAGGCACCCGATATACCCTACCATGAGATGTAGGAACATAGCGAGGTTTCATTCTAAGCATTTGATGCATGTAATATCCTAGTTATGTCAAAAGCTTATGTCCTAAGACTTATATCGGTTATTAGCGCATCGTTCGTCCTGGGTTGGTGCAGGGTTACTGCATTATGGTAGTAGGTCAGTATTCGGGCAAGACTAAGGAGTATGGAGGACGGAGTACTGGAGTTCAGAATGGACAACCATCCTCAGTTGTGGTTGCAGGGTGTGGAGCAGGCTAGGTATAACGTTAAGCCTATTAAGTGAGCTGCTGTGAGCTGTGAGCAACCATTGATTGCCTATATTACATACAAAGTGAGCGGGGTATCCTACGCTAAATCGCTAGCCCAAGAGCTGCAGTAGTTGAAAGTCAATTGTTCTAACTCGGGGACAGCCACAAATCAGAAGAGCCCACAATGAACTCGGATTGCACCCATTAGAGTGTGTGGTCTGTCATTGTGAGACATGCCTGCGAGTCCATACCTCTTATCGTAACGCTATAGCATCCCTTCCTTGGCCGGGCATGGACCCTCCGTGTCGGGGGCGGACGCCGTTTAGTATAACTTTGCACCCCCATCCCTGCCCCAGTTGGTTTCTGCATCTTCCGTCCCTTCCAAGCCGCCGGATTCCAAAATGGCTATCCCATACAAGCGTCTCAACCCCCGAAGCCGCGAGATCCGCCTGCTCGAGATCCAGCCGTCGCACAACCTCGACGATCCCATCAAATGCCGCCTTATCACTGTCCGCCACTCCAAGGAACTGGAGTACATCGCCCTCTCGTCCCTCTACGGCGACCCGGCTGAGACAGAAACCATCTTCGCTAGCAGCCGCCCGGTCACCATCACGGCTCATCTCGCATTGGCCCTGCGATACATGCGTGCCGTCTTCTATCCCGGTATCCTACAGCGCTGCCAGCGCATGCCGGCCAGTCGTCTGCAAAGCGTCCCACGTTGGCTGAAGCATTTATTCGCATCGAATAGCTCGCACTTGTCGGATGGCGAAGTCAGCCGGCCAGGCGTTCTGCGTGTCTGGCTCGACATTCTCTGCGTTAATCAGAACGATGAGTGGGAGAAGTCGAAACAGCTGAGCGACATAAAGTACATTTACGATTACGCTGATCTCGTCGTCGGCTGGCTAGGCGAGAAGGCCGAGCATACTGACATCACGATAACAACCATGGAGGAGATCGAAGACGCCATGCCGCCATACTGGGGTGAGTCCAGCCACCGAAAGAGCCATCCGGAAGACTACTCGCCCACGCATGTGTGGACAAAGTCAATACAGTACATGTGGGAAGAGGGACCGAATGGTGAGCCGCCGTTTCTGATGCCGCGCTGGCTGGGGTGCGTGGAGTTTATGACGCGCCCGTACTTCCAGCGGCAGTGGATTGTCGAGGAGATTGCGACAGCTTCGTTTCCGGCTTTCTTAGTGGGTGATACGCTGGTGCCGTGGAGGCAGGTGTTGTCGTTGTATAGATTGATGGAGGAGTTCAAGTTCTACCCTTCAGATGTCTTTCCAGCGGTAAGTCGCTTGAAGATTAGCCCATTGAGATGCTACTGTGTACGGAATTCGTTACTGACTCGTTTGTGAATAGCATCTGAGGGCTGAAGTCGCTTCTGTGCCACTAGAAATAGCACAGAAACTCTTGGATGAGTACGCGAAAGAGAAACCGAGCCGGGATTCAAGCTCATCTGAGAACTTGCCGCGGCCTCCTGGATAGTATATTGATGGGCGGTATAAGACGCAACGTATGTATGAATCTAGCGTGATTGGAGTTTACCGTTATGTGGTGTTATTACATTCAAAGGAGGCACCGGAAGAGAAAATGTGCATTCTTGCTAGGACATCACTTGGCGGGCATCGCCTTTGTAATTACCTTTGCCACTTTCCCTTGTGTTACTGCCACTTCACGTCATGAAGGCACCATCTCGAAACCGTGGAATAGCCTCACTTTTATTCCTTCGTATTACTTTATTCCTTTTCCTATTTTTTTGGTTTTTTTCGTCACGAGCTCATAATGATACGGGGAGCGAGTACCAGCACATCCTCATTACCCCAAGCATATCCAAGACGACAGAGGCGTTCAACGCGGAATGCACGGCGACAGCAGTCAGAACTGCCAAATTCCAATCAAATCACCGTCAGAGAGGATACAGGAGAGGTTGGCCAAACATCACCTACAGGCAGTTCTCCTATGGAAAGTTATTAACTCAGATCAGCGCTCGATACTATCGACGAATCTAACCCAACCGATACGCGAAATGGATCAGCACCAGACACCATCAACGAGTCTAACCTACCCAATATGAGAAAAGAGGAGGCTTTATTCCTATTAGATAAGACTAATGGCAATTATGCAGAAATAGCATTTGTAGCCTGGAGGAGGAGATGCCTGTAGATCCCTCCGGCACATCGAATTCAGGGGCAGAGATTGATCAGCATGACCCATTTTAGGCAGAAGATACGATTAACGTACAATACCTGAATGAAGATATTTGCATGGAAGGATTCATTTGGGATGATGAGCCTATTGAAGGATCTCCCAAGGCGATAGTGCCAGCTCCCGAGCCAAGTAAGACGACTCATGCACGAAATTTAGTACGATTTCTCGATAGGTGTCTTGCTCGATTGACCCTAGAATAGTTTATTTTACAGTCTTAATATGTAGGAAGATTCTTCTCTCCTAGCGAGACCGCAAGCTGGAGCTTTTCCATCATAACGAGTTATTAAACAGTACCTCGATAACAGTTAATTCCAGGACAAGGAGACCATGCGGACATCAGTCAAGAGTGGTTTCTTCCTTTGGAAAAAAGCGAGGAATCGCAGAATCACGACTACTAAGATGAGAATACACATAGACATAACGAAGCCAAGGCACTATGGTTGTAATGAATGGAGACCCATGAAGACGTCGGCATGAAGTATAGAAAATTAGAAGGGATGTAAAGACGGAAATGCGGGAAACCCGCAGTTAGTGGACCGGAGATGAGGTATCAGCAAGAAGACAAGGCGAAGCCGAGCCAATCATCGACTTAATGAACGAGCACGGCCTCTGCAGCCTCCTTCTGAGTGTGAGGTGCCTAATGAGAAGAGTGAAGGACGCAGCCCAATAGCATCTCAATAGCAATAGTATAGAAGGTAGGGGTCATGATAGATACAGTCTGATCGCTGGCCTCCCCTATTCTAGGGGTCGGCCCCCCTTATATACATGCTCTCGCCGGTGGCTAGCTAGTAGCTAGCCCGGCCCTCGCTGGAATCCTCTGTCAGGCCTATAGGCACGTGACACTGAGGGGCACGAAGACGTGGCAAGGCCCGGACAAAGAGAGCACCATCGACTTAGTGCTCGCAACGTCGGAACTGGCAGACGAGATGGTGACGTGCGCCCTCCATCCGACCGATCACGGGTCAGACCACAGAGCGATCCAGACGATATTTGATATCGCGATGCCCGAGAGGATTACGACATAAAGATTGTTGTTTAAGAACGCTCCTTGGACTCTTATCGGAGCCAGAGTGGAAGATAACCTCCGGCCGCTCCCCTGGGCATAACGTGCAGACGCAGACGGACCAGCTGATGCGAGTCGTCATAGAGGCAATCCACGAGCTGACGCCTCGAGCACAACCTCCACTGTATGCGAAACGCTGGTGGACAAAGGACCTAACACGACTGCGGCGGGCATACACGTTCTGGCGGAACCAAGCGAGAGCGCAACGGCGAGCAGGTCAAGCGCGGCCAGACCTGGAATGTCCAATGACGCCTTGATTCAGTGTCTCTGTGGGCAGATTTGCCACGGTTGGTTGTATCGCAATCGCTTGTCATTGGTCAACGCTAATGCCGGGTCACACCAAGTCTCCGGACATGTCATCCAAAAAAGCATGGTTATAATCCCGCCTAGACACTGCCGTTATAGAAATGCAGACGGCAACAGCTATCATATAAAGACAGATCTGGGCAAAAAGCTGAGGGGTTTATGGCCATAAGGAGTAACCTGGGAAGTATATAGTAGTAGCGTGCGTTAAATGGGCAGGCCGGATCCCTTTCTCTAGCGCATTAACGGTTGAGGACTGTAATAAATGAGAATAAATAAACCCTATCTTAACCCAAAGGAAGATGCCAATTTAAAAAAAGTTACTCGGCCGGAAGCATGTCCCAGAACAAGAACGTTATTGCAGAAAGCCGAGCACGTTGCCCTATAATCTGCTGGAAGTTTGAGGCGATGCTGTCCATCATTAGTTATCCAATCCTCCTTGGCAAATATCATGCAAGTTGGATCTTTGCAGTGAACGGGCTGGCCAGGTTCGGAGAGATTTAGCAATCCTTGGTCAGTGTTGAGAAATGAACCATCCTCCGAAAATGACAGACTTTCAAATGGTCCATGGCCTGTAAGCGTCTGCTTAGCTTCGCCGGTCATAGTTCCAGGATCGATGGCCCAGAGCCGGACTGTCTTATCCCGGGAAGCCGATGCGAGCATCTTACCGTCCGGCGAGAAGGCGACGGCCCTGACCCAATCGTCATGGTCTCTGAGCGTCTGTTTGAGCTCGCCAGTTATTGTTCCAAGATTGATGGCCCAGAGCCGGACTGTCTTATCCCGGGAAGCCGATGCGAGCATCTTACCATCCGGCGAGAAGGCGACGGCCCTGACCCAATCGTCATGGTCTCTGAGCGTCTGTTTGAGCTCGCCAGTTATGGCTCCAGGATCAATGGCCCAGAGCCGGACTGTCTTATCCCGGGAAGCCGATGCGAGCATCTTACCATCCGGCGAGAAGGCAACAGAATTGACCCGATCGTTATGGCCTACAAGTGTCTGGCGATAGAGATCCCAGGTCCCCTTAATACCTTCTACATTCTCAATAAATGGTAAGCGTTTCCCCCAAAACAACCTTCTCAGTTTGCTTTCAGTTGGACAGAACACAAGAGCGGCCCCATATGTCTGTAGGGGTGCTTGTTCTATAATGGACCTGTACGTCGCTGCGAATCTCTCCGCATCCTCCAAGAAGTCACAAAACTTAGAACTCAATTCTGGGAGCGACTATCACGGCTTAGTATATGTAGACGTAATCAGGGGCTACAAACATACCCGGAGGTCGTGGAGAAGTCCTCTGACGGAAACGATCCCATCCAGAAGTTTACCTAGGAGACTCAAGCTCTCAAGCCAGTGGAGGAAATGCTTCTCCAGAAACTTGAGAGCACGGTCACAGAGCTCCTCGCCTTGTTGGGGGCTCTCCTTAATCGCATCGCGCAAGTGATCGAGCCAGAGCACGCATGAGTATCGTACAGGAGCTAACCGGTCTGGTTCAAGCGGTGTTATATCTTTTGCTTCGGGCCTCCAGCGTCCGAGGCGGAAGATGTCTTTTTCCGGCGAGGACAGTACGTCGATAGAGTGTTTGGCGATATCCGCATGCCCTTTAATTGTCCCATCCCGAAGTCTATCCCGGTGCTCCACCAAGTAGTCCTTGGCCGACTTGTGGTTCACATCAGCGGTTTTCTTCTTTTGGATGACATCCTCCTTGATGGTCAGGAAAGAGTCGCATTCTTTCACATACGTATATGGGTCAGTCTCGACTGACCAAGGAACGAGGACCTCAAGCTCAGGAAGAGACAGTGGGAGACTATATGCAAGAGAAGCAACCATCAGGACATCGCAGCAATGCCGCGAATGCTCCGTATCGCCTTTCTTAAGCTTAGTCATCTTGTGATCGTATAATTCCGACAGACCAGAAGGATAATGCTTGATATTCTGGACGGCGTACGGACCACGCATGCCTTTGAGGTCGTTGAATACGAGAGCCACCCAGAGGAGATTGCTCTCTGCTCGCCTACGGACCTCCTTCGTCACCGAATCCAAAATCTCCTTAGTATATTCGAGTTTAGGGTCCCTTAGGTCCGACAGCCTGTGCTTGATGTATTTCTCGACTCGATCTTCCTGACTTAGAACTTCCAGCTCATCAAGGGTCTGTGCAGAGTCCGGCTTCAATCCGATTTCTGTGAGAACATCGACCTCAGGCCGACTGGAGACGAGCCACCTCACTTTATTAGAGACAGTGAGGGAGGTGGAAATGAGTCCAATAAGGTGCTTTAACCCCTCATCACACTCGTCAAGCTCATCAAGAGCATCGACGATGAAGTAGACGGGTGACGGGATATGTCTCAGCATCGCCAGGAACGGTCCAGACAGAGAGTGGAATGCACTCTTGTCTTCGAAAAGCTTCGAAAGAGGAACACTGGACTCTTCTCGTACACACGTGATAAGATGTGGTTGTTGGAGAAGTACCATCCACATTAGAGATCTCAAGGCGCCCGTCGCGCCCCTCCGCTTAGCATCTTTATATTGACAGAAAAAGTGCGAGACATGCGGCGTAAGCACGGCGGACTGTTCTGAGAGCTTGCGAATGATACCAATCAAGAGCATGGTCTTCCCTGTGCCCGCTGAGCCCTTGATCCATAGTAGTCGACGTGATGAGACGCCAGGCTTGCCATCGCTCCAATCCGTGAATCTTTGGTACTCTTCGGTCTCGAAGATCCAATCGCACGCGCCTTCAAATAATTCTTCCTTGTCATCTTCGATTTGCTTCATAACAGATTGCGGATCCACCAAGACAAGGTCATCGAGGTATTCCCTGTTCTTGGCGTCTATGGCCTGCCGCTTCTGCTGATCGACATACTCCGTAAGGGTCTGACCGATGTCCCGAAGCTGAGCCTCCATATTTCCAGCACTCTGCACGAGCTTGCCACGGAGGTCGCCCGCCTGCACTTCCTTATAGAGGTTCCAATCGTTCAGAAAGCCGGTTTCGGCTGTCTCGACAGCCTTTCGGGCAGCCATCCAGTCGTCGAATTTTGCAAGTTGGAGGAGAAAATTGAAGCCTTGGTGTCTGTAGTAGGAGCAGACACTCTTCATCTGATAGAGAAGAATGGCCTTGTACAGGTCGACAATCTTGCCTTCTAACTGCTCTTGGATTGATTTGGGAGGCTTGGTCACGCTCGCTTTGTTGTTGTTCTTGAGCAGGTGATCAGTCAGTGCGTAGTACCAGTACATTCTGGAAACAACGTAAGCGATACCATCACGGTTGGATTTGGCCGCCTCTCCAGGGTTCGATAAGATCTGGTAAATATCAGCTGTCGTGCAACGAGAGGGATAACGGGGTGATTGCTCACGTTTAGCCCAAGACAAACACCAGCCCACGGAAGCGCTGCTGGCGCAGCCTGGGGGATCTGCAGCACAATGTCGGCCGCTGGCTTGGCCGATAGAATGGTTCCAGCGACATCACCGATTGTCTCTGAAATCTTCCACGCCTTCTCCACCTTATTCTTGCCTTTTTCCACCAGCATCTCCATGTGCGTCTGTCGCATGGACTGGTCTTTGAGTTTGGCTGAAATATCGGCTCTGAGCTCATCCAAAGTATTGGTGGTTACCGAAGCGTTGGTGGCCTTTTTGGCCATGACGTCTTCGAGCTTGTCTAGAATCTCGGCCCTGATTCTCTTATGCTCGGCTGAGGAGGTATCGGTACCGTTCTTGTCCTCGAGGTCTTTGAGCATATCATCCACGAGGACCTTCGCCAAGGTATTCCTATAAGCTTCGGCGAGTTCGCCATGTTCGCTCTCAAGCATATCGTAAGCTTTATCCCAGAGTTCCTGGGAAAGTTTGAGGCCTAGTTCGGTCGCGGATTTTGTAGCTGGCTGAGAATCTGTGGCTCTGGGGTCGGCAGGCGGACGTGCAAAATCAGTGATGGGTGGGCCTGTGGGTGAAACTTGCACTTGCGCGGTAAGGCCGGATGAAGCTGTCAAAGACTGTTGAGCGGTGGACGCCGTGGCTGGCCGGCGAGGCTCTTTGGTTTCCTCGTCTGCGTTGGCGGGAACGCCGGACGCTCTCGAAGGAGGAGCACGTGGCCCTGAACTATCTCTCACATCTCCCCGCTCACCAGACCGGTTCTCGGTAGCTGGAATTTGTTAGCTGCGATCACTGGGAGCTCCTCTGCCGTCAATAAGTCTTGCGTACCTGGCGTTGACGTCGCTGGCTCGGCGGGCGAGACAACCTCATCGTGTTGGAGTCGGGACTCTCCAACGTCCTTTCGGGTATGGCCCCAGACGAGATCCTTCAGTCGCTCGAATTTCGGACACATAACTTCGAAAAGCACAACCGCAAACAATGGGAGAACATAGAGTCAAACCAACTCTCTTCGCATCTTCATTGAATATCCAGAAGCCAATGTTATATACCAGAAGATCAGACGCATACTCTCCAAGCCACTTCGTTTTTCATTAGCTCATCTCAAAGATATCCCCGCATGGAACACGAGCTACAGGATTGACGCATATCGTATTAGTGGCTGCACAGAAACCCGGCCAATTAGACACCGCGCACGACGCCAAAAGCACATGCGTTTTGCTAGGTGCTATGGGGCAGACCATATGACGTCCGAATGACAGCATGCCAGAGAACATCTCCACCTCGCTAATGTTGAATGGCCACTTGAGGGCACACAGTATACCCCCCATGAAACAAATTGAAGTGTTAAGGGTTGGCCAGTAAAGATTGTAGCCTCGAGTCTCTCATCGATACAAGTATGGCAGTAGTCGAAACTCACCGTGGCCTTTATGATGCGATCCCAATCAACAGCATACGGACCGCATACCACCAAGGCTCTCCTGGCGAGGGTGATCTCCTGAAGGATCCATGCACGATCCCACCATTCGCGCTGCAGAAGCTCGCCTAGGGCAATCCAGTGGTACTTGAAGGATTGGTCTCTGACGACGTAGGATATGAATTCCTTGGCAGGGTCAACGCTCCATTCGTAAATCTCCGCTAGGCCAAAGAGAAGCCGAAATGCAGGCATGGTATGTTCTGTCGCCGTTCCGAGCCAGACGATTACCTGCGATGCTCGAGTATATATCTCTCGCATCAGAGCCACCTGCTGCGTTCGCTCCTTGGCGGTACTTTGGTTGATGCAAATTGCATCAATCCACAACAAAGTTGGGAAAACGAAATCACAGCTCGAGGTTGCGTCTCACTGCCAACTGGCACCCATTGACAAATATTTGTGAAGTCGGTGACGACACCCCCATACGTATGATAGCGCGGTCGTCTAGAGGAACCTCGACTAAGCAACAAGAAAGCGTCGGGTTGCCATCGTTAGTTGCTTCGTAGAGCGAGAGCATGCGAACGGATCGCTCCGTGGACAAAGGTTCGTAGGCGTACGTCGTCATTGTGACTGGTGGGCGCTGAGGCGTTGCTTGGCTTCAAACAGAAGGCTACCAGTGACAGTCGTGTGGTATACAGCCCAGTTCAGTCAGTTAGTCACCCCGAATCATGTCATTGGATGACGTCAAGCGCCGGGAATGTTCTGGCACTTGTGGCTTGCGAAGTGCATAATTGCGCCGAATGCTGCCCTACTGAGAGTCTCTGCTTCCTTCTCCGGAAACACTTGGTCCCGGACATGTTCGACATCGTCTGCTCATGTCGCGGTCAACTTGTAACAATGCGCAGCCGCGATTGTGTGGGCGAATGAGAGACTTGGTTCGCCTAAACTCTGGAGCAATTGTAATTCACCGATATCCGAAACAATGCCTGAGGATGTACGCAGCGATGCAATGCATGAGTCACACACTTTCTCTCTACCACCACGTTATCTACAATCATGGCGCCAAATCTACCAGCCACTTCGCGTATCCTAAACCAGGATATTATTATCAGTAAGTTCTACGTCATCGTACTCCGAGATGTTGTTCTACGTAGCCTATGCGTGACTTTCGATATTACTGGTGGGCAAGGAATTCAGCTGTAGGGGCAATAGTTGCTTTGTCATAGCTACAGTAGGGGGCCACGTGATCGCAGTCTTGCCTTACAGTGTGACTTCCAGCTTCTATGAAGCTCGCGAATAACGGCATATCTTTTATTCATATTATTATTTGAAGATAACAGCTTCTGGCGTGCCTTCTTCGTCCATAAGCCTCTTCTGGCTTCAACTCCTTTGACAGTGTTCAGACTAGCCCGTAGGAGACTTCGTACAGCCCTCATCCACCTACGGATATACTTCACTTCGTTTATTGACTGTTTCTTCTGGATCCGCTGTGCCTCGTCAGCCTGAGCAGCTTGTCGATGGTGTTCATCCCTAGCCGTACGGAGTCTTGCATCGTGGACGCGAATTGGGCCGTAATTGCATACAACAGATGTCTTTTTCTGCAGCGCCTGTCGACGTAGGTTGTTCTCTTTCAGACGCTTCATCTCTTGAGTTGCTGTGATGCCGTTGATCATGAGGGATTCGGCGGCCTTACGGGACTTTTCGTGTACATGAGCAACTGACGGTGTAAGCCGCACGCCAGAAATGATAGATGCCTCGATCCGTGGTGCGACATATTCCTGATAATGTCGGATAACACGCAGGTTGAAGGGGGGGGGGGGGGTCTCGACGGCGTTCCAGTTGAGTATCTTGGGAGTTTTTGGTATTGCTGGAATCTCCTCTTCATTCTCATCATCCGAGTAGTCTTTCGCTTCAGTTTCGTCTTCATTCAGGTTGTCAGTCGCGCTTTCAGATGTGTCACCAAGTGTTGCATAACCAGGAAGCTGTTGGTCAGTGATCTCTTGACTTAGGGATGATAAAGGATCAATCATGTGATCCAATACAACTGATGGGTTAAAGGGATAAATACCACACTTTGCCCAAGCAGAGATAATCGTAGACTTCTTAAAAGTTCGGTCTCTTTTCTCTTGGAAGTGATATAAAAAGTCGGCTTTGCTAAAGTCCGTAGCACCATCGCTGATTTCCCGATACAAGACTTGCTGATGCCAATGCTTGTAAGGGCTGAAGCTAGCCCGAGCACGTCGACGCTGGGATCGTTTCGCCTAGGTAGCCGTAGATTGTCCGCAATGGACCGGTATGCCTCTTCAAACCTTGGCTTCGAACTCGCGTGTACCCAGAAGACGCTGGTTTGCGGTAACGTGTCGTGAATGTGATGCGCAAATTGAATAGCGACCTGCGATTTACTACGGCCAGTTAGCGTGATGATGGTCTTGCACAAGCTCGTTAACCACTCTGGCTCGTACCCGAATCCGCCCATGGGTCGGTCGACGAAGTCAGGATCGCGTTCGAACGGTAGGCTGAAGCAGGGTTTGCGAGCTATCGATAGGTCCTCTTCGGGTTGGAGCGAGACGCCTTCGATCCTCTGCCTGATGTCGAGGAGAAGCGTACTGTAAGGACGATGCCATCAGCCTGGTCCATCGTGCTCAAAACATCCAGACGGTTTGCTGACTTACGTTTGGCCGATTTGCAGACCTAGAGTGATGGTCCGTTCATAGCGTTCTAGGTTAGAGACGATATCGCTGACCTTGCTATCGAACGGCCACTTGAGGGCACGAATTCCGAAGCGGCGCATCGCCTTACGGGCCTTACCCGGATCCAGCCTGCTCTGCAACTGGGCCAGCTCTGATGTGCAGGCATCAACAGAGTCGACCAGTCTTCGCGACGTCGCGAGCGCTTGGCTACTCGGGTCATCAAAAAGATGCCGAACTCCTTGGGGGGTTGTGCCTAGGTCGTATAACCGGCTTCGGAGGCGTGTGATGTCGGCCCTAGCATTGCTGACGGCGGTGGAGTAATCGAGGCAGAGGACGGCGACTTTGGCGGAGATTGCGATGACGCTCGCGGCGAGTCCCGCCGCCTCGGCCATGGTACGCGATATCGTACTAATAGTCAGGGAAGTAGTTTTCGAGGGAGTCTAGCTAGCGCTTCAACAGCCCGAGATGATGAGGGAGGGGGCCTAGCAACGGTACTAAAGGTGAGTGCCCCACGAGGCTGCAGCGTGGCTGAGTTGCGGCTTACACATCCGCCGAGGAGGCAGAAGCTCTTTCGTGCATTTCGCAATGATTGGCCCGACATAGTACATCGCTATTTTGGGAGAGAGGCAACGGCTGATAGTGAAAATGAGCACAAGAATCTGTTCAATGGAGGCGCTTGCTCTCCTCGATGTCCGCGGTCAGTGGTCTCCTAGCGCTGCTGTGGGGCATAGTGCGTCGTAGACTCGTTGGGTCGCTCACTACTCCGTGGGCGGCTAGAGTGTGTGACACGCGTAGGACGATCGTCAAGACCTGTCCCGGATTTGTGGGTAAGGGGCGGGTCGCTGAGCCCTGGACTCGTCCTGGCTACCAATCAGCCGAACCAGAGAAGGATTGTGTATCAGTAGAAGAAGACCAGGCTCTACGGATTGGCCTGACCTAAATATTCTCTCCGATGTCTGTGGCCCCAGCCCAGCACGCGTAGCACGAGGCACTGGGCGCTCATACCGAGGGCAACACCTATGGTACCTGTGCATGCAAGTCGCGTTACCTGCAGTCAGGGATCCGTTGATTACTTCTACGTACTCTATTGATCAGAGAAATCGAGGTGCTACATCTTTCGATCAGTGTTTCTTGCCCAGGGAATCATGATGCCGCTACCATCGGTGTAGATGCGTATTGTTCCTGGCTCCACCGCATCGTCGGCAGATCCGGCGATTCGGACGAATGGTGGGGTCGGGACGTTCAGAAATCCTTAATACGTTGAAGGATCAACTGGGACACAAACAACGAACAGGTAGTACTTCTCAGGCAAGAGTATCACTACATGGCTTCAAATCCCCGATCATGGTCTAGTGGCGTCAAGTTCTCAATTTTTGAGGAGGTCGTGTTGAAAGAGGGTGGTAGGCGACGAATATTGTAACCCACCACCGTCGAGCTGCAGGCAGAATTAGACTCTGAGTCCGTCATTCCAAGGCTTCTGTCTAGGCAAGCCCGGGGATAGCCGATATCTGTTACAAGGAGGCACCCACCTGTCTGTACAGGAAGACGCTTAGGGAACCAAGAGTTGAATGTGATACCGTAGCGCATGAATCTTGGCTTGCTTTGCCTCAGTGGCTGAGTAGGTGACCTGGCTGATCGGGGGAGATTTCTAAAAAGGGACTCCTTCTCTTTGTTTTCCTAGGCGACAGCAGTCCGGAAAGGTGCTCTTGATATTGCAGGACACGACTCGACCTTCAGCTGAGATCCTTGATGCCTGGATATAAAAACAGAGCCGGTGAGAGGGGAATTATGATGCTACAGTGCCATATCAGTTATATCAATCCATACTGGGCATAGCTTCAGAATAGGGATGTTGCGATGCCCGACCCCTCATTCCTTGGTCATCGTGGAGTCTTAGTTGTTCCAGGAAGAGCTCAAGCTCCCTCTGTGTCCCTGGTGGAACTGGCCACCCCGATGCAGTTCTCAAGGTGTTGCCATCCCTCTCTGGCCTCTTTACATGTCGGGCATGAAATAATAGGTCAAATAGGGCTGCTTAATTGCTAGATGGAAGAGGAAGAAGGATCGCAATTTCGGCTCGTGGAGGGATGTAATTAGACTTACACGTGACATCGGATTGCGGGTCCGAGCCACGGGCCCGCTGGGCCCGTGGCCCCGGCCCCGGGTCAGTATTAGCTACGCTGTCGGCTCCGCCGAAGCTAGCTACCCTGTACCTTGGTTTCTTTAGCTGTAGACTCCAGCCTAGCACGTCGTCTTGCCCCTAGGGGATTCTGTAGACATCTAGATGTCTTCACGACGGTAATTAATCAACAACAACAACAACAACAACAACAACAACATCTGGCCTCTTTACCTGTTTCTTTTCGAACCTTTCCGACTTTGAATAGTTCTGGCCGATTGGTTTGCCTTATTCGCCTTGCGCCTTCCCCCAGGCTTCTCAGTTGGAGTAGTGCCAGGACGGCCTACACTTGCGGTCAGAAGCTTTCTCGTAAATACCTAGTAGAGAGCCAACCTGTACGATCTCCATCGGCAGGATGGACTGGATTTGGATCGGTGGGAGCGTTCGCTGGAATACTGGTATTGTGCTTTTTGAGAGGCATGCGATTCAAGTGTATTTCCTCTCCCCCGGGACGCTTGTTCAGAGAGGGGCTGTCGCCAAGAATAGGAGAAGACATTGCTTGTAGGTATAAAGACGAAGTCTAGGAGTCGGTAAGATTGGAGGATCAGAAGAAACGGATAGAGGGTGTGAATTTATGTTCCTCTAAGCGGAGTTGAGCCCGTGAAAAATGGCCCGAAGCAAGGTGGTGCATGAAGATGGTGTACCGCATATGTGATGTTGTGAACCTGGAAGGAGGCCATCTCAGCCCGGCTACATAACCAGGCCCGGCCAGGCAGCATAGAGATACAAAGAGGGATATTTGCCCCATGCGGAAAGGATCCGGACATGGCGACGCTACTTGATTCAATGAGGTAGCGCCCGTAAGATGATCGAACGTCCTCCCACAGCCATTTTGGCTTTGTATACCGAGCTCGTTGATGACGACATCCCCACCACTCGAGGTGCTGCTGTTACAAGCCGGTCTGACATCCCTGGGCGTAAGTCAGCATCCACACATATCATCGACCCCTGAATCTACTGAACCAACTGGAAGATTCTTCACCCTCCATGATTCCTACCACACCTCGCTTGGCATGACCATGTTGGCGTTGCCCTGACCCGTCGGTCTCTCCGTGCTGTTAGCCCGCCAGACCGGCACAACAAGAGTTAGTCTTGTGATCATTGATCTGTGCCTCAGCTGTGCCGTCCTCCTTTAACCATTCTACTGGCCAAGAGTGGGAGCTGCAGATAGTAAGGTATACTCTCTACACCTCCTCAAGATCCAGTTTACAACAACACCCCCAGGGTCACTGACTCCCCTTCCATCACATTCCACCTGGCCCTGACCCCACCTGAGACGGACTCCTCCTCAAAATGTGCCTCGTGTATGGGGGGATCAAACCAACGTCGTAGACGTCTCAGGGCTGTGTACCACACTTTCTTCTTCGGCTCTTGACGCAGTTCCTTGAGTTACTTAGTTAGTGAAGACGTGGCCTCGATGGCTTAGCCATCGACGCGAGTTGATAACGAAGCACATGTCCCTTCGACTCTTCTGGCTGCCACCCCTCGCTTAGCATGATCATATTGATGTTCTCCTCAACCTCTCCATGACGTGATCTGACCGACGTGTTGAGGCATAATTCTTGATTCTCAAGTCTGCCTTACCTATACTTGTGGAGATGCGGCGAGTGATCCTAACTCTAGACAATAAGTCAAACACACATAGGGGGAGGGGATCCAGCCATCTAGTAGCATGAACTCAGTGAGGTAACTTGGTCAGCTTGTTAGACAAAACATCCCAAGGAATCCTCACAAAAGTACTCTATTTGTCTGTATCATACTGCAGATCCATTCCTATCTCTATTGCAAGGATCTCTTTCAAGTCTTCTAGAATATGTGAGAAGCTATGTGCGAACTCTGACGGAACTGTAACACAAACCTTAACAATGAGATCATCAGAGTTGATAACAGTGGTGTACTTCAAATCCCATCCCTTGCTGGACATTGGGTCCTTAATACGATTGACTGATAAGGGGGTGTTAATAGAAATCTTGTACTTCTCCTCTCGAATAAGCCTCTCTTGCTGCATGATTTTTAATGGCCCTTCGATAAAAGAGTCCGCCTTCTATGGTGTAGGTAGTGAGTCTCTGAAGTGCGTTTCTTTCAAACGCTTTACTGCTAAATAAATTAGATTTATGACTACAGATGAAAGGGCTCTCGTACCTACTTATCGCTCTTCACTTTCTATTCGCCTCTTTCTTAAGTCCAATGCTCCATTAGAAACATCCGCGTCTTCTGCTTGCTGAATACCAGGAAGAATTTTAGTTACCAATTCCTCACCAATGAATGATTCCCCCAAGACTTAGTCAGAAGCAGGCAGGATGGGAATAAGACTCTGCAGAGCGCTCATAATATCGATCATATGAATATGTGATGTAACAGATTTGAGAGACGATTGTTAAGGGATTGGGACAACGGGAAAATTCGTGGGCTTTATAGTTACACTTAAAATTGCCAGTGCAGCGAGCCAAGGATAACAGCTGCTAATGGTAACCGATGGTAAGGCATATGTCACATATCGGGATATCGGATTTTACAGCTATGACAACAGTCAAGCTTTCTGCTCTTCATCATAAGGTTCCACAGCCACTTTCCTCGTGACTGGCCTCGTCATCAGCTTCGTCACAAGCTATGATCAGGAGGATAGCTAGATAAAGTCAAATAGTCCGTAGCATCCGGACCGCCTTGGCTGTCCGAGGTCATCATCAGTCTCTTCATCTATAAGACTGACCCAAAGACCCTCATTAGATAGGAAGAATAGCAAGAGCTTCTCACACACATGATCACTTCCATCTCCTAGATGCAACAGCATACTCTCTATTCCACGCCTTCCTCGGTATTCCCTTGGCAGTGAAGTCTGTCTAGCATACAGTACCAACACCCACCCTCTCCCCGTGGCGACACACAAAAAGACCGCTATGCAAGGTAAAAGGGGCTGTGGCTCCCTGAAGTTCCTATATGTAGGAAGTGCCCCTTCCCCCTCAACATACTCATATTAGCCTCTCCGCAGTGTCTCAACCAACAGACACCATAGCACTACCCCGGAGGAGTGTCCCATAACGATCTTAGCGGTTATATATGACAGACAGGTGATCATACAGGATTGCTAAAGGATCACAGATCTGCTAACGGCTGAGTTCTGCCTTAACCTTGACGCAAGAGGGGTCCATCTAGTGGAATAGATATAATAGCAGTGCATAGACGAGAACTACCCAATAATACAACATAGGCCTACAGAACGTGATAACAGAGGTTATTAACATCAGTAAATACCGCAAGATCACATCTCCACTAGTCTGAATCACTATTCATTACCCATTCAATCATCAAGGAAAACTGGACGTAGGCTCAAGGGGGGCGTTACTGAAAATAGAAGCACATAGGCTAGGTTAATCCCTATTTATACGTCTAGGATCCCCTAGCTGTTCTATCTTCATGACTTGAACATGGCTATATATTGTAATACTAACTTTTATTACGATGAGTCTCATAAATTCCATATCGACCGCGTTGACTATAGCTTTTGGCCTTAGTGCTGTAGCTAATTTATTAACATCTGTTAAGGCCATCCTACGATATCTAAACCCTTAGCGAAACGACCGAGAGATAAGCTTCGTATCTGTTATCCCTCTATTATTATCTATAAGGCATCCTTATATATTTATAGCAGTAGTGATTACTGTGTTGGGCAGGGGGACAAACAACCACCCGAAGTGACGGCGAGCTGGGCCCGAAAGGTGAGCGAAGGACGGCAAGATAAAGCCTAGGAAATAAAATAGCCAAAAATGCAGATAAAATCATCAGCTAAGCAGCTAGCTGGAAAAGGAAGAAGTATATCAGTTGATTAAGTAAAATAGAATAAGAAAATCAAGGCTAGGAAAATCAGGAAAAATCAATAAAAGAGAGGAAGAAGCATTGTCTTTCTATCTAAGTCTGGGAAATCTGCTGCCTCTTATAGCTAGCTATAGGTAACGTGACTGTCCGGGTCCCGGGCCCCGGGGCCCTCAGCCCCGACACATTACACACTGCGTAATTACTACTAGATCCTCACTTATATTTATAATTCTGATATAAGAATATAGAGATCTTTAGTTAATGTACCTAAGCTCTTCTATAATTATCTTAAGTATGATTAGAGAAGTAAGTGCATATCCTGGCTTAGTATAATTCTAATAATTAAAAGTGCTTATATATTAGTAGTTCTTAGAGCCTAGGATAAATTGTATTCACTCTGTGGCCTCTCGCATTCATCCTAGTAACTATAGGGGTGCTATTTATTATTAGTACTGTCATAGCTTTCTGTCACGGGCCAGATGAGATCAACTCAAGAGGTAATGCCACTGTATTGCGAGAATACTACGATGAAGAGGAAAGAGAAAGCGGGCAGGCGCGTGGACGCGCAGACGCGTTGATAGTCCCTGTGGCCTGCCCCGTGCGTCCTAGTTACGTATCGACCCCACCCTGGGTCCAGCACTCCAGACGCTCCCGTTACATCACCCCCCTCTTTAAGGCGCTCAAAACGGCCGCGTGAGCGCAAGTTGTCAAATTCTCACGATCGCCAGATGACGAAGACTCTTCGTTTCCGTCGTGCTTTCTTGGGCCCCCGGCCTGGTTTGATCGGTTAATTATCGTCAGGGTGCTCTGGTACGTCCGTATCCGCAGTAGCTGCGTCGACCCAGGCCTGTAATCGCTTCGGTGGCCCAGGTGCCTCCAAATATTCCTTATGGAACTCCTTTAGTTATATTAGTGCGTTCTTGAAGTTTTTAGCAGGGTACTATTCATCGTCGGGGTCGTGTCTGACCCAGTCTACTCTATACTGGAGCTATTTATTGCGCTTATTATACTGCGACTCCTTAACCTTATGAACCTCGTACTCTTTAGCGCTATTAATGACTTTAGGTAATAGTGGGTCCTTATCCTGCCCTAGCATAGGATTATCAGGATAACGCTATTACCGATCTGCGTGTAGAGTTGGGTTTATGTATTACAAGGAGGGTAAGTCTAGGCAGTATAAATGCCTGACTTATTCTATAATAGTCTATAGCCCTCTCTTCCTCCAGTCTAATGCCTGGCTAGGTCTTATACTCATAAGTTCGCGCATGTCGACCCAGACTTTGTCCCTAACTATAAAATCCGGTTCCTGGCGTTTCTTATTAGCTTAGCGGATCTGCTGTTCCTGCGCCTAGTGGAGATTCTGCCTAGCAACTTTAATGGAGTCCGCAATCCGCTTAGCATACTGCTAGGCATCCTCTCTCAACAAACGTTCAGCTTTTGTTTTGTAGCCCTTAAGGTCGGTTCTCTTATCCCAGTCGAGTTAGGATCGGAGCAAGTGGCCAAGTAATAGTCTTACTGGTTCTATACCTAGTGACTCGTAGTAGAGATTCATTTGCGTATAGTCTATTAATGGTAGTAGTTTACTCTAGTCATCTTAGTAATGGTTGATAAACGGTCGTAGTTAGTAGTTCAAGTACTGGTTGTAGATCTCAGTATTCCCGTCTGTCTGGGGGTGCTCTGCTATACTTAGTTTCTGCTTTACCCCGATAAGCTTGCATAGCTTATCCATAAAGGCAGCGATAAACTGTAGTCCTCGGTCTAACATCACTGTCTCCAGAACCCCAAAAACACAGTAGACGTAGTAGTAGTATATATACGCAACGTCCTTCGCTATCACCATCCGGTAGTAAGGTATAGAAAAAGCAATCTTACTAAGCTGATTAATAACTACCTATATGCAGTCATATCCGTTCTTATCCTTAGGTATATAATAGAAGTCTGTTATAATATGCTGCTATATCCAGTATAGGACTTCCAATAGGTGTAGTAATCCGGGGGCCTTATCTCTATTAGCATAAGCTCTTCCACACGGCTTACAATTTGCCCAGAACCGATCGACGTTAGCCAATAAGCCCAGCCACTAGAACCTCTTAGCAACTAATCTGACGGTTTTGTTGCGTCCCAGGTGGGCTACATTGAGCTTGCAGTGGTTCTCCTTAATGACTATCGTTTGGAGAATACCTTCGTCTAGAATAAAAATGCGCTAGTTCTGGCAAACCATGCCTTCATCCATCGTCCAACCATCGGCCTTCTTCTTTGCATTCTCTCAGTAGGGCTGTGATTAGGGAGAGGCCCTATTAGCCCGGAGGATGGCGTTAAGCAGCTGCCATCCCTCCGGCGCCCGGATAGCCTCTCTTCCGGAGCTGATCGAGGACTCGACAGCTTCGGCCCCGATCAATGCCACCTCTGGTCCTTCCCCAGAATCGGGCTCGGTACAGGGGCCGGCCATGACCTTATAGTTAATAGAACTAATCACCAGGTCCCGGCTCAGCAGTACCCTGTTCCACGCGGCTTCTCGTCGCGCCTTCTGCGTAGCCAGTTCGGACGACTTCTGAGACAGAGCATCCGCTATAACGTTCTCCCGCTCCGGACGGTAGGTGATCTTGAAGTCATAAGGTGCCAGGTCGTCCGCCCACCGCGCTTGCCTGCTATTAAGGCGTTATTTAGTTGAGAAGTACTTAAGGGCTTTATGGTCAGTAATAACCAAGAATTGCCATTAGAGCCCTAAGAGCTCGGCATTCCATTCCTTCAAGGCTAATACCACTGCGAGCATCTCCTGGTCGTAAATCGGGTAACGCATCTCCGCATCATTCATCGTCTTAGAGAAGAAAGCTACGGGGTGCCAGTCCCCGTCTTCGCTCTTCTGGGTTAGTACTGCAGCTACCACACCTCCTGACGCGTCAGTCTCAACGATTGTATCACAGAGAGGGTCGTACTAGGCCCGGCACGGGGCCGACGAAATCGCCAACTTCATAGCCTTCATCGCGGTCGTCTCCTCTTCAGTCCACCTCCATGGGATCCCCTTCTTCGTCAACAGTGTAAGCAGTCGCGCTATCTGACTGTAAAACTCGACGAACTTTCGGTAGAAGTTACAAAACCCAAGGAAGGCCTGTACTCCCCGTACGTTTGTTAGTTCTTCCCAGTCTATAATGGCCTTCATCTTCTTCGGGTCTATCCGGATCCCGTTTATTATAATTATAAAGCCCAGGAACTCCGTCTCTATAACATAGAATTCCGACTTGTCGATATCTGCCTGCAATCCTGCTACGACCAGGCATTCCAAGACTGCATTAACATGCGCTTCATGGTCCTTAACATTTTCTGAGTAAATGAGAATGTCGTCAATGTATGCTGTGCAGCAGACGTCTAGGAGATCCATCAGGACGTGGTTGATGTAAGCTTGGAAGTGCGAAGGGCCGTTGGTCAGACTAAACGGTACTACCTTATACTTATAGGTACCATACTGAGTCTTGAAGGCTGTGAGATCCTCGGAATCTGGGGACATCCGCATCCGATAGAAGGCCTGTCAGATGTCGAGTTTCGTAAATACTTTTGCCTTTACCAGCCTCGACTGGGTTTCTTCTATCAGGGGTGGTGCACAATGTTCCTTCGCCGTCAACTCATTGAGCTTCCTGTAGTCCACATAGAAACGCCATCCGCCGTTCTTCTTTTTTACAAACAGGACTAGTAATGCATATAGCGCATCACCTGCCAGTATGATAAATCCTTTCTGCAGGTGCTCCTCGATATAGTTCCTCATCACCTCTAGCTGTTCGAGGCTCAACTTGTACATCGGCAGGACCTTCCGACTGTCGGGGATTGGCTCTTTCAATTCCAGCTTCATGTCAACGCCTGGCCGGTGGGGTGGCAAGGCGTCAGACTCAGCCTTGGAGAAGGCATGTCGCAGGTGTAAGTGCTGTCAAGGCAACTTCGACTCTACCTTCTCCCTCAATTCAGGCGTATCTTTACGAAGGTTCTCCCCTCCGGCTTCTCTCCGTTCTAGTCATTCTTCGATAATCTTGTCGATCTCCTGGAGGGTGACTTCACCGATCCATTCGGTGTCCTCCTGCTTGACCACCCTCTCCTGCCACCTGCTGGCACTAACGATACTGATTTCGATTGTGACTCCCTCAGTATCAATCATTGGTCGCCGTGGCAGGTCAGCTTGGATCATCGCTAGCTCGGTATTAAAGTCCCTCATCGGGAGAGAGGGCGCCGTATCCCTCAATGCCCTGTCCATCTTAGCCATGTTCTCTTTGGCGTCATCCGACCATTGCCTCCTTGGCGGGCGATCTCCCCTCCTAAGGATCCGATCCTCGCGGGCCTTCTTTCGTTCTGCGCTCAGTTAGTTACGTCGTTCCATGTCGGCCTAGTCCGCTGGCCTTGAACAGCGAGGGCCCTTTAATGAAGACATCAGTATCACAATATCGCTACTAGGGTAATCCTTCGGCCTGTCGTCAGGCCATCGTAGGCGGCGATGTTTGGTAGAGATTTCCACATCGTGCTTCTTGAACCACTTCCTCCCAATAATCAGGTCCTAATGCATCCCGAGTTCCAACATCGGACAATTTGGCTGTCGTCTGCTATCTATATCTAGCGTCGCTACCGTGATGTGGGTAATCCGTTGTCGTCCGCCCTTATATCCCTTGACGGCGAGTCCCCGCCCTGGGATTAGGATTCGATGGCTCTGCAGTTATTAGTGCATCCTTAGGGCTAGATCCTTATTTATAAAGATATAACCATCCGCTCTGGTATTACATAGACCTTTAACTTTAATTACTAACCCTGAACTTACTATTATATAGGGACGGTAGAGCTTCTCCCCGCCGAGTAGTTCATCTATGTTAATCGAACCCTCATTAAAGATTAGTGACTGTAATTCAGGTCCTAGAGAGGAGACTTCCCCTAGGACTCGTCTTTTTCCGACTCGGAGGACGACTCATCTGATTCATCAGGGATCGCAATAGTAATCGTCCGCCCTGCCTTCTTAGCCTTAGCACGAACTTCGTTCACTTCGCCCCCCTCCGGACACTCCTGGTAAGTATGGCCGACTTTCTTACACTTAAAGCACTTCCCTTCTTTGGCTAGCTTGCGGACCTCTGGGTCCTTAAAAGTCCATTTGCTATCAATCTTGATCTTCAAGTACTTGGGTGTTGAAGTTGCTGACTTCTTAGTGTCCTTCTTCCTAGTGGCAGTACCATCGCTCTTACTGGTCTGTAACTTGCTAGTCCTCTTACTATCCTTCTTCATTAAGGTCTTCGCGTAGGCCTCTTCTACTACCGCGATGTCGCCAAGCGCTGTCACAAAGGTGTCGAAGCTTACCTCTTCGGCAAAGCGCTGTGTGGCCATAGTACGTTTCATCTCCACTAGCACTTTGTCATAGAGCTCTTCCTTCCAATCCCTTTTGGGGATCTTAGCGTCGTTCGCTGTAGCCAAGAACTTGACATAGCAGCTACGCCAGCTACCATTGGTATAGTATCTCAAGGCCTTGAACTCCTCTCGCGCCTTGATCTTCTTGTTCTTGTCCCGGAAGAGGGTCGTCAGGGCTTGGAAGACATCTTCAGCGGTCTCGAAGGCGTCTTCCTCAGCGTTCTCGGGCATGCGGGGGCGTAAATAGGCAGCCGCGATACTCTTGCAACGACCGAAAATATAATATACCTTGTCCTCCTCTTCAGGGTAGTCTCGTGGGCCGTCACGTCGCAGCTTGCGTCTGGCCTTGATAAGCCAGTCTTCGAAGTCCGGTTCCTTGCCATCATCGAGCTCAGGTGGGTCACTCTCCCGCTTCCGGCGCAGCTTGGTCTCGGCCGTTGTCTCGCTCCCGAGAGGCGTGTCTGCGCAGAGAGGGGCAGTATGCTATGCTGCTTTTAACCGTACCAGTTCCTTATTGATCCATACCACCTCGGCGTGGGCCATCGCTTCGGCCTCAATTGCCTCATTATGCTCTTTAATGAGTCACTCAGTCATCTCGACATGCTTATTATACAGCTCGATAAGCTCGTCTCGCTGCCTTCTGATTGCTAATTGCTTGGCAAAATTGCGAATTATCGAGGCTCGCACCTCAGGGTATTTCTAGACCATCGATTCGATATTATCAGCATCGATCAGGAGGTTCCTGAATCTCCCGTCCTGGTCTTTCACGTAGACTGTGAATCGGCCGTTGTCTGTAATCTCGCAGGTTCGAGCGTTCAAATCTTCTTCAATAGAATCTGCTGCAAGTCGCGCAAAAGGTCTAATAGATATCCCTTCATCGTCTTCTGTATTAGTAGCCCCTTCGCTATCCTCGTCTATGGACTCAGCGAGGTACTGCTAGACCTGCTGATAAAAGGCGCTCTCTTAGCATGCCTTATCGATGCCTTCTTTATTAGCGCTCCACGCGCCCAACTCAGAGCTCCTGGTCATGTCGACTGCTGATTGGTTCCAGTCAACGGTGGTTTGCTGTTCGTACTTGCGTCTTGCTGTAGGTAGGCGGATCTATAGTCAGATCCGACGCGACGATTAACCTCACACTAACGCACGTCAGAGTTAATCAAGATGTAGGTAGAAAGAATAAAAGATCGTAGTATAATGTCACGGGCCAGATAAGATCAACTCAAGAGGTAATACTACTATATTACGAGAATACTACGATGAAGAGGAAAGAGAAAGCGGGCAGGCGCGTGGACGCGCAGACGCGTTGATAGTCCCTGTGGCCTGCCCCGTGTGTCCTAGTTACGTATCGACCCCACCCTGGGTCCAGCACTCCAGACGCTCCCGTCACAGGTGTACAGTATAGGTGCGACGCATGCTTGGATGCGACGCATGGGTGACATATTGTGTCAGGGCTGAGGGCCCCGGGGCCCGGGACCCGGACAGTCACGTTACCTGTAGCTAGCTATAAGAGGCAGCAGATTTCCCAGACTTAGATAGAAAAATAATGCTTCTTCCTTCTTTTACTTGATTTTTCCTGATTTTCCTAGCCTTGATTTTCTTATTTTATTTTACTTGATCAACTGATATCCTTCTTCCTTTTCCAGCTAGCTGCTTAGCTGATGATTTTATCTGCATTTTTAGCTATTTATTTCCTAGGCCTTATCTTGCCGTCCTTCGCCCTCCTTTCGGGCCCAGCTCGCCATCACTTCGGGTGGTTGTTTGTCCCCCTGCCCAACACAATATACGTTAACTCTTTTTAATAAGCACACCCGACGCGCATCTTGTCTCCTAATTACAGATATAATCAAAAGTTTAAGGATTGTTGCTGATGTGCATTAATAGGGCAGCGCTGTAATTAACCACAATCGCAATGCATGTCAAGGCCATAGTGGATAGAATGCTGCAGATGGTTGGCGCACCTAGCTAGTTGCGTGATTCCCATATTTCTTTGGCATGTTCCTCATCATACTGAATTGTTCCGGTTTGGTCAATGCTGCATCACAGGAGGTCTAGTCTCTCAGCTCAAGCCTTCCCCAGGATGAATAGGTCGAACCAAAATATCTAACCTTGTACGGAGTAACTTTTAAACTATTCGCTAAGATTAGATTACTCATAAGATATTCAAAGGCTGCCTCCATAAAGCCTTCCACTCTGGACCTTGACTCTTGTTTGAATTCTCGCTGGCACTAAGACTATATGTGAAGCTCCGCCACGTTCCTCGACCGAGTAGCCCACAGGTTCGCATTTATCCAGCTCCTTGCTCAGCTCAGCATCTGAGTAGGCACAAGTGTTGGCTCCCAGATCTCGTTTCACGCTCTCAGCCAAATCCAGCGAAGTCCGTACGTCGCCGCCGCCGCCGCGTCGAAACTTGACCAGCTGGCTGTTGACCTGCGCGTCCACCCAAAGGCCCCAGCAGCCGATGACCCAGGCGGTCTCCAAGCAGAGGCCGATCAGGGCCAGGACTGCTGAAAAGCCCCAGACGTATCCCTCCCTTTGCACACATCGGAGCTTGTATCGGACGAAGAATTCTTCAGGGAGGGGTTGCCCGCGGTAGCAGACGCAGTTGCCGAGGCTTGAGAAGAAGTCTCGATGGTGTTTGCACCCTCTCCCGATATCAAGAAACGGGGCTTGCAGCTCGAAAGTTTTGTTGTTGTAGATGAATGTCGAATTATAGGGGACCACGCCATCGTCCAACGATATGGTCCGATTTAGGATGAAGGTGGTATTGTAGGACTCTATCATGCCGTTGAAGCCCATTGGCTCGTCAGGGTCATATTCCAAAGTTTTGCTAATAACCTTAAATCCCCACCCTTTTAATGTGGTGGGAAGGCCTGAAGGGGCCACCATTGGCTTGTATAGATAGGGCAAGTATCTGGTATCCCATATTCGCAGGTCCTCCTTCATGTCGATGGTTTCAGAGATGGGCTCTCCGTCAAGATAGGTATCATAATACGATAAGATAGCCTCAGGATAGTCCAGGTAGGCCTGAATAGCACGGATTCCCCTGGCGTCTGAGTAATTAGATACAATTAGCTTTCCGTGCACTTTACCTTTTTGATGTAGTAAAGACTCACAAGCATAGACATCCTTGAATCCTTGAGATGTATTGACAGCCAGGTAGTCCGAATATTCTCCAAGGCTTCTCCATACTTCGGGCGTTTCATAATACCACTCGGCGTCTATCGTTTGATATATTTCGTGGAGGGTAGGTCCCAACTCGATGTGGTCGCTATCCCAGCCGAGTCGCTCCCCATCTAGAACCCAGCACATTGACAGCTCCGGAGAGTCCAAAGCCGCGAGAGTTCCGTCGTCCAAATAGTACATCCTGGTACTGGGGGCGATGTAACCTGTTACTGCGCCCCAGAATGGCCCAGATGCAAGAGCGTAGAAAATGGCGAGTAGTAGCCAGACAGTTGATAGGACAGTCCTCCATTGCGGGCATCTGAATATCATTTTGCATAATTCCCAAAGAGAAAACAAAGACACAGTTGAAAAGGTCAGGTGCATGTAGTATCGATATGGAACTGCCGAGACCTCCATAATCCGCGAGAGCGTATCCGGTACAACATAGCGATAGAGGATCCAGGTGTGTAGGGCTCTGCCACCCTGGCCGATGATGATATCCCATAGCAGATCGATCAACTTAGCCTGTGCAAAGTTGAGGCCCCGAGCGATGCGAATATCGATGATGAAGGCTTTCTCGATGTCCGATGCCATTTCCGACTCGCACAGGTCTTCAAAGCCGAGATCCCGATCAGATCCACCATAAACGAAGACGCCGTACATGATGGCAAGTATTGAGACAACGCATGCACCAGCAGCAACGAGAGAGTGTAGGATGATGTCCCGCCGCCTCCCACGTGTGGTGAGCGTCTTTGGCGGGAGGTGGCCGACCAGAGAATCAAACGTCTCGGAAGGTTTGGCGGAGTACGGCGTATCTTGCGAGGCGCCATCTCCGTCGCTGGGAGGTAGGTGAGAATAGCCGCTCATATTGCTGTGCGGCTGGCAGCCAGATGAAGCCGCCCGTTGGTGTAGCAGGAACAAGTTTAGCCAACACTAGCTGTGGCGGGAATTCTGACACTTAAGGGATCCGTTGGCAGTGCCAGAAGGATTCCTCAGCCGCAAGCGCGCATGCACAGGGGCCAACTTTTTCGTGTCTGATCCCTGGTCGGCTGCTGTGGCAGTGCATCCAGGCTGTGTTGTGACCCATACCTCGTTTGTTGGATACTAGGGTTAGAAGTTCCAACAGACTCCATCTCTCCAGGATACAGTACCTATTCTGAATTCATAAATGCTTGGACTGATGAAGACAGAAAATAGCTAGCTCGTACGGACCCCTTCCATGGCTGTGTCGGATTGAGCCTTATACAGAGAGGGTTGAGGGCCGTAGCGGGAAGATTGCGCTTTCGAGCCCATGCTCCAACTACTGTAAAAACTCGGTCAACTCAACCACTTAGTCGCCCCCATAAAATCATCTTGGCCAATCACATAGTCCATTTCGTCGATCAATCCTCTTAGCAGCCCCCTTAAATGCTCCAAATAACCAATCACATAAGTTATTATGACGGTTAACAGTGGAAATATGGAGATAAAGTGGGGGCAACTAAGTAGTTGAGTTGACCGAGTTTTTACGGTACAGTACTAGCCAGGGGGTGAAACCCCCATCCCGGGTTTCAGCCTAGAGCGTACCCCGGCGTGGACCAATGGTGACTGGATTGAAAAGTTGGCTTCTCCGTAGCCAGGTACATATGAAAGCTTACTTCAAGGCGGTGGCGGCCTGGTCCAGAGGCAGAGAGAGTGGGAAAAATACACTCCAATTGTTTCTCCTAGTCGCAAGCGACGTGTGCCGTCCTCTCCGCCAATCTCCGCGGCGCCTTGAATCGGCACGGATTTTGATGCCTCCTGTCACGAGCTTTTGTCGTGTGAGGCACCTGATTGGGTGTGTGTATGTTCTTGATTGTGTCAAGTCCCCGTTCTGAGTCCCTGTACACCCTTTATGCTAAAATAGCTAGAAGGATATTGCTATAGCAGGCACACGCCATATACACGCCCTGCTACCCAAATACACATCGTGACAACAACAAGAACAACAAGAACAACCAAACATATCATCAAGAATTGATCTACATTTATCTGGCTATCCCTAATATTTACTAAAGACACACCGCGTATCCAACACTTACTCATAGCGTGTGAGATTGGCCAAGAAACCCCTCATAGGAAAAGAGGGGGTCGGAGGCATCCTAGATCATACACATCAATACAATGATCTTTGGTCTCCTCAGTTGACCCTTATTGAAGTCCCTGATCATCCTAGCCGTATTGGATCCATCAGTATGTATGTCACTTAGGCTGCCCTGACCGCCTTCCTATCCGGGCTGTGCCCGGCAAAGGCTCGGCGATCGATCGGCTGGACCCCGTACGTCACCACGTGACCACCCGATCAGATGCTCTGTGCATGATCCAATCTAACAGGTCTGACCTACTCCTAGACAGGGACAGAACAGCGGCGAATGGAAAACAAAACACCGGTCATGGAGACAGCCGTAGCAAGGCGCGTAGTGACCGTATACCGACCTTGACCGTCTGATACCGTTCGGCGGCCGTAGGCTGACTTGAAGGTCGGCCAACGTAGTTCTCGTCGTCCAGCCACTTCTCTAACGCATCGATAAGGGGAATCAGCTGAAAGGCGAAGTGTATGGAATCGTCGGTGTACGCACGGTTATCGACGACCCAGAGGAGCCCTTCCAAGATTTCAGGGATGCTGCACTCGTCCCACAGCATCCCGCCCTCCATCAGGCACGGCTCTGGCGCGGACGTGGCGCGTACGACACGCAGGCCCGGCGGCATGAGAAGGACGTCGTCCTGCTCGAGGACAATCAGACGTCCTTGACCCCGTGGCGACCAGTCGCGGCCCTCCTGCGAGAACCGTCGCCAATCCTCGGCGTCGAGATCGGTGGAGACCACCGCGATCTGGACGCCGGAGAGACAGCGCGCCCAGCTACCGACCAGGGGGTCCACGTACGACCCGGAGAATGCGCCGGCAAAGGAAAGCAGGTTGAAGCCCAAACAACCCTGGACGTCGTTCATGATCAATTGTCCGCTCCTGCCGACAGTGCCGGCGACGCGGTCCGCCAACGTCGAGAGGAGTCGAAAGCGTGGCAACCTGCTCAGGAGCGGCTCGTCCGCCCGCGCCAGACGACGGAGGTTCGTGACGCTGCTGATGGCGGCCGCGGCATCGGACGAGCTCAGGTCCACGTTGGCGACGGCTAGGCAGTACTCGGCCAGGCTCATGGACGAATACGCCCCCGTCATGCTATTTTGCACGTTGACCTGCTGCTCGGGAAAGCGTTGCCACAGCATGTCAACATAATCGACAATATCGTACGTGCCGCTGTCCTGAAACTCTTGCTTGATCACGACCGGCCGGCGGAAGATGCGGCCGGACTCGGCGTAGTTGCGGAACACGTCCCAGCTCAGATACCACACATCGGCATCTTCGGGGGATGTTACGCAGCTTCTACCCAGACGGTGTTCTGGCTCAGCATAGATGCGGGCCCAACGCTGCGGACCTAGCCAGTTCAGCTGCAGACGGCGTTGGTGCGCGACATCCTCTGATACGTGTGGTCGGCCCAAGTCCTCGACAAGTCGGCGGACAGTATCGGTGTGGCGCGCCTGCAGGCTCTGAAGCAGTGTCAGCTGTCGCCGCGGCGAACCGCCCTCGGGGGAAACCGGACTCGATCGCGTTTGCGTCGCCGGCGCTGAGTCGTCTAGAGATGGCGCATCCTCTGCCGCTGGGGCTCGCTCAATGCTATCGCCACCGCTTGGAACAGGTAGAGATTGGCATTGTCCCAACCGTGTGACCGCAGCGGTGGTCTGGTATGACGTGGCAATGGTATGGTCTGCCAAAAGATGACTCGTGGTTTGTGACATCGAGCCTTGCGGTGTCGATAGTCTTGCTCTCTGGTTCTCTCGGTGAAACGTACTTGAACCCGAGGCAGGCCCCTTTAAGCTTATCCCGGTGAACTTTGCTTTCATCTGATCGTCGTCTTCTGTGTCACGACTGTGCTCGTCCCGGCTTGAGCCCCCGGTCTCTTCCTCCTCCGCCCCGTCTTTGATGCTTGAAGGCCTGGCGATACTTTCTTCAATATCAGCCTCTTCTTCCTGAGCGATCCCTTGTTCTGAAGGGTCCAGACTGGTTGTATCTTGCGTTTGTTCATCTGCCTCGGACACCATTTCCTCGTCCTTTTCTGACCAAGACAAAAGACTTGCTGTCTTCTCTTTCCCGCTTCGACCGCTCGCCTCACCCAACCCTGTCTCTTCCATATCTTCGAGTCCGCTGCTGATTATAGAGTTTTCTCTCGTCCCCATAACGGCATATAGGTCTGGTGAGTCCGGCTGAGATGTATTCTCTACCTCTCCTTCTACTTCCACTCCCATTTCTTCCGGGGCTGGATTTTCATCGCCACTGGACTCATCCCTGGCGGTCTGATCTTCGGATTCTACTCCTGACTCTTCCGGCTCTTCAGATTCTTCAGGCCCTGGCGATTCAGTACCGGGGTTACTACTGTCGCGAGTGATAGAGTGTCCACCGCCGCGAGTACGATTCTTCTGAGCCCCATGGTTGGCTGCAGTGTCCGGAAAGATGGAAGGTCCGTGGCTGGTGGATGAGAGTCTAGTTCGCTTCGTCGGCCGGGTGAAATGTCCGAGATGATCACCGTCATTGGCATCTTCATCCACATCGTCGTCGCCGCCATCGCCTGCGTCATTGTCTGTGGACGGCACAACCATGCCGAAGACGTCAAGCTTCAGACCGAACTGCCGGATGGGGGTTCCGTTGATGCGCCGCGCCGACTGCTTGACTTCCCGGCGCGCAGCGGCAGAGGTGGCCTTTGTCTGAGCCCACTCCAAGGCAGCGAGTATGTCAGATCGCTCGACAGGCGAGTGCGGAGCCTGCACTTTGGAAGCGGGCGAGTGCTCACCAACCCGGAGGGCCTTGTTATTCCCACGCACCACGCGAAGCTCGTGGCGTGCCAGCATCTTGGAGTTGAGCAGGTCGACGACGTCTTCCCAGCGAGGCATTAGCACGGCCAGATCGTGGAGCTGACGAAGCAGTGGCAACGGCAGGGCATGCCAGTCGTAATACTCGAAACATACAAGCCCCCAAGCGGCGATGATGCCCGACTGGTGCTGCAGATGTTGGCTTTCGCGGTCGCGCATTTTCTTGCCACGCTGTGCCAGGCGGTCAAAATCACCCCAGCGCTCATGGTTGCCGTTCTCGGGGCTACGGACAGTGCGGAGGAAAGGCAGGAAAGCCGCGGCAACATTGGCCGCAATACCGTCGATGGCGAGAATCTTGTCACGGTAGATCTCATGTAGTTGCTGTCGCTCTAGCGTGCCACGGCACGCCTGGGTATCTCGGTGAAAGCTGGCGGCGAAGTTCAAGGCCGCCCCGGTAGCTTGCAGCAACGACCTGTGCGCTGAGGAGATGTCGATGGCCGAGGAGCCCGAGTCTGGGCGCTCTTGTAACGCCATGTCTGCCGACGTCATCGACAGGGACGATCCAGTCTGTATCTGCGGAAGTAACTCGAGTAAATATGTCTGGCTCTCTCCTTTTCGTGTTTCTTTTTTTTTGCCGTCTTTTTCCTGTTTGGGAGGGCGAAGGAGAGAGAGTCATGCGTGTCCAAACGGCTGCACTGCGCTCACAAGCTCAGGATTAACTTGCCCGCGTAAGAGCCCTTTGTGTTGCAGGCCCGGAACTGACCTCGACACCGTCGGGGCTCTCGTGAGATTGGGATATGGTAGCTTTATATTCGTCGAGAGAGGTTGGTACCGCGTCGATTCGTCGTCTCTTTTGGCAACATGTCCTGTATCATCGCGTATGCCGCGCCACCCACCACCCAAGGCAACCGGCAGTTTGTCTACCGTTGACCCGCTTTTTTTTGGTCCTTCCACGGAAGTTCCATGCTTGTCAATAATATACTGTACAATAATACAACAATGGAACATCTCGACAGCGAAACGCTCGCCTGTTGTCTAGCTAAGGGTGTTGAAGGGTGCGCGGGAAGCATGAAGCTACTGTACTGGCCAGGGTACCGACCATACTAACTGTAAGTTGAGAGAGCAGAACATCCCCGAATGCCTACCCGTCCGTCACCCCACTTGCGGCTACCCCCCTCATGCCCCTCATCTGGGCACCCAAAAATCCCTCACTACCATACCTACCATCACCATGTGGTCCTGAAATAAAGCAATGCACTAAGTCAAACGTTAACCGGGCTCTTAAGGCTACTAGCAACAGCTTAAGCCTTCGTAAGTGTTACGGGCTGGAGCCCAGCCAACCAGCTCCAGCTTTGCCAGAGCATTTCACCGACATGAGAGCAACCAGCCGCCAGCCAATCGGCGACCAACCGGCGACCAACGGCGCCCCACCGCTGTGACCCTTAAGCAGCAAGACTCTTCTGCCCTCTTGAGATAGCTTCGCCGTTTTCTCTTTAGCGCAGAATAACCTCAATTGAGGCTCCATACCAGTTAACCGTGCTACAGCCCAGCTCCTCACAGGCAAATACACCCATCAATTACCCCTGTCTGACACATTGCGCCTACTAGGTCTCAGGCCGCCTTAGCTAATTTCCCCTTTACCCTTTTCCATGCTCCCTGCATTCCGATTTCTGCATTTGGCCCGACGTGCCAATATCCCCAATTGGGCAACTCTCAATATGAAAAAATGCTACTAGGCGATCGCCCTACGTTGCAATCCATCTGCGGGGGTGAGGGTGGGGGTGGTGAAATACAATCACATTTACGGACGAGATAAAGATGAGATGACTGTAAATTACCTCAACTATCATAGGACACATGACAGAAAAACTCAGTTTTCTGATCTGATATCTTTACTGAACTGCATGCCTCTCTCATCCTACTGTCTTACTTTGAGGCAAGGAAATGCCTCCTCCAAGGATGTTCTTCTTTGAATCCTAACATCTTTTGGATCTTCGAATTCGATATGGGAGCTTCATGATCTCCCATCTCTCGGCTGAATGGTGTCGAGGGACTCACCCGCACCAGGAAATCAGTGGTCTTCTCATTGTTTGTTATCTCGTTGTTGGTGGCGTTAAAGACTTGCCAGCCCAGGCCGTCGAACGAAAGGCACAAATGACACATTTGGCCAAGGTCCCTGAGGTCGGTGTATGACCAGCCGTGGATGTCCCAAGACTCTGGCTGCTCAATATAGTCACCAAAGCTCTTGGGATATTGATCCGGCTCGATAATGGCGCCGATGCGAAGACAGTAGATGTCAACACCAAAACGACTGGCGTAGCTTCTGGCTACGGTTTCCCCAACGAGTTTCGACAGGGCGTACGGATCGGTGGGATTGCACTCAGTGGTTTCGTCGATGGGGAACGAAGTGAACGCACGACGTCCCTCAGCAAATGTGACGCCGTAAACCGTGATGCTGCTTGCCAAGATGACCTTCTTGATGCCTAGCTTGCATGCCGCCTCGACGACGTTGTGGATGCTTACAACGTTGGTCTTGAAAACCTCGTTATCAGGTGCCAGCAACGGTCGAGCGTAGCCAGCAAAATGGATGACCGCGTCAGGGGTCGATGCCTTCTCCAGAGGTTGGGTCAGATGAAGCTGTGTGTGAAGAGCGCTGTAGACTTGTCCAGCATCGGTCACGTCGCATTTCATCGTGTGGACGAAAGGGCTGTCGAGCGGGACGATGTCAAGATTGATCACATCGTGGCCGTACCGCAGGAGCTCTTGAATCACATGGGGGCCAATGACACCGGAGCCCCCAGTGAGAATGACGCGCTTGCCCATGCTAGCCCTGTCGTTTGGCTCGATTTTGGGAAAATACTTTTCTTTGGCGAGAGTTTTCTGGTATGGGGTGTGATTCGGGTGAATGGCGTGTTTTTAAGTGGTTGAAAGATGTTATGGCCGTCAAGTAATAGTCCATATAATGATTCTCAACTTATACTGGCACAACCAAGCCACGGTATAAAGATAAAGATAATAAAGGATAAAGACCTAGACACATACTCTATAAGATTGCTACACAGCTGTCAATTCTGGGTCGCAAGCAGAGTGAAGCGTCACTACCAGCAAAGTCGGAGGTAGGCGTGAGATAATAGGTGTGCTGAAATCTGCCGCCTCCAATTTCCGACAAACGAGGAGAACCCCCTATATAGTAGGTCTCTTCCCTCATATCTGACGTAAATTTGGCGCGCTGAAGTCGCTGCTTGTTCGACGTGAGTGAGACCCTTCCTGCCTATTGCGATAGAGTGACCTGACAATAACACACCAAGTAACAATTCAATGTAAAGCGTTGCTGAGGCCTAGGAATGAAGTGGAGATGGTCCTGCACGGACCATCGATCGTAGCATGGTCCAAGCTTTCTAGCCTGGAAAGCGCTTACTACACTAATGGATAGCCAGTTATCAGTTAATTGATTGGTCAGACGCATCTCGGCTATTGCTGCCTCTGTCTACATCTACTGGCTCTTTAGACGGTGTTCTCTGCTACCCATGCGACACCCTAACTTAGTACATTTAACTCTAATTATTATGCTATATAACTAGACACTCGGGTTATGAGAAGCACGAATCGTCTCTCGGATTCAATGCTGCAATGCCAACGCTAACTTTGTGATGCAAGAATCATTGCAGGAGCTACGCTAAGACATGAACATCACTTCGCCTCCGGAGCCTCTGCAGTCAGCCATAGGGAACACCGCAACTCAGGGATCCTTCTTCTTCTCGCACTATTTCTTTAGGTTTAAAGCTACATCGTCATTTATATACAATGAAAAAGGAGGTCTAAAATCGCGTAGAGGTTACACTATAGGCATCTGTCGCGTAGCTTGTGCGGACGCATAATCCATTATAACATATCATGCATTCGATCGTCTCCTTGATGCTTGCTTCTCTTATTCAGGTGTTTGGACTCTTTCAAGAAAGGAAAGTAAAGGTATGGATGAAAAATGGTAACGGTACTGATAGCAATGAGAATCATGACGCTATCGAGGCCCAGGAACAGAGGTTCGTTACGCAAGACATTCAAGGAAATAGCAGGTATATTCTTCACGATTCTTGCAGCGCGAAAATATCAGTAAACGAAGCTTTGAGGTGGGCGATTCCAAACCTACCCGATAAGAGCAACGAATAGGAATTGCAATGTATGCCACGGCGAGAGCATGCACAAACGCGCGCACACGTCTAGCCTCCCCATGAGATGCTGAAGCTCGGGACATAAGCTGGGTATCGCGTTCCATCGAACGGGCTTCATCACGTGAGCGTGCGCCCGATGTGAGTGCTGACCTACGTCTCATGACGTAAGTCAACATGAGACACCCGCAACAGAACATGTTGGCCACCTGGAAAGCCACGCCTCCAACGACCAGTTTCTCGCCAACTTTTAACATCGTCTCGTCGCCTGATCCGGAAGCCTTGGCCGCCGTGATGGCACCACCAGCAACCTGGATAATGATGGAGAGAAAATATGTTCCGACGAAAACCCGGGAATATAGTGACAGACTTCTCAACAAGCAGTCAGTTATCAAGCAGTACTGATTACTGATTGATACTAATATCACATCAGTATCAGTAAGCTTCTAATCAATCAATTAGTAATCAGTAACTCACGTGGCCATCTTATATCCAGCGTCGATAATTGTGTAGCATGCTTGCCTGCCGCGAACCTTCAATTCAACTACCACGCGATCTGACGCGCGCCCGACGCGTGGTGGGGGGTTCGTGACGTCCGCGTTGGCTAAAATGTGATAGCGAGTACAATAATGACACTACATCGCTGTATGATGACGCGGGTATCTTCGCAACAGAAGCCATCATTCTGACAAAAGTCCAGAATTCAGTATTTTCCCGCCTCTTCAACTGCAACTTAATTTTACAGCTTGAATGGGCTATCTTGCTGGTTTCCAAAGCGAATATTTGTAATATGAGAGAGGGTTGAAGTCCAAATTATCTTCCTGGGAAACCAAATGCCAGTGGGGCTAAGAGGTACTAACCTGTTGGTGTGGATCCGACCGTACAATCCGGGTTTAGCCACCGTCCCAATTTACACCTAATTTGTAAGGCAACAGCCGACATCGCTGATCACAAAGCCGACCGCGGCGTCTCCCCTTTTCTAGCTAGTCAGATCAATCATAACACAATATTCCTATGCATCCTGCCGCGGCTAGCTTTCAATATAACCCCACCATAATAATAGGTGGGGATATGCGGTAGCGCTTATCCTCTTCTTATAGGGTAGGTTGGCGAGCGTAATAAGGCAGTCGAGTTCCCAGTCAACGCGTTAGCCTCTAACGGAAAGACACATGTTTATATAAGTTAAATGTATAGTGGATGACTTTCTCATTTTTTGCTGGGAACTCTTGCTTAGTATCGATTTTATCTTGATTAGGGAGATATGTCCCGGTCGTTATGTTGTAGTTGAGAAAGCTATCCGCTCAACTCTACACGATAACCCCACCGTGGCCAAAAATGGAGGGAGGAGCTCAGCCCAAGATACGCCGCTCGACAGTGCTACCAACTTCGCAGATTCCTCATGACTGCATATTGAGGCTCAACCTCGGAAGGTCCCACCGCTCAGCTTCCATACGTACGCGATAAATGCACTTGAGACTCAGTTCTTATCAGACGCCGAAATGGCGCGAGAAACGCGCGAAGCTGACGTAGACAAGGGTGGGACTGTTTCCAGTGTTTAGCTCAATGGCCTTAACGCCTAGTCGATCTATGAGGCGTCAGGGGGTCCAAAGCTATTTGAAGTGGATGGTCTCCTGCGCATAACTCCAAAGGTTTCATTAGGATGCACTAATAACACGTGAAGACACGCGTCAACATGCCTCCTGAGTCGTCTCTATTTGTAGGGGACGTTAAATACGACGAATTAAGCTTACCGGCGCCAGGGTCAAGCATCTATGCAGCTGAGCAGCACCATTTACAACGGCCAATTTTCTCTGCGCCCTCTTCCTCCGCGTCATCCGCGTCTACGCATCAATCGCAGCCGAAGAAGCGTAAACTACGCGCGCCTGAAACGTGGAAGCAATTTCATGTAGCTCAAGGAGACGAAGAGATACATCAGAACAATCAGAGATTCTGGTTATCAGACAGAGCTATATGGTCCATAATTGCACTTCGGCAAGAGGAGTGCGCATTCCCTTTTGCCGTAGCGGCATTGCGATACTGGTATTGTCATCAATGTCACAACCCGCCATAGCGAACAGTCTCGACTACAAGCGCCAAACGACATATGCGAAATGACTACGGAATTATCATTGATGACGAAGAAAGGCTAGCTAAGAAGGCACTTCAACAGTCTCTTCAAGTAGCTTTCATATGTGTAGAAGAGAAAAATCGAGCGATACTCTCCCGAGATGAAGAATCGATCCTCCGGAATACAATCAAGCTTAATGCATTCTATAAAGCTCAAACCCAATTGATCACGCGCCGCCATCTCTCGCTCAACTATGTCTCTTAGCCGGAATACTAAGCACTTCTTTATTCAGTCAACCCGAGGGCTGAGGAGGTCCTTATTCAGTTAGGTAATACGGTATCGGCTCATATTAAGCGGTTCTATATCATATATCGCGAGAACATTAAGGTTCAATTATAGGTAGCAAAGTCATAAGTCTACTTTAGCATCGGTCTATAGTCATCTGTCACAACTATCATCAGACTCTAGGATCATGTTTGCTTTTTTGTGCCCTCATGACAGGCCACAGGCTCGAGCCCCTGAAGGCTCAGATCCCTGACTTAGGTCACGAGACCGTCTTTTCCTTCATGTATATAAGGGATGATTTAAGCCCTTCAAATAGCTAGAAATCAAGAGCTTCTATTCACATCACAATGCACCCTTCCTATCCGATGTAACATTATCACTACATCGCAAAGCCTTTCTCAGAATATGTAGGCAATGGGTCGATAAATATTATGAGCTCCGTGAGGCCCTACTGGGTCTGCCGAACGTAGAGTACAGTCACTCCGGAGAGACGATGTCGCGGCACTTGCTTAACACCATACGGTATTTCGATATCGCTAGCAACATTGGCTACTTTACATCAGATAACGCTACAGCTAATGACACTTGCCTACGTGCTTTATCGACGGCATTGGCGAACGGGTTTGGCATTGGAATGGACTACACCGAGCGCTATATTCGACGCAGAGGCCATATTATCAACCTCTACCTCCAGGCGTTTCTTTTCGCCTCCAGCAAAGAGGCACTAAACGCGGCAATTGACGAGGCAGATCGTAACGCAGACACCACGGTTGTTGAGTCTTTACAGACGCAATTGCGGCAAAAGAACAACAAGGGCAAACACCGGAAGGTTCCGGAGGATCAAGCCGGATGGCGATTGATGGGCCCCCTTGGGAAACTTCATAATATCGCCGTGTTCATCCGGAGTTCTATACTGCACAGTAATGCTCGGCAACGTCTGGCAGGTCATGCACTCGGCTTGACAATGCAACGAGATGGAATTCGTGGTACACTCTACTTCGGACCGCCCTCGAGAAGAAATCCAAACTTATGGTGTCTCAGCAAGAGCATTATAAGGCCCTAGGTGAAGACTGTCTCACATAGGATGACTGGGATGTCCTTAGGCTAACGGCAGACTTCTTCCAACCCTTCTGGCAGGCTACACTGGCGCAGCAGAGGAAGCGGTCATCGTTAGATCCGTTACTTTACCGCATGGACATCTTACTCAAGCATTTCGAAGATGCCAAGGTAAATTATTCATTCGACCTTATTTGGCGTGATGTTTGACGGTGCTAAACAGTGTTATAGAAGACGCACAGCAATAATCAGCGTCTCATCCACTCTATCCACATGCTCATGTATTACAAACCTAAGAAAGTACCGCAACTATCCCCAACTTAGATGTAAGGCGAAAGGTCGAACACATTCAAATCTACGAGCTCATATGTTGCATACCGCTACGGTATCACTGAGATAGAGAGCAAAGAGCTGCACAAAGTTCGGGTGCGTCGACTTAGCCAGAACTCGGAGCCTCCTTCACTACAACTAAGTGAAGGCGTTTCAATCGGCAGTGGTGTATGCCGACCCAACCATTTACATGGGTCACATCCCATTCATAGGCGCAGAGTTAAGCCACACCTTAACATATCTGCGATCTAAAGCGAAGAAAAACAATACAATGCAACCACGTGAAAAGATCAAGATGACATGCTTAAAGATGTTGTAGGGCCAAAAACGAAATACTTCTAGATGCAGGTTACATAAGCCGTAAGTGGATGGTTATGATACAAGTAAGGTGGTTAGGGGTTAGATTGTCGCTAACAGGAGCGGAAAGAGCACGGACCATCGATCCGAGTAATGTGGTCCGTGCGGACGCGGGATCCTATGGCGCCAATCATTTCCAGCCGACATCAATCATCTTATGCCGCCACTCCGTTCAGATTGGAAGGTGGCGGGTAAATACTAAGTCAGGAATAGATGGGTAAGACAGGCTGCCATCCATGTTGGCAATCCTGAAGTTATTACATTGCGAGGGTAATAGGGTTAGCGTGAGACTGGGATAGGCAACCTACGGACTGACCCTCGAACATGTCTTGCCTGCTTTTGTATGTACTTAACTGGAAGGCATTGCCATAGATTTTTAACTGCCAATCTGTAAGGACGAGGACACTTGATCGTCGGAAGCACATCAGAGTCACCCGGATACATCTAATCACACTCAGTTATACACTCATGAGAACACTTTCAAAAACATCAAAAAACCAAGAACCCACACCCTTCTCGAAGAAAACAACAAGACCCCCAAAAAAATACCCTTTATATGATAGCTTAGCAAGAATGGCAGCTATCCAGAAACAACCAAGTACGACGGTGCCCTCCATCCCGGGCGGAGCCGCCGTCGAGTCTCGCAACGCGCGACACGTCGAGGCGGCTCAGCATTTTGGCATAGAGCCAGACAAGATCGAAATGATGCTGCCTTGTACTCCGTTTCAAAGCGATGTGATAGATTGGGCCAGCGGCGACGAGCGGCGTGCCATTGGCCATGCGGTCTTTGCAATCGGACGAGACGTCGACGTCAAGCGCTTGGCCGCAGCTTGGAAAGAGGTTATGCGCCAGAAACCTGCTTTGAGGTCTCGCATATTCACCTCCGCGACCGGAGACCATTATCAAGCGGTGCTGTCGGAGGACTTCGCGTGGCTTCATTCGACTCGCCTGGATGAGAAAGAGGTCGTCATCAAGGACGAAGCGGCTGCTGCTACGACGGAGAAGCAGTGTAACCGATACGCTCTGCTTGAAGATCCGAGCATGATGAAGCAGAGACTGCTTATATGGACTTTCAGCCATGCCGTAGTAGACAACTCTCTACAGGAAAACGTCCTTAGCAAAGTATTGACTGTCTACAAGGGCGCCATCGCCCAAAACGATGGCACAGCAGTCGAAGTACGAGTCCATAGCTTCGCCAACGCACCAGCAGACGTGGCCCTGTTCTGGCAGCGGCATTTTGACAATCTGGATGCTTCTTCGTTTCCTGTTCTACCGTCGCACCTGACGAAACCCCAGCCCAGTGCGCAGGCCGAGCATAAGATCACCGACCTGGCCTCGACTCAAAAGGATTGGGACAGTACTACCGTTTGCCGAGCAGCGCTCGCAGTCCTCCTGGCCCGCTACACTCATGCATCGGAAGCGCTGTTCGGCGTCGCGGTGGAGAGGACCCCTTATTCCGAGGGGCAGGAGCGCCAGGTCCACGGTCCCACGCGGACCGTGATGCCCACCCGTGTGTTTTGCGATCCTCACCAACCTGCATCCGACCTTCTCGGGGCGATTGCGGCCCACGATGCTGCCGTTAGCGAGTTTGAACAGGCCGGCCTAGATAGCGTCCGCCGCGCTGGGGACTTCGGACCCGCCGCGTGTGATTTCCAAACCGTGCTGGCGGTTACTTCTTCCAAGCATGGCTGTGGCGATGCCCCGGCTGGGTCGAGTCCAATGCTCCATCGGACTGTCGTGGGATCGGACAGGTTCACACCCTGCCTCGATCGTGCCCTCTTGCTCCACTGCCATATGGCCGAGGACTCGGCCTCGATACTCGCGAGATACGACCCGAGTGTCCTTGATGCCCGACAGGTGGCTCGCTTCCTGCGACAGCTGGGGCTCTTGATTGTGCAGTTCCAACGCCATGCGGTTAACCAGCCCCTCGAAGAACTACACCTCGTCACGGCAGAGGACCGCGCTGAGATTGAGAGTTGGAACTCAGCGCTGCCCCTGAGGTATGACATCTGCCTCCACGACGTGATCGCCCAGAAGGCTGCAGAGGCGCCAAACAGTCCCGCCGTGTACGCTTGGGACGGCGAGTGGTCGCACGCCGAGCTGGACAGTGTGTCGTCGCGCCTCGCCGGGTATATACAATCCCTGAAGCTAGACGCTGGACACGCAGTGCCCCTCTGCTTTGAAAAGTCCAAGTGGATGGTCGCCGGAGTTCTCGCCGTGCTCAAGGCCGGCCACGCCTTCGCGCTGGTCGACCCCGCCCACCCGGCGGCCCGCGTCGCCCAGATATGTCGGCAGACGTCCGCCACGTTCGCCCTCGCCTCCAGGCTCCACGGCGACACCTTCCGCGGTCTCGTGCTCAACACAATTGTGCTCGAGGACGACTTGCTCCGGTCGCTGCCCAGCGGCGAGGGAGGCTTTGCGCCGGTCGCGAAGCCGCATGACTTAGCCTATATTATCTTCACGTCAGGCAGCACCGGCGAGCCCAAAGGAGCCATGCTGGAGCATCGGGCATTCGCCTCGTGTGCCCTCCAGTTCAGCCCCTATTTCGGCATCGACAAGGACACCCGCTCCCTCCAGTTTTCTTCGTATGCCTTCGGTTCGAGTCTGGCAGAGACTTTGTGCACCCTGATGCATGGAGGCTGCGTCTGCATTCCCTCGGATCACGATCGCATGAACGACATCTCGGGCTTCATCAAGCAAGCACGCGTCAACTGGTCGACGCTCACCCCTTCCTTCGTCTCAACCATTCCCCCGGAAAGCCTCTCTGGCCTCCGGACCCTCCTGTCAGGCGGTGAGCCCTTTTCGGCGTACCAGAGAGATTCGTTCTCGTCCCGGATCCAGGTCATCAACGCTTATGGCCAGAGCGAGAGCTCGACCATGTGCGGTGGTGCACCTGTCTACGAAGACACCACCGACCTGCAGAACATTGGCCGCGCCTTGGGCGCCCGCTACTGGATCACCGACCCGAATGATCCCGGCAGACTCGCCCCGATCGGTTGCGTTGGCGAGCTAATGATTGAGAGTCCCGGTATCGCCAGGGGCTACGTCGTGCCTCCGCCCCCGGATCAGTCGCCTTTCCTCGACAACGCACCGGCTTGGTATCCCGCGGAGTGGCGGCAGCAGCAGCAGCTCAACGGCTACCGATTATACAGGACCGGAGATCTGGTCTGTTACAGACCGGACGGGACTGTTGCATACCTTGGGCGCAGGGACTCGCAGGTCAAGATTCGAGGACAGCGCGTAGAGCTCGGCGACGTCGAGAGCCATCTGCGCAAAGCGCTACCTAGTCATCTGATACCCGTGGTCGAAGCCGTTAAGCGATCCCACGAGGCGAGCAGCACAGCCCTGGTTGCGTTCCTGTTCGGGCCGTTCCAACCGGAAGAGGCTGCCCATCTGGGGAAGAAAGCCTACATTCTGGAGAGCAGCGCCACCCAGCGCATTAGGGCACCGCTGTTGCAGGCGCTCCCAGATTATGCCGTCCCATCGTACTTCATCCGCATGGAGCAGCGTCCGACGATCGTCACTGGGAAAACAGATCGCAAGCGGCTCCGATCCGTTGGCGCCAAGCTCGTGGAGGAACTCATCCAGAGCGCCATCTCTTCGCAGCCAGAAGCGTCGCTTGGCGAGCTAGCGGGTGCAGAGGACCAACTGAGGCAGATGTGGTTCCGGAGCTTGCAACTCCCTCCCACCTCCAACAGCCACGGAGCCAACTTCTTCGAACTTGGTGGCGATTCCATCGCAGCGATCAAGCTGCTGAACATGGCGAGGTCGGTTGGGATGGAGCTGACCGTGACCGACATCTTCCAGAACCCGACCTGGAAGGGCCTGGCGGCCACGATCCGGCAGGACTCGTCTAAAGATGGCCCGATCACTGCGACGCTGTACCAGGGACCTGTTGAGCTGTCATATGCGCAGGGCCGCCTCTGGTTCCTGGACCAGCTCAACCAAGGTTCGTCGTGGTACCTTGTGCCATTTGCAGAGCGTTTGCGCGGCCCGCTCCATATCGAAGCTCTCACCGCCGCCCTGCACGCTCTGAAGCAGCGGCACGAAACCCTACGAACCACGTTCGAAGAGCACGACGGCGTGGGCATGCAGGTGGTCCAGGAGAGCCACGCCAGGGAGCTCCGAGTGATCGACGTGTCGTCGGCTCCTGAGAGCTACGAGGAGGTTCTGCGGCAGGAACAGACGACGCCTTTCGACTTGGCAACCGAGCCGGGTTGGCGCGTCGCGCTGCTGCGACTGGGAGAGGAGGATCATGTCCTGTCGATCGTCTTTCACCACATCATCTCCGACGGCTGGACGATCGATATCACGCGAAAAGAGCTCGGCATCTTTTACGCCGCTGCCCGCCGGAGCGAGGACTCCTTGGCCCAGCTACCCCCGTTGCCGATCCAGTATCGCGACTTTGCCTTGTGGCAGAAGCAAGAGGCGCAGGTTGCAGAGCACCAGCGGCAGCTCGAATACTGGACCGAGCAGCTCGCGGACAACTCCCCGGCCGAGTTCATATGCGATAAGCTGCGGCCGGCGATCCTCTCGGGCGATGCGGGAGAGATAGATTTCGCCATCGAAGGCCCCTTGTTTGAGAGTCTCCAGGCCTTCTGCCGCGACCACCAGGTAACCCCGTTTGCCGTTCTCTTCGCGGCGTTCCGTGCCACGCACTACCGCCTTACAGGCGCAGAGGACGCAACAATCGCCACCCCTGTTGCCAACCGTAGCCGCTCAGAGCTGGAGGACATGATCGGCTTCTTCGTCAACACCCAGTGCCTGCGGACGGTTATCGAGAACGACCAGACGTTCCACAACCTGGTCCAGCAGGTGCGGTCGACAGCAACCGCGGCGTGGGAGCACCAAGATGTGCCCTTCGAGCGCATCGTGTCAGCGCTTCTGCCCGGATCTAGAGACGCGTCACGAAATCCGCTGTCACAACTCGTGTTTGCGCTGCACTCACAGCAGGATTTCGGCAGGATCCACTTAGAAGGCGTGGATGGCGAGTCTCTCCCCACTGTACCGACAACTCGCTTTGATCTGGAATTTCACCTTTACCGAGAACAAGACCGATTCCGGGGCAACGTTCCCTTTGCTTCCGATCTGTTCGAGCGCGCAACCATTAGCGGTGTGGTTGATACCTTTCTGGAGGTGCTGCGCCGCGGCCTTGATCAGCCGGAGACATGCCTCGCCACCCTGCCCCTGACCGACAAAATGGCGGAACTGCACAGGATGGGCCTGCACAACGTCGAGAAGACAGACTACCCCCGAGACGCAAGCCTGGTGGATCTCTTCCGCGAGCAGGTGGCTGCTCATCCAGAGGCGGTAGCTGTCACGGACACGTCCTCAACGAGGCTGACGTACGCCGAACTGGACCAACAGTCTGATAAGCTTGCCAGCTGGCTACGCCAGCGCCAGCTGGCACCCGAGACCCTGGTTACCGTGCTCGCTCCTCGATGCTCGCAGACCATCTTGACCTTCCTCGCCATTCTCAAGGCGAACCTGGCCTATCTCCCGCTCGATGTGAACATGCCTGCCGCGCGTCTCGAGGCCATCCTGTCGGCGGTACAGTGCCAGAAGCTGGTCTTCCTCGGTGCAGGTACACCGACGCCGGAGATCCAGATGCCCGACGTTGAGGTGGTCTCTATTACCAACGCCTTGAGCGAGGCCGTAGACACCCGTCATCTAGACGATGCTACTGTAAGACCCCAGGCGACGAGCCTGGCCTACGTGATGTTCACCTCCGGCTCAACCGGTCAGCCGAAGGGCGTTATGGTGGAGCACCGCGGCATCACCAGGCTGGTGAGGCAGAGCAACGTCAATTCCAAGCTCCCACCGGCCGCCCGCGTGGCACACTTGTCCAACGTCGCTTTTGACGCCTCAACGTGGGAAGTTTGGTCGGCGCTTCTTAACGGTGGAACTCTCGTATGTATAGACTACTTTACCACGCTGGACAGCAAAGCCCTTGAGGCTACATTCGCTCGGGAACAAATCCAGGCCGCCATGCTCCCGCCCGCCCTCCTCAAGCAGTGCATTACCAATACGCCTGCCATGCTGCGCGGTCTGGATCTCCTCTTTGCCGCCGGCGATCGGTTTGATAGCCGCGATGCAATCGAGATCAAGGCCCTCGTTCGTGGCAGCGTCTACAACGCGTATGGCCCAACCGAAAACACGATTCTCAGTACCGTGTACGAAGTATCTGAGTACGACTCCTCGTTCGCCAACGGTGTGCCTGTGGGCCGGGCCGTAAGCAACTCAGGCGCATACATCATGGACCCGGACCAACAGCTCGTTCCCGTCGGCGTTATGGGAGAGCTTGTTGTCACTGGTGATGGCCTTGCGAGGGGTTATACGGACCAGACGCTAGACCAAGATCGGTTTGTTCAGATCGCCATTGCTGGTCAGCTCGTGAGGGCCTACCGAACGGGCGACCGCGTGCGGTACCGGCCTACCGATGGTCAGATCGAGTTCTCTGGTCGTATGGACCAGCAGGTGAAGGTTCGCGGCCACCGTATCGAGCCGGCCGAGATCGAGCAAGCGATACTCAGCCACGGCGCCGTTCTCGACGCCGCCGCCGTCGTCCGGAAGTTTGAGGGCGAAGAACCGGACATCATCTGTTTCGTGGTCGCCCGAGACGACAACGCAGCCGTCAACCATACCCCAGTCCGTGACGACGAGACTCCGGGGAAGGTAGGTAGCCGGGATGAAGAGTTTGCGACACTGATGGAGCAGCAGATCTGGCAACGGCTCAAGGCTGTGCTGCCGCCCTACATGATTCCAATGCGGATCATCGTGGTGGACCAGATGCCTCTCAATGCCAACGGTAAGGTTGACCGCCGTGAACTAACACGCAGGGCCCAGACGACGCTAAGAAGTAGCATGGCCTCGGGCCAAAAGTCTGCACCGGTGTCGCCGCGCAACGAGGTCGAGGCCGCGCTGTGCGAGGAGTTTGCCGACGTACTAGATATCGAGGTCGGCATTACCGACAACTTCTTCGACCTTGGCGGGCACTCCCTTATGGCTACGAAGCTGGCCGCGCGTATCAGCCGGCGACTTGAGGTCCGCGTGACCGTGAAGGACATCTTTGACCAGCCGATCCTCCTCGACCTCGCCGCGACCCTCCGGCGTGGCTCGACCCAGCACAGCCCCATCGTCTCCCATCCTTACAATGGGCCTGTCGAGCAGTCGTTCGCCCAGGGGCGCCTTTGGTTCCTCGAACGTCTGTATCCGGGCCTCACGTGGTATCTATCGTCGTTTGCTTCCCGCCTCCGAGGACCCCTGAACCTTGAGGCACTGAGCGCGGCGCTGCTGGCGCTGGAGGAACGCCACGAGGGGCTACGCACCACGTTTCAGCAGTACGACGGCGTGAATATGCAAGTAGTACAGCCATTTGTGCCGAAGCAGCTACGGGTTATCGACATCCCTGGAGGCTCCGAGGAAGAGCTTATGCTGGCCTTGCAGAAGGAGAATTCCACGCCTTTCGACTTAGAGACCGAGCCCGGTTGGCGTCCGGCCCTCCTCCACCTGGGCGAGGAGTACCATGTGCTGTCCATTGTGATGCACCACATCATCTCTGATGGCTGGTCTCTCGATATTCTCCAGCGCGAGCTGGCCACCTTTTACACCGCAGCGCTCCGCGGCAAAAAACCGCTGTCAAAGGTGAACCCTCTACCCATCCAGTACCGCGACTTTGCGCTGTGGCAGAAGGAGGAGGCGCAGGTGGCCGAGCACGAGCGTCAACTATCGTACTGGAAAGGGCAGCTCGACGGCAGCCAGCCTGCCACTCTGCTCTGTGATAAACAACGGCCGGCCGTTCCTTCAGGTACGGCAGACGTGCACGAGCTCATCGTCGAGGGCACGATATACCAAGATCTACAGAAGTTCTGCAGGAAGCACCAGACTACGCCATTTTCTGTGCTTTTCGCCGCGTTTCGAGCGACTCACTACCGTCTCACTGGCGTGGAGGATGCGACCATCGGCACGCCAATCGCCAATAGGAACCGGCAGGAACTGGAAGATCTCATCGGCTTCTTCGTCAACTTGCAGTGCATCCGTACCACGCTGGCGAAAGACGAAACGTTCGAGACGTTGGTTAAGCAGGTTGTCTCTGCCACGGCTGCGGCGTCTGCCAACCAGGACGTCCCCTTCGACCGGCTGGTCGCCGAGCTACGACCCGGGACGCGCGATGTCTCGCGCCATCCACTCGTCCAGATGACGCTGGCCGTCCACTACCAGCAGAATCTGGGTCATCTGCAGCTGGGGGGCCTAAGAACAGAGCCCCTGAACGCAGCGAAGACGTCGCGTTTCGACCTCGAGTTCCATTTCTTCCAGCAAAAGAACCGCCTTCGTGGTGTCATCATGTTCTCGAACGAGCTCTTCGATCCGGTTTCCATCAGCTCCATGGAAAACGTCTTTCAAGAGGTGCTTCGTCGCGGCCTCGCGGAACCCTCGGTCCCGATCGCCTCCATGCCGCTGACCGACGGCCTCTCCGCACTCACCGACAAGGGACTCGCCCAGGTTGCGTGGACCGAGTATCCTCGGGACGCGAGCGTGCCAGCTCTCTTCCGTGAGCAGGTAGCCCTCCGCGGCGACGCCATCGCCGTCAAGGATAGTACTTCAGACCTGACGTACGCTGAGCTGGACCGACAGTCGGACCAGCTGGCGTCTTGGCTGGTCCAGCGAGGTTTCGCTCCTGAAACCATGATCGGCGTGCTAGCCCCGCGATCGTGCGAGGCCATTGTGGCCTTGCTCGGAATTCTCAAGGCCAATCTGGCGTACCTGCCACTCGATGTGAACGTTCCCCCGGCTCGCTTAGAGAGTATCCTGTCCTCTATTGAGGGCAAGAAGCTTCTCTTGCTCGGCGCGGGTGTGCCTGTGCCAGCCACGCAACTGAACGACATTGAGTTCCTGACCATCGCGGAGGCGCAAGACAGCCAGCCCGTGACGCAGGAAGACGCAGCCGAACGACTTCCGACACCCACCGCCACGAGCCTGGCCTACGTCATGTTCACCTCTGGCTCCACAGGTCGACCCAAGGGCGTCATGGTCGAGCATCGAGGCATTGTCCGGCTGGCGAAGAACACCAACATCCAGTCGCAGGCGCAATCGGCAGTTCCCGTTGGTCATATAGCCAATCTCGCCTTCGACGCGGCCACCTGGGAGATTTATACCGCGCTTCTCAACGGCGGGTCTCTGGTCTGCATCGATCACACGACTGTCTTGGACGTGGTTACGCTGGGACGAGTATTTGAACAAGAGAAGATCCGGGCTGTCATGTTCACGCCGGCCCTGCTAAAACAATGCCTTGCCGAATCCCCTTCGACTATCAAAGGACTCGAGCTTCTATTCGCCTCGGGTGATCGCCTGGACGTTCAAGATGCCCTCACCGCGCAAGCCTTGGCTAAGGGCGGCATCATCAACGCACTCGGTCACACAGAGAACACCGTGTACAGCACAGCCTTCCACATGCAGCCGGGGGAGCTCTGTATCAATGGCGTCCCTGTCGGACGCGCGATCAGCAACTCGGGCGCCCTGGTGTTGGATCCTCAGCAACGTCTCGTGCCGCTCGGTGTTATGGGCGAGCTTGTCTTGACGGGCGATGGAGTGGCCCGCGGGTACACCGACCCAACGCTGAACAAGGGCCGATTTGTTGAGGTCACCGTCGACGGCGAGACCATGCGGGCCTATCGCACGGGTGACCGCGCAAGATACCGGCCTGGCGACGCCCAGATGGAGTTCTTCGGCCGTATGGATCAGCAAGTCAAGATTCGAGGCTTCCGCGTCGAGCCGGCTGAGGTCGAACAGGTCCTGCTCAGGCACCCTGCCGTCCGTGATGCAGCCATCGTCATCCGGAAGCAAGAGGACCACGGAGTGGAGATGGTCGGCTTTATTGCGGCGCGGGACGAGCAGTTTATCCAGGATGCCCAGAATGAGGTAAGCAACCGGGTCGAAGGCTGGGGTAATCACTTTGAGACGAGTACGTACGTGGACATCGAGAAGATCGACCAGTCTGTTGTCGGCAACGATTTTATGGGCTGGACGTCCATGTACGACGGCGCCAAGATCGATAAGGGGGAGATGCAAGAATGGCTAGACGACACTATGGCCACCATTCTTGACAGCCAGCCGGCCGGTCGCGTACTTGAAATCGGCACTGGCAGTGGAATGATCTTGTTCAATCTGGGCGAGGGTCTAGAAAGCTACGTCGGCCTCGACCCCTCCACTTCCGCGGTCTCTTTTGTCCGCAACAAGATCCAGTCTGTTGCTGCCGTGGCCGGCAAGGCGAAGGTCTACGTTGCTACCGCAACTGATGTGGCCGGGCTTGATGGGCTCCAGGCAGACCTCGTTGTGACGAACTCCGTTGCGCAATACTTTCCCACCGCGGAATACCTCCTGCAGGTCATTGAGGATCTCACCAAAATTCCTGGGGTCAAGCGTCTAGTTTTCGGCGACATGCGATCCTGGGCTATCAACCACGACTTCCTGGCGGCCAGGGCGCTGCATGCACTTGGACCGGCAGCCACCAAGGACGAGATCCGACGGGAGATTAGGGACCTTGAAGAACGTGAAGAAGAGTTCCTTGTGGACCCGGCATTCTTTACGGCACTCACAAGCCGATTCGCCGATCGCATCTGGCACGTCGAGGTCCTGCCTAAGCGCATGAAGGCCACCAACGAGCTCAGCGGGTACCGGTACCAAGCTATCGTCCACGTGCGAGGGCCAGGCGAGCAGATACAACAACCTGCGCACGTAATTGGACCAGAGGCCTGGATCGACTTCAAGGTCTCTCAGCTCGATCGTAGTGGGCTTCTCAGCCTGCTGCAGGGCTCGCCTGATGCGCAGACCGTCGCCATAGGCAACGTCCCTTACAGCAAGACCATCGTCGAACGGCTGCTTGTTGAGTCGCTTGACAACCATGATGCGCCGGACTCGACGGACGGCGCTGCTTGGATCTCAACTATCCGCGAGACAGCTGAGAAGTGCGTGTCTCTATCTCCGTTCGACCTTGTTCAACTGGGCAAGGAGGCGGGCTTCCGCGTGGAGTTCAGCTGCGCGCGGCAGCGGTCGCAGAACGGGGCGTTCGATGCCGTCTTCCATCGCTTCCAGCCTGTTCACGAGAACAGCCGCGTTCTGATCCAGTTCCCAACGGAGGACCAGGGCCGTTCACCAAGACTTCTGACCAGCCGGCCGCTGCAGCGACAACAGAGCCGTAAGGCGGAGGCGCAGATCCGCGAGTACCTCCAAATCTTGCTCCCACCGTATATGATCCCTACCCAGATCACGGTACTCGATCAACTGCCGGTCAACGCAAACGGCAAGGTTGATCGTCGTGAACTTACGCTGCGGGCGCAAACCGCGCCGAGGAGCAGGACCGCAACTGCCCGTGTTGCACCCCGTAACGAAGTGGAAGCTATCCTCTGTGAAGAGTTTGCCAACGTGCTCGGCGTCGAGGTCGGCATCACCGACAACTTCTTTGACCTTGGCGGGCACTCCCTCATGGCTACGAAGGTGGCCGCGCGTCTTACCCCGCGTCTAGAGGCCCGGGTATCTGTTAAGAATATCTTTGACCAGCCAGTCCTTGGCGATCTCGCTGCCACTGTCCAGCAAGGCTCCACAAAGCACAATCTTATCCCGTCCCAGCCCTACAACGGTCCGGTCGAGCAGTCGTTTGGCCAAGGTCGCATTTGGTTCCTTCATCAACTCGAACTAGGTGACTCCTCCGGATATCACATGCCGATTGCGGTGCGTATGAGCGGTCGGCTCCAGACCGACGCGCTCCGTACTGCCCTGCACGCTCTTGTACAGCGCCATGAGACCCTGCGGACGACGTTCGAGGAGCACGACGGCGTAGGCGTCCAAGTTGTACAGCCGGCGAGCTACAGCAAGGAACTCCGCGTCTTTGAAGTCTCCGACGGGCGGTACGAGGAGATTCTGCGACAGGAGCAGGCGAGGCCGTTTGACCTTACCTCGGAACCAGGCTGGCGCGTCGCGCTGCTCCGCTTAGGGACAGATGATCATGTAATTTCGATTATCATGCATCATATTATTTCTGATGGGTGGTCCTTTGAGGTCCTGCAGCGCGAGCTGACCACTTTCTATGCCGCGGCTCTCCGTGGCCAGGACCCCTTATCGCAGGTTTTACCACTCCCCATCCAATACCGCGACTTTGCTGCGTGGGAGAAGGAGGGCGCGCAGGTGGCCGAGCACGAACGTCAACTGGCATACTGGAAACAAGAGTTGGCTGGCAGCCAACCAGCCACCCTCTTGTGCGATAAGTCACGGCCTGCTACGCTTTCCGGCAACGGCGGCCTTGTTGAACTTTCTATCGAAGGACGTGTTTATGAGAGCCTCCAGGCCTTCTGCCGTACCTACCAGGCTACCCCGTTTGCTGTGCTGCTTGCCGCATTCCGCGCAGCACACTATCGCTTGACAGGTGATGACGACGTAACGGTCGGTACGCCAATTGCTAATCGCAACCGATCGGAGCTGGAAGACGTGATCGGCTTTTTCGTCAACACCCAGTGCATGAGGATCGCCGTTGACGACGACCAAACATTCGACGGACTGGTTCGACAGGTACGGTCCACAGTGACGTCTGCGTTCGAAAATCAAGATGTACCGTTTGAGCGTATTGTATCAGCCCTCCTACCTGGGTCGAGAGATACGTCCCGCAACCCGCTGGTGCAGCTTATATTCGCGGTCCACTCGCAGGAGGACATTGGAAAGATCCAGCTTGAGGGCCTCACAGGGGAAACTCTACCATTCATGCCTACTACGCGATTCGATATCGAGTTTCACCTATTTCAGGAAGAAGGAAGACTCAGGGGCACAGTCTTCTATTCCATGGACCTCTTTGAGGCTAAGAGCGTGCAGACTGTGATTGATGTGTTCCAGGAGGTGCTGCGCCGGAGCCTCGACCAGCCGCAGGCGGCTATCGCAGGCCTGCCTCTCACCGATGGACTGCCGGCCCTGCGTAACCTGGGCCTGCTCCAGGTTGACAAGTCAGACTATCCCCGAGAGTCCAGCGTAGTGGACATTTTCCTTGAGCAGGTGTCTGCTTACCCTGAGGCGATTGCTGTTAAGGACGCCTCTTCGCAGTTAACCTACGCCCAACTCAACGAACAGTCGGACCACCTCGCCGCCTGGCTGCGCCAGCGCAAGATTGCTACTGGAACACTGGTCTGGGTGCTTGCCCCGCGATCGTGCGAGACTATCGTCACCCTTCTCGCAATTCTGAAGGCGAACCTGGCCTATTCGCCGTTTGATAACAATGTGCCCGCCGCTCGCCTTAAGGACATCTTGTCTGAGGTTTCCGGCGATAAGCTGTTGCTGGTCGGCGCTACGGTACCTATGCCGGATCTTAGGCTGCCTGGTGTCCAGATGGTACGGATTGTCGATGCGTTGAGCCATCCTCGGCAGGTGGAGGATGGTGTAGATGCGACCGCAGGCCCGCACGCGACCAGCCTCGCATATGTCATGTTCACGTCTGGCTCGACCGGCCGCCCGAAGGGTGTCATGGCCGAGCACCGCGGGATCGTACGACTCGTGAAGTATACACATCAGCATTTGCAAGTGGAGGCTGGAGTCAGCTTGGCTCATGTATCCAACCTCGCCTTTGACGCCACGACATGGGAGATATACTCGCCGCTTCTGAACGGCGGCACAGTCGTCTGTCTCGACCAAATGACGGTTCTGAATCATTCTCTTCTGCGCGATGCATTTCGCACCAACAACATCAGTGTGGCTTTCTTCACGACCGCTTTACTGCGCCAAATCCTTGAAGAAATGCCTTCCATCATTAGCAGCCTGGACGTCTTATTAACCGGAGGTGAGACGATGCGATCACAAGACGCATTCAAGGCGCGTAAGCTCGTTCAGCGAGCGCTCTGCCACGTCTACGGACCAACAGAAAACACGACCTACAGCACTATATACACAATGGGCCCTGATGAGCGTTGCATGAACGGACTACCTATTGGGCGGGCCATCAAGAACTCCGGAGCCTACGTCATGGACTCTCGCCAGCAGCTCGTCCCTCTGGGTGTTATAGGTGAGCTTGTCGTCACAGGCGACGGCCTGGCCCGCGGATATACGGATCCATCGCTGGATTTGCATCGTTTCCTGCAAGTAACTATCGATGGCCAATCCGTGCGGGCATACCGGACAGGTGACCGCACGCGATACCGGCCGGCCGATGGCGAGATCGAATTTATTGGTCGCACGGATAACCAGGTCAAGATTCGCGGCTACCGTATCGAGACGGCTGAGGTGGAACAGGCTCTGGCCGGCCTCACAGGGGTCCGCGATTCAGCTATCGTGATCCGGAAGTTTGAAGACCAGCAGCCGGAGATGGTTGGTTTCGTCACGGTCCACATGGATGTCCAGCAGGAGCAGGCGGAGAATGGGGACGGAGAATCAGCTGCCGCCGCCGCCGCCAACGTGACGGAGAGGAACATTCGACAGCGGCTCCAGGCCGTCCTCCCCTCCTACATGGTGCCGGTGCAGATCATTATGGTGGACCACCTGCCTCTCACCGCGAACGCTAAGGTCGATCGTCGTGAGCTTGTGAGGAGGGCCCTGACGACTCTGAGAACCAGCACGGTTTCACTGCGCGTGGCACCGCGTAATGAGGTTGAGGCGGCACTTTGTGAAGAATATGCAAAGGTGCTCGGCATCGAGGTCGGCATTACTGACAACTTCTTCGACCTCGGTGGACACTCCCTGATGGCAACGAAGCTTGCGGCACGTATCAGTCGTAGGCTGGACGCCCGCGTGTCTGTCAAGGACATCTTCGACCAGCCGGTCCTTGTCGACCTTGCCGCTATCATCCGGCCAAGCTCAGCCCTGCACAGTCCTATTACGCCGATGCCGTACTACGGACCGGTCGAGCAATCGTTTGCCCAGGGCCGTCTCTGGTTCCTGGATAAGCTCAACGCTGGTGCGCTATGGTACCTTATGCCACTTGCGGCGCGCCTGCGGGGACCCCTGCGCGTGGATGCGCTTACTGCTGCGATAAACGCTCTGCAGGAGCGCCATGAGACCTTGCGGATGACGTTTGTGGAGCAAGACGGCGTTGGTGTGCAAGTCGTTCACCCGCCTTGCAGCAAGGAGCTGGAAGTAATCGACCTCTCTACCGCCCGTGATAGCGGCAGCTACATTCAACCGCTCCAGAAGGAGCAGACAACCCCTTTTAACCTGGCCTCTGAGCTGGGCTGGAGGGTGACGTTGTACAAGCTAGGAGACGATGACCACGTTCTGTCCATCGTCATGCACCACATCATTTCTGACGGCTGGTCCGTCGATATTCTACGCAAAGAACTCGGTGCATTCTATGCTGCGGCGCTCCGTGATGATGACCCCTTGTCGCGGGTGCGCCCTCTCCCCATCCAGTATCGCGATTTTGCCGTATGGCAGAAGAACGATACTCAAGCGGTCGACCAACAGTGGCAGCTTAAGTACTGGACTGAGCAACTGGCGGACAGCACGCCCGCTGAGTTCTTGTGTGATAAGCCGCGGCCGGCAACACTTTCAGGCGACGCCGGTGTCATCCAGCTCACCATCAAGGGCTCTGTGTACGAGAGTCTGCAGACCTATTGCCGAGCCAACCATTTCACTTCGTTCGCCGTGCTGCTCGCAGCGTTCCGCGCTACACACTACAGGCTCACAGGAGTTGAAGACGTAACCATCGGAACCCCGATCGCCAACCGCAACAGGCCTGAACTTGAAGACCTAATCGGCTTCTTTGTCAACACCCAGTGTATGCGGACGGTTATTCAAGATGACGAGACATTCAATAGCCTCGTCCAGCAGGTCCGTACTACTACGGCCGCTGCCTTTGAGAACCAGGACGTACCATTCGAGAGCGTTGTGACGGCCCTCCAGCCTAGCTCTCGAGATGCGTCCCGTAACCCGTTGGTGCAGCTCATGTTCGCTCTGCACTCGCAGCACGATCTCGGCAGGATCCCGCTTGAGGGCCTAGCGAGTGAGCGTGTCCAGACGCCCGCAACGACCCGGTTTGATCTGGAGTTCCACTTGTTCCAGGAAGAAGGCCAGCTGGGCGGTAGCGTCCTCTACGCCTCTGATCTGTTTGAGGCTGCCACGATTCAAGGTGTCGTCAACATCTTCCAGGAGGTGCTGCGTCGGGGCCTCGCGCAGCCAGACATGTCTATCGCGACCCTGCCCCTTACGGATGGACTATCTGGGCTGCCTAGTACTGGTCTAGTGGACATAGAGAAGACCGAGTACCCACGAGAGTCAAGCATCGTGGATGTTTTTGCTGAGCAGGTCGCTGCAAACCCCGATGCGATCGCCGTCAAAGACTTGTCCTCGCAGTTGTCCTACTCACAGCTGGACCATGAATCCGACGCCCTTGCGGCTTGGCTCCAGCAGCAGCAGTTGGCAGCCGAGACGCCCATCGCGGTTTTCGCTCCTCGGTCGTGCGAGACCATTGTCGCCTTCCTCGGTATCCTCAAGGCCAACATGGCATACCTTCCGCTTGACGTCAACGTACCAGCGGCACGACTTACCTCCATCCTTTCGGCGGTGGAGGGTAAAGTCCTTGTCTTTCTCGGCTCTACGGTCGTCAAACCCACCCTTGAACTGCCAAATGTTTTGATGGTGCCAATCAGCGATGCCCTCCGTGACACCACTAACGGCAACTCTTCCCAGAACCTCCCGAGGCCAACTGCAACGAGCCTTGCCTACATCATCTTCACATCTGGCTCGACTGGCAAGCCAAAGGGCGTTATGATCGAGCATCGCGGCATTATAAGGCTGGTGAAGCAGAGCAACGTTGTCTCGAAGCTCCCGCGGGCGGTACGCGTAGCACACCTATCGAATATTGCCTTTGACGCATCCACATGGGAGATTTACTCAGCGCTGCTCAACGGCGGCACCCTGGTTTGTATCGACTACTTCACCACCCTGGATCCCGCGGCCCTTAACGCGATTTTCCTCCAGGAGCGGATCCAGGCGACCATGCTGCCACCTGCCTTGCTGAAGCAGTGCCTCAAGCCCATGGCTGCCACTCTCGGTGCCTTGGATCTCTTGTTCGCTGCGGGCGATCGATTTGACGGCCACGATGCGGCCGCAGCGCAGGCGTTAGTGCCAGGCAGCGTGTATAACGCGTACGGTCCGACAGAGAACACAATTCTCAGCACCATTTACGAGGTGTCTGAAAAGGACTCGTTCGTCAACGGCGTTCCAATTGGCAAGGCCGTCAGCAACTCAGGCGCTTACATTCTGGATCCCAACCAGCAGCTCGTGCCCGTAGGTGTGATGGGCGAGCTTGTTGTTACAGGAGATGGTCTTGCCCGTGGCTATACCGATGCAGCACTCAACAAGGACCGGTTCGCTCAGGTGGCGATCCACGGCCAAATTGTCAGAGCGTACCGTACTGGCGATCGTGTGCGGTACCGTCCCACGGATGGTCAGATTGAGTTTTTCGGACGGATGGACCAACAGGTCAAGATCCGTGGCCACCGCGTGGAACCAGCCGAGGTGGAGCAGGCGCTGCTCAATCACGGCGATGTTCTCGATGCCGCTGTTGTCCTCCGCAGACAGGAGGGCGAAGAGCCGGAGATGATCGGATTCGTGGCGGCTCGGGGCGATCAATCCCTGGAGAAGAATGAGGCCAGCAACCAGGTGGAAGGCTGGGGCAATCACTTTGAGACGAGCACCTATGCTGACATTGAGACGATCGACCAATCGGTGGTCGGCAACGACTTCATGGGTTGGACGTCTATGTATGACGGCGCTGAGATCGATAAGAAAGAGATGCAAGAATGGCTTGACGATACTATGACGACCCTCCACGATGGCCAGCCTGCCGGCCACGCACTTGAAATTGGTACGGGTACTGGTATGATCTTGTTCAACCTGGAGGAACTCGAAGGCTACGTCGGCCTCGACCCCTCCAGCTCGGCGGCCGCTTTCGTCAACAGCAAGATTCAGTCTGTCCCATCCCTAGCCGGAAAAGCCCAGGTACACGTCGGCACGGCGATGGATGTAGGCGAGCTTGACGTTCAGGCTAGCCTGGTCGTGACCAACTCCGTTGCACAGTACTTCCCGTCAGGCGATTATCTGTTCCAGGTAATCGAGCACCTAGCCCGTCTCCCGGGCGTTAAGCGCCTGTTCTTTGGCGACATGCGAACCTACGCCATCAACCGAGACTTCCTCGCAGCAAGAGCACTACACGATCTGGGCCCAGGCGCTACTAGAGATGAGGTCCAGTGTAAGGTGGCTGAACTGGAAGAACGCGAAGAGGAATTGCTCGTCGATCCGGCCTTCTTTACAGGGCTTACGAGCCGGCTTCCCAACAATGTCTGGCACGTGGAGATTTTGCCAAAGCAGATGAAGGCCACCAACGAGCTCAGCGCGTACAGATACGCAGCCGTCGTACATATGCGAGGCCCAGAAGAAGAGCAGCAGCAGCAACCTGTGCATGCGATCGAGACACACGCGTGGATCGACTTCAAGAACTCCCAGCTGGACTCTGCTGGGCTTCTCAGCCTGCTACGGGGCTCAGGGGATGCCCTGACCGTTCCCGTCGCAAACATCCCATATAGTAAGACTATTGTGGAGCGACTCCTGGTCGAGTCGCTGGATGATGACAATGAGACGCAACGCACTATCGATGGTGCAGCTTGGGTCTTAGCCATCCGCGGCGCAGCGGAGCGCTGCGCGTCTCTGTCTGCGGCGGATCTTGTCCAGCTCGGTAAACAAGCCGGTTTCCGCGTAGAGCTGAGTTGGGCTCGGCAGCGGTCCCAAAATGGAGCGCTGGACGCCGTGTTCCACCGCCATCAACTCGGCAACAAGCAGACCCGTGTGCTGTTCAGCTTCCCAACAGAACACCATGGCCGATTGCCTAGCCTGCTCACCAACCGACCTTTGCAGCGACATCAGAGCCGCCGTCTCGAGACACAAATCCGGGAACAGCTCCAAACCGTACTTCCACCCTACATGATCCCACTTCAGATCGTGGTGCTGGATCGGCTACCGCTCAACGCGAACGGCAAGATCGACCGGCGTGAGCTGATGCGCAAGGCCAAGGCTGCACCGAACACGAAGGTGTTGTCAACCGAGCGTGTAGAGCCACGAAACGAAGTTGAAGCCGTGCTGTGCGAGGAGTTCTCTGTGGTCCTTGGAGTGGAAGTAGGAATTACAGACAACTTCTTCGACCTCGGTGGGCATTCTCTCATGGCCACGAGGCTCGCCGCGCGCCTCAGCCGACGGTTGAATACCCGGATCTCCGTCAAAGACATCTTCGACCAGGCGCTTATTATTGACCTAGCCACCACTATTCGGCAGGGTTCTAACAAGCACAACGCTATCAACCCCCAGCCTTACAACGGCCCGGTCGAGCAGTCGTTCGCCCAAGGTCGTCTGTGGTTCCTGGACCAACTCGGCCTCGGCGCGTCGTGGTATATCATGCCACTCGCAGTGCGCCTACGCGGGCCCCTACAGGTAAAAGCGCTCGCTGCAGCGCTCCATGCTCTGGAGCTACGCCACGAGACGCTGCGCACAACATTCGAAGAGCAGGACGGTGTTGGGGTCCAAGTCATTCACCCGTACGACCCTAAGGAGCTCCGGGTGGTTGATGTGTCGGCAGACCAGGATGGAAGCTATACCGAGGCACTCCAGAAGGAGCAAAGCACTCCCTTTGACCTTGCGGTCGAGCCGGGCTGGCGGCCAGCACTCCTTCGCCTGAATGAGCAGGACCACATTCTCTCCATCGTCATGCACCATATTATCTACGATGGCTGGTCCCTCGAAATCCTTCAGCGTGAACTAGATGCCTTCTACGCCTCTGCAGTTCAGGGCCAAGATCCCCTAGCTCAAGTACTGCCGCTGTCTATCCAGTACAGGGACTTTGCTTTGTGGCAGAAGCAAGAGGCGCAGGTGGCCGAGCACGAACGTCAACTGTCCTACTGGCGGCAGCAGCTAGAGGGCAGTCAACCGGCCAAACTGTTCTGCGATAAATCTCGACCGGCCGCCCTTTCGGGTGACGCCGGTGTCGTTTCAGTTACCATCGAGGGCTCCACGTATGAGAACCTCCAGGCCTACTGCCGGGCTCGCCAGGCCACCCCGTTCACCGTCCTTCTGGCCGCGTTCCGGGCTGCCCACTACCGCCTGACAGGTGTTGAAGACGCAACTATAGGTACTCCCATTGCCAACCGCAACAGGTCAGAGCTAGAGGACTTGGTCGGCTTCTTCGTCAATACCCAATGCATGCGCATCACTATCGAAGAAGAGGATGAAACATTTGAGTCGCTGGTCCGGCAGGTGCGAGCTACAGTCAACACCGCGTTCGAGAACCAAGATGTGCCGTTTGAGCGTATCGTATCAACCTTGCAGCCCGGATCCAGGGACACATCGCGCAACCCGTTGGTACAGCTCATGTTCGCTGTTCACTCCCAGCAGGGCCTCGGTGGCATCCGGCTAGAGAACGTGGCCAGCGAGCGTTTGCCGAACGCAGCGACAACACGGTTCGACATAGAATTCCACTTGTTCCAAGAGAGAGGACGGCTTACAGGTAGCATCCTGTATGCCACTGACCTCTTTGCGCCTGACACAATTCGCGGCGTGGTCGATATCTTCCAAGAGGTCCTGCGTCGTAGCCTTGAGCAGCCGGAGGCGACCCTCTCGTCCCTACCGCTCACTGACGGTCTAGTTCAGCTACGCAACATGGGTCTGCTTGCAATTCAGAAGACGGCGTATCCCAGAGACGCCAGCGTGGTGGACCTCTTCCAGGAACAGGCGCTCAATCATCCCGAGGCACCGGCTGTTGTCGACGCTTCCTTAACTCTGACATATTCCCAGCTAGATCAGCAATCGAACAAGCTGGCCGCATGGCTTCGACTCCAGGATATGGCAGACGAGACGCTAGTCGGTGTGCTGGCGCCGCGCTCGTGCGATACTATCGTGGCCTTCCTTGGTATCCTTAAGGCGAATCTAGCATACCTCCCGCTCGACGTCAACGTGCCTGCCGCGCGTCTCGAGGCCATCCTGTCGGCGGTTCCGGGACGCAAGTTGCTATTCCTGGGTGCCGAGGTTCCTGTTCCCAACTCGCCGCTCGCAGACGTCGAGCTGGTGCGGATCGGCGAGGCTCTCAAGGACTCACACGACACCCAAGGCACAGCCTCGCGACCGTCCGCAACAAGCCTCGCCTACGTCATGTTCACCTCCGGCTCAACTGGCAAACCAAAGGGTGTCATGGTTGAACACCGCGGCATTGTGCGTCTTGTCAAGAACAGTAATGTGGTGTCCAAGCTTCCACAAGCCGCTCGCGTGGCGCACTTATCCAACGTCGCATTTGATGCCGCGACGTGGGAGATCTATGCTGCACTGCTGAATGGTGGCACCATAGTCTGTGTTGACTACTTCACCACCCTTGACAGCAAAGCCTTGCAGACCCTGTTTGAGCGCGAACAGGTTCAAGCAGCCATGTTCCCGCCCGCATTGCTCAAGCAGTGCCTTGCTAATGCGCCTGCCATGCTCGGTTCCATGGAGCTCCTCTTCGCTGCTGGTGACCGGTTCGATGCTCGCGACGCGATCAAAGTTAATTCCATCGTTCCGGGGAGCGTGTATAACGCTTACGGGCCGACGGAGAACACGATCCTCAGTACCATCCACGAGGTCAGTGACCAGGACTCGTACATCAACGGCGTTCCGATCGGTCAGGCCGTCAGTAACTCCGGGGCCTACATCATGGACGTACGCCAACAACCCGTGCCGATTGGCGTCATGGGAGAGCTTGTCGTTTCGGGCGATGGCCTTGCCCAAGGATACACTGACTCGGCACTGGACACGGATCGTTTTGTTCATGTCACCATTGACGGCCAGCCACCAATGCGGGCTTACCGAACCGGCGACCGCGCGCGGTATCGGCCTGACGGGCATATTGAATTCTTTGGCCGTATTGATCAGCAGGTCAAGATTCGCGGCCACCGTGTGGAGCCGGCCGAGGTGGAGCAGGCCATTCTCAGGCACACCGCAGCCTTTGATGCCGTCGTTGTCCTGCGTAAGCAAGAAGGCCAGGAGCCGGAGATTGTGAGCTTCGTCGCAGTACGATACACCAATGGCGTCGCTGCAGAGCACGCAGAAGCCAGACAACAGCAGTTCACCGCGAAGACAGAAAAGGGGATGCACCAAAAGCTGCAAACCGTACTGCCGCCTTATATGGTGCCGGCGCAGATCATTGTCCTGGATCAGCTGCCTCTCAACGCGAACGGCAAGGTCGACCGCCGTTTGCTTACGCATAGGGCCCAGACCACCAACAACTCGGCATCTGCCACCGCCGTGTCGACACGCGTGGCGCCGCGTAACGACGTCGAGGCTGCGTTGTGTGAGGAATTCACGAACGTGCTCGGGGTCGAGGTCGGAATCCAAGACAGCTTCTTCGATCTCGGTGGGCACTCTCTCATGGCGACGAAGCTCGCAGCACGCCTCAGCCGCCGCCTGAACGCCTACGTATCCGTCAAGGCTGTATTTGACCACCCAGTCCTCGCCAATCTCGCGGCTACCATCCGAAGAGGGTCCAAGAATCACAGTCCTATCGAAGCAACCGACTACTGCGGACCTGTTGAACAGTCTTTCGCGCAGGCCCGTCTGTGGTTCATCGATCAGCTCGAGCTCGGTGCGTCCTACATCATGCCGCTCGCGCTGCGCATGCGCGGGCCGCTCTCTGTTAACGCGCTCAGCCTGGCGCTTCACGCCCTGGAGCAGCGCCATGAGACTCTCCGAACGACCTTCGAGGAGCAAGACGGCGTATGCGTGCAAATCATCCACGAGAACAAGAGCCATGGAGAGACGCTTAGGGTCATCGATGTATCGGCAGAGCATGATGAAGCCTACGTCAAGATCCTCCAACAGGAGCAGGCTACTCCGTTCGACCTGGCGGCTGAGCCAGGCTGGCGCGTTGCCCTGTTGCGACTGGGCGACGATGACCACATTCTCTCGATCGTCATGCATCACATCATCTCTGACGGCTGGTCTATTGAGGTTTTACAGCGTGAGCTGGTAGCCCTCTATGCCGCGGCTATCCAGGGCCAGAACCCCCTCACACACCTAAGCCCGCTCGCGATCCAATACCATGACTTTACCATCTGGCAGAAGCAAGAGCCGCAGATGGCTGAGCATGACCGCCAACTAGAGTACTGGATGAAGCAACTGCAAGGTGGCCAACCAGCAAGGCTACTCTGCGATAGGCCACGGCCAGCGGTCCTCTCGGGTAGTGCGGGCGCTGTCCCGCTCAGCATCGAGGGCGAGGTATATGATGCCCTGCAGATTTTCTGCCGAACTCACCAGACCACATCCTTTGCTGTGCTTCTCACTGCGTTCCGCGTTGCACACTATCGCCTTACAGGGGTGGACGATGCAACAATCGGCACACCCATCGCTAACCGCAACCGATCTGAACTAGAAGATATGATTGGCTTCTTTGTTAACACCCAGTGTATGCGAATCGTCATTGAGGACGATGAGACGTTTAGGAGCTTAGTTCAGCAGGTCCGATCTACAGCAACTGCCGCCTTTGAGAATCAGGATGTGCCTTTCGAGCGCGTCGTATCAGCCCTGCTCCCCGGCTCCAGAGATACATCCCGCAATCCCTTGGTTCAACTCATGTTCTCTCTCAACTCTCAACAAGACCTTGGAAGGATCCAGCTAGAGGGACTGACGAGCGAGGCTATGCCTACAGCAGCCACAACTCGGTTCGACGTCGAGTTCCATCTCTTCCAGGAGGCAGGACGCCTCGGCGGAACTGTGCTTTATTCTGCCGACTTGTTTGAGCCTGAGACTATACGCAGTGTAGTCGATACATTCCAGGAGGTACTGCGCCAGGCTTTTGCGCAACCGGAAACCCCCCTGGGGGCCCTGCCACTTGCTCACGCGCAAGAAGATCTCCGTAACATGGGCCTGCTCGATGTCGAGGTGACAAAGTACCCCCGAGAGGCAAGTGTTACGGACCTCTTCTGCGAACAGGCACTCGCACAGCCACACGCCATCGCCGTTACAGATGCGACTTCGCAGCTAACGTACGCCGATCTGGATCAACAATCTGACAAACTTGCCAACTGGCTGCGGCGACGCCATCAGGGTCCTGAGACCCTGGTGGGTGTGCTCGCACCCCGATCGTGCGAGACTGTTGTCGCCTTCATCGGTATCCTCAAGGCCAACTTGGCTTATCTCCCGCTCGACGTCACTGTGCCTACCGCGCGTGTTGAGGCGATTCTCTCATCTATCGATGGTCACAAGCTCGTCTTGGTCGGTTCGGATGTCTCTACAGATGTTGCACTGCCAGACGTCGAGTTGGTGCAAATCAACGCCGCTCTTGGCGACTATGCAGGCCTCAACGGTGTAGTCAAGGACACGGCAGACTCCGTTTTTCAACCTGACGCCAACAGTCTCGCGTATGTTATCTTTACGTCCGGCTCCACTGGCAAGCCTAAGGGCGTTATGGTTGAACACCGAAGCATTGTCCGCCTGGTAAAGGAAACAAACTTGGTCCCCCAAACGCAGGCAACGGCGGCCGTTGCCCACATATCCAACTTGGCTTTTGACGCGGCCACGTGGGAGATCTATGCCCCGCTTCTCAACGGGGGCATGGTCGTCTGTGTCGACCATATGACGGTCCTCAACTCTGCCGACCTCGGCCGGGTCCTCTCTAGTAAGAGAGTCACCGCTGCGTTCTTTACGACAGCCCTCTTGAAGCAGTTCCTGGAAGAAACGCCTTCTATCATCAGCGGTCTTGACCTGTTGTTTGCGGGCGGCGAGTGGATGCGGCCGCAAGACGCGCAGAAGGCGGTGCAACTGGTGCGCCACTCCTTCTGTCACGTCTACGGCCCAACAGAGAACACGACCTTCAGTACGATGTACCCGATGCATTCAAAGGAGCAATGCGCCAACGGCGTCCCCATCGGTCGAGCCATCAGCAACTCAGGAGCCTATATCATGGACGTGCTCCAGCAGCTCGTACCCATCGGCGTCATGGGAGAGCTTGTCGTTACAGGTGACGGTCTTGCGCGCGGATACACTGACGCAACGCTGGATCTGGATCGCTTTGTCAAGGTTAATATTGCCGGCCAGGTTGTGCGGGCATACCGGACGGGAGACCGCGCCCGTTTCCGACCTACAGACGGTCAGATCGAATTTTACGGGCGGATGGACCAGCAGGTCAAGGTCCGAGGCCACCGTATCGAACCCGCCGAGATAGAGCAGGCGATGCTCAGCTACGTCGGGGTCGGTGATGCGATTATCATCTTCTCAAAGTCAGAGGAGAGTCGAGACCCGGAGCTTGTCGGTTTCTTCACCGCCCAGTATGCCAACGGCGTCGTGAAGGAGGATGGCGTATCAGGGGAAGAACAGTTCGCCGCGAAGATGGAAAAGGACCTCCGGCAGCACCTGCAAAATGTTCTCCCGTCCTACATGGTCCCCGCTCGAATCTCGCGACTGGATCAGCTGCCTCTCAATCCCAACGGCAAGGTCGACCGCCGCGAGCTGGCCTGCAGGGCTCAGACAATGACAACCGACAATACGGCGACCTCTAGCAACGTGTCCGAGCGTGTCCCACCGCGCAACCACGTCGAGGCCGTACTCTGCGAGGAGTTTGCCGACGTACTCGGCGTCGAGGTCGGCATTACTGACAGTTTCTTCGGCCTGGGTGGGCACTCTCTTATGGCCACAAAGCTCGCGGCGCGCCTCAGCCGCCGCATACACGCTCGCGTATCCGTCAAGGACATCTTCAACCACCCAGAGCTAGCTGACCTCGCCAGTACAATCCAGCGAGGCTCAACTCAATATAGTCCCATTGTTCCCAAGCCTTACACTGGGCCGGTGGAGCAGTCTTTTGCCCAAGGCCGCCTTTGGTTCCTCGAACAGCTCGAGCTTGCTGCATCCTGGTACCTCGTGCCGCTTGCTGTTCGTTTACGCGGGCAGCTCAACGTCAAGGCGCTCAGTGCCGCGCTTCAAGCCTTGGAGCAGCGCCATGAAACGCTACGGACGACATTTGAGGACCATGACGGCGTCAGCGTGCAAGTTGTCCAGCCGAGCCACGCCAAAGAGCTCAGACTGATTGACGTCTCTGCTTCAGACGACAGCACCTACCTGGCAACGCTTCGCAAGGAGCAGACAACCCCTTTCAACCTATCGTTAGAGACAGGTTGGCGGGTTGCCTTGTTGCGGTTCGGTGATGAAGACCATGTCCTGTCAATTGTTATGCACCATATCATCTCTGATGGTTGGTCGGTTGATATCCTGCGCAAAGAGCTAGGCCAGTTCTATACTACTGCTCTCCAGGGAGTAGATCCTTTATCCCAGGTTCACCCTCTGCCCGTCCAGTATCGCGATTTTGCGGTATGGCAGAAGCAGGAGATACAGGTGGCCGAGCACGAACGCCAACTTGACTACTGGAAGGAACAGCTTCACGGTAGCCAGCCGGCCAGCCTGCTCTGCGATAAGTCTCGCCCAGATGTACTCTCTGGTGACGCGGGCGTTGTCCAGCTCCAGATCAAGGGTCCCCTATTGGAGAGCCTCCAGGCCTTCTGCCGCGGCCATTACACGACCCCCTTCGTGGTCTTGCTTGCTGCATTCCGCACAGCGCACTACCGCCTTACAGGCACAGAGGACGCTAACATCGGCACACCTATTGCTAACCGCAACCGCCCTGAACTTGAAGACTTAATTGGCTTCTTTGTTAATACCCAGTGCATGCGAATTGCTATCGAAGGCGAGGAGGAAACCTTTGACGGACTAGTGCGAAAAGTCCGGTCAACAACCACAGCAGCGTTTGAGAACCAGGACGTCCCGTTCGAGCGCATTGTATCCGCACTCCTACCCGGCTCAAGAGACACATCACGTAACCCGCTCGTCCAACTCCTCTTTGCAGTCCACTCACAGGAGGATATTGGCAAAATTCAGCTTGACGGCCTTGTGGGCGAATCTCTTCCCATGGCGCCTACTACCCGGTTCGACCTCGAATTTCACTTGTTCGATGAGGAAGGTGGCCTAGGTGGCACTGTACTCTTTGCTACCGACTTATTCAACCGTGAAACCGTCCAAAACATAGTTGACGTCTTCCACGAGGTGCTACGTCGTGGCCTTGAGCAGCCTGAGATATCCCTCGCAAGCCTGCCACTTACCGATGGCCTGGTAGCACTGAGTGATCTGGGCCTGCTCGAACTCAACAAGACAGACTACCCGCGCGAGTCCAGCGTAGTAGATTTATTCTCTGAGCAAGTCGCCGCCCATCCCGCAGCGGTAGCTGTTACGGATACGTCTTCAAAGCTGACGTACGCCGAACTCGATGAACAATCCAACAGACTCGCGGCCTGGTTGCGTCAGCGCCAGCTCGCTGCCGAGACGCTGATCGGCGTCCTCGCGTCACGGTCTTGCCAAACCATTGTCGCCTTCATCGGTATCCTCAAGGCCAACCTGGCCTACCTACCACTTGACGTCAACGTGCCAGCCGCCCGCAATGCGACCATTCTTTCAACGGTTTCTGGTCGCAAGTTGGTTCTCCTCGGTAGCGACGTGCCTGCACCTGAGTCCCCGCTGCCAGACGTCGAGCTGGTCCCGCTTACCGACGCACTAGCCGCTGTCGTGGACTACGAGCACGCAGATGATATTGCCCGACCTCATGCAAAGAGCCTGGCCTATGTTATGTTTACGTCTGGTTCAACCGGCCGCCCCAAGGGCGTTATGATCGAGCACCGTGGGATCAACAGGTTGGTGAGGCAGAGCAGTCACATGTACAAGCTGAACCAGGCGCCTCGCGTAGCGCACCTATCCAACACTGCTTTCGACAATTCCACTTGGGAAATCTACATTGCGCTCCTCAACGGCGGAACGGTGGTCTGCATCGACTACTACACTACCATAGACAGCAAGGCACTTGAATCTGTCTTCAAGAAGGAACGAGTCCAGGCGGCGATGCTTCTCCCTTCGCTGCTTAAGCAGTGCCTTGCAAATGCGCCTGCTGCGATTGCTTCCCTGGACATCATCTTGACTGCCGGTGACCGGTTTGACGGGCGTGACGCCATTGAAGCCCAAGGTCTGGTACAGGTCAACATTTACAACGCATATGGTCCCACGGAGAACACGGTCACGAGTACTGTCTATACAGTCAAGGGGAACGAAGAATTCGTCAACGGCGTTCCTATCGGACGGGCTATCAACAACACCAGCGCCTATATCGTAGACGCGCACCAGCAGCTTGTCTCTATGGGCGTGATGGGAGAGCTTGTCGTGACAGGCGATGGTCTCGCTCGCGGTTACACGGACCCGGCACTGGATACGGACCGTTTCGTCCAGATTTCCGTCGACAACCAGCTCATACGGGCGTACCGAACTGGTGACCGGGCTCGGTTCCGCCCTGGCGACGGCCAGATCGAGTTTTTCGGCCGTATCGACCAGCAAATCAAGGTCCGCGGTCATCGCATCGAGCCAGCGGAGATAGAGCAAGCCATGCTAGCCCACTCCGCTGTTCTCGACACGGCCGTTGTTCTCCGTACGCTAGAGGGCGAGGAGGCGGATGTTGTCGGTTTCGTTGTCGCCCAGGGCGTTACCGCCGGCACTGACGCTGCCGCCCAGGCGGAGAAGAAGATCCTGCAACGACTCCAAACTCTGCTCCCGCCCTACATGGTGCCGGTCCAGATCATCGTGCTGGATCGAATGCCCCTTAATGCTAACGGCAAAAATGATCGCCACCAGCTTGTACACAGGGCCCAGGCAGCGCCAAAGGGCAAGGAAGCCTCTACACGCACAGCGCCACGCAACGACATTGAGGCCGCCCTGTGTGATGAGTTCGCGAGTGTGCTTGGCGTTGAGATCGGAATCACTGACAGCTTTTTCGACCTCGGTGGGCACTCTCTAATGGCAACCAAGCTCGCCGCACGCCTGAGCCGGCGGTTCCACACTCGGGTTTCAGTGAAGGATATCTTTGACCAGCCTGTCATCGTTGATCTCGCTGCCTCAATTCAGCGAGATTCAACACAACACAAGCCTATTGAGGCAAGGGAATACTCTGGGCCCGTTGAGCAATCTTTCGCTCAAGGCCGTCTTTGGTTCCTTGAGCAACTCGACCTTGGCGCAACGGGATACCTTGTGCCTCTCGCGGTGCGACTGCGCGGACCGCTGCAGATTGAAGCCCTCACGGCAGCATTGTACGCTCTCGAGCAGCGCCACGAGACCCTCCGAACGACGTTCGAAGGCCATGACGGCGTTGGCGTGCAACTCGTTCAGTCAGGTCACACCAGGCAACTCAAACTGGCCGATGTGCCGGCCGGGGAGGACTTCATGGAGCGACTACAGCAGGATCAGAAGACACCGTTCGATCTGGCTTCTGAGCCAGGTTGGCGAGCCACACTGCTTCGACTGGGAGACCAGGACCATGTCATGTCTATTGTGATGCATCACATTATCTCTGATGGCTGGTCTCTCGATGTTCTCCAGCGCGAGCTGGCTACCTTCTACGCCGCCGCACTCCAGGGCAAAGACCCCTTGTCACAGGTCTCGCCTCTCCCTATCCAATATCGTGATTTTGCGATATGGCAGAAGGAAGCGGCGCAGGTGGCTGAACAAGACCGACAACTAGCGTACTGGAAAGATCAGCTTGATGGCAGCCAGCCGGCCAGCCTCCTTTGCGACAAGCCACGGCCTACTAAGCTATCTGGTGACGCTGGTGTTATCCAGTTCAAGATCGACGGGGCTGTATACGACAACCTTCAGGCCTTCCGCCGAGCCTACCAGACAACGCTTTTCACCATCCTCTTTGCAGCATTCCGAGCTACGCACTACCGCCTGACCGGTGTAGAGGACGCAGCCATTGGCACACCTATCGCCAACCGCAACCGACCAGAGCTTGAAGAGATGATCGGCTTCTTCGTCAATTCGCAGTGTATACGGACAACCGTGACAGACAATGGAACCTTCAACGAGCTGGTCGGCCAGGTTCGATCAACGGTGGCAGCCGCCTCTGAGCACCAGGATGTGCCGTTTGAACGTATTGTCTCTACGCTCCTGCCTGGATCGAGAGATACGTCTCGCAACCCTCTGGTACAGCTTATGTTCACTCTTCACGCGCAACAGGACCTTGGAAAGGTTCAATTGGAAGGACTTGAGGGTGAGCCCCTGTCGATGACGCCTACCACTCGATTCGACGTAGAGTTTTACCTGGCCCAGCAGGAAGGCTGTCTGGGTGGCAACGTCCTCTTCTCCACAGACCTTTTCGAGCAGGAGACCGTCCGTGGCATAGTCAATGTCTTCCGGGAAGTTCTATCTCAAGGCCTTGAGCAGCCTGAGGTGCCAATCGCCGGCCTTCCGCTTACCCATGGACTCACTGAGCTACGCCAGATGGGCCTGCTCGACATGGAGACCACAGAGTACCCGCGCGACGCGAGCGTCGTTGATGCCTTCAACGAGCAAGCTGCGGCTCATCCGGACGCGATAGCCGTCAACGATGCCTCATTTTCCCTGACGTACCGTCAGCTGGATCAGCAGTCCGACCAAATCGCCGTCTATCTCCAACATCGACAGATAGCACCCGAGACGCTGATCGGGGTGCTTGCGCAGCGCTCGTGCCAGACAATCGTCACGTTCCTAGGTATCCTCAAGGCTAACCTCGCATATCTCCCACTGGACGTAAACGTTCCCGCTGCCCGCGTCGAGGCTATTCTATCGGCGGTCCCTGGACACAAGTTGGTCTTGCTTGGCACCGGCGTCCCCACTCTCACGGCCGAGTCCCCAGAGGTCGAGCAGGTACAAATCAGTCACGCTCTGAGCCAAGGGGAAGCCTTCGGCCCTCTCGGTCCCAATTTGCGCACCCCCGCCACTGCCACGAGTCTCGCCTATGTTATTTTCACATCCGGCTCAACCGGCCGGCCCAAGGGCGTGATGGTCGAGCACCGCAGCATCATGAGGCTCGTCAAGTCGAGCAATTTGATGTCACAGTCACAAGCAGCCAAGCCAGTTGCCCACATATCAAACCTGGCCTTCGACGCCGCTACGTGGGAGATTTATGCACCACTCCTCAACGGAGGCACGGTGGTGTGTATTGACCACATGACGGTGCTAAACCCAACTGCTCTTAGCCAGGCACTTAGAGCCAACAGCGTTACAGCCGCCTTCGTTACAACGGCTCTCCTGAAGCAGTTCCTCGACGAAATGCCATCCGTTATCAGTGGCTTGGATCTGCTGTTCGCTGGAGGTGAAACGATGCGACCAAAGGATGCCTTCAAGGCGCGCGAGCTAGTTCAGCAAGCATTCTGCCACGTATATGGGCCAACAGAAAATACAACCTTCAGTACCATATACTCCATAGGCGCAGACGAGCGCTGCATCAACAGCGTTCCTATCGGAAGGTCTATCAGCAACTCCGGAGCCTACATCATGGATTCCCGTCAACAGCTTACCCCCATTGGCATCATGGGTGAGCTAGTTGTGACAGGAGATGGCCTTGCCCGTGGCTATACTGACTCGGCATTGGATAAGGACCGCTTCGTGCAGGTCGAGATTGCTGGGCGGTCCGTCAAAGCATACCGCACAGGCGATCGCGCACGATACCGGCCTGGCGATGGCCAGATTGAGTTCTTTGGGCGTATGGATCAGCAAGTGAAGATCCGAGGTCACCGTATCGAGCCAGCCGAGATAGAGCAAGCCATGCTCAGCCTCAGCACCGTTCTTGACGCCGCCGTTGTCTTCCGCAAGCAAGAAGGTCAGGATTCGGACATTGTGGGTTTCGTCGCAGCCCGATATGCCAATGGTGTCGCTACTTCGCATGCCGAAAGTCTCGAAAAGGAACAACAATTCGCTTGGGACACCGAAAGGGAGATACGCCAGCGGCTCCAGACCTTGCTTCCACCCTACATGGTGCCAGCGCAGATCATCGTACTGGACCAGCTACCGCTGAACGCGAACAGCAAGGTGGACCGTCGCGAACTCGCTCAAAGGGCCCTCACCGCACCAAGGAGCAGTGCAGCCGCGATACGTATAGCTCCGCGCAACGAAGTGGAAGTGGCACTATGCGACGAGTTTACTGATCTACTTGGGGTCGAGGTCGGCATCACTGATAACTTTTTTGATCTCGGCGGGCACTCTCTCATGGCAACGAAGCTCGCGGCGCGTATCAGCCGCCGGCTAGATGCCCGCGTATCCGTCAAAGATGTGTTTGACCAGCCTGTTCTTGCTGATCTCGCGGCTGTGATCCAGCGAGGGTCGATGCTCCACAGCGCAATCAATACGACACCGTACGGCGGACCTGTTGAGCAGTCGTTTGCGCAAGGTCGCCTCTGGTTCCTGGACAATTTCAACATCGGTGGAGCGTGGTATATCATGCCCCTTGCTGTACGTATGCGTGGGCCGCTTCACATTGAAGCCCTGGCAACCGCGTTGCATACCGTCGAACAGCGACACGAGACACTTCGAACAACGTTCGAGGAACACGATGGCGTCGGTGTACAAATCGTCAATCCCAGTCACGCCAGGCCGCTCAGAGTCATCGATGTGTCAAGCGAGAAGCCCGACGGCCCCTTACACCTCCTGCAGCAGGAGCAGCAAGTTCCGTTCAACCTAGCCTCTGAACCAGGATGGAGGGTAGCACTTTTCCGTCTTGGCAAGCAAGACCACATTCTCTCTGTTGTCATGCACCACATCATCTCTGATGGCTGGTCTGTTGACATCTTGCGCAGGGAGCTAGCAATATTCTATGCTGCTGCGCTCCGACGTCAAGATCCCTTAGCGCAGGTAACGCCTCTTCCCATCCAGTACCGCGACTTTGCGGTGTGGCAAAAGACGAAGGACCAGGTCGTCGAACATCAAAGACAATTGGAGTACTGGACCAAGCAGCTGGCCGATAGCTCTCCCGCAGAGCTCCTCTGTGACAAACCACGCCCTACCGTGCTATCTGGTGAGGCAGGCGTTATTCAGGTCACAATCGACGGTCCCCTTTACGAAAACCTCCAGGTCTTCTGTCGGACACGCCAAGTTACCCCGTTCGCAGTCCTCCTCGCTGCGTTCCGCGCTGCGCACTACCGCTTGACGGGTGTAGAAGACGCAACAATCGGAACGCCCATGGCTAACCGCAACCGGCCGGAACTGGAAGAGTTGATCGGCTTCTTCGTTAATACACAGTGTATGCGGGTCGTCGTCGATGATGAATCCTTTGATGGTCTAGTCCAGCAGGTCCGCGACACAGCGACTGCTGCCTTTGAGAACCAGGACGTCCCCTTCGAACGCGTGGTCTCAGCACTTCTTCCTGGGTCAAGGGATACCTCCCGCAACCCGTTAGTACAGCTCATGTTTGCCGTCCATTCGCAGCAGGACCTTGGACGTATCAAGCTTGAAGGCCTTGCTAGCGAACCTTTGCCCACAGCGATCACGACCCGTTTCGACCTTGAGTTCCACCTTTTCCAGGAGGAAGGCTATCTAGGCGGCAACGTGCTCTATGCCGCTGACCTATTTGAGCCCGCAACCGTCCGCGGTCTAGTTGACATCTTCCAGGAGGTCCTACAGCGAGGTCTTGCGCACCCGGAAACACCTATCATAAGCCTCCCGCTCACCAATGGGCTGGCGACGCTGCGTAGCATGGGCCTGCTTGAGGTTGCGAAGACAGACTATGCCCGAGAGTCCAGCGTAGTAGACGTCTTCCTCGAGGAGGTCGCCGCTCATCCTGAGAGGATCGCTGTTAAGGACGCCTCGTCGCAGCTGACCTACGCCCAACTCAACGAAAAGTCAGACCAACTCGCCGCCTGGCTTCGGCGGCAGCAAATGGCAACTGAGGCGCTTGTAGCCGTGCTCGCCCCACGGTCGTGCCAGACAACCATCGCTTTCCTTGCTATCCTGAAGGCGAGCCTGGCCTATCTCCCACTCGACGTCAACGTCCCCGCCGCGCGTCTCGAGTCAATCCTGTCAGCCGTCCCTGGACTTACGCTGGTTCTCCTCGGTGCCGACGTTTCCACGCCGAACGTTCGTTTGCCCAACATCGAATTCGTTCCCTTGGCTGACACCATCGCTTCATCGTGTCAATCTTCGGTCGAGACTCCTTCAAGAGTCTCTCTCCCATCGGCAACAAGTCTTGCGTACGTCATCTTCACATCGGGCTCTACCGGCCGGCCCAAGGGCGTGATGGTCGAGCACCGCGGTATCGTCCGACTCGTGAAGCAAAGCAACATCGTACGCGATCTTCCAGAGGCAACGCACATCGCACATGTGTCAAATATTGCCTTCGACGCCTCAGCCTGGGAGATGTATACCGCTCTCCTTAACGGCGCGACTCTTGTTTGTATTGACTATTTTACCACCCTGGATAGCCGAGCTCTTGAGGCTGTGTTTGCGCGCGAAAACATTCGCGTGGCCATGCTCTCGCCCGCGCTCCTCAAGCAGTGCATTGCAAACATCCCAGCCACGCTCGGCGTCCTGGACATCCTCTATGTCGGCGGAGATCGACTGAGCCCCTCAGACGCCAAAGATGCGCAAGCCCTAGTGAGAACTGGCGTCTACAATGCGTACGGCCCCACGGAAAACACTGTCGCGAGTACTATCTACAAGATCAAGGAGGGCGATGTCTTCGAACACGGTGTACCTATCGGTCAGGCCGTGAGCAACTCTGGAGCCTACATCATGGACTCGCGCCAGCAACTAGTCTCTATCGGCGTGATGGGCGAGCTCGTCGTAACAGGAGACGGCCTTGCTCGTGGGTACACAGACCCGGTCCTAGATCAGAACCGCTTCATGCATGTCACTATTGAAGGTCGTCTTATACGGGTGTACCGGACCGGTGACCGCGCCCGATACCGACCATCGGATGGTCAGATCGAGTTCTTTGGTCGCATAGACCAGCAGACCAAGATCCGCGGTCACCGCATCGAGCCGGCCGAGGTAGAGCTTGCTATGCTAAGGCATCCCGTCGTCCGTGACGCGGCCGTCGTTATTCGCAGTTCAGCCGGCCAGGACCAGGAGATGGTCGGGTTCGTCACGGTTCAGGACGACCAGTCCATCCAGGACGAGGCGAGTAAGCAGGTGGAGGGTTGGGGGACCCATTTCGAAATCGGCACGTACGCCGATCTCGAAACCATTGACCAGTCTGTCATTGGCAATGACTTCTTAGGCTGGACGTCTATGTACGACGGTACCTTGATCGACAAGGCAGAGATGCAGGAGTGGCTTGACGAGACCATGGTCGCCTTGCTCGACGGCCAGCCAGCTGGCCGTGTACTCGAAATCGGTACGGGGACTGGTATGATCCTGTTCAATCTGGGTCAAGGGCTGGAGAACTACATCGGTCTTGAACCGTCCAGCTCGGCCGCCGCCTTCGTGAGCGACAGCATCAAGTCTGTCCCATCCCTTGCCGGCAAGGCTCAGGTACATGTCGGCACGGCGACAGACGTCGGTCGGCTGGACCAGGTGACCCAGGCCCGTACCGACATAGTCGTCACCAACTCTGTCGCACAGTACTTCCCCTCAGCCGACTATCTCCTAGAGGTGATCCAGACCCTTACACGACTGCCGGGGGTCAAGCGTCTGTTCTTTGGCGACATGCGAACGTACGCCACGAATAGGGGCTTCCTCGCGGGCAGAGCTCTGCATTCATTAGGAGAAAACGTAAGCAGAGACGGCGTTCGTCAAAAGATCACCGAGTTGGAGGAAAATGAAGAAGAGCTCTTGGTCGATCCGGCCTTCTTCACGGGACTGCTCAGCCGGATCCCGGATCGCGTCTGGCATGTGGAAATCCTACCCAAGCGGATGAAGGCCACCAACGAGCTGAGCAGGTACCGATACGCAGCTGTCATACACGTGCGAGGCGCGGAAGAGCCTACACAGACTGTACATGCAGTTAACCCTGACGCTTGGGTCGACTTCCAGGCGTCCTCAATGGACCGTCACGGCCTTCTCGCTCTGTTGCAGGGCTCGCCGGATGCATCCGCCATCGCTATCGGCAACATCCCTTACAGCAAGACCATGTTCGAACGACTGCTGGTTGAATCGCTGGAACAAGACGACGACGAGACGAAAGACGGCGTCGACGGTGCAACCTGGATTTCGGATGTCCGCAACGCCGCTGAGCGCCGCGTGGCTCTATCTGCTTTGGACCTGGCTCAGCTCGGCGAGGAAGCAGGCTTCCGTGTGGAGCTCAGCTGGGCACGGCAGCGATCCCAAAACGGCGGTATTGATGCCGTTTTCCACCGTTACCAACCCGACAAGAAGGAGTCCCGTGTCCTGATCCAGTTTCCCACCGAGGGTCAGGGCCGGCCGGCAAGCCTCCTCACGAACCGCCCACTCCAGCGCCTCCAGAGCCGCAGAGTGGAAGCGCAGATCCGGGAGCAACTCCAGACCCTGCTCCCACCCTACATGATCCCGGCTCAGATCATAGCCCTTGACCAAATGCCGGTCAACGCCAACGGCAAGATCGATCGGCGTGAACTCACACGCAAGGCGCAGGCCGCTCCGGTCAGCAAGCCATCCTCGGAACGCGTGGAACCGCGTAACGAGGTCGAAGAGGCGCTGTGCGAAGAGTTTGCCGGTGTGCTCGGCGTCGAGACCGGCATTACCGATAACTTTTTCGATCTCGGCGGACAATCACTCATGGCGGCGAAGCTTGCGGCACGAATCAGCCGGCAACTGGACATCCACGTGTCCGTCAAAGACATCTTCGACCAGCCGGCCCCCGCCGACCTTGCCAACAAAATCCTGCAAACTATGTTGCAAGGCGAGAACAATGGATCCGCAAAATTGGTCGACAGTGAACCCTTCCAGCTCCTTTCGCAGGAAGACCCGGAGGGTTTTGTCCAGCGGGAACTCGCTCCCCAGCTGGATCCTTCTTACGGCAGGATCCAGGACTCGTATCCCGCGTCGTGGACGCAGAAAATCTTCATCCAGGACGCCATTACGGGACAGCCGCGCGCTCCAACCCTCTTCTTCATAGACTTTCCAGCCGAGTCGGACCCCAAGAGAGTCACGGAATCCTCCGCCGCTCTGGTCCAACATTTTGATATCTTCCGGACTGTGTTCTTGTCGGCTTCTGGCAAGTTCTACCAGGTGGTCCTGGATCAGCTAGAAGTGCCCACCGAAGTCATCCAGGTCGAGGGAGATATGACCAGCGCAACCCGCGCACTTGTAGATGCGGATGCACGCGAGCCACTCCGCTTCGGACATTCTTTCCTACGCATCGCCATTCTCAAGAAGCAAGCATCCCCTGTGCGCATGGTACTGCGAATGAATCACGCTATTTACGACGGTCTGAGCTTCGAGCATGTCTTGCGCGCTCTTCATACCCTGTACATCGGCGAGCGTCTGCCGACGCCGCCCAAGTTCTCCCGCTTCGTTCAGCACATGATGAACACCCGCAAGGACGGTTACAAGTTCTGGCGCTCCGTTCTACAGAACTCCTCGATGACGTTCATGAAAGGCGCTGACGGCACTGGCCTTCATCGCCAAGACGCGAGGCAGGAACGTCCGAACGGCACCTGGTTGTCGGAAAAGATCATCAAGGCGCCGTTCCAGGCCAACGCGGACGGCATCACACCGGCAACTGTGTTCACTACGGCGTGCGCTCTCATGTTGGGCAAGGAAATAGGAACCAAGGACGTCGTCTTTGGTCGCGTCGTGTCTGGGCGGCAGTGCTTGCCGATCAGCAGCCAACACATCGTCGGCCCTTGCTCAAACGCCGTGCCGGTACGGGTCTCCCTAGACGCGGCCACCAAGCCGAGAGGACTGCTCCGCAAGGTGCAGGAACAATATGTCAACAGCTTACCATTTGAGACGCTGGGACTTGACGACATCAGAGAGAACTGCACGGATTGGCCGGAGACGGTAGACAACTTTAGCTGCTACTCGGCATATCAAAACTTTGATATGCATCCCCATAGCGGAGGCGACGACCAGCGGATCCAGCTGGGCTATCTCGAGCGAGAGGCTCACCCACGGGAAGCCAGCAAAGAGAGCCCCACTCTGGACAGACAAACGGTGGACGACGTATCCATGCACGACTTGGACATCGTAGGAATACCTGATGCCGATGGAATTCACCTGCGGGTTGTTATCGGCGTGAACCGGCGACTCTGCGACGAGACAACAGTCGACCACATGCTGCTCGATCTCTGCGACAAGATTCAGACGTTGGGCTCGATCTTACAGGATCCGCTGCCTGAGACATCCAACGGAGACGCGAAGCAGACATCCAACGGAGACGCGAAGCACACATCGAATGGAAACGGGAAGCACACATCGAATGGAAACGGGAAGCACACATCCAACGGAAACTCGCATCACACATCCAACGGCAACGCGAAGCATACATCCAATGGAGACGAGGCGGAAGAGATTGTGAGGGCGATGATGCCTCAAGCATCGCACAAATCTGGTGACTCCATGCTCGCAAATGACAAGCTCCGCCTAGACGGCGGGAAAGAGCAAGAGCTCCATGCCTCAAGCCATTGGAGCAGGTCAGGAAACTGAGATCGACTATATCAACGGATATCTCGTCAAACAAGCCAAATGACTTGCCATCTCTTCCACTCACCACAAACGATGGAATTGCGTCGGCATCTCGTCTCCTAGGCTCACAGCCGATGATGATAGATGTCAAATCGGCTAGCACAAATAGTCTGGAAATGTGGCAGGCCTCACAGGGTACTACTTTTGGCGGAAGCGCGATGCGTGTTTGGGATTTTCCTTTTCTACATTTGGGCGTTCATGCTTTGGTAGTCCTTTGCTGATCTTCGCCGGTTTTCTTTATGCACATAGTCATTGTTTTCCTTTCCTCTCCTTCGTTCTCGCTATTTACCCGTCTTATTCGGTTTTACTTCTGGATGGGGAGTTTGGCGTAATCTATAACTAGCTCTGATCTCACTCAATTCTCGTGAGCGGATAAGCAATGGAACTCAATTTGTCAACGCTGGCGACGTATCTTGTCCTCATCCGTCGTGCCGTCCTGCATCCCCAAGACTGCTACAGGATTTGTCATGAACTTTCGCCTGGTGGCCCTCCGCCCTCTACGCTGTGAAATTGACTCAATTTGGCAAAAGACAGGCGAGCTGCAGCCGAAAATGACAAGTCACCCTTTCCCCCGTATCCGTCCTATGGAGCCGTACCCGGACAGGTGTTCCCAATCGGTTTTGCTATTGGGGTAGGAACTGAGTTGGCTATTGAGCCCCTCCACCATGACCATGATTCCGTACGCCAGACTAAGAGCACCAGCATGCGACAAAGCGACCGCCTGGGAGAGTCGGCCGCCCCTTGCTCTACTTAGAATCGCTACCAGACCACCAAAAGATGACGTAAGACATACTCTCATCGATGTGACTTTACAATGTCGCCATCCAGGTGGCCATAGAGGAACGTGGAAAGTCATTGGTTAGAAACTACTGGCGGAGATGTGCTTGCTAGGGATCAGTCTTACCACAGGAGGTTACAGTGAAGATGTTGCAACGAAGATGAGCAATTTCGTGTCCTTCCCAGCCCAATCCGCTATCGCCCCCTGCCCCCCTACGGTAGTTCCTTGCCGGTAGCATCACTATAGATCCACCGCGGAGACCCGTCGTGCAACCGATGTTACATACAACAGTCGCTCGTCGACGCATGTTGATGACAACAGCATGCGATGTAACAGACCCCCCATATCGGAACCAACTTCAGGCTGATCTAGATGCAGGATGATTCAGACTCGGAATGACACGCAAATTAGAAGCTCCTTGGCAGCCAGAGGCCACAATCAGGCAGAAGGGCGGCGAATAAAAATATCCTAGCCAGTATCCTAGCCAGGAGGGTCGACGATGGGGATCAGGGTGGAATGGCATGCGCCGCATGCGCCGTTCTGGGCATTACAATCCAAAAGGTCTTTCACTGCAGCGTGGGATCCTCGAGTTGCCTATTGACCACAATGGCTTCAATACCGGGGCATGAACCCCACACACACAAACCCTTGCCTGCAGGCGCCACAGCGGCCCGCTCCACTAGGCCAGTTGTTAATCGTTCGGGCTGAGCAGCCGGAGCGGCTGAGTTGGGCTTGAGCTCCATCTCTAGGGTCTACCAACGTTCCTACAGCGAAGTCTACAAGTGTTTTCCGTGGTATGCGGCAGCCGACTCTCGGCTCAACCTTCTGTCGCCCATGCCGTGATTCGGTCATTCCGCAGCGAAGGATCAGGACTGCCAGGACCCCTGTCGCTCCAAATGGCGCTGCCGTATCGCCTAAGCACAAGGTGGAGTGGGTGGTAACCATTATCAAGGCCCAAGTTACAACGCTGACTGCTGGCCGTTGCTACACAATTGTCCAAATGTCTAAGATTGTATGTTATACAGTGCCGTCTATGAATGTAGCATACTAGTTGGTGGATGGGACGGGGAGACCCTCCCAGCCGGGGTTGGATGTACAGAATAATTATATGCGGGGCAATCTTTCCCCTCAATGACCCGCTGCATGGTCATGACCGGTCTAGGCCCCCTACAGGACCTATGCCTTGGCCATGGCACAAAGTTTCGATGATCGCAAGGACCGTGTCCAATCCGTTTTCCTGCCTGGACGGGTTAGCCCTTGCTAGTAGGGCAGTTGTCAGGGCCCAAAGGTTTGGAAGCTGTGAAACCCAGTCCGATTAGTGGCAAGCTTCTGCGGCCAATCGACTGCGGCACTTACATCGTTTTGCACTTGTTGACTCCTCATCATCACGTTGTCCGTGCTCTCAATGCGGGCCTTTCCCATGTCGTTGTTTGCGGATTTATTGCCATCGGCACCCAGTTTCTGCTGCGTGATGAATGTGTTCAGCTCCTGAACGAGAAGTTCTTCGGCGCCCACGGTAATCTGCTCCTGGAACCCCCTCCGCTCCCATTCGCTCCAGCCCTTGGCGGCGCTTTGAAGGGTGTTCAGGAGTCGAGGCAGTCGCCGGTTGCGGCTCAGTCTCTGCTCCTGGTAGAGCGCTGGCATGTTTTCAAACGTTTCCGTGTAATATGCCGCGACGGCCTCGTCCAAAGTTTCAAACCCCACGGCTGCGGCCTGCTCCATGACATAACGCACACGGCCCTGGGACGATTCAGGCGTATTTGCATGCACCCCACTGTCTCCTTGCGCCACTCTAGCATGTTCTGGGGAGAGTCGTGATTGCGTCCCATTGTCGGCGTGCAAGCCTTGCAGATTCTGTGCCGAACAGAACGGGTCCTCCATTGTGAATCCCGTCAGTATATCAGAAGCTAAACATGACGGTCCCGGAGTCAGTGGTTCTTGCGGGTCGTACGCGCCGGGCAGCGTGTTCCACGAGGAGAATGGTGTGGTGTACGTGTAGGTTGCGGGTGACTGAAGCGAATTGAGGAAGGCATCTTCGTCTGGGACTCGAGTCCTAAAGGGCGTACAATCTGAAACAAAGTGCTTTGGCGGTGCTAACATAAAAAACCAACTATATAAGCACATGCCTTGTTGTTCATATAGAGCTGCTTACTCATGAAGAAGTCGGCAGCCAAGCCGGGATCATTTTGCATCGCCGGCGCGGGGAATATCGAGTTCCCTGCTGTAGAGGTTGTAGTCGGTGACAGGGTCGTGTTCTGTGGTTGGGCTTTGATGGTTTCTTCAACGTATTGCTGATGGACCTTTACTTTCTCCTGAAGCTTTTGGAGCTTGGCCTTAGAATGCTGGCCTGAACACGAAACACCGTTAGCCACTTGAGTTGCTTTGCGTCAACCTAGACAATGCGGTAGTGTTCTACACGTACCATAGACCTTCCGGCCGAGAGCATCTTGTTCCCTCTTTCTTGACGCGACTCCTGAGCTCGATGGTCGACGAGGGCAGTGGACGTCAGTTGCAGGGCTCGTTTCTGCGGTCTCGCTGCTCTGGCAACTCGTTGCAGTATCGCTCTCGATGGAAGACATGGTTCGACAATGCACTTTCACGCTGCTTCTTCTTCTTCAGCATCGCGGGCTGATAGGGTCGGGGGAGGGCCGACAACAGTTTAATAGATGCGATGGGATATTCGCCCATGTGGAGACCCGATGCATCTTGGGCAGGTGCAATGCGGTAGGAGGTCTGCCGCGATCAACATAAGTCCTTTCTGGCCGGTAAGGCAAAGGAACGAAGAGAGCAGGGTAGTACAAGGACTGTGTGCATGGTGGCAGCCAAGATCATCCGATCTATGAGAGGGGTTCGCATGCAGATGATGAAGACTTGGCTCGCAGCCTGCTAGGCCAAGACACGAAGGACGAATGTGCTTCAGCATTGCAAGGTGAGTGGGCCGAATTTTGCAAGGCATCTTCCAAGGGCGAGCGTGTAAATAACGGATGAAAGTTAGATGCAACATGAGTTACGAGCATATCAAAATCGGACCTATACACCATCGACCCACGATTAGAGTTCGTTGACTAAGGCGTATGTGAGGCCTTTGGCCCAGGAAGCTCTGCTTGACTCAGGAAACAGGCAATCAGGAAATAGTTGATTTACGGGAAGGAGGCAAGCCGGTCAAGGTACTTTTGTTCAATCATATGTTGCGTACACGCCCACTGTCGTCTTACCCCATGCTGCTCCGTAAGCACCCTCGTTTCCTTCCGCCTTCGGTCGTTGCATCCGACGACGTACATGTCCAATAAAGTTCAGGCACAGAGTACCGGCGCTAGTACACCTGCATTAAGTAGATATAGTCTGTCTGCCGCTGAGCCTTACGATGTGGTTCATTCTCGGTGTGAAGTGCTGAGTAAGATGCCAGCCTAGTTGACTTGAATAAGTGTGGCGGAATAGAACGCCGTCGCCGATCGTTTGAATATTTTGACCTCTCTCACTCAAGACATGCGCAAATAGAGCCTCAACTTTAATACAGCCTAGCCAATACAGCCTAGCCAGCACAGCCTAGCCGGTGAGTCGAGCGACCGCCTGAGGAAGCCAAGGGCAGATGCAATGCATTGCGGTGGATAACGCAATACGTCCGCAGGACAACCCGCCATGGTGCAGGGAGTACCCTGGCAGACCGTTTCCTCATGGAAAGCCGAGCAAGGTGTCATAGAAAAGTGGGTTGGCCAGTTGTGATGGCACCTCATTTCCTCCACCAATCATGCCAACGTTTTCCGTCTCGTCTAGGACTCAGTGCGGAGTTGTCAATCACTACATGTAACAATTCATCAATGCTCGAAAAGTAGGAGCCCTTTGTTGTCGTGAAACTGCCCGGAGCCCTCGAAGGCAACATTGTCATTCATCTGCCCGAAGCTGCCGCGTTGTCTGGTGTTCTCGCACCCTCTTCAGCGACTTATGTAGCGGGCAAGACACGTGCTGAGACCTTGGGCCTGATTCTGCCATACAAAAGAAGGAGAAAGTGAGCGGATCTTGGCGTCCGTGTGAACCACTGCATCGTCGTGGTGTGGTCTTGAAACTGAGCTGTTGCTGCTTGCACCGGCCGGGTGGAGAGGCTTCCGGACGCCGAGAGGCGACAGCAATAGGTCCGAGACCTCGAAGTCTGTTGACGGCCCGAGATCAAGGGGCTTCTGACTTGGGCCGAATTTAAGCCACAGTGCCAGGATGTAGTGTCCGGCTAGAAAGCATTAAGTCCAGAAGCTGTTGTGGGAATTCACGTGGCGTGGTGGGGAGAACAAAGATCCCATGCAGGTAGATCAGTGTAGTACATATTATTCAAGAAATCCCTATAGTACCGTGACATTGGATCCATATATTCTTCAACAAAGGGTTCCGATCTAATTGTCGATCTGTCGATATGAACCAAGATACTTGGCGATGAAGAGTTTGTGACACGCAGGTTCATTTAAGCTCTCATGCCCCGCCAAGTCTTGAGTTACATTGTATATTGAATCATGCAAGCTGTTGCGTCATGCGGCCGTCGACGTTGTCGTTTGTAACGAGTTCGTTCTTGGACAGCCTGCGTAAGTGCTGCGATGTGATCAAAATCTAGAGGTGGATAGAGTGAACTAGAGGGCTGATAAGTCGTGCGATGAAAGTGTCGAGTCGATTTTTGAGCCATGTAAGCGACGCGGCGCGGTGGCCAATTCATGATCATGCCCAATGTATCTCGGTCCTTACCCTGTTTAGTACCATGAGATCATGTTGATTGAAACTACGAGGACGTATAGCGATGGTGGGGTTGTTAGAAGAAGAAAGGGAGGAATATGGATGTCGCTATACAGTAATGAATCCATGGGCACACTAACCCGGTTTTGCGATATGAAGGTGAATAGAGGAATGCTTGACAGGGCCTTTTGCACTAGATCGATGAGAGGTTAGGCCCGGAGTAAAGATCCTTCCCGTCTGCTACTGCTAGTTAGTGCCCCACTACTCGTAAGACGACAGAACTCATGATTGGCTCTTGGCGTATGCGCATCTCGTTCTCACGTATACCAGTAAGACCGGTATTGCGGTCAGTCTTTGCACCGGGCACTCCGGTCGCATTCCACTCTGTCTGCGTGGCACCTCTCCTTCGGCCCCAGGTATATACTCCCCGCTCGCCCCAGGCAGCCTCTCTTTGTTGAAGGGTTCTTCCCATTTTCTTCCCAATTTTTCTCCTATGATATACATGGGAATGTTACAGATTATTTGTCCTGGCTGAGTTTCTCTCTCCCTTCTTGGTACCAAGATCGACCGGCGTAAATTCGCGACTTTCACTTTAGCCAAGGCCTTCCCCTTTCTTTTCAAAATCGTCAATCCCTCGCTTATTTTACAAGAGAGTGCATCTTCAGGTCAAGCCAGCTAAGCTACCAAAGGTGCTACAACTCTCGGCGCTTGCCATTATGGCTGCCGAAGAACCACAAACATCTCTAATGATGGAGAAGCCACCTCTCGGGATGGCCACCTCGGAAGGAGCGTCTGGCAAGGTGACCGAGGTCAGGAGGCGCCCCGAACGTGAACCTGGCCTCAAGGATTACATTCGTGTCTTTTCTTACGCCACGAAATGGGATATCGTTATTTACTTCTTCGCGTCCATCGCCTCCATCGGCGCCGGGACTACACTACCCCTAATGAACATCGTATTCGGCAGCCTCGCTGGGCAGTTCACCGATTATTTCATGGACCCCCCTCGCATGACCCGGCCCGAATTCGAGGTCTTGCTAGACCAGCTGTCTCTTTATATCTTGGGTCTGTTCCTTGGTCGCTTCATCCTCAACTGCATCAATAAGTTTTGCTTCCGTATGATCGGCATCCGACTCTCTTCCGCCATCCGCCTGCATTACATCCAGTCTCTCTTTGGCCAGTCCGTCCACGTGCTCGACTCAATGCCGTCCGGTTCTGCCGCGAGTGCCATCACTGGCACGGCAAACACCCTACAAATCGGCATCTCCGAGAAGCTCGGCACCTTCATGGAGTTCAACGGCACCATCTGGTGCGCTATCGTCGTCGCTTTTGTCTGGAGCTGGAAACTGACCCTGGTGACCTTCTCAATCGTTGTCTTTATCCTGCTTGTTGTCAGCATTTTCTTGCCCTTCATCATTCGGCTGCAGCATCAACAGGCTAAGGCCGAGGCCAAGGCCAATGGCGTTGCCAGCGAGTCTTTCAGCAGCATCCGTATGCTGACCGCCTGCGGCGCGCAGAAAAGTATGAGCGCTCGCTATTCTCAATGGGTGGATGACGCCCGCATCAAGGGCCAGCAGATGGCACCTTTGCTCGCCCTTCAGTTTGGACTTGTCTTCTTTGGTACATACGCCGTCTTCGGCCTCAGCTTTTGGTTTGGTTCCAAGCAGTTCGCCGATGGCGAGATGACCAACCCTGGCACCACCATTGTCGTTCTCATGTCCGTCATGATGATCGTCATGTCTGTCGAGCGAATCGCGAACCCGCTCATGGCCGTCTCCAGGGCCATGGTGGCCGCTTGCGAGTTCTTTGCCGTTATTGACGCTCCTAAGCCCGATACTGGCCACCTGATGGAGCCAGATGTCGCCGCAACCAATGACATCGTCTTCAAGGACGTCACCTTTGCATACCCTAGCCGACCACACGTTAAGATCTTGGACTGTCTGAACCTCACCGTTGAGGCGGGCAAGAACACCGCAATTGTTGGCCCCTCCGGCTCTGGTAAGAGTACGATTGTCGGCCTGGTCGAGAGATGGTATGACCTGCGGGAGCAGTATGTCATTGAAAAGACGCTGGGGGTGGAGAAGATAAATGGGACCGAGGAGAAGAACAAGGAAAAGCAAGAAGGTGTGATCGAACCGGTCGACAACGAGGAGAGTCAACCTGTCGTACCGCTATCGGGGAGCATCACCACCGGTGGAAAAGCGCTCACCGATATCGACCTCAAGTGGTGGCGCTCTCAAATCGGGCTTGTTCAGCAGGACCCATTCTTATTCAACGATACTATCTTCCGCAACGTCGCATACGGGTTGATCGGATCGGCGTTTGAAGACTCGTCCGAGGAGGAAAAGAGGGAGCTCGCCAAGGAGGCTTGCCACGAAGCTTTTGCCGACGAATTTATCGACCGCCTCCCAGACGGTTACGACACTGCTGTCGGCGATGGTGGCGCTAAGCTCTCTGGAGGCCAGCGCCAGCGGATCGCCATCGCCAGGAGCATTGTCAGGAAGCCCAAGATCATAATCCTCGACGAGGCCACCAGCGCCATTGATGTTCGTGGGGAGAAGATCGTGCAGGCTGCCCTCGACCGGGTTGCCAAGAATAGAACCACGATCACAATTGCCCATCGTTTGTCGACCATCAAGAAGGCCGACAGAATCGTCGTCCTACGGAAAGGACAGGTCGTTGAGTCTGGGACGCACGACAGTCTTCTCCAAAATGAATCCGGCGCGTATCACAGTCTCGTCCTCGCGCAGAAATTGTCACTTGGCCAGCCCACCGAGGCTGATGGTGTGACCAGTGGGGAAGATGCTTCGGATCAGGAAGTGGCCGTGGCGAAAACGAGGAGCGCCGACGTACCAGAGGACAGCGAAGAGAGGCGACAGACCCGCTCTAAAGGGCCAAACTTCTTCTACAGTTTCTTCAGGCTCCTCGCAGAGCAGAAAAACCGCTGGGTCTACCTTGTCATCGCCTTCTTCGCAGCCTGTTCTGCCGCCGGCACTCCGCTGATGGCGTGGCTCTTTGCCCAGATTTTTCAGGTCTTTACCTTCGTCGATATAGATACGATCCGGTCGGATGGTCGGTTCTGGTCGCTTATGTGGGTTGTGCTCGCTGTGGGCGTCGGCCTTGGCTACTTCTTCCAGGGTGCCATCGCCGTCCATATGCAGCATAACATCAGCGCCATCTACAAGAAGGAATACTTCGAGTCCATCCTCTTTCAGAACACGGCTTTCTTCGACGACGACGAAAACTCCCACGGTACCCTTGTCGCGCGTGTCGCCGGCGATCCTAAGCAGCTTGAGGAGCTCTTGGGACTCAACATGGCATTCCTCCTCATGGCCGTGTTCAACATCGCGGGAGCCCTCGCTATCGCCTACGCTTTCGGGTGGAAACTGGCCCTAGTCGCCACGTTCGTTACGATGCCCGTCGGCCTGTTTGCCGGGTACTGGAGATTCAAGTATGAGCTCGAATTCGAGAAGATGAACGCTGCCGTGTTTGCCGAGAGCTCCAAGTTCGCCGCTGAGGCTATTGGTGCCTTTAGGACGGTCTCTTCCCTCACGATGGAGAATGTTATCCGCTCGCGGTATGACAAGTTGTTGCGGAGCCACGTATACGAGGCCTATAAGAAAGCCCGCTGGACCAGCGTGCTCTTCGGCTTTGCTGATAGCGTCAACTTAGGCTGTCAAGGTCTTATCTTTTGGTATGGTGGCCGACTTCTGGCCAGCCGTGAGTATGGCCTTGTCGACTTCTTTGTCTGCTTTATGGCCGTTGTCCAGGGCGCCGAGGCTGCTGGGCAGGGCCTCAGCTATGGTCCCAATGCCGCGCAGGCTTCAGCCGCCGCGAATCGCATCATCAGTCTGCGTAACCCGACCAGACAAGACAGCCACATTACGACGGATCAAATCCCTGACACGGAAGGCGGCATCAAGATCGAGCTGAAGAATGCTCACTTCCGCTACCCCACCCGCGACACTCCTGTCTTCACGGGCATTGACTTGACTATCAACAAGGGTCAGTTTGCGGCTCTCGTAGGTCCTTCAGGGTGTGGAAAGACGTCTGTCATCTCCCTCCTGGAGCGCTTCTATAGCCTTGATAAAGGCGATATTCTCTGCAACGGCAAGAGCATCTATAGCCTCGATGCCAACCAGTATCGTAAGAACATGTCTCTCGTCGCCCAAGAGCCGTACATGTTCCAAGGCACAATTCGCGAGAACATTTGCCTCGGTGTTGATGCAGAGACCATCTCGGACGAGCGATTGCACCAGATCTGCCGCGATGCCTCTATCCACGATTTTATCGTGTCCCTGCCCGACGGATATAATACCGATATCGGCTCTAAAGGTTTCTCTCTATCCGGCGGTCAGAAACAGCGCATCTCCATCGCACGCGCTCTTATACGCGACCCCAAAATCCTCCTGCTAGACGAGGCGACGTCATCGCTCGACTCAGAGTCGGAAAAGCTGGTCCAGGCAGCGTTCGAGCGCGCTAGCAAGGGCCGTACCATGATATGTGTCGCGCATCGGCTAGCAACGGTCCAGAACGCCGACATCATCTTTGTCCTCGGCGAGGGCAAGGTGCTAGAGAAGGGCAATCACCATGAGTTGTTGAAGATGCAAGGCGTGTACTGGCACATGGTGAGTTTGACGCTGAGACGCACGCTACGCCATCCCCGTACCCATCGCTAACTCGAGTGAAACAGTGCCAAAGCCAGGCTCTCGATAGGTAGAGAGGTTAGAGGTTATCAGCTCATAAAATAGGAGCCGGCCCTCGGGCTTCGGGGTTCGCTTGTGTTTAGGAACTTGTCGGAAAGCTAGCGTGGTACTTAGATGACTTGATCGTGTGTATTGGTCTGTGTGTGTGTGGCCGGGAGGTCTTCCCTGACCTCAAGGGGCGGGGGCCATAGTGAACAGATACACAATACACACACATGTTCAAGGTCATCAATTGGTCATCCGAGCTATCCAACATGTAAAGAGGGCTTCTTTAGTATAAGAGTTAGGGCCGAAGGAGCTGTGGTCTTATTAGATAAGAGGCCACGTGACCTAGGCTAGACTAGCTCTTCGGCGAGGGCTCACTGAGCACTCGCCAAGTGAACGCTTACATACCACCCTATACCTGCCTTCAGATCTCGTGTAACACCTTAACAGACCAACCCTTACATTTAGCTACTTAGGATAGTACTAAGAGCTCTGCTTCTATAATTAATATTATAACTGTATTCTATTTATTCACTCTCTATAATATAATCCTTTTGAATAACGTACATGATAAGCTTGCGTGTGACGGGAGCGTCTGGAGTGCTGGACCCAGGGTGGGGTCGATATGTAACTAGGACGCACGGGGCAGGCCACAGGGACTATCAACGCGTCTACGCGTCTACGCGCCTGCCCGCTTTCTCTCTTTCCTCTTCATCGTAGTATTCTCGCAATACAGTGGCATTACCTCTTGAGTTGATCTCATCTGGCCCGTGACATTGCGTGACAAAAATCCCTTCACCTACATCTTCTCCATTTAATCAATTAATTCTCAACCACGAAATATGTCTAACCCTAATGTTGAGAGTAGAATCCTTCTTACGCTTCAGGCCCTTCAAAATGACCCGAAATTAAAGCTCCGACGCGCTGCAGAGATCTACAAAGTTGGCCGTATGCTGCTATGGCGCCGGCAGAAGGGGATTCAATCCAGACGCGATTAGATCCCCAAATCGCGCAAGCTGTCCGATCTAGAGGAGCAGATCATTATTCAGTTCATCCTCGACCTGGATTCGCGAGGATTCCCCCCGCGACTGCGTAGTGTTGAAGAAATGGCCAACCGACTGCTCGCTGACCGCGACGCGTTACCCGTCGGCAAGCGCTGGGCTTCTAACTTCGTTAAGCGACACTAAGAGCTTAAGACGCGTTTTTTTGGTAAATACGACTATTAAAGAGCTAAATGCGAAGATCTGACTATTATTCATGACTGGTTCAGGCTCGTGGAGAACACAATCGCGAAATATGGTATTGACCTAGCTGATATCTATTACTTTGATAAGACTGGCTTTATAATAACGTACATGATAAGCGAATGTCCCAGACAAGCGAATGTCCCAAAAATCCTAACCTCTAAGATTAAAACCTCAATATAACTACAGCAATATAATCAATCAATTAAAACTAATCGCTATGCTCTTCTCCAGAGGTCTCAATTATAGCCTGACAGGTCCTTGCATTATGACCAGCCTTTCTACATATTCCACAGCGCCTTTCCCTCGATAGCGCCAACCTTCGCCGACCACTATTTCTCGATGATTCAGCCACTACCTGCGCATCAACGTCTCTCTGATCCATCTCATCCCTTCCCTCATCTAGAGTCATCTTTCCTCCTTTACTTAGGCGGGTTTTTTTGGCTCTGCGCCGCTTGCTAAGAGTCTCATTCGCCTGTCGAAGAATCTGGACCTCAGCTTTCAATAGGGCATTCTGATGCATTATTGCCTTTGTTCCCTTTGAAAGTGACTTAAGCGCCTCGAGAATTGATGTTGGAGAGCTGCTCTGATGCCTTCTCATTCGTCTTTCGAGATATTCAGACTGAGAGCTAGCCTCAAGCATGGTCTTTGGGGTCTTTGAGACCCAAGGGTCGGGGAGGCTGACATCCTCCTCGGCCGGTGTTGGAGTCCGTAGCTGCACATCAAGCTTTGATATGACATTTTCTGGGTCTAAAGGAGCAAGTCCAGCCCCTCGAAAACCCCCTTTGATATTGCTTGCCGTCATGGCGGCTTGGTGGGCGGCATAAAAGGCTGGGAAGAACTCAGTCTTTGAAACGTGGGTTATAGAGCATTTGATTAACCGCTCAATTTCTCGACCGTAGGCTGTTTTAAGCGGCCTAAAGCACCCGATATCAAGAGGCTGAAGTAAATGAGACGAATGAGGCGGCATATAAAGCGTAATAATGTCGTTCTGTTCATAATATTTCTCAAAGTCGACTGAGTGGTGACTTTCGTGCCCGTCAAGGATCAGAAGACGATAGCGACCGGTCAATCGATTCTTCGTATGCTGGTCAAAGTGCTTGAGCCACTGAAGACCCATCTCATTATCAGTCCAGCCATTTGGAGTTGTTACAATAGCCCAATCGCCCGGGAGGTTGCTTTCCTGGTACCAGCTAGCGAGGTGATATTGGCCCGCAACCACGATGAACGGCTAGATCGCCCAGCCTTCTGCATTGATCGCCTGAATGACCGTAACCCATTCCCGGTTTCCAGGCTGGACTGATTTCGGGTTTCTACGCCTATCTGCGCCTGTAACGACCATTCCGCTTGCGATTATGGCCATCATAAAGCCGGTCTCATCAAAGTTATAGATATCGGCTAGGTCGATACCATATTTCGCGATTGTGTTCTCTACGAGCCTGAACCAATTGCGAATAATGGTTAGATCTTCGAATTTAGCCCTCTGATAGTCGTATTTATGAAAAAAACGCGTCTTAAGCTCTTGGTGTCGCCTGACGAAGTTGGAAGCCCAGCGCTTGCCGACAGGTGACGCGTCGCGGTCGGCGAGCAGTCGGTTGGCCATTTCTTCAACACCACGCAGTCGCGGGGGAAACCCTCGCGAATCTAGGTCGAGAATGAATTGAATAATGATCTGTTCCTCTAGATCAGATAGCTTGCGTGACTTAGGGATAATATCGCGTCGAGACTGCATGCCTTTCTGGCGGCGCCCTAGCTTTTTATTGCAGACATAGTAGATTGATGCAGCGCGTCGGATGCTTAATGATGGGTTATTTTGAAGGGCTTGAAGAGCAAGAAGGATGTTTCCCTCTTTATTAAATTGAGACATGTTTGGTGGTCGTAAATTAATTAATCAAATGGAAGAAAGAGAGATTGGGAGATTTTTGGGACATTCGCTTGTCTGGGACATTCGCTTATCATGTACGTTAACGTATATGATAAGCGAGTCAGAAATACAAGCGAGTCAGAAAAAATTCCTCAACTCTCCTTCTTTTTATTCAATCAATCATTTCTCAACCACTAAATATATCACAGTCAAGCAAAGAGGCAAATATCATCCTTGCCCTTCAGGCTCTTTAAAATGATCCAAAATTACGCGTCTACCCTACTGCAATATTATATAAAGTCCCGCCTAGTACCCTCTATGACCGACATCATGGCAAACCTTCTCGAGGCGATATTATCCCTACTTCGCGTCGACTAACCGACCTCGAGGAACAGATCATTGTTCAATTCATTCTCGACCTGGATTCGCGAGGATTTCCCCCGCGACTGCGTGGTGTTGAAGAAATGGCCAACCGACTGCTCGCCGACCGCGACGCGTCACCTGTCGGCAAGCGCTGGGCTTCTAACTTCGTTGGGCGACACCAAGAGCTTAAGACGCGTTTTTTTGGTAAATACGACTATTAAAGAGCCAAATGCGAAGATCTGACTATTATTCGCGAGTGGTTCAGGCTCGTGGAGAACACAATCGCGAAATATAGTATCGACCTAGCTGATATCTACAACTTTGATGAGACCGGCTTTATGATGGGCATAATCGCAAGCGGAATGGTCGTCACAGGCGCAGATAGGCGTGGAAACCCGAAATCAGTCCAGCCTGGAAACCGGGAATGGGTTACGGTCATTCAGGCGATTAATGCAGAAGGCTGGGCGATCCAGCCGTTCATCGTGGTTACAGGCCAATATCACCTCGCTAGCTGGTACCGGGAAAGCAACCTCCCGGGTGATTGGGCTATTGCAACAACTCCAAATGGCTGGACCGATAATGAAACAGGTCTTGAGTGGCTCAAGCACTTTGATCGGCATACAAAGAATCGATTGACCGGCCGCTATCGTCTTCTGATCCTCGATGGGCATGAAAGTCACCACTCCGTCGACTTTGAGAAATATTGTAAAGAGAACCACATTATTACGCTTTGTATGCTGCCTCATTCATCTCACCTGCTCCAGCTTCTTGATGTCGGGTGCTTTGGGCCGCTTAAAACAGCCTATAGTCGAGCAATTGAGCAATTGATCAGATGCTCTATAACCCACGTTTCAAAGACCGAGTTCTTCCCAGCCTTCTACACTGCCTACGCAGCCGCTATAATAAGGAGTAATGTTGAAGGAGGTTTTTAAGGGGCTGGACTTATTCCCTTAAACCCAGAATATGTTATATCGAAGCTTGATGTGCAGCTACGGACTCCAACACTGGCTGCAGAGGTCGGCCTCCCTGACCCTTGGGTCTTAAAGACCCTAAAGATAGTGCTTAAGGCCAGCTCGCAGTCTGAATACTTTAAAAGACGAATCCGAAGGCATCAAAGCAGCTCCCCAGCATCTATTCTTAGGGCGCTCGAGTCATTTTCTAAGGGAACAAAGGCAATAATGCATCAGATAGCATTATTAAAGTCTGAGAACCAGATCCTTCGACAGGCTAATAAGACCCTTAGTAAGCGGCGCAGAGCGAAAAGAACCCGCCTACAGAATAGAGGGAAGATGACTGTAGAGGAGGGAAGGGAAGCAATTAATCAGATGGATGTTAATACGCAGATACAGGCTGAATTATCGAAAAGTAGTAGTAAAGGAAGGCCAGCGCGACCGAAGGAAAAGTACTGTGGAACTTGCGGAAAGACTGGTCATAATGCAAGGACCTGTCAGGTCATTATTAAGACGTCTGAGGAAGAATAAGTTATAGAGATTAGTTTAATTGATTTAATATTATGTTGTGTTTTTATTTCAGTTCTTGTGTTAATAGTTGAGAAAAGTGCGCCGCTCGCTTGTCTGCGCCGCTCGCTTATCATATACGTTAGCCTATTTTAGAAAATTTAAAGTTTACACTTTTAAATGCACAGTATAAGTGTCACGCAAGCTTGTTTGTCACGCAAGCTTATCATATACGTTATCCATAGTGAAACGACGGGAAAACACTGGAGTATGGGTTTCAGTCCACAGGTCCTTCTAGACTTAGAACCTACCATAAAACAACCGCCGCGATGGCTGCTTTCTGACCGGGCGTCCACTAGGCTCTCCAGGTTAGCAACTAGGGGCACAAGGCTGAAAATACCCACACTATTCAAGTCTTGTGGCGCCCCTTGGCGCACTACTGCCTAGCCACCTCCTTAATAGTACTAATGTCGAAGATGCGGGTAGTGTAGATGGTCCACGTAGGCGTAGGGCTCGTGGCGGAGGAACGCCCGGTCACAGTGGACGCTGTTACCGGAGAGCAGGCCGCGGCGGTGCTCAGGGATGAAGCGCGTCATGTACTCGTAGGGGGGCGTCTGTGGCCTGGGCGGGCGTCGTGGTGGAGGCCAGGACGGCGGCGGCGAGGCCCGAGTCGGCATGCGTCTTGGTGCACTACTCGTCTCTCTGGTTGAGGAGGGATGAGGGCTAGTGGATGATAGTGTGGAAGTCCTCATCGAGGATTTCAAGGTTTCTAGTGGTGATGATGCAGTACATTTTAAGGATCTTATCTATGTCAGGGTCTAGACCTATCATCTAAAATTAGAGATAGAGTGTGTGAGCGAGGCTATAACCATATCCAATTAGAGTGACTTAATATACCTCATAGTTAATCTATACGAGGGGATCTTTGGCTTGTCCGACTGGCCCTCTGGGTTTGTAGCCATGATTTCTTTGTGGAGATAGCCCCGGAAGAGGCTTGCTGAGATCGGTGGATGTAACCTGGACGCTGTCGGGTCCATCCGGGAGCCCCGAGAGCCCTTGCTGTGGCGCACCTCCAGCCGCCTGGGCGTGCAACGGGCGCCTGGGCACCTAACGCACTGGAACATGGCGTATTCTCAATCGCCGTCTCCTCATTAGCAGCATAGTCTACTCCATCGCATCCCATCATAGATCTAACTGTCTTTTAACATCGGCATATGCAAGACTAATCACAGCCAAGCAGTCACCGCAGGGTTCCTCCAGTCAGCTTCCTAGCTACCTTACATTGCTTAAGACTCCTTAAAACTCACTCCCTGCTTTTATCGTTTTCTTATTACCTAGCTCTCTATCGCCTATTTATAGCCATCCAGGCAGATATAACCTAAATTAGCTACTTATACTTAACCACCTCAGAGATCTCAAGTAAGACGCAGAACACTAAGACACATTCGTTAATTCATTCCCAGTCACTATGTTACTAAGAAATCTCATTAATCATGGCTCCAGTAAAAACCCTACTATCCAAGCTTACTAAGCGCAATGCTCCCAAGCCTGCTGCCCCTCTGCTATTATTCCTTGTTAAACCCTCGCCCAGGCCTGAAATGTCGGAGTATCCACTGCGCTTACTTATCATCGGAGCCGGCTCTTGGGGCCGCAACTACGCCAAGACTATCGTCGGATCGTCTAATGGCGTTGTGGCCGCCGTCGCCGAACCCGATAAGTTCAAGCGAGAGTTCCTAGGCCGGTACTATATCTGGGGTGAAGACAGCCCCGGAGAGGGCCAGTATTTTAATGATTGGCGTGAATTCCTTAAGTACGAGCAGGATCGCTGGCGGCGGGTGACGGCAGGCAAGGAGGGGGTTCTTAAGGGCGTTGATGTGGCTTTCGTTTGCATCTTGGACGAGATGTATTGTAAGGTTATCGTCAGCCTTGCGCCGCTCAGGTTATACATTATGTGTGAGAATCCTCTCGCTTGCAGCCTCCAGGACTGTCTTAACATGTATAAGGCGTTATGCCTTTAGCATGCCTCTAGGGTTTTCTCTATTAGCTATGTGCTATAGTATAGTCCTTATAACATCCTCCTGCGGAAGCTGCTTGTTAATAACTGCGTTATTAGTAATATCTTAAGCATTACTTATACTAAGCCTATGAGCTAGTAGTACTATACGCACTCATACGTTAGAGGCAATTGGCGTAATGACTAGACGATAGTACTATCCCTCCTGACTAAGAGCTGCTATAATGTTGACTTTCTGCTCTGGATGCTCTGTTCCCCGGAGAAGGCTGGCCAGGGGGAGCTGCATCTCCCCTCGACCGTCTCGTCCTCAGGCAGTCTCCATCTCTTTAAGAAGAGCCGCAAGCCAGCGACCGCTAGGTTGGCGACTAATTGTATGAGATGTCCCCTTGGCAACTCGGGGTGCAGCTTCTCAGTAAAGAATATCTACTTCAGTCCTAAGCTACTGAGTCTCTAGGCGGGAAACACCCGATAGCGCGTGAACATTATTATTCATAATATTGAAGACTATCCGATGCCGGCGGATAAGGAGATAGCCCTGGCTAAGGCGCTGGAGGAGGACTATGACAAAATAACGCCTAAGTCAGAGATCTAGTCCCAGAACTGGTTCGGCCGCTGCGTGTTTGAGTCTGATAATAACGTCTATAACGACCAGTATGTTATAATCACCTGGCCCAAGTCAACGCAGCCAGCAAAGATAGCGACACTGCATATAGTGGCGCAGATTAAGAAGATAGGCAGGCACTACTCTAACATCTACGGCGAGCTCGGCGAGGTATATGCCGACTCGCGCCAGATTGTCGTCGAGGACTTCAACACGGGCGAGACCAAGACATACTACCCGCACATCGAGGGCATGGGCCACGGCAGCGGCGACTAGGTCCTGGTGTGGCAATTCGTGCTGGCGTGCGATCGTGTGAAGAACCACGGCTAGGAAGCGCCCAGAGCACAGAACGAGCTCATTGGGTGTACGCTTGACGAGGTGCTCAGGAGCTATGCCATAGTGTTTGCGGCTAAGGAGGCGAGGGTGGGCCGAAAGGTGTTAGATTGGGAGGAGTGGTGGGAGAGTGCGATTAGGAAGCAATTGGAATCCTAATGGGTGGGTTTGTGATGTCTTGGGACTGGTGACGCATATCTGGGTATAGAACTTATAGATAGGCAGCATGCGTTATGGTTGGACCTGAGGGTTGGTGATGGGGCTGGTTGGCGCATCTTACAGTCATCGAGGGTTGTAGATCCTAGGGTACTAATTATGTTCATATTTTATAAAACGAGGAATGTAGGATACCTAAGTATGTGCTAGAAAATGACGAATAATGCAAGCTTATGCAACCAATCCAAGAATGAATACCCTCATCTAAGCCCTCTGCCACCGAAGTGCCTCCCTTATCGGTCATTTCTCCTCTCACTGCCCCTCTCTCCTCATCTGTCTTACTAAAGCCCTACCCTCGCCCTCGGGTCCGGGGCTCGTGGCGCCGGGGCTCGGCGTGTGAAACGGAAAGCTCCTCGGACATGAAATTAGCGACGCTGTCGGGGCTGCTTAGTGCTATCGACGGTGTGGCGTCACAAGATAAAACTTTCCTTCACTTGAACGGGCAATGGCAGGGATTAGAACAGAGAGCGGGCGCTAATCACAATACCGCATTTTCACCCTTCACTTAAGGTGCACGCCACGGAACTATGTAAGCGTTTACCTAATGTGATAGGAATCTGAACCACCGCTCTGCACCAAAGACTGATCGACATTGAGGCTTCGCTGCCGCTCCTGCATATCCCGTTGACGGGCAACAGGCTTGACACGTAGCGCCTCAGAGCCATGCTCGATGGTGGTCTGTTCGAAAAAAGGGATTATACTTGGGAAGGTTTAATTCCGCGGGCGCCCAATACAGAGGCGCCCGGGCGCGCATTTAATTTTGCGCGCCCTGCTGACTAACATTTGCGCGCCCCCCTTCCACACACACAACTGCAGTTCTCAGGGGCTACCGTTGCTGACTACACACTTCCGCCATGGCCCAAGCAATATTTCCTGACGATGTACTCCCGCGGGAGGGTGTATACGACTCACGAGAATCTCTTCTTGCAGCTATCAATTCCTGGGCAAAGCCTAGAGGCTATGCATTCACTACAGGAAAGTCTTCCAAGACTCTAAATGGCCGGGTTAAAGTTGTATTTGCATGTGATCGAAATAAGCTTCCACCAAGCCCATCAATCGAACGGAAACGCCGTACATGTAGCCGTGGAACAGGTTGCAAGTTCTCAGTACTTGCGAAACAATCCCTAGACGGGACTTCATGGGTCCTAAGCCATCGACCAAGCCAGGAATACGCTCAACACAATCACCCGCCAAGCGAAGACCCATCTGCACACCCAGTACATCGCCAGCTTAGCGAGAATGATATTAGAGTTATCTCAAGTCTTACGGCCTCTGGAACTGCTCCTCGGGAAATTAGAACCTATCTCCACAATAATTCCAATACCCTCACAACTCAGCAAGATGTCTATAATCAGATTGCAGCAACAAGAAGAGATCTACGAGAGGGCCAAAGTAGCATACAAGCACTAGTCGACCAATTGCAAGAGGAGGGCTTCTGGTACCGGGTCCGGTTAGATTCTGATAATCGGCTTACAGCAATCTTCTTTGCCCATCCAGACTCTATTGCATACCTCCAATGCAACCCCGATGTCTTGCTACTAGACTGTACCTATAAGACAAACAAGCACGGGATGCCACTTCTTGATATGGTCGGCGTTGATGCTTGCGAGCGCTCTTTCTGTATTGCCTTTGCATTTATCTCTGGAGAGACAGAAGAGGACTACTCATGGGCCTTACAAAATCTCAAATCCCTCTATCAGCGCGATCTTCCTTCTGTTGTCTTGACAGACCGATGCCTAGCAGCGATAAATGCTGCTGCAACTTGGTTCCCTTTATCTAAGGGACTGCTGTGCATCTGGCACGTCAATAAGGCAGTCTTGCAGCATTGCCGGCCAGTCTTTCTAGCCGACGGGGGCCAGGGAGAAAAGACATGGGATCAATTCTACGCATTCTGGCACTCAATTGTAGCCTCACCAACTGAAACGGTATTTCAGGAGCGTCTGACTGACTTTGAGCGCAAATATGCCGAGAAATATACGGAGGCAGTTGGATATATCAGAACAACCTGGCTTGACCCATTCAAGGAGAGGATCGTCAAAGCATGGGTCGATAAACACTTACACTTTGGCAATGTGGCTACTTCAAGGCAGGTGGCTTATAGTATTATAGAAGATAGATACTAATAAATCTCTTAGGGCTGAGGGGATCCATTCATTAATAAAAGCACACATTAAGATATCTACCTTGGACCTCTTTGATGCTTGGCAAGCCATGAGACCTGCTGTTACTAACCAACTAAAAGAACTAAAGTATATGCGGGCTTCTCAGCAGGTATCGATGCCACTAGACATCTCTGGAGTATTGTTCGAGGCAATACGGGGCTGGGTCTCACACAAGGCCTTGCGCAAAGTACAAGAACAACGGCAATTGCTTTCAAAGCCACTCAAAGCTTCCTGTACCGGGGCCTTCACATCCTCATATGGACTGCCATGTGTCCATACCTTGAAGAAGCTCGAGGAGGAAGGGCAGGCCATTTTACTAGAGCATTTTCATCCCCATTGGCGCTTGAAGCGAGATATAGCTCAACCACAGCCAATGCTAGAGCCCAGAGCAGCCCCGAGGCAGCTTAACCAGAGACGTAATCAGCCGATAACAAGCACAAGGCGAGAGCCTAGTGCATTCGAAGCAGTTGAAGCCGCGCCACAGCCAAAGGCACAGCCTAAATGCAGCAGATGTCACACATTGGGTCATATAATGACTTCGAAGGCATGCCCTCTGCGATATAAAGAACTCTTCCAGTCATCAGGATCAGCAGCAGTAGCAGCAGCACAGACAATTAAAGAGATAGTAGCAGTAACAGTGGCACCAGCAGCCACAGAGACAACGGCAGTCCAGGCAGCAGCAGGTCAGATAGAGGCAGGTTTGACGGCAGCAGGCCACACAGCGGCGGACCAGATAATAGCAGTCCAGGAATTAGCAGACCACGCAGCGGCAAGCCAGATATCTACAGTTCAGGAATTTGCAGACTGCATAGTGGTTAACCAGACAGTGGCAGTGCACACAGCAGCAGGGCAGACAGTGGGAGTCCAGGTAGCGGCGGTGGAGACAAGAGCAGCGGCATTAGCGCCAGAACTCAGATACGATGACCCGCAGGCCATCTATCAGAGATATGTTGAAGCAAGAAAAGCTTGGTACAAGGCGCAGCCTCGTGGCAGCATTAAGACTAACTAACAGTATCGGAAGGCAATGGGTTTGCCTCAACGATACGATAAAGTAAGCTACAAGTGGTGTCTTGACTGGAAGCAGATGGGCAAGCAATGTAGGGTGCAGAAAGGCTTTAGAGACTGGACTAAAGAGGAGATGATGGCGTATCTAGATTGGAGCAAGGCAGAAGAGGATCGGGCTGAGGCTCAGGTAGCGGCTGAGATGGAAGGCAACCCTTTTTCCAACAGAAGAGGTATGCGTGAGATCTGGGAGGCGGCCGCGGCGGATTGTGAGGCACAGGAGGCTTTCTATTCAGGTAGGTAGGTAACTTGGAATTTATCACGGATTTGAACGCTGCGCGTGGTAGCCCCTGAGAACTGCAGTTGTGTGTGTGGAAGGGGGGCGCGCAAATGTTAGTCAGCAGGGCGCGCAAAATTAAATGCGCGCCCGGGCGCCTCTGTATTGGGCGCCAATTCCGCGTTGCGGATGACTAAGCCCCACCCTGTGCATGGGTGTTAACAGACGTCAAAGCTTGGGCAGACTTATGAGGCAGCCTCGGGGATACCCGACGCCAAGCCCTTTGGTCAACGGATATGGTGTCGTTTTTACGGAGGAAGAGCTCAAAAGTCTTTACCCAAGAGATCAACGCCACATCCTTAGATCCTTGTCAGCTACTTACCGATACATCACGCTCTGAGCAATTGCAGAAAGTCTCCGCCTATGCTACTACAAATTCAGGGGCCACAGTGGAAGCTTCATTTTTGGTTACGAACTAAAGTCTGCTATACTCTATCGGCCTTTAGTGGTGCTGAATTGGATTGAAGTACTCCTTGTATCTACCCTGGCTGTGGCGTTGTTATTGCTTTTTCTTGGGCAAAGGCTTTTAAACCCTTCCTCCGTACACCATCGCTCTTAGTTGACGCCCGACTGGTACAGGTACCCTTTCCGAAGGGAGGCTGAAAACGCCAGTCATGAAGTAATCTAGCCCGCTTTGCCCGGCTATAGTGAGCGGTTCTGCCTACAAGTTCCAAATCTGGCATTGATTTAATTAAAAGGAATTCCAAGTCCCCATAGCATATAGGTACGTCGTTCAGATGAGCTTTAAATTAGCAGTTCAGATTGGAGGGACAGCCAAAATTACTAACATCTTGGTACTTATTTAATCAACTAATTTAGCCACAAGGGCGGAGTAAGCATGCATGTCAATAGCAGGATAATAACCCGATAGTCACCTGACCGTCCTTGGCTCCTTCGTGACTACATAACATATTTAAGGAGGGTGCCACCCCTCCATCGACCGATGTTAAATCTGGACAAGAAGCTACCCTTTCGTTCCTTTTCTTTTTGGTTACAATAGAGCTAATTCCCGTTTCATACTTTACGAGTTCTCGATGGCTTTGAAACGCCTTCCCCAATTGGTCCTCCGGGCCTACGTTGCCCAGTGCTTGCTGGCGATATCTGCCTACGCGACATGGACCGTTACATCATTCTACGCTCTCGGACTGACAACCTCGACCAACCCCCATTTTACGTCGATAAAGTACACCGAGACAGCCTCGTTCGCTCTCAAGTCTGACGCGGATCCAACTGGCAAACCCTTCTCCACATCCACGTATTTGCAATGGGGCGAGAACGTTGAGGTCGTCGAGATATTCTACTCTAAGAACAACGTCGATGCCTCGGACATTCAAGCTACGACGACAACGGCGACGACTGATGCCAATACAGACTACCTCCAGGAAGTTGTCTTTACCGCACCAGCCTCATGCCCAACACCGTTCACTGTTACGACTTACACATCGGTTAACATACCTGGGCATTTGAGTTAACTCATGAGTTTCGACCCTTTTAACTCACTCATATGAGTTACGGCCTAGCCCTAACTCACTCATGAGTTTAACTCAGACTCATGAGTCAACTCACATATAATGATCATGTGACATCGCAGCTTCCCAAATAGGAAGTTGGTGATAAGAATCTGGTATTGAAGTGCAGAAAATCGCCGCGCTATTCAATATCACTAATTTGTATATCGATATCATCATTAGCAATGTCCGGATCGCATACCAGCCCCAGTCCACCGTGCCGAGTCCCGATAATATGCCCATTCCGCATCCAGTTGCCGAGACACTCAACTTCCTGCAGCCGCTCGCACGTCATCGAGAGCCGGTCCCATGATGCGGTCCTACGAGCGCCTGAGAAGGTCCTTTCTGGCTCTGCCGACTGAGGACTTATCGAGAGTATATCGATGGCCATACGGCTAAGGCGTGGAAACTGCCGTCGTTGTTCAATGCGACACCACCACTCTAGAGGTTTGCAATCGATCTTGATGGCCGGAGAATTAATAAATGCGTCTAGGTTATCGCCATCGGTTGAAAGAGCCGTCTCGACCTCCATCTCCTGTAGCAATAGCTGTAGCTGCGAAGGCGGCTTCCCCAGCTGCGCTGGGATATCCTCCGGAGTAGTTTCTATGTCTCCATCGATATTGATATTGTATTCCTCCCATATTTGCCGGACTCCCACAATCGCTGGGTTAATCCACGCACTCTTCCAGTTCTTATCTAAGTATGCTTTTCGACAGCGTGGGTCGAGGAGCAGAGCGGCGACGTAAACGGGAGCCTCATCAGACATAGTGTAGTATTTGTCAAGTACAAACCATCCCATCTCGATAGAATGGAGCATACGGCTATCATGGAACTCCGGGGTCGAGTAGTGTATCTAATACATTAGCTGAAGGCTGCCTCTTTAACGGAGCTAGACCTTACCTTCGCTTTCTCAAAGTGGCTGAGAAGACCATCCATCAGCCGCAGCGTACTGCAGAGGCTCGCTTTATCGCCTTCTGTTATCAAAGTTGCCTCGGTAAAGGGCTGGAGGAAAGTATGCGTTTTCGACAGTATATCCCAGTCGGCGCCTGTTAGAAGATGAGCACAGCCGATGTCCTTATCATGGTCTACCATAAACTGGACGATCTGTGCCTTCTTATCCAGGGCAACACTGATAACTTTATACCATGAGGACCACCGTGTTGCGTTGTCGATCCCGAGACTGCGACCCACAGCTTCGCGCCAGTTATCACTATGGATTGGGGAGCTGCGGAGCCAGACGGCAAGATGGTGGAGCTTCTGGAGAGCATTAATACCTTCCCATCCGCTAAATTCTACTTGCTGAGTAGTTCTATCTCTCGTCGGAGGTCTCGGCTGTCTCCCCTGGTTCTCTGATGTGTGATTCACCGTGGTATTGGGTCCCGAAGGCGTATTCTCATTCAGAGCAGTAGAGAAGGTTTCGATAGACTGCGCGCCAGGGGCGTTGCCGGCGGCATTAAGGGCAGCGCGTAGAGCTTCTTTCGAGCGCGCGAGAAGGAAAGCTTGAAGGGAAAGGTTAATAATATGGCCGAAACAGCGGACACGGCGGCGGACAGAATCGAAGATGATCTAGACGAAACTTAGTCGGCACAGCCATAGAAAATTTGTCTTTACTTACTCCTCGCTCGTGAAGTAGCTTCTTTGACAAAGCTTCTAGGCAGGTATTGTTCGAGGATGCGTTATCCCCAGTATGATAACCCACGCGTCGAATTTCGAATCGCCCTAAGACATCAGCGATCAGGCCGGCCTGGGACTCGCCAGAGTGGTCTTTTCGACACTCTAGCAGCCCTAGGAGCGCCTTTCGAAGTTTATAGCCCTTATCGACCCACTGTCCGCATACTGCAAGCATACCATGTCGGTGTGGTGATGTCCAGAGATCAGATGAGATGTGAATCATTGAAATGGCAGATTGAAGGGAGTCAGCCAACTGAGCGGCGTAGAACTCATAGCTAGCTGAGATGTAGCGCATCACAGTACGTCGGGAGGTAATCAGACTATCCTCGATGGCAGGATTGCATGCTAGAGCTAGGTCCTTTAGCTCATCCCACTCAACCATCGAAAAGGCCACTCTGCGACGTGTGAGAAGGCTGATAAGAGCTTCGATGTAAGCCTGTCGATTGAAGGCATTCCGCAATGCCGCTTCGGATGGCGTAGTCGATGATGTGATATATAAGTCGAGCGACTGCTGAGATTGATCCTGCCGGCTAGAGAGCCCGATCAGAGATGGATGATTATTCCTTATGTGGCGCCGCGCATTGCCCTTATAGCCATCCTTCCATCGCTTCGCCGTACAGTATAAGCAGACATATAAAGTGCGAGGCTTCGCCTTCTCTTTCGTGAAAAATCTCTCAATATCGATGAAGTCGGGGGCGGAAGAGGGTGTGCTCGGTACGGTCGATGCTTCGGATGCCATGGCGATGGTTTGATGGTATAGACAATGGATCGAGGCGATGAAGAGTCTCTCAAAAGACGAGTTGTGCAACGAAGGGTGTGGGCAGAAGAGATTGTATTTTTCGCTACGTTCTTCTAAGGGAGCGACGAAGGTTGGCCTCTTATACCTATGTTGAATCTTCCGATATCATAGGCAGCAGCCTGCTGCCTAATGCTAGTTACGGTCATTCACAATCATCGTGAACAAGTTCACGTTGATCGTGATCCTTGCCTCATTTTGGCCCTATTCCAACATAGTTTGCTGATAAATCGTACTGGCAACTGCAGTGGTTAACTCGAAAGACTGTTTAAGATTCTGAATAGAGGGGTTGCGACAGATTAGGTTAGATTATAAAGCGGACCAATTAGACGCCAGGAACGCCGTGCTGAGTTTATGAGTTAACTCACGAGTTAGCAGCGATAACTCAAACTCAACTCATGTGAGTTTTATGAGTTAGAGTTATGAGTTAACTCATAAACTAGGTTTGAGTTAACTAAAATGCCCAGGTATGTCGGTTAACATTCCTTCCGAGGCCGCCAACCAAGTTACCCCAACGAGTACTACAACAACAATCAGCATAGATCCGTACGGAACCTCACATACCTATGTCACCATGTATCTATCTGAGAGTGCCGCACCTATTGTTGTAGCACAGTCCGTCGATAACATTCAGACCTATTATCTTGATAACTGTATGGATCCGAGAGCAACCGAGACCAGCGCCAGTGGGGATTCTAGCACCCAAGACGACAATGACCCGTCTGAGAACGCGGCTTGTTCAGCTCTCCAGGGATGCACAACTGCAAAGCCCTGGGTTGCTTCCGCTGTTCTCAGCCTGCTTACCGTCATACTCATGGGCTTCTAATAGAGGTCCTGATCCTCAGGGTTGTTGGGATACGCGGAGCTGTCATGGGGTAGCTTGTCCGACTCTCACATCCATGGAGACGGCCACGGGAGGCAGCAGTCATGATCAAGGCGATGAGGCAGGTGCGATGGCGCGGGTGCATCTCGGTGATGTCCTGAGTTCACAGTACTGTGCGAGATACCTGTGGTCCCGTGTGCAGGTACTTCCGATACATGTTCCGCGGGCCAGAAAACGGGGCTCAACTAGGCCCAAAACGGGGCCAGCCAACACCAACGCATGCATTCTTTTTGTAATGGTCAGATATGTCATGTGACATCGGTGAAAGAGCTGCGAATGTAAGGGGTGAGGGACCCTGACTTTAGTGACTTTAGAAACCTAGGAAATTAGACCTTTAAAACCTTAGTGACCTTAGTGAGCGCTTTACATCTTGTATCTACGCCCTAACCTTGATTGATGATTCCTCAGAACAAGCTGGAATTAATGCGGAGCCCTACAGCTCGCTTCACGATTTACTGGTTCATATCTATTACTGGTGAGCTATGTCATCGTTGCACTCACGGCATACCAACTGTTTGTCTATTATTCTTAGCAGACTTAGTTCTGCCGTTTCTATTGCGTTACATCTTACTGTTGGCGTTTTCCCCGGACCATTTGTCGACGTCTCGTCCTTCGTAGACCCCGTCTTGAACAGAGGGTACCCTGTATCTTCAAAGACCGGCCAATGCATCGGGAGGCCCGTCGATGCATCCATCTATGACCTCTCGTAATAATGCTTTGAGCTTTTGTCCTCTCAACAAATCGCTCCCTTGTTTTGCTTGACCTTTTTACACAGACGCACACATTTCATGGGGGACGTACTCTCTTGACGTCGGTTTACCTACCATGTCTCTGCCGTCGTCTCTCGAACAATTAACAGAAGCCCATGCTTAGCTAAATTCCTTGTACAGTGAAGACAATTCTAATCCAAAAGACGCCGCAGATAGCTCTTGCGCCGGGTGTCCACCACCACCTAGTATCCGTCCTCCGTTGGGGCGATTAGAGCATGATGACACCGGCGATACCAGCGACGGCGAGGGCGATGCCGGCCTTGATGGAGGTGAGGCCGGCACCGTTGTCGTCGACCTTGTTGGAGTCGTCCTCGTCATCGGACGAGGAGTCAGCGTTGGAGTCCTCGTCGGGTGAGGAGCCGCCAGACGAGGAAGAGCTGCCCGTCTGAGAAGCCCGCTGCGCGTCGCAGCTGGCTATGTACTGGGTCGCGGACCAGAGCTGATCGCTGGCCTCGGGGACGTCGCTGCAGACCGCGAGAAAGGTGGAGATACCCTCCTTCTGGTTGCTGTACCAGGAGACCATGGAGGAGACCCATGAGGTGTACTCTTCTGCGAACGGACCGGTGATGGTAGGGATCTCGCAGGGGACGGTGACGCCGGCGGCCTGGGTCTGGGTGCCGATGAACTCGGCGAGAGAGGTGCCAGGAATAGGGGTGTTGAACGAGTCGACGAGAAGCTCCACGTAGACTGAGGAGCACTTTGCAGCATCACGCTTCTCCAGGCGATCGCGGGCAGGGTGAGTGGCAGCGACAATGGTCGCGCCAGCAGCGAGGAGAACAGCTGATCGCATTTTGACTTGAGCGATTGAGAGGCGGATAAAGTGGATTGATACTGTAGAGCACGGACAGGGGGTTTGGCAGAGTGGAAAAGCGAAGGACAGAAGAATTCTAACCATCGTCGAGCCGCGAATGGCAGCATTTAAGCTGGTTCTAACTCCAAACTCCAACCCATCCCCTATCCCTGCTTCAACAGCAATTTATTCAAGGGGCTGAAGAGCTGAGTATCACTGTGCAAGGCTCACACAGAGGCTATTCCCCTTGAGCTGATGTCTGCGCATTGCCCTTCGCTGCAAGGGATTCGATTCTTATTGTCAAGGCAGCAGACTGCGTCTGGAAGCTGAATGCCCTTATTAAACGTCCCCACCCCCACCCGCAGGATTCAGTTTGGGCCAGGCAGACACGGAGTCTGGGCTTGGGAGATCTATCCCTCAATCGGTGTGATTATTCCGATCGCTTCTGATCGTCTCCCTCCTGTGGGGACGAAGTCGCCTTGTATGGCTAGCCAGGGGTAGCGCGGCTTTCCTTTCAGCTCATCAAGCTAATGTGCCCTAATACCAGTAAGCCCGTTTTACTGAATCCGCTAGCTGCTTAACTTACTTTAGAGTTTGTTCTGGAAAGTTCGGCAAAAAGCTTGTCGAGGTTTTTATGTAAAGTCCCGCAATAACCGCGGCCTTGGCACATAAGGGTCTGTCTTCACTTAGAACTGTATTTTGCGTTTTGATTTGCATTATGAGCAAGGGGCAGTCACGAGCGCCACATCCAGGGTGAATAAGGTAATTTGGGCAGTTATTTTCTATGCATCCTATTAATAGTCAATTGACCTTACATTACTCCTACTATATAGAAAAATGAGATAAATCTGCGCTTAGTTGCCCATGGTTACTATCGTTCCCAGGTTGTATCTCATGCCCAGATTATCACAGAGTATACCACAGCCAGAGACAGTCTTATCGACCCAAGGAGGTTAGGGCATCCTCCCGATATCCTTCTACCTATAGTTAAAATAACGTAAAACTAAGCCAATCCAGCCCCGCCGCAATAACCGGTCGTAGCAGCTGGGCATCGCTTGGTCCAGTGTCTCAGCTTGTCAGACTGACAGCCCCACGCACTGAATGATCAGTGCAGTCCTCGTGTTCCCATAGTATCTTAACTAACCCAGACTTTCAAGCCTTACGGTATCTTACGTGCTTCAGGCCCTGTAGGACACTACTAAGCCAATTAGAGAGTTAATAAGCGATAATCAAGATGTTTGCCCACATAGTATGCCCATGACATGTGGAAATGACATAGGTGGGGGACCTGACGGAAGGTTCTGCAAGGTGGGGCGGGCGAGAGCCCAGACATGGATCGAAACAGCCTTGTGTGCCGGTGGCCTGAGGTGGACTGTGTGCTGCAGGTGCAAGGATCCCTTAGGCGTCTCGGTGTTCGGTTTGAGAATAGGAGGAATGCGATGAGGATGGGAGGACCGAAGGTATATAAGATGAGAGGGATGCCACTTAGGTCTTGAGTTGCAAACAGAAAAAAGAAGAGCTGCGATTGACTGGCTAACTGGCTGCTAAGATAACGGTTTATGCTTCTACGTCTAAAAGCTTCGCCATTTACTAACACAACTTCAAAGATCAACCACTCCTCAAGTCTTCTAACATTAATACCCACTTTAAGTCCTCGCCCTCGCCATCCTAACTCATCGACACAATGACTATCACTACATTAACTCAAGGCCTTTCAGTCACCGGCGTCCCAAAGATGCCCTTCTGGCTAACTATCATTCGAGTCGCTGCCCTCGTCCTATCTTTTGGTGTCCTTATCGCCGCCGCCCACCATCTCTCGCTCTTGGGCGGCATGATTAGCTTCTACAGTGATTCAAACCCTGCTGGTTTCCTCATCTTCGACGTATGCCTTCTCTCCCTCATCTCCTAGAAATAGACCTGACACCGACATAGTCCATCTTGACCTTCTTCGTCCTCGGTGGAATGCTCGCTTCCGAGTTCTTTGCGCCACACCTCTACTATCGACCCACCTTTATCTGCAGTCTCCTCCTCGCTGCCATCTTCTGGCTCTCCGCGTGGGCTTGGGCGGCCTCTTTCGCCTCTGACTTATACCGCTTCAATAGCCTTAGCGGGTATAACGTCTCGAATCCTTGGGCTGCCTCCATTGCTGCTGGCGCCACTCTTGGTGCTATTACTTGGTAAGTCCTCGTTAGTCAAGTTGAATAAGAGAGCTTTTAACTTATTTATCATACTAGGGTTATAATTCTCATCATTCTCGTCTTCTTCATTCGCGCATGCATGGCTTCCCCTCAGGGCAAGGGCTTAGAATGATCACTACAAGCCAGAGGGCTCTGTTCAAGCTTAATAGAATGTATTAAAGGTATTCTTAGTCTCTGTAAACTAAGTGGCTTGATGAAAAGGAGGTTTAATAGACTACTATTCTTAGATATTTTACTCTTATAACTTAGATTTTAACGCTTATATTACTCTTTAACTTATGAGCTATCCTTTTTTATAAATCTTACTCTATAATGTAGTAAAAAAATTCAAAAGAACCTCATAATTAGTTAGAATAAATTGAGACTTAGATATGTATTAAAAGCAAATAATAACAATCCAAGCGTTATTGTCAGATATGTCAGAGGCGAAAGTTGCCACCTATTGCCACCTATTGCCACGAGGCTTAGCAATCAGCTTCTAGCTGATTCTATACAGAAGAGAAAGAGTATATAAAGCTTGCCCTGAAACCTCAAGGCATAAGGACAGAATACAAAAAATTTTACATCCTAATATTTGACAGTTATAATATCAAACCTTAATAGCAAATATAATGATCAGTAATAGGACATTGGGAATACAACACTATTATGAATGCTTTCGTTGTCAGTATTTCAGAACGGTCGTAACAACTCGGTGACCGAGCACCCACGACTTTGTCAAATTCTCCTCTCTTCCCTCCAGACAATAGAGCGATTTCGGAGGCAGGTGCCCTCAAGAATGAGCCCTGAGATTACGGAGTGTAACATCTTGATTGGGGGTTTGAGAACGTGCAGCCAGAATTCACTCATTATAGCCGGGCAAAGCGTGCCGGATTACTCATGGCTTACGTTTCAACCTCTCCGGAAAGCGCATATACTACTCGGGCGCGAACTAAGAGTAGTAGCGTGAAAAAAAGAAGACGATATAGTGAATCCGTTGGCTAAAGGACTTGGTGGCGGTAACTACTTCGTTAGTCTGCGCCCTAGCTTTAGCATCTGTTGACGCACCCGTGCACTCCTTGCAACGATGTCGAAAGCTCTTCGGGTCAGATCAACCAGTGCCATCCCGTAACCCTTTCTAGAAGCCAGTGGAGATCCCAACTGTCCTTTCAACACCCAAATGCGGGACTAACGACAACCACATAGTACGTCGCTACGGGGTTCCTCGGGTCAGCTCCTTGGGTGCCTTACACCGCTAAAACTCCTTAAATATCTCTAGATGCTGTTTTGCTTTTCACGTTACCTGGGGAGTCAAACTGTCTTACTCTTCGACAGTTCTGTATTTATCACTTTTTCATCGCCGTCCAAGCAGATATAACCCGAATTGGCCCCTTATACCTGACCGCCTTAAAAATTCTAAAGCGAGGCGTAGGACACACAACACAGTCGTCAACTTATCACCAGTCAAACCTCATCATCTGTCATGGTTCTATTTAAAACCCTACGATCCAAGCTCACTAAGGCGGACACCCCGGAACCTGCTCCCACTCCGCCATCACGCCTTGTGAGACTCACGCCCAGGCCTGAATTATCAAAGCACCCACCACGCTTCCTCATCATCGGAGCCGGCTCTCGGGGCTGCAGCTACGCCAGGAACATTATGGGAGTCTCTAATGGCTTTGTAGCCGCCGTCGCCGAGCCCATCAAGTTCAAGCGTGAGTTCCTGGGCCGGTACCATATCTGGGGCGAAGACGCTCCTGGAGAGGGTCAGTCCTTTGACGATTGGCACGAGTTCCTTGAGTACGAGCAGGACCGCCGGCAGCGGGCGGCGACAGGTGAGGAGGGGATTCCTGAGGGCGTTGACGGGGTTTTTATTTGCGTCCAGGACGGAATGCATCGTGAGGTTGTGGTCGGCCTCGCGCCCCTCGGGTTGCACATTTTGTGTGAGAAGCCTCTCGCATGCTGCCTCCAGGACTGCCTTGACATATATAAAGCGTTACATCCATGGCAGGCCTCTAAGGTTTTCGCTATCGGCCACATACTGCGGTATAGTCCTCATAATATCCTCCTGCGGAAGTTGCTTATCGAAGACCGCGTCATTGGCGATATCTCAAGCATTACCCACACTGAGCCCGTTGGCTGGTGGCACTTTACGCATTCGTACGTGAGGGGCAATTGGCGTAATGATCAGACGACAGCACCAACTCTCCTAACTAAGGGCTGCCATGATATCGATTTCTTGCTCTGGCTACTCTGCTCCCCGGAGAAGGTTGGACAAGGAGAGCCGCATCTCCCCCTAACTGTGTCGTCCTCGGGCGGCCTCTCATACTTCAAAAAAAGCCGTAAGCCAGCGGCCGCCGGGTCCGCGACCAACTGTACGAGATGCCCCCTCGGTGACTCAGGGTGCAAATTCTCGGCCAAGAGCATCTATCTCGGTCCCAGGTTGCCTGGTCTCCAGGCGGGAAATACCCGATGGCCCCTTAACGTCGTGGTCCATGATATTGAAGACCTCCCGGCAATCTCGGACAAGGAGGCGGCCTTGGTCAAGGCGCTCGAGGAGGATTACGATGAGACGACGCCTAAGTCTGAAATCCAGTCCCGCAACTGGTTCGGCCGTTGCGTATTCGAGTCTGATAACAACGTCTGTGATGATCAGTACGTTACAATCACCTGGCCTGAGTCAACACAGCCAGCTAAGACAGCGACGCTGCATATGGTTGCACAGACTAAGAAGATGGGCTCCCGCTACTCCAACATCTACGGTGAGCATGGTGAGGTATTTGCAGACTCACGCCAGATCGTTGTCGAGGACTTCAATACGGGCGAGACTAAGACATACTACCCACATATAGACGGCGTGGGCCACGGCGGCGGTGACGAGGGCCTGACACGACAGTTCGTGCTGGCATGCGATCGTGTAAAGAACCATAAGTGGGAAGCGCCAAGAGCGCAGAATGAGCTAATTGGGTGCACGCTCGACGAGGTGCTTAGGAGCCATGCTATGGTGTTTGCGGCTGAGGAGGCGAGGGTGGGTCGAAAGGTGTTGGATTGGGGGGAATGGTGGGAGAGTGAGGTTAGAAGGCAGTTGGAATCCTGATGGGTACAAAGTCAGCCAAGCGACTCGAGAGATTGAACGTCTAGGGTTCGATCGCTGATATCTTGTCGGGAAAGACGAGATACCTCCAGGACTCGGATTGCAGACTGCTCGATGATCAACGTATCGCACCGGTGCGAGCTCACGTTGAAGGTCAACAACGGACGTCCTCGTTCCAGTCATCTCATGCCGCTAGGCCAAGACCATCAATCGTGACCAGCCAATTATATGAGTATTTAGCTAGCTGCTGCCCATCGGGAAGATCACTCAAGGGCTGAAGTGCAGTACCCGATGGGCATGCGGCTATGCCATGGTGGCAGTGTATATGCCTGGATTGTCTCCATTCGCTTTATTGTATTTCCTTCTTGTGCTAGCGCGAGCTTCTTCATTGGTGACATATATCTCTAGCTGCTTGATGTCTTAAGACCTGCGAGCAGATGCGTCTTTTGAAAAGTGTGCAGGTTAAGATAGAGCCTAATTCCCCTATTGTGAGGATGCTTGCCTCTGCTTCCACCGCTGCCACCAGATCTAAACGTGTCAGCGTTTGGTATCGCAGGCCAAATCGGGGACACACCTCTGAGCACGTCATTGGTAGAATAGAAATGACAACAAGCAATCTGCATTGCAACCAGGATAAGGTGGCTTCCCCTCCAGAACCCAACCGCAGAGTCATCAACCCCGGTTGCCCCTCCTAATCGTCGTCAGGAACCTCGATACCCAAATTGGCAATAGTGGCATTCTGCCACGACCGCAGCAGCAGCGCGGCAGCGTTGGCACCCTTGCTGCCGCCGCAGAAGGACGCGCCCACGCAGACGTTCCGCTGGCAGCAGGTCTGGACGGCGCAGATCTGGCCGGCCGAGCAGTTGTCACTCGTCTCGCAGTCGGGCAGGCCGAGGCAGGGCGTCTGGCCGCCGACGCAGTAGCCAGTGCCCTCGGCCGTGCTGGCGCAGACACACGTCGAGCCGGCGCCGCACGTGGTGAAGGTCTCGCAGGTCTCACCCCTGCAAGTCTCGCTTGTACAGGCGCCGAATTTGCAGACGCCGGTTACGCACTATTGATAGGGTTTCCTCAGGTCAGCGAGTGTTCTATTATCTAGAAGGGGGGGCTCCCGTATCTTCAACACTCACCATATTCCCACATCTTCCACAGTTCTTCTAATCATTCAGGAAGTCCTTATTGCACGGCTTTGGGTAGTTGCAGACCTGGTCGATGAACTTGGGGATCTGGAACGCCTCGGCGAGCAGGAAGCTGCATAGGCGGGCTGCGGCGAAGTTGACCAGCAACGTCCCGAAGGGCGCGAGCTCGATCTCGGGCGCCGTGATCAAGACGATGCCGTTAGCGACGGCGCGGCAGCTAGTGGTGAACTCGATACCGAAGACCTTGGCCACGGCCGCGTCGGCGAGCTGGTTCAGTCCCCAGCCTGCAGTGCCATCACAAACCACCTCGAAGATGCCCTGGACCAGGATGTCAACCAGCTCGCTCTCAGGCAGTGGTTGATCAGCTCGGTGGCGAGCTTGATGGCGTCGCCGAGGAGCTGGCGCTCTTCCAGGGTGGCGAGGTCGAAAGCCTCCGGGTTCCGAATGGCCAGTCCGCGGACCGCCAGTTCATTAACGGGAGGGATATCGGCCACGACAGCGCCGCGGATGGCATTGTCGGCGGGTGAGACGGTGTTGCCGGGAGTGAAGGAACCTAGGAAGAGGAGAAGGGTGCACTACACCTAGGTCATGCTAGGGGCTCGGACCCGTCTGGCGCCGCTGACGGCGACCTGGCTCGGCGTAGGCGAAGAGCCAGGGACGTTATAGCCCGAAGCCGTAGAGCCCGCCCCGGGCGGGTAGATGGACGAGGACGCGGGTGGGTTGCAGCCCGGAGCTGAGGAGCTGACGCCAGCCGGGTAGGTCGGGGAAGACGAGACGCCCCCAGCTGGATAGGTTTGTCCCGGCTCATGGCCGCCAGTGGGAGGGGCCGTATATGTAGATTCGCCCTCGGCCGAATGGCCGGGGGGCGGAGAGCCCGTCTCGCCGGGGCTTCCGGGGCAGTACGTCGTGTACGACGTCACATACTCGGTCGTCAACTCTCCCAGCTGGCAGGTATGGGGCTTCGACGGACAGGTTGTGATGGAGTACACAGTTGTATCGACGAAGGTGTAAGTCAGCGTCTTGGCTGTGGTCGGAGGTTTCTCCGTCTTGGACGTAGGTTCGTGCGCCTTAGTCGAGTTCATGCCGTGGTAACCCGGAGTGAATGGTCCATGTGGCTCGTGGGGAGTGGTGGAGGGCTCTGAGGTGGCCGACTCGGTAGCGGACCCTGAGGTCGCCGTCGACGAAGCCGTCGACGACGATCCGGTGCCCGTCTCGCCATCAGGGACCTTCGGTTCGCAGTTGTCGATGTCGGTGTGCTTGACGTCCGTCCCAGCTTTGGTGCCGTCGCTGGTGATGTCGAGCTCCTCACACATGTCTTTCAGGACAATGTGGTCCTGGGTGAACACCTGGACGTCGGACTGGTTGAAGCTAAAGCTGGACGTGTAGGACGCGTCCTTGTCGCAAGAGAGACCATTGGTGCAACTGAGGGCATCGCCATCGGCGACACACGTTGTGTCCGGGTAGTCGTCGAAGACGTCGCACTGGCGACCGGTGCAGGTAAAGTCAATAGCAAAGTCGCGCCCGCAAAGCTTGTACGTACCAGCGATGGTCGTCATGGTGATCTCTGCTCTGCCTGTCTGGATGTTGTCTTGATGTATCTGACAAGGTGGAAAGAAGATCCTGCGGGACATGGACGATATTAGGAGAAGGACAGCACCCGTCTCTCGCCGACATAAATAAGAATGCCCCGCGCCAAAGCCTGATGCCGCTGGACTGCGGGGAGGCTGTGATGTGCACTCCGTAATTTCCACCACCGCTTAGCTGGGCACTATAGCAAACCTTCACTTATCTCAACCGCCTCCCGTCCATGTCATGTGTGCCGATGCTACAGGTCGATGCTACCGTAAAGCCTGGCGAGGCTGTAGGGGCAATCTCCCCATGGTTCAGCTGGGCGCCACAGGGAGATCTCGAGGCTCTCGACTGCCCTCCTTACCGCTAGGGGCGCAAAACTAGTACCAATACATCGAGGAGGCGCACCCTAAGTCTTGACACGCAGAACTGAAGAAACTCATCGGTACGAAGTAGACTCTCCTACTCGACGAACCGGCACGAAGGAGACGTGCCTAGTTGCCTAGTTGCCTAGTTGCCTAGTTGGGTGTCCCTCCGAGCAGAAAACTTACAGCTTCAAGTGGCTTCTTACTTGCCGGGATTGACTGATCCTTTGTATTTGCCCGTGCCGATTTGACGATGGGCATGATGCTATGAGTCTGATGAGCTGGTGCGGTCTGAATGGCGTGTCGAAAAGAATAGCCGAGATGGATACGGATCAAGTGGTGATTCTCGCGATGAATGGAGGGGAGGCTTTGCAAGGTTTCCTCAACACGCTCGTTGTTGCTCCCTTTGAAGCTTGACCTAGGACTCGAGGCACGGCCGTTCCCGGCAATGACGGGGTTTCGAAGAGGCATACCTACTTCCAAAAAGCATCAAGTGCCAGGAGACTGCGTTGCGGGCACCAGGTTCTGGCGCAAACGAGGTTTCCTTCCTTAATATAATTGCAGATGCTGCGTTTGCCCCTACTCTTGGGGCAGATGAGGAGTTTGCAACCCATGTCCAGCTACTAACTATACTTCATTGGCTGAATAACAAAGCTCTTGTCTCCCACAGGGATGACATTAGCGCTTGCGGCGTGGTTCCACCCCCATCAAGAAGATACTGTGTTTGCGTACTGATTCCGGCATCAAATCAAATGTCAACACCACTGCAGCAGGTTGGTGGACCGAAACTAGCAGAAAAGCCACCACATACGGACAAGCATGCCTGCCCTCGGATGAGGGAAGGTTCAGATGGGCAAGGATCTTTCCCTGCCTTGGCCAACGGAGCACCAGTCTGTGAACCATCGGCAGCGGGAGAAATGTGATTGCAACGCTAGGTAAACATAGGCAGCCAATCGTTTCCGTACTAAATTGCCAAGATAAGTTGCATCAGTAGAGTTAGGAGCTCAGAAAGATGTGGGGACTAAGCTTGGTTCCTTGGTTGTTCAAGCAGGCATGCCCGTTAATCAAAGGGCTTGGCGACGGAGACCCCAAGGCGACGTTGTTAGTCTGCGCCCAACCTCTACTGTCTTTTGACACCCCTGCACCCCTTCCAGCATTATCGAAAGACTCTTGAGTCTTAAGGGGTTTCCCTAATCGGGATGTTGCACTACGTAAGCTCAAGACTCATTCTTGAGGGCACCTGCCTCCGAAATCGCTCTATTGTCTGGAAGGAAGAGAGGAAATTTTGAAGAAATGGTCTTGGGATGCTCGGTCACCGTGTTGTTACAACCGTTCCAAAATGCTAACAACGAAAGTATTCGTAGGGGTTTTGTATTCCCTATGTCCTATTGCTGATCCTTATGTATATGCCGTTTAGTTCTTGATGTTGTAACGCTGGTGTTAGTATTATTTTGCCTTTAACACGCATCGAGGTCTCAATCTATTCCAACTAATCACGAGGTTCCTTTGGTTTTCTTACTATATTATAGAGGAAAATTTATAAAGCGCAAAATTAAAAAAAAGAATACTTAATAAAGAGTAATACAAGCTTTAAAGCCTAACTTATAAGAGCAGAATGTATTAAAGTAGTAACATATGTAATAAGCATGCAGCGCATCCAAGTATGCGGCGCACTTTTCCTAACCTTCAATACAAGAACTTAAATAAAAACACAACACAGCATTTAATTAATTAAAACTAATCGCTATACTCTTCCTCAGATATCTCAATAACAACCTGACAGGTCCTTGCATTATGACCAGTCTTTCTACAAGTTCTATAGCGCCTTTCCTTCAGTCGCGCCGACCCTCCTTGGCCACCACTTTTTGACGATTCAGCGTGTACCTGCGTATTAACATCTATTTGATCAATTGCTTCCCTTCCTTCCTCTACAGTCATCTTCCCTCTATTCTATAAGCAGGTTCTTTTCGCTCTGCGCTGCTTACTAAGGGTCTCATTTTGCCTGTCGAAGGATCTGGTTCTTAGACTTTAATAATGCTATCTAATGCATTATTGCCTTTATTCCTTTAGAAAATGACTCGAGCGCTTTGAGGATAGATGTTAGAGAGCTGCTTTAATGCCTCCTAACTCGTCTTTTGAGGTATTCGAACTGCGAGCTGGCCTTAAGCACAGTCTTTAGGGTCTTTAAGACCTAAGGGTTAGGGAGACTGATATCCTCCTCAGCCGGTGTTAGAGTCCGTAGCTGCACATCAAGCTTTGATATGACATTTTCTGGGTCTAAAGGAGCAAGTCCAGCCCTTTGAAAACCCCCTTTAATATTACTTGCCGTTATAGCGGCTTAGTAGGCGGCATAAAAGGCTGGGAAGAACTCAGTCTTTAAAACGTAGGTTATAGAACTGTGACGGGAGCGTCTGGAGTGCTGGACCCAGGGTGGGGTCGATACGTAACTAGGACGCACGGGGCAGGCTACAGGGACTATCAACGCGTGTACGCGTCTACGCGCCTGCCCGCTTTCTCTTTCCTCTTCATCGTAGTATTCTCGCAATACAGTGGCATTACCTCTTGAGTTGATCTCATCTGGCCCGTGACATGAACATCTGATTAACTGCTCAATTTCTCAACTATAGGCTTTTTTAAGCAGCCTAAAGCACCTAATATTAAGAAGCTAAAGTAAATAAGACGAATGAGGCAGTATATAAAGCGTAATAATATTATTCTATTTATAATATTTCTTAAAGTCGACTGAGTAGTTACTTTCGTGCCTATTGAGGATCAGAAGACGATAGCAACCGGTCAATCGATTCTTCATATGCTGGTCAAAGTGCTTAAGCTACTGAAGACCTATCTTATTATCGGTCTAGCCATTTTGAGTCATCGCAATAGCCTAATCGCCCAGGAGGTTGCTTTCCCAATACCTGCTGGCAAGGTGATATTAGCCTACAACTATGATGAACGGCTAGATCGCCCAGCCTTCCGCATTAATTGCCTGAATGACTATAACCCATTCCCAGTTTCCAGGCTGGACTGATTTCAGGTTTCTATACTTATCTGCGCCTATAACAACCATTCTGCTTGCAATTATGCTTATTATAAAGCCAGTCTCATTAAAGTTATAGATATCAGCTAAGTCAATACTATATTTCGCAATTATATTCTCCACAAGCCAGAACCAATTGCAAATAATGGTTAGATCTTCGCATTTAGCCCTCTAATAGTTATATTTACGAAAAAAACGCGTCTTAAGCTCTGGTTATCGCCTGACGAAGTTAGAAGCCCAGCGCTTGCCGACAGGTGACGCGTCGCGGTCGGCGAGCAGTCGGTTAGCCATTTCTTCAATACTACGCAGTCGCGGGGGAAATCCTCGCGAATCCAGATCAAGAATGAACTGAATAATGATCTGTTCCTCTAGATCAGATGTCACATCTATCAACTGTTGAGACTGAAGATAAAGTCTCAAAGGCTCGGATCTCTAATAAACCGGTCTCAAAGACCCGGCTTCCTAACAAGCCGGTCTCGAAGACCCGGATCCCTTGGGATCCGGTCTACCGAGAACCTTATCATAGCTATGAGGGCAACCTACAAATAGGTCTGCCGCGAGCCCTCAGTTAGATAGAAATCAAGAGCTTCTACTTACATCACAATGCACCCTTCCTATCAGATGCAACATCAGATATGCGACGCGATTTCGGGATCTAATTGCGTCGAGATTGAATGCCATTCTGTCGGCGACGAAGCCTTTGCTCCTTGACGTCATAGGTGCTAGCAGCGCTTCGGACACTTAATTTTGGGTCATTTTGAAGGGCTTGAAGGGCAAGAAGGGTTTTTGCTTCAGTATTTGACTGTAACATGTTAGGTAGTTGAGAAATGTGTGTTTAAATGAAAAGATAAGAGTTTCTGGGGAAAATGCGCCGCATACTTGGATGCGCCGCATGCTTATCACACACGTTATAAGAAAATAATATTAAAACTATTCAAAGTTATTAAGGTCCCTCACCCTGCATTGAAGCATCTCCAATGCTTTCAGCCTTTCTTAAGAAGCAAGTCCATCAGCGACCTTATTTCACTGGCCATTTCGCTTCCAGGTCCAGTTCTTCAGGAAAGGAGGATCCATACCTGTCTCGAACGCCTGATTGCGGGCTTCAATTTGCGCATTCAGCAGAGCGTCTCGAGCAGCGGCGCCACGGTTGTGAAGTTTGGGAATCCAGTCGATAGCATCGATAGACAGGCTGAACCGATCCGTCTGGTTACGGATGGCCAATTCAAGAGGAGTGTCAATGTTGCCCTTCTCCTTATAGCCACGGACGTGCAGGTTCTTGCTTCCAGGGCGCTTGTACGTCAGGCGGTGCACCATCCAGGGGTAGCTATGGAAGTTAAAGATGATGGGGGTGTCGTTAGTAAACAGGCTCACCCACTCTTTGTCAGTTAAGCCGTGGGGATGGTCGCTGGGGTGGATCAGCTTGAAGAGATCGACGCAGTTCACATAGCGGATCTTGAGCTCTGGGAAGTGCTGCAGGAGCAGGTCGATGGCCGCGAGGGACTCGTAGGTGCTGATATCTCCACATGAGGCAATGACGAGGTCGGGATCCTCGCCGGTGTCGGTGCTGAATTCAGGCCAGATACCAATACCCTTAGTGCAGTGCACGACGGCGGCGTCCATGGAGAGGTACTGGAGATGCTCCTGCTTGTCGGACACGACGACATTCACGTAGTTGACAGACCGGAGGCAGTGATCTATGACTGCGAGCTTCTTAGCGAACAGGCTCTGAATAATTTTCAGGAGTAATCTTACCTGAAAGCAGGCAGTTGCCATCAGGGGGAAGGTAGATGCGCACAACTTCGGGGCTCTTATTAGCCACAACATCGAGGAAACCAGGATCCTGGTGGGTGAAGCCGTTGTGGTCCTGACGCCAAACAACAGCCGTCAACAGGATGTTGAGAGAAGCGACCTTATTTCGCCACTCAACCTCGAGACACTTCTCAATCCACTTGCAGTGCTGGAAACAGTGAGCATTACTGAATGGAATAGTGTTCAAGCGAGCTAGCCTACCTGGTTGACCATGGAATCAATGACGTGAATAAAAGGCTCATAACTGTTCAGCAGACCATGACGGCCGCTCAGAATGTAGCCCTCAAGCCAGCCCTCGCAGGTATGCTCAGAAAGCATTTCCATAACGCGACCGGCCTTGGCAAGGTTGCCGCCATTCTCATCTTCCTCGAAGTACTCTCCCATCCAAACCTTCTTGCCGGCTTCATAGACACCGCCTAACTTGTTAGACTCCGTCTCATCAGGGCCAAAAAGACGGAAGTTGGTCTGGTTCGCCGCAATGACGTCCCGCAGGAACTTAGCCATGTTGACTATACTAGCGTTCGTGACAGCGCCAGGTTGGTTGACCTTGATGGCGTAGTCCTTGAAGTTGGGCATCTTGAGGGGCTTCCTCAGTTGGCCGCCGTTGGTGATGGGGTTGGCGCTCATGCGGCGGTTGCCATCTGGGCAGAGAGCACGGAGGGATGGGATGGGCTTGCCACACTCATCGAAGAGGCGATCAGGCTCATAGCTGCGCATCCACTCCTCGAGAATCTTGAGGTGCTGGGGGTTGGTGGCCGGGTCGGTGATGGGGACTTGGTGGGCGCGCCAGAAACCCGCGAGATAATTGTTGTCAATCTTGCGGGGGCCGGTCCAGCCCTTGGGGCTTCGGAGCACAATCATGGGCCACAGAGGTCGGAATGCATCGCCGCTGTCGCGGGCTTGCTTCTGGAATTTGCGGATCTCATCGACGCAGTGCTCGAGAGTGGCCGCCATGGCCTGGTGCATGGTCTCAACATCATCACCCTCGACAAAGTATGGCTGCCAGCCGTATCCGAGGAACAGGTTCTCGAGCTCCTTGTGAGATATTCGAGCTAGAAGTGTGGGGTTGTTGATCTTATAGCCGTTAAGATGAAGAACGGGCAAAACAGATCCGTCCACGATAGGGTTCAGGAACTTATTGCTGTGCCAGGCAGTGGCAAGAGGACCAGTCTCGGCTTCACCATCGCCAACCATAGTAAGTGCGATCAAATCGGGGTTATCAAAAACCGTGCCAAAAGCGTGTGAGATGGAGTAACCCAGCTCACCACCTTCGTGGAGAGATCCTGGGGTTTCTGGAGTGGCGTGAGAGCCAATTCCACCGGGGAAAGAGAAGCTCTTGAAGAACTTCTGCAGACCGTCAATATCTTGGGACTTATCGGGGTACACCTCAGAATAGACGCCCTCGAGGTAGGACTGTGAGAGGACAGCCGGGGCACCATGGCCGGGGCCAGAAATGAAGATGGCGTTCAGATTATGCTTCTTGATAAGACGGTTGAAGTGCATGTATATAAAGATTTGTCCTGGAGCAGAGCCAAAGTGGCCAAGCAATCGAGCTTTGAGGTGGTTGGCTGTGAGGGGGTCTCGGAGAAGGGGATTCTCCTTGAGATAGATCATGCCCAAGGACAAGTAGCAACTGGCCTTGAAGAAGTCATTGTACTGCTCAATCTCCTCCTTGGAGAGCGGCTCACCCTTGACGGTAGAGCGGGCGGGGCCAAAGGGCCGTATGGACTCGACTTCGGTCATTGGGGATATATGAGATACGGAAGGATGAAGAGTCTGAGAACTCTTTGGAGAAGGGAAGAGACAGAAACAAGGAGGAAGTGTTAGAATAGAGAAATAGACTTCGAGGCTTAGGGGAGGTTCTTATACGGAGGAACCTGGATGGATTGCCAAGTGACCGCAACTAGCGACGGAAACAGGAGGAGTGCGATGAGTAATTGGCAGAAGAGTGCGGTGTAGGGAAACTCGGCCTCCTGGCGGATGCCAACGAGAGATTTCTCGTCTACTACGGCACGTGCTGTAAAAGCGACTACGGCGAGTGCAAATTCAAAGCTGTTGCCTCTATAGATGAGGAAGATTTGGGGAGCATGTCGGCATTCGATTGCCCCTAGTGTGAAGGCAATATATTAGCTCTAGTGTTCAACCAGATATGGGTGGGGATGTCACCTCAACCATCCCACAAATCCGGCGGACCGTCTTCTCTATCTAGCAAGGCGTCCGAGCTCTTCCCCGGCCAACCTATTGCTTCAACCAGATGAGCTCTCTAATAAAATAATCTTATGGTCTCATCATGAGGTACTAATGGCGTGCTAGCACCAAATTACAAGCTCCCCCTCAGCTTCAGCTAGTCACTCAATCACAATCAAAGGCTTCGTGTGCGAAAGTTCAAAGTTATATTTGGTATACCGGGAGATTTTCACTACTAGTATTCTAGAAGGTGTGCGATTGTAGAAGTTCGATTGTAAAAGTTTCATACGTCCATCTCACAATCAAAGGAACTTCCGTACCATAAGCTCTCCGGGCCAAAGTTGGATTGTCTGATTTGATTGTCGACTGTCAATTAATTTTATGGGGTGTCATTTGTCCACCCAGCTGCTAAGCTTGACGCCGCCTATTGACGCATCCTTTGTGGCATGATGACGCCACGCCAGTGGCTACGATGATGAGGTTCGCCGTCATCTGTCATACCAATGAACCGCTGGTGGTGGGGCATGCCGAATCACACCAGCTGCAGCATGTGGCAAGGAGCCGTCAAGGCCAAACAACGGTGACGCCCAGCACTCACACTATCTTCACATGCCAACAATTGCGAATATCAAGGTTTTAATTCACGGATAGTTGCATTTGTTGTAGTATTGCAGACCGATCGGGAGATTCGGGCCACTAGCAGAGGCCATTTCATCCAATGGGCTTGTGGTTGATGATTTTTAACTCTTGTCGAGTTACCAAAGGGTGTCTGTCATATCGCGAGACAGAGTGGAGTCCTGAGTTCTTCCCAGGAGGCGAAACACCTGGCACACCGACTGTCATGAACAGTCCCACACGGTGAAGGTTTCGTTTTTCTCCCCTCCTTGCACATAATGCGCCAGTGTTCAATGGCTGACCGTGTTCGATCTAACCGCTTGCCGATCATGAAATCTGACAACCCGTCCATCTTCTTCAATCTCCTCAGAAGATCCTCAGTATCCAGACCCCACGGAAGAGGTTGAGTTTCCATGCCTCCACACGCCTCGACATAATCGTCGTTGCCATCGTCGCCGGAAAATCTACCGCCATCTTCTCCATCCGCATCACTCTCATATGTCGCTCGCCGTGTCCTGCCTCTAGGAGGGAAACCCACTCCTCGCCCTACGCATCTGGGAGACAATTAGACACTAGCAACCTGCTAGTGTAAAGCCCCAACAGCTCTCGTTCCGAGAGATCCGCGAATTTCACGCTGAGGTCGGGCAACGGTCCTTTCTCGGTTCGTCGACTCACTATGGTGAAGGCGGGGCTATGGTTAGGGAATGGACGTGTGTGTGCAAAAGTCCCGGGTCTGGTACAAGTGCATGAATCGATAGAGGACAATAAGAAAAACATAATATGGCTACGGCCAATATTTCTCGACCTCTTGGACAGTCCCAAGGGGGCGAAATAGTGGGTCGGAATACATGACCTGACCTCGAATACCTTCACCCCTACCCCTCGTCCCGCTCGCCGATCACCCGCTTCCCCATGACCCCCTCCTGCCGTCGTATCCCACCGCAGTCTACTATCCGCAGCAAAGCAAAACGAGCCAAACACACACTAGCATGCTAGCTAGGGCTTGAGCCACCGGTGGCTTGCAAGACCTACCCGGACAACCTGAAGAGCTTTCCGAGCAGACAGTGAGGCGGGGAGAGCCTCTCAGCAAAGGGGGCCGAGTCCCCGAGAGGTTTGATGGGACTGGCCAGAGGAAGATCTAGACGGACAGAAGGCACACGCATAGAGAGAAGGTAGCTGAGATGGCTACATCAAAGACCGCGATATTCTACCTCCCATCGACTTATTCTCCTCATCCACTTAACAGCCTCAAGTAACCACTACAACCACCAAAGCCTCTCGTTTAAGCTTCCCACCCGCTTAATTATATACTCTTCCTCTACCAGTAATAAACCATGATCATGAAGGTCTCCAGCACCGTCGTCGCCCTGGCCTCCGTCGCTGCCACCTCCTCCGGCAAACTCCCCAGGGGCTGCACCTCTGGTACCTACGCCTGCACCGGGGACGCCAAGGGCTGGATGGTTTGTAACACCTCCTGCTAGTTTGTTATAAGTTTCCTCCTCCTCCTCCTCCTCCTCCTCTCTGTCATCTTTTCTCTCCTCCTTGATGAGGAGAATATTAAGAAATGAGACTAATACCTTTCCTAGTTCACCAGTGTCTGCCCAGGGAGGTTAGCGGGTAGAGTGGGGACCCACAACACCGTCACCCCACATCACCGTAACCACTAAATGCCTCACATCGCGATGATGCCTTCAACTTCACTCTGCGATTTCTCAACCAATATTGCATCAATTGACTAACTACAACTGCTACTCAATAAACATCTTCTCCTTTTCCATTTGTGCAATTTCCAGCGCCTCCTTGAAAAGATCGGGCCCGTGAACCTCTTCAAAGCGTGCCTGCGCCATCGCAGCTTCATAACGAGCTGCTGCAATCTCTGGGATGGTTGCGAAGCCTTCGTTAGGTTTATAATTAACGGCTCTTCGACCTGTGGCCTTATGCGAAGCATTATCTTTCTTGAGGAACTTAACCTTCTTTATTAGGGCTGTGATGAGGCCGTTCTTTCTTTTGAAGCCCCTCTCTATCTTCGAGATAATTGCTCGAAAGTCACGGTCAAGCTCATCTACATTACCATAGAGTAGATTTACTAGAGATGTTAAGTCCCTAGCACTCTTTGGAGTCGTGAAAATATCAGGATGTTCGAATTTCCTCTTCCGGGGCGTCTGGGGGGGGGGGGGGGGGTGCAATTACCGCCGGGGGCTGCTCAGGTTTAATGACTTGGCTTATGACTCTCTTAGCATTAGTAAGCCATATTCCAGTTGCTCTGAAGCCGGACTGTATGTTCCGGTCTATAAAAGCCTTCTCGCTAGCTACCTTATATGCGATAATAAAGCGTTGCTTTTGAATTGGCGCTGTGGTGTTGAAGGAAGCAAAGTCCCGCGTTTCTATATGAAAATATGACTTCAAGGGCGAGAAAAGACCAATATCTAGGGGCTGTGAGATATATGATGAGTGTGCTGGTAGGTAAATAAGCTAGACCCTCTTTAACTATGCCAAATACATGATCTCTACAGTCATATGAGACTTGTGACCGTTGAGGATCAGGATCCGCCATAAGGATCGGTCCGGGGGTGTCACGGGCCAGATGAGATCAACTCAAGAGGTAATGCCACTGTATTGCGAGAATACTACGATGAAGAGGAAAGAGAGAAAGCGGGCAGGCGCGTGGACGCGTAGACGCGTTGATAGTCCCTGTAGCCTGCCCCGTGCGTCCTAGTTACGTATCGACCCCACCCTGGGTCCAGCACTCCAGACGCTCCCGTCACAGGGGGCTGAGTTTCTTCGAGGAAAACCTGAAGAAACCACTTTTGGAAGACCTTAGTATTAGACTAGCTGGAAGGGGTGCATTTGTAAGCCTTTTTGGGGATATCCTCGTTAGGAAACCACTGTCCCTGCAAGTTGAAGCCTGTAAATACTACATAGGGGGTCAGTCTGTTGCCGCCGGTACCCACACACTTGATGATAGAGACCCAGGTATGAGAATCGCTAGCTAAGACTGACGAATAGCTCGTAAGAGAGGTGCTGACCATTCGCCCGGCGTTCGTAGCACCTTCTGCGATGCTGTGCTCGTTAACGTTATAGATCCGGGCCCGGCCAACGCTCTTGGTCTTGATCATATAACCAACCCGGTCAATGTGGTCCTTCAGAGCATCTTTCGTAGTTTCCCGGGTTCTGACAGCTTTAATCTCTCTAGAGGGCTTCGTTTTTATAACCTCATGGCGTTCAATGAAGCGGGGGGCCTAGTTGTGGCCGATGGGCTCGTCATCGCCGGCACAGCTTATCATGAGTTGTGCAAAGGCACGGATTTGGCCGTAGCTAGCGACCCGGCCGGCTGCCTCTTCTCGCAGGATCCATTTAACTAATTCAGCTTCTTGGTCCCTTGATAGTCTTTGGGCCGGTTCCTTAGCCTCATAAACATCTACAGAGCCAGCAATCCGACCCTATAGAGTCATATGGCGGAGACCGTGGTCTCTTACGGCATTTGCGACTGTGTAATGTTAGGCTTGCCGCATTGCCAATCTGAAGAGTTATTCACGATCCTCATCCATCGTAGATGGTATGTCTAAAAAATTGGTCGATTTGGGCTTCAAATGGCTATGCAATAGCTGAGTTACAAGGGAGGGTTGTGATGCATGTAGGACGGAGCGGGGGGGACGGTGATGTGGGGTGACGGTGGTGTGAATCCCCACTCTATGCTGGGACCTTTGAAAAGCAAAATTGGGGAAGCAGACGAGAACAGAAAGAGTCCACCTTCCAAGCTTGGTAAAGATCAATCTGCAACACCAGTAAGTTAGCCCTGTGGCTTCCACATTCGAATAAGCGCTGGCTGGCGGGAGCACCCGGGATGAAGATATCAAAAAGCTCCTGCGATACGTCTCATATTTTGCATACATGGCTATGTGAATATTCACACTTATTTTCGTATATTCATATTACATTCAACTTATCTAGCAGAACACATATTCATATAACATATTCATGCATATTCATATAAGGGCTCACGTGATGCCAAGCTACTGCAGTGAAGTGAGAGGAATCGATTGATGTAGCTATATGGCCCGAAAAACTTCTCAATCGCTCTCGTTTGACCTGTACGCTACTAGATATCACCCTCTATAGCCTCTGGATCACACGGGAGGCCTATCCCGCCCTCAGCTGAGGGTCTAATATGTCCCTCTCGCAGCCAGTTGCCGATACATTCAATCTTCTTAATGCTCTTAATCAGTAATCGTAGCCTATTCCATCTAGCTGTGTGCCTAGCCTCCGAAAAGGTCCGCTCTGGCTCTGCTGATTCTGCTGGTATAGACAGGATATCGATAGCCATACGACTAAGCCGTGGGTACGCTGTACGAACGTCCTCACTACACCACCATTGAAGGGGCGTAGTACCCTCTGAAAGTGCAATCGGAGCTTCTGAGATAAAGCTATCGAAATCACCCTTGCCCCGTGCTCTCGCCATCGTCTTATTTCGCGGCTCTAAGCGCATCTTTGAGAGCATCGTATCTTTCTTTCGCTTTAATAAAGCAGGCACAGCCAAGGATTGCTCTGAGAGCTGTATCTCGACATCGTGATTGTACTCTTCCTTCCAGAGACTACCGGCGGCGGCAAACGCGCCCTCGTGCCATTCCTCGGGCCAACATTCTTCGATATAGCTCTTGCGTTTAGAAGGATCGAGAAGGAGCGTGGCGGCATATACGGGGACATCCTCGGTCATAGTGTAATACTTATCGAGTATAAACCAGCACATATCGATAGAGTGAATGATACGATCATCGCGATTGCTCGGTTGCGAGTAGTGGTCCTGATTAGCTGATTAGCATACCGCATAAGCTATAGATGAAGTAGGAAGATGTAAAACTTAGCCGTATACCTTCCACTTTTCGCAGTGTCCTAGGGGAAGGTCTAGCAGCTCAAGTGACTGTGAGATTGATGACATAGCGCCTTCAACTTCTAACGTGGCCTCATAGAAAGGTTGAAGGAATTCTAGTGTTCTTTCTAGCATTTCCTAATCCCTACTGCTAAGAGTATTGCCTTCGAGATTACTATCATGTTCAGCAGTAAACTGGATGATCTGTGGCTTCTTCTTTAATGCAATAGTAATAACTCTATGACATGAGGACCATCTCGTGATATTGTCGATACCTAGTTGCTTACTTACAGCATCGTACCACTGATCGTTGTGTAGAGCTGAGCTCTGTATATAGACTGCAAAGTGCATGTAGTTTTGCTAGCGCTGGAATGCCTTGCCAGCCAGCGAAGCGCTCATCGCTATTGCTGGCTTGCTGATGCGTAGTTGCGGCTCGCTTGCCTCTCGCCTTTATAGATCTTCCAATGGGCTGCTCCTGCCGCTCTTCCTGCTGTTGTTCTTGCTGCGTGGTGGTGTCTGAATGTGCCGCAATCTCCGCCGGATCCAGCTCATGTAATTGCTGAGAGAACTCCTCTAGCATAATTGAACCGGGCTCATCAGCAGTACCTTTAAGTGCAGCTCTAAGAGCTGCTTTTAAGCGAGCAAGAAGGAATGCTTGTAAGGCGAGATTGATAATATGGCCGATGCAGCGGATTCTGCGGCGTTTATGAGGGTACTCAGTCTATACTGTAATTTAGTATAGGCTATAGCAGCATTAGCGGCTAAGGGTTAAACTTACACTTGATTCCGCTTTTAAAACCTTTAATAGCTCTTCTAAATAGGTGTCGTTTGATGTAGCATTATCGCCTATGTAATAGCTAAGGTTTTGAGCAGTAATATTGAACTTCTGTAGCGTACCGGCGATCAACTCAGCCTGCGTAGTACTAGAATGGCTGTATTTGCACTCTGGCCAATCAACATCTCAAAGCCAATGGGTAGTAAATTTGTTATTAAAGACCCTGATGAGTCAATTACGGTCCAATCAGGAGCCCCTCTTTCTCTAAAAACGAATCAAAGGTCCGAAATCAGCCCTTTTACAACCCCTACTACTTCGAGAGACGTTGCCTTATTGGTTCATTCTCATAAGAAGGAAATCCTAGCTAGCCCAACCACAAGGCAGCTCTTTCGGACTATTAATCGGGGATTTGATAAGCTCCACGTACGAATGGCCCAATTAGAAGATCGAATTCTAGTCCAAGACCAAAATTCGGGCCAATCAAAGGCTAAGAAGAGAGGAAGGGTTTATAAAGACCCAAATGAGGAATTTTCTAACATCCAGAATGTAAAGAGAGCAAGAAGGCGAATAGAAACGCCTGAAATTGAAGATTCAGAATAGCATGTTTTTCCTTTGTTTTTATTGGTTAGTTTTTTGATATTTAGAAAATTTATTAGCTATTGTATTAAAAATCAGTTGAAATGGACTAATTAGGCCTCTTGGTTGTTCTTTTATATATAAGTGAAGTTGAATGGGGATTTTGGATGTTGTATAAGTGGGGCGGTCAGCTAAGCCCCTGATCCGTAAGTGGGTGGCCTGACTTATTTTCTATTTCCCAACCTGTATCGAGAAGATCAGAAGTGTAGTAAGATCAGAGATGAAGACTTTCAGCTGTGGATAGACGGCATTCTCCGCCCCGCGATTTACGAATCGTATAGCACAGCGCTGACCTCAATTCAAGTATCAAGTCAAGTATATCAAGTAAGTCAAGTAAGTTGACCGCCCAATATATTTCAAGTAAGTAAGTCTATGATGCCCCAAACTTGATTTAGTTGAAATACTATATGTTATGGGTTTTCCTGTGCGACGGCCTAGGAGTGCCGAGGCCATTCAGAGCTCGTCGGCCCAAGGTGTAGGGTAATGAATAAACCAGATGGAATTCGACTTTTCTGATGATCCAGCGTGCCATTCGCAAACGAGAGCACATTGACCATTTCATCGCATATCTCTAAACGAAGGCAGCAGAGCCCCGATAACGTGTGCCTGTCCAAGATCAGCTTTCACCACAGGGCTGGCTTCTGTTAGCGGAGATACAGAGTCTACTCAAACCACTCTACGAGATCACCATGAGGTGCCAGGGTTGGGCCGAAGAAGGCCGTTACGGCGCCTTGTGGGAAGTGATGATCGGGATGGAATATTTGCTCAACTTCTTCGAGGAGCAAAAACTGATATTCTCGCCACCTAATGGTACTGCTAATGGGCTAAGGAATGCCAGAGCCTCGGCAACCAAGAGTACGGCTTTCTAGTTCATATTCGCTCGTCTCATGCCTATTTTGCTAATAGCTTCTCAGGATGTAGTAATCCGCGAGTTGACCAGGGTCGTGGACGCGAGAAACACTTGCCACAGCACACTCGAGACGAATACACTGGTGCATTTTTGCAAACTGAGAATCTTAATGATGGCCACCGACGATGCATACAAATCTCTATCAATAACTGTTGGTCAAAGCTTGATGAGTATTACAGTCTACTTAGCCAATCGCCACTTTACCCGGCTGCCGTTATTCTTCACCCACGCTGGAACGTGTCTTAGCTTGAGGCGAACACGACTAGCCACGAGCAACTAGTGTGGCTACGGGACGCTAAGAACAGTGTCCGGGAATTCTTTGAAGAACAGTATCCACGTAAGGAGCAGTCCGAGACAGCGAGAACCGTGATAGGAAAAGCGATGCGGCAAGACGAGCCCAGTCAATTTGACCAGTGGATGCAGAGCTACGATTGGTACATGATGGAGGAAGAAGATGAGCTTGGAGTTTATATGAGGCAAGGGCCAGTCCGGCGAGAGAACTTGAACCACATTCTATGGTGGAAGGATCACCAAGGAGAATATCCACGTCTGAGCAAGTTTGCCCTCGACATCCTGGCAATTCTTGCTATGTCTGTTGATCCTGAGCGGACGTTTAGTGTCACAAAGTTGACGGTAAGCTCGCAAAGGCACAGCTTAAGCCCCGAGATAATAGAGGAAATACAGTGCCTACGGAATTGGCTAGGCCATCAAGCGATCACTGTGGGCGAGGTCGTCAGCTTTGGTGGGGACCTGATAGGTTGGGATGGAGGGGAGGCGTGAGAGTACCAATAGCTTCATCCTGGCCTCAGGTCAGCGCTCCCAATTCAAGTATATCAATTCAAATCAAGTTAAGTAAGTTCACGGACGATTTTATTTCAAGTAATCAAGTTACACCCCCGAACTTGACTTACTTGAATTGAAGCCAGCAGCACTGCAGCAACATCAGCGGCGCTGCCCCGATCTGACCAACCACGAGCCCCTGCCTGTGGTCATCCATTGGCAAAGCGCGGAATGCCTCATCACTCACATGTCAGTTGGCAGACGCCGAACTATGGCGGGATGGCGGAACCGATGGTGGTCTCCGCGGTGCACCATTGTTCGACCAAGTGTCTAGATACCTGCTAAAGTCGTCAACATCACCCCGCTGCCGAATCTTCAGTCTGCTGAAGTATTGGGGCCAGTTGATTCATGTTTTCCGAGGCGGCAGCGCGTGGCGTGTCTGTGCGCCGGAGCATTACTCGATTTCAAGTTGATCCCCATAACAAAAGCAATTTTTAGTCCTATCCTAGATAGATGCTTGTCGATCATGATGTGTGTGTCAGTTGCCGTATTTCCCTATTGGACTCATGGTCGTTTCGTCGGAGACTCGTCCGGCATCCGTGCACCCAGAACCCTTGATAAAAGTGAGTGTCATGATACGAGGATACGCCACATTGAGACAGGGGTCCAGCAACTCCAGCAACCCCTGCGCTACAGCCACTGACTCGGTGGAGGAAGGAAGTTGCCGACTGAGACCAAGTGCGGGAGCGCTTTTGATTTGCCGCACTTACCTTAATCAGGTCTGGGTACGCCAGCAGGGTTGGGAAAGCCTTGCCCAGGGCAATGTACAGGGCCGTATCAACACCTTGGGCTCGCACATTGCTTGCGGGTGGCTCCAACCCAAACCTCTGTCAGTTGCAGAATATTGAGTTGCCAACTCCGAAAGCTAGCTGACGCCACCGAGTGCAGCCCCGCGCAGGCCAGATAACGCAAAAAATGATATGTGATAACGGAGAAACATGCCCATTTATGGCTCAGATGAACATGATTCAGCCCGAAGGGCGTGCCTTTCGGTACGAAAGGTCTTCTTAAGCTCTGGGATTTGCCTTTCGGTACGAAAGGTCTTCTTAAGCTCTGGGATTTCCAACCCCAAAATTTGGTCCCCCCCCCCCCAAAATGCCTTTCGGTACGAAAGGTCTTCTTAAGCTCTGGGATTTTCACCCCCAAAATTTGGCCCCCCCCCCCGGAAAATTACCCGATTAAGCCATGCGCAACTGCGCCTCCTAATTGGTCCTAATCCTCCCATTCTCATTTGGCACATGTGCTCCTAATCCTCCCACTCTCATTTGCCACATGTGGATGAACTTCGAATTCACCCTCCCCCCGAGATCAAGTGTAAAGAAGTCTTCATTGGCTGGGTTTTTTCTGTTAAGAATCACGTGGGTTTTACGTGAGCTTTTAATTTATAATAATGTTGGCGCTCTTGTCATTTGCATTTTGTGAGATGCCTGCTCCTGCTTAAGTTATTACATTATATCGGATTTATAATATGATATATATATATAGAAAATACAGGATTGATTTTTCTCGACATTTCATTATGATCTCCTTTATCCCTTTTGGAATACCTGGTAGCCACTTGACGGAGATTTGGGTCTTTGGTGGATATTTGGTGCTGCGAACCCCGCTTCAGACGTCATCATCGTCATCGAACGCGAACCGGACGTTTTGGGCACCCGTTGGAGTAGTGGCCAAGCGGAAGTCGAAGTGCAGCTTTAGTTGACGTCTAATCGATTTTTAGTGCCGCCAAGGGTCGGTCGTGGTTTGGCGCCGACTACACACCTCTCAACTCCACGGTCGGCCACTTGATGGGGGGGATTCAAACGCCGGTTGTGGGGATTGGCACGGTCGGACTTCCGGTCAAACGAAGTCCGAGGGCGACTGGTCCGCGATCCCGTGGCATCCTATGACCCTGCGCAACGTCCTTCACATCCCCACAGGCATCTGTAATGTCATTGGAAGTCCGATTCTAGACAAATACGATATCCATACGGGATCTAGTGTGCAAAACACAAAAGGCACCATCATCGATAAACAGGGTAGGACCGTTGCCTACTTTGACCCCCACGGCAAATTCTTCCAGGTGAGGTTCAGCGGTCCACCGGTTGGGCCTCGGGTTGGCCCTATGCCCTTTGATCCGTCGGCAATGTACTGGATGAACGTGCGATGGGCCGACAGTGAGCGGGAGAAATGGGAGGCATCGCGTGCCGGCCAAGACCTGCAGCCGGCGGAGGTAGGCCCACTTTCTGTTGAAATGAGAAGATTCAAGCTGCTTAATTCATCCTGAATGTACAGTAGGGGAACCACTGTTTATGTACAGGTATGATCTCTTGTAGAATGTTCCTCCTTCTTCCACACCTTGCCACCGACTTGGTCGCCTCACACTTGTGATTTCCAACACTTTCGACCGAGGAAATGCAGTGGCTCAAGAAACACTGGGGCAGTGAATTCAGGTTTCTAGCGAGCGACGGTCTCAACATCAACAAGGAAGAGGATCGCGAAGAGGGTCGTAGTATCCTCCGGGCCATCCTGGCCGGCAGTGAGGACAGCGACGACAGCGACGACAGCGATATCGGTCGGGACTACCCTAACGATGACCGCCCAGAGGGGCAGCTAGCTGACTAGTATTTTGACGCCGGCGAACTCAAGTTCATCAAGAAGCATTAAGGTGACTCGCTAACATTCATGTCCAGCTTTGGGCTGAAATTCTACAAGACCGAAGACTGCGAAGAGGCCAAGTCTATTGTTAGTAGCATGATGCATCCCGATAACGACGACTACGCATCCGATTAGGGAGTGAAGGAAGAGTTCCAGCAAGAAGCCGGTCGGCTTAACAAGTTGGTACATGTCAGACTGTCGGCAATAGGGGAGGGCTAAGGGGGAACCCCAGGTCCAGCAGAGGCTAGAGCAACTGAGCGAAGAGACGACCCGGGGCTGCCGGGCAGATAAGTCGTGGGACTGGCTAGGAAGAATATTAAGAGCGTGGATATGCATTTTAACTGTGACGTAGGTGGCAGGGCACCATTAATCATCCCCCCTTTCCCCTTTTCCTCCTCCTATTCTTAGCTGAACCTAAATAAAGTAAAGAGTAAGATGCTTCTTGCTTTCCCCATGTGCTGACGTTTTGGCCAATCCTTTGTACTCATGGAAAAAGCAAATCTGTTCACCGTTAATTGATCAATTCAATTGTGCGAGTATCCACATCGGCAGGGACAGTTGCTCTTGGCTGAAAATGTTGGATGGAGATCGGCGATGCCAAATCCTCTCTGAGCAACGAAATACAATATCTTTACCGAGTGGTATCAATCTTCGCATTGTATATACGATATCATTTAATCTATCATAAATCTCAGATGTGTCTCTTCTTTGTTCTGTACATTTTGCCTGCCAACCTTGCAGGCTTATCTTACAATTGCTCTCTCTCTCTCTCTCACACACAGAGTAGTAATCTTAACTGCTCTCCCATTTTTTATTGAAATATTTGCTAGTTCAATATATCCAAGTCTTCATCAACTTCTACCTCAACTTCTACCTCAACTTCAGCTTCTTATAACTACTCAAATTGACAATTTTCCCTCTTTGGTATTGTGATCTCTGCTAGTCTAAGTCCCCTGATCCCTGTCTCAATTATTCACCCTCACCCTATTGGCTAGGTCTCTTAGTTCCGCATTAAGCTCTTCAAATCGTGCCATTCAAAATGGTGCCTGCTCCTCAAAGCCTGCTGCGTACGTCTTAGTCTTATTGGCTACGCAAAATAAAGGTAACACACACACGCGCCCTATTGGCCAAGTCTCTTCATCCACCCACCCAGAGCCGACCACTTAAAACCGCGCCCTCTTCTCAACACGTGCAGCAACCCACTAGTAAAACAGCCATACAGGCTCTTGTTGCAAGCTTCGTACCGAAAGGCTACTCAGCGCAAGGGAGCCGCCAACTTGCCCATCACGCCCAGCTTCCAACTTCCAACGTCCCCCGGCGGACGTGCGCCTTCCCCTGTTACCGCATTAAGCGATGCGCAACCGCACCTCCTAATTGGTCCTAATCCTCCCACTCCTAATTCATTGGCTGGGATTTTTCGTTTGAGAATCACGTGCTGCTTCTGCTTGAGTTAGGTGAAATCTATTTTATTAGATCGGGTTTTTAATATATAATGTATATATATATATATAGGAAACAGGGGATTGATTTTTCTCGAAATCTCATTATTGATCTCCTTTATACCTTTTGGAACCTTTTGGAATACCTGGTAGCCACTTGACGGAGATATTGGGTTTTTGGTGGATGTCTAGTGCTGAGAACCCCGCTTCAGACGTCATCATCGTCATGGGACGCGAACCGGACGTTCCGGGCGGGGGACATCATCGTCCCCCTGCGTAAAAGAGCCAGAACGACGGGGGCAATGGAGTCGGAACAAAACACCCATCATCTATCAATACATACCTGACTGTTCCTTGGATTTGCTATCTAAATTGTAAACTATATTATTGCTCTTATCGTGCGGATGGTTGCAAGAATGATAACCGGGCCTCGTTTAATGTTCCCCAGCACAATTGCTCCAGCCTAGCCTCGCCATCAAACATTTCCTGCGGTATTTTATTCCCGACTATATCCTCCGCACGCGCCTTTGAAAGCAATATAATACCATCCAGCGATTTGCACCGCGATAGCTGCACATACAAGCTATATGGATCGCACTTTCGTGGCTCGAGTTGTCCAGTCTTGGTGTTCAGCTTTGTCCCGGTTCCTCGCAGCTCCAGCGCAATCTGGAGGAGGGTTTCGCCTTGGATTTTGTAATCGGTGCATGCGAATGCCGCAGTGCAGGGAAGTCCTCGGCGGCTCACATTATGCCTCTGCCAAGGCCTCTTCTTGACCCTCTTCTTCTTCTCCATTGGTATTTGGGCACTCGTCGGAGTAAGCAGGATTGTGCCTGGCGGCATTTCATCAAATTCGAACTTCTTGGTTGACTCGGACGACAGGATGATGCCGGCAGGTGGTCCAAAGTGGAGGATGATATTCGGCGCCAGTTGATAGCCTGGGAATCTTTTGCTGTCTGGTATAACTTCTAGCGCTATGTACTTGGCCCCATTCACGAGCTTGAGGCCTGGGTTCATATTCTTCGTCACCACAACCGGCATACCAGGCACGAACATGAACGTGGCCGGCACACAGATCTTGCTGTCATCCCCGACGCTGGCCATAAGCGTAGCTTCTTCCTCCGTTACCGGCAATGTATTGGGTTTCCCCCAACGGTGCTCGGATAGAAATATCCGGACTGGCTTCTGTTCGTTCCTCTGGAAGGCTAAAACGGCATCCATGTTCAGGCACCACCTGGTGCTATTGAGCGGTGTAACTACTGTGATGCCCTTGCTCCATGGTATGGCTTGTCCTTCCCTGAAGCACCGGCTGTTAAGGAGCTCCATGTCGGACTCGTCTTGCTCTCCCTTTCGGATCCGAGTCAGCAGTCGCTGCAGCTCCAGGTCCCCTGCTGCGCGAACCTGTTCGGTGAGCATAACGACGGTGGTAAATCGAGCCCAGAGTGCGTGCGCCCTCATTTCGTCCGCAATCCTGAGGGCGGACCATGGCGTCAATAGCGACTTGTTTTGCACTGGGCGGAACTGGTGAAAATCTCCTGATAGTAGTACCACTGGGATGCCGCCAAAATCTTGATTCGATCCTCGGGAGGCGCAAAGTCGCTTGTTGATGTCGGAGAGCGTCTGGAGGCCCAGCATGCTCACCTCGTCAATGATGAGCAGCCACTTTTCTCTCCACCTTCTTCGAGCATCACCGTCCACGTAGGTTACCGTGCTTCCATCGTCGGCATTGCTGCCGGATACGTTGGGTTGCATCCCACAGGCGGAGTGAATAGTCACGCCGTTGATCCGCGCTGCTGCGGCCCCGGATGTCGCCGTCATGAGCAGCCTGTGCGATACGTCTTTGCTAGCGAACAATTCCGCCAACGCCTCGATGACCCTGGACTTCCCGGTGCCGCCCTCCCCACCCAGGAACTCGCATAGTTGTGCGTTATCATTGTTCTCGACATTACTGCTATCGAAATCATCCCTCTTATCTTCGTCCGGGATGGTATCGAGGTGGCGACACACTAAAAGGAAGGCGATCTCCTGCCGCTCGTTCAAGGTGAACCTCCTTGCAATCTCCCGACCGGCATGGAGGAATGTTGTCGACGGTCCAAAGGCGACCCTGGCACCGGGCCTCTGAGTGTTCCGGGTGTCTGTTTCTGACATTTCTATGATATCTTCTCCCGCCCCCGCGAAGGTATGGTTCAGTGATGCTTCTGCGCCGGCAGCTGTGTTCTGCGTCATCTGAACTACATCAGAGCCTTGGATTCTTTTCACGATTTCCTTGTCAGCTTGATCCTGCTTGATCTTAATTCCTCTAAGCTGACGTTGCGTTGGGAGCTCGCTCCTGGCTACCCTGGTGGGCTGGTATTGCTCTGGGTTCTCTGCGGAAGCGACAGTCTCGAAATCATCCGCAAAGTCGGTGATATCTGCTTGAACTTCGCGGAGCTGATCTAGCATCTGCAAAAGATGCTCCGAACCAGCGGTCACCTGGTTGGGGGCTGTAGCACCTCGTACTGTCTCAATCAATCGGCCAAGCTGGCCAACCTGGTCTGGGCGATATGCTTTTACTGGGCCTGTAGGATCTTGGAGATCAAACTCCATAGCGTGGATATCATCCAAAACGGCGTCGTCCCCCGCAGCCGCCCACTGCTTTGCATCTCGCCGCGCATCTTCCGCTGATCGTTTCAAGAGCTGGATATTGCTTGCGATAGTCTGGAGTCTTTTTGGGAGTTGCCGTCTCCAGTGTTCCCAGATTTCATTAATATCGCCTGATGCTGCTGTAGTGAACTTCTCCCATGGCACAAAGAGTGCGAGGTGCTGTACTGCAGCTCTAGTGCTAATATTAGTGTATGCTCCTCGTTTATCCATCCCATCTGTTCTTTGGCTTGTGCTTACCTGCGGTATTTGTCTGCGTTTGTGTCAATATCAAAGTCCATGTCGAGAAAGCCGTTCATGCATGGCACTGCATAATTCCCCGGGGGTCTTAAAACCTGCACCCAGTCCCTTCCCGGCTTCCAGTCCATTTCAAATTCTATCTTCACCAACTCCTTGGAAGATGAATCTATCCTCTTTTGTAATGTAACAAGCGACACGTAGTCATAGAAGCATAATGTCTGCAGCACCTCTCCACGGTGGTGGTAGGCTTCAATGTATGGTAGCTTCTTGCCATCGCTTCCCACCAAGACCCTCTCCGCGCTGGCTTCCGCGTCGTTGCCGTTGCCATTGCCACCTATGTTCTCGATAGGTCCATCATCGTTGTCGCCTATAGTGCTACCGGTACTGCATTGCTGGAGATGCGGCCAGCGTCGGAGTATTGCCCAGTATATCGTTGTCATATTCACATATGACCATTGTTTGGTACTCGAGAACTCACTTGGGTAATCCAAGAAGTGCGCAATCACCTCCACCTGTGATAATGGCCGCTCAGTGAATATTCGGTTTGCGATTCTCATCAGATACTGGCGGTTTATATTTGCCTTGGCTTCGTAGTTTGCAGTTGTTGCACCTAGCCCGACGGCGCTGGTTGTGCTGATACTCGGAAAGAGCTCTGCTGCTATGGCCACTCTCTTCCAGATCGGATCTTCGATTTTTGTGGCGTAGTTTGTCAAGTAGTAGATCAGCGCCATTGTCTTGCTTTGGGTTCTGATGAAGGAGATATCGTGATTGTGCCGCAACCCAACCGCCATTGGCTTGCTCCATCGGTTGATCATGGGATGTGAGCGTTGGAGCCGAAGTATGCCATCCGCGCCAAATTCGCTTTTTGTAAAGAGCTTCCAAGGCGCATGGAATCGACACGTGGCCTTCTTTTCTCCCTCCTTGATATGAGAGTATTTGACACAAGTTGCAGTGTGGACATGCATCTGGACCCTGCCCGCGCAAAAGTGGGCTTCATCGTCAAACTGTTCAGAGAAGCGCCCCGTATCGATCATCAAGTGGGATATGTTATCGTAAACTACCCTAGTCTCGCTCTCCTCACTAAATGCAGCGGACTCGTCCAGATCCTAGATAATAGTTTAGCTTCCGACCTACGTTGGCTTTTGGTTACGTGGATATATGGATGCACATACCTCGGTAAAGACAGAATCGACATATTTCAGGATTCCTTCCCGTTCCATCGCCGCACTCTCATCATCCTCCCCGTTTCCATGAGCACCGATGAAGTTTCCGAGCTCCAAGTTCCCTTCGAGCCATAGCAAACCATGGACATGAAGAGCACCGCGTTCGTTGGTCTCGACAGCGGCGAAATACTGTCCAATCTGACCAAACACAGATTCCTCCCCAACCTTGACGTAATGCTCAAAAAACATCTCTACTTCGCGGTGGAAGAAGATGGCAGAGCTTATGGGGTCAGTTATCGCCAGCTTCACTCTCTCATACCTATCCTGAAGGGCCCGAAGCAGGGTTGCTTCCGCGGCAGCCTTGTCCTCCTTTCGGTATGCCGCCAGACGTAGTTTTACCGGGTTCGTAATGTCATTAGGGTTCAGCGTAAACCAAATCGCCGGTATACCGTATCTGATGATGAGCGCTTTAATCTTTCTACGCATGGCTAGCCGCGACTCCTGCGACATGGCCTGTTTGTAGCCAAAGTATGAGATGTATCGCAGGAGCTTTTTGATATCTTCATCTCGGGTGCTCCCGCCAGCCTCTAACTCCTTTTGTACTTCTGCCAGCCTCTCTAGTGTTAACGACTGAATGATCCTCTCAACCTCAGGAAAATCGTTCCGTCGCACGCTCACCATACTTACTCCTCTATTCCTAGACCGAACCTCTATATTGAATAGTAGAAATGAAAACGCCGGATGATTGGCAAAGCGACCACCATGTCGTTGCAGCACTTTCTTCATCCATGCGCGAAGTCCGAGATTACGTGTTGGCGAAATCGCATCCCCTCCACTCTCTCCAATACTGTCTCTATCACGGATATGCCCTGTGAGCTGGACACTGTTCTTCCACAGTTCCGATTCCATCTCTTCCTTACACCGTGGCCCACCGAAGCCGAACGGGAATAGTGTTGGAAATGCTTTTGCAAGATACCAGACATCATTGATATCTGCAAACTCATTGCCTCTTGAAATGTGAATGTACGGCTGAAGGTGCGAATCCTGCGCGCTCCCAATCCGCTGGTTGGGCAGCTGTGTTTGCGCATTTGTGTGTCTACTGCTGATTGTATCAATAGCAAATTGCAGTTTATCGGCATCGGTTGCTCGTGGTGCTGTATCCAGTGGAAACATACCAGATGCAAGTATCTCATCAAGAAAGCTTCCCATTCCCTCATACTCGAGCTCCTCTCGACTGCGCTCGTCATAGAGCTGCTCATCCTCGTCATAACTTACATCATTCTCATCATACGCTTTGCCCAGCCCGTCCACAATCTGTTCGAGTGACTGGGGCCCAGCGTCATCCATTCCACGTTCTGCTGGGGGCACAATGTGCGCTGTTCGCGTTTCTTCCCATGCCGATGGTTCATCTCTCTCTATCCTGTCATAGATCTGGCTCGGAACCCCGTGCGCCGGCTCTCCCCAACTATCCAACTCGGCTTTGTCGATTTGGATATGCCGATAGTGGGGGTTAAATTCTTTTAGCCAAAGCAACGCCCGTTCCACAGCCCCTCGCCGGACTGAGAGCAACTTGGATAGATCGCGGGGGGCTGGTCTCTGCGGCCCATGCCAGGATATATGGATGTCCTCCAAAGATTGTAGAAGCGGATGTGGTAGTACTGTGGTAACCAAGTCTTGAACATTGTTGGGAAACACAGTTATGTGACCCTTTACATGGCGTGCATATGCCGTACTCTGTTTGGTGCTTTTCGTGACTTTGATTCTTGCAACGAAGCCGAAATGGGTATTGAGTGCGATCAGCTTCTCCTCAACCAATGTCAAGTCTCTGAGAGCATCCGGGTACATGTGCTCGCAACCAAGTGCTTGATGCAAGTTCCCGCCCCGCGCCATATTGCATTCGCGGATCTTCATTGCACAGTTTTCGCAGCTCGGTATAGCCTTGCCAACAGGGAAGCAATCTGGACATGAATACGTGCGGCAGCTATTCACTGCTGCGCTATTTGTCCACTCTTCCCAGCTAAGCTCTTTCGTCTCCATAGTGCTGATCTTCTGATAGCATATCATGCATGTGTGTATGGGTAGGGTATTCATGTTGTGAAATGCTTGATAAAAGTCCATGACTGTGGATATATTCCTCTCACGGGGGACCGGCTTATGCCAATCCTTTGTGTAGGATATTCTCTCCTTCTCTGTAAATTCATCTTCCAGATGCTCAATAGCCTCTCTTGAATGCCTGAGTTTGCTCTTCAAGGTCGCTGTTCTCAACCCGTCTTCGATTTTGCCTTTTGTTTTGTTCTTGTCCGTGTTGATCAGCCTTGCGTTTTGCGCCAACTTCTTGTCGGCAATCTTGAAACCTAAGTCTTGCCATACATCCACGTCGATCCAGTTTATCCTCTGCAGGTTTTAGTTGCTGTGCTTGTTGCGGACCTCCTTTTCTGACGTCGTGGAGCATTAGATGGCAACTGGGAACTGGCTGGGGGAGTCCCAACAGCAACCAGTGGTCTTTGCTGTTGGGTTTGTATCCTTTGCCGCCAGTTCCTTTCCCGGGCATCTTTCCGTCTTGATGCACGAGAAGTTCGCGGTTTGCCTCTTGATCTTGGAGGCGCCTGTATTGGTGTCGTACTCCTTGGCGACAGTTGACTCATCCAGCTTTCAGGTCCCTGTATTTGAGTATTGAGGGTGTCGACTTGGTATGCACTTGGCTGATGTTCCTGCACCCGGTTGCCTTCTCGAACATCTCTCCGCCTTGGTGCACGAGAACCTCGCGGTCTGCCTCTTTTCCTTGGAGGCACTTGTGTCGGCGTCGTGCTCCCTGGTGGTGGCCGGCTCATCCAGTTTCCTGCCGCATGTGTTTGCGCATTGGCATTGTCGATTTGATTTACACTTGATTGGTATTGTTGGTAATTACCAGGTTTGCTTAATTGGCCCGTTGATTGTAGTCCCTCTAGTGCCGGGTCTATAGGTACGGGTTCTGGAATATCACCAAGTGTACTCGGTTGGACAGTAGGGAGAGACCTCCTTAATGCCGGGCCTACAGGCTGGACACCCGGAATATGACCGGGTGTGCCTGGTTGGACAGTAGAATGTGATTCTCTTGGTGTTGCGTTTGTATTCGAGTTTCCCGCACTAAAGATATCATTGTGCGTCTTCAGCCCGAGACTGCTGAGTGTGCTACTAGGCGTTTGACTACGCAACCTTTCAAATAGAGCAGATAATGACGAATCCATTACAACACAGTGTATGTCATGTACTCTTAGGGTGCGTAATTATATGTATTAAGCCAAATAGTGTTATAAATATGAATAATAAAGGTTGATACTATTTACAATGCTGTTTTATAATTAGTACATTCTGGAGCAGAGTTCGATTCTCTTACACTAACCTGTCCTACTCTGCTCTTAATCCGATTTTATTCTAATACTTTTATGTTATCTTTATTTCTATTATACCTATTAAACTATATAATAATATTATCTATCATCATTATCTTAACCCACTTATTAATAAATAATAAGTCTATCCTACTATAGTCTTCTTTACTCTTCTAATTTTATTCCAATATCAGACTTAGTTATTCATCCTATTATTAACTCAGAGCATTATCACGCCAGCATACCAATAGAGCATCATATTCCTCCACCCTCTTACTTTCGCGATAATTAACTTCGTGCTTGATT